>OX359278.1:37049772-38423164 GCA_947179155.2 Hedera helix
ATTCTATCTTAGAGTGAACTCATGCCTATCTCACTCACACAACAAAAGTGTTTTTCTTTCTATCAATTACCTACTAAAAAAAATTCTCTCTATTCCTTATCTATCTGTTGAGAAACAATTGAATTGCAATTGAATGAACAATTCATGTCCTGTTTGATCCATGTCAAAATTTACTTATAATTTTTTTTTTGGTACTAAATTTCACCTATATTGTACTCTGATTATACATTCATTCCTAATAAGCCAATCACAAATATCCAAAATACATCTAAAATATCTACTGTTCAAACTAAATTGCTGCCAAAAATAAAACCGCAACCGAAATTTATAAATATTGCATACATAAAGCTACCAATATTAGTTTCATATTTAACTCCTTAAATGTACTTAAAATAAATACTTAAACTAAGATAATAAATATTTTATCATTTAAAAACTTACATGTTTTACATATGATTTATTTATTTTGATCAAAATTAGTCAAAGATGACAGTTTTGAAAAAAATTGAAACGTTAGCTATGAGATTATAAAAATTAAAACATTAGCGCCCATATTGAGTATAAATATGAAGGGATAATTTTGCAATTTGTTCTATCCTTTTTATGGATCCAGCGTCCGCGAAATTGACATTTGTTCAATATTTAGTATAGCAAAAAGTTGTAATTTTATAATGTATATGTTGGAAAAAATCGCTTTTTAATAAATTGTATTTGATAAATTTGTTTGGTAAAAAATACCGGTACACATCCAACAGATTAAATATGTAGTCCTGTTGAAATAATAACCACTGTAAAAAAAATAATTTCATGAAAATAACTAAATACAATATACCAAGATTTTTACCTAAAGGCTTTATCAAAATAAAAGGTAAAAATCACGAGAAGATATCCAAAAAATTTACTACTCTCTCCATCCTAAGATAAAAGTCCTGGTTGATTTTTTGTGTATATTAAGAAATATCATAAAATGATAAAAAATTATCCATATTTAAATTTACATTTAATTGCATAATTTTCTGCACATGATTAATGATACTCCATAAATATATATAGAGAATAGAAATATGACAATTAATACTAAGAATATTACAAGCAATTATTATAAAAAATAGTAAATTATTTAAAATAAATAGACATTTAACTTGAGACTACCTAAAATAGTAATAAAGATTTTTATCTTGATACGAAACAAGTATAATAAATTGAAAGAATCCAAAAATATTTTTACTTGAGTGAATACTTAAATTATCTCACCATAATAACACTATGACAGATTCCCAAATAATAAAAAAATTGTTTTGATCTTTTTCTCAATCTATTTTCTCCAAAAAATTTGGTTGTTTTTTCTTTTTCACTCCTGTTTCTATTCTCTTGGCTGCTTAGTAATCTTTTATGGCCAAAGATGTGAGAGGACTTTTATTTCCCAAAACACCCGTGTTGCAAAACCCTTTTGATTGCCCACATCTCCCCATCCCACCGATTACACCTCCTGCCGAATGTGCCGGTTTTAAGCCATTAATTTTTTTTCTTGTGGCTGCCAAACGTTAACAAAATGGTTACCGATTGTTAGGGTGTAATTTATTGGGCCCAACCCTTCTGTTTTGGGCCCCGAAATTATCTCCCGTGAGAATTGGGCCAAACGGACCAGGGGGTGGTTGGATCAGGAAACAACCCATCCCTCCCAGTCAAGGGAGGCTGATGGGACGTTGGTACAGTTTAGCTTACTTCAACAGGTTGAGTCAGAGAGTAGTCCATACTAGTATGGGCTAACAGGGACAAGTGGAGGAAAAAACGTCTTGTCTTCACTCATGAAGGGGCGATGGGACGTTCGTGGGTGTATGGACGAGTATATGCAAGCAAATTCCCAAACAAAGGAGGTAGGTTTTTCTAAAATAACATAGAGCTATCAAACATCTAGCATATTCCAGCATACATTTTAAGGTTCTCTATTGTGACGTTACTCGCCTGAACTTACTCTCACGCCGGAGCATCCCCGGACAGCCCAAGTTGTGACTGTCATGTGGGGTGATAACGGTTTGTTGTGCGTGCAGGTGTCTAGCTGATAGGTGATTACAGCGGGAGCGAGAATTAGACGTCAACATTGGCGCTAGAAGGAGGGCCTGGTGTTTGACACTTACGTCACCCGGTTGTTTTGGAAAGAAGACCGTTTCTATGGCAGAGAGAGGAAGTTCGAATGAAGGGTACCAGGGGTCCTCATTCGATCCCCGTGAGGAGGGCAGCAGAGCCTCAAAGAAGCGACAGACAGGGGCCAAACAGTCAGGACATGCGCGAGGACACGCACAATCTGAACCCGTCAGGAGGCGTTTGTTTACGCCCCCGATGGTGTTGGGGTATGAGTCATGCAGAAAGAGGACAGAAGAGGAGATAGCCCAGTCAAGAAGGGTCTCGCAACGGGAACTTGTTGAAAGAGAAAGACAGTACCACATCAGAGAGGCTGAGTTAGAGTTGGAAAATTTACAACACAAACATCAGGACTGGCAGAACCACTTGTTGAATCTACAAGAAGAAGGTCCACCCACAACCATTGACAGTAAGGAGTGAACCGATACCCCACAGAGCCGGCCTAAGTCGGGACTCGGACGGATAAGACGACACGGACGGGAGGATACACGCCAATCAGTGAGCCGTGACCGGGGCGGTCGGGACGGTACAAGGGGAACACACCCAGCTCAGGGTCATTTGAGCCATGACCGGGACGGTCGGGTCGGTACAAGGGGAACGCACCCCGCTTAGGGTCATTTGAGCTATGACCGGGACGGTCGGATCGGTACAAGGGGAACACACCCCGCTCAGGGTCATATGAGCCATGACCGGGACGGTCGGGTCGGTACAAGGGGAACGCACCCAGTAACACATCCCGCCTCTACCAGTCCAAGTTCTCGAGAGAGGGCGAGGACCCCAGATTATGGGACCGGGCAGAGGGGCCCTTTGGCGGAACCTACATTGCAGGATTAACGGATGATCCCTTATGTGCCCATGGCCGACCCAGTCATGGAAAGGATTTCGGAGTTAAAAAGAAGACTAGCTGCAGCAGAAGCAAGACCGACGACAGGCTCCGAGCCCGAGACATCCAGGCCCATGCCTTTAGATCCAAAATCTCCATTCTCGGCAGCCATTGATCAGGAAAAGGCCGACCCCAAGAAGAAATTGCCGCCCCTTGAAATGTACGATGGCTCGGGAGATCCATACGACCATACAAGTTCATATGAGAGGGTGATGAGGTATTACAACCATACCAAGGCAGGGATGTGTCAGATCTTCGTAACAACGCTAAAAAAGGGGGCCAAGCAATGGATGATGTCGTTGCCCCCAATTGTATAAAATCGTGGGCCGAATTGAGTATTCGGTTCCACGAACGGTTTGGAAGTAACAAGAGAAGAGGCAAGGTAACAGCTTCCCTTATGCAGGTCAAGTAGAAACCAGAAGAGTCGCTGGGCCAGTATGTACAGAGGTTCCGGGATGCGGTGGGAACCATAGCCGACCTCAATATGATCCAAGCATTGGGGTTCTTCACTACATGAATGGATGTTACCCGGAACAGAAAGATGATGAAAGATATAATGTTCAATCCTCCCAAAGATCTCTTAGATGCTTATGACCGGGCCGAAAAGTTTATAGCCGTGGAGGAAGCAATGGACAGTTTGATACCGAGGGGCAAAAGCACGAAAAACAAATCCCATAGAGGGAATAAAGGTGGAGACAACCGACCAAATGCATTTGACCGGACGAAGCCCAGGGGTGGGCAGCCGAGTTTGGGTAGGCCGCCCTATCAGCCTCGGACAAAAAACAGATCTTACACGCCCCTAAGCACTAACCGCGTCAAGGTCTTGGAGGCCAGAAGAAATGAAGAGGGGACGAGAACAGAGCCTTCGGGGGGCAGGCCGCATAGATCTGACCCGTATTGTTTATATCATCGTCGGGCGAGGCACACCACGGAAGCATGTACTGGGTTAATGAACCTAATTGAGTCTAAAATCCAGAGGGGTGAATTGAGACAATTCGTGCTTGGCCGAGGGGCAAGGACAAATAATGTTCATCCGAAATCGGAGAAAGAGGTTGATCTAGGAAACCTCCATCGGAGGGTTGTGGACGTTATAATAGGCGGCTCTACACCAGGGCACATGGGTAAAAGACGTAGGTCCTCCGGTTCTGTCTCAACTTTGACTGGTCTTCCCCGCTCCGATCCACGTCCCTTTCCCAAGATGGTAATCTCCTTTTCAGATGCGGATTACCCAACCGAGGCCGTTGAACCGCATGAGGGGGCTTTGGTTATAACTGCCTAAGTCGAGCCAGTAGATATGAAGAGAATAATGATTGACAATGGGTCGTCAGTGGATGTATTGTACAGCCACGCCTATCAGAGAATGGATCTTCAAGGTGTTACATTGGAGGTGGGGACGGAGTCACCTTTGTACGGGTTCGGTAATGAGGCGGTTCCGGTGATCGGGACTTTGGAACTACCCATGGTGTTCGGTACAGCTCCTAGACAGGTAACGTTACAAGCAAAAAAATTTGTAGTTCAAGTTGATTCGGCCTATAATGCGATCTTAGGGCGGACCACGCTGATGGTTTTGAGTGCTGTTACTTCTATCCCTCACTTCAAGATCAAGTTCCCTACTCCGGAGGGTGTTGGTGAAGTAAAAGGGGACGTTGACATTACTCGAAGGTGCTATCGCCATGCGTTGGCGGCATCGTCCGTAGGGGTCGGCAAACAAAAATGCACCATGATAGTAGATATGGAGCCACACGCAGAAGGAGATACTGAACCCCTAGCATCTCCCACCGAGGCTATCGAAGAAGTCGAATTGGTACCTGGGAACAAATCCAAGTTGATGAAGATAGGTGTCGAATTGCCAGCAGATATTAAGGCCCAGCTGGTTCAGCTCCTGCAGGACTACGCCGACATTTTTGCCTGGACACCACGGGATATGCTCGGCATTGCTGAGGAGGTTACCGTTCACAGGTTGGCAGTTTACCCCGCTAGAAAACCTGTGCGCCAGAAACGGAGGATATTTGCACTGGAGCGGCAAAAGATTATCGATGACGAGCTCGGGAAACTTTTGGATGCTGGGGTAATTGAAGAAATTGAGTACCCGGAGTGGCTGGCTAATGTAGTGTTGGTCAGA
Source organism: Hedera helix (assembly GCA_947179155.2). Lineage (NCBI taxonomy): Eukaryota > Viridiplantae > Streptophyta > Magnoliopsida > Apiales > Araliaceae > Hedera > Hedera helix. The sequence continues at coordinate 37,054,920 of OX359278.1, forward strand.
AAGCAGAATGGGAAATGGAGACTTTGCATAGATTACACCGACTTGAACAAGGCATGTCCCAAAGACTTTTATCCACTCCCCCATATCGACCAATTAATCGACGCGACCTCGGGAAACTCGGTAATGAGTTTTTTGGATGCTTTCTCGGGCTATCATCAGATTCACATGACAAAGGAAGATATTCCCAAAACGGCCTTTATTACCCATCGGGCCATCTATGCCTACAAAAGAATGACCTTTGGGTTAATAAACGCCGGGGCCACCTACCAAAGGATGATGAACTTCGTCTTTCGACGGCAAATTAGGAGGAACATGGAAATATACGTGGACGATATGATTGTCAAGAGCCCACGAACGCAGGATCATCTCCGGGATCTGGAAGAATGTTTTGAAGAGGTCCGACGACACAACATGCGTCTCAACCCTGCTAAGTGTACCTTTGGTCTCAGCTCGGGAAAATTCTTGGGGTACCTGGTAAGCAAAAGGGGGATTGAGGCTAACCCAGAAAAGATCAAGGCAATCTTGGACATGCGATCTCCGCAGAGCTTTAAAGATGTTCATAGGCTTACCGGACGCATTGCGGCACTAAGAAGGTTTATGTCAAGGTCGGCCGAGTGGTGTCTACCTTTCTTTGACACTTTGAAGGGACCGAAGAACGAGAAAATATTCCAATGGAATTCTAAGTGTGAAGACGCCATCCAAGGGATCAAAAAGTACTTAATGACGGCCCCCATACTACAAAGACCAGTGTCCAGGGAGCCTCTGTATGTATACCTATCTGTTGGTTCATCGGCAATTGGATCCGCATTGGTAAGAGAGGAAGGGGGTATTCAGAGACCGGTTTGCTATGTCAGTCATGTTTTAAGGAATGCAGAAACCAGGTACCCTAACTTGGAGAAGTGTGCGTATGCTTTGGTGGTCGCCAGCCGGAAGCTCCGACATTATTTCCAAGGTCGGCTTATCGTTATTTACACAACACAACCTCTAAAGAAGGTCTTAGGTAAACCCAATTCTTCGGGCAGAATGATCTCCTGGGCAGTTAAACTGAACCGATACAACATAGAGTACCACCCTCGGACGGCCATCAAAGGTCAGGTGTTGGCTGACTTTATAGTTGAGTGTACTTTCTCAGAAAGTGAGGTTACCCCGCCTTTTGAGGTCGCCCTTACAACTGGGGGGCAACCCGAACTTGGCTTTTCCTGGACAATGTATGTCGACGGGTCGACCAATGTAGAGGCTGGCAGAGCATGAGTCATCCTAACAAGTCCTAAAGGATTTAAGGTGCAACAAGCCATACGGTTTAAGTTTCGAGCTACTAATAATGAAGCGGAGTACGAAGCGGTATTAGCCGGGCTACGGTAGGCCAAGAGTTTGGAAGTTCGATGATTGATCATCTTCAGTGACTCCCAACTGGTCGTGAAACAGATTCAGGGAGAATATGAAGCTCGAGGAACAAGAATGACCAAGTATTTGGCTGAAGTGAAAATGATGTTGTATAAGTTTGAGTCTTACGTTATCAATGGAATCAAAAGGGAAGGCAACTCAACAGCCGATGCTTTGTCAAAGTTGGCTGCAACGCAGGTTGAAGATTTTGTGGGGTCCGTATATCTAGAGGTCCTGACCGAACCAAGCATCAATAGGAAGGAACTCCTGTGCATTGAAAGGTCGAACTGCTGGATAACGCCGTACCTTGACTATTTGGCCGACGGGAAGCTCCCGGTAGATAAAGTCATGGCTAAGAGAATTAAATATCGGAGCTCGTACTTCTGCTTGATTGACGGGGAGTTGTACAAGAGGTCGTACTCCTCCCCATTGCTGAAATGTTTGATCCCTTCTGAGGCGTCGTACGCACTCAAAGAAGTTCACGAGGGTATCTGCGGAGATCACATGGGCGCCAAGTCGTTGGCGTATAAGCTGGTTTGGCAGGGGTATTATTGGCCGACTAGGTTTCAGGAAGCTAAGGGGTATGTTCGGAAGTGCCCGAAATGTCAGATCAATAGCTCGGTTCCCCGCCAACCTCCGGAAGAACTGTCGTCGATACTGTCCCCAATCCCATTCGCCATATGGGGCATTGACCTGTTAGGTCCACTACCCAAGGCCAAGGGACAGCTCCAGTATGTGATAGTAGCTATCGACTACATGATAAAGTGGGTCGAGGCAAAACCCCTTCGACATATCACTGAAGAAAACTGTGTAAAATTCATGAGGGACTCCGTGGTATATCAGTTCGGCATCCCTATGGTACTTGTTTCAGACAATGGAACTCAGTTCATGGGTAAGAAGTTTGAAGGGTTCTTGGCCGACTTGGGGATTCAGCATCGAAAGACTTCAGTGGCACATCCCCAGTCCAATGGGCAGGTTGAGGTGACTAATCAAACCCTCCTTAACGAGGTTAAGAGAAGGTTGGATGAGGCTAAAAGGAGGTGGCCCGAGGAGTTACAAAGTGTCTTATGGGCTTATCGGACCACTCCTCGAACGACAATGAGAGATTCACCTTTCAGATTGGCGTATGGAACGGATGTCTTGATCCCAGTCGAGATCGAGTCTTCCTCGTTTCGTGTTTCTAATTTCAGGGAATTGTATAAAGATGAGGGTCTTCGACTCAACCTCGACCTACTGGGAGAGGCTCGTGATGCGGCGGTACTAAGGTTAGCCATCTACCAACAAAGAACCGCCAAGTACTACAATAAAAAAGTTCGGGTCAGGAGATTCGAGGTGGGAGACTTGGTGCTTAGGGAGGCCGAGGCCTCGACGCCTCACAACACAGGGAAATTGATGCCTAACTGGGAAGGTCCTTACGAAATCATTGAAGTGCTCAAGAAGGGGACTTTTCGCCTTAAAGACATTGAGGGGATTGAGTTAAAGAATACATGGCATGCAAGTCGTTTGAAAAAATACTATCAGTAGTAAGGCTCCTCTTCCTTAATGGGCTGTACCATACAGTTGTAAGAACTATTTGCTTGTAACAAGTATTATCAGGCTTCAATAAAGTAAGAAGTTATATTTTGTTGAATGTCCACCCTGATCGGCTACACTTGAGATTCCATGAATAATTGATGTTGATATTTCATTAACATGATATGTTTAAAATTACATAAGTAGATTCTATTTACAAGGAATATATAGGGAAAATAACTTTACAGGTCGGTTAAGGGTGTGGAGGTTCAGTGGGAGGATCGGCATCCGTCCCCTGCCCGGGCTCGTTGGTAACATCATCCTCGAGCTAGAGCAAGTCTTCCTCCGAGAAGCCAACGGACCGAAGGTCTTTACCAGCAGCTTGGATTTTCAAAAGGGCAGCTCGGTAACCCTTGCCAAACTCCGAGGCTATTTCTTCCATCAGCTCCGTCGAGGCCCTATATTCGGCAATGATATGCTTTGAGTTCGTGGCCGATGACTTCGTACTTTCTCTGAGATCATCATAAGCCTTTTTTAAAGAGGTGGCGTACTTCTGGAGTTCAGCATGCTCGGCATAACCCTTTCGGTTGACCTCCTTCAATTGGGCATATTGATTGTTCCGCTCTTGTACTTGGGTAGCCAATTGATCTCGCTGATGGGCCAGGCGGACAACTTCTATTCGATGTTGTTCTTCTGTGGAAGCCTGCAAGGCCTGGTCCGAGCGCACTGTTATTTCCAAAGTTTTGATTTGGCACTGAGCCTCCAAAAGCTGTTGGCGAAGATCTTCGTTCTGCTCGGTAAGTTCTGCTTGCTGTAGCTGCTTTTGATGGATTACCCGGTTCTCTTCCGTAGCCTGCAGAAGGGAAGCTTGGGTGGCTTTCTGCAATTCGCCCAGCTGTTGGATACGAAGATCCTATTCTTCATTGCTCTTTTCGAGGGCTCGGTTGGTCTGGACAAGCCCCTGATTCTCGGCCCGGAGTCTCTTTATCTCCATGTCCTTATCATGGCTCTTACGGGAGACATCACGGTGTTTTTGGGCTCCTTCAGTCACTTGGATGCCCAGGTTATGGATCTCTCGCTTAGCCCGCGAGTACTTCTTCTCCAGCTCTCAGCCCTTTGATACGAACTCTGCCCCGAGCACTCCCTACTAAGAAGTCTGCTGAACAGGGCCAAAAACTGCAGAAAAAATGAAAATTAACCTGTACAAAAACGACAGACACCCAAAAGAAAAGCCAAGTTCTAGGGGAATACTTACCCGACCCTGTTGGACCATAGAGCCCAGTAGAAGGTCTTGCGTGGAGAGTTTGTCTAGTCTGGTGTCGTCCTGAGGAAAATTAAAAACTTCAAAATACTGCATGGGCAGTTCGGCACTGTCATTGGTCGGAAAAAGGGAGACCTCGGGAAATAGCCGTTGAAGTTCCTGATCGGAGAAAGGGTTGAGCCTTGAACTGGAGGGACTGGGGTCGGCCGAAACGGTTGTTCCAGTTTGCAGTCTTAGTGGGTCGGAAGGGCCCGTGGAGGTCCCGGAAACTTCCGTCAGTTGAGGTTCGGCCACCCCCTCTACGGATCCTCCAGCTTGGGGCAGGGAGGGGGAACAACGGATTGTCTCCGCTTGTCCCGTTTGTCCGGGTTGAGCAACGTCCTTAGAGACAGGTACGGGAGGCGTAGTACGAGACTGCACAAGCCTCCTACGTTTTTGCATCGCAATATTCAGCTTGTCGGCCTCATTCAGCTGGGAGACATCTCGTTTGGGAACCGAGGTGCCCCCTAGGGGTGGTTGTCTTGCCTCGGCCGAGGATGGGACCGCCTCGGTCTCACGTTACCGTCCCTCAGTTGGAGCTGGGACCACCTCGGGCACATGTCTGCATCCCTCAGATGAAGCGGAGGCCCCTACGAGAATTGTCCCTCCCCGGATATCTCGAGTGACCATGGCCGTGTTGATGGGTTTCTTGGCATGCTTCTGCATGCGGTGTGCCTTGTGAGGAGTGCTGGGTTTAGGGTCGACTTGGGGGCCCCGGACTGCTTGGATTGGTTGAACCGAAAGTGGCGGTTCGGTGTTGCGGCTAGGAGGCACTTCCACGTTGAATTCCTCGGTGAACAGAGGAGGGCTTGATTGGGGAGGAGAACCAATTCGACCTTCTGGTTTGGTCATCACTACTGGGGACAAAACAGGAAACACTAAGACAAGGCATTTCGGAGTATAAACATAAGTGCAATAGGACTCGTACGTGAATAAGGGAACTTACATCCATGTTAAAATAACCAGTCCTCGTCTGATAGAACGCTTATGTCCCATGGCTCCGACGGTAATTTCTTCATAAAGGCATGGAATTCCCGCTGCCGCTCGACCTCCATCCGTTCGTACCCCAGGTTGATCTTCTGTGGCTCATTCCAACTCTGCAGTTGGTCAACCTCAGTGCTATAGATGTAGAACCACTTCAAATGCCACCCTTTATTGGTGGATGGGGGTTGCACTAAGCTTCAACGCCCGGAGATCTTGCTCAAGTAGCGAAACCCGGGGATATGGGCCTTGTTCAGAGTATACATGGAGAAGAAAAAGTCAATGGAGGGTTCAATACCGACCTCCTTACAGAAGGCTATGAAGCAGACAATATGGATATAGGAGTTGGGGAGAAGCTGGGATAAGGCTATGCCGGTAAAAGTGAAGAAGGAAATAATAAAGTCATGCAGGGGAAAGCGAAGCCCGTATCGTAAAGCTTGGATATGGATGGCAGTGTATTTCATATCCACCCGATGATACATTTTGTCACATTCTTCAGGGGGCCTAAGTTCATATTGAAGGGGGATTCGAAATTCGTTTCGTATTGCCTCTCGGTCCGTTTCCTTGATGGTCGACTCGGTGTTTGCGTGATCGTAGGCCTTAGAAGAGCCATATCGGAGGCGGATGGATTCCTCCACTTTCTCGGCCTCGGTAAGAATGGGGGTTTTCGGATCCTCGGTGATGGGGCTATCGATGGGGCTACTAAAGAATGGGGGAGAATCGGGTTTTTGAGCCATGACTATAGATCGGAATGGCCTGATCGGAGAAACGATGGAAAAGTTCCTACCGGAGTTGCTTGGTACAGAGTAGGCACGTCGAGTTGAGAAACGAAAAGATTAAGGTATCGAAAAAGAAAAACCGAAGGGCGAATGGGGAACGTTTTCACTGATAATGGCGACGGGTGGTGCGTAAAACGAGGACAGCTGCATTTAATGGAAAGGGAGCGTGACAGAAAAGGCTGACGAAAGGCAATGGTGGCAGTTTGACTTTGGGAGGGCGCTTACTTTTCGCGCCCCCTTTTTAGGAGCTGGAAAACTCTCCTATTTGGTTCGTCCCCTGAAAAATAGGAGAGTGGGGGGCAATGTTGGTGTGTAATTTATTGGGCCCAGCCCTTCTGTTTTGGGCCCCGAATTATCTCCCGTGAGAATTGGGCCAAACGGGCCAGGGGTGGTTGGATCAGGAAACAACCCATCCCTCCCAGTCAAGGGAGGCTGATGGGACGTTGGTACAGTTTAGCTTACTTCAACAGGTTGAGTCAGAGAGTAGTCCATACTAGTATGGGCTAACAGGGACAAGTGGAGGAAAAAACGTCTTGTCTTCACTCATGAAGGGGCGATGGGACGTTCGTGGGTGTATGGACGAGTATATGCAAGCAAATTCCCAAACAAAGGAGGTAGGTTTTTCTAAAATAACATAGAGCTATCAAACATCTAGCATATTCCAGCATACATTTTAAGGTTCTCTATTGTGACGTTACTCGCCTGAACTTACTCTCACGCCGGAGCATCCCCGGACAGCCCAAGTTGTGACTGTCATGTGGGGTGATAACGGTTTGTTGTGTGTGCAGATGTCTAGCTGATAGGTGATTACAGCGGGAGCGAGAATTAGACGTCAACACCGATTATTCAATTTTGTTATGAGTCATGTAATAATGGGTATAATGACTCAATATAAATAATAGAACCCACAATGTAAAAATAGTGGGTTCCATAGTGGGTCTCATTATTTTTACATTAGATCATCGTACCTATCATTGTATGGATCATTATATATAGCAAAGCTCTTGATTATTCCTATCATCTTCATGGGTGTAGGACCCAACAATACAGTTGTATTTCTTTATTATTGCTAGGTATCAAAAATCATCCAACCTTAAAATAAATATAACTATGTACTATACATATACCATACATATTATTGTTGAAAATGATAATAAAAGGGTGATTGATTGGTTAATTAGTGACAGGATTGAGAATGTATACATTAATGATATATTGAGATATTTTATATTAATTTCATATCGCATAAATTTAAGAGTATAAATGGATTAATAAGTATGGTAAAATATCAACCTAATATGTTAACCTTTTGGATAATAAGGTGATTAAACATGCTTGTTAGACCAATCTATACAAGTGTCTGATGCATTAGTAATAAATTGATGTAGATGGTCGAGCATTCGTAAGCTCCACGGTGAAATATGATTTGAGTTAAATGGAGCGAACTCATTATGACTCTAGAAAGCGGAGCGGGCTCTGGAAAGTTACTTGCGGGCTCTAGAAAGTTACTTAAAGTGAAGGGTTTTGTGATGTTCCTAAATTCGGTTATACACAGCTCAAACTTGAATCGTCAAAATACACAACTATTACAAAATAGTACAACATATAATAATGCAATTCTCATTAATACACAACTAAGTTTTCATTATTATTGTCACTGTTTTACAATATAGTAAAAACTACTATAACAATTATCTCGAACCTTCAATCTATTCTCTTTTTCTTCCTGCTAGTCCTGGCTATACTATCATTTCCTGAACAATGGAACAATAAAGAAAGGGTGAGCTCAAATAGTCCAGTAAAGAATATCATGACTAAAACAACAATGAGTAATTTATTATTAGCATTTAACAATTGAGTTTTTGATATAATATAATAAACAACAAGTTTTAAATCAACAACTGCAGTTAAGTTATTGAACAAAATTTAGATCAACAATTGCAGCGAAATAACAACAATTAAAAAAATCATGTAGATCCTGATGTCTACTAGCTTCTATTTTTTTAGAAAAATCATCATCAATCTTTATTATCTGAAACACCACTGATTATGATCATACCAACAACAGTTCTTCTTTTTCCTAAACCAAAGAGAATATTCACCATGTGTCCTAAAAGACACACCACCATTATATTCCCTTTATCCTATTATCTGTATCCTAGGCCACAGATATTCACAACTTGATTCTTAATGATTAAAATAACAACAGAGATAAATGATGAATAGAATAATATGATACTTTGTCCGAAGTTAAATAATGTCCAATTTATAAATATGATGTGGACTCAAATTTAAGAATGACATTTGATATCCATAATTCAAAATAACGGTTAAAATTCAATAGAAAAGTTTAAGTAAATAGGAAGGTTTATGTGAAATGATATTAAATGAAGCGCAAACTATTAAGGAATTTATAATCATTTCAGGAATTTTACCGAATAATACTTACCATGGTAAGTTTAAGAGTATGAAATAAAATGATATCTCTTACCTTAACACGTGATTATATATTGATTTAAATGAAATTGATCAACCTATATATTTATAATTTAATTAGTAACTATCACATATAAATTTCATGGTATATGTCAATTTGTATTAAATCATCAAAAATGATTTGATAGTAAAAATTTGTGTAGTGTACAGAATAAAGCATAATAAATTTCAAAATAATTTTTGAAAATGTTATTTCAAAAGAATCTTTAAGAGAATGTTTTTCAAAATGAATCTTCTAAAGGAAAAGTATTCTAAAGGGAGATTTATAAGCACCGTGATGTGTGTGGTTACTTGACTAATTATTATGAAAAAAATTTACTTGAATAATACTTGTACTCTTACTGATTTTTACAAATACCCACGATAACTTAAGCACACTCAGAGAAAACTTATACAAAGTAATATTTTAGAGAATGAAAGAAAGAATAAGCAAGAAAGTTATGATTTTTTTTTAAGTTAAGACCTCTATTTATAGCCAAAAAATCTTATCATAAACCAATATTTCGTAAATTAATCTGAACCGTTTATTTCAAGATAATGTTTAATCCGTACCACATATTTTATCTTTTAAGAGTTTTTTAATCTAAACCATTCATTTAAATTTCTTTTAATCTATATCGTTTATTTCATATCTTAATAAAACAACCAATTATATATATAAAATAATTAACTTTATATATAAAACAATTAACTTTGTATAAATCAATTAACTTTATATATAAAACAATTAACTTTATATATAAAATAATTAACTTTATATAAATCAATTATCTTTATATATAAAACAATTAGATTTATATATAAAATAATTAACTTTATATAAAGTATATAAAACAAATAATTTTATAAATTCAATTATTCAACAATAATTCACCAATTATTCAATATTATAACTAATTGTTGTAATTGCAGTGTAGTTGGCTTTCTGAATTAGATACTCACAATACAAACAGAAATACTAACTAATAATAGAATACAACAGTTAAATCAACATCATAATAGTGATAACAATAATGCAAAAAATAAATAAAAGAAAAAACACATTACTATGTAATGACAATTATTAATTCAGTAATGTGAATTACTGTGTATATGGTACTGTTGTGACGACCCCGAATCCGGGTCCCCCGAACCTCGAACTCGGTTCAACACGAGTACAACCTTTTCCTTATCTTTCGTGAATTTTAACAATATTATAATTGCTAAATAATCATTTATTTACAATTATATAACATCTCTTTCTATTCCAGAATCGCAATCTTTATACATTCCTAGTATGTCTTCATATCATACATGATACGACATTCTATTACAATCAATTTGAGATCATATGTATAATGACTCAATCACACCATCCTATTATCCTTATTCATAAAGGACAACGTCTGAAAAATGATATTCAAATAATCTGTAAATGTTCTCTTAACAATTTAAGTTTGCTAATCTATAGCACAACAAAACATAAACTCTTCATATCTACTTACACAAGTGAATGAATTAGTCTACCGCAAGGTTTTACTACAAAAGCACCTATGCTTCAATCTTGATGACTCGTTAGTCAATCTTCATCTTTGCCTCTAACGGAGTAATCGGCTTCCTCAAGCTACTCTGTAATGTTTTGTTTTAAGCAAGGGTGAGCACGACGGCTCAGCAAGTCTAACAGTTTCACATAACACGTAAAAACAGTTCAATCATGTTTCATGCTTCGTGCATCTTATGCTTTGCAGTACATACATTTCTCATGCATATCATGCCTCGCATTTAATCTATGCTTCATGCCTAGCCTCTATCATGACATATAGTTCAATGCAGAACAATTGTCTTAAAGCAACTACCGCATATCAATAGTTCAAATCAACTTATTTCACAAAAGCACATTAACACATCTTTGCACATAACCACGTATGAGCACATCACAGTTTAATAACAAACTTATAAATTATGCACATAATGCAACACGTTCTGAAAAACTTGCCTGGACTTGTATAACCAGCTTACGTTAATCTTTCACGTTCCTTGCACCACCTACACGGTATGTGATATCAACGGTGCACAATATCAGTCAAAGTTTGACTCAATACTAAATCTTATTTTAAAGATATTTATTTCTTCTTATCATCCCCTTTATTTAATAAGGTTAATTTCATATTTTAGTCTCTCTTTGACTTGACTCAGTGTTTTATATTCAACACCATAAATCTTTTGTTCAAAACTATGCAATTCTGACATTTATTAATGTCACTGCATTAAAACTTGGACCCTATATTTATTTAGGTCGATCCACCAATTAATCACTAATGGACCATACCCTTGGTTTAACTTAATCACATCATTTATCTCGATACCTATCATAATATTACCTCCCTTGGATAATATTTTAAATTTTACTATCAATTAGTAATAACTTATAATGCTATTTAATTGTTAAATAACACTTTAAATAATCATTACTATTATTAATTTATTTTTAATAATAGTTTACCTTAATCATTATTATTAATCTTTTAATAATAATTTAATTCTTTGCTAATATTATTACCCTTTAATAATATTTTAATTGACTTCTCATTATTATCAATCATTTTAATAATAATTTAATTGTTCATCAATATTATCAATCATTTAATAATATTTGAAATCCTCACGTATCATTAGTAATTATTTAATAACGATTCAACCCTTAACTATTATTACCCAATAGTTAATTACTTGTTAAACAATATTATTAATTCTTTAATAATATTATAAATCTTTATTTATCATTATTATTTATTTAATAATGATTTAACTCTTAACTATTATTATTTAATAGTTAATTAAATGCTAAATAATATTATTAATCCTTTAATAATATTTTAAATTAATTACATATCATTATTAATTATTGAATAATGATTTAATTCTTAACTATTATCATTTAATAGTTAGTCAATAATATTATCAATATATTTTAATTACTTAATAATCTTCTTTCGATTAAGTAATAATTTATTCCACTTAATTACCATTTAATTATTATTTAATATGAATTAAATAATAATTAATTAACTAATTATCCGAACTCATTATTTAATATTAATTAAATAATAATTAATTAATTAATTAACCTTACTTATTATTTAATATTAATTAAATAATAAATAATTAGTTTATTAACCTTTATTATCCTTTAATTATTATTTAATATTAATTAAATAATAATTAATTACTTAATTAACCTAACTTATTATTTAATATTAATTAAATAATAAATAATTAGCTTTATAACTTTAATATTCTTTAATTATTATTTAATATTAATTTAAATAATAATTAATTATTTATTTAACTTTACTTATTATTTAAGTGCAATTAAATAATAAATAACTAACTTATTCATCTTAATATCCTTTAATTATTATTTAATATTCATTAAATCATAATTAATTAATTACATAACTTCATATATTATTTAATATTTATTAAATAATATTTAATTAGATTATTAGCCTATTTATACACTAATAAATAGCTAATATATAGTGAATCATTCCAATAATTTCAAATTTTATTTTATAACACTTAACTAGCATGCCAATAGGTCAAATATTATTTTTATGAAATTAAAAATAATTTTTCCATAATTATTAGCAATTTAATAAGCTTTAATCCACCATTAATTCTAATAAATACCAAATTACAAAAAAATTCGGATTTTAAATTTTGATAATTTTCTTTATAAAATTATAAGCATTTTCTCTTTTGGAACCAACCCAAGAACCGGCCTAAAAATGCCCGAACCGGCCCTACCTAGAAATCATGAAAAACCGAAAAAAAACCGAACCGGCCGGTTTTTTAAAAAAAATAGGCAGATTACTTTTATGCTTTTTCAGACTTGGGGTCTTCGACGGGAACTTGAATAAAATGAAATCCACAAGTCCGATTGAGGCCTATTTGGTATCGATGGATTCGTAACTTCCCGAACTACATTTTTCTGTCACCAAACATCAAATTTGGATTTGTTTTGGTCACGGAAATTGGCTCCAAACCGGACTATTGTGCACAGCCCTAAAACAATGGAGTGTTTTGGTAGAAAATCCATATCTTGCTCATTTTAAATCGGATTTTAGTCATTCAACTTGGAGAATCTTCATATTTCATGGATCTATCACCCAAAATTGACGGATCATAAATCCGACTTACGGATCATGAACAGTAATTTCGTGAAGGGGCTGCTACGTATTAGATTAATTTATTTTCGTCGGTAAAAATTTATTCAATGAGTTTGATGAAATTTTTCATCACAAACACATATAAAAACCCATGTTAAACCCATGTAACCCTAGATATACCAATATAGCATGGATCTATCCATTTAGACTTTGAAAATTATATTTCTACCATAGAAATTACATAATACCCAAAGAACAATATCAAGCTAGAAGGTTTTATACCTTTTGTTGATTATCCTCTTTGTTAGAACTTTGAAAAGACTTGGATGATCAATTTTCTTACATAGATAACTTCCTCTTGAGGAGACCTTCATCTTTAAACCTTGCTCCAAGATCATCCAACCATCAATGCTCACAAGATCTAACTTTCTTTTTCTTTTTCTCTAGAGCTTTTCTCTATTTTCTTTCTCTCTAGCTTTTCTAGTAAAAAGACTAACAACCATATCACAAGTGTGGGAAGCACTCTATATATAGCCAAATGCTAATACTTTATTAACTCTCCTAATTCACCAACATAGTCAATTTAGAGCTTAATTGAGATTACTATAGCATGGATTGATTGACAACTTGATTGACATCCATCAAGGTTGCTTGTAAGCAACTTTTGGAGTGTAAAATAAGCAAAAATAAAGCCACACACAACATCCACATGTGGGGCCCCCCCAAAATTCGGGATTTATCAATTTACTACACCATTTTAGCTTTATTTTTATATCCTATATCATTATATAAGTATCCATATATATATACACCAATGTATATATATTGACCACCACTTTGACTACCATTTGGGCTCCACATTGGACCCTAGGATTTAATATATTGGGCTCATTCAATTAATTGATTTGGGCTCAATTTATTTACTACATTGGGCTAATATTAAATACCCTATGTTACATTAAATTAAAACAAGCATTGGGCTTGGTTAATTATTACATAAATCAATGTTCAAATTAAATTATATGGACTACTAGGTTAATTAATTTGACCTAGTTTAATACCTCAATTGGACTTATAATATAATCCAATTAGACTTACATTTAATTATCCTACCACATTGGGTTACATAATTAACTCACCCATAGTTAATTCTCAACACTACCTTCCTTCCTCCATCAATTAACCAATGTTTGGTTAATTCTCTCTCTTGTCTACCAACTAGGGTTATTCAATTAACCCTACATTAGTTAATTCTCTACACTCAATCAATACATGAAAAATATTCTTCCAACACATTGACCATCATTTGACTTTAATGTGTTTGGGCTACATGGATTACTTTGTATTGGGCTCTCTTATTTAATTACTTGGGCTACCCAACACAACTCACATATCATATATAACTTGGGCTTATTATTTAATTACCCATCTTCATGCAAGTATTCCCATATTGGGCTTGTATTAAATCCATCAATGGACTCTATATAACAACTAAATAATTAAGTTAATTACTTAATTAATTATCTTCTTAATATTGTCATTCTAGGCAATATTCCACTTCTCTACTTGCTAATCTTAGCTTTAATTCATGACTCATATAATTAATTCAATTAATTATATTACATGACTTTCCTTTTTAATCTATACTTAAACTAATTAATTTATTAGTTTTATTGAGTATTTAATTTACTTCACACATCATCTTGTTTGACTAGCAAACTCAACTCTAGGTATATATATATATATATATATATATATATATTCACCTTCACTTCTCAATTGAATTTATTTCCTTAATAAATTCTCTACATGCATCAATACAATATTCTCACATTTAATTTCTAACAAATAAATTATGTTAAAAAAAAAATGTTTACCCATTTTCTACACATCTTCCTTCTCACCTTCTAGGTTTAAACCTTAACCTTTAATAAAATCAATTAAGATATTATTTAAAATCTTGAAATTATCTGGGATATTACATTCACCCCTTCTTATAAGAATTTCGTCCCCGAAATTATCTCATACACAATTCTACCAATTTTCATCACTGAGAATATCTCTTTACTCATCAAATTCTATGACCACCCTTTTCTAGGAAGTTCATACTTCTAAACTCATAATTCCAGAACAATGGAATATCTTGCAGAAGAATAAATTGAAAATCAATATCTTACAGAAGAATAAATTGAAAATCAAAATATTCATTAAAACTTTCATAATATGCTGAGGGGTCATCAAGACTGTGAACATCCGAATGGAATTAACTGAATTCCGAATAAATAGTATTTATCCCTGTAAATACTTATAAAAAGAGTGTTTATCAATCACAAGGACTGAAAACATTCCATAGGTGTACGCTAGGTGATCAGCCTATTGTACCATACGTCGTGCAGAACGTCTTAGTTGTTAGGCGCGAGTCGGAGCTATATGCCGACAAAAATATATCTGCTTTAGCCGACAGAATATATTTGTTTTTGCACTTGTTCACCTCAGACTTACTACAAAATTCCGTTCCAAAATAATTTGGATTGGATAATAAACTTGAGTCAATTCTGACCAAAAGTGTCCAGTCAAAATAAATGACAAAGACTCCCATCATTGAACTGTTCGTATATTACGATTCAAAAATCATTTCAGATTAGTTAAAATAACTAAAATTCATTTATAGGACTTCATGATACCGCATCATCTTGACAGTACGTTGAGGATTCCGTCATTAATTCATGACTTCATGATACCGCACATCTTGACAGTACGTTGAGGATTCCATCCTTTTCATCCCCACACCATGGCTTTAATGGCGTGTGATGATTTTATAAATACATTTTGATATTTTCAAATCAATTTGTCTAGCTGAAACAATTAGCATAGACTATTCTTTAAACGTTTTAAAATACTGAAAATCATTTTATGACTTTGTCATACTACATCATACCATAGTGGGCTTTAAACATCCAACACTAGGTTACTCTGCATTGATGACTCCATCGTTTATCATCTCTGCACTAAATGCATTAATGATTTCTAAAATACATTTGTCTTTTCAAAAGCACAAAAGTGCGAATTTAGCACGATTTTAAGAATTTCAAAGTCTAGCATAGCTAGAAGATTTGGAATGTCCTAAAACCTCAAAATACCTCAAATTTCTCCTCCGCATTCATTTCCAGCTTAATAACTATATCTGGTAAAGCTCTAGTCTTACTACTTAACTCTACCCATACTTATTGTTCATCAAACTTACCACACATTAGGAGTTCAGGTACTTGCCACAATCATATGGGTCGGAGAACTTATCCTAGTCAGACCAAAATCGTCCATTCGCTGAGGGGTTCCACCATACGATTATGAGTCACGAACTTACCATCAGTATGAGTTTTAAGAACACGTACTTATCTTAATATTCTCTACATATTCAATATATTATGAGAAAAGAATCACCTTCTCACCATATATACATCGAATAGCATGACATCAGGTTCAAATCGATTATCACTATAGGAAGTTAAGTGGTTGTCAAACCAAACGCAATCTCCTGCCCATACAAGAAATTGGGCAACTCGGCCACTAATCAATATAGAAAGTTAAGCGGTCGTTAAACCAAGAACAAATCCTCTGCCCACACAAAGAACTGTTAAACTCAACTACTATATTAATATAGGAAGCTAAGTGATTCTAAAACCAAGCACAAATCCATACAAGGAATCGTACAACTCAGCCACTAATACGAGTTCTCAATTAAAAACCCACAAACCTTCTAATTTTCTTAACTGAATACGAATTCTCTCCATTCATATTTTAGCACATCTGTCTCATTACGAGTTCATTTCTCTAGATCATTTCATGACCTTATTAGCATTTTCTTTATGCTTCTCAAAATCTTATCATAAGATATTTTCTATCATTTCTTCAAATTAGGTACAACATGACCTTTTTCATCTCTCTTATATCTTCTTAAATCCATCTTTGGATAATCTTCTATATATGAATTTTTCAAATTCATCTTTTATTACTTAAACTCTTCCGGAGTTTATTCATTTATCATTTTACTTATCTTCTACACGGTTATAGCCTAAGTTACTCTTACCTAAGGTTTTTAACCTATCAGCTCTGATACCAACTTGTGACGACCCCGAATCCGGGTCCCCCGAACCTCGAACTCGGTTCAACACGAGTACAACCTTTTCCTTATCTTTCGTGAATTTTAACAATATTATAATTGCTAAATAATCATTTATTTACAATTATATAACATCTCTTTCTATTCCAGAATCGCAATCTTTATACATTCCTAGTATGTCTTCATATCATACATGATACGACATTCTATTACAATCAATTTGAGATCATATGTATAATGACTCAATCACACCATCCTATTATCCTTATTCATAAAGGACAACGTCTGAAAAATGATATTCAAATAATCTGTAAATGTTCTCTTAACAATTTAAGTTTGCTAATCTATAGCACAACAAAACATAAACTCTTCATATCTACTTACACAAGTGAATGAATTAGTCTACCGCAAGGTTTTACTACAAAAGCACCTATGCTTCAATCTTGATGACTCGTTAGTCAATCTTCATCTTTGCCTCTAACGGAGTAATCGGCTTCCTCAAGCTACTCTGTAATGTTTTGTTTTAAGCAAGGGTGAGCACGACGGCTCAGCAAGTCTAACAGTTTCACATAACACGTAAAAACAGTTCAATCATGCTTCATGCTTCGTGCATCTTATGCTTTGCAGTACATACATTTCTCATGCATATCATGCCTCGCATTTAATCTATGCTTCATGCCTAGCCTCTATCATGACATATAGTTCAATGCAGAACAATTGTCTTAAAGCAACTACCGCATATCAATAGTTCAAATCAACTTATTTCACAAAAGCACATTAACACATCTTTGCACATAACCACGTATGAGCACATCACAGTTTAATAACAAACTTATAAATTATGCACATAATGCAACACGTTCTGAAAAACTTGCTTGGACTTGTATAACCAGCTTACGTTAATCTTTCACGTTCCTTGCACCACCTACACGGTATGTGATATCAACGGTGCACAATATCAGTCAAAGTTTGACTCAATACTAAATCTTATTTTAAAGATATTTATTTCTTCTTATCATCCCCTTTATTTAATAAGGTTAATTTCATATTTTAGTCTCTCTTTGACTTGACTCAGTGTTTTATATTCAACACCATAAATCTTTTGTTCAAAACTATGCAATTCTGACATTTATTAATGTCACTGCATTAAAACTTGGACCCTATATTTATTTAGGTCGATCCACCAATTAATCACTAATGGACCATACCCTTGGTTTAACTTAATCACATCATTTATCTCGATACCTATCATAATATTACCTCCCTTGGATAATATTTTAAATTTTACTATCAATTAGTAATAACTTATAATGCTATTTAATTGTTAAATAACACTTTAAATAATCATTACTATTATTAATTTATTTTTAATAATAGTTTACCTTAATCATTATTATTAATCTTTTAATAATAATTTAATTCTTTGCTAATATTATTACCCTTTAATAATATTTTAATTGACTTCTCATTATTATCAATCATTTTAATAATAATTTAATTGTTCATCAATATTATCAATCATTTAATAATATTTGAAATCCTCACGTATCATTAGTAATTATTTAATAACGATTCAACCCTTAACTATTATTACCCAATAGTTAATTACTTGTTAAACAATATTATTAATTCTTTAATAATATTATAAATCTTTATTTATCATTATTATTTATTTAATAATGATTTAACTCTTAACTATTATTATTTAATAGTTAATTAAATGCTAAATAATATTATTAATCCTTTAATAATATTTTAAATTAATTACATATCATTATTAATTATTGAATAATGATTTAATTCTTAACTATTATCATTTAATAGTTAGTCAATAATATTATCAATATATTTTAATTACTTAATAATCTTCTTTCGATTAAGTAATAATTTATTCCACTTAATTACCATTTAATTATTATTTAATATGAATTAAATAATAATTAATTAACTAATTATCCGAACTCATTATTTAATATTAATTAAATAATAATTAATTAATTAATTAACCTTACTTATTATTTAATATTAATTAAATAATAAATAATTAGTTTATTAACCTTTATTATCCTTTAATTATTATTTAATATTAATTAAATAATAATTAATTAATTAATTAACCTTACTTATTATTTAATATTAATTAAATAATAAATAATTAGTTTATTAACCTTTATTATCCTTTAATTATTATTTAATATTAATTAAATAATAATTAATTACTTAATTAACCTAACTTATTATTTAATATTAATTAAATAATAAATAATTAGCTTTATAACTTTAATATTCTTTAATTATTATTTAATATTAATTTAAATAATAATTAATTATTTATTTAACTTTACTTATTATTTAAGTGCAATTAAATAATAAATAACTAACTTATTCATCTTAATATCCTTTAATTATTATTTAATATTCATTAAATCATAATTAATTAATTACATAACTTCATATATTATTTAATATTTATTAAATAATATTTAATTAGATTATTAGCCTATTTATACACTAATAAATAGCTAATATATAGTGAATCATTCCAATAATTTCAAATTTTATTTTATAACACTTAACTAGCATGCCAATAGGTCAAATATTATTTTTATGAAATTAAAAATAATTTTTCCATAATTATTAGCAATTTAATAAGCTTTAATCCACCATTAATTCTAATAAATACCAAATTACAAAAAAATTCGGATTTTAAATTTTGATAATTTTCTTTATAAAATTATAAGCATTTTCTCTTTTGGAACCAACCCAAGAACCGGCCTAAAAATGCCCGAACCGGCCCTACCTAGAAATCATGAAAAACCGAAAAAAAACCGAACCGGCCGGTTTTTTAAAAAAAATAGGCAGATTACTTTTATGCTTTTTCAGACTTGGGGTCTTCGACGGGAACTTGAATAAAATGAAATCCACAAGTCCGATTGAGGCCTATTTGGTATCGATGGATTCGTAACTTCCCGAACTACATTTTTCTGTCACCAAACATCAAATTTGGATTTGTTTTGGTCACGGAAATTGGCTCCAAACCGGACTATTGTGCACAGCCCTAAAACAATGGAGTGTTTTGGTAGAAAATCCATATCTTGCTCATTTTAAATCGGATTTTAGTCATTCAACTTGGAGAATCTTCATATTTCATGGATCTATCACCCAAAATTGACGGATCATAAATCCGACTTACGGATCATGAACAGTAATTTCGTGAAGGGGCTGCTACGTATTAGATTAATTTATTTTCGTCGGTAAAAATTTATTCAATGAGTTTGATGAAATTTTTCATCACAAACACATATAAAAACCCATGTTAAACCCATGTAACCCTAGATATACCAATATAGCATGGATCTATCCATTTAGACTTTGAAAATTATATTTCTACCATAGAAATTACATAATACCCAAAGAACAATATCAAGCTAGAAGGTTTTATACCTTTTGTTGATTATCCTCTTTGTTAGAACTTTGAAAAGACTTGGATGATCAATTTTCTTACATAGATAACTTCCTCTTGAGGAGACCTTCATCTTTAAACCTTGCTCCAAGATCATCCAACCATCAATGCTCACAAGATCTAACTTTCTTTTTCTTTTTCTCTAGAGCTTTTCTCTATTTTCTTTCTCTCTAGCTTTTCTAGTAAAAAGACTAACAACCATATCACAAGTGTGGGAAGCACTCTATATATAGCCAAATGCTAATACTTTATTAACTCTCCTAATTCACCAACATAGTCAATTTAGAGCTTAATTGAGATTACTATAGCATGGATTGATTGACAACTTGATTGACATCCATCAAGGTTGCTTGTAAGCAACTTTTGGAGTGTAAAATAAGCAAAAATAAAGCCACACACAACATCCACATGTGGGGCCCCCCCAAAATTCAGGATTTATCAATTTACTACACCATTTTAGCTTTATTTTTATATCCTATATCATTATATAAGTATCCATATATATATACACCAATGTATATATATTGACCACCACTTTGACTACCATTTGGGCTCCACATTGGACCCTAGGATTTAATATATTGGGCTCATTCAATTAATTGATTTGGGCTCAATTTATTTACTACATTGGGCTAATATTAAATACCCTATGTTACATTAAATTAAAACAAGCATTGGGCTTGGTTAATTATTACATAAATCAATGTTCAAATTAAATTATATGGACTACTAGGTTAATTAATTTGACCTAGTTTAATACCTCAATTGGACTTATAATATAATCCAATTAGACTTACATTTAATTATCCTACCACATTGGGTTACATAATTAACTCACCCATAGTTAATTCTCAACACTACCTTCCTTCCTCCATCAATTAACCAATGTTTGGTTAATTCTCTCTCTTGTCTACCAACTAGGGTTATTCAATTAACCCTACATTAGTTAATTCTCTACACTCAATCAATACATGAAAAATATTCTTCCAACACATTGACCATCATTTGACTTTAATGTGTTTGGGCTACATGGATTACTTTGTATTGGGCTCTCTTATTTAATTACTTGGGCTACCCAACACAACTCACATATCATATATAACTTGGGCTTATTATTTAATTACCCATCTTCATGCAAGTATTCCCATATTGGGCTTGTATTAAATCCATCAATGGACTCTATATAACAACTAAATAATTAAGTTAATTACTTAATTAATTATCTTCTTAATATTGTCATTCTAGGCAATATTCCACTTCTCTACTTGCTAATCTTAGCTTTAATTCATGACTCATATAATTAATTCAATTAATTATATTACATGACTTTCCTTTTTAATCTATACTTAAACTAATTAATTTATTAGTTTTATTGAGTATTTAATTTACTTCACACATCATCTTGTTTGACTAGCAAACTCAACTCTAGGTATATATATATATATATATATATATATATATATTCACCTTCACTTCTCAATTGAATTTATTTCCTTAATAAATTCTCTACATGCATCAATACAATATTCTCACATTTAATTTCTAACAAATAAATTATGTTAAAAAAAAAATGTTTACCCATTTTCTACACATCTTCCTTCTCACCTTCTAGGTTTAAACCTTAACCTTTAATAAAATCAATTAAGATATTATTTAAAATCTTGAAATTATCTGGGATATTACAACTGTGACAATTATCAATTCAATAATATAAATGATTGCGCATATAATAATTATTGGTTCAATAAAGTAAATACCGTATGTTACTGTGTAATATCGTATTTTACTATTCTTTTACCGTCGGGTATCTTAACAATTAAAAGTAATAGTGTCGTTGACCATTTTTATTTTAAAAAGTTACTGCAATAGCTTTTTATATCCGATAATATTTTGTTATGGGATCTACTAATGTTTGTTATTTCGACACCGTCTTACGAATCGAATATTCCTGACATAGTATGTTGCTGATGTTACGAATCAAAAACTATAGTATGTTGCTGATTTTTTTTTTATCAATTATTTAATAATTTTTTTGTTTATTTTTCTCTTTTTGTAGATTCGAAAACCATCGTGCATTTGAGTAATCCTCGTTAATTCGAGGTTTATTAAATTACTAATCTAAAACGATACCTATGCCTACATCATGTCACATGAATATTACGTCATGTGTCATAAGTTTACTTATTTATTTATGAATAAATTACGAATACATAAATCAAATATTAATAATATTTATATTATTAAAAAATAAAATATGACATAAATTTCAATATTATATTTTATTTTTTAATAATATAAATATTATTAATATTTAAATTTATATTTTATATTTGTATACTTAGACTTATTTTTTTGTATCGATGATGGACGAAACCAAATTGATCTCTTCAATCATGTCTAAATATATATAATTACGAGTACGTAATTGGCGTCGACTCCAAAATTTGCCAATTAATTTCAAATATTATATTTATTCTTTTTGTTTAAAATTATAAAATTATTATTAATTTTTTAAAAAAAAATTAAAAAAATTTAAATTTAAAATTATGTTAACTCATTAAATATTATAAAATTTACGATGAGTAATTTTTTCCAGATATTTTATATCATTTATCATTATATTAATTATAACTAAATTTTTTTATATAAAATTTGAATTTAAAAATATGTTAAATTAATTTTTTTAAAATCAGAAATAATCTAATATGGAATGGAGAAAGTATTATAAGATTATTGTTAAATTTTGAAAGTCAACTAAAATATTTTTAAACTTAAAATCAAGATGATTTATTAAAAATTATAAAATAATAAATTTTATAATTTGCATAATTTTTTAAATAATTATTGATTAAAAGTAAAATAAATTGTTTTAATTTTTAATTTAAAATATATTAAAGTGACTTTAATAAGTTAAAAAATAATCTTTATATTTTGAACCGAAAATAGTATTTTTATTTTGTTTTTAGTTCAAACATCCCGAACAATATTTAAAACAATTAATGCGTCCCAGAAGAACTAGTAATTCCGAAGTTCAGTTGCATGATATATATAGGGGTGTGATACGCTGATACTTCGGTCTTAAAAATTTAAAAAAATTAATAATAATAATAAAAAATTAAAATAATAAAAATAAATTTATTTGTAATTAATAATTAAAATAAATAAATAAATAAATTGTCCTGCATCCAGTTAATATCAGTTGCGTTTCTTTACTAGTGTGTGGTAAGAACCCCCGCAACTAAACATACATATATGGACCCTCTCCATTAGCTAGTAACTGACACGTAAGGCTCTTTCGGTCATTTTTCTATGTTTTACAGTCTGTGATAAACTTGATTTTTAACTAGGAATAAGTATAAGTGCACAACATAAAGCACAATATGGAACACAACATAATGATCTAGACCATTGAAAAATGGGGCTTGACACGGAAATCTGTGTCAGGTCCCACTTTTTAATGATTAAGATGTATGTAGTGTTTGAAATAGTGTTTGGATGTTGTGTATGTAAAGTTGTCCCTTTTAACTATCCACTTTTCCACACTCTTATCATTACCCCAACTTCCCACTTGTCTTGTTTGGGTACAAGACTAAATATAATTCTACATCTCTTTCTAAATATAAGACTAAATTTAACTTTTAAAATTAATATAAATATTTTTAAATATGAAATTAATGTGAATCCTTCAATTGCAAATGACAAAAGTGTACGTTCCCCAATACATTTTCAACTGAAAGTTTGAGAATTAACAATCATTGTCTTATTTTATTTCTTTTAACAAGATATTCTTTTTCTTTTTTTTTTTGGCTGGTTCACGTACTTTTTCGTCTAACTAATTTTTTTTTTTGTTTTTTTGCCAAGAATGTGATTTAATTACTGATAATATATATATATATATATATATATATATATATATATATATATATATATATATATATATATATATTTGTTTGACAAATCCTAAGAACAATACTAGTGAAGATTAAAACATTCAATATGAAAAATATGTATAATTGAATTAAGGGGATATCGATCTTATCTAAAAATAAAATTCAAATTACAAACTTTCATAATTTAAGCAAAAAATAAAACAAACAAAATCAACAATCGAATACATGTCACATGTCACATTCAATTAATATATTTATAATTATCATCACCATAAACGAAAATAAAACTCTCTACATGAAAAGAATCCAAACTCACCAAAAAAAAAAAAAAATGCTCTCACAAGAGTGAAAAAGTCTTGATCTAACCCAAATTTAGGAGATAACAAAATCCTACAAAATGAAAAAGCTAACTCCGTATAGGGAGAAAATAATAACTGACTAATAAATTAATAATAACAAAAAGATTTAGGACATGGTCTCTTCAAAAGGAAAAAAAAAAAGAACCTCCCTAGATTTAAATCTGAAATTTTGAAGAATAGGATTTTTGGTTAGAAAGAAAAGAGAGAAAAGTGAATTGTACTATACTGATCGTATTTTAACATTATAAAATTCCAAAAGAATACTTTATCCGTTATAAAGTATATGATTATTATTGATATTTTAAAGTTAACTCAAGACATTTTCAAATTCTATATTAACATAAATTTTATTGTAAATTTTATTATTTCATAATTTAAAAAAAAATCATCTCAATCTTTATTTTGAAAATATTTCAAATTTACTTTTAAAAGTAATTAATAATGATCTTATAATATGAAATAGAGGAAATATTTTAAATTTCTAAATTTTCTTTCATATTATTATTAAATTTATAAAGAAAAAGGAAAGAAAACTTAAATTTTACATTAAAAATACTATTTTGCCCTTACATTAGTTTTGTTATGTTTCTAATGTAAAGGGTATAATACGGATTATAAAATATTTACTTATGTTATTTAATTTTTTGTTCAAATGAACTAATTTTTGAACGAAAAAATTTGACAAGAAAAAATGGTTCAAGTTTTCTGCCCATTTCTATTGTTTTCGTTTATTTACAAAACTCAGTAACAAAAATATTTAATAAAAAGCTTAACTTTTTCATTCATTTTTTCCCTGTTCATTTTAAGATTGAATAACACTTGCACTCTATACTGAATTTTAAAATTGACAAAAAAAAGAAAAAAAAGGAGCGAAAAACTATGTTTAAGAGTTTGTGACAAAAAAAGGATAAAAATGGAAAACTTAATTTATAATGAAAAAAAGGGAATAGAAAACTAGTAAAAAAAATTCTACTTTGTTACTGAGTTTATAAAGAAAAAAAGAAGAAGAAAAATTAAGTTCCATATTTAAGTTACTAAGGGGCTGTTTGATAAAATTAAATGAAAAATTCTGAATAACTGAACGAACTGAATAAAATAGAGATATGTTTGAAACTGGACACTGAATGAAAGAATTTTTTTGTTAACTGATTCGTCAAGTAACTAAATGACAATATTTCTCATGAAAGAAATAAAACCCAAAATATGTATTAAAAAAATCATACTTATTTTTTAAAATATTAAGGTGGATGTAGTATTTTAAATTGTTTAGTTTATTTTTTTCATATTCATACTTTGAATTTTTTTTTTATTCTTAGACTTTATCCTCATTTTAACTTTAAAAAAAAAAATGCACAAAAGTGTTTTATTTTGATATCACTAACTTTTAACATTTCAAAAAATACTTTATATAAATTTTATAAAATCAAAACAAAAGATTAAAACAAAATTCGTTAAATTGGTTACTAATTTGTTAAAGAAAAATCTAAAATAATTTGTGCATAAATTTTTTTATTAACAATAATAAAACAAGATAGATATTGAAAGTAATTTTTAAATGTCAATTACAAAATATAAGTAAAAATATCATGTAGCACTACTTCTTACTAATTTAGCAATAATTTTTTGGATGAATTAGTCAGACGCATTCAAAGTTTGAAAACTATAAAATAAACAGTTTGAAGTAAACTAACACCCCCTAAGTTACCCTTAAATTAGTTTTATAATATTTATAAACTAGAGAGTATAACAGGGATTATAAAAGATGATCTTATGTTATTTAATTTTTCATTCAAATAAGTTCATTTTTGTGCGGTAAAAGTTTGGCAAAAAAAATGACTAAGTTTTTCATTCATTTCGTTTTTATTTCCGATTGTTAAAAACACATTGACAAGGGAATTGGATAGAAAATTTAAGTTTTTCGTCCATCTTAAAACTCAGTAATTGAGTATAATTTTTTAATGAACAAAAAAAAGAAAAGAAATGGACAAAAAACTTAACCACTTTTCTTACCAAACTTTTTTTTGTCAAAAAATAGATGGATTTGAATGAAAAAATAAATAACATAAGAACATTTTTTTATAATTCCTATTATAACCTCTATATTAAAAACATAATAAAACTAATATAAAGATAACTATGTAATTTAATTGTGAAACTTAATTTTTTTTTATTTTTTTTTATAAACTCACTAACAATAGAAAAAAATTATTTTTCTGTTATTTTCTTTTCCATTATAAATTAAATTTGCATTATTTCCTTTTGCATCTCAAACTCGCGTGAGACTATTATTATGAAAATAAGAAACTAAATAACACAATATTCAGATAAAATATTTTGAGAATATTATATCAACGACTTAGAATTAGAATTGGCACTTCAAATTTTAATTTAAGTATTTGGGTAACAAATATATCTCTAGAATTAGTATAGAATTTAATACCGAACTTCTCAATCTCAAAAAATGAATACCATGCCCCGTCCTATGATTTTAAAAACTAATTTCGACTGAAGTTCAAAATCGATTCACTCATCGGGCTCACACACTATAAACACGATAGAAAACTCACATAGTTGCTACTTTCAGATCTGAGCTCTCTCTCCCTTTTTCTTTAGGATCATCAACCGTTTCCGTGGGAGATCATTAATTATGATAAATTGCCAAAGCAAGAAATCAAATTCTTAATAATTCCACTACGACATAATTTTTTCTGTTTTTTCTGATCAATCTTTTTTCCTCTTCTCGTTCCGGACTTTCATCAGATTGACGGTGGTCAGATCTCTTTATGTTCGTACTTTTGTTATTCAAGTTATTTGGGTTTTTTACTTATTCCAACAATTTTATCTCCAGCTTTTTTTTTTAATGAAAAAATCGAATTGTTTGATTTCTAAGAAAATAAATTACTGATTGTTTTCTATGGCAGATTGTGGATTCCCAGAGACACAAATGATCTAAAAGAGAGGAGGGGAGGGGAGGGGAGGGGGTTGAATAGATCTTTTGAAAACTTTGTATTTTAAAGAAAGTTTCTCAGATAATTAATAAATTAAGAAAATTTATTTACTTAAGCACAACGAAATATTTATTTGAGAAAAACCTCTTCACAGACTTCGTGAAATTTTCAGTTTTGAAACTAGCTGTTATTGTATAAGCCAATCACACAGTTAAAATATGTTACAAAAATGTAAGAACAGAAAGTAAATGAACACATAAATTTTTTAAATGGTTCGGAGCACAAAGATCTCATAGTCCACTCTTCTGCACTATTGGCAAAAAATCCACTTAGGATGTAGGTCACTAAGACCTGCTATAACAATGAATTACTAAGATTCCTTTAAGTTATTTAGACTTGATAGCTCTGGGAGCACTGAGACCAGATCACTAAAATCTCTTTAAGTCACTTACACTTGGCAACTTTAAGGTCACCGAAACCTATAATCTCGAGTGATGAAGTGAATTGAGAGGTGCTGCTAAGTTGGCGTTTAAATTCTTCTTGTCTGATGGAACTTAACAGCAAAACAAGTATTTTTTGATTGTAGAGTAAAGCTTTTAGAACTTTGATAGCAATTCGGTTTGTAATCTTTTTTCTCATTCTCTCCAGATTGAGTCTTGATGTCCTTTTTATAGAGGACCTTGAGAATTTTCTGTTGGTGAGCAGCCATTGCTCATTTATTACTCCGATTCTTGAGGATCTTTGATTTTGATGTTAAGGGATTGTGTCAGTGTGCTTTTGGCGCTGCCATTACATCAGTTTACTAAAAATGGTAATTTTCATGTCTGATGCTTCTTGAACAAATAGATGTTAAACACATCCATTTCTGACTGCAATTTAAACTTGCTTTGACCAATAGATTTTCTTGACATTCTTGCCTTTCAGATTTTCAATGTCAGTTCGATGTCAGAACTGTTGTACTTTACGATTTTGTAAATCGTAAAGTTCCTTAGATCCTTCGACTTTACAAAGTGTATTTGTCTTTGTTTGTTTTACGATCAACTTTACGAAATATATTTAAACTTAGAGTTGTCTTTACGATCATCACTTTCCTCTACGAACTCAAAGTGATCTTTACGATTTTCATTCGGCTTACAATTTTAGAGTTCACTTTACGATATTTCTTCATGACCAAATAAGACTCAGCAATCCTTATTTAGCTTAGCAATATAGATGTCAACCTTTACAATTCCAGAATAGATTCTGCGAGATTTTTCTGTCTTTGCGATCGTTGATCTTAAAGTCTATACATACTTTAAAATTCATAAGATTAACATAACGAATTTGATTTTTCAAATAAATGTCTTTGTACATCAATTTCATCATTAAAGACTGTACAAAAGCTATTGGTTACAAATATACATTTTCAATCAATTCATATTATCATCAAATTATTCAAATACGCATTTGTACTAGCACATCTTTTATACAGAAGCTGGGTTTTATTGAGCTTCAAGGAGATTGTCATGCGTCAGATGAGCAGTTCACAGAATGCAGGTTAATCACTTATTATTTTAATTATGTTATTTTTGGCTGATTATTTCGTTAATTGCTTGATTCTTATAATAATTGATGATAGACTGATAGTACTAGTGGTATTTTACTAGCAATCTTTTTCATAATTTTTTCTCACTTATTTACTTGATTAATTTTTTTAAATGTATATAATTGTTGTATTTTTCTTTGATGATAAAATAAATCTCTTTGTTTCTCTCTAAAATCAAGTCTAGTTCAAATTTCAAAATTGAGATAGAGTTTTACTACTCAGAGAACTATACCATTGAGGCTATCTTGTGGCTCATCTTTGTGTTAGGAATATCAATTTTTTTTTGGTCTTGAGACTTTAGTTGCCCTAGGAACTGATAATTGGTAATTCATCTTTCCATTTTATGTTAAGAGGAAATCTAATTCCCAGCAGGAGGATCTTTCTTTCTTAGACTAGCTAATAGGTTGTTAGGGACACATTTAGCTTCAATTTATCATATCTTATTAATTCATCACCCAAGAGCGATAATTGTAATTGCAACAAAACTAATATCAAAATCCAGACTAATTCTTAACCTGGGCGTTTAGATGGTAAATTACCATAGGGATTCAATATCTGATAAGTTGAGTGTCTCTCACGTGTACACCATACATTAGAAGAGGCATACGTGCATATAGACAGGTCTGACAACGTTTTTGACCCATTAAATAAAGTTATAAGGATCTATACTAAGATCCTTATTAATGTAGGCTAGTCACACTTTTTAGACCATTAGCCATCCTATCCGGTCCCCCAAACTAGTTTAACTCGCACATGTGTACGTGGCCGCCGAGATACGAGGCATTTTCAAGACTAGTTTACACTGAACATATACATGGACAAGGCGATACTAGAGGTAGTGGAGACATCTTATCCATATCTTTACCATGCGACATTTCGTCTAATCTTGGACGTTGCGAGATGATGTAGATATAAATTGTATGAACTATGATTTATCTCAAATTTGTACTATGTATAATTTGATATATACAAGGCCATTTTTATGAAAGGTATAAATTATTGTACTGTTTTGATGATAATAAAATAAGAATTAAATTTTTTTAGAAAAACTAATATATAATCCTCTCCATATGATTGTATATTAAATATATTTATTTTCCCAAATTCTTTTATACATCCAAAAAGCAAACGTTCAAGTTTTAAAAATTATTGATGGTCAAAAATGGGTCTACCTCGAAGCCGGGTCTACCCCGAAGTTGGGTCTACCTCAAAGCCGGGTTTACCCCGGAGGTCGACCCCGAATGTTGAAGTCGATGGACGAATCCTAAGGTCGACCCCGAAGTCGGGTCTACCTTGACCTCCCAAAATCAGATCTAGAATTAGAATCTTAAGTCTTAACTCTAATATTCTGGAATCAAGCTAAGCTCAACATATTCCATAAACTTTAAACAGTCACAAATTTTGAGTTGAACAAAAATAAGGCAAGTACTTTCTCTCTATTTCCACTTAGATAAATCAAAAGTATTTTCTCTCATTCTCTCTATATGTTATCAAGTATTGATGAGTTGGATAAAAATAATGCACACATTTTAAATTAATTATAAGTGCACTTTCTCTTACTTCCTGATTTTATGCAAAGCACAATTTTCAATAATATACAAAATCCTTCATTCACGTGGCATGCAAATACTTTGAATTTCTATTCTATTAGCCACATAAGCTAGAAAGAGATAATAAATGCTATGTGGATGATAAAGTCGTTGGATTACAAGTTGATCAAATTAATTATAGCAATTTATTCAAAATTCTCCTGGCCTATAAAAATTGCTATACCTCATTCATTCCAAACTTACGAATCTAGAAAAAGAAAAATACTGCCCACAATTATCTTCCAATCTTAAATTCTCTAAGTTAGATTTTGAGTGGTGTAGAAAGTGATAAAAAGAGCAAGAGATACGTATATATATATATATATATATATATATATATATATACTGCTTTACATTTATATATAACTCTTTTACACATCTTAGTACACACACTGTTTTATATATTGTGCTAACATATCACTTTCTTATTTGTGTTTAATATTATTATTGTTATATTTATACATATTAAACACCACAAGCACATAATACTAATAGCTACATTTATTCATATCATTGAGCTTTATTCAAATTGTTCATCATTTATCATATCTATTAGCACCTGAATTAATAGCTTATATATTAATTTGAACTTTATACATAGTCCTTCTGGAAAGTAAAAAATAAGTGATCAGGCCTTTAGTAACTTTCCTTTAATAGGATCAGTATCATTTAAAAGCCGTGAACTGTAGTCCTTTCTAGTTAAGTGATACAAGAAAATATTTTCTCAAGATTGGATAATTCTATCCCTATAATTCTTAATGTGTTATCAATCTGCTTAATGAAAGAAGCATTTTATTAAAGGTAACAAATCATTGTAAATAAAAGAATAGAACTGAGTCTTCTTCTAGTGTGTAAGGAATTGAGTGATTCTTGTTCCGAGACCAAGATCTTAGAAAGACTATAGGTTTGGGTTTCTAAATAACTGAGGAAAAGAAAAGATATCAAGTTCCAAGACTAGTCGAAAAAGGAATACAAGACGCTCTGGAAAAAGGGAATCTGCATTCTTGAAGAAACTAGGGGATAGATGTTCTAAGACATAATCAGATTTGTAAAGGTTTTTCCACCTAAGTGAAAGAATTTTGTTAGGCGAAATTGGAATTGGAAACGTTCCGATTTTGAATTTTGATTGAATTAAATCACGTGTAAGTACACGCGGTCAGCAAGTAATAAAGTGAAAGTCGCATGTCGATCCCACGAGGAATTACATTTAACTCTCTCCAAGTACTAATTATATCAAGTTAATTCTTATTTGAACAACACGAATTTAAGGTAACTAATAACGGAATAAGAAAATGATAGAACCTAGATTATCATATTCCCCTAAGGTTGTTAAGCGAAATTGAAATATTAAGGCCACCGGCGTTACGCCAATGCTCGTGTAAGCCTATCAATTAATGCAATTCTTGCATTCTTGCTATCCCAATTCTCCCAACACATCGTTCAAAAATCAAACACTCTCCCATTGATTAATTAAACACACAAAACCAATCCTATGACTCCAAGATACAAAAGCCCCAAGGTTTCGAATCATAAAAACATGACAAATACAACATAAACTCACTTAGGCATTTCATCCAACACTTGGCGGGCACAATGCATTTCTACCATGAATGAAGTTCATCCAACTAGGATTAATCCACCCCACTCCGAGGTTTATTTACCACAACAATAAGAAGAGAGATTTAATGCAAAGAATATAATGGGTTTCATGGAAATAAAAGGTTATATGCTTAGATCAAATCAAATGTGCAATAAACCAAACTCAACGAATAATGCAATCCAAAGCAAGTAAAATAAACACATTCAATTGAATAAAACATAGTTCATGGATAAATCATCCAACACAATAATTAATACATCAAGCAATGACTAAAACATTATATAAATAAAGTATCCATGGTTCCAAATATTAGTCAATCATCAATGAAATACATAATCAAAGGAAAGAAGAGAGATAAAATACAACTCATAACAAGTAATCTCCAATTTTCCAAGTTTCCTCTTCAATCCATAGCTTCCATTATGCTGAAAAATGTTGCACAAGAGCTCTAAATAAAGTCTAGCCACTGCCCAAAGTGAGAGATTATGAAGTTATAGAAAATTTTTATCATTTAAAGGCTGAAGGTAGTTTGCACGATCGCTGTAACGCTCTAGGGGACCTCCGATTGGGATGATTCAAGATGTCTTGGAAAACTGAGCCGAATACTGGCTGGATCAAGGTCAAAATTGGACCTCAAGTGGCTGCTGCGTAAACAACAAGGTGAAAATCCAAATCTGGCAACTCCAAGCTTTGATCCAAATCGCCCTTATTCCAAAATCCTACAAAACAAAGTAAAAATATATAAAACTTAAACAAGATTAAAACATATAAAAACTAACATAAAATGCTAAAGAATTCATAAATTTTTAAGGCCGAAAGTATTAAATAAATAGGTGTAAAAACAAATCATCAAATATCCCCGA
Organism: Hedera helix; assembly: GCA_947179155.2. Lineage (NCBI taxonomy): Eukaryota > Viridiplantae > Streptophyta > Magnoliopsida > Apiales > Araliaceae > Hedera > Hedera helix. The sequence goes on from OX359278.1 coordinate 37,087,939, forward strand.
ACTTAAATCTTTGCTTTTCCCCAAGCAACACAAAGACAAACTATATAAACGAAAATAAATAATACTAACACGAGCAATGAATCAATATGAAAAACAATGGCTACAAGGATTATATCAAATAACACTACAAAAAAATGGGACTTTAGCAACAACATGTTTTCGTTGCTAAATATGTCAAATTTCATTGGAAAAGCTCTTTAGCAACGATTTTCTTGTCGTTGCACATTTCGTTGCGTAATGAACATTGCTAATTGTTACGCAACGAATGTATTTTGTTCGTTGCTGAAAGTGATACATTTTGCAACGAAAGTTGACTTTTGTGCAAATGCCTCGATCCTTTAGCAACGAAATTTATTGTTGCAGAATCAATAAAAAAAACATTATTGAAAATCACTTTTCGTTGCAAAAAGCCTACTAATTGGCAACAAAATAAACTCTTTTTTTTGGCAACGAACATGTGATTTCGTTGCGGTTGGTTCACTTTGCCAACGATTTGTTTTGTTGTGGAAAAACATGAAAATTGTTGCCTAAACATTTTTTCATTGCTGATTGTATACTTTTTAGCAACGATGTTCATTGCTAATTATACTATTTTGCAACGACATTATGATTAATCAGCAACGATAATGTTTATTACGGATTATTTTTCAGTAGCAATGAAAATTGTTGATTAGCAACGACACTATTCGTTGACGTTTCTTTATATGTGCAACGAAAGTTGATATAATTTGCAACGATATAAATGTTGCCTTTTTATTTGGGTATAGCAACAATATCCTCCCCGTTGTTATTTGGTTAATTTTTTGTTACCAAAAATTATATTTTAATACCATTAGCAATGAAAACTTGTTGCTAATGTATAAAAAATTGATGCTATATCCTTAATTGTACAACGCTTTGGTAACGAAATGGCCATTAACTGTATCGTTGCCAAATCAAAAATTGACAATCTTGTTGTGTACCTAACTGGCTCAATGAATAGCAAATAATGGCAAAAAAAAAAAAAAAACTAAAATATTATTAACTTAATAAAATCATCCAGTACATAAATCATTCATCATCTTTACAATCAACCATCTAAGGCTGCCACAGTTCTTTAATCAAATATATATTTACCTATATAGAGATAGTACACTTCTCACTTCGTCCCTTTTCTTCCGTAAACATAGCGCATCATATATAGGAAATTTGGTACCCAATATTGTAAGGCAGATAGAAGCAGTCTTCTTGCACATATTTAAGGATAGTTGGGCTTTTTCAATATCAACATTAAGCACACATTGCAAGACTGATGTATTATGACCAACAACTTCGATAGCATAACAGAAGAGTATAATTCATCCAATCAGTAACATGACCATTCATTTTCCTAAAACAGTAAGACATAGATTAGTTTCACAAATCATAGAAGTAGATGATATGCATATTAAAGTGAATACCTAGTATATTGAAGAAAAATCCCTACTTATCTTGTGGATGTATAAACAGTCGGGTAACATTGATGAAAATTATTGTCCCCATTTAGTGGCAGTGAACAGAGGAGGCTACGTGGAAAATGTGCTATGTGTTTATAAATACTTTTGAAAGCTCAGTTAGTAGGACATTTATGATAGAGAATAAAACTTGAAATGCACCTCTTAGAAGCTTTAAACTTCTATCTCAGGTCAGCAATATTAGCTTCTGCAGAAGCTAACCTTTGCTGGGAGATAACCTCAGCTTCAATAGCTGTCTTAACTTGTAATTCCAAATTGTACTCATCAAGACAGGAATTCAGGCTCTGGACTTGAACCCATGCCTTGTATTCAGAACTCCTAGCTTCTAAGATGTCCTTACAGACCACCTCAACATTAGAGGGTGAAAGGTACATATTTTACCAAGTCAACATTATAAAGCAAATTATCGATATGCAGTCAGTGTCACATAACAAATTATAGATATTAAGATTTCACCCACAGTTCTAAATTTTTTTATTTTTTTATTCTATATATTTTGTGGAGGAAAAGAAAATTCTCATATAATTCCCCCCCCCCCCTCTAATTCCTCATAAGTTTTAAGATGTACCAAAAGAGGCCTATGTTGGGTCGGTGTTATATTTGCAAAGTAATTGCTTCTTAACTCATTTATTGCTAGTTCTTAGGCATTTCTATTTCAATTTTATGCATTTTTGTGTATTTGTTTCATGTTTGTAGAAAAAGAAGCTTGCAAGGGCATTTTGGTGATTTGAGGATAAAGGTGACGCAACTGCATCACGAAGTGACGCACCTGCGTCACAAGCACCCATCATTTCCAGTAAGGTCAGACACAATTGCATGAATTGTGAAGCAGCCGCGTCACAAGAAGCCATACTTTCCAGTAAGGTCAAACGCAGCTGCGTGAGATGTGAAGCAGTCGCGTCAGAAGATTTAATGCAGCTGCGTGAGTTGTGAAGCAGTCGCGTCAAAGGGCAAGTGAGTGGTTTCCCCACGTTGTTGAGCAGTTGCTGAGTCAGTTTTGATGGGCAGTTAGGTTGCTTAAGTGCGGGTAATCAAAAATAGAGAGCGAGGGGAGCCAGAGGGACATGAGGGAGATCTGGAGAAAAAAAAAAGAAAATAAGTTCAGCGTTGGTGAGAAAACTTGAAGCGTGGTGCAGAGAAGAGCAACAAGGCATTATTAGTTTCAAAAAACGAAAGTCTTTCATAATATGCAACGAATGACATAATTTGTTGCTAAACATACACGTTTAGCAACGACTTATAAAGTCGTTGCCCGAAAAATCGTTGCTAAAGCCCCATTTTTTTATAGTGTAATAACTATAAGAAAATTTCAAAACATTGTTATGTCATATATTACTAATGATCCACAAGTGTGTGTGCATTATTTGCAACAAACTAAATATAGATCGGAAGAGCTTATGTAAATAAATTACCTTATGAAAGCAATCAAATACTCCGAAAGCATGCATATCACATCACTCTACACTAGTCCCAATAGGTAAATCAAATTTTATTCTTGACTTGTGTAATATCTCATTTTATTAGGCTTTAAAGAGTTACTAGTGTAATGAGCGTTAGAATAATGACTCTCAAACCAATTGATTTTAGGGCACTAGGTGTACAGACACCCCAAAGAGCTTATTAACTCGAGTACTTTTTCTTTCTTTCTTATATATATATATATGTGTGTGTGTGTGTGTGTGTGTGTGTGTGTGTGTGTGTGTGTGTGTGTGTGTGTGTGCATTTTACGCTCCATCTCACGCTACCACATGATATACAACCAAACACGGGGAATCATTTCGAGTGATATATATATAAGTTCTAGAGTAAAAGCTAGCTTCCATAAGCATGTAGTCATATAAACCTTCTTTAAACAAGTAATTAGCTCAATACAAATGAATATGTGCTCAAAAGCGGAAGGGATCACACGCAATGCAAAAACCAATAGTAAGTCAAGCGGACAAACTAAGAAAGGTCAATCAATTTTCTACGAGTTATAATAAGAACAATCAATAGCCCGATCCTCGATTAAAGTTCTAATCACACCAAAGCAACACTCAAGAGACTCAAACTTATACTACAACGACTCTTAAGTAACACATACTGAAACAAAATAAAAAAAAATAATCCCCTTTTTGTAGGTAACCCGGTTGCACTTAGTACGTGCAACAAGTTGTTAAACCTAAAGGTTGCCCAAGAGGACGAGTTTTGTCTCGTGAGTATTTGCATAAAATATACTCACAAAATTCAAAAAAAAAACTTTTTAAATTTTTTTTTATTCATAGTGCATCAAAATGCACACTAAAACAAAACACACAAAACTAAATAAAACACAACAAAACTAAACATAGCATATAAACACAAAATGTAGAAGACCCCAAACTTGAAAATGACAAAGTCCTTACTAAACGTAATGAAAGAATCTTCCCTGATTATTGGCTAGCTGTCGTTCGCAATAATGAATGTCTCCAAACATTTTGCTAAGGTATAACCTGAACATGCAAAAATAAACTAAATAAAACATTAGCGAACCTTGGGACGTTGCCTCCCAATTAACGCTTGTTTTATAGTCTTTAGATTGACTTCGATATATATATATATATATATATATATATATATATATATATATATATATATATATATATAATGCCTAAGAAAAAATTAAACAAGAATAAAAGAAAAGAATGTGCAAAATCGAACAATAAGGCACCAACAGTTACGCCAGTCTCAGAAAGTATTATTGTTAATCTTGTATGTTCAAATTCACAATCAATAATGATAAGCATAACCGTAAGGCACTAGTAGTTACACCATTGTCGGGCAAGTATTATTGCTAATCTTGTCAGTCAATTTATCGTAATCGAAAAACACAAAAATCTAAACTAGTATCAACTAGAATGAAATCAATATTGGAAAGAAATTAGAAACATAATTTTTCGGTAACGATGTCAAAAACTTGTTGGGTGAAATCAGAATTGGAAATGTTTTGATTTCTAATTTTGATTAAATCAAATCACGTGTAAGTATATGTGGTTAATAAACAATAAAGTGAAAGTAGAATATCGATCCCACAAGGAATTACATCTAGCGTTCTCTAACTACTAATTTTATCAAGTGGATTTTTATTTGAACGACACGAATTCAAGCTAACTAATAACAGAATAAGGAAATGATAGAACCTAGATTGCCATATTCCCCCAAAGTCGTTAAGCGAAACCGGAATATTGAGGCCACCGGCGTTACACCAATGCTCATGTAAGTCTGTTAATGCAATTCTTGCATTCTTGCTATCCCAATTCTTCCAACACATCGTTCGAACATCAAACACTCTCCCATTGATTAATTAAACACGCAAAACCAATTATATGACTCCAAGATACAAAAGCCCCAAGGTTTCGAATCACAAAAACATGCCAAATGCAAAATAAACTCACTTAGGCATTTCATCGAACACTTGGTGGGCACAATACATTTCTACCATGAATGAAGTTCATCCAACTAGGATTAAGCCACCCCATTCCGAGGTTTATATACCACAACAATAAGAAGAGAGATTCAATGCAAAGAATACAACTGGTTCCATGGAAATCAAAGGTTATATGCTTAGTTCAAATCAAATGCATAATAAATCAAACTCAACGAATAATGTAAGCCAAAGCAAGTAAATAAACACATTCAATTGAATAAAACATAGTTCATTGATAAATCATCCAACACAATGATTAATACATCAAGCAATGACTAAAACATTTCTCAAGTTTTAGATTTCAAGATTTACTTGCTCAACATAGATTATTTACCTAAATATCATGCTCATTACCTAGATTATCAACATAAGTTCATCATATATGCAATTTGTCAAATTAAAGTATAATCATAACACATAAGCTCCTTCATAAACACCTTATACCTTTAGAACCCATCATGATTTCCACACACATGACCCCCCCCCCTACAACCAAGCATGTATAGCTGGTTTATATAACCAAATATACTATCAAAACTTAAAAGTTTTAAGTTAAAATACTTTTAAACCTTTTAGATGCTTTCTTCCTCTTTGATAAGAACTTGGCTAACCTAGGATCATCCACAATGGCTTCTCTTCTTCTTCATTGCTTCTACCTCCCACCAAGAGTCTTCATCACTTAGTATATTTCCTCCCTATTTCCTTTATCTCTTCTTTTATTTCATTCTTAGCTCTCTCTTCTTTCTTATAGCTCTCAAACACTTAGAATATTAGAGTCACCTTCTAATGTGTTGGTTGGGGGCTCTATTTATAGAGCTCAAGTAATACTCCATTAGCCTTCTTAATCTCCCAACATCTCATTAATTAAGCTTAGTCTATTTAATTCCAACAAACTTCTTTAAATCATGGAAAAGTAGCAACATTAGAGTATTTAAGGAATTCTTAAGACTTTAAAAATTTGCAGGGCTCAAGGTTTTGACTCCCCCAAGGGAAGTGGCCAGATTCTGTCCCTCTTTGTTTTTTTTTTTTTGGTGTGTGTACATTTTACATTATTCTAGAATTTGGTCCCAAATTTTGGGTTAAAGGCTTGGACTTTGATTTGGGCTACTTGTTGGGCTTGTTTAAACTTTAACATAGACTAAAATTTGGGCTTCAATAATACTCTCCCAACTTTCATTAATATAATTAAGGGTTGGGCCAAACTAGTTGCCACATCACATACATCTATTCGACTAATCAATAATCACATAACACTTGGGCTCAGTTATTTTTCATCATGAACTTAATTCATAATTTACATAATTGCCATCTTGGATTCATACTAATCTTCCATCATTAATTAATTCAATAATTGATTAATTCACCATCTTACACATATTTTTATTATTCATCATGCCACATAAGGTTTAGTCTTTCAAGCTTAGTTAATTCATAACATAAGTTTACCATATAGCCTCATAATTTATAAATTTATCTTGACTTCTTTCTTTAATTCATAATTAATTCAAATTTATTTAATTAACTACTATATATCTTTCTTATCACATAATCACATATAATAAAGTTTCAATTAATTTCTTATTTTTATTAATATAATATTCTTTATAAATTTATTGGTTATTATATTCTCCTCTTATAAAGATTTCGTCCCCGAAATCGATACAAGGCTACTAAAAAAGATGGAGGTAATATCTTATCATCATATCCTCTAATTCTCACGTAGCGTCATCGGCATTGTGGTTCTTCCACACTACCTTAACCGAAGGTATAACTTTATTACGTAACTTTTGTTCCTTTCTATCAATTATTTCAATCGAATTTTCCTTATACGTTATATTTTTCTCCACCTGAATAGGTTCATAGGATATCACGTGCTTGTAATCGGATTTGTACGAACGTAATACCGAAACATGAAGTACGTTATGAATATGCTCCAACTCAGGAGGTAATGCTACCTCATACACTACTTTCCCAATTTTCTTTAATATCTTAAAAGGTTCTATGAACCTTGGGCTCAGATTTTCCTTATTTCTAAATCTTATTTTCCCTTTCCAGTTAGATACCTTTAAAAATACAAAACCACAAACTTCAATTTCTCTATTCTGACGATGTAAGTTGGTGTACTTCTTCTGCCTGTCTTGCACTGCCACTACTTTGGCTTTTATTATTTCAACCATGTTCGCCGTCTGTTGTACCAATTCTGGCCCCAAAAGTCGACGTTCCCCTAACTTATCCTAACATAAGGGCGTTCTGCACTTTCTACCATAGAGAGAGCTTCATATGGCGGCATGTCAATGCTCACATGATAACTTTTATTATAGGCAAACTCAACAAGAGGTAGATGGTCATCTCAACTTCTTTTGAAGTCTGTCACATAAGCTCAGAGCATATCCTCCAGTGTCTGAATAATTCTCTCGCTTTGTTTGTCGGTCTGGGGATGGTAAGCAATACTCAATCTCAATCGAGTTCCCAAGTGTTCTTGCAGACTCCTCTAAAAGTTCAATGTAAAACGTGGGTCTCTGTTCGATACAATAGATACTGGTACCCCGTGCCTTGAAACAATCTCTTTTATGTAAAGTTTCGTCAACTGAACCAAATTAAATTGCACCTTTATCGGTAAAAAGTGTGTCGAATTCGTTAGCTTGTCCACAATAACCCATATCGCATCATAACCTTTCGGTGTGACTAGAAGACGCATTATAAAATTTATCGAGATGTGCTCCCATTTTTATTCCAAAATTTTCAATGGTTGTAGTAGGCCGTTCAGCCTTTGATGCTTTACTTTGACCCTCTTACAGGTTAAACATCTGTTAACGCACTCGGTAACTTGTTGTTTCATATTGGGCCAACAGAAGTGTTGGCGAAGGTTTCGATACATCTTTATGCTTCCTGAGTGAATAGAATAAGTCAAATTATGTACTTCATGCAAAAAAAATTCCCTTAATTTTGACACTGTTGGAACCCATACTGGTCCTTCAAACCTTATTATTCCTTTCTTATCCACCTTAAACTTCTCCTCGTCATTTTTTGTCATCATCCTCTTTATCCCCTCACACTCTTCATCTTTTTCTTGTGCCTCCTTTATTTTGTCCATTAAATTTGGTCGAGCTTCCATCATAAATAGTTTCTCTTTGGCCTCTTCCGATCCTTTCTCTTTTATCTTCATCCTTGCCATTTCCTTTATCAACTTCTCCTGAGCTGTCAACATGGTCAATTTCTCCTTCCCTTTTCAAGTCAAAGCGTCAGCCACCATGTTCTCTTTTCTTGGGTGATAAATAATTTCACAGTCGTAGTCCTTTATTAGCTTCAACCATCTTCTCTGTCTCATAATCAATTCTTTCTGTGTGAAGATATATTTTAAACTCTTGTGATTTGTATATATCTCATATTTTTCTCTATACAGATAATGCCTCCAAATCTTTAAAGCAGACTCGCAGTACAACATTACAGATCCATTAACTAAAGCATTTACTAAGTAATTTGAACACCGTTTAGAGAAGAATGGTATAAGGATACCAAAGGGCGATTAACTTTGTGCAAGTGAGAGATTGAAAGTAGTATGCCTTCAAGCCAATCATATTTGATGTGATATACATATACTTTATAATCTTATTCGTTTATTAATAAAAGTATCAAGACATTTTTTTATTCACGATTAATTAGTTGAATTAATTAAATAGATAAACCCATAGTTTTCGAGAAATACTTTTAGAACCATGATGAGGATCATACTAATGAGATCTAAATTCAAGATAGCTCAAAACTAAAATTACTCGTAATCATTGGATTACTAAAGATGGGATTAGTAGATCTGGATAGATTGGTACATACTATGCTTGCTCTTACAAATAGGGTGATTGATCTCATAATCATTTGTGTAGAGATATTAAAGTAAATATATAGGTGCTTATTAGAGAATAAGTTCACTGAACGTGATTCTCTCAAGGAACACCTAATGGAGTTTTACTTATCTGTCAATAAGAGTTTCTTATGTGATAGTCGTACAAGTAATCCTTGGACTTGAGATCATCATAGTATTTTGTGTATACTGAGTTATACTTTGACATATTCCTCAAGACTTGTTGGTATATCAAAGGATATGCTTGTGTATAATAATGTATACATGGAGATAGGTGAATGATCAACAGATGATCTACCATTTTCAGTAAAGGGGGAGAATGTCTATGTGATTCAATAAGTGACAACTCAGAAATCCCTGGCTAGGGTTGAAAAGAATTATAAAGGAGTTTCTAATTTGTATTAACTAGAGTTGTGCATTTGTGAATTGAAATGCATATGATCAAATAAATAAGACTTGACATAAATTACATGTCTTATATTTGATTGAGACATTGTGTGGTAGAATGATTGAATTGTACGATAACTATTTACGGAAATGTTCTTTTAAGATCAAATGTTAAAATTGATAATATCTGGAATGTCGATTAATCACTAAGGGTGCTTACCCTTATTGTGGAATAAATACTTACTCTGAATTAAAGAGTTAATTCATAATAAATGAATTAAAATTGTTCTAATTTATTTATTACACAACCGGTTTAATATGGAGAATCTAAAGGGTTACACCGCAAAAGAGTAATATTTGTTTTAAAGGTGGATGTCATACTCGTAATAATAAATTAAGTGTATTTAATTTATACTATGGTGATAGAATAAATTAAATAACTTAATATATATAATTTAGTATTTTAGAAATATTAATTATAAATTAATAAGAGGAGTCTTATTATTATTATTATTATTATTATTATTATTATTATTATTATTATTATTATTATTATTATTATTATTATTTAGTTCCTAGATGGTTTAGGAATTACTTAATAACTAATAGTATTATTATAAATAATTAAGTTCCTAAATGGTTTAGGAATTATAATTAATTAATTTAGTTTCTAATTAAATTGTGCATTAAATTAAAACCCTAATTTTAAATAATTTAGGAGGGTTAACTATATCCACTACACCAAAAAGGGCATTTAGTGAAGGACAAATCCTTCACAAGACATAATATATCACTCATAATAGATTTATTGTGAAGAAATATTCCCTTCACGATATTGCTTGCATTAGAACTCTTCGCAATGGGGCATCCTTCGCTAAGTAGTGACTATATATTTTTTGTGAAGGATATATTGTGAATAACTTTTTATTCACAAATTATATTTGGTAATGGAATATTGTTATTTAGTGAAAGAGTGGTTCATTCACAAATAATATTTTAAGGACTACTAAAATTAGTGAATAACTTTATTCCCTCACAAATAATATATTGTGACAAATTAATTTATTTAACGAAAGAATATTTCCCTTAACTAACTATAAATTGAGAATTTTTCTTCAATTTAGTGAAAGAAAAATTCCTTCACAAATTATAAATTTGTAAAAAAAATTAATTGCTAAATAATCAAAATTCATTGCAAATTATAATTGATTTTCAAATCAATGATTTCATATATATATATTATTATTATTATTATTATTATTATTATTATTATTATTATTATTATTATTATTATTATTATTATTAATCTCTATAAGAAATATTAAATTTAATATTTCAAGTAAATATAAAAGTTATACTTGTTTCAAACTAATGTATAAAGAGCTAATAAACCCAATACTCCACATATAAATAGATAATGCTCAAGTCACAATAATTACAGAATTTGTTATTGTATTTTGGTCTCCCAAAGACCATAGTACCTATAATATTTATTAATTAACATAAGAAAACTGAAAGAATAATAACGAACTTGAAGGAATAAAATGTGTCATATTAGGTCTGCAGCTTCATCATCATTTTCTAAGGAAATCAAGGTTGAGCCTGTAAAATTCATGCTGCAAGTGAAACACCAAAATTCAATTTCAATAAGATGAGGAATAAGAAAAGATGAAACTAGTGAACTTAAATTAAGATAGAGAGCACTATTAGAAATTTGGCCTATAGCGAGAGTCTTCGACAGTAGCTATAGGCCAAAAGACCGTCGCTTCGTTAATAGCTCATTTCAGGCCTAACGACTACAATATGATAGTTTTATTGAGTTAACGGAATTTCTTTACATTGCTGCCGAGATGTAGAGAAGAGAGAACAATAATGGTAAATAAATATTAAAATCTGCCAAGAATTGGGGAGATGGTTTCAGCAATCTCAATAACAAAACATCAGAAGCATATATGCATTTCTTTTTCAATTTCTAGATCTATAGTTGTTTAGACTGCTTATACAAAGTGCTATGTGAAGCATTTTAAGTGAAACAGATCAACAATTACCATGAAACACAAGTTTTTAAATAGTTTTTATACGATTTTCAACAGTTAATAGATAGTAGAATACTTGGGCACATGACTTGTTGAATTTTGAACAGAGCATGAACATGTGAATTGTAGATATCTTCTAGTACAAATACAAGCATCAATATCAACAATGGCCCATGCAAGTAATTTTCCAGAATCAATTTAATCAAGAAATAAGAAAGGTCACATACTGAGAGTTCAGTTACTAATAATTAGCCAATGATACTTACTAAGAAAAATAATTTATCCAGATAAAGCAGTCACCACAAGTGATGAGAACCTCCCAGCTGTTCCATCTCCAATCCCTTTATTCTGATGTTCAAGTGCAACTAATTCAGCGGCCTTGTTCCTGAATATTTGATAGAAATAATAGTAAACACCCTGTACCATAAAAATATTACATAAGAAAATCAAAAATATAAATTAAACAATGACGTGTATATATTTAGTAAGTCCTCTCTCAGCTTACTCAAACTATTTGCTAACATCATAAACAATGGATATGTAAAAGTGGGTCAAGTCAAATATGATTAAATACATAAAGTGAATTTGTCAAATAACTCAAATATGAAGAGTCGAGAGAAAGAAAGAACTGGAATTTCCAAGGAATTACATGTCAGAGCTTAGCTAACACTACAGCTAGTATAAATTCAATCCTGCATAGAACCCTGACCCGCATGCAAGTGAGTCCCAAAAGTTTTGACCATAAGCTACCTTTAGAATACTCGTAAATACCTAAATAAAGATCAGGTGTAGATAACTTATCATTTTATGACTGCATCAATGGCACATTTTCTACTTTTTAGTAACCACATGAACACATCAATGTTTAAACATCCTAGGGACATAAGTCTGGAACTGTCACTAGTACAGCATCCTACCAACTTGTACAGACCAGTAAATGTAAAATATACAGTGGTTCTAATAATGTATATGGACCTCAGGTTGCTTTAGCATAAGTTCAACACAAGGATATATGACCTGCAGCCATGTGAGATAAAGCTTTAGTTAAGGAAATGTCTAACTCACGTAGCACAATCCAAGTAGCACAATCCAGTGTCACTGAATTAGACTAAAGGCAGTTTAGTCAACAAAAGTAACTATATCTTTCTTAAAGAAACAAAACAGAAACCTTTGATGCAGCAACTTTATAAACATGATACAATGAGAGGGAAAAACCACGAAAAATATAGACATGGATAAAATTAAACCCCCCTAAATCTTTGTTACCATAGTAACGGAGCATTAGTTTTTCAATATTTATTTTCTAATGTAATGAGTGTAATAATCCAGCTTAAAATATCAAATTATGACCAACATTGAAATTTAGCCAAGCAGAGAAAGGGTAAAAAATTAGGGAACCAAACAGAGAACAACTTTCAGAAAACGATATTGAAAACCCAATTCAATTTCATCAACATATAAAACACAACTTTCATAAAATGAAAAGCAATAAGAAAATCATAATGAAACTCTTATCTTCTGAACAAAGAAGCTAAACAAATGGAAGCCAAATCCTGGAAGATTGAGAGCCCAAATCGTGGGCTGATTTTACCCCTTACACATAAAATTTACCAACAAAAGCAAAGAAAAACACAATGAACAATTTGATGTTTACCCCTGAATCCTAAATTTATATAAAAATGGTGAATTTGATATTCATTGAGAAACAAAACAAACCTGAAAATGGTGAAATTGAAGGTGGAGCGGAGGAGGAAAAGGGCGGCACAGGCGGAGGGAAAGGGGAAGAAACCAAATGGGAAAAATGGAGCAACTTGTAACACCCAGGGGAAAATCACCTGACACCACTGTGACTCCCGCTCGTCAACGAATAAACTCCACAACATTTTAATAAAGGCATGTTGAAAAACTCAGTAAATTTAAATTTTATAACATTTACTTAACTTTGCCACAGAATCGCAATCTTTACATGAATACTACAACTTAGATCATTTATATTTGATGACCTACTGTATTACAGCCATTGTGAGCAAATAAAAGCTCGCAACCTAATCAATAAGTCGATATGACTATTTACTAACTGCTTTTAATTACACGAGTTTACAAAATATTTACACTCGTCTGGATATACAAAAACCTTTCGGTATTAGTACAAGGCTTTTACGACATCAGCTTAAAACAGTTTTAACAACAACGTCTTAAATTAAAAATAAACCTTAAACACCTTCTCTGCGATTACCGAGATCTTTACATTCCTCGCTCTTCACTGAAAATATTTATTATAGCAACAATGAGCACGACGACTCAGCAAGTCTTTCAGTAATATGTGTTATCCTTGCAGGGGATGGGGTTGTTGTTGTTGTGCCCAAGATGGTCTATTAAAAAGTGGTCTAGATTGAGAATTTTGAGGTGATGGCTGTGATTGTGATTGTGATTGTGAGGTTGGAGATTTAGGGTTAGGGTTTGCGGATGACGGGAGTGATGATTGTAATGACCACGAATTTCATTAGTCATTGTAAATATACTTAATAAATATTTAGCAATGAATTTAAATTTTTTGTATTAATTAATTGTACTTTAGATAATTAAATAAATGTACTTGTGTATGCATATATTTATTTAAAGAATTAAAGCAATGTGTATAATTAATTAACGCAAATCTAATTGGATTATATTTTAAATCCAAATGAGTTGATAAACTAAGTCAAAGATATTAACCTAGTAGCCCATGTAATTAATTTAATTACTAGTCCATGTAATAAATTAAACAAGCCCAATGCTTGATTTAATTAAATGTAACATAAAATATTTAATGTAAGCCCAATGTGTTATTTAAATTGAGCCCAAACAATCTAATTGAATGAGCCCAATAAAATTTATTCCCAAGCCCAATGTGAAGTCCAAATGAAGTCAAAACTTTGGTCAAAATAAATATATATGTGTGTGTGTGTGTGTATATATATATATATATATATATATATATATATATATATAGATGTATATATGCACATTAAAGCTAGAAAAATAAATGAAAACTGGGGCAAAAATGGGGAGATGGCCGGCCAAGCTAGGGGACCCACTTGGGTGGCTTGTTTGCTCCTTGTTGCTTCAATTTTACTCCATGTCATAAGTTGTTCAACCACCTTAGTCATTCCATGTGTCTATCAATTGGTCATTCAATAGAATAGTAAGCTTGATTAGGCTTTAATTTCACCAACATGGGTGAATTAGCAAGTTAATGAAGGGTTAGTTGTTGACTATAAATAAGACCTCCCACAACCTTGGTGATGTTGGCTAGTTCACTTGTTAGAGAATTCAAGAGAGAAAGTGAGAGCATTTTCTAGAGAAAAGGAAGATACGCTTGTGTATTGTGTGAAAAAGCTAGAGGAAGGCCTTGGTGAATGTTCACTAGCTAAACAACATACTTCGGTAGAAGGAGAAGAAGAGCAAACAAAACCCAAAGGTTTAAAAGTGCTCTATCTCTTCTTAAAATTCATTTTTGTAGTCTAGAATGATTTTGAACGGTTAAAATCTATTTTGCTAGTCTAGAAGTATTTAACTATGTAATATATGTATATTCATAGCCTTATGTGTTTATAACATGATTTGGTATGTGAGAAATGCATAAAAGTTGTAGAAATATTCATAACACGTTTTATCGATAAAATCCTAACGATACATGTTATGTTTAATGTTGTATTTTGAAATGTACAAATCAGAAATTAGATTTTTATTGCTAGAAAGCTAGATCTATGAGTTTTAAAGAAAAACCTTTTTTGAACCTTTCAAAAATATTGAATAACAAAGAAGTTATAGCTTTTACCGCAAATGATGTCGTTTTTAAACCCTAAGTGGTTCGATCCGTAAATTTCATGTAAAACGTTTTCAAAAAGACGATCGAACCATGGAATATTGTAAAACAATAAGTTAGGAACACATCAATACTGATTTGGTGTTATTTGGATGTGTAGATTTCATTTTATCAATGTTTGATCACAGGGTATCAAAACTGTCAAAAAAATCAAAAAGTGGCAACATTCTGCAGTACAGCGCCGGGGCGCCGTGTTGCAGTGTTAATCACTGCGCCGCGGCGCAGTGCACTGTTCTCAGAAAAATAATAAAATCCGAACCGGGTCGGGTCGGGTCTGGTTCGGGTCAGAAAATGAAAAACGTTCCAAAAATCATTTTAGTATTTTTGGATTTAATAAATATATTTTTAAATATATATATATATATATATATATATATATATATATATATATATATATATATATATATATATATATATAATTGATTTAATGATTTAAAGGTGTATAAATATTATTATTGAAATAATAATATAATAAAGGTAATAAAATATTATTAAATAAATAATAATATTGGAAAATTATTAAAATATTATTAAGTGTATAATAATATTATAAAGTTAATAAAATATTATTAAATGATTAATAATATTAGATACTTAATAAAATATTATTAAATAATTAATAATATTAGATAATGAATAAAATATTATTAAACGATTAATAATATTAGAAGTCTAATAAAATATTATTAAATGATTAATAATATTAGTTAATCTTAAAAGATTTATAAGGTATTATTAAATGATGAATAATACTACAATGTTAATAAAATATTATTAAATTGTTAATAATATTAGACAATTGCATGAACTATATTAAATAGTTAATATATGTTCTTTGTGTTTGAAATATTATCAAGTAGTGATAATATTTCCTAAGTGTTTAATTACCCATAATTAATAAATTATGTGGTTCGTAAGGTTATAAAGGTCATTATACTTACAAGTATATGATACTAATTTAAGATCAAACTGATTTAATTGTTAGGTCCGTTCAAGGATTGTTAAATTAAGTTGGTTAGCCGTAGACGACGCACGAGACAAGTTTTCTTAACTTAACTTGTAATTTACGTTCAAGTTTTCTACACCTTAACTTGTATTTATTGTTCCAGTTATTCTTCAACCGTATTTACATTGAGTAGTTCAATTATTGTTGAGCAATTATCTACACTCGTAGTTATTTGACAGACCTTTGAGTGAATTAATTATCCAAAAATTACTTCACAACGTTATTGATTATTGTATTTGCACATAGTGCTTTTGCAACTGTTTAAGAATGTCTAAGCTAATTGTTTCAACTAGACAAATGTGTAAGACCCTGAATTTTATGAAATATAAAATTTAATTTTCTTCATAAATTTTTTTCATGAAACAGTAAGTGGTTAAATTGGCAAAGTTAAAAGTTAAAGATGTTCCGTGCAAATTATACCTTGTCGGGGAATATTCTTTTTGTCGGGGAATATTCGTTTTGTCGGGGAATATTCGTTCTGCCCGTACGACGGCGCAATATAATATTCGTGTCGTACGACGGCGCCGAAATAACTAATTAGTGGTGGACCCACAACGGAATATTTGTCGGAGATAGAAAACGACATAAGTAACCTTTTTAAATAAAAATAGTCAACGGAACTGTTAAAATACCGGTGATAAAAGAATAGTAGCATACGGTAGTTTATGGTATTTTCTGTAGCACACGGTACTCTACAGTAGCACACGGTATTGCACAGTGTCTTATATTATTGATCTGATAATTGACACCGTAACTGTTGCACATCATTTCATCAATAATTGTCGCTGCATAATATTTTATATTATCAATTCAATAATTGTTGCTACACAATATTTTGCATTATTGATTCAATAATTGTCATTACACTGTATTTCATATCATTGAGTCAATAATTGTTGCTGCACTGTTTTTTAAAATTATTGAACCAAATAATTGTCACAGTAGCAAATACACAGTAATTTATATTATTAAATTAATAATAATCTGTAGCGTGTTTATTATATTATTGTTGTAACATTATTTTATTTAATATGCAAGACCCATAGGAAGAAAAAAAAAAATAAAAAAAAAAAAAATAATAAAAAAATTAATTTATTTTTATTTTTCTAAATAGTAACATGTGGACCCTACGTGGGGGCCACATGTAAATTAACATGTGAAATTGTTGCTGGAGGAGTTAGGCAGCATGCGCTGCCAGAATTGAAATTTGATGCTGGCGTGCTGCCAGCAACTCACCTACCAACTCGCATAGTAACTTCTTTTCTCCTATAAATAGATTGCTCAGCTGAATAGAAAAATCACACCTAAAACATAAAATTTTTCTATAAGAATTTTATGAGTTTTCTCTGAGAATAGTAAGGTTATTTTGAGAGTTTGAAAGCCAAAAGGAGTGCAGAAATTTTTCAAGTAAGTCTTTTATTAAAGAGTAGTAATTTCATAAATTCATATATTTCGCGGTATTCACAAAACTTCCTTTAGAAGACTCTTCTATTAGAAGATTCATTTTTAAAAGCTTTCTTTAGAAGATTTATTTTGAAATATTATTTTAAAAACTATTTGAAAGTTGTTATATTATACTACAAAAATTATGTTAAATATATATAATTTTGATAGTTCATAATATACGAGTTATTATACACTTTGAAATTTATATGTGGTAATTACTAATTTATATTATAAATATATAGGTTGATCAACCTCATTTAAAACAATATCCAGTCACGTGTTAAGGTAAGGAATATCATTCTTTTCACACTCTTAAATTTATTACGGTAAGGGGTATCACCCTTTCTTTTCGTTCCATTGTTTTTCAACAGGAGATGAGAACGTAACGGGGTCTAGCCGGGGAATGGAGTGAGAGTGCGGGGATAGCTATCATAGTCTTCACGTGTTATAAAATAGTGTGGCAATAATAATGAAGACTTAGTTGTGTTGTATTATCCACTGTATTGTTGTACGTTGTATTTCATTGTAATAATTTTGTTGTAGTCTTTTGACGACTCAAGTTTGGGCTGTGTGGGCCTAGATTTGGGGGCGTCACAGTTGGTATCAGAGCTTAGGGATATGGTCTTTAATGGAGATCTGGGGTTAGAACTAGGAGGGGAGAGACGAATAGAATTAATCACCTGTGTGTCCTACATAAATAATATTTTATCTAATGAGTCAATTTGAATGTAGGGACATGAAGTGGTGAGTCAGTTTGTTTAACTAACAATTATTTTGTGACCACAGTAAAGAATGACATCTGGAAACCAGGAGGTTAACTACGGAATGTCCGAAGCGAATGTAGAGGCCACAAACAATTCTTCTACAAACTCAGAGTTGAATCATTTGCCTAAGGCAAAAATTATTTGTATCCGATCTGAAAAAGAAGAAGGTGAAAGTTCTACCGTCGTTCTTCCAAATTCGTTCTTTAAAGGATATCCGGAACTTGCGGAAATTATTGCCTTTAATTTACTCGACAGCTGGAAACATATCATCACTTGGTTATGCGTAATAACAAAGGATAAGAAGACATGGACTTTTGAGATCAGTCTGTGGGATTTATGGTGTTCAAGTTATGATTTTCAAGAGTATTTAAAAATAACGTATCTATACTTTTGGGCGTTACAATTTAGAGGAATTCAGGTTAAGTTAGTCGTCGTTATGAAAACAGTAGTTTATCGAAAATATTATTTTACTGGAAATCATTGGTACGCTACTACTGATGAAGTTGAAGAATCTGAGAAACAGTTCGTTAGAGAACTATTTTGTGGTATTCCCATGGTTGAGATACAAGAAGATCCGGAAGAAGCGTTCGCTGGTAACAGTCTCTCAGATCAAGAACCCGAATAAAGTGATAACCGGTAAACTATTCATAAATTCTCGTGAAGTCTATGTCCTGTTAGACACTGACTCTACCTACTCTTTTATCTCACCAACATGTGCTCGTCGTTTAAACTTGACTCCTAAAACTTTGGACTTTGACTCATCTGTTGAAACTCCATTAGAAGAAATAGCCATTACATCTACTGTCTATAAATTTTGTTTAGTTCAACAGTCTCACATTACCTGTTAACCTTATTTCTTTGAAAATGCATGAATTTGATGTGATTTTAGGAAGTCATTGGGTGACTAACCATCATACTAAAATTGATTGTTTTCAAAAGATCGTTAGTTTTCATATTCCTAATCAGCCTGTCATGCAAATTCAAACAACCAAACCATTGAAATCTATAACTGTTATTTCTAGCCATAAAGTCATTCGTTTATTGAAAAACGGATGTCAAGCCTTTTTAGCTCATATCACTGATTTGAACAAAAACATGTCAAACTTGAATTATATTTCCATTGTTAATGAGTTTCCTGACGTTTTTCCTGAGGAACTTCCTGGCTTAGCCCTAAACCGAGAAATTGAATTCTGTATTGACCTTGAATCAGTACTAAGCTTATTTTCAAAGCTCCATACCGAATGACTCCCATAGAACGCCAAGAGTTGAAAGTTTAATTATTAGATATCGGTATCATTCGTTCTAGTTCAAAACTTGTATCGAGCAAGGAATGCGGGAAGAGCTTCAAGAACTCAAGAGAAGATTCGTTTCAGCTTTTGTTTTAATCGTACCATTAGATTTGTTATCTACAATAATGTTTTAAGTAAAGGTTCCGGTTACGTTTTAGATTATAGCTTATGCCTCTCGACAACTCAAAGATTATGAGAAAAATTATTTCACTCATGATCTAGAGTTGGCAGCAGTCGTTTTTGCGTTGAAGATTTGAAGACACTACTTGTACGGAGAAAAAGTGGATATCTATACGGATCATAAAAGTCTCAAGTATTTCTTCACCCAGAAGGAACTCAACATGCGACAACGATGTTGACTTGAGCTGTTGAAGGATTACGACCACACAATCCAGTATCACCCGGGAAAGACGAACGTTGTAGCTGACGCTTTAAGCAGAAGATCTTATGCGAGTACAAGTGCACTGCTGACAAAACAGAAGCGTATTCTATACGACTTGCAAAAGATGGAGATAGAGCTAAAGACACCAGGGACCCACTCGAAGATTGCTCACGTGCGAGTAGAACCGGCTTTAATCGATAAAATTAAAGCTGCTCAAGCTACCGATCCGGAACTAATAAAAATGATAAAGAAAGTACAAGAAGGTACCATTCCCGAAGCAAGAATCGACGAGAAAGGAATACTTCGAGTCAACTCTCGACTCTGTGTTCCTAACGATCCTGAATTAAAGCATAAAATCATGATGGAGGCACACAACACGCCATTTGCAATCCACCCAGGAGGTACCAAGAGGTATCGAGATCTTCGACATACATTTTGGTGGAACAATATGAAAAGGGAGATTGCAGAGTTTATCTCAAGGTGCCTAACTTGTCAACGTGTCAAGGCAGAGCATCAAGTACCTAAGGGTCCATTACAACCACTTGAGGTTCCCGAATGGAAGTGGGAACACATCAATATGGATTTCGTGACGGGTCTTCCCAAAGTTTCTCAAGGCTTAGATGCAATTTGGGTCATCGTAGATAGATTGACCAAATCCGCTCATTTCTTGCCTATACGAGAAAACTTTTCACTTGAACGTCTTGCCGGTATGTACATAAATGAAATCGTGAGACTGCATGGCATGCCAGTTTCCATAGTTTCTGATCGAGATCCTAGATTCACTTCACGCTTTTGGATCAGTCTACAAAAAGCTATGGGCACTGAACTACGTTTTAGTTCTGCATACCATCCTCAAACGGACGGACAATCGGAAAGGACGATCCAGACCCTCGAAGATCTTTTGAGACTTTGCGTACTAGATTTCAAAAGAAGTTGGGATAAGTACTTGCCATTGGTGGAATTTTCCTACAACAACAGTTACCAAGCAAGTATAGGTATGGCTCCATTCGAGGCTTTATATGGACGCAAGTGTCGCTCTCCAGTATGTTGGAATGAGGTAGGAGAAGCAAAACTGTTGGGACCCGAGCTGGTACGCTTGACGACCGAAAAGATCCAAATGATCCGACAACGAATACAGACAGCACAAGAACGACAAAAGAGTTATGCCGATCTTCATCGGAGAGATGAGAGATTCAACGTCGGAGATCATGTATTCTTACGTGTTTCTCCATGGAAAGGAGTTACGAGATTCGGAAAGAGAGGAAAGCTCAACCCTCGATTTATTGGCCCATTTGAAATCCTCGATCGAGTAGGATCCGTAGCCTACAGACTAGCCCTACCACCAAGTATGTCTCGCATCCATAACGTTTTTCACATATCTATGTTACGTAAATATGTGAAGGACCCAAACCACGTCATTGAGTTAGAACCAGACGTTATAACAGAAGATTTAACGTATGAGGAGGTACCTGTTAAGATCCTAGATAAGAAGGAGCAGATCTTACGCTCAAAGGTTATACCTCAAGTTAAGGTTTTATGGAGGAACCAAGATATTGAGGAAATGACCTGGGAGCTAGAATCTGAGATGAAGTCTAGGTATCCATACCTCTTCGAAATGCCAGGTACGTCAATTTCGGGGACGAAATTTCATAAGGAGGGGAGGTTGTAAGACCCTGAATTTTATGAAATATAAAATTTAATTTTCTTCATAAATTTTTTTCATGAAACAGTAAGTGGTTAAATTGGCAAAGTTAAAAGTTAAAGATGTTCCGTGCAAATTATACCTTGTCGGGGAATATTCTTTTTGTCGGGGAATATTCGTTTTGTCGGGGAATATTCGTTCTGCCCGTACGACGGCGCAATATAATATTCGTGTCGTACGACGGCGCCGAAATAACTAATTAGTGGTGGACCCACAACGGAATATTTGTCGGAGATAGAAAACGACATAAGTAACCTTTTTAAATAAAAATAGTCAACGGAACTGTTAAAATACCGGTGATAAAAGAATAGTAGCATACGGTAGTTTATGGTATTTTCTGTAGCACACGGTACTCTACAGTAGCACACGGTATTGCACAGTGTCTTATATTATTGATCTGATAATTGACACCGTAACTGTTGCACATCATTTCATCAATAATTGTCTCTGCATAATATTTTATATTATCAATTCAATAATTGTTGCTACACAATATTTTGCATTATTGATTCAATAATTGTCATTACACTGTATTTCATATCATTGAGTCAATAATTGTTGCTGCACTGTTTTTTAAAATTATTGAACCAAATAATTGTCACAGTAGCAAATACACAGTAATTTATATTATTAAATTAATAATAATCTGTAGCGTGTTTATTATATTATTGTTGTAACATTATTTTATTTAATATGCAAGACCCATAGGAAGAAAAAAAAAAATAAAAAAAAAAAAATAATAAAAAAATTAATTTATTTTTATTTTTCTAAATAGTAACATGTGGACCCTACGTGGGGGCCACATGTAAATTAACATGTGAAATTGTTGCTGGAGGAGTTAGGCAGCATGCGCTGCCAGAATTGAAATTTGATGCTGGCGTGCTGCCAGCAACTCACCTACCAACTCGCATAGTAACTTCTTTTCTCCTATAAATAGATTGCTCAGCTGAATAGAAAAATCACACCTAAAACATAAAATTTTTCTATAAGAATTTTATGAGTTTTCTCTGAGAATAGTAAGGTTATTTTGAGAGTTTGAAAGCCAAAAGGAGTGCAGAAATTTTTCAAGTAAGTCTTTTATTAAAGAGTAGTAATTTCATAAATTCATATATTTCGCGGTATTCACAAAACTTCCTTTAGAAGACTCTTCTATTAGAAGATTCATTTTTAAAAGCTTTCTTTAGAAGATTTATTTTGAAATATTATTTTAAAAACTATTTGAAAGTTGTTATATTATACTACAAAAATTATGTTAAATATATATAATTTTGATAGTTCATAATATACGAGTTATTATACACTTTGAAATTTATATGTGGTAATTACTAATTTATATTATAAATATATAGGTTGATCAACCTCATTTAAAACAATATCCAGTCACGTGTTAAGGTAAGGAATATCATTCTTTTCACACTCTTAAATTTATTACGGTAAGGGGTATCACCCTTTCTTTTCGTTCCATTGTTTTTCAACAGGAGATGAGAACGTAACGGGGTCTAGCCGGGGAATGGAGTGAGAGTGCGGGGATAGCTATCATAGTCTTCACGTGTTATAAAATAGTGTGGCAATAATAATGAAGACTTAGTTGTGTTGTATTATCCACTGTATTGTTGTACGTTGTATTTCATTGTAATAATTTTGTTGTAGTCTTTTGACGACTCAAGTTTGGGCTGTGTGGGCCTAGATTTGGGGGCGTCACAAAATGCATGTTTAAAATTCATTTAATTGAATATTATAAAAGCTTATCCAAACCATTGGCTGGTGCGGATTCTTACAGTAAGACTGAGAAAGAACAACCTTAGTTAAAGGGGATTTTTATTTGTCGGGAAACCGAATGTGCACAAGAAATCTAAATGTTATGCATATACATAGGACATGAGAGGACTGATCCCCTCAGTGTCCCGTTATTTTTAACAAGGTGTCAGACATTGTATGTCTGTTCTACCTTAGTAGCAGTTCATGGTCGTTAAAGACCACTCAGCAGTAAAGAGTCAATCCATTCTTATATTGAACATTGATTCTTGATATCTTTCACAATTGTTATTATTGAAAATCTTGAAGTTATTTCCCTTCATCATGATATATCTTATGTCGTTGTTTCTAAACTTGCTGAGTCATTTAGTTGCTCATTCTTGCTATATCATGACTATATTTCAGTTAAACCCGACTCCTCTAAGTCAGACAAAGGCAAAGGGAAAGCGAATGCGTAGTTTAGTAGATGCATGCTAGTTTAAATTACTGTTATGTAATTACTTTGTAAATCTTTTGTATTTCCCTTAAGATATATAATGATTAAGATTAAGGTTAATAGACCTTGGGAAGTGTAGCCTTTTGTTACGGAACCTTTTGTATTATTACGCGAAGTTTGAATACAATTTATGTATTTCATTGTTGTTAAGTATTGTACAGTGAGAACCAAACCCGAGGTTAAAGAACCCGGATTTGGGGTCGTCACAATGATGATAAAGGAGAAGCTAAAGATAATTTATGAAGCAATGATGTTGACGACTGTGCCGTGGTAGTGGTGACGGTGATGTTGTGATCAGTTGAGCCCATCTCCCTCAATGAAACATCGACATGTAATTTTAGTTAAGGAAGAAAAGAGAAACTCAAATTGGTCTTTATTTGCCTTGGTCTTTTTCTAAACGCACACAACTACTAAATTAAGGACCCTATCTTTTTTTTAAAAAAGTTTGATAACATTTAAAAGAAAAACTCTTTTAGAAGAAATATTATATGTAAAATTCTTATTTCAAACATGTGAAGATAAATCTAAATTTAAATTTTAGGATATTATAAATTAATTATAACAAACTAAAAAATATATTTCTTTTGTAGAACAAAAAAGTAATATTTTAATATTTATAATCTGTTCCACAAAAAGAGTCAAAATTATTATAATTTTGTTTATTGTCAATTTTTAATATTTTAAAATTTAAATTATTGTAATTTAATATTTTAATTAATACAATTAATATTGTATATTAATTAAAAATTATTATTTCGAATATTTTTGTATTAAAATATTAATTACATTACAATTTGAATTGTAGTATATCATAAATTAAAAAATAAACTTAAACTTAATTCTTTCTATAGAACATATATATATGAGTATTTTTTTTATAACATTTATGGTCTGTACCACAAAAGAGTGCCACTGTCTTTTTTTTTTTTTTTGTCATGAACAATGTATGAAATTTTAAAGTTTAAAATAGTGTAAAGTTATTTACTTTATATATAATTTATTAAAGGAAATAATCAATATTATAAATTACTTAAAAAATGTTATTAAAAGTAAATTTACTACTATAAAAAAAATATTGTATTTATATATAATACAATTTATATTCACTATAATTAATTCTAAAAAACTTATTTTAACAAAATTGTTACCAATTTTATCTCTCGCAAAAAAACTTTCAACAATAATATATAGTGAGTAATAATTCTTTTATTAATAGTATTTTTTTCCACAAATTATCATCAAAGATTGGCGTCAAACATCCTTTTACTATCTCAATATTGCGAAAGAAGAAATCTAAATAGTGAAGGATGTTTCTTTCGCAATAACTATATTATTACTAAGTTTTTTTCCTTTATTGCTCCCTCGCTAGAAAACTAATAATGTGAATGAATGAATTCCTTCACAAATTTTCCTTCACTGCATCCCTAATTTCTTGTAGTGATCTATAAATAAGAGGGGTCTTATCATAGTTTAAGGTTACATAATCTTTCACAAGAATAGAGGGAGTACTTCATAATTTTTTACATCTAAAGAGTAAGAGAGAGAGAGAAGGAGGGAGAAAGAGATATAGAGAATTATGGCTAACTACCAATGGTTTGGATAAACCAAAATTCACTTCTTTAATTCATAGATCTCTTGGTGAATCACCTCTAGATGCTTCACATTTGGAGAGCTGGCATTAATCTGTAGAATCTAATCGATGAATTTGAAGAAGAACGTGAAGGATTAAAATGAGTTGAACTTGTACACGTGGAAGCTTGGTTCTATAAATGTTTAAATATTTTATTTTTCCTCAATTAATAATAGTCGTATAAGAAATATCCTGATTATTGGTTTATAGAAAAATTTTAAAATCTGAATTTACTTGCTTCTGTTGTGTTTATATAATTTGATTATATGTATGCTATATTTTTGCAAACCAACAACATCATCCATCGCCTTACGCTCGAGATCGCTTGCTCGAGGGTATTTTTGCAATTCGAGGGTAACGGAGCATTATTTTTTTAATATTTATTTTCTAATGTAATGAGTGTAATAATCTAGCTTAAAATATCAAATTAGGACCAACATTGAAATTTCGCCAAGCAGAGAAAGGGTAAAAAATTAGGGAACCAAACAGAGAACAACATTCAAAAAACGATATTGAAAACCCAATTCAATTTCATCAACATATAAAACACAACTTTCGTAAAATGAAAAGCAATAAGAAAATCATAATGAAACTCTTATCTTCTGAACAAAGAAGCTAAAGCAAATGGAAGCCAAATCCTGGAAGATGGAGAGCCCAAATCGTGGGCTAATTTTACCCCTTACACATAAAATTTACCAACAAAAGCAAAGAAAAACACAATGAATAATTTGATGTTTACCCCTGAATCCTAAATATATATAAAAATGGTGAATTTGATATTCTTTGAGAAACAAAACAAACCTGAAAATGGTGGAATTGAAGGTGGAGCGGAGGAGGAAAAGGGTGGCACGGGCGGGGGGAAAGGGAAAGAAGCCAAATGGGAAAAATGGGGATGGGGTTGTTGTTGTTGTGCCCAAGATGGTCTATTAAAAAGTGGTCTAGATTGAGAATTTTGAGGTGATGGCTGTGATTGTGATTGTGAGGTTGGATATTTAGGGTTAAGGTTTGCGGATGACAGGAGTGATGATGATAAAGGAGAAGCGAAAGATAATTTTGGTAGTAATGATGTTGACGACGGTGCTGTGGTAGTGGCGATGGTGATGTTGTAATCAGTTGAGCCCATCTCCCCCAATGAAACATCGACGTGTAATTTTAGCTAAAGAAGAAATGAGAAACTCAAATTGGTCTTTATTTGCCTTAGTCTTTTTCCAAACGCGCACAACTACTAAATTAAGGACTCTATTTTTAAAAAAAGTTTGATAACATTGAGAAAAAAAAACTCTTTTAGAAGAAATATTATATATAAAATTATTATTTCAAAAATGTGAAGATAAATCTAAATTTAAATTTTAGGATATTATAAATTAATTATAACAAACTAAAATATTTTTTTTTTGTAGAACAAAAAAGTAATATTTTAATATTTATAATATGTTCCACAAAAAGAGTCATAATTATTATAATTTTGTTTATTGTCAATTTTTAATATTTTAAAATTTAAATTATTGTAATTTAATATTTTAATTAATACAATTAATATTGTAAGTTAATTAAAAATTATTATTTGAAATATTTTTTTATTAAAATATTAATTACATTACAATTTGAATTGTAATATATCATAAATTAAAAAATAAACTCAAACTTAATTCTTTCTATAGAACATATATATATATATATATATATATATATATATATATATATATATATATATATATATATATATATTTATATGAGTATTTTTTTTTATCATTTATGGTATTTTCCACAAAAGAGTGCCATTGTCTTTTTTTTTCTTTTTTTTTTTTGTCATGAACAAAGTATGAAATTTTAATGTTTAAAATAGTGTAAAGTTATTTACTTTATATATAATTTATTAAAGGAAATAATCAAGATTATAAATTACTTAAAAATGTTATTAAAAGTAAATTTACTACTATAAAAAAAATATTGTATTTATATATAATACAATTTATATTCACTATAATTAATTCTAAAAAACTTATTTTAACAAAATAGTGACCAATTTTATCTCTCGCAAAAAAAACTTTCAACAATAATATATAGTGAGTAATAATTCCTTCATTAATAGTTTTTTTTCCTAACAAATTATCATTAAAGATTGGCGCCAAGCATCCTTCTACTATCTCAATTAATATTGTGAAAGAAAAAATCTAAATAGTGAAGGATGTTTCTTTCGCAATAACTATATTGTTACTAAATTTTTTTCCTTCATTGCTCCCTCGCTAGAAAACTAATAATGTGAATGAATGAATTCCTTCACAAATTTTCCTTCACTGTATCCCTAATTTCTTGTAGTGATCTATAAATAAGAGGAGTCTTATCATAGATTAAGGTTACAAATTCTTTCACAAGAATAGAGAGAGTACTTCATAATTTTTTATATCTAAGGAGTTAGAGAGAAAGAGATAGAGAATTAGGGCTAACTATCAATGGTTTGGAGAAACCAAAATCCACTTCTTTAATTCATAGATCTCTTGGTGAATCACCTCTAGATGCTTCACATTTGGAGAGCTGACATTAATCTGTAAAATCTAATCGGTGAATTTGAAAAAGAACGTGAAGGATTAAAATGAGTTGAACTTGTACACGTGGAAGCTTGGTTCTACAAAGGTATAAATCTTTTATCTTTCCTCAATTAATAATAGTCGTATAAGAAATATCCTGATTATTGGTTTATAGAAAAAATTTAAAATCTGATTTTGCTTGCTTTTGTTGCGCTTATATAATTTGATTATATGTATGTCATATTTTTGCAAATCAACAACATCCTCCATCGCCTCATGCTCGAGATCGCTTGCTCGAGGGTATTTTTGCAATTCGAGTGTTCTTGGCGGGCTTTACGCTAGTTAAAAGTTGAGCGTAGGTCTAAAGGTTTGAATTGTTCATATATCTAAAGCCTTGTTTCGACGCTCGTATGCCGAATTTTGTCCCCCCCCCCCCCCCCCTTCCCCCCGCGTGCGAAGTCCCAAGTTAAAAAAAAATCAGGTATTTGAACTAAGGCGATTGAATGCCAAAAAATTTCGACCATTTTCGTTATTCGTTGACTGAGATCCTTGTTCTGCCCATTTTAATGGTGGTGAAAGAACGCGAGCATAAGTGTCTTTTAATTAATTCTCCAAAGACCCTCCTTTAAACACCAATTGATAATGTTGTATTTTAGCAAGCTCAACCACCATATTTGAATATTTCAAAATACCTGTAAATAAACGAATATGCAGAGGGTTGTCCTCCGGATCCGCCTCCTATGCTTAAGTCAATAATAACAATAGATGTTATAACAACTTGAATTAAAACATAATAATTTTTTAAGCTAATTATTTTCAAGTCTTTTCTTTTCTTTATGCCTTAACAGGTAACGGGGCTACGGGTCACACGTTTCAGGGCGAAGGCTTGTCTTAGGCAAAGCTTGGCCCGGAGTGGGAAGACTTAGTCCGACTGCAGTTGGGATACTCCACATTATCAAAAAAAAAATAAAAAAATAGATGTTATAAATTTGAGAATAAATGTGTAAAAAATGTAATAGGGATCTCTCATTTGTATTTATAGATAGCATTTAGATATCTGTCTATTAGGATTTCCCTTCTTGTAAGGCGGATACTTTACTAATAAGTCTAAACATAAATGAACTGATATAAATAAGAGCCCCTAATAAAAAGAGTTTAATCTTCTACGCATTTTGTACATTGTGAAAACTTTTGTGCTAATCAGCATTCTGGGACCTCAAGAAAGGTTTGGGGTCCTCGAGGAATCCAGGCCCCTAGAGGGTTCGGGGTACAACCCCCGAACAGAAAATAACCTGGCCAAAAAATTTTTATTGAAAAAACAAGTTATAAGATAAAAGACATTTAGCAATGAAGATGGCTGAAAGTTGCCAAAAAAACACCGGAAATGAAGACCGCTAAAACTCATCAGAAACTCTATGATTCCAATTTTTTTAATTTTTGAGAACCACCACTCGTCCCTATCATCAGAACCCCAAACAATCCTCCGTCATTATTGGAATGTGGTTCCTATCTTGTGTGGGACCCACTCTATAGGCCGGGCCCAATGTTAAGCTCACACCACAAGGCCTACGAAGGCCAAGATAAGCAACCTTAGGCCCTCAGTCCTTAGACCAAGGCTTTACTCCAGTCCCATAGCCTTAATACCTCTACCAATGTACATATAGCTGCATATTAAACCTTGGACCATCAGAGCGACATTATCCATGATCGTAGACATGCCACGATCGTCGCCTTATACCCCACGTCAAATAAAAAACTGGACCCAAAGGTAGCATCAAGGGAGATCCTGAGGGCTAGATAGGTTGTGATTCCAACTCACATTTTGTAACGGTTTAGAAGTCTCTATATAAAGAAACTCAAGTCAAAACCCTAAGTAATACTTCTCAGGCCTCAGACCACATGCCACATGCCACATGCCACTTATGTTGGAAAGAAACTTAAACCTTGGGTAACTTTTAACATTACACGCGATCCCACTTGTGTTGGAAAGGAACTTACACTTTACACATCTATACGAAAAATTATTTAGTATTCTTGAAGTATTCAAGTGGTGCCTAAGTCAATTATATACTGTCATTTTAGTATATATAATAAATTCAAATATAAAAAGTCAACTGTATATGTTAAAATAATAGCATATGATTGGCTTAGGATACTACGTTATAATATCCCAGAAACATTGAATAACTTCTCCGTCTATACACACGTGTAATCGTGTGATAAATTCTTCAAATAAGTAATATGTTTAAATTTTGAATTTTTAAAACTAATGACAGTGAAGAGAGAAAATAGGAATGGAGAGTTTGTACATAAAAAAAAAAGATGACAAGTATACATAACATCTAAATACTACATTCATTTTAATTATTAAAAAATAGGGTATGATACGGATTTTAATTTCATATATCACATTTTAATTATTAAGATAAATATAATATTTAAATATTTTATACTTATACTTATTAAAAAAAAATGGCGAATCATAAATGTCAACTAATCTATTTTTGGGTACAAAGCATGATAATTAATTTTTTTTTTAACAATAACCTATTACACATCTTACCCAATTGATAACTGTCTCCTCTTCCCTCCCTTTATAATATGTTTTATTTATTATTTCATATTTTTTTAGCTTGTGTATCTCTTTATTCCTCAAGTCTTCAGACACATCAATTTAATATCCTCAATCAGACGGTCCAAATTACAGTACGAGGACCCTCCTTCACTCAAACATTTCCTTCCCATTTTAGCCATCCGATCTACTGATTTCATGAACTCATCTCTCCTCTCCACCATCAGATCTTTCACCATCTTCGCAACAATAACTCTATCACAAGTATCCTTCATATCCAGCCCAATCTTCCAAAACTCCTCCACAAACCTACTATTCACCTGTTGGTCCATAAAATAAGGCCAACAAATCATGGGTATCCCTTCCATCACACTCTCCAAAGTAGAATTCCAACCACTGTGGGTCAAAAACCCACCCACGGATGAATGAGCGAGAACCTCTTCCTGTGGGGCCCAGTCCACAATATACCCTCTCTCCTTTGTCTCCTTTAAAACTTCCGCCGGAATCTCACCATCTCTGGCAACAGAATCCGGCCGAATAACCCACAAAAATTTACGTCCACTACTTAACAGTCCATACCAAAACTCCATCAGCTGGTCCCTCGTCATGACAGCGATACTTCCAAAACTAACATAGATCACAGATTTGGGCAGCTGTGAATCGAGCCATTTGATGCAGCTCCTATCTTCTTTCCGTAAACTGTTTGTTGAGATTGCCGACGAAATTGATTTGGCGGCGAGCTTGGTTTTGAGATGTGAATGGAGTGGGCCTATGGTGTAGAGATTTGGACAGACGGTGCGGATGTTAGAGAGAATGGGTCCTTCTAGATCTTCAAATGTGTTGAGTATTAATCCGTAAGCACGTGAATTTTCTTTGCCCTCAGATTTAAACAGTTGGATGCTTGGGTTAGACACGTCGCCGGAACGGCAGAAGTTCGGAAGATCACGGCGCCGGAGGAAATTTTCGGTCCCTGGTACACTTTTGATCGGAGTGTCCATGTCATCTCCTGCAGCACACGAGAGAAATCACCACCAAAAATAATTAAAGAGATTCAACCAATAGTTCTGTGTTGACAACAAAAAAAGAATAATACTTCATATCAGAAAATCACCAAAAGAAAATTAATCTTCTTTTCTCGTCAGTCTTACATTTTTCTTTCTTTTTCTATTTCATTCATCTCTTCTTTAGGATTGATATATTCAAATTTGGTGGTGATGGGTGGGTACCGTGGTGGCAGGTGAGTGAAGGTGGTGGTGCATATTGGTGACGATAACGGATATAATGGTATGATGGTTGGTTGATCGTGATTGTAAATAAAATAATGGTGGTGATTGTAGGTGGTGCACATGGGGTGATGGTAGTAGATTTGGTGGGGAGGGTAATAGATCTAAAGCTAATCGGTGGTGGGTGGCGGCAAGTACTGGCAATCGATTTCATTTTCTAAAATCTGTCTTGCATTTGTGTTTGATGGGCGGTGTTGTAGGTGGATGTTGGTGTGGGTATGTGATGGAAGGTGGTGAGTGGCATGATGATTTTATTGAAGATTACTAAAAAAGAAAAAGAGAAAAAGGTAAGAAAAAGAAAAGGAAAGGAGCGGTTGCCGCACTTTGATAAAATTAAACAATTTTTTTTACATGATTAAGAATATTTGAATAAGCTAAACAAATAGAGTGTCGATTGAAACTAAACATTGAAGAAAAAAAAATATTTGTTAATTGATTCATCTTAAGTAATTGAATAATTGTATTTTTTATTTTCACTTTCTGAATATTCTTAAATTCAAGATGTCATCTTATTTGTGCAAAAGAATGAGAACTTAAAATCTATATTAGATAAGTACTTAATATCTAATTACTTTTTTATTAGGTATATTTACTTTTAATATGTTAAAAAATTAGTAGTAAATTTTAACCTCTCATAATAATATAACAAATAATAATTAAATCATAGTAGTAAAATGATGTTCCCCAAAAAAAAAAAAATAGCAGTAGAATGATTTTAATTTTTCTGGTTAGAAAATAGTGGTGTGATTTTATTAACATTTTTACTTTTTTTCCTTTCGAATAACTGGTTTGACGTACCTTTATTATTGAGAGGTGAGGCTGCTGGAAAAAAAACCCTAATCGAAACAGTACTCCAATTCCTCCCCTCCATCCCCTTCCAAATTTTCTGTCAAACCATTATATCTCCCCTTCTTCCTTCCCTACCTGCCCAGTCTCCATTATTCATCATCCTTAACAGGGAGGTAAAAGAGAGAATGAATTAATTGAAATATACATGTTTCATTCTCTCATCATGCTTTCCATTTAGCTTTTGAAACTATAAATTATGGTAGCCGAAGAAGATTGGAGAAGAAGAAAAATGGACACAGAAAGCGAGAGAGTGACATCTGATTTGGGAATATAGGATACAGGATACGAAGAGTAATATTTAAAATTGTGCAAGGGTAACTAAGTAAAATATTCATTCAATATTTGAGATTACTGATTCAGCCAAAAAAAATTAAATTTTCTTGCTCAATCTTGATAAGAGTCATTAAGATTATTTTTATTCAAACTAAACAGACCGGATGACTAATCGATTCAAACCTCATTAAGATACATTAAGTTGTTATTAAACAGTCCCCGAAGTACGGTTCTCTATATTTTCCGTGGCCCCTAAATCTTAATGCAAATACAAATTAATTATCATTATTATTATTTTTATAACTATTTTAATTTATTGATTATATCATTGTGTCAATATGTAATAATAATGTATATGCTATACTGTAATATATAGAAAATGCTTTTTATCAATTTGATAGAAACAAATTAAAAATTTATAAGAGAATTATAATTGTATAATAAACTGGTCGAAATACAAATCTTTACAATTAAATTCACAAAAGATCATTCGATAATAATTTCACTAAAATAGGTTCCTAAATTTGACATTTGACATATGAATAATTATTTAGTGATCTTGAGACGATGTCAAATGGTACTTCAAGTTAATGATTTTTTTTTATTTTAATAGTTTCTTATTGTTATGGACATACTAAAATTAAAAAAAATTATTGACTTTGAACATTATCGTAAATTTATTTCAGGAAGACATACGCCTACGTCGAATGACATATCCACGAGAAGTACATTGTCTGGTCAACGTCAACGGAGTGGAGTGAGTTTGTTTCAAAGTAAATAAAGTGAAAATTCACATACCAATAAAGGGAAGCTCCCCTGTTTCAATGAGATTAGGAAGGCAAAAGAAAGTCCATAGACAGCAAGCACTCAGAGTACGCGTATAAATAATAGGAATTCCAACTTCATTAGCTACATCACAAGTAAAACCCATCACTCCATCTGCTATTATACATGTAACCGGCCGGAGTTTGTCACCCAGGTGTCCGGAAGTTAGCATCTCTTTGAAAAGTGGCTTGGTGTTTGTTTTCATAGATTCAAACATTTCAATATACCGGCTACCACGCGGGTGGTCTTCTGGCAGGCCGTCGGGGATTTTCTCCAGACGAAATCCGGGGTACTTATAGAATCGTGACTGAATGTCGGTGTAACGGAGGAGACGAGTGTGGTTGTTATCGGTGACGAGAAAGGTGATATTGATGTCGGAGAGACAAAGAAGCTCGGCAAGTTTTAACATGGAGTTTATTGCGCCTTGTAGAGGTAAGGGGAAAATGAGTACATGGGGAGGTGGGGGCATCTTTGGTGTAGAGTTTGGTTTGATTCTGCTGAAAAAATAGATGCTTGGGTTCCAAGCGAATGGGGCTCTTTTGGTGTTGGGAATTCTTCTGGCTATTTGGCAATTATTTATAGACTCAATTTTTTGTCCACGTGACACATGTGGATGGATTCTTTTTGCTTTGTTCTTTTTCCTTTTTAATTTATTTTCCAATAGTCTATATACTTATATATACTTTTTGTTCTAAAAAATATTAAAATTAGATGCACATATGACTTTTAAAATTAAACGACAATATATTAAATTTAAAAATTTATATGACTCATAAAAGTTTAAAATGAAGTAAATTTTGTAATTAATAGTTTTGTTATAATACTATATAATTATGATAATTATATCAACTAAAATTAAATAATCAATTTGAAATATAATATACTGTCGTTTGGTCTTAAAAGTCAAATTATATTTCTAATTTTGGAACGGATGAAGTATGTATTTAAAAGGACAAAAGAATCTTTCTTGATCCCTCATGTACCTAAATTTTTAGGAACAAAATCTATAATATAATTAATTAAAAATAAAAAGAATATTTTAGTAAGTATTAATATATAGGTAACTAAACACAATGGTATGATTACTAGGTTACTTGTTATGTATGTTAATTTTTGGGTAGTGATATATGGAACGCTTTAAATTGATCATCGTTGCACATTTTTGTAAATTAAAGATATTATATTATCCTTAATTAATGAGAAGCCAATTAACATATTTATCACTTTTTTATTTTAATTAATTTTTTTAAAAACAAGTCTAAATAATTTTCTATTTTCTTTGAATTTTAAATTTTAATTTTTTGTAAATTTATTTCAAATCAAAATAAAATCTTTTGAATTAGATGGACCAACAAACTATATTATGGGTACTTTAATAAAATAGCTAGCTAAATTATATATCATGTCTTAGGAACACAAACGTTTACCCTAATATTTTTTAAATTATTTTTTTCTAATATTTTATGTATTCTAATCATTAATTCACAATTTTAATAAATTATATAATAAAATATCTAAAATAAAAAAAAGGACGCTAGCTATTAAGTAAAATTGTAAAAAGTTTAGCAGATTTAATAAATTAGTTCAATTCTATGTATGGTTGAAAATTAAGTTATGGCTAAGTAAGTGTATACACCTTCTATCTTATAATAAATATGTATAACAAAATTAAGGCAAAATGGATAAGGAGTAAATAGTTAATTATTTTAGGTATATTAAGGGTAATATAATCTTTTTAACATATTTGGGTGTGCAATTATCACTCTTGGGTCTACATATATCAACACCCTTATTTTTATAAGCTTGCATTTTTTTCTTTCTTTATCTTTTCACTTATTTTTTGTTGATGACAAAGAGGAGAGATAACTAAATTGTAACTCTTATGAATTATATTTTGTTGATGACAAAGGGGAGAGATAACTGGATTATGCTATTTGCATGTATTAAGGGGGAGCTAAATAAACTTATGCTTTTTGTCTAATAATTACTATGCATGGTTTTAGGGGAGCCGGAGAGTTATATATGGTAGTTTGTCATCATAAAAAATGGAAGATCGAATAGTAATTTATATGTTTTAATGATGACAATTTTTTTATTATTTATTTTTATTAATTTTAAACCCCCACACACACACTCACACACATCCATAACAAGAATTAAAATTCCAAACTCTTAAATACTAAGAAGAGGGAGTGATTACTGGACATTACCATGCGGTCTTAATGATGACAAATTGCTTTGTAGTATTATTATAATTTTACAGGTTTGGACTTTGATTGCTGGGAATTTTTCAAGTTGAATGATTTATTAAAATTTTAAAGATTCAAGATATGCTCAAGTGCAGGAAAATATGAAGATCAAAGATTGAAAGAGTCTAGGACACACACACACACACACACACACATACATACATACATATATATATATATATATATAAGATTCTTAGCATACTCCTAGAATCAAGGCACGATATTTGGTTTAAGTTAAAAATCAAATTTCTTCTAAAAGTATATTTTCTGGTAAAAAGATTTTACATAATAAAAAATTATTTTTAGTGGAAGATATATCATTAAATGAATAAATATAAGTCAACTTTTTAGACCCTCTCAGATGGTTAAAAAAACTAGAATTGAAAAACACTACAACAAAAAAGGGTATCTGCGACTGTCTATCAGTGATCGATAGCCATCACTGATAGTTATTGGTGATCGCATTCGGTCGTTAAATTGATTGCATGTAATTTGGTCGCTAAATAAACTTCAGCGACCAACATATCAGTGACCGAAGTCATAACTAATCCGAATCAGCTTTCCCAGAGATGTGACACCACGTGTCAGTGACCGCGTTGATCGCTGATAATTTTGGTCATTAATACTATCAGCGAAGAATACTATTAGCGACCAGGTGCGGTCGCTGATAATTCTGTTTTGAAGATTTTTCAAAAAAAATTGTACGTATTTTATATCCCAACACACAGTAATTCATATATATAAAGTAATTTCAACCTAAATATTAATATCAACTTCATTCAATATAACCAAATATGTACAATACATCCAAAGTGAAATATACATAAACCAAAGTAAAATCTATATATAATGTCATCGTAACAAACATCCATGCATACAGTCGTTCGAAAACGAAGAAGAATACAAAGAACAAGATAAGAAGAATACCAAGATGTTTTCTCACACATCATCGTTCAAATGTTTCAGTAACAAAAGAATAAAACATGTTCAATATAGTTGTGACACCCCCAAATCTGGGTCCGCACAGCCTAAACTTGAGTTGTCAAAATACACAACAACTATTACAATACAACGTATCACAATACAGTATTCAAATAATACACAACTAAGTCTTCATTATTATTATCACGCTATTTTACAACTTATGAAAAGTAATACAGCTACAACTCGGACTATCACTCCATCCCCCGACTAGCCCAGCTACTCTATCATCTCCTGTTGAAAAATAATCGAACAAAAAAAAAAGGGTGAGCTCAAATAGCCCAGTAAGAAAATATCAAGACTAAGATAATGGCAAATAAATTATCATTAGCCTTCAACAATTGAGTTCTTAATTGAATATAATAGACAACAAGCTTTATATCAAGAATTACAGTTAAATTCTTAAACAAAGTTCAAATTAATGATAGCAGCGGAATGAACAATCCATTAGAAAAATAATGTAGACTATGATGTCCACTCGCTTCTCTTTTTAAGAAACATGTCATCAACTTTTATCACCTGAAACACCGCTGGTCATGTTAATACAATTTCACAGTTCCTGCTCATAATCATGCAAGTCAACAGTTCATCTTTGCACTACGGGCCAAAGATATTCAATATATCACTAACGGTCATGATTATACCATTATTCAGCCTTTGATCATAATCATACCAAACAACAGTTCATCTTTGCACTACGAGCCAAAGATACTCAAAATATCACCAACGATCATGATTATATCAGTATTCAGCCTTTAGTCATAATCACACCAAACAACAGTTCATCTTTGCAATACGGGCCAAAGATATTCAAATCTCACTAACGGTCATGATTATACCAGTATTCAGCCTTTTGTCATAATCATACCAAACAACAGTTCTTCTTTGCCCCCGACCAAAGAGAACATTCACTACGTGCCCTAAAAGACATAACAATTATATCGCCTTTATCCTATCATCTGTGCCCCATGCCACAGATACTCACAACAAAATGATTCTTGATGATTAGAATAACAACAATGATATAGATAATGAATCAGAAGAAACAGTATGATCAATAAATATCGAATGTTTATGATTTTTCTTTGTGCAGATTCAAATAATGTCCAAATTGTTAACATGACGTGAACTCAAATTCAAGAATGATATTCAAGATCCACAGTTCAAAATAACGGTTAAGGTTCAATAGAAAAATTTAGAAAAATAGGAAGGCTCAATTGAAATGATATTAGATGAAGCGCCAACTATTAAAAAATATATAATCATTTTAGGAAACTTTACCAATAAGAGACAAATACGAAGAGTAATTCACCAAACATGCGGTAGTCCACGTAGTCAGGTTATTCTCAGAAATTAATAAGGAATGAATATGAAAGGTTATTCACCAAACATGCAGTAGTCCGCGTAGTCAAGTTATTCTCATAAATTAATAAGGAATGAATACGAAAGGTTATTCACAAAACATGCGGTAGTCCGCGTAGTTAGGTTATTCCCACAAATTAATAAGAAATGTTATTCACCAAACATGCAGTAGTCCGCGTAGTCAGGTTATTCCCACGAATGAATAAGAGAGGTTATTCACCAAACATGCGGTAGTCCCGTATAATCAAGTTATTCCCATAAATTAATACATGGAAATAAATGAAATATCTTGCGAGTAAGGAAGAAACGATATTATGTTGAACATTGAATGGTTAAATTTGATGATAAGAAATAACGTACAAGGGTTGTATTAGATAAGATCAAAACTGTTAGGTTGATCTCTTGATAATTGTATAAAAGTCTTTTGTGTTGTACTAAGACTTAGATAGATCAAAACTGTTAGGTTAATCTGTTGGTGTAATAAAATCGTAGAATGAACTCTACGATTTGTGTCAAAGAAACTCTACGATTTGAACAGACTCTACGATCAAGGCAACCAATCGTAGAATGGACTCTACGATTGTGGTCCAGAAGACTCTACGACCAAACAGACTATGTTCTTAACGAGAAACCTTAAATCGAACTCTACGATCAACAGTCTAACAGTTGAGTAAACTCTACGATGATAAGTAAGAGATGATCCTTTACAGATCAATCACGTCAGCAAGGATATTCGTAGAGTTGATCACATAAGGTCGTTGAGCAAAAAGGCAAGAGACATCACGACTCTCAAATCAGGAGCTATTCTATTCAAGCATTCAATCTTCATTGAAGTAACCAAAAAGGAAGCCTTTGCAAATCGATCAAAGTCAGAAAAGTCAGGGGTCTGACCCAAGCGCATTATGGAACAGAAAGAAGACTTTCAAGGCAGAAAAGTCAGAGGACTGTGTCCTATCAGTCCTATAGTTTGGAAAGACCAAACGACTTTATGAAAGTTGGTGGGAACCTACGACTGACATATCTGTCCCAAAGAAAAAAAAGAAGAGAAAAACAATCTTCCATGGACTAACAGGTCAAATCAAATAAAATCTCATCAGAGATTTAATGAGCTATATTAATATAATATACAGCAGCTCTCCTCTGTGAGGTAACGGAAAGAAATACAAGCTTAAGCAGATGGTCTAACGGAAAGAAAAACAAGCTCAAGCAGATGGTCTAACGGAAAGAAGAATGAAGCCCTAACTTCTTAAATACTAAGATCAGCAAGACAAAACAGAGCACACAAAAAGAAAAATATACGCAAGAAGTGAAAAAGATCAAACTGATAAGAAAGTTTGCATTGCTACTAAGTCCTTCGAAAACTCAAGCTAATAAGCAACTTAGTAGCGCATTCAAATATACATCACTCCTGAAGAGTTCTTTGTGAACTAGTGTATCCAAGTCTGTAAGACTTGTAAAGTTCTTTGTGAACTTAAGTTCCAAGACTGCGGGTCTTGAAGGAATCTTAGTGATTCAGATATTGTAAAAGTATCCTTAGTGGATTTGCTGCTGGAAGAGCAGAACAGTGGA
Organism: Hedera helix; assembly: GCA_947179155.2. NCBI lineage: Eukaryota > Viridiplantae > Streptophyta > Magnoliopsida > Apiales > Araliaceae > Hedera > Hedera helix. Next base: position 37,127,988 of record OX359278.1, read on the forward strand.
GTAGGAGTCTTGTGAGCTCTGAACCACTTAAAACCCAGAGTCTTTTTTATTCTGTCTTTCATTTGCTATATCTGCCATATAATTGCTTATTGAATTATTACTCTAACAAATCAAGAAAATGATAACTAAATCATATTCCGCTGTGTTAAACTTTCTGTTTAAGAATTAATTAAGTAAGATCTTTTTAAATAAAAGAAATTTTTAAAAAAAATCTATTCAACCCCCCCCCCCCCCCTTCTAGATTTCTATCGTGTCATTGGGAACTAACATATTATTTTCAAGAATCAAAGAATGATAATCCCTTACCGTAGTAAGTTTGAATAGTGGAAGATGAAAAGGATGGTACCCCTTACAAGTAAGAAAATAATACCATTTATGATGATGAAAAGAATGATACCCCTTACCTTATCACGTCACTGGATATTGATAAAAATGAGATTGATCAACCTATATATTTATAATATAATTAGTAATTATCACATATAAATTTCAAGGTGTATGATAACTTATATATTATGAACTATCAATATTATTAATATAATATAAATTTTTGTAGTGTAAAATAATAACTTTAAAAATAGTTTTTGAAATAATATTTTAAAATAAAATCTTCCAAATGAAGATTTTCAAAATAAATCTTCTCAACGAAGAGTTTTCTAAAGGAAGATTTGTGAATACCGTGTGAAATAGGTATTTGTGCAATTACTACTTTTTAATAAAATACTTACTTAAAAGATTTCTGCTCTCCTTTTGGTTTTCAAACACTCAAGATAACCATACTATTTTCAAAAAAAAACTCACAAAATATTTGTAGAAATTTTTTATATTTTAAGTGTGATTTTTCTATTCAGCTGAGTAAGCTATTTATAGGAGAAACGAATGTACTATGCGCTGTAGGTGAGGCACGCCAGTGCTGAGTTCGTTCAGAACGCCAGTGCTGAATTCGTTCAGCACGTTTTCTATAATTTTAATTTCATATAAAACAAAATCTTATTATAATATTCATAATAAAACAAATAACTTTATATATTATATTTATAATAAAACAAATAACTTTATATAATATATTATAATAAAAAAATATATTATAATAAATCAATAATCTTTCCCCCACTTACCATATTTTTCTTCCCACCTTTTTAGACTTTTTATCCAAAGTATTAATAATTAATATCACAATAGTGATAACAATAATTCAACAACAATGTAAGAAACACGTTGATGATTATTAATTTAATAATATAAATTGATGTATATTTGCTACTGTGACAATTATTTGGTTCAATAATTTTAAACTACAGTGCACCAACAATTATTGAGTCAATGATATGAAATACAGTGTAATGACAATTATTAAATTAATAATGCAAAATACTGTGTAACAACAATTATTGATGAATACTGTGCAATGACCACGTTATCAGATCAATAATATGAGACATTGTGCAATACCGTGTGCTACGGTAGAATACCGTGTGCTACAGTAAAATACTGTATGCTACTATTCTTTTATCACTGGTATTTAACAGTTAAAAGTGATAACACCGTTGACTATTTTTATTTAAAAAAGTTACTTATGTCGTTTTCTATATCTGACAAATATTCCGTTGTAGGGTCTACCAATTATTAGTTATTTTGGCGTCATCGTACAACCGAATATTTCCCGACAAAACGAATATTCTTGACAAAACGAATATTTTCCGACATAATAAAATTTGCACATAACATCCTTAACTTTTTACTTTGTCAATTTAACTACTTACTATTTCAGAAAAAATATATATGAAGAAAAATTAAATTTTGTATTTCATAAATTTTAGGGTCTTACAACCTCCCCTCCTTATGAAATTTCGTCCCCGAAATTGACGTACCTGACATTTCGAAGAGATAAGGATACTTAGATTTAATCTTAGATTCTAGCTCCCAGGTCATTTCCTCAGTATCTTAGTTCCTCCATAAAACCTTGACTTGAGGTATAACCTTTGAGCGTAGGATCTGCTCCTTCTTATTTAGGATCTTAACAGGTACCTCCTCGTACGTTAAATCATCTGCTAAAACGTCTGGTTATAACTCAATGACGTGGTTTGGGTCCTTCACATATTTACGTAACATAGATATGTGAAAAACGTTATGGATGCCACGGTTCCTACTCGATCGAGGATTTCAAATGGGCCAATAAATCGAGTGTTGAACTTTCCTTTCTTTTCGAATCTCGTAACTCCTTTCCATGGAGAAACACGTAAAAATACATGGTCTCCGATATTGAAACTTTCGTCCATTCGATGAAGATCAGCATAACTCTTTTGTCGTTCTTGTGCGGTCTGTATTCGTTGTCGGATCATTTGGATCTCTTTTGTTGTCAAGCGTACCAATTCAAGTCCCAACAGTTTTTCTTCTCCTACCTTATTTTAACATACTGGAGAGCGACACTTGCGTCCATATAAAGCCTTGAATGGAGTTATGCCTATACTTGTTTGATAATTATTGTTGTAGGAAAATTCAACCAATGACAAGTACTTATCCCAACTTCCTTTGAAATATAGTACACAAAGTCTCAAAAGATCTTCGAGGGTCTAGATCGTCCTTTCCGATTGTCCGTCCGTTTGAGTGTGGTATGCAGAACTAAAACGTAGTTCAGTGCCCATAACTTTTTGTAGACTGATCCAAAAGTGTGAAGTGAATCTAAGATCTCGATTAGAAACTATGAAAACTGGCATGCCATGCAATCTCACAATCTCATTTATGTACATACTGGCAAGACGCTCAAGTGAAAAGTTTTCTCGTATAGGTAATAAATGAGTTGATTTGGTCAGTCTATCTACGATAACCCAAATTGCATCTAAGCCTTGAGAAACCTTGGGAAGACCGATTATGAAGTCTATATTGATGTGTTCGCACTTCCATTCGGTAACCTCAAGTGGTTGTAATTGACCCTTAGGCACTTGATGCTCTACCTTGACACGTTGACAAGTTAGGCACCTTAAGATAAACTCTGCAATCTCCCTTTTCATATTGTTCCACCAAAATGTATGTCGAAGATCATGATACATCTTGGTACCTCCTGGGTGGATTGTAAACAGTGTGTTGTGTGCCTCCATCATTATTTTACGCTTCAATTCATGATCGTTAGGAACACAGAGTCAAGAGTTGACTCGAAGTATTCATTTCTCATCGATTCTTGCTTCGGGAATGACACCTTCTTGTACTTTCTTTATCATGTTCATCAGTTCCGAATCAATATCTTGGGCAGCTTTAATTTTATCGATTAAAGTCGATTCTACTCGCACGTGCGCAATCTTCAAGTGGGTCCCTGGTATTTTTAGCTCTATCTCCATTTTTTGTAAATCATATAAAATACATTTTTGTGTTGTCAGCGGTGCACTTGTACTCGCATAAGATCTTCTGCTCAAAGCGTCAGCTACAACGTTTGCTTTTCCCCGGGTGATACTGGATGGTGTGATCATAATCATTCAACAGCTCAAGCCAACGTCATTGTCGCATGTTGAGTTCCTTCTGAGTGAAGAAATACTTGAGGCTTTTATGATCCGTATAGATATCCATTTTATCTCTGTACAAGTAGTGTCTCCAAATCTTCAACGCGAAAACGACCGCTGCCAACTCTAGATCATGAGTAGTGTAATTTTTCTCATAATCTTTGAGTTGTCGAGATGCATAGGCTATAACATTTCCATGTTGCATAAGAACACAACCTAGACCTTTGCTTGAAGCATAGCTGTAGATGACAAATTCTCTCTATTCTGATGGTATGGTCAGAACAAGAGTTGAAACAAGTCTCCTTTTGAGTTCTTGAAAACTTTTCTCGCATTCCTCGCTCCATACGAATTTGGTACTTTTCCGAGTAAGCTGAGTTAATGGAGTGCCGATTCGAGAAAATCCTTCTACGATTCTCCGATAATAACCAGCTAGACCCAGAAAGCTTCGGACTTCCATTACTGTCTTGGATTATTCCTAATTTAGTATTGCTTTAATCTTTGCAGGGTCAACCGATATTCCCTGTTTTGAAATTACATGCCCAAGGAACGTGACTTCCTCAAGCCAGAACTCACATTTCTTTAACTTGGCATATAGTTTGTTCTCGCGAAGCTTTTGGAGTATCAATCTTAGGTGTTGTTCATGATCCTCATGACTCTTGGAGTATATGAGGATGCCATCAATAAAGACAACCACAAAATGATCCAAATATTCTTTAAATATTCGATTCATCATGTCCATGAAAGCTGCAGGAGCATTGGTTATTTCAAAAGGCATGACTATGAACTCATAATGCTCATAACGAGTTCTGAAAGCAGTCTTTAGAATGTCCTCAGTTTTAACCTTTAACTGATGATATCCAGAGCGGAGATCAATCTTTGAGAAATGTTGAACACCCTGCAATTGATCGAACATGTCATCAATCCGAGGTAACGGGTACCTGTTTTTTATGGTGACATGATTCAATTCTCGGTAGTCAATGCACAATCTCATACTCCCGTCTTTCTTCTTTACAAATAGAACAGGAGCACCCTAAGGGGATGCACTCGGACAAATGAAACCAGTATCCAATAATTCCTGTAGTTGTACTTTTAACTCTTGAAGTTAAATGGGAGTCATTCGGTATGGGGCTTTGGAAATAGGCTTAGTACCGGGTTCAAGATCAATACAGAATTCAATTTCTTGGTTTGGGGGTAAGTCAGGAGGTTCCTCAGAAAAAACGTCAGAAAACTCATTAACAATGGGAATATCATTCAAGTTTGACGTGTTTTTGTTCAACTCAGTGGCATGAGTTCAAAAGGCTTGACATCTGTTTTTCAATAAACGAATGACTTTATGGCTAGAAATAACAGTTATAGATTTCATTGGTTTAATAGCTTGAATTTGCATGACGGGTTGATTAGGAATATGAAAATTAATAACCTTATGAAAATAATCAATTTTAGCATGATGGGTAGTCAACCAATCAATTCCTAAAATCACATCAAATTCATGCATTTCCAAAGAAATAAGGTCAATGGGTAATGTGAGGTTGTTGATTTGAACTAGGCAAGATTTATATACAGTAGATGTAATGGCCATTTCTCCTAGTGAGGTTTCAACTGATAAGTCAAAGTCCAAATTTTTAAGAGTTAAGTTTAAACGTTGAGCACATGCAGGTGAGATAAAAGAATGGGTAGAGCCAATATTTAACAGGGCATAGACTTCATGAGAATTTATGAATAGCTTACCGGTTATCACTTTGTTCGAGTTTCGTGCCGTTTGGGATGTCATAACAAAAACTCTCCCTTGAACTACCGATTTTCCCTTATCCGTCCTAGCTTTTGGTATCATCATTGCAGCTTAACTTGATTTTGTAACAAGACAAAATCGAGCAACATGACCCTCCTTCCCACAACTGTAGCATAACTTGGACTGTTGAGTACAGTTTGAGCTGATATGACCCTCCTGACCACACCTGTAGCATCTTACCGGTGGTCGATCTCCTCCCCTTGAAATTGGTGCCGGTGCCCTTCAATAATCATTATAGGATCTCTTCCTCTTGAAATTGTTCTCACTGGATTCTCCTCTTCTGTTATTCAATGCTGGATTACCACCGAAGTACTGGTTACCTCTTCTAGGGTTCTCGTTCCTGCGGTTGTTGTCATTTCTCTCTCTATGTTGATCATTGACTCTTAGCTGCAATATTTCATCTGTTTGCTCTACCCGTTGAGCCCTATCCACAACATCTGAATACAAACTAAATTTATGAGAGCTAAGTTGTTGATGAATTTTAAGTCTCAGACCTCACAAAAACATTCGACTCATTTGTGCTTCGTCATCCACCAAATGGGTCGCGAAACGAGATAATTCGATAAACTTAGCTTCATATTGAGAAACTGTCATGCTTCCCTGCTCCAGCTTAATGAATTCCACCTCTTTCATATGGCGGATGCTTTCTGGGAAGTACTTTTCATTAAATAACTTTTCAAATTATGTCCAAGACATCTCGAGTGCTAAAGGGTAGATACATTTTACCGCTTCCCACCAATGTTTTGCCTCACCTCGTAACATAAAAGTGGCGAATGACACCTTCTAATCATCAGCGCATTGTAAGATATCAAATATTTTTGCCATCTGCTTCAGTCACGCCTCCACTTTGAGTGGGTCAGGCTTCCCGAGGAATTCAGGTGGTCCTAATTCTTTAAATTGTTTAACAGTGATCGTCCTCGAATTACCAGCATTTCTTCCGTTATTGTTGACTGGATTTCCTCCTGCCTGATTTTGCATAAACTGCATAAAGTTCCTAAAGAATCAATCGTTCATCATGTTATCAGGAACATTATTTCCTGAGTTGACAGGAGGTTTATTGGTGGCCTCTTGATTCTCAGCTACATTGGCTTCGGGCATTCCATAGTTAACTTCCTGATTTTCAGATGTCATACTTAACTACGGTCACAAAATAAATGTTAGCTTAAACAAACTGACTCATCACTTCCTGTCCTTATATTCAAATCGACTCATTAGATAATAAAATCTAATTTAGGTGGGACACACTAGTGACTGATTCATTTCGTCTTTCCCCTCCTAGTTTTAACCTCAGATCTCCATTAAAGACCATATCCCTAAGCTCTGATGTCAACTGTGACACCCCCAAATTTGGGCCCACACAACCCAAACTTGAGTTGTCAAAATACACAACAACTATTATAATACAACGTACCACAATACAATATTCAAATAATACACAACTAAGTCTTCATTATTATTATCACACTATTTTACAACTTATGAAGACTAATACAGCTACAACTCGGACCATCACTCCATCCCCCAACTAGCCCCAGCTACTCTATCATCTCCTATTGAAAAATAATGGAACAAAAGGAAAGGGTGAGCTCAAATAGTCCAGTAAGAAAATATCAAGACTAAGATAATGACAAATAAATTATCATTAGCCTTCAACAGTTGAGTTCTTAATTGAATATAATAGACAATAAGCTTTATATCAAGAACTACTGTAAAATTCTTGAACAAAGTTCAGATCAATGATAGTAGCGGAATGAGCAATCCATTAGAAAAATAAAGTAGACTATGATGTCCACTCGCTTCTCTTTTTAAGAAAAATGTCATCAACTTTTATCACCTGAAACACTGTTGGTCATGTTAATACAATTTCACAGTTCCTGCTCATAATCATGCAAGTCAACAGTTCATCTTTGCACTACGGGCCAAAGATATTCAATATATCACCAACGGTCATGATTATACCATTATTCAGCCTTTGATCATAATCATACCAAACAACAGTTCATCTTTGCACTACGGGCCAAAGATATTCAAAATATCACCAACGGTCATGATTATACCAGTATTCAGCCTTTGGTCATAATCATACCAAACAACAGTTCATCTTTGCACTAAGGGCCAAAGATATTCAAATATCACCAACGGTCATGATGATACCAGTATTCAGCATGTGGTCATAATCATACCAAACAACAGTTCTTCTTTGCTCCCAGCCAAAGTGAACATTCACCACGTGCCCTAAAAGACACAACAATTATATCGCCTTTATCCTATCATCTGTGCCCCAGGCCATAGATACTCACAACAAAATGATTCTTGATGATTGGAATAACAACAGTGATATATATAATGAATCAGAAGAAACAATATGATCAATAAATATCGAATGTTTATGATTTTTCTTTGTGCAGATTCAAATAATGTCCAAATTGTTAACATGACGTGGACTCAAATTCAAGAATGATATTCAAGATCCACAGTTCAGAATAACGGTTAAGGTTCAATAGAAAAATTTAGAAAAATAGGAAGGCTCAATTGAAATAATATTAGATGAAGCGCCAACTATTAAAAAATATATAATCATTTTAGGAAACTTTACCAATAAGAGACAAATACAAAGAGTAATTCACCAAACATGCGGTAGTCCACGTAGTCAGGTTATTCTCAGAAATTAATAAGGAATAAATATGAAAGGTTATTCACCAAACATGCGGTAGTCCGCATAGTCAGGTTATTCCCATAAATTAATAAGGAATGAATACGAAAGGTTATTCACCAAACATGCAGTAGTCCGCGTAGTCAGGTTATTCCCACGAATGAATAAGAAATGTTATTCACCAAACATGCGGTAGCCCGTATAGTCAAGTTATTCCCATAAATTAATATATGAAAATAAATGACACATCTTACTAGTAAGGAATAAACAATATTATTTTCGAGAATCAAAGAATAATAATCCTTTACCGTAGTAAATTTGAATAGTGAAAAATAAAAAAGATGGTATCCCTTACAAGTAAGAAAATAATACCATTTATGATGATGAAAAGAATGATACCCCTTACCTTATCACGTCACTGGATATTGATAAAAATGAGGTTGATTAACCTATATATTTATAATATAATTAGTAATTATCACATATAAATTTCAAGGTGTATGATAACTCATATATTATGAACTATCAAAATTATTTATATAATATAAATTTTTGTAGTGTAAAATAATAACTTCAAAAATAGTTTTTGAAATAATATTTCAAAATAAAATCTTCCAAAGGAAGCTTTTCAAAATAAATCTTCTCAAAGAAGAGTTTTCTAAAGGAAGATTTATGAATACTATGTGAAATAGGTATTTGTGCAATTACTACTTTTAAATAAAATACTTACTTGAAAAATTTCTGCACTCCTTTTGGTTTTCAAACACTCAAGATAATCTTACTATTTTCAGAGAAAACTCACAAAATACGTGTAGAAAAATTTTATATTTTAGGTGTGATTTTTCTATTCAGCTGAGCAAGCTATTTATAGGAGAAAATAATGTACTATGCGCGGTAGGTGAGGCACGCCAATGCTGAATTCGTTCAGCACGCGAGTGCTGAATTCGTTCAGCACGTTTTCTGAAATTTTAATTTCATATAAAACAAAATCTTATTATAATATTCATAATAAAACAAATAACTTTATATATTATATTTATAATAAAACAAATAACTTTATATAATATATTATAATAAATCAATAATCTTTCCCCCACTTACCATATTTTTCTTCCCACCTTTTTAGACTTTTTATCCAAAGTATTAATAATTAATATCACAATAGTGATAACAATAATTCAACAACAATGTAAGAAACACGTTGATGATTATTAATTTAATAATATAAATTACTGTATATTTGCTACTGTGACAATTATTTGGTTCAATAATTTTAAACTACAGTGCACCAACAATTATTGAGTCAATGATATGAAATACAGTATAATGACAATTATTAAATCAATAATGCAAAATACTGTGTAACAACAATTATTGATGAATACTGTGCAATGACCACGTTATCAGATCAATAATATGAGACATTGTGCAATACCGTGTGCTACGGTAGAATACCGTGTGCTACAGTAAAATACCGTATGCTACTATTCTTTTATCACCGGTATTTTAACAGTTAAAAGTGATAACACCGTTGACTATTTTTATTTAAAAAGGTTAATTCTGTCATTTTCTATATCCGACAAATATTCCGTTGTGGGTTCCCCGACAAAACGAATATTGTCCGACATTATAAAATTTGCACATAACATTCTTAACTTTTAACTTTGTCAATTTAACTACTTACTATTTCAGAAAAAATATATATGAAGAAAAATTAAATTTTGTATTTTATAAAATTCGGGGTCTTACAATAGTACTATATATTGTGATTAATTTGATTGTACTAAGTAGTAAGATTACCTCATCGCCATCCTTCTTTTGTGCTACTGTCGCCACTGCATTTGCTAACTCATCAGGACTCAAAGTCTGCAGATGAATGCGTAGTGTACGAAAAAGATTAGGATCTCAACATATCGCTCTCACACGTCATTAATACTATGCGGCGTCGGTTGGCATGATGATTGAGTAAACTGGCTACTAGAGCTGCCTGTGCCACTGATAGTTGGTCGTCGTCGTTGTCTTTGGCCTTTGACATAGTTCTTCTTCATAACCAACGTCATCTCCCACAATTCCTGATCTATCATCAATCGAGGGTTGTCAGCAGGATAACGCAGGTTCATTAATATCTTATAAGTGTTTTGTCATCAATTTAAAAATTAAATAGTTAAAAATAAATAATTAAGCTTAAAAATGACGTTAAAAATTATAAACAACATAACATAAATAAAAACTTACAGTTATCCGGACAGCATCAGGCAAACCATCCTGAATGGCCACGTACATGTCCAGCCAATTAATAGGCTGACCTTAGGACTCAACCTCGAAAAAATATGACTCGGGGTCCATACATATGTATATATATATCAACTACATGCATACATACTAATAACACGACTGTAAACATAAATAAAGTAAAACTTTACAAAATACGTACCCTAGCAGCAACACGATGTGACTGTGATATATTGCCGCCTTTATATATGCCTTTTGCCTTGTACCCTTTAGATGCACCTGAGGCTCATAAATATCCCAGATATTTATGAGACTAATAATTATGATCCTAATAGATTATAATAAATGTTAAGGGTTTAAAACCTAGTTTTAATGAGTAGAATACCTAAGAATGATTTCTCAGGTATACTTTGATGGTTTAATATGACTCAAAAATGCCATCGTAGACGGTTAAAAGTTAAATAAACTTATATCCTAAAATATGTGCTATGTGATTAGAGGTTAAATTTATAGCCTACCATGTGTGTTAATTATGTGTAATGCGTTTTGCACAAGTATTATAATTATATACTTGTTTAAAAACCTAGAAATAATTTATGAGGGATACATTGGAGTATATTATGACTTAAGTATTTATACAACGTATAAATATGAAATGACTATTCATAAATATGAATAGAATACAAGAACTATACGGTGTAAAATACGAGTATAATTAATATGAATTATTATACGAGTATAATACGGAGAGTAATACAAAAATTATGTAGTAAAAATACGAAAAGTCAAAGTCAACTTTGGAGACTAACTAAATAAGTTAGAAATGAATTGGAAGGCTAACTAATACTTAGCAATTAGTTAAGAAGCCAACTAGTTAGTTAGAGTAACTAGGGTTAATGTAACCAAACTAGAAAGCAACTAGAAGTTGAACTAACCAAATAAGGAGCAAACTAAGTGAACTAGGGTAACCAAAGGGAAGGGAAGTTGGTCAATTGAGATGGAGAGCCTTTTGGCCATTTAGTAAGGTTGATAAGGGGCATTAGGGTTTTAAAAGAATAAAACTTAGAGGCCACAACATGTGAGGGTAGAATGATCTTCTAGCAAGGAAGAAAAAAGGGCCTTTTTGGCCATTTAAAGCAAGACTTAGAGCCAAAGTGTATGTGCTATACTTGGAGCCAAAGAGCAAAGCTTGAAGCCTACACATTTTGTGTGAAGGCTAAGTTTGATTTTTGTCTATAAATAGAACCATTAAGCTTCATTTGTTACTTACCAATTCAAGAGCAAGAAGCTTGAGAGCATGAGATGGTATGTAGCGCCCCAAAACCCGATCATTTGCTAATGGCAATCTCGTGCGTTAATATAAACATTTTACCTTTAAAACCATTCATTTAACCATAATAAAGTTCATAAATCCATTTATTTAACTTACATTCTTTACCTGTCTCAGAATCATAACCTTTAATTTCGTTGCGCTAGAACTCAGATTATATAAATTGAATTATGACCTAGTCTATTACATTTTCAAAGTCATATATATATATATATATATATATATATATATATATATATATATATATATATATGTATATATATATATATATTAATTTTACATAACATACCCTGTGAATAAATTCTACCATTAATCTATCCATACATAATCCTGCTTGCTTAAATCTGTTCCATACATGATCCTGTTTACTTATATATGTTCCATACATGCGAGTTTCATTATATAACATACTCGACTTACAATAATACACTAACCTTATCTCTTTACACTCTTTCTTTGAATATTACATACATATAAATCAATCCCTACGGATTTACAGAACATTCATTTCTTTGTTAATGACCAAGTTCATAATTAAAACCTAGACGTTAATTAACTTATACCATCATAGGTTTACATTTATCTGTTTTACTTTAACATTTTACAAATACATATAATAAATTTCTTCAGGCTTATTTATGCATTCACCATTCTTTACCTTTAGCTTAACCAGAATCTCCGGTCTTCGCATACGTTGCCTGAAAATGTTAGTTCATAGCAAAAGTGAGCACAAAGGCTCAACAAGTTTAACAGATAACACATTTCATGCTTGCAGTTCATAATCATGCGTCATGCATTCCTTACTTTACCATACTATGCATAAATGTCACATATTGTATTTAACAGCTAAAACACATAGTTGCACGAAGTGCACATTTCAAATCTTTTAATATCACATAGTCCACACAGAACAATTATCACATTTAAGTCTGAAAAACTTGCTTGGTACGTTTTATATACTTAACTGTTACACTTTTTCAAACGTCTTTCCTAATTGTCTTGTCGGTTTGCTACTCCGAGCTCTATCTGTAACATGCAACCTATATATCATTATAGGGTCATAACATGTTCTATAATATTTGCAAACTTAAATCAATTATTAGACCATCCGTCTCCAATCATTTCACATTTGATGTATTATACCTTATATAGATTAATAATACCTCTTAGCTCGTTCCCAACCTTTTACATAACCCTTAACATGGTTTGACTTAGCTTTAGGCATGTTATATTATATCATTCATTATCTCATTATACCTTAACACCCTTTAATTTGACTATTATTATCAATTCTAGGGTTTATATAACTTATTTCTATCATTCCACATCAAAATATAGCTTTTTAGAAGTTTAAATTTTTTTTCTTGTGAACTACTTAGCCCCGGCGCCTTCAGACTTCGCTGGCCGCAAAATCTTCTCGGCCATGAACAGTAATCTCGCCCCGGCGAGATGTTTAGTACAAAACATCTCGCTTAGGCGAGATGTTCAGAATCAGGATTTTTCAATTTTTGTCCTACCTTTGTTGTTTTTTAATTCCTTCATCTTACATTCAATTAAGCTCAAATTTGGACCATAGTTAAGCCTTACTACCTAGTATTTTAAAAAAATATTACTTAGGTCATTTGAATTTTTAAAATTATCGAAGCAATAACCCGTAGGAGGGTATTTCAACTCGTTTTCATACTTAGAAAATTTTTCAACTTCAAAACTCATTTTTTATCAACTTTGTGATTTTTGGCCATTTGCTTCCAAACTTCATTCCAACACTTGACATAGCTTACATACATCATATAAGACATGTCTAAGCCTTTCAAACTATTTAACTTTGCACGAGGCGAGATTTGTCCGTAAAAATCCGTTTTAGGTCGAAATGATCTATTTTAATCGTTCGAAACAAATTTTCATTCTAACTTTCATCCGTTGACTACCAAATCAACGTAGACACATGTAATAACACAAAACTAAGTCATTTGACTTCATTTCACCATTAATTTCTTGAAATGGCCAAAAATACCTTTTAGTTGCATTTTCATCAACTTTACACAACTTTTGATTTCCAAAATCCATGCTATTCTTGGCCCCTTTTTGCAAAACTTAATTCCAACACATCATTTAACACATATAACACATATTTAACTTTCATGGGCCTTCAAAACATTTAAAACTTTTCAAATAAATTTATTTTTCCAAAGATTTAGTTTTAGGTGCCGACGAACATTTTAAAACGTTAAAAATCCTCATTTATCGCCATAAGCACCAAATGACTTCCAAAATGACTCTAACACGTGTATTTTCATAAAACTTAGATATTAAGCTTTATTTCACCTTCATTTATGCAAAATGGCCAAAAATCACCCTTTGGTGGAATTTTAGCCATTTTTTTCAAAACTTAACTTTAAACCTTCCTTAAGTTCTTGCATTCTATACCACATATACATTAACACATACACATTTAGCAACTTTGTGTATCACATAACTTCTCTATGCACCTTCTAATGCACTTTATAGATTATAATTTGGTCTACATGCAAATCATAGCATAGTATTAAACTTTTCCTTCACAAGTCTTGCTTTTAAGTCTTTAATGAATCGTGTAGGCTATCTAACATGAAATTTCTCATGTATCCAACACGATCATCACTCTCAACTAGGTTTTCATCAAAATTACCAACATATAACACACGATCACCCAATAAATCATAATTTTTAGCTTGAAAATATACATGAATAGTAAATCACCTTTGTTATACTACACTTGAGCTTAGGGTTTCATCAAAGATTAATCAAATAGCATGCAACTCACAATAAATCATATAATCAACCCATATATCTCAAAGATACAAGCATGGCTACCTTTGTTCTTAAACTTAAGCACATAAATGAAGAACTTTAAAGGTAAAGAAGCTTTTAAATCTTCTTGTAACTCTTCTCCTCCTTGCAATAAAGCTTGCTAGAGATAGATTTTCCACTTTGATGGCTAGTTCTTCTTCCTTTGAACAACTTCTTGCAATCTCTTGAGCTTTTTCTTTAAACCCTAGCTTCTTCTCTCTTTTTCTCTTAGCTAATAACTTTGTATGAAATGAAATGAACTTAATATTGCTTGATTCTTACAAAATACATACATATATGGATTGTATCTAATCCTCCAACATTTAACCACCCTTAGTTAGGCTAAACCATGCATGGTTGAGGTTATTCAAGACTTTTCACATAACCAAGTAAGGATATAATAAACATTACACCAATCTAGGACACTATAGCCATTTCTCAAGTTGACAAGGGTATTTTGGTCATTAGCCACAAATCTAGATAATTTAATTCTCTTAAATTCATAACTTGCTCATTTTCATTCAAATTCAAGTCTTTTTTATCCAAATTTATTTCCACAGGCTTGAATTTTATTCTATCATCAAATAATCTTCAATTGGTTTGTCCCAAAACACTTGTCATACATTAAAAACTAAACTTTCTTAATTAATTATTAATAATTTACAATAAATGCTAATTTGCATATCTTTGCATTCTTAATTTTCTACGAACCATTTTGATTCCACATTCAATAAATTTTAATTTTCGACATCTCAAATAATCGAATTGCTCATTTTTTTTATAAACCACTTCCTCGAAAAACGAACCTCGACCGTATTACCAAAACCCATCATTTAACCATTTAAATTCATAATACATTTTCTACGACTTTTACGTCTTTTCGTTCGTTCACTTAATACTCATATGAAAATTTTCAGCCTACATACAATCTGCATTGCTTCTACTCACATTTGAGAGTGTTACCTTCTATATTTATACATCGTATAAATACTTACCTTATTCTAATCAATTAATATCAGTTTCTTAACAATTTTCCAAACGTTCAAAAATTATTATCCTTATTATTTCTTTAATCCTTAATATACAGATTAGGTTAGACCGTTCCTTCTTTTCTACGCATACTAACTTACCTTACCTTGCCAATCTCGTAACCTAACCTCTCAAGGCCTATTCCTTAAGCTGGTTATTAATATTCATAACTAAAGCTTAAGTTACACATTCTTTCCTTATTTCCATTGTTTTGTCCACTTTCAACTTTTCTTTCTTTAGTAGATCAAATATATACATATTCACATATTCAAGTTATTACCTGTTGACTCAACTTAATGTCTTACAGTAATTATTTTCTGTCCTTTACCTTTAATCCGCTCTATTTTCATTCAACCATATAGGTCATTCTTTAACAAATTGATTATATTTAATCACCTATTTACACTTTCTATACTTCAAAACTAGGTTTTAACTACTAACCTTTACTTAATTAACTAAAATTCCTATTTAGAAATCTTATTAAAATTTGGGATGTCACATGGTAGTTAAAAGCTATAAACATAAGAGAAGAAGGAGATTGAGGCTTGAAGGATCAAAGTTTAAAGCAAGCATTTTAAGAGGTAATGAATATCATACTAATGTTTTTCATTTTCGTTCTTAAAGTTCTTGAGTTAGAAGTCATGAAGTTATGCATGAGTAGGTTTACAATTTTGTAATTTAGTGTTATGGAGTTGTATGACATGATAATCTTGCAAAACAATGCAAAGGATGTCAAGTTAAAATGATTGGAGCATGAACTTATGAAACCTAATGAAACCTAGTTTTGTTAGTGTTTGTAAGCAATGTGCAGTTGTATGTATTCGAATTTAGATTCTTGAACCTAAAGCAAAGTTGTAAAGGGGAAAGTTACGAAGACGTGGGTGAAAGAATCACTCAAAAATATTTTAAAATGAATCAGTCAATGTCGTGCAGTCAAAACTGGGACGACCTGAAAAACCCAGATTATGGGTGAGCGCCGGGGCGCCTAGGAAGCAGATTATGAGCGCTGAGGCATGGAAAAGTGGGCGTCGGGGCGCCGATCTGGGCCATTTTGAGGAAAGTTATAGCTTTTTCTTGTCGAGTTGCCTGGGCTCAATTAGGGCTTCGTGCAGTCCGAGTTTTTGAAATTTTGAGTATATTAAAAGTTAAATTTTTCTAAGTTTGAGATAAACGGACATTGTAAAAATTACAAAGACAGAGATAAGGGCAATAATTAAAGTCTGGAAAAGAAATAAAATTTGTAAAGTCAATTGTAACTAATAAACTGTGTCGATCTTATATATAATTGTAGGTCATATGAAGGACACCAAAAATTAGTATAAACAGTATAAGCGGTACAAGCAAGTTGTCCTAATCCTTTGCATTATGTGAAAATTATGTGCTTTTAAAATGTTAAAATTTCATTTGTTATGTGAAATTCATTGTATTATGTGAAAAGTAGTTATTTGCCATTTTAATTCGGCTTAACTCAATTTACAAACTATTCTAGTAAGAATGATTATTGTTTTTATATTGAATTGTAATAATTCTTTATTTAATAGATGATTATGCCTAACCAAATTATTTTGGGGTGGATTTTGCATGTATGTATCGTTTGTTGTTGAACTGCTTTTCTTTGAAATAGAATAATATTGAATTTTTTAGACTTGCTGAGCATTTTTAGCTCATCCTTGCAAATAAATCTTAATTTGTAGTTAAGAAAGATTATCAGATGAATCTGGCAGTAAAGGAAATGAATGAAGTTAGATTAAGAAGTATGTTATTTTTTGTATTAGAACTTAAGTCAAAATGACTTATTTGTAATAAGAATGTAAGTTGTAATGACTTTGCAGTTATGGAATAAAATATTATTCTTTTGGAAAGATATTGTGTTATGTACTGTACATTTAAATTTGATAATTTATGAATAACGCGAGTTAATAAATGTTACGAATGATATACATTGGTGATAGAAGTTTATGAATGGTGTTCTTTACATTTACTGGTGGTAGATGTATTTGAGTTAGTTTCTGAGACATAATTCTTAGTGGATGTTAAGTTTAATTGTAAGCGAGTTCTTAAAACTCATACTTATAGTAAGTTTGTAACTCATAGTAGTATGGTGATTCATATTATTGTGGCAAGTTTCTAAACTCATAATGTGTGGTAATTTTGATGAATAATGATGCTAGTACATTATCAGACAGTGGTATTATTGATAGCATCTAGAAAGTTCTAGCAAGAAAATGGGTTAGGTTATCTAATTGTGCGTCGTTAAAGTGTTATCTTTATTAGAAGCCTCCCTCTTTTTTAGGAACGATCTGGTTGTCAGTAATGTGAGTCTATAATATCTATTCTCAGAAGAATTTAGTGTTGGATTGAAAGATTTTAAGGAATAAAGTTTTAGTAATAGATATGAGTGCACATTTGAGACTAGTTGCGATCCAGATACGGAGGTGAAGAAGTTGATTATTGTCTATAATAGACTAGTTAAAATTGATAGAATGATTGGTTGAAGTATGAAAGATGTTGGGAAGTGAGTTTGAAGTCCGATGTGGAGAGCAGTCGTATTTAGGGGCGTCACAGGCTCTATTCGTGGTTGCAGTCTTACGACTCTTGACTCAGTCCTTAGCCAGCCACTGCTGATACATCCTAGCCCATATGAGCGGCGAGCACCGCCAGGGGCTGTACTCGAGCATGTACTGCTCAACCTGCCAAGGATGGTTGATCTCAGCATTGTGTAGCTTTTTTTTTTGTCAATCCTCGTTTAGATTATCCTTTGTTCGCACAGTGCACTTTTGTCAGAAAAGTGTTTGTATAACTGATACTTGTGCATCGTCCCATCTATACATTTTCTATAAATAAAAATACAATAATCTTATTAAAACAATGATAATATAATCCAATACTACTAAAAAAAATACCTGAAACTCCGCTCAAACTGCCTCCTTGTGGGCGAAAGGTTGCTAATTAGTGGCGTATGCCAGTTCTGTAAGCATAATTGTGAAATGCACTTCACAACCTTGATATAAATTTATTTTAATATCTAAAGCAATTTACATTAGTATCTACATTGATGCTAATATAAAATAAATATAGTATATAATAGCTAACTTACGTACTATCCGGATAAGGTCGAACCTCAATGAGAATCCACTCTTTCGAATTAGCCGGGGCCTTCAGGATCTGATTAGGACCCCGACCCAAGCCGCACTTTTTTAGCGCTACTGAAGAAGACATTTATATAAAAAAATTAACATGTTACTATGACTTATATGATAATACATACACAAGTAAAATGATATATCATATTATATATTTTTTATTTTTTTATCTTTTCTTTTATATATTGTATATATTATAATATGATATTTAAAATTAAATTAGATTGGATTAGATTATTTTATTTTAAATTGTATCATATTACATTATTCGTATTTTTATATATTTTTTCTTTCACTTTAATTTTATTATATTATATTATTGTATATAATATAATATGATATTTTAAATTAAATTAGATTAGATTATTTTATTTTATTTTATTTAAATTATCTATATTTTATTTTATTTTAAATTATATCATATTATATTATTTGTATTTTTTTATTTTTTATTTCATTTTAACTTTATTATATTATATTATTATATATAATATAATATGATATTTTAAATTAAATTTGATTATTTTATTTTATTTTAAATTATATTCAAATGGGAATTCCACTTTTAGCTATGGTGAACCCTGTATAATTATATTAATATCATTATCACATTGTTTATAATAGTTACAACTATGTTTCATGGGACTCGTAACAAAACTGATTTCGCAATTGAACATATAATATCTCTGTCTCCAGGCATGTAAATGCATAGAACTTTGTTAACAAAAACAATTGCATGTAAAGCTAGAATTCATAACTATTTTATCAATATTAGACAATATAGTGTATGAGTATGACTCCCCAGGGCCTAAAAAAGAATTACAATTCCACCAAATTTAGATTATGAATTGCCCCAAACTGAGTAATCACTGTACTAAGCTAATTAATTTTCATACATTTTTCTATAATCTATGCAGAGCTTCACATAACTAACTTATCAATCAAAGAACAAAATTTCACCAAAAATCATACTAACAGAACAATATGAGGTCATAGAATCCCCATTGTCCATAAATCCATTTGTTGAAAACAATCCGACAAAATATGATACTACTTGCATCAATTGAGAATACCTAGATCTTAATTTCACCAAAAATCATATTAATAAACTGCAAGCGGCGGCACTAGCGGGATGACAGCGGTGGCGAGCTTTGTGCTAGTTGTGGCGACGGCAGCGGCGGGCTGCTTCTATCTTTCTCCCTCTCTGTCTCACCTTTTCTCTATCTCCCGCTCTTTCATTTTTTTTTTCCTTTTGGTTTCTACGTTCTGCTTGTTGCGTGCTGAAATGTTTTAAATACATCAGCGACCGTTATTAGCAACTACAGTCGGTCACTGAAACGGTCAGACTTACTATCATCAACGACTGAATGTGATCGTTGATATAGTTGACATGGCATGATTAGTGACTAAAGTGCGATCGCTGATGGTGTCTCGTCATCGAAATTATTCGCGCCACTATTTGCGCCAATATTTTTTGCGAGAAAAATGTAATAGCGATCGACCATCGATCGAATGTCGGTCGCTAATACTAATAGCGACTAATTTCATCTGCGGTTGCTAAAGTCGGTTGCTAATAAGTCCATTAGCGATTGATGTTAACGGTCACTGATATATTTGGTCACTGATAACTTATTTTCTTATAATAAAAAAAGTATACAACTATGGCATATTATAATATATGTACATAGTAATAGAAGGGGTATGGGACAACAAAATAAATTTACTAGGTTTCAGACTCGATACAATCCAAAGTCATCATTCCCTTCGGTTTGCACAACATCTAGCTGTTCAATGGCCCCTTCACACGCAATTCTTTTGAATTTTGAATAGTATTCAAAATCCTCTATTTTCGATTATCTAATAAATCACTTAATGAAAGTAGATTCTCTTTCCATTCATTTAAAAACTTCCATGATCCATCAGATTACTTCAATTAGCAAAAGACTTTTTAGTTTTCAAACTTCTTCCAATTTGAGTTTTGGTATAACATATAATAAACAAATTATAGTAGTAAAATGATTTTTTATACACACACACACACACACACACACACACACACACATATATATATATATATATATATATATATATATATATAAAGAATAAAACAAATAACAATAAGGAGATTAGCATACATATGCATGCATTTAAATAAATAATAAAACAAACATATAGAATTCAATTAGGACTCAAACAAACATATAAACTTTTGAACAATCTTAATGGAGTATAATATTAGTAATATAATTTTAGGAATAAAAAACTAAAAATATTAATGACATTTTATCGGTCCATAAAATAAAAACAAAATATTATAACAATATTCATTAAATGGTTACTAATTTGTTAAAGAAAAATCAAAAGCAATTTGTACATAACAAAATATAGCTTAGAAAATGTAAATTAAAATATCATTCAACACTATTTACTTATTCAGCCACAATATTTTAAAAGTTTTGTAACCAAAATATCTATCTATTAAACTTTTAAACTATATATATCAGCTCCTCGGTTTGGAAAAGAAGTTCAGTTTTCTAATAGTTTCTGTGAGATAAATATGTTTTTTTCCAGCTAATATTCTTATCAAAACGTCTTTTATTTGGAGTAACAAACTTATCTTTGTTCATAAAAACATGCTAACAGTCTTCTCTAAATTTTAAACAAATTCAAACTCTTATACTCTTATTTTTACAGATTTTATATGTCCTAATTTTTATCTATAAAGATTTTATTCTGTTTGAAAACAACTCAGATTATATATTTCAGATTAAATCTTTTATATATTTTTGACGATTTGATTTTGAAAGTCTGATTTTATCATTTCAAAATATTTCTAGTTGTTGGACTTCACTATTATAAATATTCGGTTTCGTGTTGCTAAAAAACTACACACACCACTAATATAAATTGAACAGAGTTTTACAAAGTTACATTATTTCTAGTAAAATTATAAGTGCCTTGATTTTAGTATTATTTTTAGAAATTATAGAGTTCAGTTATAATTTTTTTTCATCTAAATTTCTTATCTTATAAAAGAGGGCTTCGGAATAAAATAGAGATTTCTTTTAATATTAAACCAGGAGAGTTTAAGGGAGTAGTGACACTCAAGGGAGCATAGATGCTCAAGGGAGGAGATTTATTTAATAGAGCTATGTGCTCAGGGAGTATTTGTGAATTCTATTGTACGGGGAGTTTGAATTATTGTAATTGATAATTATATTGATGGAAACCAACTGAGTATCAATATGTAGACTTTTAAATTAGAGGTTTAAAATGACGAACCAAGTATAAATTGTGGTGTGCATGTGTGTTTCGTTTTAACATTTTTACTGCTTGTATATTTTGTTTATACATATATGTTTGTCATTTATCATCTGCATTAGTAAACCCAAATTTATCATTGCATTATTAGTTAAGCGGGGAGAGAAAATATAAAACAGCTACCTAAATTTGTTGACTGTATGGGACCTGGATAGAAATTTTATTTTGGTATAGTTTATCGATTCACACATTCCTATTCATCCTCGTTTTAGGTGTATACATACAAAATTTCATTAATAAATAGAACAATGTTACCATGCTTGGAAGAAAAAGTTTGTCTGGAATTGGCCGAACATACATTGAGTTGTTCTATTATACAACATCCCAAATTGTCAACCAGTTCGGGCATGTTTTATTTATTTATTTTTCCGAAGTACTATAACTTTTTCGTAGCAAGTATTCTAGCGTGGTCAATAAATAAGTATAATTTCATAGTATATAAACATCACGTCTACTTAACAAAGCCTAATGGCATTGTCCATGCGCTTGTTAGCGATAGCAAGTTACTGTAATCAAAGAAGGTAGAAGTGCCCATACTAAAAAAAAAAATTCAAATGGAGATAGAATCAGACTATCGGCACTTAGTGTATAAAGATGGTCACATCCACGATAATGGAGCCTAGGCCCTAGCAACACGTACAACACGAGTGTGTTCATATATATATATATATATATATATATATATATATATATATATATATATATTACTTTTCAAAAAAGTTAAGTTCTCATGGTAGTAGGATCTAGAAAACCGTCTCTGATCGATGTGCAAGTTAGGAATTCAATAATTGGTGAAAGGAAGAATTCCCCTGCATCCAACTTACCGTTCAACTTACCATAATTTGTGATAAATAATACTCTTCTAATTAGTAAAGAAATAAAATAAAATAATACTCTTCTCCCGCATTCACCTCAACATAACTTATAAGGAATAATGTTCTTTCTACATTAATTGGACAAGTCTACACATACAAAAATTAAACACTACATTAAATAGTATATTTATTTATATTATTATAAATTTAAATATCGTACTCTATTTTTTAATAATATAAATGAATATAATATTTAATTATGACATGTTTATACTTATTCTCATTAATTTGTATGGTCTATAACAAATGTGAATACATCGCAAGACAACTAGGGCAATTCTCCCTCATGAGGTTTTAATTTTTCCACTCATGTTCGATGCATCATGCATGTGTTAATTATTCCTTCAAAACTAACGAACCCACATCCACAAAAAGCTTTCAGTAGTTTTAGACTATTCACATGTTTCAATACGTTATCAGCCTACATTTGTACAGTAACGTGTTTCAATACGTTATGATTCATCGGCCTACATTTGTACAGTAACGTGTCGGGTGCAAAGAGCTGACATATTTTCTTTACAATGGAAAATGAATCCCCTTACGGAAAAAGAAAAACTTTTCAATTGAATAATAATAACGGCACCGTCCGTAGAGAATTATAACTTTAAAAGGTACTATTGATGTAAATGGATATAAACGAATTTAAATATAATAATATTTATATTTAAAAAATTAATTTGCTATCCGTATTTGTATTCGATATTCGGCAGATTTTAAAAATGCTATCCGTATCCGGTATTCGAAATAATATCCGAATACGAATAATATCCGTTTTCGTTTATTTTATTCGAATAAACAGATTATTCGAATATTCGAGTATCCGGATTTGTTTATCAGTCACCTAATATAAAATTCATTCAAATTATTTACAAAAAATAAAGAAAAAAAATGAATAATTACTCATAACCAATCACATAAAATTTAAACCATACATATTAATGAATAAATATTATTTATTTATTTATTTTTAATAAATATAATAATCAATGCTCTAAATTATAATTCACATAAGTTTTTATTATTTTTGAAATCCTAAATTCAAAATGAATGCTCTATTTATTAATGTTTAGATGTTCATTAATAAGTAGATGTTTATTTTATGTGTTAATTTGGAGTAATGTTGTAGTGTGTATGAATATTTATAATATATAATTATAACATTTAACTGATATTTATAACATTTGTTAAATGATACATTTTAGATATATTGTAACTCTATATAAAATTAGAATAAGAAAAAAAAATAATGAGTTTTAAAGTATAGTTTATTAATTAATGAATGATAATTTATTTATCTTTAATAAATACAATAATCAATGCTCTAAATTACTATTCAAATAATTTTTTATTATTCTTAAAATCCTAAATTCAAAATGAATGCTCTACTTATTAATGTTTAGATGTTCATTTTATGTGTTAATTTGGAGTAATAATGTAGTGTGTATGAATATTTATAATTTATAATTATAACATTTAAATGATATTTATTACACTTGTTAAATGATGCATTTTAGATATAATGTAACACTATATATAAATAGAATAAGGGAAAAAATAATGAGTTTTAAAGCATAGTTCATTAATAAATGAATGGTAATTTATTTATTTTTAATAAATACAATAATCAATACTTTAAATTACAATTTAAGTAAGTTTTCATTATTTTTGAAATCCTAAATTTCAAAATGAATGCTCTACTTATTAAAGTTTTGACGTCCATTAATAGGTTGATGTCAATTTTATGTGTTTGGAGTAATACTGTAGTGTGTATGAATATTTATAATCTATAATTATAACATTTAAATGATATTTATAACATTTGCAACACTTATTAAATGATCCAAAACTTATATTGTAACACTTGTTAAATGATATTTATAATATTTATAACACTTGTTAAGTGATATATTTTAGATATTTTTAACTTTATAATAGCAAAAATCATTTAACTATACTTAAATTAATTTATTTTAGTTTACTAATATTATAATAAAAGTGTTATTTTCAACTTTTTAGAAGTGAAATGACATAATTTAAAATTAATTTTTGAATGATTGTAAAAACTAATTATTATATAAGGGAGGCCACTTCAAAAAAATTATTTTGCTTATTACACGCGCTCGCGCACACACACACACACACACAAATATATATATATATATATATATATATATATATATATATATATATATACAAGTTATCCGGATACGAATTTCATATACGGATCCGAATTTGAATATCAGATTCCGGATATCCGATATCCGTCGGATATATTTACGGTCGGATGTTAACCGAATACGAATACGCCTATATCCATATTCCTATCCATTTATTTACGGATACCTTTAAACCAAATACGGATATATCCATTTTTCTCTGAATGCGAATAATATCTGTTTTTTTTCGAATATGGATACGGACGAATGCGAATTACCAGTATTTCCACCGGTGGGAGTTCCCCTCGCTTGATTTTGCATGAATTGTATAAAGTTTCTAAAGAAACCATCATAATTCTTGGTTTTCTGCGGCATAATTCATCCCTTGGTTTTCAAATACCATTCTGAAATGTGGTCACAAAACAAAGGTTAGTTTAAACAAGCTGACTTTTGTCGCTTTATTCAAGTCAACTAGCAAAATTTAACTTAAGTAGGACACACTAGCAAAGGATTCTAATCGTCTCTCCCCTCCTAGTTCTAATCCCAGATCTTCATGCAAGATCATATCCCTAAATTCTAATACCAACTGTGACGCTACCAAATCGGGCCCACACCACCCAATTTGAGTCATCAAAAGACTACAACAAAATTATTACAATACACTGTACAATACCCAATAATACACAACTAAGTCTTCACAATTATTACTATTCTACAATACAGTGAAGACTGCTATAGCAACTAACTCGGACAGCTACTCCATTCCCCTTTCTTCCCCGTTAGTCCCGGCTACGCTTTCATTTCCTGAACAATTGAACAAAAAGAAAATGGTGAGCTCAAATAGCTCAGTAAGGAATATCATGACTAAGATAATGAAAATAAATTATTCTTAGCCTTCAACAGTTAAGTTCTTGATAGAATATAATAGACAACAAGTTTTAAATCAACAACTATAGTTGAGTTGTTAATAGAGTAATATAGACAACAAGATTAACAACAGCAGTTAAGGTCTTAAACAAAGTTTCACTGCAGCGAAATAACCACCATTAAGAGAATCAAGTAGATCATAATGTCTACTAGCTTCTCTTTTTAAAAAAAATCATCATTAACTTTTAACATCTGAAACACCATTGGTCATGATCATGCCAAACAACAGTTCTTCTTTGCCCCAGGTCAGAGAGAACATTCATCACGTGTCCTTATCATCCGACCAAAGACGCCTAATAATTATATCGCCTTATCATATATCGCCTATAACCTATATCGCCTTTAACTTCTCATCTAAGCCCTAGGCCTCAGATATTCAAAACAACATGATTCTTGATGATTGAAATAACAATAAAGATATAAATAATGAACAGAAGAACAGGATAAATAATAACATTAGAGTTAGCAAATTTTATTTTATCCATATTCAAATAATCTCCAAATTGTCAACATGATATAGAGAAAAAGGTGTTCAAGTCCAAGAGTAATGTCCAAGATCCACAAAGAAGAAGTTCAACGGTAAGGTTTACGGTACAAGGAATTAGTCCAAAATGTTCACAGTTCAAATAACTGTTCACAGTTCAAAAGTTCAAGATCCATAAATTCACAATTCAAATATGACAATGAAAATTTAATAGGAATGTTCTTGTCAAAGGATATTAGATGAAGTGCAAACTATTAAGGGAATATTAATGAATTATTAATTCAAGAATTTTCACCGTTTAATAATATTAAAGGTACAAATAAGATATTTTCTTACCGTAGTAAGTTTAAGTAATAGAAGATGAAAAAAATGGTATCCTTTAGAAATAAGAAAGAAAATGATATCCATTTATGATGATGAAAAAGAATGATACCCCTTACCGTAATAAGTTTAAGAGTTTGAATGAAAATGATATCCCTTAATTTATATCGTGACTAAATACAGCTTTTATGAGATTGATCAACCTATATGTATATTCATAATTTAGTTAGTAAGTAACACATACCAATTTTATGTATATAAAATCATCAAAGTGACTATATAGTATAAATATACTTCAAAATAGTTTTTAAAGAAAATAATTTTTCAAAGTAAAATCTTTCAAATGAATTTTTTCAAAATAAATCTTCTAATAGAATAATCTTCTAAAGGAAGAGTTGTAAACTGATGTGTATCTGAGCATTTATATAACTTTTATAAAAAAAATTACTTGAACAATACTCGTACCCTTCTAGATCTTCAACGCTTAAGATAATTTTAATACACTCAAATAGACACTTATACTAAGAAATATTTAGAGAGTGGAAAGAAGATTGAGTGAGGAATGTATGAAACTCCTTATACTAAGTCCCCTATTTATAGCCAGAGCCTAACTAACTTTTCCATACACACGTTACACATTTTAATCTAATCTTTTAATATAAACCATTCATCAATCAACATACGTTTCACACTTTAATCTACACCGTTCATTGACTAACACGCATTTCATGCCTACACGCGTTACACATTTACGTGTGTTATACACTTACGCGTGTTACACATGTTAGAGTTCATGCCCTAGAGACCAATTATTTGATGTCATTTGCTTAACATTTTTGATATTATATTTGATTGAATAAATGAATTATTTTATTATGATTTTATTTACTGCGTTATATAAATGTTAGCATAATAAAAGTCCTTAGAATAGTGATACGAATTATATAGCTTCAAGTATATGACTTGAACATGAAATTATATAATTACAATTAGTATCATTGCTCTTAAATGTCCCTAGTCGAGTATCATTGTTAATGGACAACAATGATGCATTGAGACTAGTATGTGAATTGACTGATAGTCAAATCTCATTGGTTATAAATATATGAGATATTGAGTCAATGCATAGGTACATGTTAGAGAACAATGTACTGGACTGACCCACCATGAGAATTCTACGTGGAGTATTATGCAAAGTGTCATAAGAAATTCTCATAGTGACAATGATGTAATGATCTTCCGACCTGAAATCACTATATTATTACACGAGAATTTATGTACTTTGATATCATCAAAGGTCACCTTTAATAGGGTGAACAATAAAGGTGATTATTGGGTACAGCATGAATCGCGTAAGGAATATGAGTGATCTAGATGGAATTTAACCCTCCTATATATTAGGGGTGATGTCCATAGGCCTCTTGATTGAGTAGGACTATATAATGCATGGCCATGCTCAAATAATGATTTATTTCATATAGTCTACTCATTAATCAAGTAAACTTAGATTAAATTATGAAGAGTATGACACATTTCATGCTTCGAGTTTAATCTAGGATGTCAAGGTTAAAAGGATTAAATTACATTAAAACATTGGTCATAAAAAAGTTGCATCGAATCATCGATCTTATTATTATTTGGGTAGCAGTGATGTATTACTAGATGCCGCTCATTGTTTATAATTTTATAATATGATTTTAAAATTATTACCAATATAATAATAACCTATAGGGTCACACACTTAAAATGTAATTAAAAGGGAATTAATTTAAATTGTTAGAATTTAAATATGTCAATATGATTGATAGTATTTAAATTACGAATTTAAATTAATAGGATAATTTGTATATATTTATATTAATTAAGTAAGACTTAATTAAAATATAATATATATATAAATTCAGATTTTATTTTTCTAATTAGTTTTTGGTTAATTCTTTTAACAGCTATATATATATATGATATATCAGCTGTTTTAAAGTACCTGAAACAAAAACCTAAACCCTAGCCGCTTCTAGAAAGAGGCTAGAGAGAAAAACTCAAAAATCCAATCCAGATCCAGATCTTGGCGGTTAGTAGCGCGATTCTCTTTGCTGCAGATCGTGGGACGATTCGCGGAGGTGTTCGTGTGGATATCGTAGAGACGCAGTCATTGGATTGCGTTGAATATTTGAAGTCGTTCCAGAATTCCATCGTCTCCATTCAAGCTCGAATAATCGGTAAAAATATATCTAAACATCTGAATTTCTATGTTTTCACATGGATCCTATTTTAAGGTTTCAAAAAAGTTTTGAAATTCCGCTGCGTTTATGTGTCGAAACCCTACAACACACTTACACGTGTTACACATTTACACGTGTTACACACTTACACGCATTACACATTTTCATATTATTTTATTGGTTTAATATCCCAATTATTAAACATACAGTGTTTTTCAAATAATAAATATGTCTAACTATTTAATACCTGTGACTACTACTGTAATAATTATTGGCCCAATAATACAAGATACTGAGCATTATGACAATTATTGATTCAATAATATGGAACACTGTGCGATTAATAATGTAAAATATTGTGTAATGATAATTATTGATTCAATAATGTAAAATGCTGTGTAATGACAATTATTGATGAAATACTTTGCAATAACCACTTTATCAGTTCAATAATTTAAACATTGTGTAATACCGTGTGTTACTGTAAAATACCATATGCTACCATGCCTTTATCACTGGGTATTTTAACAGTTAAAAGTGATAATGTCGTTGACCATTTTTATTTAGAAATGTTACTTATATCGTTTTCTACATCCGACAATATTTCGTTGTGGGGTCCACCCATAACCGAATATTTCAGTACCGTTGTACGAATATTTCTCGACAGAACGAATATTCCCCAACCAATCAAATATTGTCTTACATAAATTTTTACATATAACATCCTTAACTTTAATTTTTATTAATTTAACACTTTAATGTTAGGCATAAAATTAAGAGAAAATTTTGAAATTTATTTATTAAAATTCAGGGTCATACATCATCCCCTCCTAATGAAATTTCGTCCCTAACATTTACGTACCTAGCATTTCGAAGAGATCATAATACTTAGTTCTCATTTTAGATTCTAACTCCTAGGTCATTTTCTCAGTATCTTATTTTTTTCAAAAAAATCTTGACTTGAGGTTTAATCTTTGAGTGTAAGATCTGCTCCTTCCTATCCAAGATCTTGACAGACACCTCCTCATACATTAAATCTTCTGCTATCTCATCTGGCTCCAACTCAATAATGGGATTTGGGTGCTTCACATATTTACGTAACATAGATATGTGAAAAACGTTATGAATGCGGGACATATTTGTAGGCCACAGTTCCTATTTGGTCAAGGATTTCAAATGGGCCAATAAATCGAGGATTGAGCTTTCATCTCTTTCCAAACCTTGTAATTCCTTTCTATAGGTAAACACGTAAAAATACATGATCTTCAACGTTGAAACTTTCGTCCTTTCGATGAAGATCAGCATAACTCTTTTGTCGTTCTGGTGCAACTTGTATTCGTTGTCTGATCATTTGGATCTTTTATGTTGTCATACGCACTAGCTCAGGTCCCAACAATTTTGCTTCTCCCACCTCATTCCAACATATTGGAAAGCGACACTTTCGTCCATACAAAGCCTTCAATGAAGCCATTCCTATACTTGCTTGATAACTGTTGTTGTAGGAGAATTCAACCAATGGTAAATACTTGTCCCAACTTTCTTTGAAGTCTAGCACACAAAGTGGAAGCTATCGTTATCACTCCAAAATTATTCCTTACTTTCACTCTATCAATATAAAATTGGTATAATGGCAAGCAAGAGTCGAACCCACAAGAAGTGTATTGTTTATGATTTATCCGAATGCTTCTAACAGTAATAACAAGTAATAATAAAAAGGGGATTTTTGAAACTATGATTCTACTAGAAAATAAGAAATATTAATTAAAGTTATCCAATGATTTGCAAACTTCAGTTCAGTATCCTCTTCTCATAATTATGATATAATTAAATCAAGCAATATCTTTCCTTTAATGAAATTAATAACCCTAGGTAACCACGGTCCGCGTTACCCGAAATTCTCCTTAAATTATAAATCTAATGCAGCGATCGCTCACAAAAGACCCTAACTATCATACAACTTAGAACTATCAGTCTAGATTTAATATAACAGTTGCATTAAAAATTAGAGAATTAGATTATTCCAAGCAACAATCATACGATCGCAGATTATTTAACCTATCTTCTTGATATCACAGCAATATTCAAAAGCTTGACCACAATTAAATATCACTATTTGCTACTTATGATCAGATATAACATCGTTTGCTTAATATTATACCTTAATCTATCATATGACAATAATCAAATCAATTCAACGGATCCTTATCAAATTAATCAAATCAATTATCATTAAGCAATTCTAATAGATTATCAAGAATGAATTTCACAGCTGAAGGAAAGAGTACTGATAACTTAATTAATTCATGAATAATAAGAAAGATTCAACATCCCTTAGAACTGAATAAAAATACTTAGCCTGGCATGCCTTCAAGTTCGCTCCAAAGTCAATAATATGAATCCAGAGAGAGAGAGCGTAAAACCTTACAAAAGAAGTATATATAAACTAACATAAGTCTAGTTCGCCTACAGTAGTCCTAAACCTAATAGAAATCCTTTTAGCATAAGAACTCAGCAAAATAAACCACGCTGGCAACTGATTACGCGTAGTGGCGCGGCCGCGCCACCATATACCTTGTACCCTGCACGCCCTGCGCTGCTCTCGCAGAAGCTTCAGACGCTGATTTCACACTACGGCGCGCCTCGCGCCTTCTTCCTTCCTTATCCTGGCGCGGCCGCGCCAGGCCTTCAGTTTTTGCTATAGAGTGCTTTCCAATTCTTGCCTTTCCTGATCCGAATTCCATCCAACTGCAACATCCTTCACATAACACAAAACACACAAAAAGTAACTAAACGACTTGAGAAATAAACAGCAATTCAAGGTCAAACACATCCAATACGTAAGTATAAAACTTACCTATCACAAAGCCTTAATAAATCTTTAAGAGTCTAAATTGTCCTTTCCGATTGTCCATTTGTTTGGGGATTATAAGCATAACTAAATCATAGTTCAGTGTCCATAGCTTTTTATAGACTGATCTAAAATCGTGAAGTGAATCTAGGGTCCCGATCAGAAACTATGGATACTGGAATGCCATGCATTCTCACAATCTCATTTATGTACAAATTAGCTAGACCCTCAAGTGAATAATTTTCTCGTATAGGCAAGAAATGAGCGAACTTGGTCAATCTATCTACAATGACCCAAATCACATCCAAGCCTTGAGAAACTTTAGGAAGACCCAACACAAAATCTATACTGATGTGTTCCCATTTTCATTCAAGAACCTCAAGTGGTTGCAATGGACCCTTAGGTACTTGATGCTCCGCTTTGACACGTTAACACGTCAAACACCTCGAGACAAACTCAGTGATCTCCTTCTTCATGTTGTTCCACCAAAATATATGTCGAAGGTCACGATACATTTTGGTACTTCCAGGATGAATTACAAACGGCGTATTGTGTGCCTCCATTATGATTTTATACTTCAATTCAGGGTCGTTAGGAACACAGAGTCGAGAGTTGACTCGGAGTATCCATTTCTCATCGATTCTTGCTTCTGGAATAGCACATTCTCATACTTTCCTCATCATATTCATCAGTTCTGGATCAGTAGCTTGAGTAACTTTGACTTTATCGATTGAAACTGGTTCTACTTGTACGTGCGTGATCCTTATATGGGTCCTTGGTGACTTTAGCTCTATCTCTATCTTTTGTAAATCGTAAAAAATGCGCATTTGTGTTGTTAGTATCGCATTTGTACTCTCAATACATCAGCTATCACGTTCGCCTTTCCTGGGTGGTGCTAGATAGTATGGTCATAATCCTTTAAAAGCTCAAGTCAACGTCGTTGTCGCATGTTGAGTTCCTTTTGGGTGAAGAAATACTTAAGACTTTTATGATATGTAAAAATCTCCACATTTTCCCCGTACAAGTAGTGTCTCTAAATCTTTAATGCAAAAACGACCGCTGTTAACTCTAAATCATAAGTATGATAGTTTTTATCATAATCTTTGAGTTGTCGAGAGGTGTAAGCTATAACTTTCCCGTGTTGCATAAGACCGCATCCTAGACCACTACTTAAAGCATCGTTGTAGATAACAAATCCTCCTGATCCTGATGGTATAGTCAGAACAGGGCCTGAAACGAGTCTCCTCTTGAGTTCTTGAAAGCTTTTCTCGCATTCCTTACTCCATTCAAATTTGGTGTTTTTTTCAAGTCAGCTAAGTTAGTGGAGTGGTAATTCAAGAAAAATCTTCTACAAATCTCTAATAATAACCAGTTAAACGCAGAAAACTTCGTACTTCGGTTATTGTCTTAGGTAGCTCCCAGTTTAAAATTGCTTCAATCTTCGCGAGATCAACCGATATTCTTTGTTTAGAAATCACATACCCAAGGAATGTTACTTCCTCAAGCTAGAACTCACATTTCTTCAACTTAGCATATAACTTATTTTCATGTAACTTTTGGAGTATCAATTGTAAATGTCGTTCATGATCCTCATGACTCTTGGAGTATAAGAGAATGTCATCAATAAAGACAATCACAAAATGATCTAAATATTTTTTGAATATTCGGTTCATCATGTCCATGAAGGCTGCAGAAGCATTAGTTAATCCAAAAGGCATGACTAAGAACTCGTAATGCCCATAGCGAGTTCTAAAGGTAATCTTCGAAACGTCATCAACTTTAACCTTTAGCTGCTGATAACTAGATCGAATATCGATCTTTGAAAAATAATGAGCACCTTGTAATTGATCAAACAAGTCATTAATTCGAGGTAACGGATACCTATTCTTGATGGTGACATGATTCAACTCTCGATAGTCAATGCACAATCTCATACTCCTATCCTTCTTCTTTACAAATAGAACAGGGGCACCCCAAGGGAATGTACTTGGTCATACGAAACTGGTATCTAGGAGTTTTTGAAGTTGGACTTTCAACTCTTGAAGTTCTATGGAAGTCATTCGGTATGGGGCTTTAGATACAGGTTTAGTACCAAGTTCAAGATCAATACATAATTCAATTTCGCGGTCTGAGGGTAGGCCAGGAAATTCTTTGAGAAATACATCAGGAAATTTATTAGCAATAAGAATATTGTTCAAGTTTACAGAGTTTTTATTTAAATCATTGATATGAGCTAGGAAGGCTTGACATCTATTTTTTAATAAACGAATGACTTTATGGCTATAAATAACGATTACAGATTTCAAAGGTTTGGTTGCTTGAATTTTCAAGATAGGTTGGTCAGGAATATGAAAGCTAATGAGTTTATGAAAGTAATCAATTTTAGCATGGTGGGTAGTCAACCAATCAATTCCTAAAATCACATTAAACTCATGTATTTCTAAAGAGATAAGGTCAACAGGTAGGGTAAGGTTATTGATTTGAACCAAATAAGATTTATAAACAATAGATGTAACGGCTATTTCCCCTAATTCAACACATAAGTTAAAGTCTAAATTTTTAGAAATCAAATTTAAACGTTGAGCACATGCAGGTGAGATAAAAGAGTGGCCAATATCTAATAGAGCATAGACTTCACATGAGTTTATGAATAGCATATCGGCTATCACCTCGTTTAGGTTCTGTGCCTTCTGAGACATTATAACGAAAGCTCTCTCCTGGAATATAGATTTTCCTTTGTATGTGCTAACCTTTGGAGCCATCATCACTGCTGGACTTGATTTTGTAATAGGACAAAATCGAGCAATATGACATTTTTTCCTACAATTATAACAAGACTTGGATTGCTGAGTACAATTTGGGCTGATGTAACCCTCCTGACCACACCTGTAGCATTTTACGGGTGGTCGATCTCCTCCCCTTGAAACTATTATCGATGTTGATGTTGGTACTGGTGCCTTTCTGTGATCATTGTGGGATCTCTTTCTCTTAAAATTGTTCTCACTTGTTTTTCCCCTTATGTTATTTAGACCGAAATTACCAACGAAGTGGTTATTATTTTTGAAATGGTGATTGCCGCCTCTACGGTTCTCGTACCTATAATTGTAATCGTTATTTCTTCCTCTTGGTTGGTCATTGGCTTTTGGTTGCAATATTTCATCTTTTTGTTTGACCCTTTGAGCCCTATCCACTACATCCGAATATAAACAAAGTTTGTGAGAGATGAGGTGTCGGTAAATTTTGGGTCTCAAGCCTCGTAAGAACATGCGAGCCATTAGGGCTTCATCGTCCACCAAATGAGGCGCGAATCGGGATAACTCTGCAAACTTGGCTTCGTATTGAAAAATAGTCATGTTCCCTTGTTCTAGTTTAATAAATTTCACCTCTTTCATATGGCGGACACTTTTTGAAAAATACTTCTCATTAAACAAATCCTGAAACTCCGTTCAGGACATCTCAAGTGCTGAATGATGGGTACGTTTTATCGATTCTCACCAATAGTCTGATTCTCCTCTTAGCATAAAAGTAGCAAATGGGACCTTCTGATCATCAGTGCAACGCAGAACGTGAAATATCTTTGTCATCTGCTTCTGCCTTAAGTGGGTCTGGCTTCTAGAAAAATTCGGGTGGTCCCAACTCCTTAAACTGCTTCGCAGTGACCATCCTTAAATTACCAATATTTTCACCGGTGGGAGTTCCCCTCGCTTGATTTTGCATGAATTGTATAAAGTTTCTAAAGAAACCATCATAATTCTTGGATTTCTGCGGCATAATTCATCCCTTGGTTTTCAAATACCATTCTGAAATGTGGTCACAAAACAAAGGTTAGTTTAAACAAGCTGACTTGTCACTTTTTGTCGCTTTATTCAAGTCAACTAGCAAAATTTAACTTAAGTAGGACACACTAGCAAAGGATTCTAATCGTCTCTCCCCTCCTAGTTCTAATCCCAGATCTTCATACAAGATCATATCCCTAAGTTCTAATACCAACTGTGACGCTACCAAATCGGGCCCACACCACCCAATTTGAGTCGTCAAAAGACTACAACAAAATTATTATAATACACTGTACAATATCCAATAATACACAACTAAGTCTTCACAATTATTACTATTCTACAATACAGTGAAGACTATTAGAGCAACTAACTCGGACAGCTACTCCATTCCCTTTTCCTCCCCGCTAGTCCCGGCTACGCTCTCATTTCCTGAACAATTGAACAAAAAGGAAAGGGTGAGCTCAAATAGCCCAGTAAGAAATATCATGACTAAGATAATGAAAAATAAATTATTCTTAATCTTCAACAGTTGAGTTCTTGATAAAATATAATAGACAACAAGTTGTAAATCAATAGCTGCAGTTGAGTTATTAATAGAGTAATATAAACAGCAAGATTAACAGCAGCAGTTAAGTTCTTAAAAAAAATTCCACAGTAGCGAAATAACCACCACTAAGAAAATCAAGTAGATCATGATGTCTACTAGCTTCTCTTTTTAAAAAAAAATATCATCAACTTTTAACATCTTAAACACCACTGGTCATGATCATGTCAAATAACAGTTCTTCTTTACCTCAAGCCAAAGAGAACATTCATCACGTGTCTTTGTCATCCGACCAAAGACACCCAACAATTATATCGCCCATATCCTATATCGCCTTTAACTTATATTGCCTTTAACTTCTCATCTGAGCGCCAAGCCTTAGATATTCAGAACAACATGATTCTTGATGATTGAAATAACAATAGAGATATAAATAATGAACAGAAGAACAGGATAAATAATAACATTAGGAGTTAGCAAATTTTATTTTGTCCAGATTCAAATAATCTCCAAATTGTCAACATGATATAGAGAAAAAGGTGTTCAAGTCCAAGAGTAATGTCCAAGATCCACAGGGAAGAAGTTCAACGGTAAGGTTTACGGTACAAGGAATTAGTCCAAAATGTTCACCGTTCAAATAAATGTTCACAGTTCAAATAAATGTCCACAGTTCAAAAGTTCAAGATCCATAAATTCACAGTTCAAATATGACAATGGAAATTTAATAGGAATGTTCTTGTCAAAGGGTATTAGATGAAGTGCAAACTATTAAGGGAATATTAATGAATTATTAATTCAAGAATTTTTACCGTTTAATAATATTAAAGGTACAAATAAGATACTTTCTTACCGTAGTTGTGACGCCCCCAAATTCGGGTACTAGTACCTCGAACTCAGTGCTCACGATCTAATATAATTATATCATGTACACGTCCCAAAATAACACACAATATCTATTGCGGAAAATAAACATATGTTGTTTATACAAAAGGGTTAACTACTAGTCCCAAGGTACGAAACCTTAACAAAATACATCATGAATTTAATATATACAATAGGATTCGTGTTACATGTAATCAGACTTAAACAAAACATAACAATAGACATTTAGTACCCCAGCACGTCTACGAGTTTATCTTCCCCTTTCCCTTATCTTTATTTGAACATTCAGGTTTAGCTGCAATAAAATTCCATGACATAGCAAGGGTGAGTAACTAGCTTGCTCAGCAAGTTTTATACGAATAATATGAGGTATGTCATGATTGAATAATAATTGAATAATTCAATGAACTCAGGAAATAAATATCTGAACAATATGATGAATACTCGAATAATGAATAATAATTGATTCATTGAAATGCTGAGTGGTCCAATAGACCATGAACGTCTGTTGAGGAATCAATCCATTGATTGACCCTCTTAGGTTACATGTCCAGAATTGTACTTGAGGGGATCAGCCTCTCGTACTCTATGTGTATGCATAACATTTATTCTGTATGTATCGTTTATTTGATACTTAGGTTGCTCCCCATTATGGGTTGTTCTTCTCAGTTTAAGAATCCGTATCATCATGGTTTGGATAGCTTTTTAAAATAAATTACACATATGTCTAGCCGAACAATTGGCTTAGACTTCATTTTTAATTAATTCATGAATGTAAGGACTTCAAATAATTCATAATTCAAGAATGGAATATGAATTCAATTGCACCACGTGCGAATAACAATAATATTGATTGTGAAATAATTTGTGATATCAAAATAAATCAGGGTAACTTGCTCAATAATAATATGAGTGAGGTTAAGGAACTTGTCTGGTGCGCGAATTACGTCTACTTTGCTTAATTTAAATTCCTCTTGAAGACCTAACATTTAAAATGTTGGCATAACAATTAGAACAGCACATAATCGCTTTACGTAAATTACCTAAATCAAATGTCATTTAAACACATAGCATAATATTTACTAACGCATTGGCTAAACAAATCATATCCCCCATATATTAATTATGTGCCAATATTATTATCATTCTAATATTTAAATCACCTACTGATGTTAATTAATAACATCATAATTGGTTACCAATATTATTAATTCCCTTAATAATATTTGAAATCTATTTCTAATATTATTAACCATTTTTAATAATATTTTAATCCTTAATCATTTAATAATAATTTAATTATTGTCTAATATTATTAATTATTTAATAATATTTTAATTCATTACTATTATTATTAATTATATAGTAATAATTTAGTCACCAACTATTATTATAAGTCAATTAATAATTTAATCGTCAACTATCATTATTAATTAAATAATAAGTAATTACTAACTAAATAACAATTAGTTAGTTATCCTTACCTATTATAAGTTAAATAATAGGTAATTATATTATTTTATCTTATCTTTCTTTAATTATTATTTAATATCCTTTAAATAATAATTAATTAAATAATTATCCTTATTTATTATTTAATATAATTAATTAATAAATAATTATTATATTAATTTCATATCATCCTTTATTTATTATTTAATAATAAATAATTAGTTATCATATTTATTTGCTTTAATTATTATTTAATATCAATTAAATAATAATTAATCATAAAAATGGCTTTCATTTACTTTATTTATTATTTATTATATAAATAGTAAATAATTAATAAACTTGGGTCCCCAAATTAATTACATTAACGTTCCGACCCGACCCGTTTTGACTCAAAACGTTCCGACCCGACCCGTTAAAATTGGCCCGGCCCGACCCGACCCGGATAAAAATCATTTTTTTCTTTGAAAAGGGACTAGGGCCCCGGCCCTTGTTTTTAGTACAAAACTAGGGCCCCGGCCCTAGTGTTGCAGAAGCATTTTCCATATTTTGTCTGTTCGACCCTCGCTCACTCTGACGGCCATAACTTTCTCATTTCTTATCTTTTTTGAGTGATTCAAGCGCTCACGCGTCCATAACTTCTTCCTCTACAACTTCTCTTTATATCATACTTTCAAATTCCATACGTAACTAGACTGAAAACAGCAAAAACAGACAGAGTACAAACTAGATTCATGCATTCTTACTTCCGGTTTTCAAGCTTCCGGAGGTACTTTGGTTCAAACATTTTTTAGAATGAGCTATACACCTCCAAATCATGCAAGGTCGGATTCTATGGATTCCTAACTTGATCCTTAACATCCCAGTATTTTTCAAATAATTTTTCAGAAACTTTAAACATGGAAATTATCAAGCTACTCTCAATCGTGTCGGAAAATGGACTGTTTTGGTAGAAAAACCATAACTAAATGTATACACCATAACTTTTGGTGATTAAAATTGGGTTTTCTTCTAAACTTGTAGTTCTATCAAGGAAAAATAATAACCAACATAAACAAGTTCAAGAGCTTAGATGTACATGGCCTTAAACCACATTATCTCGCACGGTTTTTCCGAAAATGAAGATTTCATGCATTATTCCAATGTTACCAACATAGATATGCATAACCACACATGATAAGCTCATTAAACATATATTTACTATTCTAGCATGAATATGTTCACTTAGAGTTCTTATTCTAGCTTTCTACCACATGATATACAAAGCAATGCCATGGAAGCAAAGCTAGAAACTTAGAAGGGTTTACTACCTTTGAGATCTTATGGCTGGCTTCCTCTTCCTCCCAAAGTAAGTAAAAAAGGTATTGGACATCCACAAGCCTTCCTTGAGCTTCCTAGATCAACACCCAAGAGTTACTTTGTTATTTTCTCTCCTTTTTCTCACTGTTTTCCTTCTTGCTCTCGGTTTCTCTCGGTTTTTCTCTCTCTCTCTCAGCCAAATGGACGTGAAGGAGAAGGAGATGGATGTCTGATGTGTTATAAAGCTACTCCCTCAGCCTTAGACAATTTCTGTACTAGGCCACCCTCTACAGCCCCCCTAAAACCTGCTTTGTTTCTCTTTTTCTCGGCAGCTGCAGTTCTTGAGCTGTGCACCACCAGACCATGCGTTGTGTTCTCCTGTTGCTGTCCCAAAATGGTGTCACTTCTAATTATTCTACCGGATTGCATTGATATTGCTTGGGCTGTTGGATTCGGTACTAAGGCTGGGCTTGTTTTTGTTTTAATTTGTTTCAATTTGTTTGAGGCCCAGTTGGGAAATTATTGAGCAAATAAGCTGGGGTTGGGTTGTTATTGCCCAACAACAATTGTAAGCCTAATTGGTTTTAATTTACCAAATTTTTTTTGTTGCTACAAAATTAATTATTTGGGGTCAATTTAAAATACCCAATGATATTAAATAATAATTTTATTAATTAATTTACTTAATCTAATTAGACTTGGTATATTCAAATTTAATTGAATATTTAATTATCTCAAAATCTTATAAATTTCTTCATATTAATAATATTAGATTAGTCCACTAATTTAATTTAACCCATTAGTTGGATTTCCTTTAAATTTAATTCTCATCGTAGTAATTTACTAATTAGTCACACCAAGATTCAAATTCGTTCATAAATATTTATTTCATTACTAAATTCAAAATTTATTTGTAAAATATTCATTATATTAATAAATAAATCCACAATTTATTTATAATGAAAATCAAGATTTTGAGGACATTACAGTAGTAAATTTAAGTAATAGAAGATGAAAAAAATGGTATCCCTTATAAGTAAGAAAGAAAATGATACCCCTTTATGATGATGAAAAAGAATGATACCCTTTACCGTAATAAGGTTAAGAGTTTGAAAGAAAATGATATCCCTTACCTTATATCGTGACTAAATACAGCTTTTATGAGATTGATCAACCTATATGTATATTCATAATTTAGTTAGTAAGTAACACATACCAATTTTATGTATAGAAAATCATCAAAGTGACTATATAGTATAAATATACTTCAAAATAGTTTTTAAAGAAAATAATTTGTCAAAGTAAAATCTTTCAAAGAAATTTTTTCAAAATAAATCTTTTAATAGAAGAGTCTTCTAAAGGAAAAGTTGTAAACTGATGTGTGTGTGAGCATTTATATAACTTTTATAAAAAAATTTACTTGAACAATACTCGTACCCTTCCAGATATTCAATGCTTAAGATAATTTTAATGCACTCAAAGAGACACTTATACTAATAAATATTTAGAGAGTGGAAAGAAGATTGAATAAGGAATGTATGAAACTCTTTATGCTAAGCCCCCTATTTATAGCCAGAGTCTAACCAATTTTTTCACACACACGTTACACATTTTAATCTCATCTTTTAATCTAAACCATTCATCAACTAACACACGTTTCACACTTTAAACTGCACCGTTCGTTGGCTAACATGCGT
This sequence comes from Hedera helix, assembly GCA_947179155.2. Lineage (NCBI taxonomy): Eukaryota > Viridiplantae > Streptophyta > Magnoliopsida > Apiales > Araliaceae > Hedera > Hedera helix. Next base: position 37,169,294 of record OX359278.1, read on the forward strand.
TTCACGTCTACACGCGTTACACATTTACATGCGTTACACATTTGCGTGTGTTACACACTTACGCGTGTTACACACTTACACGTGTTACACACTTACACGCGTTATACATTTTTATATTATTTTATTGATTTAATATCCAAATTATTAAACATACACTGTTTTTCAAATAATAAATCTGTTTAATACTCATGACTACTACTGTAACAATTATTGGCCCAATAATGCAAGATGTTGTGTATTATGACAATTATTGATTTAATAATATGGAACACTATGCAATTAATAATGTAAAATATTGTGTAATTACAATTATTGATTCAATGATGTAAAATGTTGTGTAATAATAATTATTAATAAAATATTGTGCAATAACTACTTTATTAGTTCAATAATTTAAACATTATGTAATACCGTGTGCTGCTGTAAAATACCATATGCTACCATATATACCTTTATCACTAGGTATTTTAACAGTTAAAAGTGATAATACCGTTGACCATTTTTATTTAAAAAGGTTACTTCTATCGTTTTTTTACATACGACAATATTTCGTTGTGGGGTCCACCCATAACTGAATATTTCGGCGGCGTCGTATGAATATTTTCTGACAGAACGAATTTTTCCCGACCAATCGAATATTGTCCGACATAATTTTTTTGCACATAAGATCCTTAACTTTAATTTTTATTAAGTAAACATTTTACTGTTAGGCATAAAATTATAAAAAAAAATTGAAATTTATTTATTAAAATTCGGGGTCTTACCACACGTGTCTCCACACACACACACACACACGTATGTGTGTGTGTGTGTGTATGTGTGTGTGTGTGAGAGAGAGAGAGAGAGTGATCCATAACAAGTATTTACTATGGATCAAAAACTGACAAACTCCATCTACACCATTGATAACAAGAGGAATGACAAGGATTAGAAACTAAAAATCGATATCCGCTACTATTAGTAGCAGACGTTTAAAAAAAATTAAAATAAAAACTTAATAACCCTAAACCCTAAACGTTAGAAACTAAATCCTAAATCTGAGTTAATAAACCCTAGACCCTAGTTAATAAACCCTAAAACTGAGTTAATAAACTCTAAACCTTAATTAAAAAACCTTGATTTATAAACCCTAAATCCTAGTTATTAAAAACTAGATCCTAATTAAGTAATAAATCCTAAAACTTAGTTAATAAGACCAAACTCTTATTCTGATTAGTGTTCGTCCGCCTTTTTTTTACAATCCGCTATTAATAGTAGCAGACGTCTTTAATCTATGTCGTTTACTTTTGTTTTAAAGGGTATAAATGGTATATACCCTATAAAGATTCATAACAAATATATATTATAAATCATTTCTTATATATATATATATCCTTCTAGACTAAAGAACCTACATCCACAAAAAGCTTTTAGTAGTTTTAGACTATTCACATGTTATGGTTCATCAGCCTACATTTGTACAGTATCATGTCAGGTGCAAAGAGCTAACATATATTTTCTTTGCAGTGGAAAATGAATCCCCTTATGGAAAAAGAAGAACTTTTCAACTGAATAATAATAACAGCACCGTCCATAGAGAACTATAACTTTAAAAGGTATTTAATAATAATTTAACGCTATCGTTGGAGATTTTAACGGTAAATAATTTAATAAATAAATTGACTCCAGTTTTAATTATTAGAATAGTACTTTCAGTAACTGTTTGTCATGAATGTGGCCCCTATATATATATATATATATATATATATATATATATATATATATATGATCCGTAGTAACTATTTACTAATGTAACTGTTTCAGTAAATTGATCTTATTAAACTGTGCAAAAATTGGTTCAATTGTCATTGTCAAAATGTCTTTTCACAGGCCGCCACTTTTAATGGTAGCTTGGAAAAAAAGTTCAGAATAAAAAGATGATTTTGTTAATGACCGTTGGATCAATTTTTATACGGACTAAGATCAATTTATTAAAACAATTGTCTTAACAAATAATTCCTATAGATATATATATATATATATATATATATATATATATATATATATATAGGAAAATTTTCAAAAGCGAACTAAAGACGAACCATCGTCTTTGGTATTTATGGCGACGGTTCGACCCGTCGTCATAGAGTGCATGGCTATGGCGACGGGTCGAACCCTCGCCATAGATACCAAAGACGACGGTTCGTCTTTAGTTCGCTTTTTAAGGTTCGCTGGAGAAGGGGATTATATATATATATATATATATAAATTAATTTAAGTTAAATGACGACATCTTAAATTTTAAATTAATGTAAATTTATTTAATTTTAGTTGATATAATTATTATAATTATATAGTATATAGCAAAATTTATCTAAATTTTATGAGTTATATAAATTTTAGAATTTAATATATTATTGTCTGTTAATTTTAAAAGTTAAATTATATATTTAATTTTAAAATAAAAAAAAGTATATCTAGCAAATTATATCAGGGATAAATTAGACACAAAAGAATTGAGTTTAAATTAGAGCATGAAGTCCATTGCGGAAATTATCAATTTAGCATGCGACAATATCTTTTTTTTTAATCTTAAATTATTGATGGTTAGCTTTATATTTTTTTCTTATATTTATTTATTTTTTTCTTTTCACTTTTCATTTTTCAAACCGACCTAATGCTACGTCACTACAAGAAAAAGGGTTAAATTCGACGGAATAATTTACTGTCAAAATTAATTTTTTCTGAAATCTGTTAATCCCGATGGAATTCTGACAAAAATATCTACAACCATTGCCACGAAATTTTTCCGCTAATGGGGACAATAAGGTCAACGAAATGGACATTATATTTAACGGATATTCCGTCGAAATTACCTTATGTTCGACAGATTTAATCGCGATGGAATTCTGTCGAGAATATGAAATATTTCAACCCTAAAACATCCCCCCTCCCGCCGCACCAGACACCTCTCTCCTTCTTTTTTTCTCTCTCTATCTGCAGCTGTTTCTCTCTCTTCCTTCTCCCCCCTAGTCCCCCAGTCACTGCCACCCACCACCTCCCATCGCTCCACCACCCCCTTTGCCGGCCCCACCTCCTATCGTCTTCCCCCCCCCCCCCCCCTCCGCCGTACCAGACACCTCTCTACCTCTCTCTCTCTACAGCTGCTTCTCTCTTTTTCTTCTCCCCCAGTCTCTACCACCCACCACCTCCCCCTTTGCCGACCCCACCTTCGATCTTCTCCCTTCGGTTCCTATTTGCCATCCACCTCAGCGGCAGTACCTAGAGCCGGCATCAGGCCGACGGCGATTAATTAATTTACAGCTCTATATTATCTCCATTTTAAGGTATGTTTGCCTAGCTATAAATTGATTTGGGGGTTAAATTAGTGTGAATTGTATATAATCTTATGTGTGGTGAGATTTTGTCTGTTAACTAATTTGATATTTGGGCTTTCAATAATGTTATACTTGATGCTTGTTATAATCTGATTTAGGATGTTGTATAAAATGATTTGGATTTTCAATAATGGTATAAACTGCTTTAGTTATATTTGATGGAATTGTTTATAGTAGTTAGATTTGGATAAAAATGTTATATTTGCTATTTTCGACGAAATTCCCGACGAAATTTCTTTCAGAATTCTTCAATTGTAATATTTGTGGGCCCTATATGTATTTATGTATTTTATTAGTTTTTCAATATTAAAATAAACTAAATAGAATTTATTTAATTTTTTACTAATAAAATGAAATGAAATGAACTAACATAACATAAAACAAAATAAAATAAAAATACATTAAATAAAATAATTAAATTATATTATATTAAATAATATAATATACTATAATACAAATTATCTAAACAAAATAAAAAAAATAAAAATAAAAATATCACTCCGGATCGGAGTAGTTCGCCGCGATATGCGACGAGGTGGTCCGAATGGTGGTTACCCTACTTTCGGAGGCCTTTGGACCGATGCTAAGTTAGCTCTCGACTACTCATGTATTGTATTCATTTTTAGTCATATATTATGCAAGTTATTTTATTTTCATTTAATTGTCTCTTTAATTTTGAATTATATACGGACTAATAAGTTATCTTTTTAATTGTATAAATAGGGTGACGATTGTAATATTCCAGATATTTACAAAAATTGTAAATAAGATTTGAAATAATTAATTAAAGGTTATTGTTTAAAACCTAGAGTTGTCGAAGTGAGATGTGTAAAAAATGGGTAAATATTTTTTTTAACATAATTTATTTGTTAGAAATTAAATGTAGGAATATTTTAATGATGCATGTAGAGAATTTATTAAGGAAATAAATTCATTTGAGAAGTGAAGGTGGATATATATATATATATATATACACTTAAAGTGTGTTTGTTAGCCAAATAAGATGATGAGTAAGTTAATACTCAATTTAACTAATAAATTAATTAGTTTAAATATGAAGTCATGAAATATAATTAATTAGGTTAATTATATTAGTATGAGTTATAGTTGTGAAAAATTTAGGATGATTGTCTTGGATGTCAATAATGTGAAGTAATTAATTAAGTAATTAATTTAATTATTAAGTTGTTGTATAGAGTTCCGTTAATGGATTTAAAGCAAGTCCAATATTTTAATTGTTAAAAGTCTTGTTGGTATTTATAAATAAGTTCAAATAAATTTAAGGATTTAACCTCATGAAGAGTCCAAGTAATTTAATTACTACTAGTGGACTAGCCCAAAAGGATTATAGATGTTAGCTCAATATGAGAATATTTGCATGAAGTGTGTAATTAAATAAGACAACCCAATAAAAATTAAGTTATATAGCCCAAATCATTTAAAAGTCAAGTAATGGTCAAAGTGTTGGGAAATATTGTTGAGTATAGAGAATTAATCAATGTAAGGTTAATTGAATAATCCTAATTGGTAGGCAAGAAAGGGCATTAACCAAATATTGGTTAATTACTAGGTGAGTGAATTTGATGATGAGAATTAACTTATGTATGGTTAATTGAGTAACTCAATGTGGTAGAATAATTTAAAGTAAATTTAATTGAATTATAATATAAGTCCAATTGAGGTATTAAGTTAAGTTAAATAAATTAACCTAGTAGTTCATATAATTAATTAAACCTTAGTCCATGTTATAATTAAACTAGCCCAATGCTTAATTTAATTAAATGTAGCACGTGTTATTTAATGTTAGCCCAATGTAATAAATAATTGAGCCCAAACAAATTAAATTATTGAGCCCAATCAATGGTAATTCAAAGTGAATATGTATATGTACATATATTAGTGTATATAAATATGGATGTTTATATAATGATATAGGACATAAAAATAAAATCAAATTTGTGTAATAAAGTTCAAATTCCGAATTTTGAGGGGGCTCCACATGGAAATGTTGAGTGTGGCTTTCTATTGCTTCATTTACACTCCAAAAGTTGTTTACAAGCAAGTTTGATTGAAGTCATTCACCATAGTAATTTAAAATGTCACTCAAGTGGTCATTCCAAGCTATAGTAAGCATGATTTAGAGAGTTAAATTGACTAACATTAGATGATTAAGGAAGTTAATTGAGCTTACCTAAGTTTTATATATAGAGAAGAGAAAAAGAGCTAGCAAATGTTAGTCATTTGTTAGGTAGTTCAAGTGTTGTAGAGAGAGAAGCTCTAGAGAAAAATAAGAGCTACTTTGAGAGTTGGAGATTTCACCCAAGGAGATTGCTAGAAGATAGTCTAGGAGGAGTCACAAGCCATGTTCATAGCCAAGAGATGATGAGCATCCAAAATCAAGAGGTTCAAAAGTGATCTAACTATTCTTTATTTCATTTTTATGGTCTATATATGTTTTTCTATGGTCAAAATATATTTTTAACCGATCAAGAGTTATTTTGATACTCTAGAAATCTAAAACTATGACATATATGTATATTCATAGTTTGATATAGTTAATACATGTATTTGTATATGTGGTACGCAAAGAATTAGAAGGAAAGTCTAAATAACGATTTACCGATAAAATCCTAAATGGTTCGATCTTAAATTTATTGTCAAAATATTTTTTTAAATGTGGTTAAACCATGAAATATTGTAAAACAAGAAGTTAGGAAGACAACAACACTAAGTTGGTGTCATTTGGATTTGTAGAGTTTATTTTATTCAAGTTTGAACCATTAAAACCAAGGATTTGTGAAGTTAGTTTTCACTTTGCCCTTGTGAGCAATTTTTAGTCCAGTTTCGTTCGGAATTTGGATTTGTGATACAAAGAGAAGTTGTAGAGGGGGAAATTCTGATGAGAATGAACTTAATAATCACCCCAAAATATTTTAAAATGAAGAAGTTATGACAGTTTTAATGAAAGAGGTCCGGGCAGTCAAAACGAGCGTCGTCAGCGCTCGGACTTTCTGCTTTGAGCGCCGTCGGCGCTGGAATAAGCCTAATACCAGCGCCGCCAGGGCTGGTACAGTGTTAAAAAGTCAAAATTTTGATATTTTAAAGTTTTATGAAGTCGGAACTCCGGTTTAACTTGTTGGTTAATGAAAAGTCTAAGCGAAACACCGTTAGGGACTTAAAACCTAAGATAAACTTGTAAAATGAATGTGTTTGAATATTAAACCAATATATATAAAGCTTGTTAGTGGCTAATTGGTAGTTAAATGTATAAAATAAAAACTAAGGTTAAAACTATTAAAAAGTTAACTATTGGTATTATTTGAAGATTATTAAAATATTATTAAATGATTAATAACATTAGTATATGATTAAAATATTATCAAATGGTGAATAATATTAGTACATAATGAAAATATTATTAAATAATTAATGACATTAATAATTGATTAAGATATTATTAAATGATTAATAATATTAATAAATGATTAAAATATTATTAAATAGTTAATAATATTAAGAAGTGATTAAAATATTATTAAATGGTTAATAATATTAATAAGAGATTAAAATATTATCAAATGGTGAATAATATTTGTAAATGATTAAAATATTATCAAATGGTGAATAATATTAATAAGTGATTAAAATATTATTAAATGGTTAATAATAGTAATAAGTGATTAAAATATTATTAAATAGTTAATAATATTAATAAATGATTAAAACATTATTAAATGGTTAATAATATTAATAAATGATTAAAATATTATTGAATGATTAATAATATTAGTAAGAAATTAAAATATTATTAAATGATTAATAATATTAATAAATGATTAAAATATTATTAAATGATTAATAATATTAGTAAGAGATTATAATATTATTAAATGGTTAATAGTATTTGAATATAGTTGTATATTATCAAAGGTAAATAATATTTTGAAGTATTTGGTATATTATTAAATGTCCGAATCTTTAAGTTATGTAAAAGAAGAATGTTTAATTAAATTAAACTGATGTAAATAGTCTATTTGTGACTAATTTAGACAACTTATTAAAAGTGAGTCGTACAATGAACGTGTAGTGACGGTGTAAGTTGGTTAAGTTTACCCGATATGTTCAACTAGGTTTGGGCTAGGGTTTTTGTCCGAAACGTAAAGGTTCATTGCTCGGACAATTAAAGAGTTAATTAATAATTTGAAGTTAATGTCTTAAGTTAAGACTAATTAATAGTCATTGTAACTAATGATTATGTCGATTTTATATATAAATTGTAGGTTGAACGAAAGACGCAAATAAGCGTAAATGGTATAAGCGAACCAGTCATGTTTTTCAGAACTTGCTCCTATATGCATTAATATGCTACAATTTGATATTATATTATTGATATGGAGATATATTGATGATATTTGTGTTATATGAAAAGCATGAAATACATGATGTAAGAATAAAATGCAGAGCATGTATAATATGTGAAACATGTAATGTGTTATGTGTAACTGTTAAACTTGTTGAGCCGTCGTACTCACTCTTGCTTAAAATCAACATTTTCAGATAGTGCAAGTTATTCGAAGTTTTTGATAAAGATCAAGAACAGGAATGTACATTACTTTCACTGAAGGTCTAAACGATTATTGTAGATATCCGTCCGAATTGGACAGGTAAAATGTTTGTGTAGAATAAGAATTGGTTGGTATATGAGTGTTAACTACTCAAATTGATTGTAATAGAATGTTGTATCATGTATGATATTGAGACACACTAGAAATTTGTAAAGATTGCGATTCTGGAATAGAAAGAGATGTAAAATTTTAAACAAATGATTATATAGCGATTCTTATATTGTTATAAGTGATGATTGATAAGAAAAATATTGTACTCGTGTTAAACAGGATCCAGGGTTCAAGGGACCCGGATTCGGAGTCGTCATAGCGATGTCGTTCGCGAGCGAGAGGATGACGATGATAATTTTCATATACCAGAGCAATATCGTCGAACCCCGCCCGATAATTCTCCTCACGCCGAGGGTAGTACAACTTTAGGTTGATTTTTTTGTATAGCGTTTACTTAGATGTTTTGTAAAACATTTGTAGTTACTTCATTTTATGTAAATCATTGTAGTTTAGCTTGATTATTTGTAAATCAATATTTTTTTAGTTTATTTTAGTAAATCGTTCAAGTTAGTTTAACATTTTGTAGTTTATAACTTATTCTGAATTAGTTTATAAATGTTATTGTTCGGAACGATATATGCTATTGGTATAGTAGTTATATATACATGTTAAAACGTGTATACCTGTTGTAATTAAAGTAATTACATTGTATGTATTGTAATATACAGATTATTGTATGTGTTGTTAGGATAAATCAAGTTACAAGTACAAAAATGTGGTTTAAAAATCTGAAAACTGAAAAACCAACCAAATTTATTTATTTATTTAAAAATTGTTATTTCCGACGGAATAGTATAATTTCGACGGAATTTTTGTTGAAATAGTTAAATTTTAATTTATTATTAAATATTCAATCCCGACGGAATCTATTTTATACTGACGGAATTTCTGTCGGAAATAGTTCTTTTGAATTTATTATAAAATAGTTAATATTGATGGATGGTTTTTTAATCCCAACGGAATTTTCGTCCCCATTCTAGAAAACTGGACGATTCCAAGAAAGACATGTGGACGTGTTATTTTCGACGAAATACAATTCCGAGGGATTAAATTTTGTCGACAATAAGTTATTCTCGACGGATTTTCTGTCGTTTATTATTCTGTCAGAGATAACTAATCTTGACAGAATTATCGACGAATTATTCCCGACGCGGTTACTTACGACTGAATTTCTGACGGAATTTTTCTTCGGGAATAAGTTAGTTCCAACTGAATAAGCTTATTCCCGACAGAAAATTCCATCGGAATTAACGTTTTTTCTTGTACTGCGTTTGGATTAGAGGAATGAATGTGAGAATAGAATGACTCATTCTTATGGAATTAAAAAAAATTGCATTTAGTTGTTCCATTAAAATGGAATTAATCATTACTATCTCTCTCAAATTTATGAATTTTATTCCTTGAGGGGGTATGAAATGACTCATTACAATTAAAATAGAATCAATTATTTTACTCTCTATTTTTTTCCTTCATTCATTCATTCTATTTTTATATTAATTTTATTCTATTCCTTCACTTATTTCTTTCATCCACTCATTGCATTTTTTCAATCCCACCGTAGTATAAAAGCTTTCAAATTTTTGTAGATGCTTCACGCTAGTCAGTCAGCCAAAAACCAAACTTACGTTTCCGTGGCCCTCTTCTCTTTTTCGTTGTAGGTACTGATTCCCAGCTTTTTCGTTGTAGGTACTGATTCCCAGCTTTCTGACCCTCTCATTTATTTCTAAACATAAATATGGTGTAATAGTATAGAGAATGTACTACTCCATCCGTATTATAATTATTGAGCACTTTTTTTGAAGTATATGATTTTAAGATATGTCAAAATTATATTTAAATTTTATATTATTAAAATTTTTATAATATAAATAAAAATATAACAGATAAAAATATAACATCTAAATATACTAAAACATATAAATATACTATCTAAATATATTTTTGATTCATCTTAAATTCCATGCCACGCAAAAAAAAAGTATTTCGATAATTGTAGGACCGATGTAGTAGATATTACTATATTGTAGGACGCAAAAAAAAGGATGGATGGGAAAAGCAACTCCTTATCCTTTATATGAAATTAAAGGGAAAGGATGCTATATTTATTTTACTTTGCAGTTTAAAAGACAATAAAAACTAATTAAATGTGATAACTTAATGGTAAAAATATTTTCTTTTTACTTTACAATGTCACATGTTTGAGTCTATCCCTTAATAAAAAATCAGAATTCAACAAGTGCTTTAAATTAATATGGTAAGTTTTCCCAAAATTTTCCCTACTTTCCTTCCGACCTTCGAACTCTTTTATCAGATTTTCCCCAAGTTCCTAAGCCTGAAATGTATTGTTTACTACATTATAGTGTACGTTACAAAAAAAGGGTAACTAAAAACTGCTTTATTTTACTTTACTTTGCTTGAGGTCTAATAGGTTCATAATTCATACATTTTACTTACATAATTTTGTTCATATTAATATTTTTATTAATTTAATTAATTAGTTTTATTTAATTTTGCAGGATTTAAATAAATGGATCAAGTTGAGTTGAAATGGAGTTCTAAAAACTTCTTAGTTGATATTTATTTTGACTCCAATAAAGAGATGTGCAAGAAGAAGAAAAAGCTTAGAAGATGGAGATAAAGAGATTGATATTATCTAAATATTGAAGAAAAATTAATCAAGTTCATTGTACCTAATCCAGAGCACAAGTAATTTATCCTTATAAATAGAAGAGTACCAAAAATTTTTTTAATATGTATTAGTTTAGATTAGGAGTAAGAGTAAAATTAAATCACTTCTTCGTTGTACGCTCGTTGGAAGATTTTAATAAATGGAGTTTTCTTATTTTATCTTCTTCTTCTTTTTATTTTATTTATTTTTATGTCTAACTAAATTCTTTAATTTAGGGTGAATATGAAATTAAATAATTATTCATGATAATATTCCCCATCTCTTCTATTAACGATGCTTTAATGTTTAATTGGTTTTTCCTTTATGTTTCGTTATTTAAATACCTTTGTTTTATAACTCTTATGTGATTTTAAATTAATGAAGATCAAGATTTTGATACGTTATTTTTTAGATGAGTTTTTCATAATCCATGCTTATTTGAAGAAGTTTTGATAGGTTATAGCTAATTCCTAAATTTTCATAGTCTATGCTTGCAAGTTGGTTATAAAATTACAAAAAATTAAAATAAAAGGGAGATTAAATATATAGCTAATTTTTATTTAGAATTAATTGATTTATTTTTTGAATTATGTACAATAATTAGGGGTGTGATTTGAGTTATAAAATATAAATGGGTTGATTATTTGTTATTTTTATTGTTTAGCGGATTCAAATTCCCAATTTGGTTTCTTATTATTTTTTGTCTTCTAGTTAGTTTAATTAATATTTAATTGTAGTTAATCAATTCTCCATCTTTACTCTTAATTTGTCTGAAATACATATTAACGATATTTTAAAAATAAATCTAGTTTCTTTGAGTTCAACTTATACTTACCAGTTCTTCATTTGATACATTGTACTTGCAGTTGCATATTTTTATCACATCAAGGTATTTGCTTAGGTTTCTTTTGGGCTAATAGCACTTTAGCCCTTCAAAATTTTAGCCGTTTGATAATTGAGTTCCTAAAGTATAAATCCTCACAATATTAACCCTTTAGTACATTGACGAAAGGACGATAGACTCAAGTCATATTTTGGACTCTTTTTTGCCAGAAAGAGTCACGTGTGCCAGGAACGTGACTTTATCCATGTTTTAACCACCCAAAATTCAAAAAGTCTAGGGGGGCTGGTTTTTGGGATTAGAAGTTGTGACCAGTCCCAATTTTTATTTTTTTTTCTTTTCACTCCTAAAATATTTATAATATTTATTCTGACAACCTTTTTTTACAGAATTTAGTATGTATAACACTGTTATTTACATACATCCAAATTACGCATAAATCACTGAATTCTGTAAAAAAAAAAGTTGTCAAAATAAATATTATAAATATTTTAGGAGTTAAAAGAATAAAAAATAAAAAATAGGATCGGTCACTAGGACCGGTCCCTAAAATCGGTCACTAGGACCGGTCTCCCTAGAACCACTCCCCAAAATTACATTTTGACAAAATTGATATGTAAACAAATTTTATAGAAACAAAACAAATGAAATTAATCAGCATCCTCCTCTTTCTCTCTCCTCCCACCACTACTCATTTTCAGCGTCTTTCTCTCTCCTCTCCACTACCACTTCATGATCTTCCACCTCTTTCACTTTCCTCTCCACCACCACTTCATCTTCCCCCTTTCTCTTTCCTCCCTACCACCATCATCCCAACTTTTGCTTCCACAAGTTTAAACTTGAACTATATTACATCTTGGAAAACCTAACAATCATTTTCCCCATAATAGTTGGCCCAATTAGGCACCATAAAATCTATTAACTCTCATTCTCCATCTGTTGTTGTTGTGGTCATGTTCCAATTAGGAATTCGGTGGTGCTCTTTCTCTCTTGACCTCCAACATGTCTAGATCTTAGGCAAAAATAAAGTTGAAAGAAGTGGAACAACCAATAAAGGCTTATATGGAAAATCGATTGTGTGCGGTAGAGATAGAGAAGGTGGTGATAGGAATTAATAATGTGGTGGTGGGGACGAGGAGAGAGAAAGAAGGTGGAAGATAGAGTAGTGACGGGGAGGAGAAAAAAAGGTAGGGAAGATGAGTGGTAGTGGGAAGGAGAGAGAAGGTTAGGAGTGGATGTTGTTTGGATTTTTAGTTTGTTAATAACTTATTTTGTGTTAATTGATGGGGTTGGTTATCTTTTGGTTAATTGTTTGGGTTTAGTTAGTATTGATCATTTCTTAACGATAAGTATGTTTTGTTCGAATTAATTAGAATTAATCTAGGGGGTAGATAGATTAATTAACTTTTTAGAAGATCTTGATCGACCTGTTTAAAATTTTATTATTAAATCCCTACGCGAGTTTGTAAAATATTGTTGAATATTTTGAGAGTAAAGTAAAGACATAGGGATAGAGATACATGTACTAAGCAAGGAACATCAATATATATATCCTGATTCGCTATATATACAAACTCTTTTCTAAGATTTGAGATTTTTTTACTAGTAAAAAATTTACTTCTCAAGTAGGTGGAGAAACCTTTTTATAAATTTGTTTCTGGTCTTAATACTACTCTTTCCTGGTATCCTTAAAAAATTACAGATTTCCTTTCCAAAGTGCTTGTACTCCTTTTTTGGCAAGTCTTGAAACTTGATATCTTTTCTTTTCCTTACTTACTTAGAAATCCAAATCTGTGACCTTTCTAAGGTCTTGGCAGCAAAATGACTTAATTTCACACACACTAGAAGAGTATCTAGCTCTAACCCTTATTTTAAAAGATTGTTTGTTTGCTTTAAGTTTTGTTTCTCACATAAGCAGATTAACACTCTTTTTTTTAGCTAAGTTAAATTTGTATTAAAAAAAGAGGAATGAAGTTTACATTTAATAATATGAAATATCTCACGAGAAAGATATGGTGCAGGCTTGTTGGTGTTGGTATGAATTCGAGAATTTCTTTCTTTTCAGATGAAATAAACAACAGCTGTAAAAGCCAAGGAAGTAACAGATTTTCTTAGTTTAGACCCGTGCCAACCTAAGAGGTGGTATGTTATGTTGTTCCAGTCCCTACTGAAGCCCCTCCAGCCACAAAGCCTCATCACATAGTACAAAATCTGAAATGAGTACTTGTAGTTAAAGTATAGATGCTGAAATATTTCATTATTGGTACAACACATAACACATGTTAAGTTGATGTCTAGCCCATATTGCAACAACTTGTCCTTAGTCCTGAGGCCCTTTTGAAAAGCAAGTCAAGTAATAAAAAAATATCTAGGGATATGACTTTTATTCCATAAAATTTTGCACCATTCAACAGTCTGGCCTCTACTGCGCATGGAATCCCAAATAACAGATGTTGAGACAACAGTAGAAGTATTCCACATTACTTGATCCTAATTACTTAAATCAAAGTGAGTGTTGTAGTCAAAGTTAAGTCGATACTCTTTTACCTGAACATGATTTGAAGAAAGTAAAGACCAACCATTCTCGGTTAGTATATCTGCTACCTTAGTTCCAATTCTAAGCCCATAATTTTTAACAATGGAGTCATTATGAGCAAGAGGCTTCTGAAGGTACCATGGATCAAACCAGAGATTAGTTTAACTACCATTACCAATAACATAGTGTATGAATTTCAATGTAGTGTTTCTCAGCTTTAGAACCTTACGTCATACCCATGAGCAATTTGAAGGTATAGGGATACACGAGAAATTTCTATCTTTTATAACAGTATCTCGCACCCATCTAGCCCACAAGGAAGTATTGTTGGGGTTAACAATCTACCATAGATGAAGAAGAATAGCAGTAGTGTTCCATTCCTGTAACTGTTTTATGTTAAGGCCACCTTCCTAGAAAGGTAAAACAACTTTGTTCCATGCCACCTGAGACCCATGTTTCTGGAGAAAAGAACCTTTCCACAGAAATATGTTTAGAATAACTTTTAAGTTTGTAAGAATGCTAGCAGGTAGAATGAAGAAAGAGGATCAATAGGCTTGGATAGCAAATAAGACTGATCTTATCAGCTGTAATCTGCCAAAAAATGAAAGCATTTTGTTTGCCCAGTTGGATACTTTGGCAGTAATTCTATCCAGAAGTGGTTTACAGTTTGATGCTGATAGCTTAGAGGAAATAAGGGGAACACCAAGGAATTTGGTGGGAGGGAATCCTCTAACAAAATGAGTGGCATTGAGAATCGATATAGAAACTGCAAGAGGAATATTAGCTAGGAAACACAGGCTTTTAGCTTCGTTTGGCATCAGCCCAGAAAGCTGGGAGAAGGAGTTAACCGCTTTAGAAAGAGTGAGAACATAGTCAATATCACCTTAGCAAAAGAGCATAAGGTCATCAACAAAACAAAGATTGGTGATTTTGTTATTTTTTGCCCTCTAGTGGAATTTTAAAGGATGATGCTTAATATGGTTCTCAATACGCAAGGAGAGAACATCCATAATGAGAACAAATAAATATGGGGAAAGGGGGTCTCCCTACCTAAGACCTTTTGCCCCTTAGAAAAACCCACACAAGGAACCATTAACTTTCACAAAAAACTTGGGAGTGGAAAGACACTTTTATCCAGTAAATAAACTTATAAGTAAATTTGTAGTACAATAAAACATCAAATAAAAACTCCCATCTGACTGAATCAAATGCCTTTTTTAGATCAATTTTGAGAGTGCATCTAGGAGGGCCCACATTTCTATGATAATTCCTTAACAACTTCTGGGCAAGCAAAATGTTATCACCAATTCTCCTACCAAAGATGAAAGCAGCTTAGGATTGGGAAATGATAGTAGGAAGTGTGGCTTTGAGTCTAGTGGCAATGACTTTGGAGATACATTTGTAAGTAGTGTTGCAACAAGAAATACGTCTAAAGTCATTCATTGAGGTAGGATTAGGTACCTTGGGAATTAGGGTGATAGGAGTAACATTGGTTCTTTTAAGCAAACATCCCCTCTCAAAAAAAGAATTGACAGCAATAAGGAAGTCAGGTCCTACTATCTCCCAGTTATGTATGAAGAAATTGACATTAAACCATCTAGCCTAGGGATTTTTTTTTTCTTTATAGACTTTAGGGTAGCACTAATCTCTGCTTCTGTGATATCTCTGTCTAATAAAGAAGCCTGCTCTAGGGAAATAGTTCTGCTGAAGATGTGTTGCAGATTGGAAAGACCAAGGTAAGCAGTAGGTGCAGGAGTACCTAACAACTGGGTAAAATAGTTAACTGTAACTCCTTGAACTTGTTCTTGGCCATGTACCAGATTGCCATATTCGTCATTAATGGATATTATTTTGTTTGTGTTCCAATGACTTTTGATTTCGCTGTGAAAGAAAGTTGTATTAAAGTCTCCATCTCTAAGCCACTTGATTCTGGATTTCTGCTTAAGAAGAGCTTCTTCCCTAATGAAAGCATCCCACAAATTGTTAGAGTGTTCTTTTTGTAGCATGGGCAGGCTTTCATCTGTTGGATTATTTTGAAGTTCAATATGTACCTTATGAAGCAACTGTCTAGCTACAGCCACATTTTCAGTAAGATTACCAACTTCCTTATTCAATTCACAGATAACTTTTTTAGCCTTTTTAAGTTTTCCAGAAAGAATATAGATTCGATCACCTGACACTTAACTGTTCCAGGCATTTCTGAGAGTATCTTTGAACCCCTTCAGGTCGAGCATAAAATTGAAGAATTGAAAGGGCTTGGGAGTTTTATTAAGAGTCAGACCAGAGTAGAGAATTACAGGGCAGTGATCTAACAGCTCCCTCAGACCAAAATAGGCATAAGACGCTTCCATTGAAGACAACCAATAGTCATTCACAAGAACCCTATCAAGTTTCTTGTATATGGGATGTGTTATCCTAGAGTCCCACCAAGTGAGATGAGCCCCATAGCCCTAATGTCTTCCACAAAAATACTTTCCAGACAAGCTTTGAATTCAGCATTACCAAAATCCCAGCTGTAATCCCCTACTTCAGTTTCGTTAGTGTGAATTATTTCATTGAAGTCCCCAAGGATGGCCCAAGGACCTATCATAGCATTAAAAATAATGTTCAGATTATGCCACAGATGCTTTCTTTCCCCAGGAGTATGAAGACCATAGATAATGGAAATGAAAACTTGAGGCTGCATCTCTTCAGATTTTACAGAGCAATGTATCATTTGAGAAGATTTATAGAGGATATTTACATCTCAAATTATTGGATCCCAGTCCACTCAAATTCTGCCATTATTATGTAACTCATAATTGAAATCCCATCGCCATCTATAATTAATTTTTGTAGAGACAGATGAAGAATAATGAGCTTTAACCCTGGTCTCAATCAGGCCCAAAAAAGAAATGTTGTTAGCTACAATAAAGTCATGAACAAAGACCTGTTTAGGTCCTTTATTAACTCCTCTAATGTTGTAAGAACAAAAATTAACCATATCAAGGATTTATTAAGTTGAGGGTTTACAGCCCCCCCCCCCCCCACCCCCACCCCCACCCCCACCTTTTTTATTTTTCTTTTTTGGAATTTTTTCCTTGATCACCATCTCTTCTATCTTTATTTTTCAACTCCTTACTTTCAATTTCATTAATTAATTTAAGCTTACTAACTAAATGATTGGGAAATGGAGAAGGAGATTCAGTATCATAGGCATTACCAGAACTTTGGTCATGGCACCTAGAGGAAAGAGGAAATTTGAAGTTTTAAAAGATGCTTCACCTTCCAGGAAGAATTTAGAGATATCCTTCTTGGGCATTGGTTTATATAGTAGTGACATTTACTTCATGAGCAGAGGTCCTACCCTTCTGAGATATGACATGAGTTAACGCCTTTGGTTGAGTGGTATCATTTACATCATGTGAAACAGATGCACCCCCGAGGTTATTTCTAAATCACACTATAAACAATTATCTCCTTCTAATAATTTTCTGCTGTACAATAAGATTAATTTTCATTTTTTATTCCTCTATTACTGTTCCTAATACATTCAGTTGTTTTACCTCACCCATAAATTTAACTTCAAATTTGTGTTATTTGATTATATCTCAATAATGTTGTAATTCCAAATTGATATTATCCAATAATTTAATTTTTGAATTGTTTTATTATCCAATTTTTGTAGATAACTTTGACACATAAAAATATAATATATTATCCAATATTTTTAATTTTTAATTTTTTTATTTATAAATAATTTTCAGCCACAAAATATATTATATTATCCCATAATTGGGCTTTTGAACTTTATTTACAGAAAATTTTCGCGCATAAAATTTTTAAATACCTCAATCACACAAAAAAATGTAACATTATCCTATAAATACAAATCTAAACTGATATTATATCCCAAAATTGGATCAATTTCAAATTGATATTATATTCCATAATTTTAGTTTGATATTATCTCAAACTGATGAGTGATTGATCTAAACAATTTTTAATTATATATATTTTTAACAAAATAAATAATTCTGCCGCAACGCGCGAGCTTGAATCTAGTTATATATATTAAAACGCAGGACACTTTAATCACAGTCTGTCATGTGTCACGCTCACATTAACTCAACTTTTCACCATCATTTATTGCCAATTACCATCACGACTAGAGCAACCACTAATTACTCTAGCTTTTTGATTTTCCTTACAATTGAATAATTATCCAATATTTTAATTTTTAATTAAAATATTATAAATGTTAAATATGACTCTCATACAATATTATGGTACTTTTTTAAGAGTCAAAAAAACTTTTCAAGATTATCACATAATTATTACTCTCGATTTTTTCCCCTACTATCTAATATTATTTTAATCTCATAATTGGCCTTTTTAATCTTAATTACATATAATTTAATGCATAATTTTTTTTATTTCAATGTTCTCACAAAAAATATAAAATATCACAAATGTAAACTGATATTCATATCCACATTAATTTTATATCGCTTAATTTAAGCAATCCCAACATTGCATCTATTAATTTGTTTGAATTAATTAATTGAGTTAGTTATTTTATTTAAATTAATTAGTGGAGTTTGTTATTTTATTTAGTTAATTAGTGGAGTTAACAATTTTATTTGAGTAAATTATTAAATTTAATTATTTTATATGTAGTGTGGTAATTTGTAGTGAATTTTATTTATTTTAAGTGGTATATACATGTTTATACTATTTAATTGTATTGTTTTATATAAGAAGATATAATTAAATGACTTTAAATACATGAAAATACATTAAAAAGTATTAAAATACGTTTATATTATTGTATTGTTTTTTTAGTTATTGTTTTTGCACATTAACTGTTATTTTGTATTAATTGATAGGGTTAGTTATTTTATTTAGGTTAATAGTTGATTTAATTATTTAATTTAATTTAATTAGTGTATAAATTATTTTTCTTGAATTAATTAGTGAGTTTTAATTATTTAACTTGAATTATTTTATTTATTTGATTTAGTTACTAATTTTTAATTATTTAATTTAATTTAATTAGTGTGCTAAATTATTTTATTTGAATAAATTAGTGAGTTTTAATTATTTAACTTAAATTATTTTATTTATTTGATTTATTTAATAATTTTTATTTATTTAATTTCATTTAATTAGTGTGATAAATTATTTTATTTGAATTAATCAGTGAGTTTTAATTATTTAACTTGAATTATTTTATTTATTTGATTTAGTGAATAATTTTTAATTATTTTATCTAATTTAATTATTTTATTTATTTGATGTAGTTAATGATTTTTAATTATTTTATTTGAATTAAGTTAGTATTTGAGTTGTATTTTATAATTAATCGTATAGTCAACATTTATTATATGATTTTTATACAATCAAACCGTATATGACTAGAGTTGTTGGTATTTTAGCTAAAATTGTGATGGGGCGGGGGTCACTTCTACTTACTTAAGTGTACGTGGAGGTAATTTTTATAAATTTTGGTACATTAGGGTCACTTGTGTAAGAAGGGTCATACTTGGAGGAATAGAAGTGTATTTAACTCTTTTACAATTTGCAAAGATTAAATTTTGGAAAGGTATTTTCAATTTAATGTATACAATTTTTTTATTAAAATATCTCTCTACATATATGATCAGTAATTACACATCTAACTTAAAAAACTACAACTACATTGTCAAATTTAATGTTCGGTTCGAGACTTCTGATTAATGCAAATATCCCAGAGGTTGTTGATTTCAATAATAGGTATATCACATTCTTCTATTTTCCCTTATTAATTTCTTATTGTTGAAAATTTAATGTTTTTTATTTACATCGCACTTTTATTTGCCTGAATAACAGCCTTTGTGTTGAAAAAAATTATTCAATTGCATTAAGTCATCTGTCTAGCCAGAGCACAAATTCAATTACAGAATTCCTCCACAACTGTGATAGAAAAACTCTTGATGAGATACGGGATGCAACAGAGGTAAAACAGTTGTTGCAACACCTTACTTTTGTTATCGCATAAACTACATTTTAAATGTATTGTTATCTTAATTTCTTTTGCTATTTTTCTATGGAACAATCCAGGAGTCAACATGTGTCGTACTTGCTAAATTTCTTTGCATAGAAACCACATACAATTGGTTCTATAATTCTTGCAAAAAAATGTCAAAAAAAGTAAAACCTAACAGTGAAAAATATTGGTGCGATAATCATGTTTGGCATAATCATGTTTGGTTGTCAATTTAGATTATTTAGATGAAACTTTTTTTATTTTAATTTTGATTATGAGATATTATGCAATTTAATTTGTTGATTCAATCTCAAACTTGATTTGGCATCCTGAATAATATAAACCAACAACTATATCTAACCCCTCATCTTTTGTCCTTTAAAAATAAATTAATCTCTTCGTCTCATAAATAATCATTATTTCCATAATTTATTCTTTATATATTGAAGCATCAACTTGGAATATTATTAATACATGTACTAAGTATTATTATTACTATTACTACTTCTCTAGACTGTTTTAAACTCTTTGTATTCTTTTACTAGGTTGTGACCACAAATTGGAACTTGAGGTATGTCATTTTAACCAACTTTTTATTGTCATATAAATCTAAAATGTCGTGCTTTTAGTTGATACCGGATGATTAATTCACTCACTTATGGGTTGGTTTTTATTTTTTAGCAACACTTCATTAACCCTATCTCTTATTCCCTTTTAAGTTGCATTTTTTTATATCTTTTGTTGATTCTACATACGCTTACATGCACTTTAGTTTAAGTGCTTTTGCTGAATGGCCTTTAGCTATAGCTAATATTTTCACCCATTATTGTGACGCCCTCAAATTCGGGTTTCCTTTACCTCGGATTCGGGGGTGTCAAAGGTTGGTGCCAGAACTAATATGTTAGAAACCTTAGGTAATCGTATCTTAGGCTATAACCATAGTGAAAATAATGAAGATGGTAACAATGAACTCGAATAAGGTTTAAATGATGATAATAGATGGGGATTTAAACAAAAAAAAAATCAAAGAAGAATCTGATTGAGCTATAAAAAGAGGATCAGGGGACACCTGACTCAAACAAAAGAGATTAAATGAGAGGAATCATAATGTAAAACGATTAAAAGTGAAATTATAGCTTGACGCTATGAAAAGAGGTTGTACTATTGAAAAGTACAGAATAACTCATGAGGAGTTGTGAATGATGAAATGAGGATTAAGAGAGTTGTATTGAGGAAATTAGGATTTGTGGTTTTCAATCTAAAACTCATGTTAGTAGCTGAGAGTTGCACTAAATTTTGTATGGGCATGGAATTTGTTCTTCCACTCAGTTTTCTATATTGATAATCTTTGAAACCGTGATGTCGCACTATTCATTCTATAAATGACGAGAAAATGATTATTTTCTCATGAGCATATCGGATAGTAGATAATAATAAGAATATGTGCGAGTTCTTAAAACTCATACTTATTGTACGTTTGTAACTCATAATCGTATGGTATATTTTTTAGCCCAAAGACGTATGGACAATTTTGATTAGTTCTCTAACTACATACTCCGATGACAAGTTCTTAAACTCTTATTCTTATGGCAAGTTTCTAAACTCATAATGTGTGGTAAGTTCGATTAACAGTGTCATATGATTATAAAATAGTGAGTATTAATAGGATTAGTAATACCTGCAGTTATCAAGTGTGGCCAGAATGGCGTTTGGATATTCCAAATCTACTAACAATGCTAGATTTCGACTTATTGACATCGTTCTTGCATTTGCATTTGGTGCCTTGAAAATATTGGTTCAAAGGTGGAACTGATAAGTTTTTAAAAGTTCTGTTGATCAAATGTCTATGCTAATTGTGTCGACTAGACAAAAATGATTTGTAAATAGCAAAAAGTATTTCTAAAAATTTATTAACACACTATTAATAAAGTGTGAAATGATAAATGACGGCATCCTCAACGTACAGCCAGGACGATGCGGTATTATGAAGTCATAAAATGATGAGGACATTCTCAACGCACTGTCAAGACAATGCAGTATCATGAAGTCATAAAATGATTTTTATTTTATCTAAACTATGAAAATGTATGTTTTCTCGAAAAGGTTTTGAGTTTATAACTGTTTTAAAAAGTTCTGATTGATATCTGAACTGATTGTGTAGGTCTAAGCTATTTGATTCGGCTAGACAAATGTTAAAAAATATTTTTATAGAATCTATGAATTCTTGAGAGCTATGCCAAACCAAATTATTTTGGTGCGGAGTCTTGTACTGAGTCTGAGGTGAACAATTCCCTAGTAATAGGGATTTTTTGGACATATGTTCCAATCTTTTAACGCATATAATCATTGCGAGAAAAAGACGTTGTGCACAACGCAAATGTACACGAGGCTAAGAACCTTGCGTACCAAAGGTTACTAGTCTTATGACTAGAGGACAGTAGAAATACTGGATAATCGACCCAGAAATTCAAAGGTTTTTTTGACCCCTCAACATAATATGAAAAGTTTTTATGGATTTCTATTATTCCGAAGTTTGGAGGGAAGTGTGAAAATTAGTAGAAAATCTACTTTTGATAATTAGATATAGTGAAAATTAGGGAGTTAGAATTTTGGGGACGAAATTCTTAGAAGGAGGGGTGAATGTGGCAACTCGAGTATTTATGAAGTTAGATATGAACCGTGTATGAGTGTTTTGGAGATACGATTCCGAGGAAGGAATCTTTATAACGAAGGAAGTATGTGACAACCTAAACTTTTTGATATATTTAAATCATATTAAAAAAATAAGAATTTAATAAATAAAATTCTTTTTATGAGACGAAGTGCATCAAGGGTTAATAAAAATATATATGTGTTATATATATTTATGTGATTTTTGTGATGAATTATATATATATATATATATATATATATATATATATATATATATATAT
Source organism: Hedera helix (assembly GCA_947179155.2). Lineage (NCBI taxonomy): Eukaryota > Viridiplantae > Streptophyta > Magnoliopsida > Apiales > Araliaceae > Hedera > Hedera helix. The sequence continues at coordinate 37,192,332 of OX359278.1, forward strand.
ATATATATATATATATTAGTAAAGTTCAAGAACATACCTCTTTAAAAGACATACTTAGTATACCCCCTTTAGTGACGGACCCGGCGACGATTTGGTCCGTTGCTATAGGTTCGTCCATCGCTATATGTTTGTCCGTCGCGATATATTGTTCATCGCTAAAAGCTTTAGCGACAGACGAACTTATGACGATGAACCAAACCGTCGCCGGATCTATCGTTAAAAGAGTATGCTTAGTATACTCTTTAAAGGGGTATGTCTTTGAACCTATATATGTATATATATATATATATATATATATATATATATATATATATACAGGAGTGAAATATATATACATATATTGGAATAATGAGATGTAATAGTTATTTTAACTATCAAATTAATTAGTTGAGTTAACTAATTTAGTGCATAAATATATTAAATAAATTTAATATATTTAAGGTTCAAATTAAATAGTAGTGTAATATATGGCTTTTGAATAAAAAAAAAAGAGTTATTTTCTTTTAGTTAGTTGATGATAAGAATTATGTTATTATAAATTAAAGGAACATATAATTGTATGATATTTAATATTATACTAAATGAATGTAAATTAAATATATAAGATGTGGAGCCAATATTTAATAAATAAATATTGGAATTAATGTAATAAATTAAATTCACATTTGATTTACAATGAAATATATTAAAATAATATAATTAATTTCATAAATTGAATTATTTGGAAACATTTTATGAAAGGAATGATGTAATTCAATTGTACAATATTGATTTAATAAATTAAATGAATTGAGTAAAATAATTAATTAAGAAAATATTAATTATTTTAAATGAGTGAATTAGAATAATTAATAAGTTGAATATTGGTTATTTTAATTGTTGGTTCGTTACACAAAAAGTGTGAAATTAAATTATGGATTAAATTCCATAATTTGTGGAATAATTTTTATACATAATTGTAAATGTATAAATTATAAAATTGTGATTTATTGAAATATATATATATATATATATATATATATATATATATATATATATATATATATATATATATATATATATATATATATATATATATTATGCATGTTAGGATATTATGCATATATGCTGAGTATGGAGTTAGTAGGATTGCAAGGTGTAAGGTCTAGGTGTTGCTAATACATTATAGGCATGACACCTAACTATATGATTAATGAAATGGGAATTCACCTAGCTTATCAAGTGGGTTGTCTCAGAAAAATAGAAAACGCAGTACAAGTCTAACAAGGAATTTCTATTCTTGTAAGCATTTCATATCTTCCAAGTTCTAAGTAAAGAATTTGTTCTTTCCTCACAAAGCCTTATCAAAATCCCACCGAAGCTAAAAACCATTCAAGACAGGTTGGTATTTCTAACGGCAATTAAAAGAAGAAGTGGAGCAGATTACTTCAATAGAGAAGTTCAGATTCAACTCAATCAAGAATTCAACAAGGAATCAAGCAAACAATATAATTAAAGGGTATAAACTCTTATTCTTGCTAATTAATAGAACTAGTCAGTTTTAGTTCTTAATTCTAGTTATAATTATTGCTAGGATTGTTGTGGGAGGCTGCTTATTTGGGGAATCAGATGGATTCCGAAGTATAAGGTGGGATTATTGGAAGGAGGTTATGTGGTTATATGATTGAAATTCATGAAATTATAAGTTTTTCAATCATGCATGTATAGTATTTGATAAAATGCCTCAATGAGGATTTTTATTTAAAATCATGAAAACATGTTGTTCATTGTTAGTGTTTGATGTGTATGCATGATTTAAAGAAGCATTCAAGCTAATTGGGTATTTCCAAATGAGTCAAAATGGTTTTTAGAATATTTTTTACAAACTAGTTTGAATCAAAATAAGTATGAACTGAGTATATTCAAGCTATGGGATTTATAACTTAAAGTAATTATTTTGGTTATGTAATATTTTTCTAAAATGGTATGTAGTATCCTTTGGGTTGTGTCCAAATTTAATGGTTTTTGGATATATGGTTTGTAAGTTATGATTTTGCAAAGTGGATAGGAAAATAAGAAAAATCTGCAGATCTGCACCGGGGCGAGGTCTGATTACACCCTAGCGCAGAGTTCTCAGCCAAACTGCGTCGGGGCGCAATTCCAAGGCAAAAACACTGCGCCGGGGCTCAATCTGCCAGTTTTTGATTCTCAATTTTGTTTCAAAAATGGAGCTTCTAAATATAATTTCGTCTAACATGGAATGTTTTTAAAGCATAAGATGAACCATATATGGGTTGTTAGGTTAAAGTGGATGCCAAATTAAAGATTTGAATATAATATTAATGTATTATTAAGATACAATTGTATACGGTTTAATGTTAAGCGTTAGAGTTATGAAACTCCATTAAAATGTATCTCGATGTATTTATAACATATACAAGGTATAAATACATCGAGCGTAATACGAAGTATAACTAAGAATATAATTTAAATGAATTAAATATCAAGCGAGATTAATGAACACATTATAACCTGAATTGTGAATTCTAGGATATGCTGCAAGTAAAAGCATATGGATAATAATAGTTGACAAGGAAGACTATGTTGTGATCGATCATTAAATGAATAGCGATAAGGATAAACCGAGGCAAATTTTTCAGTCTTCTTTGTTATGTGTGAACATGATATGGAATTTGTGTAAGTGATATGGAATCATGATCATGCCTTTATAAATATGTTGAAGTATGTGTTTTGTATTACCAAGCTATATGAATTGTTAAAGTCAAATTATGACTAAAGTTAATTGAGTTATGGAAACTCAACTTATTTGTGATGTGCGAGATATGAAACATGATAAGCATTATATAGTATGATGTATGAACTGAAAGTATGTATAAAAATGCTAAGTATAATAATTATAAATCATATGAAATGTGAACTACGTGAAGCATGTAATGTGTTAACTGTTAGACTTGCTGAGCCGTCGTGCTTATTCTTGCAATTAATTTTGCAGTTATAGATCGAGGCATTGAAACTGATTACAAAGTGAATCGTTGTTGTTTTCTTTAATTAAATTGTACGAAGTCAAAACGATTTACTGTATCTCAAAGGGACTAGTTGTAATAAACTTTGAGCTTGCGAATAAAAGTTATTCATTTTGAAAACTAGTTTGTAAATATTATTTTTGTTGTTGTAAGGTAATATTATGCGGTTGAGATATTATATAATAAATTATGTACATTACGTATATGACTTACTATATTGAGAAGTTGAGTTACTGTTTTGAGAATTCAGTTTATTATATTTAAACTGTTTGGGCTATAACAAAATGCATAAAAGAAATAGTTAAATTTTATATTCACAATTCATGTGTTAAAAAAATGAATCATAGAACGTATGATTCTAAAAAGTAAAGATGAATTATAAATGTTACGATTTTGGAACCAACGAGTTAAAATTTTTAAATAACTGAATTGTAATATCTATTTTGATATTGAATAACGTTATAAAAAAAAAGTTTTTAAAATTTACGAAAGTTGTCAATTATAATATTGAATAATGTCATGGAGTTAGATTGAGGTCGAATCGTGAGCACCAAACCCAACCCAAGGTTCAAGAGACCCGAATTTGGAGGCATCACAATTATTATAATCTAGTAAAAGACATCATAACATTTTTATTTTATACAATAAATATTTATCTTTGAGAAAATTTTATTGCAAGTTTGTTGTAATAACTTACCTATTATTTTTTTCCCTTCTGCCATTGGCTTCACTCGAATCTTTAAATTCAGCAAACTGCATTTCTATACCCATATGTTATATGTAAGAAAATGGGTAATTATGCACATATTGTTTTTTGCAGCTGTCCTCTTAATTGATCTTTCTGGTTTAACGTAACTTCGATTATAACTACTTAGATGCACGCTTAATACTGCAAACTGGGCAAAAATAGGGAGTTGTTTATTTTGCTAGAGCATTGATGTATTATTTTGATTTAATAGTATTATGTGGCCTACTATGTGGCCTAACAAGTGTTGTTTATATGATATTTTGCTGATTATCAAGTATTTTTTGACAAAACTTAATGATTACATAATTGTATACAAGGAACAAAATTATATGAGTTATTTTTGTTATACGTCTGATAAATTTTCAATTTATATATATACCACAACCTTATTATATTTTAATTTATTAAACTCATATATAAATTTATAATTAACGAAATGAATAATCCCGCTGCAAAGTGCGGGTTTGTATCTAGTTGTTATAAAATATTCAATATAAAATATTATTAAAAATGCTCCAATAACAATACTATTTTACACTACATCAAACGGGAATTGTTATTTTCAAAATCTTCTTTAATTATCACACAATAATGTTTCTTTCAGATAAATGATAGATGAGTCGCACATTCTCCATTACAATAAGAGGAAGGCTACGATACAGATAGCAAATATTGCATTATCTTAGGCATGGTTTTGATCGATTATAAAAAGATAACAAGGATTATTTTTTGTGCAGTTAGGTTGCTTATCTTTCGTATTGAGTGGCTGTGTATTTATACGATGAAATAGCAATGCAGTTCAGTGAATTAATTTTAAAGGTTGGGTGTGGGCCGAGGAGAGGACCAAGTTGCCTTCATTTCGGAACCAGCTTGACTTTTTTGGATAGGACTATTTATTAGTAAGGACCAAATCTTTATAGCCGACATATGTATTAGTACTTCAGTCAACAAATTGAGGCTAATTTATTAAATTGTTCTGTTTCAAAAGAAAGAAAAGTCGTTCTTTTGATGATTGTATAAATGAGTCCCTTTTTTTTTATATATATAATTATATGAAGTTGGACGAAGAAGCATGTCAAATGGGAAGAAGAGGTGTTTTAGCTGTCTTAGCTTTTATTTATTTTTATGATTTGTTTACTTAGATATAAAATTATCATATCAGCAAAATATACATATAAAAGTGTTTTTTAACACATCATATGTCATGTATGATGTCCATTCAACCTAGTTAACCTGATTTAACCTTTAATATGAATGAGGATATTTTGTAACAATTTCAAAGATGTTAAAGTTATAAGTGAAAAAAATAAGAGATTAAAGGTTTAATTGAAAAAGATAGTAGAGTTCAAGGGTTTTTTTTTCTTTCGTTAAATCTCGTGTGTAGCATCAAAAGAAGAAACAACAAGATTTGAGGTGAACAAACATGTTAGCTGAAAATTTTGTTAAGATATCAAAGATGAAGACTAAGAAAATTATACAAGGCATACATGGATTGCTTGTAGAGGGATTTCGGTAAAAGAATGGTTGGATATTAATAACAGAAAATTTAAATAATAATAATATTAAATATTAACTAACGAATCAGGTCAGTTAAGAGGTGAGATGTTACTAGTTGGGTCTAAATGGATCGGGTCAAAAAAATCACTTTTTAATGGATGATATTTATTCATACTCACCCTTAAATTTAACGGGTGAATTAGGTGACATGTGAATTTGTATGATAAATTATGAGGTTTATTAAAAATGCTCCAATAACAATTCTGTTTTGCGCTATATCAAAAGGAAATTGTTATTTTCAAAAAAAAAAAAAAAATTATCACACAATAACGTTTTCCTCGCATAATGACGTAAATGATATATGAGTTGCCATTAATTCATGACAACAAGATTCTTATATTTGGAAATACACAATACAATATGACAGACCCAATGTCCGTAATAAAAATACGAAAAAATTTCATAATCAAAATGTAACCAGCATACGTGCTTTCTAAAGAGAACTAACAGCAGAAATTCAAAAAAATACACACATGGGATGAAGAATATTACAAGCTTTTAAAAGATGAGAGAAAGAATTAGAAAACAAAGAGAACCCCACAGTTGGAGTGATGATGCTTGTTTACGAATTGCCAATGACTTGGTTGAAGAAGAAGTACCCGCAGCGGTATATCGCGGCCGCCCCGTGGCCCGGACCCCCTTAATCTTGACTCCCACTATATCTAGCTTCCGAGAGTGAAGGTGAACTTGTGTCAAGCCACCTTCATGAGCTGAGCATGGAAATGTTGGAATCAATAAGAGGAAGGCTACGAGCGATGCAGCTAGCAAATATTGCATTATGTTAGGCACGGTTTTGATTGATAATAAGAAGAGAACAAGGATTTTTGTGGTGATGGGTTCCTTATCTTATTGCTCAGTGGCTGTGTATATTTATATGATGAAACAGCAACGCGGTTGAGTGAATTAATTTTGGGGGTGGCCAACTTGACTTTTTTTGGAGGCGTGTATGAGTCAGGATAAAATATTCATAGCCGACATATGTATTAGTCCTTCGGTCAACAAAACGATGCTAATGTAATTATTAAATTGTTCTGGTATGAATCAGTCCTTTTTTTTTGGATAATTATGAAGTGTATATCTTTCTTTTAATGATGATATCAAAAATAATATGCCGAAAATATCCACGACGTTTTGTAATTTTTCAATGACTTCCCTTGCCTTACGTGTATGAGTGATTTTGTTGCAGGATTGATAGTCCTTTTAAAAATAATTACTAGTCAAAAATATTTTTTTAATATCAAAAATCTTTATTACTTTCGTAATAACCTCAAAGTTATGGTTACAATTTTGGTACCATGACAACACAAATTAAAATATTTTATTAAAATTTATAAACATCATAATATCATATGAGTAGTTTTAAAATGGAGTATTAATTAGATTTGCTTGTGAATTTATTTTAGACAATAATTTTACATCTACCTGAAAACACATAAATTATAATTTTACTGGTACTTTTTAGTTAGGACAACTTTGTTGGAGGATACTTCTATCCGTTCCACTTCTCACCAACACAGACTTCCTTTTGATTATTGTATAAATATTTTTTTTGGGTAATATTAGGTCTCAATTTCAGAACTTAAAACAATACTTTATATACAAAAACCATTATACGTCTTATTAAAATATTTATTAAGGGTGCATCGATTTAATATTTTAATATTAATATTGAGGTCCCCAATATCAAATTAATTATTTGAATATTAATTTAAAATTTAGTATTCTTATTATATTATATCATTAAATAAATCAATATCATAAATTGAAAACCAAAGTTGAGGGATAAGTTTTAAATTGCCAAAACCTCGGCTTGCATTTTTATCGACTTCACACACCAAGTCACCCTAGAAACACACACATCTATCTCCCTCCACGCTAATCCAGATCGGCCGCTTCGTCTCTTCGATTTTCTCTCTCATATTCTCGTTGTCTCTCTCTAGTCTCCATCTTCCTCTGGAATTTCTGAAAGGTACTCTCCTTTCTACGTCATGTTTATATGTGTTTGTATTGCAATTTTTAATTGCTATAATGCTTTCTCCATGTTGATCTAATTGTGGAAAGTGCCTCTTTAGATTTGGGTTTTTCTTTGTTATTTTCTTTGGGTTTTTTGATTGTTGGACAAGTGATTTAGAGAAGAACCTTGCTGAAATACACAGTATTGTGCTATGAAGAGAGTTCAGCGGTTGTTGGATGATAAAGAGTCCAGGAGAGAGGTCCGTTGTCACTTCCATCCAAACTCTCTCTAATCGATTTAATCTTGCATTTCTATATTAGGATCTGGGTCATTGAGATTATGTCAACTCTTGTTTTAGTTCTGTTTATTGGCTTTTGTATATCAGTCTGATGGTTTATTTTGGTAGAAATTTTTGTTGATGAAACTGTTTTGGTTTTGTAAAAAAGCATTGGTTGTGGTGCATTAGAAGTTATTTGTAGCCTTCATTTAGGAGGTTGGGTTTATCAATTTTGACAGTGGTGTAGAGCTTGGCCCTTGAAGAAGAGGGAGGTGAAATCTTTAAGGTCAATCACGCTGGTAATTTCGTAGGTGACTCTTGCATTGAAATTCACAATTTTTTTTTAAAGTGAGATCAAGGATTTCTAGATGGCTCTGTCATGCTTGTGACACCATTACAGGTGTGTTAATTCCATGACTTGCCTGGAGTGTATTTGTACTTGTGAAAATGCATTCGAGCTTGAAGAATAAGCATGTTATACCGACCTTGAAGAATAAGAAAATCGTCCAGTATCTTTATTCTCCCTACTTTCCACTTTCCATTGTCATTGCCTTCGATTCCTTTTCTATGTTAATTTGTTTTGTATATATAAAAGATATTTCATGATCCTAGATTGAGATTGTGCTTGGAGATTCTGGTCCATGTATACGGTGTATCTCTTAAATATGAACCTCCTTTGTGTGAACTGAAAATACCACAACATATTCTTTGTTGACTGATATTAGTCTGTGAGACAATATTCTTTTCTATGTTAATTTGTTTTGCATAATAATATAGCTTGATATCTATAATATCCTATTTGGGCCTTGTTTATCTCGGTGTAATCTTCCTCTTCAGATCCATTATCTTCAGGTATGATAGAGAAGAAACACATCAAATAGCCAAGCCTCTGTTCCCGAGTTATAAACAGACTACCATTTCCTTTAAAATAATTTAAAAACAAAATGATACTTAGTTTAATTTCCAAAGGGAGTACTACTTTGCAGGATCAATCAAATACTCCCTCCTCCGTCCTCAAAAGCATTTCCAACTAAAATTCTAGGATGAGCATGTACCAGTTGATATATGTCTCTTAAGAACTCTTTGCATTGATGTGTCAATGTCGACCTCAATGAACCTTCACAATATTTAAATTATTTCATGTCATTCTCCACAATTGCAAATCCAATTTTAACGAAAAAGAATAAGTACAAACATTGTCGCACCTAGTAACTATATAAGACGATTCATTGATAATAATGGCATTCTTCTTTTAGTGCAGAGGGAGTACTATAAGGAACAATTAATTGCAAGAATTGTTATGTATATTTTCCTTTTGTGGAGACCTTCATTTTTATCATCAAACGCAAAGACCTTGTTAGGCTCAACAAGGATAGTAATCCCACCCCCTTCCCCCCTCTCTTTTGGGTAGCATGCATGTCCACATGGCTTAGAGACTCCATATTATTAACTCAATTATCGGTTATCCAGAAAATACAAATTCAAAAAATGTAAAACTAGTTTGGATGAGTATTTGGTTTACCACTTCTCATCGAAAATAGTTGAGATCTCCTTCCAAGTCCCTTCTTCCAATAGCAAGTAGTTACCTTCAACTATCATCATTTTGTGCCTGCAAAGAGGAAAAAAGACAAATGAAGCATGGTGCGTAAGGTACTTAATTCTCTCAGCTTTCTTCTGGGCCAGACAAAACACGGCGTTTTCTCATACTAGTAAGCATGGCATATTAAACTTCCTATAATAATATATCTATATAGTGCTTAGAAATTACTATATTTATGCCATTCATATAATTGTGCTTAAGAATAACATATGATTCTGATAGTATAGCCTGTATATATCTATGTAGTGCTGCTCTTTGTTTTGGCAAGGTGTGGGGGCTCTATAACTGTTTGGCAGATGGCTAAATTAGGTCAGTATGTTACTCCTACAATTTAAAATAAATGAGTGCCTGTTGCCATAACTATTTTAAATAACTATTTTACATGTAAATAACTATTTTAAAGTGTATTTATGAAATGGAAGTTAGAATTAATCAGAATTGAGAACTCCTCATTGTTCATTCTGCTTCATTTGGCATCCAATTTATGCTACTTTATTAAGCATTGAGCAGCAAAAATTGTTATCATTCATGAGATGCCTTGTTTTTCCTGTAGCTGATATCTTGTTCCTTGCCTTGTTTGTTGCTGGATTTAGGAAGAAGGAAGAACAGTCATGTATTGTATTCTCTCCTTTACATTTTGTTTCTTGTTTTGTAGCTCTCTAGTATCTAAACATAAAAGCAATATAGATTGGAAAATTGAAACTATCATAACCTTGATTTAATTTCACTCCAATCTCTACTTCTTTTTCATCTGTTAATAGATCCACTCCAACCCTGCTGCTATAGCTACTTGACTTAGTTGCAAAGTGATTCTCTGATATTTTGTTTTTCCTCAAAAACCCATTGATCTGTATAAATTTTATTAAGTGATTTTGTAGTTCCTACCATGGAAGCTTGAATTAATTTAGTATCATGAAGAGTTATATTCTCCCATCTCTTCTTTTCCTGTTGTTTTTTACTGGTTTGCATTTCTTATTTTGAACACACCAACTATATGCACTATCACACACACACACATTTGATATTTCATGAATCTGAGTATACTTTAAGCATGTTGCTACTTATAAGTTTCTTGTATGATATGCTACTTATAAGTTTCTTGTATGATATGTTGAGTGTTCAAGTAAAATATTGATCTGTATGTTTTTAATTATATTTGCTTAAACGTAGATATGATATTGAAATTTTGCAGTCTTAGACATAAATTTGTTTTTAATTATATTTTGCTTAAATATAGACAAGATATTGGACATTTTGCTTAAATTTGCAGTTCAATTCATTTGAAACGATGGATGGTAATTTGTCGGGCTCTCACATCATGATTTCAAACGAAAATGAAGAACAAGTGAAAAGACGTAAATTTGTGGTGGGGTACTACGTGATTGTTTCGACAATAGTTGGTGCGTGGTGAAATGAGCAACACATGGTAAAAGAGTCATCTCAAGATTTAAGAAGTGCGATGGAGTTTTATTTAAGGCGGCTATATTATGGAAATGATCGGGTTTGTAAAGTACAACTATGTCTTAGTAAAGACGCTTTTAACAGTTTGTATAAAAAATTGTTTGAAAGTGTCTTAACAATATTTTTTTTAATAATTCATTTTTTTTTGTGTATTTTTTTTTATAATATTACTAGTTGTGTTTTATTTTATATGAATAAATTTAATTATATTGATTTTTTAATATTGAAAACAGTACGAAAACAATAATTATCCAAACATTAGTTTTTAAATTTTAACACAAATACAATATGAATTCAATACGCTAACCGAACAATAGAATTGTTTTGTTTTAATATTGAATTTCAACGGTTTTCAGTTCTATAGAATTATAACTCAAATTAAATTCTAAAGTAATTTATCTAAACACACCCTAAGAGTAATCACAATTCGGTCATAAACAAGATAGTACCCCAAAGCACATGATCTCACACCAACACAAACTTGTCAAGAAGTGTGGTTAATCAGTTAGCCAGATATATCATTAGCCTTGACCTTCGGTTTCTTCACCTTTTCTTTAGGTACATTCACCGTAAGCACACCATTCTCCATGGTAGCCTTCACTTGGTCTACCATTTGATGCGATGGAAGAATCCTATTAAGAGGTGAATTAAGTGTTCGAATGCGGGATGGTAAAACTTCAAAGTAACAAAACTTTTGATCCAGAAAGAGTTACGGGTCCATAATATATCGAATCAAAGTTTACAATGAGCTCTACAAGCGTTATTGATTTCTTCCATGGCATGTACTATTTTAAGTCTGAAAAATCTGTTTTAAGTAATCTAGTCGTTTGTCAAAATTTGGTCAAATTTGGATTTTTTTTTAATTTTCGTTATTTTCGTTTTTCTATTCCTAATTGATGTTGAGAAGTTTAAAACTATAAATACGCTTATTAGGGTTTGTTAACAGTTATGTTTTTAACAATTAATATTATTATTATTTTACTCTCTTTATGAGTTCTTAGTTTCCTTGTGGATTCAAATATTTATCTTACGTTCTTATTGGTACATTTATATCTATAAATCATATTTATGTTAGAGCGTTACAATATAACCATATTCCATTAGCTCAATTGGCATTAGAGTTTAGATAATTGTATGCGAATAAAGTAATAGTTAATTGTACCTCATGTGTTATTTAATTTTTGGTAAAAACTAAATCCTAAAATTGAAGATTACATAACTCCTATTCTGAAGTCGTGCATAATTTTTGTTTATCTTTAAGAAGATAAAAAAAAAAGAGGAAATTATGTTCATTCATCCATGTTTAGCCAACAACTCCTACCCCCGGAGTCACGTAAGTATACACTTCAATTTCAAAAATTCCATTGTGCTGCCTGTTCCTCTTCGTTTGACATTAAATTTGGGTCCTCTTCGTTTGACATTAAATTTGGGTGTTTTGGGTTGACTATTCACGTGACACACATGCGGCACCTGTGACATGGCAATTTAATAAAATAAAGGAAAAATATTATTTCTAACAAGGTTTGAACCTAAAATCTCCCACTTAAAACTTGAACACTAAGACCAACAAAACACAAAGACTTTTGTAATAATTTTACCCAAACATATATTATATATTATACATAATAATAATAATAATAATAATAATAATAATAATAATAATAATAATAATAAAGCCAATTCACGAAGCCTGTTGTAAAATTGCCGAATTGGGTACTGTTGACATGCTCACGGGTGTACTTAGGATAATATATATATATATATATATATATATATATATATATATATATTAATTAGCAACATTAATTATTATTATTATTATTATTATTATTATATTCGAGTCATCTAAAAGAAAGCGAAAGGTGCAAGTCGGGGAGGGAGGGGGTACGATCGTCTTTTGATCAATGTTCTGGGGAAATATGTGGTTACAGTATATGAAGAATTTCTTATCTTAAATTTGCAGCTAGGTTCATAGTGCTCAGGTGGTTAAAGTGTTGAAGTGTTAATGTTGAAGTTGTTAGTTGGAATCAACGTAAAAGTATTTTTTTTCTAGTTAAACTCTAAATTGCCATGCCACTGCCACCTCACAGGTGTCACGTGTACCACGTAGACAGTCAACGCACATGTGGCACTTGGAGGTTCAATATTCAAATTTTTAAATAGTAGAGAGCTCGATTTGTACTGACAAAAAAAATGGGGCTCAAAGTCCAAAAACTCTAGAGTTCAGGGGACTTATTTGCATTTAACCCAGTTTAAGAATATCAACGAGTATGGGTAACATTATGGCTTAGGTCTTTTGATTCACTACAAAAAAAGGGCTTATGAGCAATCAAAAGTATCAGTGATTATAGTCATCAGTTGCTAATGGTCATATTAGCGACTGTTAGTAGCGATCGCAATTTAATCGCGACGCTATTATTAACATGTGCATTTTTACAAGGACCAAAATAAATACTAAACATGATAAATAAGTTCAAAGAGTACAAATATAAATTCTAAATATCAATGCCAAAATAAAACTATCACATGAACTTGACAAGGAATTGAACAATCTTGAAAAACAATATTTGGATTCTATTAATCAGAAAAATGAATTTTGAACAAATTAAAATTAAAAAGAGTGTCGTTGAAGAAGTATGAAATTAATAATCTGAAATAAGTAATGTAATACCTAAATAATTTTAAATACGACTCGTTTATAAATTTTTCAATACAATTTATAATTAATTACTTAGTAAAATATTATACAGATATATATTTATAATATACATTAATTAGCTGACCCACTACCTTCCGAAATCTCAATTGATTACAAAGCCAAGTTTCTAATATAAAATACATAACATATATATCTTTTTAATTAATTATCATGATACAATGTACTTCATATTACTATGTAATAATTTAAACATTCCTCGCATAACATAAAACCACTCCATGTACTATTTTAATAGTTTTACACGGAGATATGATTCCCTCCACGGGAAAATGAGTACTATGACTCTGCATTCAATTGACCAACATTACCCATTTATAATTAAGTTTCTTATTTAATGATTAGATATATTTATGTACATACATACCCATGAAACAAATATTAACTATTAAAAACTTACTTTTATCATAATTTAAATCCTCTCAGTCTCGCAGTCGCAGTTCCATTTCTTTCTTCTATCACCCGTTTTCAACTTTTATTCTCCTTCTTTTTTTTAACTTTTATCTTAATATATTAATATTAACCAGATTTTTGATTGGATTAAATTAGTTTTAAGGTCCACATAAATTAATTGCCAATTAAGTCCAAACAAAAAAAAGATTTCAAATAAAAGATTTTCAAATTTTATTTACATTTTTATTTATTTAAAAAAATTAGTGGGTATTACAATTTCAAACATTTTCAAAGTTAAAATTAACATAAATGCATGTAATTTATATAAATTACTTAAAAAGTATTATTAATTTTATTATTTATTATTTTCAAATTTTAAACGAATAATGTTAATTTTGAGTTTAAAAATGTTAAAAATTAATTTTAATATTGATATTATAATTTGAAAGAGATAAAGTATTATCTATAATTTTCGGAGAAGGTCAATTGTGTAATCTTCGGATGAGTATCTGGTACGGGTGGAAGAATAACCTCTAAAGTTCATGACGACTCCATCATCAAACTACATAACTCATGCTCATGTCCTATTTTGTTGCATGTATTGCTATATTTTTCCTATTGTAAGTATTGCTAATTATACATAAATTGGTAAATATTTCTTGTATTTAATCTTGTTGTATTGCTAAGTATATAGTTGTCCTGGTGTGATTAATTAAACATGTTTATTAGTCAACATTATTACCAACATATACTCATCTGCTTAAATTTTTATGTGTTTCCTGATTATCTCTATAGATGCTCCCATAACATAGTTTAACTTTAAAGTTTTATAAAACACGATAAAGACAAGGTTATTTTAGTGCAACATGCATTAACTTTTTTAATTATTTTAAATAATTAGTTTACTCATTTATTATTTGGATTTTATACTGATATGTCCTGTTGTTTTCCAATATGGGATAACAAAAAAGAATTGCAAAATTAATAAAATATCATATAATACATAATGGAAAACATTCATCAATAAAATAAATACCATCCATTCTAAATTATAAAATCACTATTAATTTTTTAAAAATTAATTAAAAATATTTTTAAACTTAAAATTAAAATATTTTCAAGCGATTCATTTAAAATTTTAAAATAATAAATTTTATAATTGATACTATTTTTAGATAATTTATTATATTTATAATTGTATAAATATAAATAAAATGAATTCATCAAAAAATTTTAATTTAAAAATATTTAAAATTAACTTCTTAAAATTCAATATTCAATATTCAATATTGATCTTAAGGGGAGAAATATAAAACATACGCAAGCATACTAGAACTGTACTTTATCATCCCCATATAAGTTATATTTCGTACTCTCTTCTCTTGATTATAAAATTCGCATGTTTGTGGGGGGATGGTTGGTCATAAAAAACAAAGATATTTAGTAATGTAAATTTCTTGGACTACTTTGCGTTCTCAACATTAAAACACAAATTAAAATATTATATCTTATCTAATTATTAAAAAATAAAACTTGACATAAATTTTTTTATCAGACCCTATTACTTTTTTTTTTAATAGTAAAATATAATGTAATATTTTAGTTTGTGTTCTAATGTTGTGTTTGTAAACTTACACTACATCCCCTCTTGTTATCCTACCTTCAGAGCTACCTACCCCATTTTATATCTTTACTTGAGTGAGTCATGGGGGGCCACCCCAGCATGGGGGACTGAACACTTTCTTAAAGTTGTTTGCAATACGGAAAGAGTCCCTCTATTTCCCGAAACCTTCTCTCTTTGTTGTACTCGTTCTATGGTTATCTCATCATTAAAAAATAAGGCTTGATATAAATTTTTGTCAAACTCTATTTTATAATGGTAAGATAAAATATAATCTTTTAATTTGTATTCCAATATTCTATTCGTAAACTTATTCAATTTCTTGGGACGGTAGGGGTGGGAATTTTACTTGCTTTCTCCAGGTTACTACATACCGACTGCAAATCCAAATCAAGCGACTCGGTAAATATAAATTAATTTAATTTGACACAACACCTCAAAACATAACCTTAAAAACTCAAAATATTATCACTACTATCATTCTAATACACATACACGCTGGTACTCCAGGCTCCAGCTGATATTTTTAACAGTAAGTCACATAACAAATATATCTCACATGCACTACACCCACAAAACATTAAACCTTCCACATAACCATACATATAACACTAGCTTAATTATAAGACTCGTAACTAATTATACTTGGCCAGAGATATCAATGGCCTTTACCTCCGGTTTCTTATCCTCCTCCTTAGGCAATATGAATGGCCTTTACCTCCGGTTTCTTCTCCTCCTCCTTAGGCACACACACGGTAAGAACACCGTTCTCCATAGTAGCCTTGACCTGGCTCATCTTAGCATTTTCCGGCAACCTAAAACGACGTAGAAACTTACCAGTGCTCCTCTCGACGCGGTGCCACTTGTCATTCTTCTCCTCCTGCTCTCTGGTCTTCTCTCCGCTGATCTGGAGGACCCGTCCGTCTTCAATCTCCACCTTCACCTCCTCTTTCTTCAGCCCGGGGAGATCCACCTTGAAGATGTGGGCCTCCGGAGTTTCTTTCCAGTCGATGCGGGTGTTGACTATTGCCGAGGGCTCTCGAGACAAGGTTTGGCCGGTGCTTGATAAGGGAAAGTCATGGAAAGGGTCGAAGATATCGAGGGAGAATGGATCCATCACATTGCTCCGGCGGCCGCCGAAGAAACTCGGGATTAGCGCCATATTTAGTAAAGAAATTTGAAGTAATTGAGAGCTTGGAAATGCGGCTCGATTTTGAGCGTACTGTTGATGAAAACGGTGGAGATGTGGAACGGGTATGTATAGTGAAGGAAAGATTGTTATGGGAATATGGATTTTGTAAAATAGTGACACGTTGACAAAGAGGAGCACACTTGGCATTAAGGAGCTTCAAGAGAAAGACACCTGTTTTGGGACATTTTGCAGGACGTTTTTATAAAATCCCAGAATTATGAATCCATAATAAAGCTGTCCACTACTATATAGTTTCCTTATTAATTAATAGTGTCCATCCTTCTCCAGTTTTGTCTTCTCCCCCAAATTAGACTTTTTAAGGAAAAAAATTATTAAATATTCTGGAGATATTTATTATATAGTACTCTATAATTCATACACTGTCAATATTTAAAGTAAATTATTTTATTTTAAATATTGAAATATTACCACATGAATGATGTAGGATATCTCATAACAAGTATCTTAGAATCACTAAATAATTACTCTTTTGTTCACGATAAGTACGATTTTGATTAAAGAGTAAAAAAGTAAATAAAAAATTTACCGTAAAAAATGATTCAAATACAAGCTCAATATTAAGAGTAAATTCTTTAAATCAAAGCTTATAATAAATTCTCCTAAAATTCTTCAACCAAAAAAACAATAATTATGCAAGCTTCCTCGCTCAATAAAAAAAAAACAATGTACAGAATGAAACAATGTACAAAATGAAAGAGAAAATTATAAAATTTGTATGTTTGTTTTTATGTTGTTACTGAGTTTATGAAAAAAATAATTATATTAAGTTACTAAGTTACTTTTATATTTATTTTATTTTATTTATTATATAGAGAGTATAATAGAAATTATAAAAGATAATTTTATATTATTTAGTTTTTTTTTTGTCAAAATTCGTCTATTTTTGGGCGAAAAAATTTGACAAGAAAAGTGATTAAATTTTTTGTCTATTTTTATTCTTTTTTATTCATTAAAAAACTCAGTAATATAGAAATTGAAAAGAAAACTTAAATTTTTCTTTCATTTTATTTATTTTAAAACTCAATAGTAAAGTGCTACGATCTCAATGAATCAAATTATGTAACAATTAAAAGACACTAATGCAACATATACTTATTGAAATTAAACCAAACTTTTTTAATGACTTCAATTCGCAATAGTCTCCTTAATTTCTTTCGATGGAGAATAGATGCGCCTTCTTATATTTTCATATCTAAGATTTGACTTGTATAATAAATATTAATATGAACTGAACCGTTATCTTGACAAAGAAAAATTAGACTAAGAAGAAAAAAAGACAAAAATGAAAACAAAAATCTCTTTCTAAAAATAAAATAAAATAAAATAAATAAATAAATAAAAATAAGCAGAGTTAATAAACAAAGTGGCTCCTCAGTATAAAAAATATATGGCGTTGATCAAATTAAACTAAGCTAGACAATAATATTTTCAACCTAAAATTTAATTTGAGAGATAAGACGAAAGTATTAAAGATATGGACATTACTTTTGTAATGACCACGAATTTTATTAAATATTATAATTATTATATAATTAGCAATGAATTAAAAAATTTGTACTAATTAATTGTTCATTAAATAATTAAATAGATATTCTAGTGTATGTGTATATTTATTTAAAGCAATGAAGTAAGATGTTATAATTAACTAAAGCAAGTCTAATTGGATTATATTTTAAATTCAAATGAGTTGTTAAACTAGATCAATTAAATTTATCTAGTCGCCCAAGTAATTAAATTAAACCTTAGTCCATGTAATTAATTAAACAAGCCCGATGCTTATTTTAATTAAAGGTAGCATAGTTATTTAAATGTTAGTCCAATGTATTAATTAAATTGAGCCCAAACCAATTACATGGATGTGCCCAATATATTTAATTCTAGAGTCCAAAGTGGAGTCCAATAGGAAGTCAAAATTAGTCAAAATTGTTACAAATATGAATATACATATATAGATATGTATATATGTATAATTAAAATAGAAAAATTAAAGAAAAAATGGCTTGGAAAAGGCCATTTTGCTGAGATTTGAAGGGGGCCCACATGGGTTGTTTGAATTTTATGTTGCTTCTAATTTACACTATGACAAAGTTGGCCAACAATCTTAGTCAATCACCTAGTCAATCACAATGTCCATCCATGCAATAGTAAGCTAGATTAAGCTCTAAATTCACCAACATTAGTGAATCAAGAGAGCTAATGAATGATTAGCATTTGACTATAAATAAGACACTCCATAACCTTAGTGATGTTTGTTAGTTCATTTGAAGCATTCCTAGAAGAAAAAAAAATAGAGAGCATTTGAGAGAGAGATAGAAAATACACTTGAAAGTTGTGAGAAAAAGGCTAGAGGTTGAGCTTGGTGAATGTCCACTAGCTTCACAACATACTTTGGTAGGAGGAGAAGAAGAGCATCCAAGACCTCAAGGTTTAAAAGTGCTATAAACTTCCTATATTTTATTTTTATAGTCTAGAATAATTTTGAACGATTAAAATCTATTTTTAACCGTTCAAAACTTATTTTGATGGTTTAGAAGTATTCATCTATGTTATATATGTATATTCATAGTTGGATGTGTTTATATCATGATTTGGTATGTGTGGTGTGCTTAAAAATGGTAGAAATGTTCATATCGAACTTTATCGGTAAAACTCTAACGTAGCAAGAAATGTTTAATGTTATAATTTGAAATGTACAAGTTGAAAAAATGATTTATATGGCTAAAAAGTTACCTCTATGAGTTCTTAAGAAAACCGATCTTGAATTTTCAAAAATATGGAAAAATAAAGAAGTTATGAATTTTTCCTCAAAGCATGTTGATTTTAAAACTCTAGGTTTCCTTGTGAGTAATTTTGAGTCTAGTTACGTTTGAAATTTGGATTGGTGATCTAAAGAGAAGTTGTAGAGGGGAAAATTCTGATGAGAATGGACTTAAGAATCACCTCAAAATATTTTAAAATAAATAAGTTATGGCTGTCGGAGGGTCGAGCAGTCAAAAAAATTGACTTCGAGACAGAATGTACTAACGCACCTGCGTCAGAACTGGCGCAGCTGCGCCAGAACACACTGCCAGGCAGTGTTGGGCAGTCCGGGTGGGGGTCGGTCCGGGTCGGGTCGGGTCGATCCGGGTTGAGTTTTCTTTGAAAAATTAAGTTGAAATAGGTGTAAAATGAATATATATTTGGATATTAAATTAACATGTATGAAGCTTAATTATAAATAAATATTAGCTTAATGTTTAAATTAAATACTAAGGTTAACCCAATTTAAAAGTTAGTTTTTGGTATTACTTAAAGAGTATTAAAATATTACTACATGGTTAATAATATTAACAAGTGATTAAATATTATTAAATGATTGATAATTTTAGTAAGAGATTAAAATATTATTAAATGGATAATAATATTAACAAGTCAATAAAATATTATTTAAATAAATAATAATATTAGTAAATGAATAAAATATTATTAAATGATTAATAATATTAGATAATGATTAAAATATTATTAAATGATTAATAATATTAATAAGATAATAAAATATTATTAAATAATTAAGAATATTAGATATTAAACAAAATATTATTAAATGATTAATAATATTAGATAATGAATAAAATATTATTAGATGATTAATAATATTAATAATATGATAATGATTAATAATATTAAAAGATTAATAAAATATTATTAAGGGATTAATAATATTCAAAGGATAATAGAATATTATTAAATGATTAATAATATTATAAGACTGATAGAATATTATTAATTGTTAATAATGTTAGATAAGAATCTGAACCATATTGAGTAATTAATATAGGTTTTATGTGATTGAAATATTATCAAGTAATGATAATATTTCCTAAGTGTTTGATATACCCTTAATTATTTAATTATGTGGTTAGGTATAAAATGTATAAATGTTATCATATGAATGTGTATATGATACTAATTTGAAGATCAACTTGATTAATTGTTAGGTCTATCTAAAGAGAATTTAATTGAATTGGTTAGCAGTAGACCACGCACAAGGCACGTTCTCTAACCCTACTCAATTATTGTTGAACAAGTTTATATACTTGTATTTTTATTGTCAGATCTTGAAGTGGTTTAATTATTTAAAATTATTTCACATCCATATTGTTTATAAAATCGCACTTGGTGCATTTGAAGCTTAATAGTTCTTGTTTCATGAACTGTATTAAAAAAATGTCTAAGCTAATTATTCAGTTAGACATTGCATTTATAAATTCAATAACTTGAATACCTTTAAGAGCTGATCCAAACTATTGCTTGGTGCGGATTCTTATAATAAGTCTGAGAATTGAACAACTCTAGATAAAGGGAATTTTATGTCGGGAAACCGACTTTGGCGCCAGATGACTAAATATAATACATATACAGCGGGTTGAATAGGCTGATCCCCTTGAAAACTAAACTACTGGAAGGGTTAGAGAAAATTCTATTATACCCTCGTTAATTCAGGGTCCTTAGTGACCACTTAGCATTTTAAGATTCAAATATTTCTGTGTCATTGAAATTTGAGTCTTATTTATTTCACAATTGTTATATCTATTGTTGAAACACTTGATGTTATTTCCCATTCATTCATGATATATATTAAATCTCTATGATTGTTCTTAAACTTGCTGAGCAAACTAGTTGCTCACCCTTGCTATATCATGAACCATTTTCAACTAGACCTGATTGCCCCAAGAATGATAAGGGAAAAGGGAAAAGGGAAAGCCAGAGATTAAATTAAATTATGCATGTTAATTAAATGTTTAATATGTATTTACTGTTAATAAATCTTTTATAATTCCTTAATATAGGAACTGTTTATGTTATAGTTGATAGTCCCTGGGATTGTAACATTTTTGTAAGGAACCTTTATGTATTATTCCGCGAAATTTAAATGTAAATTATGTATTTAATTGTTAATAAAGTATTGTACAGTGAAAACTAAACCCGAGGTTATGAAATCCGGATTTGGGGTCGTCACAACTTTACTTGACCTGAAAAAAAAATACATAGTTTTAATTTTGCGATAGGAAGATTTAATTATATATACTATTTTTTGTGACACACGCATAGTAGGATTAAAATAACAGATATTTGATTAAAGTAAAACGGATGAGTGAGAAAACATGAAAGAGAAAATAAATGATGATAAAATTCTATTGTTTATTTATTATATTCATTGAGTCAAGATTTATTAATTTACAATCTTTCGTTTGTTTATTACAGAGAATATAATATATAGAGATAGAGATTTGTTTTCCCAAAAAAGTCACAATAACTCAATAAGAGAGGCAAAACACCCGTTTAGTCATTGTATTTATGTTTTAGTTTCATCTTAGTTCTTGTATATATAATTTTTTTTTTCAAATATCACCTTTCATTATTTTTTAGAGTATTATTTTAGAGCTCAAACATTGTCAGCTTATTAGAAAAGTTAACATGGCTCTAAAAAAAGAAAAAAGAAAATACTTAGGCATAATTTTTTTAATTCCAAATATATAAAACTAAAGATAATAATATCTTTTACGATATCATTATTTTCAAATAACTATTAATCTCTTTAAAAATTAAGTTTCTCAGTTTAATCAATAAAGATAATCATAATTAATTTGTAAAATTCAAATTTGAACTCTTGCATAAGTTTTTTTTTTATTTTTAAAATAACATTCTTACAATTAGTAATAATTCTTAATTACTAATTAATTGAAAACAAAATTTTACTAATTAAAAAAATATAAATTAAAAACAAAACTAATTTCAATTTTGAAATTTTCAAATTAATTTAATTTTTTTTATTTTTTGAAACTAGAATATGGGTAAAAAAATTATTATTATCCTTAATCTTATTTGTATGGGATAAAAGAATTACGTCTCATTATTTTTTTTTCCTTTTTCAATACCAAGCCATTATTTTTAATAAGGTAACAATATTGAGAACTAAAATAATATTCTAAAAAATAATATAAAAAGATTTCTGAAATTTTTTGTTACAAACACTAAATAAAATCAAAGCATGAAGGTTTTTGCCCGATAAAGGTTTATAATATTATAGTTGACAAGAACATCGTGTCCCTTGACAGAAGCCTCATTACGTCGACATCTAAAAATGATTCCCAGAACTTTATACTCTCTCTCTCACTCAAGTAAAAGTAAAGGTGTGGAAAAATCTTGCAGGTACCGGGACAATCCTCCCTCCCAGTGATATATATAAAGTTTGTACATCTCTATTTGCTTCATCCATCAGAATCAAAACCGCTCCAAGTAAATAGTTCATCTCTTAATCTTTTCCTTCTCAAATCTAATATGACCAAACTACATAAATATGGCTCTTATTCCAAGCTTCTTCGGCAGTGTCACGATCGGAGTTGACAATTACCGGATCATTGAGGCGGAATGAAGTTTGAGACTCAGCAAATAGTTGACTACTGCAAGGAAATGGATTATGAGCACCCATATAGCCATAGAAGAAATGATAATCTTCAATTGGAATTGACATTGAATGAAATAAAATAACACTGACAGCTAAAGGAAAGGAATTGCAGGAAAGGAAATTGAATTAAAAGGATTTCATTGAGTTCTCTCATACCTCCCTTCTTACATTGAAATTGCTTTTATAACCCAAGTCTAACAAATTCTAAGATGCCAACAAACAGGCCCACTAATAATTTGACATGTGGCATATAAAAGATAAAAATGCGGAATACTAAAACGACTGAGTTTTGGATTGTTACGTTCCCCATTCTTTAAAAAAAAACCTTGTCCTCAAGATTTACTTCTTGAGATCCAGTCATGTTACTTAATTTTTATGTGAGCTTCAATGTTTAAGAACAACATATAGAATTGTGTTTCAAATCCCCCCGGATCAAACATCAAGGGTGTTGTATCATATTCAATAACACCATCAGCACCAACTATTAGCCTTCTTTTGATATATTTCCTACGTCGGACAAATGGAATCCAGTGATCAGGATTGTCGTAGTTGTCACACTTCACCATCCAGAATGGGATGTCCTCCTCAAGATGCACATGAGCTGGTTCTGAACCAATTGATGTATTGCCTATCCTCTCAGGCATCACTACAATCAGACCGTCCCAAGCAAGAATGTGCATTGCGGACAAAGGGCAGTTCACAGGAAAAGCACTTTTTGACAACAAATTTGCAAGGTCTTCAAACACGTTACTGCAAGTTATGTCACAGTCTAAGTTGGTAAACATTTCCACCATAAAAGCTTTTTGTCTACAGAAGTCAACAAGAGCTTCCATGGCAACCTCCTGCTGCTGGTAAGAAGCTCTATAATGACTTTGTGCAAGCATTGAAAGAATTAGTGGACTTATTGACAATCCAAATTGCATCAGATTACGAAACAGTGCATCCTGTACCAAATTCAACAATTTGGAATGTCGACGTATAGAAGGACCACCCAATTCAATTGCTGAATTGATCAAACCCAATGCAAAAAGGGGGATCGAACCCAATGCAAAAAGGGGGATATCTTCATTGAAAGTAATAGTATTTGATTTGGGGCCTATTCCCATGTGCTCCATAACATTCAACAATGAACATAAGAAGTGAAATATCTCCACCATGTAGGGGACGCCATATGGTTCCGTTATCAAAGGTAGATCATAAGCAACGGCATCCTTTCCGTTACCAGGAGTGACTATATTTTCATCCATCGCAACATCAACCATACCACTTGAAGCATTAGAAGCAAAACTTCCAGAGGATACTTGACTATTATATTCAGAATTAGCATTGCGATTCTCTAATTGTTTACTCCCAATACTGTAATCAGTATGCAGAACACCTACCTCATGTTTGGTAGAACTGCCTTCTAAACCTCTTATTAGTGACGCAAAATTGGTTATAATAATTTGAAGGAGTTTCATAGAAGAATCCTCCAAATGCTGGCCTCTCAATCTTTTGCAGGAAAAATGGTTTAAATTGCAGCAGACATGCTCAGAACTAAATATATTAAACAAACACTTCTTGGATGGGACATTCTTCAATTTGTGTGATTGAGCCATGCAAGTGACAGCAACAGAAGATAACAGTGCCGAGTGCGATGAGGCTGTAGAAGCAGCGACTTTAACTTTAGCAAAAGATACGGTAGCTGCTATAACTTTTTGTGCAACCTCTCTGAGCTGAATATAGTCCCCTTCAATTAAGAATAATTCAGGATGACCAGCAACAAAGTCGTCAAGTTTTCCATAATTTTTCTTGTAATCATGCCAAGGTAGAGGTGCAAGCATTTTACCAAGCCTGTTTGGCAGCGTTGAACTAGTCCTGATTCTACCATTAGGTGGAATTGTGCGAACAATGCAGCCCAACAGAGATCCTCTATCAAGGAGAGTAATCTCTGAACTCTTTCCAACTACAAGTTTAGTTATTTCCTCACTGGAAACAAAAGCTTCCGGTGGTAATGCAACACTAACATCGTTTATTGCGTTTTTTTCACTGATATTTATGATATCAATAGGAGATTCAGATGTATTAGCAGCTAAACTGGGTTTTTCTGTTATTGAACCTTGGGCATCAACTTTGGCCAGAGACGTAACATTATTCTCCTTAGTCTCACTATTATGCTCGCTAGAATCCAATTTCAAGGCATCCTGAAACTGGAAAGATATTTGTTGCAAGTTTTGCTGAGGTTGAGGATCCACCATGTAACTTATATCAATAGATTCCTGAACCTGTCCTCCCTCATTTGAGGATGGAACCACTGCATGAAGTTGAAGCCCTTGACTGATATGAGCATTCATATACTCTAGATGTAGAGATTTCCCATTTACAGACACTTCATAGTCATAATTACCATTTGGTCTCAACAAAGTTTGTTTATATCAAGATGGAAGATATTGGTTATGCATTGGCATCTGCGAACCTTCTTTACAGCCTGTTGATTCTACCAATGTTGAAGAGATGATATTGCTGGTACCGAGTGAAAATGTTCAGCATAAGACAAAGGAACATGTGAAGGAACAGATTGGGGTAACCCTTGTTGATGCATAACAAAAGGATGTATAGTAGCCACGTGTTCGGTGGAGAGGTAGGTGGGCATCCCAAGTAGTGACTTACTAGTTGCAGTGCCATTTTGAGGTATTTCATCAAACACTTTAGCCTCACAAGATGAATTGAAGAGGTAAGGTGAAGTGGTTGGTTGATTTTCGAGTAGCATAAAGTGATTAGGTGCAGGCCATGTGTAATTGAAATTAGAGTTGGGGTTTGAATTGAATTTAGAGTTAGGGTTTGAGGGAACTGAAGAGGGAAGGTGGTAACTGGGTGTGGTTGTGGACTGATGCTGATCGTAAGGTGGATAATAGGACTATGATTGGTAAAGCACCTGAGATTCTAATTGAGGAAAAGAGGAGGGCTGAGATGGAGTTGGGGAAGGATTATAGAAGGGCTGCAAATTTGGGTTCGAAGAAAATGAAGGAGTGGCTGGAGATAGTGAGGGAATTGAATCGGGATTTTGAGGGTGTGGAGTGTATGTGCAGGAATAAGGAGAGTAATTGTCGGTGAGAGGGTGGCAATTGGTTGCGAACGGTGGTGTAGTCATGGGAGTAAAAGTTGGTGGTACATAAGAGGACATAGAACTAACATCTTGGATGTATGAGTGCTGAATTGAAGAGTATGATGTAGAAATTACCATCGATGGATCATACTCCCTCTCCCATGGTCGGAAGTCGCCGAGGAATGGCTGCTCTGATACCACTTTGTCACGATCGGAGTTGACAATTACCGGATCATTGAGGCGGAATGAAGTTTGAGACTCAGCAAATAGTTGACTACTGCAAGGAAATGGATTATGAGCACTCATATAACCATAGAAGAAATGATAATCTTCAATTGGAATTGACATTGAATGAAATAAAATAATACTGACAGCTAAAGGAAAGGAATTGCAGGAAAGGAAATTGAATTAAAAGGATTTCATTGAGTTCTCTCATACCTCCCTTCTTACATTGAAATTGCTTTTATAACCCAAGTCTAACAAATTCTAAGATGCCAACAAACAGGCCCACTAATAATTTGACATGTGGCATATAAAAGATAAAAATGCGGAATACTAAAACGACTGAGTTTTGGATTGTTACAGGCAGCAACATATTTGACCCTTTTTTCAAGATTTTCCTTTCTCAAACGCCCGGACAACACGCGTATTGATTGGAAAGAGACTCCGGAGGCGCACATGTTCAAGGCCGATCTACCCGGCCTGAAGAAAGAGGAGGTGAAGGTGGAGGTGGAAGGCGGAAGAGTCTCCAGATCAGCGGAGAGAGAAAGCAGAGAGCAAGAAGAGAAGAACCACAAGTGGCAACGTGTCGAGAGGAGCGCCGACAAGTTTCTCCTCCTGTTTAGGCTGCCGGAGAATGCCAAGATGGACCAAGTGAAGGCTACTATAGAGAACGGTGTGCTTACGGTGACCGTGCCTAAAGAGGAGGCGAAGAAACCCGAAGTCAAGTCCATTGACATCTCTGGCTAGTAATATTCATCCCTTCCGTCTTCGTTCTTCATTCATGTTAAAATTTGTGTTCTTATATTAGTGCCTTAATTTTTGTAACGAGTATAATGCACACCTATGTTTTTGTTATGTTTGTGTTGTAAGAGTGACCATCCTTTCTATAATAAGAAAAAAGAGTTTCATTCAATTTTTAATTTTTTTGAATAATTAAATTATAATTAAACATAATAATTGTGTACTCCATAAAACTTTTTAGGGTTAGTAACATATTTATTTTCAAAACATACACTCATATCTAATTGGATCATAAAGTTTTAATTCTTTCGATACCAACTCTTAATTACTACTAATAAATAATTGATAAGAAAAATCTGGTAGAAGAATAATCAAATTGATCTCTCTCACCTTGTTAATATGTGCAGTGACTCAAATATAGTTCATATCAATTTTAAATATTAGAATTTTACATATTAAATTTCTAAATTTTATTTTTGCTAATGCTCAAATTTGTTTGGACGCTTAACCGTTGTAAAAAATTTCGGACATTCACAATAAAATAACCAGAAACACTTAACGATTTGGCTAGTCGGGATACTTCCGGTATGAGAGTAAGTATTAACTTCAAAATATATTAACTATGGGGTACTAAGTATTTAGTTGCTAGAATGACATTATTCCTTTTACCTCTATTGTCTACTTTGTCTTTAATATCAACTGCTTCTTTCTCTCTTTCCGCTGGGTAGTCCAATGAATTCTTTTAAAAAAGGTAACTGCCATCTTAATTATTGGGTTAACTGTCATGTCTATTAGCGTCTGGAGTGAATACCAATCTGAATCGGTATGGTAACTGTCATGTCAATTAATATCCAGAACAATGAGGCAGTAGAGCAAACCTATTGGACTTAAAAGTCCACTTGTGGGCACATTATGCCAAATGGACTGTAAGATTAAGGCCCAATGTAGACAACTCATTTATTCTAGTAAAATTCAAAGTCCAACATTTCCCCTCACGCCTTTAGCATGTGAAATGAGGTGAAGGAGTAGAAAAAAAGGGCTTCGAGGGCTAAAAACTTTTAAACCGAAGGTTAAATGTTTCGGGAATCCAAGGACTGCTGAGATTGAAGCTTTTGGGAGTCCGAAGGTTTCAAGATCAAAGAGATAAAACTTTCAGGAGTTTGGGGATTTCAAAACCAAAGAGATAATGGACTTTAGGAGTCAATAAACTACCAGACCAAAAACAAAAGGCTTCGATAGTCAGAAGACTGCTAAGACCGAAGAGAAAAGGCTTTGGGATTCTAAGGACTTTGTTATTTCCTAGAGGCACACTAGAGATCTAGAAATAGGGGGGGGGTGAATAGATTTTTAAAAACTTTTGTTCATTTAAAAGATCAAGTATAAGATGATTAATTTGTTTAATTAATTTATCACAACGAAATATTAGTATAAAAATCCCCTTAAAGATTTAATGAAATCGTGATTCTATCTTTGCTATATGTGAAGATGTGTCACTGACAAATATAACAGTTTATAGCAGTTATTAACAGAATGTAAATGTTGAAAGTAAATAACACAAAATGTTTTAAATGGTTCGGAATATCAACACTCCTAGTCCACTCTCTTACTTCAACAAATAAGATATCCACTAAGGATAAGGTCTCTCAGACCATATTACAACTGAATCACTTAGATTCTTTCGAGTCATTAATTCTTTTTTTCGAGTCACTTGGCAGTTTTTATCAAGTACTTTTTTTCTTCTTCTCGTTTTCGTAGCGTAGATTTCTTCATTTAGCTTTTTGTCGAGGTTCAACTTTGTACTTAGGTGATTCGTATTTGGATTTTAATCCTCATACATCTTTATATCTCTTCAGAAATAGTTCCATTGAAGAGTTCCATTGGAGCATTTAATGCTCTGATAGTGCAGTTAATGCTTGTCTGACTTTGGGGTAAAAAATATACTTTCTTTTGAACCTAGCATATCCCATCAGTCAGTAGTTCTTACCTACCTCTGAAATGACATGACAGACCTTCTATCAAACGGCTTCTGATCTCTCTCTGAATTTGAAGATGGTGAGAAACATTCTCAATATCTTTTCTCTGATGCTTTGTAATTCTTTGTACTTATCAGACTTATGACTGTTTTGACTATATCTTTAATTTGATGATGTTGTGGAGATACGTAGACTCTGATATAGGATTCTCAACGTCCTTAACTCTACGAAGGTCTTTATAAGAGTCAGTATGAAGTTCTATAATCTGGTCTACGAAATATGCTTTACGTTGCCGGAGCAAACTCTATGAATTTTTCCTTGAAACAGCTTTCTTAGCTTTGATGTCGACTCTGATAGTAGCTTTACGAATCAGAGAAACATCTCTACGTTTTTTATAGTAAATTTGACTTGCTTTTTGAAGATACGATTCTGAGAACCATCTCTACGTTTTCGATAGTAGTCTTGACTTGCTGCTTGATGATTTTGACTCTGATAACAGCTTTATGATTATGAAAAAACATCTTTATGTTTTCGATAGTAGTCTTTCTGACTTAATGCTCAGAATCCTTTGCCGGTTGATGAAATACTAGAGTGCTCTGCTTACAACCTTCACATTATGATTCAGGATATTATTCTCTACGATACTTCAAGATTATTTAGGCAGCTCCATAGCTTAATCTACGATTGCTCAGATAGCTCAATTATCTTCTTAACAATTCTGACTGATGCACTACGAACTCAAGACTTACTCTGCGAACAATAAAGACTTTATGAATAGGCACAGTAACTCTAAGATGTTTTATGATTGCTTAGACAACTTTATGGCTTGTTCGACGATTCCAACTGCTATACTACTAACTCAATACTTACTCAGTGATCAACAAGGACTTTACGAACATGCAGAGTAACTTTACAAAAGATCTGATATTATCAGTTTATACATATCATTATCTCAAAGGATCAACCTAACAAGTTTGATCATTCAACTCTAAGTCCTTGTGTAATAAATCCCAGATAATGACTTTACAAAAGCTACTGAACAATTATATATTAATCACTTTTTTTTGTCATCAAATCATACAAATGCAAATCCTAACAGACTTTAGATCAAATGTAAAAGATTTCTAGATTCCAAAGATTTTAGACTAAAGATAAAAAGCTTCGGGATTCCAAGGACTTCATATTGAAGATAAAAACGTTTTGGTATTCCAAGAACTTCATGCCGAAGAGATAAGGTTTCGTGATTCCAAAGACTTCAAACTAAAGATAAAATGCTTTGGGATTCTAAGAACTTTAGACCGAAGATAAAAGGCTTTGAGATTCCAAGGATTTCAGACCAAAGATAAAAAGTTTCGGGATTCCAAGGATTTCAAATTGAAGATAAAAAGCTTCGGGATTCCAAGGAATTTAGACTGAAGATAACACTTAGAAGGAAATTGATCTGCTAGTGTTTAGAGGGGGTGTAAGCTTTATCTTCATTTTCGTTTCCCATGTCCTTGGAGTTATCACTCTTCTACTGTCGATCGTCTTTGAAATCTTTCTTATTACCATCTCTTCTATTCTTTTCTATCGGTTTTCATCGTCTCTGGGGTATCTTCTTTAATGAAAATCATCATTGAATTTCGAAGAACCTCGGAGATTGGCGATGGCCTCT
The DNA here is from genome assembly GCA_947179155.2 of Hedera helix. Taxonomy (NCBI): domain Eukaryota; kingdom Viridiplantae; phylum Streptophyta; class Magnoliopsida; order Apiales; family Araliaceae; genus Hedera; species Hedera helix. The sequence continues at coordinate 37,223,021 of OX359278.1, forward strand.
TCCATTTTTATAAACTTGTCTACTTTGTCATAGGCCTCAGCTAGAATTTGAGGGGCTTTAATGATGATCTCCTCTATTAGGCGACTGAACTTGTCTATATTCAAGCCCATTGTGAGGAACTGCACCGCCTGAATTGAGTCCAAAGTGGAGATTTTAGATGCTGATTCACGGAATCTCTTTATGTACTGGCGAATAGACTCATTTAGTTTCTTTTTTAACTTAAAGTAGTGAAATCATCAATTTTCAATCGCCTTTTATTGATGTCAAAGCGAGTGTGAAATTGCTATTGCAACTCTTCCCATGAATTTATAAAACCATAAAGAAGTGCAACTATCCATTCTTTTGCAGTTTTCTTCAATGAGATGAAGAGATGACACATCCTTACAGCATCATAATCATAAAAGCACATTACTTGCTCATATGAGTAGGTGTGGTCATGAGGATCACCTGTTCCATCATAAGTTTCTAAGATAGGGACCTTGAGGGATCTGTCAATCCTGACCTCATCAAACTCCTTAGTACGTGAAAGAAGATGAGTAAGGCTTTTTGTCTTTGGCACATCTCTCAAAGGTTCTCAGAGGAGGCATTTCTCCAAAATGACTACCTCGGCGTTGTCTTCTAATTGGTTCACCACTTTTATGTCATGAGAGAGACCTTGATCTTCTCCTTCAGTCTCCAAAACTTGATGATCGAATGCTAGTTATCTTGCAGTCATGGTGAGAGTCATGGCGACGCGGTCGAGGAGATGCCTCCTACTCATTCAAAAGGTTTTCCTCGACTCTTGTCTGATCTGCAAGTTGTTTGTCAAGTTCTTTACGTTGAAGTTGAAGAGCTCTATTTTGTTCTTGTACCTCTCGCTGACGACGCTGCTTGTTAACATTTGTGAGTCGATGTGACTACGAGTGTGCTTCTCCGCAGGTATTGTTATGGTGATTGTATGATGGGGTTAGTGCCACCATGCTAGTTTTTTGTTTGTTAGGATGGTTGAGAAAATCTCTACTAAATACTATATGACTCTCCTTCTAGCGCTAATGTTAATGGTCGAATCTATCTGGACACTCAACTGACGTAAAAGATTTCGGACCTGCACAATAAAATAACCGAAAACACTTGACGACTCGAATTATCGGGAGATACCTTGGTTGTAAGAGTAAGTATAAGTTTTAAAATATATTAAAAATGTGGTGCTTAGTATTTAATGGTTAGAATGTCATTATAACTTTTACCTTTATTCTCTATTTTGTCTTTTATATCGATCACTTTTTTTCCCTCTTTTTGCTGGGTAGTTTAACGGATTCTTTTAAAAAAGGTAACCATCATCTCAATTATTGAATTAACTACTATGTCTATTAATGTTCAGAGTGAATACCAATTTAAATTGGTATAGTAATTGTATTGTCAATAATGTCTGGAGTAATAAGACAACGAAACAAATCTATTGGATTTAAAAGTCTTTTTGTTAGAGCACTAAGCGTCTAAGCCTAATAATTGCGAGATTAAGACCCAAAGTAAACAAACCATTTATTTTAGTAAAGTGCGCAACCCAGCAATTTTGATTAGCAAAAGAAGGTAAACTAACCCCTTGAACTGGAACAAGCAACACCAACACCAACACCAACACCAACGAATTTCAAAAAAGTAAAAAGCAAAGTCGGACAATTTAATTAAAAAAATTCACCCAAATGAAACCTTTTTTTTATGTATCTTAAGAATATTAATTCTGAAAGAGTAAGGAATTATCTGTGTTCCGAATAAAAGATTATTTTATGTTTTTAAAATAAATGAAGAATATATTCTCATCTCTTATATACCTGTAAAACCTTTTTATTATGAAACTCATAAATACGTAAAAAAATAAAATATACTATTCACTAGTTTTTAACTAATTTTAAGAACATGAAATAATTTTTCGTTTCTAACATACGTGCCTTTGTCAGAGTACTGGCTGACTTCATCTTACGGTTTCAAACATTGATGTAATTTAGCTAGTCCATGTTTCTTTTTGAGGTCTAATGCAGAGGAGGGTTTCAACTGGTTGGTGAAAATTAGTGACACATTTCAATTAAAAACTAAGCCCTGCTCGGAATTATAGCCAGCCTATGACCAAAGAAACCGCCCCCAATTTCCACTAAACCATAAATTAGACTCCTCCTTTATTACTTCTTCAATTCTTGGTCTTCTTTTTATTTTCATAGTAGTAGCACGGTTCAGTTAACATGAAACAGAAATGCAACACCGTGAAATAAATTGACCTTTTTGGGTATACATATTATTAACAGTTTCAGCAGGCAGGAAGATGTTGTCATCCTCTCATTATACATAATTTTCCCTTGGCATATCGAGACATTTAAAATGGACATCTCCTTGTTAACAAGTCAGTACAGAACAAACATATTGAAGGGAGGGAAGAATGTGAATTTCAAGCCAACACCAAAATTTTCACAACCAGATAAAAGATTTCTAATTAAAAATACTCACGTTTCATTCACAAAGTTTACTGAAGTACCATCAGCACCATTTACCATCATACCACCACCTCTTAATTCTAAATTCAAACCATAACCGTACCACCAAAAATACCCACCTCAAATACTGAATTAGATACTGAAATTAGGAATAAAATCAAACTCAAAAGACACTGAAATTAGACATGCTATAAATAGATTAACCAGAGATCTCAATTGATTTCACATCAGGCTTCTTAACCTCCTCTTTCGGCACAGTCACGGTTAGCACTCCGTTCTCCATCGCCGCCTTCACCTGATCCACCTTCGCATTCCCCGGCAACTTGAACCTCCTCAAGAACCTGCCACTGCTCCTCTCCACCCGGTGCCACGTGTCGCCCTTCTCCTCCTGTTCACGGCTTCTCTCTCCGCTGATCTGCAGCACCCGATCGTCCTCCACTTCCACCTTCACCTCCTCCTTCTTCAGCCCCGGCACGTCCGCCTTGAACACGTGGGCTGTCGGAGTCTCCTTCCAGTCGATGGTCGCGTTCGCAAACGACGACGCCTCGCAGGAGCGTAATCGGTCTGAGAGCTGCCGGAAGTTGTCGTTGAACGGGAAGCCCTCAAATGGATCCCAAATGTCCAGGGAAAATGGATCGTAAGAGTTTGATCGGCGGCCGAAGAAATTTGGGATGATCGACATTTTCTTCAAAGTGATTGGAGATCTAAAAATCAGTTACAAATTGCTGAGAAAATTGGAAAATTTTGCAGATAAATGTTTTCCTGTGATAAAGTGCGAGTAGTATACTGTAAAAGGTTATATAAAGGGAATGGGGATAATTTCGTGATACTTCCAGAGTTTTCTATAGGCTTACGAGAAGGTACTCAAAGTCACGCGCTCTACTGACGGTTACATTCCGATCTGGTCAAATTGCATCTAAGGACCTTAACTTCCGATCTCGTCAAATTGCTTCTAAGGACCTTAACTTCGAGAGTTTTGTGTTTTGGAACTGTCTTCAGGATTTTGCATATTTGGAAACAATCTAATGTATGAAAAAAATTGATATTTTCACAATAAATTTTGATATTTTTATATATAGAATATACATATAGAGCTATAACGACAAAACGATAATTTAACCGTCATTATATATTTATAGCGATAATTTTACCGTAAAAATATCAAAATTTTTATGATTTATTAGTTCTTACATGTTTTGACAAAAGGGACGACGGAAAGTATCTAAAGCGGGTACAAAAAGTCATAAAATATAGTGATCTGATGAATTAAAAAGGATATCAATTAGACGAAAATTAATTTATTCTATAGGATTCATATGCATCCATTGTTCTCTCTTAAATTCTATGACTTTCACATGCATGTCTACCATTTAAAATTGTATTCAGGTTGCGGGATTTACCTTATTGTGGGCTAAGGCTAATGTATTTTTGTTAATTATAATTCTAAAATTATTAATTATAGAATTAAATAATTCTACTCACATGTTCATTTAGAATGAAATTGTTTATGGAATAATTTAAAATAATCTTATCTTATGTTTATTTTGTGAAGAATTATTCTACTCACATATTCGCACTACTGATTTCATCTAAAGATTAATTTTGTTTATAAATTTTTAAGTAATCAAATAATGATAAGTATAATCCCTAATTGAATATAATATTTAATAATCTCCCATTCAAGTCTTTTATCATCCGTGAAATTAATTTTTTTCTCACGTCCAGAGTAAAGCTGAACAAATAATAAGACTTTTATTACGCAACATACATACGTTACTTATTGCAAAACATTCAAGTAAAAAACACATGGGCCTTATTATCATAACCTTACTAGATACAATACTATGTAAATTTAAATTCATCAGCTCCATGAATTTCAGGGCCCAGTTTCAGTGCCGTAATATACTGTTGCGGATCAAATTCAGCTCATTGATAACATTTCTGATACTCATTCGAGCTTGTGGCGACTCCACAGAGCATGCAACTCCAACTTCTATAACTGCAACCAGGCACATCTCTGTTATGTTTCTTCCTGTAGACCCTTCATTTCCTTCAAGAATTGAAGGGTCTACAATATCTTTCACATTCTCTAGAGATGCCATGCTTGCAAAGTTATGAAGATTAAGGCCTTCCTTAAACATGTTATCAGTCGGACTCTTCCCTGTAATCATCTCTAACCACAAGATTCCAAAACTGTAGATATCCCCATTTGTAGAGTACTCACTTCCAAGGCCATACTCTGCCATTCACAAGACAAGCATTAACAAACAAAATTTCCAGCTAGATGTGTAGACTCATCACTCTTATATATGTTGAAACAAAATTTGAAGTATCAACATTCTTGAAGGGAAAAAAAAAGGTCTATATATCAATTTTGACAATAATGTGAAGAAAGCGTATATCCTGAAAAGCAAAAACATAAAATATATAAATATGCTATAGTCTACTAACAACCAATCTTACGCATGGATGGCTTGATTTCAAGTTAGCAGTCACGCATGTGTGTTAAGTGCTTGGAGCAGGCCATCAATTACCAATTCTAGAAAGAAAAAATTAAATTTTAAAATACTTACCTGGGGCTGCATATCCAATAGTTCCTCTTAATCCAATTGAACTGCTTTCAATTGCGTCTGTAAGTTCACGAAGAAGAAATTTTGCTAGCCCAAAATCTCCAACATGCGCAACCATGTCTCCGTCAAGTAGAATGTTGCTTGGCTTTAGATCACAATGTATGATGGGCTTTTCTCCCCAATGATGAAGATAGTCAAGTGCACAAGCCACATCTATAGCAATATTTATTCTTTCAAGAAGGTTGAGTCTATGCAGCTCATCCCTATCTTTCTGTGAGTCTGGACTTGAATGCAACCACCTTTCTAGACTCCCATTGGGCATGAACTCGTAAACTAAAGCTTTGAAGGCATTACCCTGGAAATCAACACTAGAGCAAGAAGTTATGATCTTTACAAGATTTCGGTGTCTAAGACTTCTCAAAGCTTCACACTCAATCATGAAACTCTTGGAAGCTCCTCGAGTTTGAAGGTTTAGTACTTTGATAGCAACAAACACTTCCTCCACATCCAGAATTCCTTTATAAACAGAACCAAAACTACCCATGCCAACTAAATTATCTAAAGAGAACCCATCAGTTGCTTTGAGGAGCTTTTCGTAGGTCACTCTGACAAATGGCTCCTTCAACAATGGTACAAATGATTTCACCGTTCTTTTTTTCTTTTTATGCCAACAAAACAAGTACAACATTATAGTCACGAATAGAAGTGTGCTTATAATGGTGATCACAATTATGAGTGCTCCATGTCTTCCTTGTCGTTTCATTGATTCTTTTGCGGAGCATTTGCGTAGAAGAAGTTCAGGTGATCCCCCGCAGAGCTTATTGTTTCCAACAACTGATATTGAACTTCGATTAGCAAAAACTCCTCTCATTGGTACCTCGCCCTCAAAATTGTTAAAAGACAAATTTAGGCTTTTCAAGGAGAATTGCTCAAAAAATCCCGGAATTTGTCCTGATAAATTATTATAAGAAAGATCAACGTTTAAAACACCTTTTAAAGAACTAAATGATGATGGTATGGAACCCTGAAAAACGTTTTCCTGAAGGAATAGGTTTTCAAGGCTAGTGCAGCTACCAAGAGTACTTGGAATTTCACCAGATAAGTTATTCTTAGACAAATCCAAAGACCCCAAGTTCTTAAAATTGCCCACATCTAATGGCAGAGGTCCATGCAAGTGGTTTCCGGAAAAATTAAGCAAAATTGATAGAGCTGAAAGTCTAAACAGTTGTTTGGGAATGGGACCACGAAGGTTATTTTGAGAAAGATCTAATAGCAATAATCTTTGGCAATTTCCAAGACTTGTGGGAATGATACCCTCTAATTGGTTGATCTCCATGCTGAGTTCAATTAACATGGATAGATTTCCTAAAGAATTTGGGATTGCACCTGAAAATTTATTTCCTCCCAAATACAGGTCTTGTAATTTTCCAAGATTGCCTATGGTCCAGGGAATTGTGCTGGTAAATTGATTATTTTGTATAGACAACCAGGATAGGTTAACAAGATTGCCAATTGTTGAAGGGAGTGTTCCGTATATATGATTTTCTTGAAAATCTAGAAAACTAAGTTGAGTTGAAAGGTTGCCTATAGAATTTGGTAGCAATCCCCTTAGTTTGTTATAAGCTACTTCCAATGTTTCTAAATTGCTACAGTTGGACGCAGAAACAATAAAATTCATCTCATCAGGTTCCCCACTTCCAAGATTATTCCCAACCAGAAATATATCCCTTATATTCTCCATTCGCCTAAAATCAATTGCTATTTTTCCATTCAAATTGGTTTCAGATATTTCAAGTGATTGTAGGCTAGAACAATTGGAGAGTGAGGATGGAAGGGTTCCAGTAAACTGATTCTCTGATAATTGAAGATCTTGAAGATGTGGGAGCATCGAACCTAAGGAGGGGGGAAGACTACCTTGTAGTTGATTTCTAGGCAAAGATAAATCAGTTAGCATGGAAAAATTAAAGAGCGAAGGAGGGATCATACCAGACAAATTATTGGCACCCAAATAAAGAAAAGAAAGGTTTTTCAACTGACCGATAGAATCTGGAATGCTTCCTTCAAATAAATTGTAAGAAGCAGATACAGTTTCTAGAGAGGTAAGATTTCCAATGAAAGGTGGGATTGCTCCTGTCAAGTGGTTGTAATGAACATAAAGCACCGTGAGCTTTGACAATGCACCGAGTTCTTTTGGTAATCTGCCAACTAGATTATTATAACCAACCTCAAGGATTTCAAGGTTGGAGCACCGCGATATGTTGGACGGAATTTCTCCTTCAAATTTGTTCCGCGCCAGGTAAAGTATATTCAACCTGAACAAGTGACCAACTTGAGGAGGAATTTCCCCATGGAAACTATTGTTGTAGATCAATAGCTCCCGGAGAAAACTCAGGTTTCCCACATAAGGAGACAATGAACCTACCAAGCCTTTGGAAATTAAGTTTAATCTGGTGACTCTTCGATGTTTCTGACCACACCTAACACCTTTCCATTGGCAGAAATGAAATGAATCATTCCACGAGCTAAGAGCCCTTAGCGGGTCTTGCAAAATGGAATGCTTGAAGGCCAACAGTGCCAGTTGATCTGTTTCATTTCCTGCAAACGCGCCGTGGGTCCTATTAATAAGCAATGAGATGACAAAAAACAGACATACTACTACGGGTTGGACACGAATCATTGTGAAGTGGGAACAACAGAACCTCAAAATATCTATCAAGGTTTTCAATTTGTATTCTTAGGATCAACGTTCTATATGTTTCAAGTATATATAAGGAATGTCGGGCTGTATCCACAGGTGTCCTGACTTTGATTGTTGATTAAGATAATAAAATGGTCTAATATAAAAGCTGTTCTATCCCTGTTTTCAAACCATTTTCAAAGTATATTGTTGCGTTATGGACCCAAATCGGAGCGCCCATGGAGCGGATGACCCGGTGGGTATAAACCACATAGTTCATTGTCAAGATACAATGAACATGTGTACATAACCTCTCCATTTAAGCTCTTGGGGTTACATGGAGTAATGTTCTTGGGAGTTACATGTTCTTGGAATGAGTATAAAAGGAAGTGAAAGTCCGATAATAATTTAGAAGGGGGGTTGAATAGATTATTACTATTAAAAAATATCTTAGGCCTTTTTGAATTTGTAATTAATTTTGCAGTAAATAAATTTGCAAGACAATAAAATTCAATCACACAATGTACAGAGTTTTAGCTGGTTCACAACATACAGTTTGGGTATGTTGCTACGTCCAGTCTCAAGCTTGTCTCCATGACTTGAGATCTTATTACTATCAGTAATAAACTCTCTTTCAATAGGCGGAGAAACCTTTACAAAGTTTTGAAGATCAACTTCTAACTAATCACAATTAACTATCTTGGACAGCAAGCTCCCAGCTCCCTCCTCAAGCTTAATTGCACCTTTCCTTTGAGTTCAGTTCTATTCTATGATCTGGTCTTGAAATGAAAGTCTATTCCTCACCTCACAAGTGCACTAGAGATCCAACTCCCAGCTGACCTCTCTGAGACTTTGGTCTTGATTAAAGAATTACTCGTCTTTCTCACAGATACATAAAATAAACTAACTCTACCGTTTTCCTTTTTACAAAAGTTTTGATATAAAATTGCTTCTAAGACAAGCAGATAAAATTTTGGTATAGATATATTATGCAACAAGTATAAATTTATATTTATATACTTGTGATGACAAATATCAAGTATAATTCAATTTAAGCACTGTTTAACTCACAAATATATATAATGATATATTTGATCTATGAAGTGAATATAATAAATAAGGTTACTTAGAACTTTGAGTTCTCGTTCGGCTAATTCCCTCACTTAAGAGGAATATCTCCGCTATAGTCTCGGTGTCTAAGTACTGACCAAATTTATATCTTCACAACTATTATTTATATAAATATTTTCAATAGACCACTTAAGACTTTGAGTCCTCGTTCGGCTAATTCCCTCACTTAAGAGGAATATCTCCGTCCGCTATAGTCTCGGTGTTTAAGTATTGACCTACTTAATGATATTTATATAAATACACTATATCAATAAAAGATTACTTAAGACTTTTTATTTGATATAAATAGATGTAATATAAATATATATAAATGTATAAAATAATTTATATTTATATATCTATGACAATAAACAAGTAAGAGATAATTCAAATAAATCAAATAACTTATCTTAAATACTTTTGACCAATTTTCTCTTCTTCAAATAATCAGAACTTTTAAAGTAGAAGAGAGATAATGCTTTTTAGAGAGAGTATGTAGGCAAGGAGAGCTTCGGCTTTCTTTTCCTTTTTTTTTTAAATTGGTTTATGATAAAGAAGAGAAGCTCCTTAATTTATAGAAAACTTGAGCCAAGGACGTACTTATAATTCAGTTTAAAATAAACGGCTCGGATTGATTTGTTTTTAAAAAGAGAGGCTTGGATGACATGGATAATTAATACTCGAATTGCCTAACACAAACATACACTGCCAACGCATTCAATTTTTGGTCAAGACAAAATCTCCAGCACGTTCCTATTTAATAAATGCATATCTTCATTTAATCTTATATCAATTAAGCTCATGAGTCCCTTGGATGGGACATAATATTATAATTCAGTTTATACATTTTCAGCACACGGTTTTGCCTCATAATCATTTTAAGGATTTTTGGTCATGCAATCTAATAGTATTTTTAAAGCAATTTTACTTTTCCCAACAAGTGACCCACGAATTCATGCATACAAACTCTAGTTCATTAATTATTTGAGTCCCACGTAAGAAAGAGAATTTTCAGCATACTTTGTGTACTTGGTTTGCCAAAACAATCCTATATATTTCGGATATAAAAAGCATGAATTATTTTACTTCCAGCACTTAGTTATTTTCGGTCATCGTTTGTCCAATTTAGAAAATAAATAACGTTCCAGGAATGATTAATTTAATGATATTTTTAAATCCAAAAAAAAAAACTCCTTGCCTTAGGAAATTTTGATTTATGAATTAAATATTTTTAACACTTGATATTTATTTATCAAAGTTAAATAAAATATTAATTCAATCAAGATGAGAAAGATTTTTGAAAAGATATTTTAAAACATTTTAACAAATAAAATCCTATGGAGAGGATTCTACCATTTAATTATAATTTATTGTGATCATCAAAATAATCCTAATATTTAAGACCTATCAGGAAGCATATGACTGATCATTTAAACAAGCAAGCAATAAAGCAATTTGAGAGCAATATATAGAGAGTTTCATATAAGCCATTAGAATAGTCATTTGTGAAGTTTGAAAGTTTGTAGCTTCTCGAATTGTGAAAAATAAATTTAGTAATTATTTGTAGTCTAAATTATCGCTAAGAGAACTGTTCGTTGAACACGAGATTCTAGCCGTTCGTTGTTGTGGGCATATGCTTCAAAGGTAATCGAAAAAGTATATTAAATTTTTTCGATTCATTTCCGCTGCATGTATGCTCTATATTATTACATTGGTATCAGAGCTGATGTGTGCGAAAATTTCGTGCAAAATAGTTTTGTATTTTGGGAGAAAATTCAAACCCTAGTTATGTTTCAAGCTATTGTTTTTCCAAAAATTGTGTTTCCATGGACATTGTATGACAATTCTGATAATATGGTTGCGTATAATTTTTCGATACGATTTCGTGGATATGTGGATCACATTTTTTCGACTTAAAATGAGAAAGTTATGGCCATTTTAAAAAAGGGTACTAAACTATAATTTGCCATCTGAAAACCCTAGCTGAAGGTTGAAGACGATGATGTGGCAGCCACGTCAGCGTCACGTGTCAGACACGTCAGCACTACGTGGTAGCTTGGTCAGCGACACGTGGCAGGCACATCATCTGTCACGTCATAGTGGTCACAATTTGACTGTCGCGTGGACCAATCAGATGGTGACACGTGATAGTAGCCCAAAATCTCCAACATGTGCAACCATGTCTCCGTCAAGTAGAATGTTGCTTGGCTTTAGATCACAATGTATGATGGGCTTTTCTCCCCAGTGATGAAGATAGTCAAGTGCACAAGCCACATCTATAGCAATATTTACTCTTTCAAGAAGGTTGAGTCTATGCAGCTCATCCCTATCTTTCTGTGAGTCTGGACTTGAATGCAACCACCTTTCTAGACTCCCATTGGGCATGAACTCGTAAACTAAAGCTTTGAAGGCATTACCCTGGAAATCAACACTAGAGCAAGAAGTTATGATCTTTACAAGATTTCGGTGTCTAAGACTTCTCAAAGCTTCACACTCAATCATGAAACTCTTGGAAGCTCCTCGAGTTTGAAGGTTTAGTACTTTGATAGCAACAAACACTTCGTCCACATTTAGAATTCCTTTATAAACAGAACCAAAACTACCCATGCCAACTAAATTATCTAAAGAGAACCCATCAGTTGCTTTGAGGAGCTTTTCGTAGGACACTCTGACAAATGGCTCCTTCAACAATGGTCCGAATGATTTCACCGTTCTTTTTTTCTTTTTATGCCAACAAAACAAGTACAACATTATAGTCACGAATAGAAGTGTGCTTATAATGGTGATCACAATTATGAGTGCTCCATGTCTTCCTTGTCGTTTCATTGATTCTTTTGCAGAGCATTTGCGTAAAAGAAGTTCAGGTGATCCCCCGCAGAGCTTATTGTTTCCAACAACTGATATTGAACTTCGATTAGCAAAAACTCCTCTCATTGGTACCTCACCCTCAAAATTGTTGAAAGACAAATTTAGGCATTTCAAGGAGAATTTCTCAAAAAATCCCGGAATTTGTCCTGATAAGTTGTTATAAGAAAGATCAATGTTTATAACACCTTTTAAAGAACTCAATGATGATGGAATGGAACCCTGAAAAACGTTTTCCTGAAGGAATAGGTTTTCAAGGCTAGTGCAGCTACCAAGAGTACTTGGAATTTCACCAGATAAGTTATTCTTAGACAAATCCAAAGACCCCAAGTTCTTAAAATTGCCCACATCTAATGGCAGAGGTCCATGCAAGTGGTTTCCGGAAAAATTAAACAAAATTGACAGAGCTGAAAGTCTAAACAATTGTTTGGGAATGGGGCCACGAAGGTTATTTTGAGAAATATCTAATAGCAATAATCCTTGGCAATTTCCAAGACTTGTGGGAATGATACCCTCTAATTGGTTAACCTCCATGCTGAGTTCAATTAACATGGATAGATTTCCTAAAGAATTTGGGATTGCACCTGAAAATTTATTTCCTCCCAAATACAGCTCTTGTAATTTTCCAAGATTGCCTATAGTCCAGGGAATTGTGCCAGTAAATTGATTATTTTGTATAGACAAAAAGGACAAGTTAACAAGATTGCCAATTGTTGAAGGGAGTGTTCCGTATATATGATTTTCTTGAAAATCTAAAAAACTAAGTTGAGTTGAAAGGTTGCCTATAGAATTTGGTAGCAATCCCCTTAATTTGTTAGAAGCTACTTCCAATGTTTCTAAATTGCTACAGTTGGACGCAGAAACAATAAAATTCATCTCATCAGGTTCCCCACTTCCAAGATTATTCCCAACCAGAAATATATCCCTTATATTCTCCATTCGCCTAAAATCAATTGCTATTTTTCCATTCAAATTGGTTTCCGATATTTCAAGTGATTGTAGGCTAGAACAATTGGACAGTGAGGATGGAAGGGTTCCAGTAAACAGATTCTCTGATAATTGAAGATCTTGAAGATGTGGGAGCATCGAACCTATGGAGGGGGGAAGACTACCTTGTAGTTGATTTCTAGGCAAAGATAAATCAGTTAGCATGGAAAGATTAAAGAGCGAAGGAGGGATCATACCAGACAAATTATTGGCACCCAAATAAAGAAAAGAAAGGTTTTTCAACTGACCGATAGAATCTGGAATGCTTCCTTCAAATAAATTGTAAGAAGCAGATACAGTTTCTAGAGAGGTAAGATTTCCAATGAAAGGTGGGATTGCTCCTGTCAAGTGGTTGTAATGAACATAAAGCACCGTGAGCTTTGACAATGCACCGAGTTCTTTTGGTAATCTGCCAACTAGATTATTATAACCAACCTCAAGGATTTCAAGGTTGGAGCACCGCGATATGTTGGATGGAATTTCTCCTTCAAATTTGTTCCGCGCCAGGTAAAGTATATTCAACCTGAACAAGTGACCAATTTGAGGAGGAATTTCCCCATGGAAACTATTGTTGTAGATCAATAGCTCCCGGAGAAAACTCAGGTTTCCCACATAAGGAGACAATGAACCTACCAAGCCTTTGGAAATTAAGTTTAATCTGGTGACTCTTCGATGTTTCTGACCACACCTAACACCTTTCCATTGGCAGAAATGAAATGAATCATTCCACGAGCTAAGAGCCCTTAGCGGGTCTTGCAAAATGGAATGCTTGAAGGCCAACAGTGCCAGTTGATCTGTTTCATTTCCTGCAAACGCGCCGTGGGTCCTATTAATAAGCAATGAGATGACAAAAAACAGACATACTACTACGGGTTGGACACGAATCATTGTGAAGTGGGAACAACAGAACCTCAAATATCTATCAAGGTTTTCAATTTGTATTCTTAGGATCAACGCTCTATATGTTTAAAGTATATATAAGGAATGTTGGGCATAGTTGGGCTGTATCCACAGGTGTCCTGACTTTGATTGTTGATTAAGATAATAAAATGGTCTAATATAAAAGCTTTTCTATCCCTGTTTTCAAACAATTTTCAAAGTATATTTTAGAGGTTTAATAGTAAGCATATCAGACGTATTCTAATATTTTAATAGATAATACTAATCTTTCAAGCAAAACACTATTGTTTTCCGTGAAAAATATTACTTTTTAGCTTACATGTGTAAATTTAATCATGATTATAAATTGATGGACTAAAAGTAAGTTCAAAACTAAAGTTGTTTACACATGGGTAGTAAGTGAAGAATATATAGTAATTTTAATAATAATCGGTTTTATTAATCAAAATTATGCGGTTTAAGTCATGAGTCATATACATATTAAACAACTAAAAATTTTGAATTTGAATAATGTAAAATAGTCATTTTTAGCTTGATATTCCTCTTGATTGGAATTCTTGTTTTCTCATTGACTTTCTTGTAAACTTCCATTTAGGTCTTCTGCTTTTAGAATAATACTGTATCATTCATAATAATTAACACTTTATTTTCTTTATTTATAACCTTGTAATTTGCTTTCATACTCAAGGACCAATGTCTAAGCAGAGGGCCTATAGGCCCTAGACTTCAGCATTAGTGCTTTTTATTTTGTATTGAAGGAAACATTTATTGGTGTACTGTCCTGGTGCTCTCGATGCTATCTACTAAGTACTTCTTTTTGTTGATACAACAGTCGATTTGGTCAATTTTAAATTTAAAAAATAACTAAATCATTTAAAACGATTATAAAAAATTTAAAATCAAAATCGTCCAAACTTTTACTCCGTAATCGGTTATCGGCCTATTCGGTTATCGGTTAAATCAATCGGTTTACACGGTTTGATCGGTTATATATATAGCATCAGCAATCTATTTAAACAACAAACCAACATATTCTATTAAGATAATGGTAGTGATCTCAAAATTTAATCAAACATAATATATTTCTTTCTGTAATTTGTAAAGTTTTGCCATATTAACGAGTGTGAATGATAAATGTCATGGAAGACTTGTGTAATGTGATAAAAATCCAATGATGATTCATTCTTCTTATGTAACTTTTTCAGAAAGTAGTTTCTTTCATATGAAAACTCCTGGCTCTATAATTCCTGGTAGGTGGCTTGTTAAATATGAAAATGTGATGTCAGTTATTAGAAGAAATAAATACCTCGTATTGTCAATTATCTCAAGTATTACGAAAACACTTGTATGGAGTTTATATATAATTATATAAAATAAATAATTATTAGTAAAGTATAAAAATTATATTATAATTTTAAGTATTCGGTCGGTTTGGTTAGTTTTGATTTTTTTGAAAATCAAACCAAAACTGACCGGTCAAGCTTCGGTTTTTTGTTTTTAAAATTTTCAATTTATTGATTTTGTAATTTTTGGTTTGGTTTATTAAATATTATTTTTTAAAAAATTAATTTAAATTTTATAACTAGTAATACTTTTTAAATATTTATAATATTCATAATTATATTGACATAAACTAAATAAATTTATATAAATTTTAAATTTAAAAATATTTTTAATTAATTTTTAAAAAATTAATATTTATTTTATAATTTAGATGGGAGGTAGTAGTACGTAAGGACTTGTTTAATAAAGACTTGAAATAACAACTACTGCTTAATTTACATAGCACTAAATTTCTTTGTTTTTCTTGCGTAGATTAGTCATAGAATTCTACTTTCCACAACTGTATAAAATCATTGTTTTGCCATTAGTCATTGAATTCTACTTCCCAGAACTGTATAAAATCATTGTTTTGCAATTCATGCTGATTCCCTCTCTCTGTCTCTCTCTCTCATTGTCTCGCCATTGACTTTGATTGAAAGACTCCGAGAAAACTATAAACAATACTCCAAGAGAACTCCGAGAAAAACTCTAATCGGAATTATTACCCATCGATTTTTTTGAACAGAATTTTAGCCCTCCTTTTGGCACTAATATTGTCGCCTGATTTTGTGAACTCGCTTAAAATCGCCAAAAAATACGAATTATTTAGGAATAGTCACATTAAGAAGAGCCTGACGACTTGGGTCGTCGGGGGATTGGGCCGTCAGGGATAGCTCCGGTGAACTATTTGCGAACAGTCACACTGGGAAGTGTATGACGGCTTGGGCCGTCGTGCCAAAAGCGATAACAATGAAGGAAATTAAATTGTTGAAAAATAATAAAAATCTGTATATGAAAGTATGTGTGTATCGTGATCCTTGCTTATAACTGTATTTATAGTTGTTTTGAATTCACCTGAGACCAATTAGTAATAAGAGTCATTTTTAGAATCACCTTATAACTACTTGTAATTATTGTTTGTGTCCCTTTTAAATTAAGTCTCTCAATCTCCGTAAAATAAAGAAACACAATCTAAGTTGGATATAGACTCTCCTATTTAAAAGTCAAGTCATCACGGAGATAAAAGTAGGCCAATCTCAAAAGCTAGGCCACTTAAGAGAAATTGGATTGCACCCTAGCCAGCCCAACAAGATATATCCCAACAATTGGAATTCTTGTTTTCTCTTTGACTTTCTTGTAAACTTCCATTTAGGTCTTGTGCTTTTACAATATTATCATTCATAATAATTAGCGCTTTATTTTCTTTATTTATAGCCTTGTAATTTACTTTCATACTCAAGGAGCAATGTCTAAGCAGACTAGACTTCAGCATTAGTGCTCTTTATTTTACATTGAAGGAAAGATTAAGAGAATTGATATTTTTATATAATTTTTTAATATTTTCATACGATAAGATTTACATGTAGAGGTATAAAGACGGATAAACTGTCGTTATATATCTATAGCAATATTTTTATGGGGTCTACATACGTGTGAATTTATCAATTTCCAAACATTAATTGCTGTACTTTTATGGTGCGTTTGTCTCTATCCATTAAGTACTTCTTTTTGTTGGCAGGGTAAACTATAATCAATAAGAAAATAATATTTCATTTGTTTTAAATTATAAAATTAATATTAATTTTTTTTAAATTAATTTAAAATATTTTTAAATTTAAAATTGATATAATTTATTTAAATTTTAAAAATAATAAATTTTATAATTAATAATACTTTTAAAATATTTATGATATTTAAAATTATATTGACATAAAATAAATAAATTTATATCAATTTTAAATTTAAAAATATTTTAAATTATTTTTTTAAAAATTAATATTTATTCTATAATTTAGAAAGGAGGCAATAGTACATAAAGACTTGTTTAATAAAGACTTGAGATAACAACTACTACTTAATTTAGATAGCTTTAAATTTCTTTGTTTTTCTTGCGCACATTAGTCGTTGAATTCTACTTTCCACAACTGTATAAAATCAATTATTTTGCCATTTGTCATTGAATTCTACTTTCCACAACTGTATAAAATCATCGTTTTGCAATTCATCCTGATTCTCTCTCTCTCTCTCTCATCTGTAGTTCTATTCACTTTGTCATTGATTTCTACTTTTCACAATTACATAAAAAACAATTCACGTTGAAAAGTGATTTACGACAATATATTTATTTTATATTAGTAGCATCCTTTTTAAAGAAATTATTTTATCCTATAAAAGTCATTTATATAAATAGTAATATAAAATAACACATTAATTTTTATAAAATGATTTAATTGCTATAGCAATACTCTAAATTTATAATGAGTTTAATTTCTAAAATATCTTTTTTTGATTAAAAAAAACAAGTTATTAATTAATTTTTTGTTGAAACATTTAAATATATTTTCTTAACAATTGTTTTTCTAATATTTTATATTAGAAATAAAGTGTATTACCATATTTATAGACTCAAATTACCCAAATAAAAAATTCTATCGGTATATGAGTTACTTAGTATCATGGTGGATTCTAATTCTTTAAATAAGCATTATATACCAATGCAATGTGACATGTCAGTTTAATACATATTTCGAAAATCAGTACTCGTTATGCATAGCCTTTTTTTTTTTTCACTCTAAACAGGTAAACTAATAAATCTTTCTAAATCTTCTCTTTCTTCGAACACCGGGACCAATTTGAGGATTAATTAGTTTGCTAACATAATTTTTTTTATTTTTTTGTTAATTTTTTTATTTTTATATTTAACACATCTTTGGTATAATTTAAAAAATACAAAACGAAAACTATTACATTAAGAAATCCATATCATTAATTGCGTGCTAGGAAAAGTTTCAAAATATGTCCGAAAACTGATTTTAATTCTCAAGTTTTACATAAGGTAATACATAATAGGCGTAGACTACGGACCTATTTTCAATTTATTTGGTTGTTGACGTCTCAATATATTTTAGAGGTTTAATAGAAAGAATATCATAAGTAACATAATATTTTAATAGAGAAGAATATTTTTTCAAGCAAAATGCTACTGTATTTAGTAGACAATACTACTTTCTAACAAACCTTTTTAAATTTAATCGTGATCGTGAATGCAGATTGCCTGATTGAAAATAGATTCAGAACTAAAGTTGATTGCATGTGCAGTTTTTACACGTGGATGGTACGGTGAATATTTGATTCAATAATTATATACCAATTTTAATAATAACCGATTTTATTAAACAAAATATTGTGGTTTAAGTCACAACACTGTTCCACATACAAATTAAACTAATATAAATCATGGATTTGAATAATGTAAAATAGTCGTTTTTTACTTGATATTCCTCTTGGTTGGAATTCTTGTTTTCTCATTAGCTTTCTCGGAAACTTTATTTCAGTCTTCTGCTTTTAGGATTATCATTCATAATAATTAGCACTTTATTTTCTTCATCTAGAAGACTTGTAATTTGCTTTCATATCCAAAGACCAATGTCTGTCTATGCAAAGAGACTAGACTTCAGCATTAGTGCTTTTTATCATACTAGTTGATAGCCCGTGTAATGCACGGGCTAGTTTGATTAATGAATTATATACTTTATTAATACGGTCGTTCTCGAAATTAAAAATATATTATCTGTTGTAATAATTAAAAATAATTTTAAAGACCATTCATCGTGAATTTCTTTTTGATTCAATAGATTATATTATAAATATAAAATTGCAAATATGTAAATAATTGAGAAATTATTATTTTCACAACCGGAGGTGAATATACACTTGGAGATTTTTATAAATAATTCATACTTAACACATGAAACTTTAAACACCCACTATGAATTCACAGCAAAATTCTCTTAAATTAAACACCAAGATATCAAACGCTATCAAACCCAACACAATCCAATTTACATCTTGAAATTTAAACACCACATAAAAATACAGTATTATATCTTCCAAAGATTTAAGCTGTCTTTGGTCTTCTTTCGATTTGCTTCCTTGGAATTGAGTTCTTTATCCCTATGAAATAAAGTAATGCAGCAAAGAGTGCAAGAAAAATATATCAGAAGATATGGCGCAGCCAAATATAAATAGCAAGACCCCAAGACCTTTTTTTGAAACAAAGAAACTACAACAAAACGCCCAACATCAATAGTTGGTGCAAAACCAACCGTGGAGGTTAGAAAATTATGGAGACTTTGGGAGTTACCTAAGATGTAAGTCCACCATTAGTACCAAATTTATTATACATTTGCCAAGCAGATAGGATGAAGAAAGATACGAAGAGATGTCATCCCGAGAAACAAAAAGACCCTCGTTCTTCTCCTCCCGTACTCGTGACCTTTATTCTGTTTTGTATGCATGTTAATCATCTGAAAAGATCAAAGATCGAATTAATCAATAATTTGTTCCACGAAAATAATACTCTTTTTATTGATGATTATTAGAGAATATAACTAATGATTATGCAAAATGACATAACATTCTCAATTCTAACAACACAATTTTACAATTTAACTAAATGTCTCACATATTAAAAATAGATATCAGATAACATCTCCAGGCTTCAATTAATATATATTTTTACCATCCATCATTCACTTTCACAACATCTCAAGGCTTCATTTTAAAAAGAAATAGCCCGGCCATGTTAAAATACACCAATAAGAAAAAAAAAGGGGGGGGGGGGGGGAATGTATTACCTACTGTAACAATTAAAAACAACTTTAGAGACCATTCATCATATAGTTACTTAGCACGAATTTCTTTTTGATTCAATAGATTATTCAATTCATAAATTTATGTATGAAAGCATATTAGATATCAAATTCTTTGGTGCATATGTTCATAGAAGTCCACGTAAGAAGATCAATCATAAATAAAACTTGTGGCATAAATAATAATAGTGAAGTCCAAATATTCACACACACACACACACACATATATATATATATATATATAGAGAGAGAGAGAGAGAGAGAGGAGATGTATAACCCCTTGATAAGTAACAATAAACAAACATCTAACATGGAAAGAAAGAGAAGATATTCATGTATTACAAATATGTAAATGGCTTTTGACTACATGGTAAGCCCATCAACCTTAATTAGATCTTGATTTGCTTATCTTTTTTAAGAAAAGGCAAACATAATTGTTTAAATAAGAGACAAACTAATCTTTTAGACCCCAATTATTATAATAGAGATTTGCTAAATCAAACCCCACCATTCTAACACTGCATTTTTGCATAAGCTTTAGAAGAGGAGAAACCCCTTCAAATAAGGCTTCAATGGACCAAATTAAACACATAAGCACATTATTAATTTAAACTAAAAGAGAAAATAATAAACTTGTGAGAAAAATCATTTGAATCAGGCAAAATAAAATATGTAATTCCCTATCCTTGATTATGCATCATATATGCCAACAATGTAAATTCAATGAGCTCACTTACAATATTGATTGCATAATGCATAGAAACTAAACAGAAGATTGCATAATGCATAAAAACTAAACAAAAGGAAGAGGAGTCGAATCAAGAAAAATTGAAGCAACTATATGTGTTTTGTAAACTAACAAACAAAACTAAGATGCAGCAATAAGAAAACAAATTGAAATGAAAATACTAAAAGATTTAGAAAAAGGAAGAAAAAACCCAGGCCGTTTACCGAAAACTCACGGCCATTATGTAAGACCCCGAATTTTATGAAATATAAAATTTAATTTTTCTTCGTATATATTTTTCCTGAAACAGTAAGTGGTTAAATCGATAAAGTTTAAAGTTAAGGATGTTATGTACAAATTTTATTTTGTCGGATAATATTCGTTTTGTCGGGGAATATTCGTTTTGTCGGGGAATATTCGGGTCGTACGACGGCGCCGAAATAACTAATTATTGGTGGACCCCACAACGGAATATTTGTCGGATATAGAAAACGACAGAAGTAACCTTTTTAAATAAAAATAGTCAACAGTGTTAACTGTTAAAATACCAGTGATAAAAGAATAGTAGCATACGGTAATTTATGGTATTTTATTGTGGCACACGGTATTCTACAGTAGCACACGGTATTGCACAGTGTCTCGTATTATTGATCTGATAATTGACACCGTAACTGTTGCACACCATTTCATCAATAATTGTCGCTGCATAATATTTTATGTTATCAATTCAATAATTGTTGCTACACAGTATTTTGCATTATTGATTCAATAATTGTCATTACACTGTATTTCATATCATTGACTCAATAATTGTTGCTGCACTGTTTTTAAAATTATTGAACCTAATAATTGTCACGGTTGCAAATATACTATAATTTATATTATTAAATTAATAATAATCTGTAACGTGTTTATTACATTATTGTTGAATTATTGTTGTAGCATTATTTTATTTTATATGTTGGACCCACAGGAAGAATAAATAAATAAATAAAATAAAATAAAAAATTAATTAATTTTACTATTTGAAATAGTAACGTGAATAGTAACATGAATAGTAACGTAAATAGTAACATGTGGGACCCATGTGGGGCCCACATGAAAAAAAATGAATTGCAAAATGTGCAGGAAGGAAAAAAGCAGCCAGCGGCTGCGTGCTGAATTTTTCAGCACTGGCGTGCAGCACGCCAGTGCTCACCTACCGCATAGTGCCCTTATTTCTCCTATAAATAGCTTGTTCAGCTGAATAGAAAAATCACACCTAAAACATAAAATTTTTCTATAAGAATTTTATGAGTTTTCTCTGAGAATAGTAAGGTTATTTTGAGAGTTTGAAAGCCAAAAGGAGTGCAGAAAATTTTCAAGTAAGTCTTTTATTAAAGAGTAGTAATTTCATAAATTCTTATTTTTCACGGTATTCACAAATCTTCCTTTAGAAGACTCTTCTTTAAGAAGATTCATTTTTAAAAACTTTCTTTGGAAGATTTATTTTGGAATATTATTTTTAAAACTATTTAAAAGTAGTTATATTATACTACAAAAATTATGTTAAATATATATAATTTTGATAATTCATATTATACGAGTTATCATACACTTTGAAATTTATATGTGGTAATTACTAATTTTATTATAAAAATATAGGTTGATCAACCTCATTTAAATCAATATCCAGTCACGTGTTAAGGTAAGGGGTATCACTCTTTTCATCATCATAAATGGATATTATTTTCTTTCTTACTTGAAGGGATTATCATTCTTTGATTCTCGAAAATAATATCGTTTCTTTCTTGTGCCATTTATTTCCATGTATTAAATTGTGGGAATAACCTTACGGCGCGGTTTACCGCCTGTTGGTGAATAACCTTTTGTATTCATTCCTTATTAATCTTTGAGAATAACCTTACGGTGCGGATTATCGCCTGTTTGGTGAATAACTCTTCGTATTCAAATTGATGGGAATAACCTTACGGCGCGGATTATCGCCTGTTTGGTGAATAACTATTCGTATTCAAATTGATGGGAATAACCTTACGGCGCGGATCACCGCCTGTTGGTGAATAACCCTTTTTATTTGTCTCGTGTGGAAATAATTTGTTTACACGAATTATCACATGATACTTTTATTCTATATTCGTAAGTGATATCATTTTCCTTTATACTCATAAGGGATACCATCTTTTTCATCTTCCATTATTCAAACTTACTATGGTAAGGGATATTAATTCCCTTCACCTTTTGTTAATCAAACCTGCTACGGTAAGGGATATTATTTTCTTTCATACACCTAAATCGAAACTTATTATGGAACTATTGTTTCTATAATTCCTGAAAATATTATATGTTCCATAATAGTTGAATTTCATTATTTCAACTGAACCTTCCTATTTTCTGAACATTTCTATTGAACTGTAATCGTTATTCTGAACTGTGGATCTTGAGTATCATTTTTAAATTTCACTCCACATCATGTTGGCAATTTGGACATTATTTGAATCTGCACAAAGTAAACTTCCGATACTTATTGTTTATCCTGTTCTTCTGTTCATCATTTGTATCACTGTTATTTGTATTAATCATCAAGAATCAAACTGTTGTGAATATCTGTGGCCGGGGGCACAGATGTGATATAATTGTTGAACAGATGATAGGTTAAAGGTGATATACTAGGTTAAAGGTGATACATCTGTTCGGTGTCTTTTATGGCACGTGGTTAATGTTCTCTTTGTCCCGTAGTGCAAAGATGAACTGTTGATTGGTATGATTATGACCAAAGGCTGAATCTGGTATAATCATGACCGTTGGAGTTATATTGAATGTCTTTGGCCCGTAGTGCAAAGATGAATTGTTGATCTGCATGATTATAACCAGGAACTGTGAAGTTGTATTATCTTGACTAATGGTATTTCAGATGATAAAAGTTGATGATATTTTTACTAAAAAGAGAAGCGAGTGGACATTATAGTCTGCATTATTCTTCTAATAGATCGCTCATTCCGCTGCTATTATTGATCTGAACATTGTTTAAGAATTTAACTGCAGTTTTTGATATAAACCTTGTAGTCTATTGTATTCTATTAAGAACTCAACTGTTGAAGGCTAATGATAAATTATTCGTCATTATCTTAGTCATGATATTTCTTACTGGGCTATTTGAGCTCACCCTTTCTTTTCGTTCCATTGTTTTTCAACAGGAGATGAGAACGTAACGGGGTCTAGCCGGGGAATGGAGTGAGAGTGCGGGGATAGCTATCATAGTCTTCACGTGTTATAAAATAGTGTGGCAATAATAGTGAAGACTTAGTTGTGTTGTATTATCCACTGTATTGTTGTACGTTGTATTTCATTGTAATAATTTTGTTGTAGTCTTTTGACGACTCAAGTTTGGGCTGTGTGGGCTCAGATTTGGGGGCGTCACACATTACCTGCGGTTGTTGGATTCTGAGAGAGAGATGACTTTCTGTTCTTTTTTCTTTATTCCACACGCAGGTACCATATGTAACTTTCGTTCTATAAAAAATGGGCCGGTCATTTTTGAGTTTACATTAGTGACCTGTAAAGATACGGGATACAATTGATAATTAAACTCACTGTACTGTTTTGAAGATAAAGACCATATATTATTAATCCCAATATTACATTACAATTTTGTTCATTTGTGGGTTGACAGGGTTGTATTCCCTTTTGTACCAAAGTAAATCAAGCATGTTTAATCCATTAAAATCAAATGAATTTTAGCAAATGTTGCACCTTAATAAAATCATGTCAATTATTTAATTGGAAAAATTCATCTTACGATAATAGACACAGTTGAGGATTTAAAGAACATAAATTCACCTTTATAAATATTTAATCCTTGATTTTATATGAACAATCAAAGTAAATCAAGCATGTTTAATCCATTTAAATCATGGGTCGAACTTAAAGCGACCCTAAACTTGATCTAAAACTCATAAAAGGAAAAATCACGACTAAAATAAGAGTAGTAATCAGATAACAAAATCACTCCCAATCTAAAAAACAAAACAAATAATTCCACCCAACGGTTTAACTTTCACCAATAATTCAAGCCAATTAGTTGCTACAAATCACAAACCCTAACAATTCCAAATGTGCTAATAAAATCAACAGTATGCAAAGAAAATTATATAAATATATTTATACATATACCTGTGCGTTGAGTTTTGTGATAATGTGGCAACTAATTGAGAGATGCGAGATGACACAGTGAAACCATGAGACGGTGAGAGTCGGGAGAGAGATCCCCAAACAGAGCGACCCAGATCTATGATGGAGCAAAGAGGGGAACATAGTGAATATATAATTGTACAGAAACTAAAAGTTGAAGAAGAGGAAGAGGAAGAGGAAGAAGCGGGGAAATCTGAAGAGACAGCAACGGTTTTGTCGATTGAAGAATGGACTCGATTCCAAACTCGCGAGAGAGGAGAAATTAATTCGGTGGGTTTTGAAATTAAACCGAGTCAACTCGATTGGTTAGTTTAATTATATTTTGGCTTTTTATATATACTAATAGATATCGAAGGAAACATTAATTGGGGTGCTTTCATGGTGCTCTCTTGACAATATCTACTTCTTTTTCGTAGTGGCATACAAGAACTGACAAGAAAATAATATTCCATAAGGACTTGCTTAAGAGAGACTTAGCCTACGGAAAAATATTACCTACACAAATTGTATATAAAAAGTTATTCATATAAAATAGAATTTATATATTTCTTATCAATAAGAAAATATAAAATATTTAATTGTATGTCTCAGTTTCTATTTTCTCTCCTTTTTATACTTCCCGTACATAATTTTTTATGTATAATTTGTGTCTATAGTATTACTTGACCTAATATTCCATGTGAAGCACAAGTTAATTTATTTTTTAAAATTTAAATTACTTTTGGCACAAGTTCAATTCTTTTATAATTAATAAATAGTAAGAGACTGAAATATTACGCTTATTAGAAGTGCGCAATATATATATAATTTGCATACATAATTTATTATGAAAATTTATTTAATATAGTGAAATTTGTTCATTGTATATTACTTCATTAATAAAAAATATATAATATGGCTTAGATACTAACTAAGATAATATATTTTATTTATATTATTTTATTTAAGGTAGGTAAAAGATTGGATTCAATCTAATTATATTTAATATGGAGCTAAAAGATAATACATAAAAGAATCTAATAATTGTATTTGATAAGGATTTTTTAATTCTTTAATTATTTATTTATTGTGATTTAGTTATTTTTTAGGATATGCGAATTTAATTTATTCATTTCATAAATTAAATTTCACTTAATTTTATTTTGTAAGGACTGTTTGTTGTGTTTTTAAGTTGGAGTTTTATTTCTAGTTAAATTCTAAACCATGGTATTTTTATATATTATTACTTATATTAGATATATTTTTTCACTCTTATTTTGTGAGGATTAAGTTAAATTTGGTATGGTAGATAATTGATTGATCTAAAATTAACTTGAAGATTTTTGAATTAAATATAAGACTTTTAATCTATTTAAATAAATAAAATACTCATAAATGATCAATCACTATATTTAATGAATACATTTTTTTTAGTACTTATGATTGATATATTTAATATATTTCTATTTAACTTGGATAACTCATCAAATGGCGGTCCAAACTCGGTTAAAAAAATCAAAACTCATTAAGTAGTAGAATAGGATGAAAAATAGTTCTTCACAATTTTATTTATTTTTATATATTTGATTGATTAATCTTTGTTTTCCTGTGTTCGCTTGTCATTGAATTCTACTTTTCACAACTGTATAAATTTAATTTTTTTCTCTATGAATACTCTCATATATATATATATATATATAAAAGTACTGGTCAGTGGTCCCTGCTCATGTAAGTTATCCACAGTCAGTTTCAACTCAGAATTCATTGAAACTGGATACACTTCATGTACTATATAAATTTGGGTGAGGTTTGGTTCGTGCAATAAAATTTTGATATAATATAACAGTTTACATAATATAATAAAATAATAATAGATTATTACGTTATATTTATTTAATTAATTTTTAATATTTGTATAATAATTATATTATTATATTATGTTCATTTTATTTGGTTTATTAAATTATATAATTTTATATAATAAATAAAATAAATTTTAAGTTAAAATATCAAATCAATTATAATCAATATTATTTTATCTTTTATGACTTATTATTTTAAGGATATAATAAACTAATACATCAATTAAAAGATATAATGACATGCTTGAAAATTGATGTAATAGAATTAAGTCAATAATGAATTAATGCATATAATAGGTAAATCAGACATAATAAGTATCACATCAAAATAATAATTTATTATATTATAAAATTATTATATAAGTGCTTCTATACTTACCCTCAAAATGTATCCATAAGTCTTATCCTCATAAAAGATAAATACAAATGAAGTGATGCCATACTCTTTTGTCTTTTTTATAAATAAAGCTAGCGAGTATCTTTTTTGAATAAGTCTAAAATTTTCCTTATTATATTAATTTAACGTGAATTAAACGTCATCTTAATCCATCAACAACACGTTGATTTCCCTGTCTCTAAACTCTTTACAATGCACTGATGAAGCTAGGTGTTGAGTTATGGGGTCAAGTGACCCCACTAAACTTTTTTTTATATTTTAATATATGACATAATTAAAAAAAATTAGGTATGATATCTAAATTGACCCTACTGAAATTTTACAAATTTTATAATATATTGGGTCAAATTAAAATTTTACAAATTTCTCAAACAAGTATTTAAGTAATCAAGTATTTATGAATAAATTTGTAATTAAAAAACTTTATTAGGGGTCAATAAGGAGTATAATGTTATTATTGATTAAATTTTATTCTAATCAAATACTCTCTTATTTTCAAATTATATACATATTTTTAAGACGAAAATCTTTAAAATAAAATTTTATTATAATTTTCAACATATTCCTGATATTTGTTAGAAATTTAATAATAGTGGTATTGTAATACTTGATCTACCTAGTATATAAATGATGTCATGTTAATAATTTAATGTGTTTTATAGTTTAAAGTTATATATATATATATATATATATAAAATTAAAACGGATTAAAAAATAAGATATATTTCTATTTTTTTTTTAAAAGACTACGTATATTTTATATACAATCCAAAAAAATATAAAATAAAATTAATTTTTACCTAAAGTAAATTTTAACCCCACTAAAAATAGTGGCCGGCTTCGTCACTGCTACAACGAGAATATGTATACTGGAAATTAATAGAGATAACCAGCTATTATGCATGTCAACTTCATAAAGCGACGGGATATATATGCACATATATGCAGCGCGCAAACAGACATAGAACAACTTCGAAATTGATTAAACTTGTAGCCCTACCAACCACCAATCCTTTGAATATATTGTCCCTTTTTATTGGTCAATATAAAATAAGTCTTCTACTATAGAAAAATTAAAACTTAAAACTTTAATTTCATAATTTTAAGCAACTATTTTACTGAGCTATATGAGATTGTTATAAATGAGACAATATAAATTTTATTTATACAAATTTTTTTATTTAAACCAAAAAAAAATATAAATAAGTGGATAAATATTTTGACTTTTTATAAGATCAATAATATTATTTGTTAGTTTAGTAATAAAATATAGCACTAAAATTATGATGATAAATTGAAAAAAATATATATTATTTTATATTATTATTATTATTATTATATAAAATTAATATTTTTATAAAAAGTTAAAATTAAAAAGCCAGACTAAAATATTAAATGAGGTTGTTTTTTCAAAATTAATACTACTAATATATGATTTAAAGATAAATATTGATGAGGATTGAAAAAAGTAGCTAGAGATGGGAAGATGAACAGAAAAGAAGGGGATGATGGAGTAATGAAGGAGATGATATGGGATTATTCGTCAGTGTTAGGGCGTTTTGAGAGAGATGACGATAGAAATTGAGAGCTGGCGATGTAAAATTAATCACTTTGCATAACAAATTTTTATGTGACAAATAAGCATCGACTGTCAGCAATGATAACATGTAAGCGAGCCAAATTAAGACTAAAAATTTATTTTCTGTCAAGATTCGAACTCAATACTTCAATTTCATAACTTTAAGCAATTGTTCAAATAAGGTAAATAATAATGTTATAAATAAAACAAGATAAATTTTATTTATACAAGTTTCTTCATTTAAACCAAAAAAAAAAAAAAAAGATAAATAAGTGCATAACATTTTGAATTTTTATAAAATCAATAATACTATTTGTTAGTTTAGTAATACAGTATAGTAATAAAATTATGATGATAAATTGAAAAAAATTGTATTATTTTATATTATTATTATTATAGAAAATTAATATTTTTATAAAAGGATTTTGATAAAACATAATACATTGGCGTAATACATTATAGATCAAACATTCTCTAATTTTAAATGTATTACGTTCACTAATGTATATAATTTGTAAACTCGTTCTGCAAATAATTTCAGATTGTATATGGATGATCACTTGCGTTTTAGGTGTAATTGCATGAATAAGCTTAATTATTTTTTGAATCCTTTTGGATAAGATGGTATATGGCAATCTATTAAACTATTAAAGTTGGCTCAAAGGCTTTTTTTTCTTTTATTTTCTTTTTCGACGCATCGTATATATTGTTGATTTGTTGGGGCAGTTTTATTTAGCCAAAAATAAAATAAAAAACACTTTGATAAAAGAGCCCTACTGTTTTTCTCTGTGGTGGTATACAATAAATTAATAATATTGGATTCGTGTCCTTTTCTTTTGTGTTGGGATTCTTTTGTAATATCTGTTCAAGAGAAACCCTATACTTTCTTTCTATTGCAAAATTGAAGATTTTTATATCTCACTAATGAACGAATGGCCATTTAGCAACAAAAAAATAGATATTTATATAATTTGGATTTCAAATTACATCACTTAATTGTCGCCATTATGTAGTGAAGGGATTTATATACTTATGCATTGTGTGGTCATCTCTGACGTATTACGTCAATGTATTATGTTTTATCAAAATCTATTTATAAAAAAAATAATTTTATATAATAATAATAATATAAAATAAAAATAAAAAATCAATTTATCATCATAATGTTATTACTATATTGTATTACTAAACTAACAAATAGTATTATTGATCTTATAAAATTTTAAAATATTTATCCACTTATTTATCTTCTTTTTTTTTTGGGTTTAAATGAAGAAACTTATATAAATAAAATTTATGTTGCCTTATTTATAACAATATTATGTAGCTTAGTTTGCCAGTTGCTTAAAATTATGAGGTTGAAGTTTTGGGTTCAAATCTTGATGGAAGCAAATATTTTAGTTTTAATTTGGTTTGCTTACATGTCATATTTTAGTTTGGTTTATTTTGCATTGACCAACAAAAATGGGCACAATATCCAAATAGACTAATGTTGCGTTTGGATTGAAATAATGGAATGGAGGAAGGAATAAAATAATTTTAAAGTATTTCAAATATATGTTTGATTATTGGTGGGAAGTGAGTGATGTAATATAATGGTAAAATTATCATACATATTCATTCCATTGAAATGAATTTTATTCCTCCACCTCTCACATGAAATAAAAATCAAATAGATGAAATGAATTTTCATTCCACTAAAATGGTTTATCCTCCGAAATAATCATCTAATACATTTTTTTTTTACATTTTTTTTTAATTTCATTCTCTCAATCTAAACGTAACATAAAAGTACAATGGTTAATTTTACATTTTACACATTAACTAAGTAATTATATTTCCTAATGTCCCCAAAAAAATACAAAGTCATGTATTTCAATAACTAAACAAAAACAAAAAGAGAGAGAACAAGAAAAGAATATGTTGTTTCTTGGATATAAAAAATATTAAGAATAAATAAAGAAATTTAAATAAAATTCACAAATAAAAATAGTAAAGAATTGTACAACTAAAGTAAGAGAAATAGTGTGATCTGAACTGATGTATAAGAAAACGTTGTTTTTAAAGTGATTCACATCATTGCGGAGATCAACGTTCAATTCGGTGTAATAAATTACTGACATATCATCTCTAAAATATAATACTCCAATCTCTACACTGTTACTTTCAATAAAATTTACACAATTTGAAAAGCTCGAAATTTCATGAACAACATATTATTTTATTTTTACCCAATACCAACATATAATATATATTACAGATAATATATTATTTCTTTCACAAATACGTGTGCATGTGTAACTACTTGAATTACCAACATGTAGCTGGCAAATTCTTTCTAAATCATACTAACGAAGTGCCACGCATGAATACCTACTCTCCTGATTAATAAACCAACATAGTAATTCTCCATCTACTACACGCCAAGCACCTAAGATAAAATATACATGCATGCAAGCAAAGTGTTTGACGCGTGTTTTTGTCCGCTACTGTAATCATTAAATAACAAATCATTTACATTGGAAACAATTGTTAATAATCTTCAAAACTAGCAACAGCTTATGCCGTTCCAGAATGTTCTGGTATAAAAATAAATACATGTTAAAAAACGTAAATAATAGAAAACAAATATTGTCAAAAATAATTGATATTTAATACAAATGAATAATATAATCTTTTTTCTCCATATTTATACATGTATCTATATTTTTTCATCAACATGTTGTAAGCATTTATGGCCAATTAAGATTGAAAATTCTTTGATTAGAATCTAATTATGAATATAATTTAACTTGTCAACCCTTATTACAAATCCAGAATCATAATCGAATTCAGAATTCTAAGTTAATATAGACTTTGACCCTTCAAATTTACTTAGCCGCTTCAAAGGGACACTTGAATAGGTCAGTCTCAATATCGGACCTATCATAATGTGTAAAATATAATTCAAACCATATTTTAAACCGTAAATAATTTTGGACCTATACTTAATTCAGGATTCAATAAATTATATCCCAACACAAAGCAATGGGCAACTCTACTAATTCATATAACCATACAACATGCTAGCGGAAATCATCTGAAAAAGAGGGAATAAAAGTTGAACTCGTAACTGATATAATCAATGCATGCATGGTAGATATGATTTAATTCTGATTTGAATCTGCCACCAATTCATTATCCTAATAATACAATGTTAATAATGCACATAATTGATAATATATTATTAAAATAATTAATTTTATTAAAATATCTCCAACAAAATTAAGTCCTGCATGAGTCTCTTACTAGCAAGGCTTTGTATTATGTACATTTCTCAACCAAGGGCCAAAATGTTCTATATGCTTAAAAAAGGTGCTTTGTAGCCCAAATAAACCTTGGCTGGGAGTTACTTCTGTCAAAACAAGGCCAGCAAGGAGTTTGGACTCTTGGGTTTAATTCTTCTCTTCATTTCTTTCTTTTAGAGTAATTTTTATTTTAATCTTTACCTTTTTCATACAATTTAAAGTATTGTGAACATAATGGATCTTAGTCAATAATCTTAATAGATCTTAAGATGCTGAAACTCGTCATTTTACCAACCGGGGGGGGGGGGGGGGGGGGGGGGGGGGGGGGGGGGGGGGAGGGGAGGAATTACACACAAATATGCACGTATGACAATAAAAATCATTACTTCTCACGTGATATATTAACTATATTTAATTATTTATAATATTCAATTGAGGGGGAAAATTGGTGGAAGTAGTTACAAAACATAGATAGAAAGTAAATAACCAAGTTAAATAATTTTAAGAAATACATGAAAAAATAAGATTATAGACTGCTTTTTTGAACAATTAATCGACTACAGAGCACACTGGCTCCATCAATTTATCTAAACAAACGAACCCAATAATTGGAATTCTTGTTTTCTCTTTACTTTCTTGTAAACTTCTATTTAGGTCTTCTACTTTTATAATATTATCATTCATAATAATTTGCGTTTTATTTTCTTTATTTATAACCTTGTAATTTGCTTTCATACTCAAGGAGCAATGTCTAAGCAGACTAGACTACATCGCTAGTGCTCTTTATTTTATATTGAAGGAAACATCAATTGGTGTACTTTCACGGTGCGATTTTCTCTATCCACTAAGAGCATCTTTAAAAATCTCTTCAACTATTTTAAAATATTTAAATAGGTGAGTCACATCAAAAAAATTATCTTTAACAGTCTCTCCAACATTAGTTATCAAATTTACAATCTCATTCTCTCTCTTCAGAACTGATAAGTTGACTTTGCCTTTTCAAAACATTTATTTTATTTTGGGAGAATTAAAATCATATGAAAAAAATCTTAAAACATTTATTTTACTTGATGTATTTGATGTACAACTCATTTTAAAATTTAATATCATTCTTTTTTTTTATCTTGCCTTAATTAAATTAAAGAGACTGATGAAAGATGAAATATTAAAGTAACAAATAATACTCTTCAAATTACCACGTAAGTCAACAAATTTCAATTTGAAGAACTTTTTTTGCTACTACTGCTGGAGATGCTCTAAGTACTTCTTTTTGTTGGCAGGGTAAACTATAACCATAAAAAAATTATATTTCATTTGTTTTTAATTATAAAATTAATATCAATTTTTTAAAAATTAATTTAAAATATTTTAAAATTTTAAATTGATATAATTTATTTAAATTTTAAAAATAATAAATTTTATAATTAATAATACTTTTTAAATTATTATGATATTCGAAATTATATTGATTTAGATTAAATAAATTTATATCAATTTTAGATTTTAAAATATTTTAAATTAATTTTTTAAAATTAATATTTATTCTATAATTTAGAAAGAAGGTAATAGTGCATAAAGACTTGTTTAATAAAGACTTGAAATAACAACTACTACTCTAAATTTCTTTGTTTTTCTTGCGTACATTAGTCATTCAATTCTACTTTCCTCAACTGTATAAAATCAATTATTTTGCCATTAGTCATTGAATTCTACTTCCCAAAACTGTATAAAATCATTGTTTTGCCATTAGTCATTGAATTCTACTTTCCACAACTGTATAAAACCATTGTTTTGCAATTCATGCTGATTCTCTCTCTCTCTCTCTCTCTCTCTCTCTCTCTCACACATCTTTAGGTCTATTCACTTTGTCATTGATTTCCACTTTTCACAATTACATTGTTGAAAAGTGATTTACGACAATATATTTATTTTATATTATTAACAACTCATAATTGGGTAAGGGTTGTACCTTCTTCAGATGTTCTCACTTTGATTATTAATTAAAATAATAAATTGGTCTAATATAAAAGTTTTTTTCTTAAAAATAAGTTTAAGTACATAAATTTAAAACATATATTCAAATACTAACATTATTTATGCTATTAAAAAATATAATATAATATTAAAATTTATATTATATTTTACTTTTTAATAATATAAACTGTGTTAATATTTAAATTTATATTTTATGTTTATATTTGTAGATTTGCTCTTTCCCTAACGTTGCGTGGCCCCACCCCTACAACTTTGGCAGAACATAATCTACACACTCCATTTAAATAAATTTATTACAAAGAGCTTTAATCATCCAAATTAAGCTGGAAACAATACAGAGCAATATAATCTACCTATATTTTATGAGCATAAAATTATACTCTTTATGAATCCTTTTTAAAGAAATTATTTTATTCTATAAAAGTCATTTACATAAATAGTAAAATAAAATAACATATTATCTTTAAATTTACGTCATAATTTTTATTATCATGTCATAATTAATAAACTAACAACTAAATTCCTCTTTTTTTTTTAAAAAAAAACATATAAAATTTGTTTTGTAAAAAGAATATTTATTAATTGATGATATTATAAAATAATACAATATTTTTTAATTTATCATCATAATTTACTATTAAACTACACACTCAAACATGAAAAAATAAATTATCTTTTAATTACAAATTTTATAAATAAATTTTTTTTGAGACATGAATGGAGTATTATTTCAGGGGTCGATTACATTAATATCCTTCTCGTGAATCACAACTAATCAACATCAGTCATCATATACACGCGGGCCCGAACACATTCATTAAATGTGAACAAGCTAACCAAGTGACCCACTCATGAATAATAGATCATTAATTAATTATATTTTATAAATTAACTTTTATAAGAGTATTTAATCACTATAGCAAATAACCAATACTCTAAATTTATAATGTGTTTAATTTCTAAAATATATTTTTTGATTAAAAAAATGGTTAGTAATTAATTTCACAAAAGAGTTTCAATTGTTAAAAAAAATTGTTTCATAACAATAATAGTTATGTTCAAATTTATATCATCATCAGTAAATTAAATAATTATTATGTTTAACGTACAAACATGAAACAAAAATGTATTATTAATTTTAATAAAATTTCAAATAAAACTATTTTTGTGAAATAAAAAAAGAAAAAAAATAACCTAAATAAGACATATATTTGTACTTTCTCCATAAAAAAAATATTTATAAATCGTTTCTAGCTCTTGTTGGCTTTTTTTCTACACATTAAATTTTTTGTTGGAACATTTAAATATATTTTCATAACAATTATTTTTCTAATATTTTATATTAGAAATAAAGTGTATTATCATATCTATAGACTCAAATTACCCAAATGCAAGATTCTATCGGTATATGAGTTACTTAGTAATATTGTGGATTTTAATTCTTTAAGTATTATATACCAATGCAATGTGACATGTCAATTTAATAGTACATATTTTGAACTTAAATCTTGAGAAAAGTACAAGTGCACAATATTTAATAATAAAATTAGTGATAAAATATATTTTAATCATTAAAAATTAGAATTTGACATAAAAATTCGTGTCAAATCTCACTTTCTAATAATTAAAATAAATGTAATATTTTATTTTATCACTAAATATTGTATATGTAGTATTGTCTTAAAAGTTTCAAAAACTGATTTTAATTCTCTAGTTTTAGATAAGGTGATTTATAATAAACGTAGACTATAAACCTATTTTCAATTAATTTGGCCGTTCATGTTTCATTATATTTTATAGGTTTAATAGAAAAATTATCAAACGTAATCTAATATTTTAATAGATAATACTATTCTTTTAATTAAGTGAAACACTATTGTGTTTAGTGGACAATACTAATTTCTAACAAAAAAAAATTTAAAATTTAATCGTGATCGTGATCGTGATTGCAGATTGATTGACTAAAAATAAATGCACAACTAAAGTTAATTGTGTATAAATGGATGGTACGGTGAATATTTGATTCAATAATTATATATGAATTTTAATAATAATCAATTTTATTAATCAAAATATTGTGGTTTAAGTCACAACTGTTTCACATACATATATATTAAACAAATATAAATCATGGATTTGAATAATGCAAAATAGTCGTTTATTACTTGATATATTCCTCTTGCATTTCTGAAATATCTATTCTAATTAAATCAATGAGAATCCAAATTCCGAACCATGGAAGTATAGTTGTGCAAAGACCCTTGACTTTGGATCTACGGTTCTGTTTTGGTGGCAAACTGACATGTTTGTCTATATGGAAATACAAGGGATTAATTTGTAAATTCAAAGCAGGAATCTGACTACCGACATCAATGTTGAGAAAAATTATTAAATGAGCATATATGTCACGTGATATCTCACATGATTAATGTACTATTATTTTACGAGTACTATTTAAAATAAAAGGAGTCTCTTTAAATAATGAAGTGATAACATATGAGTGATATATGATATCACGTGATAAATGTCTCAAAATTACTAAATAATTTTTTAAAAAATCTTCAAAAATAAATCCAAAATTACAAAAAATAAATTTAAAATTTAAGTGATAAAATTTTAGTCAGATTCCTGGTCCATAAAAGTGGAAAGAGAAGCAAATTATTAAAAGCAAACGAATTGGAATTCTTGTTTTCTCACTAGCTTTCTCGGAAACTTTATTTCAGTCTTCTGCTTTTAGGATTATCATTCATAATAATTAGCACTTTATTTTTTTTTCATCTAGAGACTTGTAATTTGCTTTCATATCCAACGACCAATGTCTAAGCAAGAGACTAGACTTCAGCATTAATGCTTTTTATCTTATATCGAAGGAAACATTAATTGGGGTGCTCTCATGGAGCTCTCTTGACTATATCTACTTCTCTCTTGGTAGTGTAAACAAGAACTGACAAGAAAATAATACTGTACCCCATATTTAAGAAAGACCAGGCCTGATGAAAAATATTAGGTGCATAAATTGTATATAAAAAATTATTAAAAATAAAATAAAAATTTTATATTACTTATCAATAAAAAAAGTATAAAATATTCAATTATAGCCCCCGCTATCTATTTTGTCTCCTTTTTATATTATATGTACATAACGTTTTATGTATAATTTATTTTCATGACATTACTCAACCTAATATTTCATGTGAATCACGAGTTAATTTATTTTTTTAAATTTAAATTATTTTCGGCAAAAGTTCAATTCTTTTATAATTAATAAATAGTAAGAGACTATAATATTACGCTTATTAGAAGTGCTATATATAAAATTTGCATACAAAATTTATTATGAAAATTTATTTAATATAGTGAAATTTGTTCTTTGTATATTAATTACTCCATTAATAAAAAAGAATATAATATGACTTAGATACTAACTAAAATAATATATGTTATTTGTATTATTTTATTTAAGGTAGGTAAAAGATTGGATTCAATCTAATTATATTTAATGTGGAGCTAAAAAGATAATACATAAAAGAATCTAATAATTGTATTTGATAAGGATTTTTTAATTATTTTTATTTTTATTTATTTATTGTGATTTAGTTAGTTTTTAGGATACGTGGATTTAATTTATTCATTTCATAAATTAAATTTCACCTAATTGTATTTGATAAGGACTTTTTGTTGTGTTTTTAAGTTAGAGTTTTATTTCTAGTTAAATTCTAAACCATGGTGTTTTTACATATTATTACTTAGGAAAAAATGTATATATACAGTTGTGTAGTGCACAATCGACTATAACGACGGATTTTTTGGATTACAACGACGGTTCAACTGTCACCATAGACCAGAAATATATATGACGACGGTTTGACCGTCGTCGTAACCTAAAAATACTATCGTCATAATCGACTATAAAATACACAATTGTATATATACATATAACCCACTTACTTATATTAGATATATATTTTGTGTTATTATATATTTTGTGAGGATTAGGTTAAATTTTGTATGGTAGATAATTGATTGATTAATCTTTGTTTTCTTGTGTTCGCTAATTGTCATTGAATTCTACTTTTCGCAACTGTATAAATTTAGCAATTCGTGTTGAAAGCTGATTTGGAGACAATATGTTTGTTTTTATATTATTAACCTCGTGATCAGTAGTAACACTGAAAACAATACCAGCCAGCCGAATTAAATGGTTGTTTGATAAAAATTAAATAAAATAATTTTGAATATTTAAATAATTTGTATGAACTGAATAAAACATAATTATGAATATTGAATGAAAAAAGTTATTTAATAATTGACATGTCTGAAACATCTGAATAACAGATTTTTATTATTTTACCCCTTAAAAAAAATTAAATTTGTTATAAATTTATTTAATATTACTTGCTATAATAGTTAATATAATTTTATTTTTTTTACTTCATTCAACTAGAACTTATTCATTTAATCAGAAAAATTAAATTTAGTCATTCAATCCAAAATTCTGAACGATTCAGTCATTCAACTATTCAGCTCTCTATTAAGTGTTAATCACAGTCCCTAAATTGCTTGACTACTTGACTTTAATTAAGTAATCATGTTTCCTAATGTCCCAAAAAAAAATACAAAGTCATATATACTTCAATGACAAAACAAAAGCAAAAAGAGTGAAGGAGAAGAGAATATGTTGTTTCTTCGATATAAAAAATATTAGGAATAAATAAATAAATTTATATAAAATTCACAAATAAAAATTGTAAAGAATTGTACAACCAAAGTAGGAGAAATAGCATCACGTGAATTGAGTCATGGGAAAGCGCTGTTTTTCAGGTGATTCACGTCATTGCGGATAGATTAACATCCAATTTGGTGCAGTGAATTACTGACATATCACCTCCAAAATAAAATCATTCAACCTCCACATTATTACTCTCAATAAAATCTACACAATTTGGAGAGCTTGAAATTTCATGAACACCACACTATTTTATATTTGTCCAATACCAATACCAATATATAATATATATTATAGATAATATATTATTTCTTTCACAAATACGTGTGCATGTATAACAAATTGAATTACCAACATGTAGCTAGCAAATTCTTTCAAAATCATACTAACTAAGTGCCACCCATGAACACCTACTCTTCTGACTAATAAACCAACATAGTAATTCTCTATCTATTACATGCCAAGCACCTCTACTGATTCATATAACCATGCAACATGCTAACGGAAATCATCTGAAAAAGAGGGAATAAAAGTGGAACTTGTAACTTATAGAATCAATGCATGCATGGTAGATATGATTTAATTCTGATTTGAATCTGCCGCCAATTCATTATCCTAATAATACAATGTTAATAATGCATATAATTGATAATATATTATTAAAATAATTAATTTTATTAAAATATCGCCAAAAAAAAATTAAGTCCTGCAATGAGGTCCTTTCTAGCAAGGCTTTGTATTATGTACATTTCTCAACCAAGGCCCAAAATGTTCTATATGCTTAAAAAAAGTGTTTTGTAGCCCAAATAGACCGTAGCTGGGAGTTACTTCTGTCAAAACAAGGTCAGCAAGGAGTTTGGACTCTTGGGTTCTCTTCTCATCATTTCTTTGTTCTTTCGTTTAATTAAAACCTCATCCGTGTTATGAATAAGCACATAAAGTACAAATACTCACATAATAGAACCTGAGATCTAAGTGATTAAACACAAATATGCACGTACAATGGACCCTAACAATTGTTAGCTTTTTTTTTACTAGAATAAAAACCATTACTTCTCACGTGATATATGGATATTTAATTATTTATAATATTCAATTTAGGGGCAAAAAGGGTGAAAGTAAATAACCAAGTTAAATAATTTTTAAAAATCCATGAAAAAAAAATAACATTATAGACTGCTTTTTTGAACAATTAATTGACTACAGAGCACACTGGCTCCATCAATTTATCTAAACAAATGAACCCAATAATTGAATATCATGGCCATGTTAGTCTAAATTAATTTTACATATTCGTATGTTAAAACTGCCATATTTACAAATAGAATTCTTAGACAAATCCAAGGACCCCAAGTTCTTAAAATTGCCCACATCTAATGGCAGAGGTCCATGCAAATGGTTTCCGGAAAAATTAAGCAAAATTGATAGAGCTGAAAGTCTAAACAGTTGTTTGGGAATGGGGCCACGAAGGTTATTTTGAGAAAGATCTAATAGCAATAATCTTTGGCAATTTCCAAGGCTTGTGGGAATGATAACTTTAATTGGTTATCTCCATGCTGAGTTCAATTAACATGGATAGATTTCCTAAAGAATTTGGGATTGCACCTGAAAAAATTTCTTTCCAAAAACAGCTCTTGTAATTTTGCAAGATTGCCTATGGTCCAAGGAATTGTGCCGGTAAATTGATTATTTTGTATAGACAAAAAGGATAAGTTAACAAGATTACCAATTGTTGAAGGGAGTGTTCCGTATATATGATTTTCTTGAAAATCTAGAAAACTAAGTTGAGCTGAAAGGTTGCCTATAGAATTTGGTAGCAATACCCTTAATTTGTTACAAGACACTGCCAATTTTTTTAAATTGCTACAGTTGGACAAAGAACCAATAGAATTCATCTCATCAGGGTCCCCACTTCCAAGATTATTCCCACCCAGAATTATTGTCCTTATAGTCTCCATTCGTCTAAAATCAATTGCTATTTTCCATTCAAATTGGTTTTCGATATTTCAAGTGATTTTAGGCTAGAACAATTGGAGAGTGAGGATGGAAGGGTTCCAGTAAACTGATTCTCTTGTAATTGAAACCATTGAAGATGTGGGAGCATCGAACCTAAGGAGTGGGGAAGACTACCTTGTAGTTGATTTCTAGACAGAGATAAATCAATTAGCAGGCAAAGATTAAAGAGCGAAGGAGGGATCATACCAGTCAAATTATTGGCACCCAAAAAAAGAGAAGAAGGGTTTTTCAACTGATCGATAGAATCTGGAATGCTTCCTTCAAATAAATTGTAAGAAGCAGATATAATTTCTAGAGACGTAAGATTTCCAATGAAAAGTGGGATTGCTCCTGTCAAGTGGTTGTTATCAAAATAAAGCTCCGTGAGCTTTGACAATGCACCGAGTTCTTTTGGTAATCTGCCAACTAGATTATTTTGATCAACATCAAAGACTTCAAGGTTGGAGCACCGCGATGTGGTGGCTGGAATCTCTCCTTCAAAATTGTTGCGCCCCAGGCCAAGTATATTCTGTTGGATTTTTTCTATAAAAATCTTATTTATCTATTTATTAATGTTGGATATTTATTTATTAATAAAATTATATCATTCGTCATGTATTAAATAATCATTTATTTTGTTTATATAAATCTCCAAATGTATATATATATTATGATTTATGTGTATAAATAAGTATTATACACAGAAGATATAAATCATATGTAATATAAATAAATAAATAAATAATGATTTATAACCTATGATGATTTGAAGATATTATCATGTAGGTTATAGTGCTTTAATAGAGATGATTTATCTTGATAATGGAAGTTGGACTTCTAATTAAAGTACTAGTGCATTAACGATGTGCATTAAACGGATCATGTGATAATATTTTATTTAAAAAATATTTTCATATAAATACTAATTTGTAATTTTTTTTTTAATTTTGAAATAATAATGGACTTAATATTGTTATATAAATTAATTTAATATTCCAATTAGTGAAATTATATTGTGTTAATTAATACCTCGAAATGTTAATTAATATATTTAATTAATATCAAGAACATTATTATCAAGAACATTATTATTGTCAAAACATCTATAAGATTTTTCATAAGGTAATTTATAATTGATCATAAAGTCTTGACCAAGTATTTTAATATTTATTATTAAAATGATTGATTTAATTGTTAAATTAATTTATAATCAAATGAAGATAAATTATAGATTTATGAAATTAGTTTAAATATATTGGAATTATATTTAATTATGAAATATTTATGTACATCTATAGAGAAAATATTTAAAGTTTATTTGTAAAGGGTTTATTTTAATTAATTCCTAAACTTAAGTGCAATTACAATTATTTAGTGAAATTAATTATAATTCATATTTATTTAGTATATTATTATTAGATAATAATATATGAATAAATATTGGAGTCAGAATAAAAATTCCTTAGGATCCTCATCCTAACCTAATATGAATCAGTTTCATTAGAGATATAATGATCAATAAGGATATAAATATATCATTGATCAGATACGTAAAAAAAAATTATTATTTCAAATCAAATGAAATACCAAATAGCGTATACTCTCTCACTTTTCCTAGAAAAAACACATAAAAATATTTTTTTATAAAGGAGCTTTGGAGACTACACTCTAGATTTAACATGAGATCATACGAAGGAAAATCTTTAGGATACTCGAAGATTCAAACGTGTTAATCCAACCAAACACTAAGTAATAATTCATACTATAGATATATGGTATATATATAATTGTTGTTTTGTATAAAACCATAAAAATAATTCTGTTTTATTAAATTTTTAAAACTACTTTTCAGAGAATTTTTCCTACAATTGGTATCAATAGTTATCTTTATGCTTTTATATGAATAACATGAATATATACGTGTATAGGTGATTTGTGAAATCTGCTGCTTTAGGGTTTTAATATTGTATTATATCTGTTTTTGTTACAGAATTAAAGTATGCATGAGATGTATTAAAGTATTCTTTATGGTTAATAGTTTGATAGATTATTGTTCTAACTTCTGTTTTGCAGAATTGATAGTTACATACTCTCATGGTTGATTTAAATGTATGTTTTAATTAAATAATTTATGATTTTATTTATGGGTTATAAAACTCATGTTGTGAGTTATTAATTTTTCTTGCAGTTTAGATGGCATATAAACTCTTTATGAGTATAGGTTTAATTGATGTAATTATAAATAGATCGGATGTACACTTCGTTTGAAGTATAGGATCTATATGTAATTCGATGTGTTAGTTATTTGTAAGCTGTTAAGGAAGATGGACATTGAGTCATGAAGAATAAAGTATTCGTGTTGAACAAGGATATTCAAGGAGACTCTTGATAGATC
This sequence comes from Hedera helix, assembly GCA_947179155.2. Lineage (NCBI taxonomy): Eukaryota > Viridiplantae > Streptophyta > Magnoliopsida > Apiales > Araliaceae > Hedera > Hedera helix. Next base: position 37,265,919 of record OX359278.1, read on the forward strand.
CAAAATTGTAATTAGCCATAAGAGTATATTATTATCTTGTTATGTGTTTCTTAATAATGTGTGTAGACACCCAAATTTTGCACTTCTCTACTAACCCTGGCAGGAGGGCAAAATCGTCATTTGACCCGACATGCGGAAAGGAAGGTGGACCCCAACACAAAGCCACCCCAGCGATTTACGATCAAAACCGCCACAACGGACAACGAGCATCCGATCACTTGAGGCAAGGCGAACAGCTGATCCAGAAAAACCTGGGCTGATCACAAAAAACGACTAATGGCCACTACGCTTACGATGTTCGGGATTATCAAATTTTATATCAAGTCGCCGCCCTCCGAACTAGCCTCCCAGAACAATATGACACGTTTCCCAGGGGTTTTCGGATTGCAAAAATACAGCCTTTCGAAATAATACCGCAGAAATTGGCAAATTAAGACCGCGTGGCACAAAAATCGAGAAAAACAAGCCGGACAGCCGCGGATGCACCTGCGGCCACCGACAAACGGGACAGTGCGCGGCTCGAGGAGACGGCACACGGTAGCTGAGGAAACGGCGCGGACGGCTAGCGAGCCCGACCGCAGATGCACCTGCGGCCAGCCGCAGTCGCACCTGCGGCTGCCTGCGGAAGGCTATACATTGCCATTTCCACCCGAGAGAAAAAAGAGAGGAAGAAAAAAATAGATTTTAGAGAGAGAAAGAGCGCGGGAGGAGAGAGAAGAGGTCGGTTCTTGGTAAGTTTTGAGAGAAAAATTCATTTCCTCTTGCTAGTAAGTTGATTGTTCTTGTAGTGTTGTTCGATTCGTTGAAATAAGAGGCTTTAATCGGCATTTTGCAAGGTGAAAAGGGTGTGTTCTTGGGTTTTCCTTTTTATGGTTTATATTGTTAGCATAATGTTGTGATTGGGTTATTTGATGTAGTTGTTGTTATGATATTGATGATGATCCGTGGATTAGGTGTTGTTAGCGAGGGTTCCATCGGAACGTAACTCCTCCTAACGCCCCGATGATATCCGTATGGTGATATATCGTTCGTTGTGGTAATGAGTAGTTCGTAGTGTTGAGTTTGTGATATTTGAGTTATATAATACGGTAGCAATGTTTTATCTTGGTAGATTTGGTTTAGTATTGGCTGTGCGGTGATTTGGGTGACTGTGAGCCTAGGGAGGAGATCTTCATGATCGAATCCCGATGATAGACGTTTTGGTATATTTAATCCTTGTATAGGGTCCCTTGCTGTGTATTTGTAATATCGGGCCTTAAAGCGACACCAAATCGTGATCGGATTAAGGCCCCGTAATAATAATAAAGTATGTGATTATGGGTGTTTGGGGTGATTCAGATGGCTCACATGCCCATGGATAGCCCCGACACATTTTGAGTGCTGGTTGTGATTTACGACACAAAAATGGTTTTCCAAAATAAGGCAAATAATGAAGATTTTGTAAAAAGGGATCAAATTAGGATATTAGATTCACGAGATTTAAAGTCAAGAGTTTTTGCGAACTTCGATTTCGGTTTGATGAAAAGGCTCCAATGGGTTTTGAAAAGCTCAAAAAATGATTTCGTAAATATAAATGAACGTTTTCGTTGAACTTGGTGCATAGGGTGAAAGAGTTCTAGAAGTTGCCTTCACTTTATTCAATTTGTCATTAGAGGGCAATGTATAGTCTCGATACCTATTTGACAAAAGTTCACAAGCTATCTTCTGAAAATGACACCTAATAAAAAATCCCCACCGCTTTCGAAATTAAAATCAATCTTTATTATAAAAAAACGAAGCCTTGTCAATCGGGTCGAAGGACGTCTAAAAAACGCTTTCCCGATAAACACATTTGCCATATGAGAAATCCAAGCAAAATTCACCACAAACACTCACCTAGACACGCACGCACACACACGCAACTCACACGTTTAGGATTTAAAAGGATAGGAAAACATCGAGATTGCGGTAACCGTGTTTCACGGAAGTCGGGGGGTGCCTAACACCTTCCCCTCGCTTAAGCAAGCCCCCGAACTCTATGAATCTCGGTTTGCGAACCAATTAATTCGGAGTCACATATGAGCCAGCGATTGCGAAAACAAAATTCGGATGAGTTGGTACATCCATTTCAAATATACCAATTGGCGACTCTGGTCAATTGGCTCATCATAAAATCGATCTTTCAAAACCCGTCGACATTCAAGCCGACCCCTTTTCAAAACCACATCTTAATCTAAAGGCTAAAATTGGAAAGGGCATTTTAATTATAAAAAAACGAAACGACGAAAATCCCGGCGTCGACAATGTGATTATCTATTTGTTATTAAAACCTAGATTAAAGCAGCATAAATGAATTTTAGTTAATTCGAAATTCAGAATCTGAAGCCCAATTTTTTTTTCTCTTAAGAACTTGAATATCGCGATTTAGCAATGTCTTTTGACGCAGCTGCGTGGTGCTATGATGCAGTTGTTTGGGTCTCTAACACATTTGTGTGAAGACGTGATGGAGCTGTGACGCCCCCAAATCTGAGCCCACACAGCCCAAACTTGAGTCGTCAAAAGACTACAACAAAATTATTACAATGAAATACAACGTACAACAATACAGTGGATAATACAACACAACTAAGTCTTCACTATTATTGCCACACTATTTTATAACACGTGAAGACTATGATAGCTATCCCCGCACTCTCACTCCATTCCCCGGCTACACCCCGTTACGTTCTCATCTCCTGTTGAAAAATAATGGAACGAAAAGAAAGGGTGAGCTCAAATAGCCCAGTAAGAAATATCATGACTAAGATAATGACGAATAAATTATCATTAGCATTCAACAGTTGAGTTCTTGATAGAATACAATAGACTACAAGGTTTATATCAAAAACTGTAGTTAAATTCTTAAACAACGTTCAAATCAATAATAGCAGCGGAATGAGCCACCTATTAGAAGAATAATGCAGACTATAATGTCCACTCGCTTCTCTTTTTTGTAAAAATATCATCAACTTTTATCATCTGAAATACCATTAGTCATGATAATAAAAATTCACAGTTCCTGATCATAATCATGCAGATCAACAGTTCATATTTGCACTACGGGCCAAAGACATTTAATATAACACCAACGATCATGATTATACCAGATTCAGCCTTTGGTAATAATCATACCAATCAACAGTTCATCTTTGCACTACGGGCCAAAGATATTCAATAAAGCACCAACGGTCATGATTATACCAGATTCAGCCTTTGGTCATAATCATACCAACCAACAGTTCATCTTTGCACTACGGGCCAAAGAGAACATTCACCACGTGCCATAAAAGACACCGAACAGATGTATCGTCTTTAACCTAGTATATCGCCTTTAACCTATCATCTGTTCAACAATTATATCACATCTGTGCCCCCGGCCACAGATATTCACAACAGCTTGATTCTTGATGATTAATACAAATAACAGTGATACAAATGATGAACAGAAGAACAGGATAAACAATAAGTATCAGAAGTTTACTTTGTGCAGATTCAAATAATGTCCAAATTGCCAACATGATGTGGAGTGAAATTTAAAAATGATATTCAAGATCCACAGTTCAGAATAACGGTTACAGTTCAATAGAAAGGTTCACGTAAATAGGAAGGTTCAGTTGAAATAATGAAGTTCAACTATTATGGAACATATAATATTTTCAGGAATTATAGAAGCAATAGTTCCATAATAAGTTTCGATTTAGGAGTATGAAAGAAAATAATATCCCTTACCGTAGCAGGTTTGATTAACAAACGGTGAAGGAAATTAATATCCCTTACCATAGTAAGTTTGAATAATGGAAGATGAAAAAGATGGTATCCCTTATGAGTATAAAGGAAAATGATATCACTTACGAATATGGAATAAAAGTGTCATGTGATAATTCGTGTAGACAAATTATTTCCACACGAGACAAATAAAAAGGGTTATTCACCAACAGGCGATAATCCGCACCGTAAGGTTATTCCCATCAATTTGAATACGAATAGTTATTCACCAAACAGGCGATAATCCGCGCCGTAAGGTTATTCCCATCAATTTGAATACGAAGAGTTATTCACCAAACAGGCGATAATCCGCACCGTAAGGTTATTCTCAAAGATTAATAAGGAATGAATACAAAAGGTTATTCACCAACAGGCGGTAAACCGCGCCGTAAGGTTATTCCCACAATTTAATACATGGAAGTAAATGGCACAAGAAAGAAACGATATTATTTTCGAGAATCAAAGAATGATAATCCCTTCAAGTAAGAAAGAAAATAATATCCATTTATGATGATGAAAAGAATGATACCCCTTACCATAGTAAGTTAGAATATGAAAGAAGATAATATTCCTTACCTTAACACGTGACTGGATATTGATTTAAATGAGGTTGATCAACCTATATTTTTATAATAAAATTAGTAATTTCCACATATAAATTTCAAAGTGTATGATAACTCGTATAATATAAATTATCAAAATTATATATATTTAACATAATTTTTGTAGTATAATATAACTACTTTTAAATAGTTTTAAAAATAATATTCCAAAATAAATCTTCCAAAGAAAGCTTTTAAAAATGAATCTTCTTAAAGAAAAGTCTTCTAAAGGAAGATTTGTGAATACCGTGAAAAATAGGAATTTATAAAATTACTACTCTTTAATAAAAGACTTACTTGAAAAATTCCTGCACTCCTTTTGGCTTTCAAACTCTCAAAATAACCTTACTATTCTCAGAGAAAACTCATAAAATTCTTATAGAAAAATTTTATGTTTTAGGTGTGATTTTTCTATTCAGCTGAACAAGCTATTTATAGGAGAAAATAAGGCACTATGCGTGGTAGGTGAACAGAAAAAAAATTCAGCAGAGGCTGCCGCGCAGCCTCCACCAACCCATTCCCAGCAAACACATTTCTCACATTTCGTGTGGGCCCCACAGTGGGTCCCACATGTTTCTTACTATTCACTTACTATTCACGTTACTATTCACGTCACTATTCACGTTACTATTTCAAATAGTAAAATTAATTATTTTATTTTTTTATTTATTTATTTATTCTTCCTGTGAGTCCAACATATAAAATAATGTTACCATAATAATGTAAGAAACACGTTACATATTTTTATTAATTTAATAATATAAATTACAGTATATTTGCTACTGTGACAATTATTAGATTCAATAATTTTAAACTACAGTGCACCAACAATTATTGACTCGATGATATGAAATACAGTGTAATGACAATTATTGAATCAATAATGCAAAATACTGTGTAGCAACAATAATTGAATTGATAATATAAAATATTATGCAGTGACAATTATTGATGAAATGATGCGTAACAGTTACGGTGTCAATAATATGAGACACTGTGCAATACCGTGTGCTACTGTAGAATACCGTGTGCCACAATAAAATACCATAAATTACCGTATACTACTATTCTTTTATCACCGGTATTTTAACAGTTAACACCGTTGACTATTTTTATTTAAAAAGGTTACTTCTGTCGTTTTCTATATCCGACAATTATTCCGTTGTGGGCTCCACCAATAATTAGTTATTTCGGCGCCGTCGTACGGCCCGAATATTCCCCGACAAAACGAATATTCCCCGACAAAAAGAATATTGTCCGACAAAATAAAATTTACACATAACATCCTTAACTTTCAATTTTGTCAATTTAACCATTTACTGTTTCAGGAAAAATATATATGAAGAAAAATTAAATTTTGTATTTCATAAATTCGGGGTCTTACAACCTCCCCTCCTTATGAAATTTCGTCCCCGAAATTGACGTACCTGGCATTTCGAAGAGGTATGGATACCTAGACTTCATCTCAGATTCTAGCTCCCAGGTCATTTCCTCAATATCTTGGTTCCTCCATAAAACCTTAACTTGAGGTATAACCTTTGAGCGTAAGATCTGTTCCTTCTTATCTAGGATCTTAACAGGTACCTCCTCATACGTTAAATCTTCTGCTATAACGTCTGGTTCTAACTCAATGACATGGTTTGGGTCCTTCACATATTTACGTAACATAGATATGTGAAAAACGTTATGGATGCGAGACATACTTGGTGGTAGGGCTAGTCTGTAGGCTACGGATCCTACTCGATCGAGGATTTCAAATGGGCCAATAAATCGAGGGTTGAGCTTTCCTCTCTTTCCGAATCTCGTAACTCCTTTCCATGGAGAAACACGTAAGAATACATGATCTCCGACGTTGAATCTCTCATCTCTCCGATGAAGATCGGCATAACTCTTTTGTCGTTCTTGTGCTGTCTGTATTCGTTGTCGGATCATTTGGATCTTTTCGGTCGTCAAGCGTACCAACTCGGGTCCCAACAGTTTTGCTTCTCCTACCTCATTCCAACATACTGGAGAGCGACACTTGCGTCCATATAAAGCCTCGAATGGAGCCATACCTATACTTGCTTGGTAACTGTTGTTGTAGGAAAATTCCACCAATGGCAAGTACTTATCCCAACTTCCTTTGAAATCTAGTACGCAAAGTCTCAAAAGATCTTCGAGGGTCTGGATCGTCCTTTCCGATTGTCCGTCCGTTTGAGGATGGTATGCAGAACTAAAACGTAGTTCAGTGCCCATAGCTTTTTGTAGACTGATCCAAAAGCGTGAAGTGAATCTAGGATCTCGATCAGAAACTATGGAAACTGGCATGCCATGCAGTCTCACGATTTCATTTATGTACATACCGGCAAGACGTTCAAGTGAAAAGTTTTCTCGTATAGGCAAGAAATGAGCGGATTTGGTCAATCTATCTACGATGACCCAAATTGCATCTAAGCCTTGAGAAACTTTGGGAAGACCCGTCACGAAATCCATATTGATGTGTTCCCACTTCCATTCGGGAACCTCAAGTGGTTGTAATGGACCCTTAGGTACTTGATGCTCTGCCTTGACACGTTGACAAGTTAGGCACCTTGAGATAAACTCTGCAATCTCCCTTTTCATATTGTTCCACCAAAATGTATGTCGAAGATCTCGATACATCTTGGTACCTCCTGGGTGGATTGCAAACGGCGTGTTGTGTGCCTCCATCATGATTTTATGCTTTAATTCAGGATCGTTAGGAACACAGAGTCGAGAGTTGACTCGAAGTATTCCTTTCTCGTCGATTCTTGCTTCGGGAATGGTACCTTCTTGTACTTTTTTTATCATGTTTATCAGTTCCGGATCGGTAGCTTGAGCAGCTTTAATTTTATCGATTAAAGCTGGTTCTACTCGCACGTGAGCAATCTTCGAGTGGGTCCCTGGTGTCTTTAGCTCTATCTCCATCTTTTGCAAGTCGTACAAAATACGCTTTTGTGTTGTCAGCAGTGCACTTGTACTCGCATAAGATTTTCTGCTCAAAGCGTCAGCTACAACGTTCGCCTTTCCCGGGTGATACTGGATTGTGTGATCATAATCCTTCAACAGCTCAAGCCAACGTCGTTGTCGCATGTTGAGTTCCTTCTGGGTGAAGAAATACTTGAGACTTTTATGATCCGTATAGATATCCACTTTCTCTCCGTACAAGTAGTGTCTCCAGATCTTCAACGCGAAAACGACTGCTGCCAACTCTAGATCATGAGTAGGGTAATTTTTCTCATAATCTTTGAGTTGTCGAGAGGCATAGGCTATAACCTTTCCATGTTGCATAAGGACACAGCCTAGACCTTTGCCTGAAGCATCGCTGTATATGACAAATTCTCCCGATCCTGATGGAATGGTCAGAACAGGAGCTGAAACAAGTCTCCTCTTAAGCTCTTGAAAACTTTTCTCGCATTGCTCGCTCCATATGAATTTTGTGCTTTTCCGAGTAAGCTGAGTTAATGGAGTGGCGATTCGAGAAAATCCTTCTACGAATCTCCGATAATAACCAGCTAGGCCCAGAAAACTTCGGACTTCGGTTACTGTCTTGGGTTGTTCCCAATTTAGTACCGTTTCAATCTTCGCTGGATCGACTGATATTCCTTGACTAGAAATCACATGCCCAAGAAACGTGACCTCCTCAAGCCAGAACTCACATTTCTTCAACTTGGCATATAATTTGTTCTCACGGAGCTTCTGGAGTATCAATCTCAGGTGTTGTTCATGATCCTCACGACTTTTGGAGTATATGAGGATGTCATCAATAAAGACAACCACAAAATGATCCAAATATTCCTTGAATATTCGGTTCATCATGTCCATGAAAACTGCAGGAGCATTGGTTAGTCCAAAAGGCATGACTAAAAACTCATAATGCCCATAACGAGTTCTGAAAGCAGTCTTTGGAATGTCCTCAGCTTTAACCTTTAACTGATGATATCCAGAACGGAGATCAATCTTTGAGAAATGTTGAGCACCTTGTAATTGATCAAACATGTCATCAATTCGAGGTAACGGATACCTGTTTTTGATGGTGACATGGTTCAATTCTCGGTAGTCAATGCACAATCTCATACTCCCGTCTTTCTTCTTCACAAATAGAACAGGAGCACCCCAAGGTGATGCACTCGGACGAATGAAACCAGTATCCAACAATTCCTGTAGTTGGACTTTTAACTCTTGAAGTTCAATGGGAGCCATTCGGTATGGAGTTTTGGAAATGGGCTTAGTACCGGGTTCAAGATCGATACAGAATTCAATTTCTCGGTTTGGGGGTAAGCCAGGAAGTTCCTCCGGAAAAACGTCAGGAAACTCATTAACAATGGGAATATCATTCAAGTTTGACGTATTTTTGTTCAAATCAGTGACATGAGCTAAAAAGGCTTGACATCCGTTTTTCAATAAACGAATGGCTTTATGGCTAGAAATAACAGTTATAGATTTCAATGGTTTAGTTGCTTGAATTTGCATGACAGGTTGATTAGGAATATGAAAACTAATAATCTTATGAAAACAATCAATTTTAGCATGATGGGTAGTCAACCAATCAATTCCTAAAATCACATCAAATTCATGCATCTCCAAAGAAATAAGGTCAACAGGTAATGTGAGGTTGTTGATTTGAACTAGGCAAGATTTATAGACAGTAGATGTAATGGTCATTTCTCCTAATGGGGTTTCAACTGATAAGTCAAAGTCCAAATTTTCAGGAGTTAAGTTTAAACGCTGAGCACATGCAGGTGAGATAAAAGAATGGGTAGAGCCAGTATCTAACAAAGCGTAGACTTCACGAGAATTTATGAATAGCTTACCGGTTATCACCTCGTTCGAGTTTCGTGCCATTTGGGATGTCACAACAAAAGCTCTCACTTGAACTACAGATTTTCCCTTATCCACGCTAGCTTTTGGTATCATCACTGCAGCTGGACTTGATTTTGTGGCAGGACAAAACCGCGCAAGATGACCCTCTTTCCCACAACTGTAGCACTTTTTGGACTGCAGTGTACAGTTTGGGCTGATGTGACCTTCCTGACCACACCTATAGCATCTCACTGGTGGTCGATCTTCTCCCCTTGAAACTGGGGTCGGTGCTGGTGCTAGTACTGGTGCCCTTCCATAATTATTATGGAATCTCTTTCTTTTGAAATTGTTCCCACTGGATTCTCCTCTTCTGTTATTTGATGTGGAATTACCACCGAAGTGTTGGTTACCTCCTCGATGGTTCTCGTTCCTGTGGTTGTTATCATTTCTCTGATCATTGACTCTTGGCTGTAATTTTTCATCTGTTTGCTCCACCCTTTGAGCCCTATCAACAACATCTGAATACAAACTAAATTTATGAGAGCTAAGTTGTTGACGGATTTCGAATCTTAGACCACGTAAGAACATCCGACTCATCCGTGCTTCGTCATCTACTAGATGAGTCGCAAAACGAGACAGTTCAGCAAACTTAGCTTCATATTGAGAAACTGTCATGTTTCCCTGCTCCAGCTTAATGAATTCCACTTCCTTCATATGGCGGATGCTTTCTGGGAAGTACTTTTCATTAAATAGCTCTTGGAATTCTGTCCAAGACATCTCAAGTGCTGAATGGTGGATACGTTTTACCGCTTCCCACCAGTGATCCGCCTCACCTCGAAACATAAAAGTAGCAAAGGGCACCTTCTGATCATCAGCGCATTGTAGGACATCAAGTATTTTTGTCGTCTGCTTCAGCCATGCCTCCGCTTTGAGTGGGTCAGGCTTCCCGTGGAATTCAGGTGGTCCCAATTCTTTAAATTGCTTGACAGTGACCATCCTCAAATTACCAGCATTTCTACCGTTATTGTTAACTGGATTTCCTCTTGCCTGATTCTGCATGAACTGCATGAAATTCCTAAAGAATCCATCATTCATCATGTTATCAGGAATATTATTTCCTGAGTTGGCAGGAGGATTGTTTGTGGCTTCTTGATTTTCGGCTACATTCGCTTCGGGTATTTCATAGTTAACCTCTTGATTTCCAGATGCCATACTAAACTGTGGTCACAAAATAAATGTTAGTTCAAATAAACTGACTCATCACTTCATGTCCCTATATTCAAATCAACTCATTAGATAATAAAATCCAATTTAGGTAGGACATACTAGTGACTGATTCTATTCGTCTCTCCTCTCCTAGTTCTAACCCCAGATCTCCATTAAAGACCATATCCCTAAGCTCTGATGCCAACTGTGACGCCCCCAAATCTGAGCCCACACAGCCCAAACTTGAGTCGTCAAAAGACTACAACAAAATTATTACAATGAAATACAACGTACAACAATACAGTGGATAATACAACACAACTAAGTCTTCATTATTATTGCCACACTATTTTATAACACGTGAAGACTATGATAGCTATCCCCGCACTCTCACTCCATTCCCCGACTAGACCCCGTTACGTTCTCATCTCCTGTTGAAAAACAATGGAACGAAAAGAAAGGGTGAGCTCAAATAGCCCAGTAAGAAATATCATGACTAAGATAATGACGAATAAATTATCATTAGCCTTCAACAGTTGAGTTCTTGATATAATACAATAGACTACAAGGTTTATATCAAAAACTGTAGTTAAATTCTTAAACAACGTTCAAATCAATAATAGCAGCGGAATGAGCAATCTATTAGAAGAATAATGCAGACTATAATGTCCACTCGCTTCTCTTTTTTGTAAAAATATCATCAACTTTTATCATCTGAAATACCATTAGTCATGATAATAAAAATTCACAGTTCCTGATCATAATCATGCAGATCAACAGTTCATATTTGCACTACGGGCCAAAGACATTTAATATAACACCAACGGTCATGATTATACCAGATTCAGCCTTTGGTAATAATCATACCAATCAACAGTTCATCTTTGCACTACGGGCCAAAGATATTCAATAAAGCACCAACGGTCATGATTATACCAGATTCAGCCTTTGGTCATAATCATACCAACCAACAGTTCATCTTTGCACTACGGGCCAAAGAGAACATTCACCACGTGCCATAAAAGACACCGAACAGATGTATCGCCTTTAACCTAGTATATCGCCTTTAACCTATCATCTGTTCAACAATTATATCACATCTGTGCCCCCGGCCACAGATATTCACAACAGCTTGATTCTTGATGATTAATACAAATAACAGTGATACAAATGATGAACAGAAGAACAGGATAAACAATAAGTATCAGAAGTTTACTTTGTGCAGATTCAAATAATGTCCAAATTGCCAACATGATGTGGAGTGAAATTTAAAAATGATATTCAAGATCCACAGTTCAGAATAACGGTTACAGTTCAATAGAAAGGTTCACGTAAATAGGAAGGTTCAGTTGAAATAATGAAGTTCAACTATTATGGAACATATAATATTTTCAGGAATTATAGAAGCAATAGTTCCATAATAAGTTTCGATTTAGGAGTATGAAAGAAAATAATATCCCTTACCGTAGCAGGTTTGATTAACAAACGGTGAAGGAAATTAATATCCCTTACCATAGTAAGTTTGAATAATGGAAGATGAAAAAGATGGTATCCCTTATGAGTATAAAGGAAAATGATATCACTTACGAATATGGAATAAAAGTGTCATGTGATAATTCGTGTAGACAAATTATTTCCACACGAGACAAATAAAAAGGGTTATTCACCAACAGGCGATAATCCGCACCGTAAGGTTATTCCCATCAATTTGAATACGAATAGTTATTCACCAAACAGGCGATAATCCGCGCCGTAAGGTTATTCCCATCAATTTGAATACGAAGAGTTATTCACCAAACAGGCGATAATCCGCACCGTAAGGTTATTCTCAAAGATTAATAAGGAATGAATACAAAAGGTTATTCACCAACAGGCGGTAAACCGCGCCGTAAGGTTATTCCCACAATTTAATACATGGAAGTAAATGGCACAAGAAAGAAACGATATTATTTTCGAGAATCAAAGAATGATAATCCCTTCAAGTAAGAAAGAAAATAATATCCATTTATGATGATGAAAAGAATGATACCCCTTACCATAGTAAGTTAGAATATGAAAGAAGATAATATTCCTTACCTTAACACGTGACTGGATATTGATTTAAATGAGGTTGATCAACCTATATTTTTATAATAAAATTAGTAATTTCCACATATAAATTTCAAAGTGTATGATAACTCGTATAATATAAATTATCAAAATTATATATATTTAACATAATTTTTGTAGTATAATATAACTACTTTTAAATAGTTTTAAAAATAATATTCCAAAATAAATCTTCCAAAGAAAGCTTTTAAAAATGAATCTTCTTAAAGAAAAGTCTTCTAAAGGAAGATTTGTGAATACCGTGAAAAATAGGAATTTATAAAATTACTACTCTTTAATAAAAGACTTACTTGAAAAATTCCTGCACTCCTTTTGGCTTTCAAACTCTCAAAATAACCTTACTATTCTCAGAGAAAACTCATAAAATTCTTATAGAAAAATTTTATGTTTTAGGTGTGATTTTTCTATTCAGCTGAACAAGCTATTTATAGGAGAAAATAAGGCACTATGCGTGGTAGGTGAAGAGAAAAAAAATTCAGCAGAGGCTGCCGCGCAGCCTCCACCAACCCATTCCCAGCAAACACATTTCTCACATTTCGTGTGGGCCCCACAGTGGGTCCCACATGTTTCTTACTATTCACTTACTATTCACGTCACTATTCACGTTACTATTTCAAATAGTAAAATTAATTATTTTATTTTTTTATTTATTTATTTATTCTTCCTGTGAGTCCAACATATAAAATAATGTTACCATAATAATGTAAGAAACACGTTACATATTTTTATTAATTTAATAATATAAATTACAGTATATTTGCTACTGTGACAATTATTAGATTCAATAATTTTAAACTACAGTGCACCAACAATTATTGACTCGATGTTATGAAATACAGTGTAATGACAATTATTGAATCAATAATGCAAAATACTGTGTAGCAACAATAATTGAATTGATAATATAAAATATTATGCAGTGACAATTATTGATGAAATGATACGTAACAGTTACGGTGTCAATAATATGAGACACTGTGCAATACCGTGTGCTACTGTAGAATACCGTGTGCCACAATAAAATACCATAAATTACCGTATGCTACTATTCTTTTATCACCGGTATTTTAACAGTTAACACCGTTGACTATTTTTATTTAAAAAGGTTACTTCTGTCGTTTTCTATATCCGACAATTATTCCGTTGTGGGCTCCACCAATAATTAGTTATTTCGGCGCCGTCGTACGGCCTGAATATTCCCCGACAAAACGAATATTCCCCGACAAAAAGAATATTGTCCGACAAAATAAAATTTACACATAACATCCTTAACTTTCAATTTTGTCAATTTAACCATTTACTGTTTCAGGAAAAATATATATGAAGAAAAATTAAATTTTGTATTTCATAAATTCGGGGTCTTACAGAGCTGCGTGGCTACTCACTATTTTTGATCTATTCGCGTTCTGACGCAACTGCTTGGTGTAATGATGCAGCTGCTTGAAGACGTGACGCAGCTGCGTGGGAGCACACTGATTTGTTCCCTTTTTTTTGAATTTTTGTAAAACGTTTTTTTTTCTAAAAATGTACGAATTATACGGATGTAATAAACTTTTGAATTATCTAAAGTTTTCAATATTTATCTTATGTGGAATATCTTCTTCATAAGTGATATGTGAATAAAATTATTAAAAATTTAAGTGGGAGATGAATATAATCTCACAGCCTCTATTATATATCTATAGTTATGCTAACTAATATATTTCCTACGAAAATATTAGTAATCAAGATAACAAGTATAGATACCCTCAAGGGATATGAGTTTATTAAAATATTAGTAAAAATATAATTTCCCTACGGAGATATATTTTGAGTTATGAATATTTTATAAAATCTAAAATAATAGTATACACTTGATAGAGAAATTAATAATTTTTTCCAACGGATAGGTAATTTATTAATATTCTTGAAGGCTTAAAAATAATATATAAGTATGTTTTTTTTTTGTTTGTTAAAGAGTTAACTAGAAAATAAAATAATGGTAATTTAAAATAATTATTTTTTCCTACGGGTAGACATTATTTTGTAAAATTAAGATACCTATATTATTGGATTGTTTAAATAATATGTGTTATTTTACTTGATGATGACCATATGAATGATAAATATATGTTTTTTTTTATTTTAGATATAATGTCTGCATTCAACCCAATCTCAATTATTCTAAAAGAGAACCAATTGACTGACCCAAATTATGTTAATTGGAAAAGGAACTTAGACAATGTTCTTACTGCTCAAGACTATAAATTTGTGATTATTGAACCCTACCCTGAGACACCTGCAACTAGGGGTGACCAAATGAACTGGTTTTTCGGTAACCGGACCGGTCTGTTCGATATAATGGTCCGGTTCGGTATAGGTCTAGTACCGGTTCGCCAATATAAGATTCGGTATATGCCGGTTGTACTGGTTTTATTATTATTATTAATAATAAATAATTATTAATAATAAAAATAATAAATAATAATTATTATTATTATAAAAATAATACTACTACTAATAATAATAACAATAATAATAATATTTTTTGGTAAAATCGAAACCGAACCGGTTTACCGGTATACCGAACCGGTCCAACCGGTTCCGGTATGTGAATTTGAATGATTTCGGTACCGGTTCGGTTCAGTACCGGTCCGGTTCGGACCAAATGAACACCCCTACCTACAACTAATGCTCTACGTGCTATTAAAGAAGCGCATACAAAATGGGTAAAGACTGATGAGATGGCTAAATGTTACATTTTGGACTCTTTATCTAACATTTTACAGCATCAGCATATGGTTGTTCCAACTGCTAAGGCCATTATAGAATCTTTGCATAGTATATTTGGTGAGCATACTCGTGCCGTAAGGCAGAGTATAATAAAGTCTCTTATGGAAGAAAAAAAATGGCTGAAGGAACTCTAGTGGGTGAGCTTTGTCTCAAGTTTATATCTCACTTTAACGAATTGGAGGTCCTCCGAGCAAAGGTCGATGCGGATACACAGGTTGACATGTTTCTACAGTCATTGTCGGTTACTTTTCAAAATTTTAGGGTTAACTATAATATGGGTCAATTTTATTATACCCTACTTGAGTTAATGAAACAGTTTCACTCGGCCCAAAATATTCTAGCACCCAAACTAGTTGTTCATGTAGCAGAGACTAATGTTGTTAAGGCTAAGGTCGGCAAGAAAAAGAAACCAAACAAGAAGAAAAAGAATACAAAGTTTAATGAGACTGATGGAGTTAGAAAGAAACAAGGTCAAGATGAGGTGAAACCCAAAGAAAAGTGTTTTCACTGTGGTGAAAAAGGGATACTGAAAGCGTAATTGCTCATCATACCTTAAGAAAGTAAAAAACAATGGTAAGTTTTAAACTTTACTAGTTGAATCATGTTTATTGACAATTTTTACGGGATCTTGGTGCGTAGATTCCAAAGCCACTAATCATATTTGCATTAATTTGTAGGGGTTCCAGGAGACCAAAAGGCTAAGTGAAGGGAAAATTTATCTGTAGTTAGCATCAGAGGCAACAGTTACAGAAGTAGTGGTAGGAATTGTTCATTTACAGTTTTCTAGTGATAGGAGTTTATATTTGAATAATGTACTTTACGTACCAAACGCTCGTAGGAATTTAATTTCAGTTTCTTGTTTATTTAAACAAGGGTACTCTGTGGTATTTAATAATAAAGTTGTTATTAAGAAAAATTCTACTTTTGTTTGTGATGGTACATTATTAGATAACTTATATATTTTCACTCATGTTGCAAGAACATTGCAAATTGCTGAAAATGATAATAACATATCTAAGAAAAGAGAAAATTTTCTTCAACAAATAAAACTTATTTATGGCACTTACGATTAGGTCATATTAATCTAAACAGGATCCAAAGAATGGTAAAGGGTGGACTTTTAAGTTATCTTGAAATTAATTCTTATCCAATTTGCAAATTATGTATAGAGGGTAAAATGAATAAAACACCTTTTAAATCAAAGGGTAATAGAGCCATAGATAATTTAGATTTGGTTCATACTGATGTATGTGGTCCATTGACAGTGAAAGCTAAAGGAGGATATGAGTATTTTTTCACATTTACTGATGATTACTCAAGATTTGGTTATGTATACATAATATATCACAAGTCTAAAACTTTTGATAAATTCAAAGAGTTTTGGGTTGAAGTTGAAAAGTAAACGGGTAAATACATAAAGACCTTTCAATCTGATCGATGTGGTGAATACCTTCCTGCTGATTTCAAGAATTATCTGTCTAAAAATGGAATAGTATCACTGTTGTCTGGACCTGGGACTCCTCAGCAAAATGGTGTAGCAGAAAGAAGAAACATGACTCTTTTAGATATGGTTAGATCTATGATGAGTTATTCTATACTACCTATATCTTTTTAGAGATATGCTTTACAAATGGCTATGTACCTGTTGAATATTGTTCCATCTAAATCAATTCCAAAAACACCATTAGAATTGTGGTCAGAGTGCAAGCCTAGCTTGAAACACATTCATTTATGGGGTTGCCCTACACATGTGCGAAAAAATAAAACAGATTTAGATAAGTTAGGAACAAGATCATAAGTATGTTTGTTTGTAGGGTATCCAAAATAGACAAGGGGTGGACTGTTTTATAGTCTAGAAAACTATAAGGTATTTGTGAGTGCAAATGCAGTTTTTCTGGAAGAGGATTATATGATGGAATACAAGTCAAGTTGTAGAATTATCTTAGAGAAAATGTCTGAAGATACTATTCCACAAATAACACCAAAACCTGATAAACAAGTAATTACACCACAAGACATAATACCTTAATCTTCTAACTAATGAGAGCCTTGTCGTAGTGGGAGGATTTCTAAACCCACACAAAGACTTACTCTTTTAGGTGAATCTACTGATATTGTCTCAGATGGTCAAGATTCAGATCCATGTAACTATAATGTGGCAATTGCTAATAAATATGTTAATCTATGGTTAGAAGCAATGAAACAAGAAATGGACCTCTATGTATTCCAATAAAGTTTGAGAACTTGTAGATGTGTTTAATAGAGTAAAACCTATTGGGTGCAAGTGGATTTACAAGAAGAAGATAGGGTTGGATGGGAAGGTTCATATCTATAAAGCTAGGCTTGTAACGAAAGGGTATAATAAAAAATAAGGTATTGACTTTGATTATACTTTTTCGCCAGTAGCAAAACTTAAGTCCATCAGAATTCTCTTATCTATTGATGCACATCTTGACTACGAGATATGACAAATGGATGTCAAGACAGCTTTTCTTAATGGATACTTTGAAGAAGACATTTACATATCTCAGCCAGATGGTTTCATAGCTGAAAGCCAAGAAAGAATGATTCGTAAGCTACATAAATTTATTTATGGGCTTAAACAAGCATCAAGATCATGGTATGTCAGGTTTGATCAAGTAATCCAATCACTTGGATTTGAACAAAATCTTAAAGAGCCATGTGTTTATAAAAGAAGTGAATGTAAACTAGTGGTATTCTTGGTTTTATATGTAAATGACATCCTATTGATTGAAAATAACATAAGAATGTTATCTCAGGTTAAAGTCTAGCTTTTTAATCATTTTGACATGAAAGATTTGGGAGAGGCTAAATACATTCTTAGTGTCGACGCCGGGATCTTCGTCGTCTCGTTTTTTATTATTAAAATGTCCCTTTTCAATTTTAGCCTTTTGAATTAAATGTGATTTTGAAAAGGGTCGGCTTAATGTCGACGGGTTTTGAAAGATCGATTTTTTATGAGCCAATTGACCAGAGTCGCCAGTTGGTATATTTGAAATGGATGTACCAACTCATCTGAGTTTGTTTTCGTAATCGCTGGCTCATATGTGACTCCGAGTTAATTGGTCCGCAAACCGAGATTCATAGAGTTCGGGGGCTTGCTTAAGCGAGGGGAAGGTGTTAGGCACCCCCCGACTTCCGTGAAACACGGTTACCGCAATCTCGATATTTTCCTATCCTTTTAAATCCTAAAATGTGTGTGTGTGCGTGTATGCCTAAATGAACGTTTGTGGTGCGTTTTGCATAAAAGTTGCTTTGATTCTATATGGCAAATGTGTTTATCTGGAAAGCGTTTTAGACATCCTTTGACCCAATTGACAAGACTTCATTTTTTACAATAAAGATTGATTTTAATTTCGAAAGCGATGGGGGGGGTTTATTAGGTGTCGTTTTCATAAAACAATTTGTAAACTTTTGTCAAATAGGTATCGAGACTATACATTGCCCTCTAATAATAAAATGAACAAAATGAAGGCAACTTCTAGAACTCTTTCACCCTATGCACAAAGTTTAATGAAAATATTTATTTATTTGCGAAATCGTTTTTTATGACCTTTTGGAACCAAATGAAGCCTTTTTGCCAAACATGGATTTAAGTTCGCCAAAACTCTTAATTTTAATCCTCGTGGATCTAATATCCTAATTTGCTTAATTTTATAAAAATCTTTATCATTTCATTCCAAAATCGTTTTCTCGTGTCAAAAGGGAAAACCAAGCATCAAAATAACGTTGCGGCTATTCACGGGCATGTAAGCCATCCGAATAACCCCAAACGCCCACAATCGCACATTTCATTATTACGGGGCCTTAAACCCGATTTTCGATCCGACATCGTTTTAAGGCCCGAAAATTACATATTTACAATACAAATGCATCGCCATCGCTACATGCGTTAAAACTATAAAATAAACTAAAAGGATATCATCGGGAGGTTAGGAGGAGATTCTATCCACAACAAATCCTCTCTAACCATCCCTAATCCATAGATCCACACATATATCGACTACATCGGATCTAACTTCAACATATACAAAATCAAACTATATTAAATAGCAATGCACCAAATATTTTCGGATCTAACAGTAGATCCACCCAAAAAATGCACAAAAATTAGATCTATAATAACTTAAACAATAAAATGAAATGAGAACTAGATCTAACTATATAAAACCACAAATGCTAGAAATTTAGATTTCTTCACATTTCAATTGAGGAAAGACACGCTTGAATGCTTGAAAATCGAAATAGGATACAATATAATGTAAAGATTGAACAAATGAGGAAGAATCCTCACCTTTTCTACCAAACCCGAAGGTTTCTCTCTCTATTCCGCCGTTTTCTCTCTCTAAAAACCTTCAAAATTTCCTCTATTTTCTTCTCTCGGACGAAAATGGCGATGTATAGCTGATCTCCAGGCAGCCGCAGATGCATCTGCGGCTGCCTGCTGTGGCCGTCTGAGCCGCCGCCTCGGCTGCCGTGTGCCGCCCTCGAGCCACGCGAAGGCCCAAAAGTCGTTGGCCGCAGATGCATCTGCGGCTGTCTGGCTTCCTTTTCTCGATTTCCGTGCCACGCGGTCTTAAATTGCCAATTTTTGCTGTATTATTTTGGAAGGCTGTATTTTTGCAATCCGGAAATCCCTGGGAAACGTGCCATATTGTTCTGGGAGGCTAGTTCGGCGGGCTGCGACTTGATATAGAATTTGATAATTGTGCCTGGCTTCCAGGGGGCGCTGCCCCCTTTCCACCCCCGCACATCGTAAGCGGAGTGGCCATTAGTCGTCTTTTGTGGTCAGCTCAGGCCTTTCTGGATCAACTGTTCGCCTTGCCTCAAGTGACCGGATGCTCGTTGTCCGTTGTGGCGGTTTTGACCATAAATCGCTGGGGTGGCTTTGTGCTGGGGTCCACCTTTCTTTCCGCATGTCGGGTCAAATGACGATTTTGCCCTCCTGCCAGGGTTAGTAGAGAAAGTGCAAAATTTGGGTGTCTACACTTAGAATCCAAGTTATCTGAGACCACTAGAAAAGAATGTTGTGCCTTTTTCAAGCAGCATATATAGATAAAATAATGGTTAAGTATATTATGTAGGATTCTAAAAAGGGACTACTTCCTTTTAGAAATGGAATTCTTCTTTCTTCAAATCATTGTCCTACGATAGAATTTGAGAAAGAACGCATGAAAGCAGTTTCTTATGTATGAGTTGTAAGAAGCTTAATGTATGTTATGTTGTGTACTAGACCAGATATCTATTATGCTGTTGGAATGGTTAGCAAATATCAGTCTAATCCAGGACCTGAGCACTGGACAACAGTTAAGCATATGCCCAAATATCTTCGGAAAGCAAGAGATTATATGCTTGTGTATTGCAGTGATGATCTAGTTCCTATTGGATATTATGATTCAGACTTTATGGGTGACAAAGATTCTAGAAAGTCAACTTCTGGGAATGTGTTCACTTTAGGTGGTGGAGTTATTAGTTGGAAGAGTGTTAAGCAATGTTGCATTGCTAATTCCACTATGCAATCAGAATATGTGGCAGCTTCAGAATATTATAAGGAAGCTATATAGTTTCGAAAGTTTTTAATGGAACTTAGCGTAGTACTATCAGCTGTTAGTCCCATGACAATATATTGTCATAATACTAGGACATTGGCACAATCAAAGGATCCAAGATATCATAAGAAATCGAAGCATATCAAACGCAAGTACCATATCATTCGAGAGTATATGAACAAAAGAGATCTAAAAGTATGCAAGATTCCAGTGGCAGAAAATCTAGTAGATCCATTCATAAAAACATTACCAGGTAAAATTTTTGAGTCACATATTGATGTGATTGGTATTAAATGCATGGAAAATAGGATTTAATAGCAAGTGGGAGATTGTTGAATTTTTTCTATAAAAATCCTATTTATCTATTTATTTAATGTTTATTAATGTTGGACAATTATTTATTAATAAAAGTACATTATTCGTCATTCATTAAATGGTCATTTATTTTGTTTATATAAATCTCCAAATTTATAGATATTATGATTTATGTGTATACATAAATATTATACACAGAAGATAAAAATCATATGTAATATATATAAATAAAGAAATAATGGTTTATAACCTATGATGATTTGGAGATATTATCATGTAGGTTATAGTACTTTAATAGAGATGATTTATCTTGATCATGGAAATTGGACTTCTAATTAAAGTACTAGTTCATTAACGGTGTGCATTAAACGGATCATGTGATAATATTTTATTTATAAAATATTTTCACATAAATACTAATTTTTGAATGTTTCTTAATTTTGAAATAATAATGGACTTAATATTATTATATATATTAATTTAATATTTCAATGAGTGAAATTATATTGTGTTAATTAATATCTAGAAATGATAATTAATATATTTAATTAATATCAGGAACATTATTATTGTCAAAACATCTATAAGATTTTTCATATGATAATTTATTATTGATCATAGAATCTTGACCAAGTTTTTTAATATTTATTATTAAAAGAATTGATTTAATTGTTAAATTAATTTATGATCAAATGAAGATAAATTATGAAATTATGAAATTATTTTAAATATATTAAAATTATATTTAATTCTGAAATATTTATGTACATCTGTAGAGGAAATATTTACAGTTTATTAGTAAATGGTTTGTTTTAATTAATTCTTGGACTGAAGTGCAATTACAATTATTTTTTGGAATTAATTGTAATTAATATTTATTTAGTATATTATTATTAGATAATAATATATGAATAAGTATTGGAGTCAGAATATAAATCTCTTAGGATCCCCATCCTAGCCTAATATGAATCAGTTTCATTAGAGAGATAATGATCAATAAGGATATAAATATATCATTGATCAGATACGTAAAAAAAAAGTTATTATTCCAAATTAGAGGAAAGACCAAATAGCGTATACTCTCACTCTCTCCTGCTAGGAAAAACAAGTAAAAGTATTTTTTCAGAAATGTACTTTGGAGACCACACTCCAAATTCAGCATAAGGTCATAGCAAATAAGATCTTGAAGATACTCGAAGATTCAATCGTGTTAATCCAACCAAGCACTAGGTAACAATTCATACTATATATATATATATATATATATATATATATATATATATATATATATATATATATAATTGTTATTTTGAATAAAACCATAAAGATAATCCTGTTTTATTAAATTTTTAAAATTATTTTTTGGAGAATTTTTCCTACATATTCAACCTGAACAAGTGACCGAGTTGAGGAGGAATTTCACCATGGAAACTATTGTTGTAGATCGGTGGCTCCTGGAGAAAACTCAGGTTTCCCGCATAAGGAGACAATGAACCTACCAAGCCTTTGGAAATTCAGTTTAATTTGGTGAATCTTCAATGTTTCTGACCACACCTAACACCTTTTCAGTAGCAGAAATAAAATGAATCATTCCACGAGTTAAGAGTCCTTAGCGGGTCTTGCAAAATGGATTGCTTGAAGGCCAAAAGTGCCAGTTGATCTGTTTCATTTCCTACAAATGCACCGTGAGTCCTCCTATTACTAAGCAATGAGATGACAAAAAACAGACATACTACTACGTGTTGGACCCGAATCATTGTGAAGTGGGAACAACAGAACCTCAAAATATCTGTCAAGGTTTTCAATTTGTATTCTTAGGATCAACGTTCTATATGTTTCAAGTATATATAAGGAATGTTGGGCATAGTTGGGATGTACCTTCCTCAGGTGTCCTGACTTTGATTATTGATTAAGATAATAATATGGTCTAATCTAAAAGCTTTTCCCTAACGTTGCATGGAGACCCCTAGGACTTTGACAGAACATCATAATCTACATGCTCCAATTAAATAAAATTATTACAAAGACCTTTAATCATGCAAGTTAAATTGGAAACAATCTGGAGCAATATACTCTACCTATATTTTATGAGCATAAAATTATACTCCCTCCTTTCCAACAAATTGAGTCCTTTTTAAATAAATTATGTTATTCTACAGAAGTCAGTTCTATAAATAGTAATATAAAATAACACATTATCTTTAAATTTACATCATAATTTCCATTATCATGTCAAAACTAATAAAATAACAACTAAATCCCTCTTTTTCCAAAATAAAAAACATACAAAATTTGTTCTGCAAAAAGAGTATTTGTTAATTGATGATATTATAAAATGACACAATATTCTTAAATTTATCACTATAATTCACTACTAAACTATACACTCAAACACGAAAAAAATAAATTATCCTTTAATTGCAAATTTTGCAATTAAAATTCTTTTTGAGACATGAATGGAGTATTATTTTAGGAAGTTGGCTCGCCGATTACATTAATATCCTTGCCGTGAATCACAATTAATCAACATCAGCCCCTCCATCATACACACGGGCCGACAAAGTCAATAAAGATGAACAATTTAACCGAGCGATGTATTTGATGGATTATCAATTAATTATATTTTATTATATTATTTTATAAGATAGTTTTTATAAGATTATTTAATTACTATAGTCATACTCTAAATTTATAATGGGTTTAATTTTTAAAATATATTTTTTGATAAAAAAAAGAAAAAAAAAAGAGGTTAGCAATTGATTTCACAAAAGACTCTCATTTGTTAAAAAAATTTGTTTCATAATAATAGTTATGTTCAAATTTATATCATCACCACTAAATTAAATAATTATTGTATTTAACGTGTAAACATTAATCAAAAATACATAATTAGTTTTTATAAAATTTCAAATAAAACTATTTTTGTGAAGTAAAAAAAAAAGTATCTTAAATAAGACATATCTGTACTTTCTCCATAAAAATATTTATAAATCGTTTCTAGCTCTTTTTGGCTTTTCTCTACGCATATTAAATTTTTTGTTAAAACATTTAAATATATTTTCTTAACAATTAAATATCTAATATTTTATATTAGAAATAAAGTGTGTTATCATATTTATAGACTCAAATTACCCAAATAAAAATATCTATCATTATGAGTTTCTTAGTAACATGGTGGATTCTAATTCTTTAAGTAAGTATTATATACCAACGCAATGTGACATGTCAATTTAATACATATTTCAAACTTAAAATTTGAGATTTCTATTCGTACTCGTTATCAAAAAAAACATTAAGCATAAAAGTTGTGCATAGCCTATTTTTTTTCTTTCACTTATGTCATTAATTTGAACTCTAAACAAGTAAACTAATTAACCTTTCTAAATCTTCTCTTTCTTCGAACACGGGACCAATTTGAGGATTAATTAGTTTGTTAACATATTTTATAACTTAACAATTTCATGCACTTAACTCATCCTTCAGTGAATTTTTTTGTTAATTTTTTATTTTTATATTTAACATCTTTGGTATAATATAAGGATAAGTCTACAAACACATAAATCAAACATTAAAACATTTATATTATTAAAAAGTGGGACATGACACCAATTTTTCTGTCATGTCTCACTTTTTAATAGTGTAGATGTTGTTAACGTTTAAATTTAAATTTGTGTTTTATATTTGTGCACTTGAACTTATTCATAATGTAAATAATACAAAACGAAAACTACTAGGTTAAGAAATCCATATCATTAATTGCGTGCTAAGAAAAGTCTCAAAATATGTTCCAAAACTGATTTTAATTCTCAAGTTTTACATAAGGTGATGCATAATAAACGTAAAATATGAACCTATTTTCAATTAATTTGGTCGTTCAAGTCTCAATATATTTTAGAGGTTTAATAAAAAGAGTATCAGATATACTTTAATATTTTAATAGATAATACTATTCTTTCAACCAAAACGTTATTGTATTTACTATTTAGTGGACAATACTACTTTCTAGCAAACATTTTTAAATTTAATTGTGATTATGACTACAAATTAATTGACTGAAAATAGATTCATAACTAAAGTTGATTACGTCTGTACTGTTTACACGTGAGCGGTACGGTGAATATTTGATTCAGTAATTATATACCAATTTTAATAATAATCGATTTTATGAATCAAATATTGTGATTTAAGTCACAACAGTTCCACATACATATATATTAAACAAATATAAATCATAGATCTGAATAATGTAAAATAGTCGTTTTTTACTTGATATTCCTCTTGGTAAGAATTCTTGTTTTCTCATTAGCTTTCTTTGAAACTTTATTTCAGTCTTCTGCTTTTAGGATTATCATTCATAAATCATAATAATTAGCACTTTATTTTCTTCATCTAGAAGACTTGTAATTTTCTTTCATATCCAACGACCAATGTCTAAGCAAATTAAGAGACTAGACTTCGATCAGCATTAGTGCCTTATATTTTATATCGAAGGAAACATTAATTGGGGTGCTTTCATGGTGCTCTCTTGACTATATCTATTTCTTTTTGGTAGTGATAAACAAGCACCGACAAGAAAATAATAGTATACAAGGACTAGTTTAAGAAAGACTTGAAATAACAACTATTACTTTACATAGCACTAGTATATAAAAAAAAATTGTTCATAAAAAGTAGAATTCATATATTACTTACTAATAAAATAGTATAGAATATTAATTGTGTATATAATTTTTTGTGTATAGTTTATATTATAGTATTATTCGGCCTAATATTTCATGTGAAACCCGAGTTAATTTGTTTATAAAATTTAAATTGCTTTTGGTAAAAGTTCAATTTTTTTGTAATGAATAAATTGTAAGAGACTATAATATTACCTTTATTAGAAGTGCTATATATAAAATTTGCATAAATAATTTATTACGAAAACTTATTTAATATAATGAAAATTTTTCATTGTATATTACTCCATTAATAAAAAATACAATATGGCTTAGATACTAACTAAGATAATATATGTTATTTATATTATTTTATTTAAGGTAGGTAAAAGATTGGATTCAATCTAATTATATGTAATATGGAGCTAAAAAGATAATACATAAAAGAAACTAATAATTGCATTTGAGAAGGATTTTTTAATTTTTTTAATTTTTTATATATTGTGATTTAGTCATTTTTTAGGATACGTGAATTTAATTTATTCATTTCATAAATTAAGTTTCACCACTCCTTTACAAAAGCAAAGGGTGCGGGTTCACTTCCCCGTCTGCCCAAATTAGCAACAACAAAAAAAAGGTTCAGAATTTAATTTTTAGTTAAATTCTAGAGGCTTAAATATATTTTACTATCTTAAATTATTACTTTTTTTCACTTCAATAATTTATCTTTCAATTTTTTTAATCGGATGAGTAAACTATTAATTTTTTTCACTTTCATCCTAATTGAGCCTACACATCAGAAATTGTTGACGTGGCCCTCCGAGTGGGATCATGTGCAACTAATGTGTGCAATTTAATTAATTAGACAAGGGTAAAATTGACAATTCATGATTTAATGCTAATAAATTTTGTGTGACGCCCCCAAATCTGGGCTCACACAGCCCAAACTTGAGTCGTCAAAAGACTACAACAAAATTATTACAACAAAGCACAACGTACAACAATACAGTGTATAATAATACACAACTAAGTCTTCACTATTATTGCCACACTATTTTACAAAACGTGAAGACTATGATAACTATTCCTCGGACCCTCACTCCATTCCCCGGCTAGACCCTGTTATGTTTTCATCTCCTGTTGAAAAACAATGGAACAAAAGAAAGGGTGAGCTCAAATAGCCCAGTAAGAAATATCATGACTAAGATAATGACGAATAAATTATCATTAGCCTTCAACAGTTGAGTTCTTGATAGAATACAATAGACTACAAGGTTTATATCAAAAACTGTAGTTAAATTTTTAAACAATGTTCAGATCAATAATAGCAGCGGAATGAGCAATCTATTAGAAGAATAATGCAGACTATAATGTCCACTCGCTTCTCTTTTTCGTAAAAACATCATCAACTTTTATCATCTGAAATACCATTAGTCATGATAATATAAATTCACAGTTCCTGATCATAATTATGCACATCAACAGTTCATCTTTGCACTACGGGCCAAAGATATTCAATATAGCACCAACGGTCATGATTATACCAGATTCAGCCTTTGGTCATAATCATACCAAACAACAGTTCATCTTTGCACTACGGGCCAAAGAGAACATTCACCACGTGCCATAAAAGACACCGAACAGATGTATCGCCTTTAACCTATTATATCGCCTTTAACCTATCATCTGTTCAACAAATATATCACATCTGTGCCCCCGGCCACAGATATTCACAACAGCTTGATTTTTGGATGATTAGAATGATATAAATGATGAACAGAAGAAATAGGATAACAATAAGTATCGGAAGTTTACTTTGTACAGATTCAAATAATGTCCAAATTGTCAACATGATGTGGAGTGAAATTTAAAAATGATATTCAAGATCCACAGTTCAGAATAACGGTTACAATTCAATAGAAAGATTCACGTAAATAGGAAGGTTCAGCTGAAATAATGAAGTTCAACTATTATGGAACATATAATATTTTCAGGAATTATAGAAGCAATAGTTCCATAATAAATTTCGATTTAGGAGTATGAAAGAAAATAATATCCCTTACCGTAGTAGGTTTGATTAACAAAAGGTGAAGGAAATTAATACAAAGGGTTATTCACCAACAGGCGGCAATCCGCTCCGTAAGGTTATTCCCACAATTTAATAGAATTTGAGTACAAAGAGTTATTCACCAAACAGGCGGCAATCCGCTCCGTAAGGTTATTCTCAGAGATTAATAATGAATGAATACGAAAGGTTATTCACCAACAGGCGGCAATCCGCTCCGTAAGGTTATTCCCACAATTTAATACATGGAAATAAAAGGCACGTCTTATGAGTAAGAAAGAAACAATATTATTATCGAGAATCAAATAATGATAATCCCTTACCATAGTATGTTTGAATAATGGAAGATGAAAAAGATGGTATCCCTTACCTCAACACGTGACTGGATATTGATTTAAATGAGGTTGATTAACTTGAACAGTACACGTATACTTATAGATCTTCACAAATACTCAAGATGACTTAAGCACACTTAGAGAGAACTTTCACAAGAAGTATTTAGAGAGAGAAAGAAAGAACAAGTAAGGAAGTTTATGAAAAATCCTTAAGTTAAGGCTTCTATTTATAGCCAAAAATCTTATCATTCATTTAATCTAAACCATTCATTTAAAGATCATCTTTTAATCTATACCATCCATTTCAAATATTATATTATCTTTAATCTACACCATTCATTTCATATCACCTAATAATCACCTAACTTTATATTATAAACAAATCAATTTAATTATTCAACAATAATTCACACTTTAATCTACACCATTCATTTCATATCACCTAATAATCACCTAACTTTATATTATAAACAAATCAATTCAATTATTCAACAATAATTCACACTTTAATCTACACCATTCATTTCATATCACCTAATAATCACCTAACTTTATATTATAAACAAATAACTTTATCAATTCAATTATTATGACTAATTGTTATAAATACAGTATAGTTAGCTCTTAGATATCAAGTCAATAAATTAATGAAATACAACTGTTTAAATAACATCATAATAGAGATAACAATAATGTAAAATAAAGCATACGTTACTGTGTAATGACAATTATTGATTCAATAATGTGAATTACTGTGCATATGTTACTGTGACAATTATTAGGTTCAATAATTTTAAAAACAGTGCAACAACAATTATTGACTCAATGATATAAAATACAGTGTAATGACAATTATTAAATCAATAATGCAAAATACTGTGTAACAACAATTATTGAATTGATAATATAAAATATTATGCAGTGACAATTATCGATGAAATGATGCGTAACAGTTACGGTGTCAATTATCAGACCAAAAATATGAGACACTATGCAATACCGTGTGTTACTGTAGAGTACCGAGTGCTACAGAAAATACCAATAACTACCGTATGCTACTATTCTTTTATCATCGGTATTTTAACAGTTCCGTTGACTATTTTTATTTAAAAAGGTTATTTCTGTCGTTTTCTATATCCGACAAATATTCCGTTGTGGGGTCCACCAATAATTTGTTATTTCGGCGCCGTCGTACGACACGAATATTCCCCGACCAAACGAATATTCCCCGACAAAGCGAATATTGTCCGACAAAATAAAATTTGCACATAACATCCTTAACTTTTAACTTTATCGATTTAACCACTTACTGTTTCAAAAAAATATATATATGAAGAAAATTAAATTTTGTATTTCATAAAATTCAGGGTCTTACAACCTCCCCTCCTTATGAAATTTCGTCCCCGAAATTGACGTACCTGACATATCGAAGAGGTAAGGATACTTAGATTTCATCTTTGATTCTAGCTCCCAGGTCATTTCCTCAGTATCTTGGTTCCTCCATAAAACCTTAACTTGAGGTATAACCTTTGAGCGTAGGATCTGCTCCTTCTTATCCAGGATCTTAACAGGTACCTCCTCGTATGTTAAATCCTCTGCTATAACGTCTGGTTCTAACTCAATGACGTGGTTTGGGTCCTTCACATATTTACGTAACATAGATATGTGAAAAACGTTATGGATGCGAGACATACTTGGTGGTAGGGCTAGTCTGTAGGCTACGGTTCCTATTCGATCGAGGATTTCAAATGGGCCAATAAATCGAGGGTTGAGCTTTCCTCTCTTTCCGAATCTCGTAACCCCATTCCATGGAGAAACACGTAAGAATACATGATCTCCGACGTTGAAACTTTCGTCTCTCCGATGAAGATCAGCATAACTCTTTTGTCGTTCTTGTGCGGTCTGTATTCGTTGTCGGATCATTTGGATCTTTTCGGTCGTCAAGCGTACCAACTCAGGTCCCAACAATTTTGCTTCTCCTACCTCATTCCAACATATTGGAGAGCGACACTTCCTTCCATACAATGCCTCGAATGGAGTCATGCCTATGCTTGCTTGGTAACTGTTGTTGTAAGAAAATTCCACCAACGGCAAGTACTTATCCCAACTTCCTTTGAAGTCTAATACACAAAGTCTCAAAAGATCTTCGAGGGTCTGGATCGTCCTTTCCGATTGTCCGTCCGTTTGAGGATGGTATGCAGAACTAAAACGTAGTTCAGTGCCCATAGCTTTTTGTAGACTGATCCAAAAGCGTGAAGTGAATCTAGGATCCCGATCAGAAACTATGAAAACTGGCATGCCATGCAATCTCACGATCTCATTTATGTACATACCGGCAAGACGTTCAAGTGAAAAGTTTTCTCGTATAGGCAAGAAATGAGCTGATTTGGTCAATCTATCTACGATCACCCAAATTGCATCTAAGCCTTGAGAAACTTTTGGAAGACCCGTCACGAAGTCCATATTGATGTGTTCCCACTTCCATTCGGGAACTTCAAGTGATTGTAATGGACCTTTAGGAACTTGATGTTCTGCCTTGACACGTTGACAAGTTAGGCACCTTGAGATAAACTCCGCAATCTCTCTTTTCATATTGTTCCACCAAAATGTATGTCGAAGATCTCGATACATCTTGGTACCTCCTGGGTGGATTGCAAACGGCGTGTTGTGTG
Source organism: Hedera helix (assembly GCA_947179155.2). Taxonomy (NCBI): domain Eukaryota; kingdom Viridiplantae; phylum Streptophyta; class Magnoliopsida; order Apiales; family Araliaceae; genus Hedera; species Hedera helix. Next base: position 37,296,806 of record OX359278.1, read on the forward strand.
CCTCCATCATGATTTTATGCTTTAATTCAGGATCGTTAGGAACACAGAGTCGAGAGTTGACTCGAAGTATTCCTTTCTCGTCGATTCTTGCTTCGGGAATGGCACCTTCTTGTACTTTCTTTATCATGTTTATCAGTTCCGGATCGGTAGCTTGAGCAGCTTTAATTTTATCGATTAAAGTTGGTTCTACTCGCACGTGAGCAATCTTCGAGCGGGTCCCTGGTGTCTTTAGCTCTATCTCCATCTTTTGCAAGTCGTACAAAATACACTTTTGTGTTGTCAGCAGTGCACTTGTACTTGCATAAGATTTTCTGCTCAAAGCGTCAGCTACAACGTTCGCCTTTCCCGGGTGATACTGGATTGTGTGGTCATAATCCTTTAACAGCTCAAGCCAACGTCGTTGTCGCATGTTGAGTTCCTTCTGGGTGAAGAAATACTTGAGACTTTTATGATCCGTATAGATATCCACTTTTTCTCCGTACAAGTAGTGTCTATAGATCTTCAACGCGAAAACGACTGCTGCCAACTCTAGATCATGAGTAGGATAATTTTTCTAATAATCTTTGAGTTGTCGAGAGGCGTAGGCTATAACCTTTCCATGTTGCATAAGGACACAACCTAGACCTTTGCCAGAAGCATCGCTGTAGATAACAAATTCTCCTGATCTTGATGGTATGGTCAGAACAGGAGCTGAAACCAGTCTCTTCTTGAGTTCTTGGAAACTTTTCTCGCATTCCTCGCTCCATATGAATTTTGTGCTTTTCCGAGTAAGCTGCGTTAATGGAGTGGCGATTCGAGAAAATCCTTCTACGAATCTCCGATAATAACCAGCTAGACCCAGAAAACTTCGGACTTCGGTTACTGTTTTGGGTTGTTCCCAATTTAGTACCGTTTCAATCTTCGCAGGATCGACTGATATTCCTTGACTAGAAATCACATGCCCAAGAAACGCGACCTCCTCAAGCCAGAACTCACATTTCTTCAACTTGGCATATAATTTGTTTTCACGGAGCTTTTGTAGTATCAATCTCAGATGTTGTTCATGATCCTCGCGACTCTTGGAGTATATGAGGATGTCATCAATAAAGACAACCACAAAATGATCCAAATGTTCCTTGAATATCCGGTTCATCATGTCCATGAAAGCTGCAGGAGCATTAGTTAGTCCAAAAGGCATGACTAAGAACTCATAATGCCCATAACGAGTACTGAAAGCAGTCTTTGGAATGTCCTCAGCTTTAACCTTTAACTGATGATATCCAGAACGGAGATCAATCTTTGAGAAATGTTGAGCGCCTTGCAATTGATCAAACATGTCATCAATCCGAGGTAACGGGTACCTGTTCTTGATGGTGACATGGTTCAATTCTCGGTAGTCAATGCACAATCTCATACTCCCGTCTTTCTTCTTCACAAATAGAACAGGAGCACCCCAAGGTGATGCACTCGGACGAATGAAACCGGTATCCAACAATTCATGTAGTTGGACTTTTAACTCTTGAAGTTCAATGGGAGCCATTCGGTAGGGAGCTTTGGAAATGGGCTTGGTACCGGGTTCAAGATCAATATAAAAATCAATTTCACGGTTTGGGGTAAGCCAGAAAGTTCCTCAGAAAAAACGTCAGGAAACTCATTAACAATGGGAATATCATTCAAGTTTGACGTGTTTTTGTTCAAATCAGTGACATGAGCTAAAAAGGCTTGACATCCGTTTTTCAATAAACGAATGGCTTTATGGCTAGAAATAACAGTTATAGATTTCAATGGTTTAGTTGCTTGAATTTGCATGACAGGTTGATTAGGAATATGAAAACTAATAATCTTATGAAAACAATCAATTTTAGCATGATGGGTAGTCAACCAATCAATTCCTAAAATCACATCAAATTCACGCATCTCCAAAGAAATAAGGTCAACAGGTAATGTGAGGTTGTTGATTTGAACTAGGCAAGATTTATAGATAGTAAATGTAATAGGTATTTCTCCCAATGAGGTTTCAACTGATAAGACAAGATTTAAGTTTTCAATAGTCAAATTTAAACGTTGAGTACATATAGGTGAGATAAAAGAGTGGATAGAGCCAGTATCTAATATGGCATAGACTTCACGAGAATTTATGAATAGCTTACCGGTTATCACCTCATTCGGTTTCTTGACTGTTATCGTCAAATCGAATCCCGAATACTTCATTCGGATCTTCACGTATTTCAACCATGAAAATACCACTGAATAATTTTCTAGCAAACTGTTTCTCGGGTTCATCAACTTCATCAGTAGTAAGGTACCAATGATTTCCATTAAAATAGTATTTTCGATAGACTGCAGTTTCCACGATAGTGACTAACTTAACCTGAATTCCTCTAAATTGTAACGCCCAAAAGTATAGAAACATCATTTTTAAATAATCTTGAAAATCATAGCTGGAACACCATAAATCCCAAAGACTAATATGAAAAGTCCATATATTCTGATCCTTTGTTATAGAGCATAACCATGTGATATCACTCTCCCAATTAGTGAGTAAATTAAAGGCAATAATTTCTGCAAGTTCGTTACTTCCTTTAATTGCTTCTAAGAATGGATCTGGAACGACTGTAGCAGAGCTTTCACCTTCATCCTTACTGGATAGAACACGCATAATTTTTGCCTTAGGCAAATGATTCAACTCTGAGTTTGTAAGAAGATTATTCGTCGCCTCTTGTTTTGCAGCTACATTTGTTTCGGTAATTTCATAGTTAACCTCCTGATTTCCAGATGCCATAATTAACTGTGGTCACAAAATAAATGTTAGTTCAAATAAACTGACTCATCTCTTCATGTTCCTACATTCAAATCGATTCATTAGATAAAAAATAAATCTAATTTAGGTAGGACACACTAGTGATTGATTCAATTCGTCTCTCCCCTCCTAGTTCTAACCCCAGATCTCCATTAAAGACCATATCCCTAAGCTCTGATGCCAACTGTGACGCCCCCAAATCTGGGCCCACACAGCCCAAACTTGAGTCGTCAAAAGACTACAACAAAATTATTACAACAAAGCACAACGTACAACAATACAGTGTATAATAATACACAACTAAGTCTTCACTATTATTGCCACACTATTTTACAAAACGTGAAGACTATGATAACTATTCCTCGGACCCTCACTCCATTCCCCGGCTAGACCCTGTTATGTTTTCATCTCCTGTTGAAAAACAATGGAACAAAAGAAAGGGTGAGCTCAAATAGCCTAGTAAGAAATATCATGACTAAGATAATGACGAATAAATTATCATTAGCCTTCAACAGTTGAGTTCTTGATAGAATACAATAGACTACAAGGTTTATATCAAAAACTGTAGTTAAATTTTTAAACAATGTTCAGATCAATAATAGCAGCGGAATGAGCAATCTATTAGAAGAATAATGCAGACTATAATGTCCACTCGCTTCTCTTTTTCGTAAAAACATCATCAACTTTTATCATCTGAAATACCATTAGTCATGATAATATAAATTCACAGTTCCTGATCATAATTATGCACATCAACAGTTCATCTTTGCACTACGGGCCAAAGATATTCAATATAGCACCAACGGTCATGATTATACCAGATTCAGCCTTTGGTCATAATCATACCAAACAACAGTTCATCTTTGCACTACGGGCCAAAGAGAACATTCACCACGTGCCATAAAAGACACCGAACAGATGTATCGCCTTTAACCTATTATATCGCCTTTAACCTATCATCTGTTCAACAAATATATCACATCTGTGCCCCCGGCCACAGATATTCACAACAGCTTGATTTTTGGATGATTAGAATGATATAAATGATGAACAGAAGAAATAGGATAACAATAAGTATCGGAAGTTTACTTTGTACAGATTCAAATAATGTCCAAATTGTCAACATGATGTGGAGTGAAATTTAAAAATGATATTCAAGATCCACAGTTCAGAATAACGGTTACAATTCAATAGAAAGATTCACGTAAATAGGAAGGTTCAGCTGAAATAATGAAGTTCAACTATTATGGAACATATAATATTTTCAGGAATTATAGAAGCAATAGTTCCATAATAAATTTCGATTTAGGAGTATGAAAGAAAATAATATCCCTTACCGTAGTAGGTTTGATTAACAAAAGGTGAAGGAAATTAATACAAAGGGTTATTCACCAACAGGCGGCAATCCGCTCCGTAAGGTTATTCCCACAATTTAATAGAATTTGAGTACAAAGAGTTATTCACCAAACAGGCGGCAATCCGCTCCGTAAGGTTATTCTCAGAGATTAATAATGAATGAATACGAAAGGTTATTCACCAACAGGCGGCAATCCGCTCCGTAAGGTTATTCCCACAATTTAATACATGGAAATAAAAGGCACGTCTTATGAGTAAGGAAGAAACAATATTATTATCGAGAATCAAATAATGATAATCCCTTACCATAGTATGTTTGAATAATGGAAGATGAAAAAGATGGTATCCCTTACCTCAACACGTGACTGGATATTGATTTAAATGAGGTTGATTAACTTGAACAGTACACGTATACTTATAGATCTTCACAAATACTCAAGATGACTTAAGCACACTTAGAGAGAACTTTCACAAGAAGTATTTAGAGAGAGAAAGAAAGAACAAGTAAGGAAGTTTATGAAAAATCCTTAAGTTAAGGCTTCTATTTATAGCCAAAAATCTTATCATTCATTTAATCTAAACCATTCATTTAAAGATCATCTTTTAATCTATACCATCCATTTCAAATATTATATTATCTTTAATCTACACCATTCATTTCATATCACCTAATAATCACCTAACTTTATATTATAAACAAATCAATTTAATTATTCAACAATAATTCACACTTTAATCTACACCATTCATTTCATATCACCTAATAATCACCTAACTTTATATTATAAACAAATCAATTCAATTATTCAACAATAATTCACACTTTAATCTACACCATTCATTTCATATCACCTAATAATCACCTAACTTTATATTATAAACAAATAACTTTATCAATTCAATTATTATGACTAATTGTTATAAATACAGTATAGTTAGCTCTTAGATATCAAGTCAATAAATTAATGAAATACAACTGTTTAAATAACATCATAATAGAGATAACAATAATGTAAAATAAAGCATACGTTACTGTGTAATGACAATTATTGATTCAATAATGTGAATTACTGTGCATATGTTACTGTGACAATTATTAGGTTCAATAATTTTAAAAACAGTGCAACAACAATTATTGACTCAATGATATAAAATACAGTGTAATGACAATTATTAAATCAATAATGCAAAATACTGTGTAACAACAATTATTGAATTGATAATATAAAATATTATGCAGTGACAATTATCGATGAAATGATGCGTAACAGTTACGGTGTCAATTATCAGACCAAAAATATGAGACACTATGCAATACCGTGTGTTACTGTAGAGTACCGAGTGCTACAGAAAATACCAATAACTACCGTATGCTACTATTCTTTTATCATCGGTATTTTAACAGTTCCGTTGACTATTTTTATTTAAAAAGGTTATTTCTGTCGTTTTCTATATCCGACAAATATTCCGTTGTGGGGTCCACCAATAATTTGTTATTTCGGCGCCGTCGTACGACACGAATATTCCCCGACCAAACGAATATTCCCCGACAAAGCGAATATTGTCCGACAAAATAAAATTTGCACATAACATCCTTAACTTTTAACTTTATCGATTTAACCACTTACTGTTTCAAAAAAATATATATATGAAGAAAATTAAATTTTGTATTTCATAAAATTCAGGGTCTTACATTTTGTATAAATGCTTTATAAATAAATATTTTTTCTTTTTTTCTTCATCTTCAAATAAAATCAAAAATATCAAGAAGCTTTAAAGACACGTTCGGCAACGATTTATTTTAAAATTGGTTAAAGTTAAAATATAAGTTAACTTAAAGTTAAAATATAAGTTGAGTTATAAAATAAATGCGTTCGGCACCAATTTGATTGATAAGTCAAAAATTAAATTAAAACAAGTTATGAAGGTATTTGATTGATAATAACTTATACATTAAAATCTAATGTATAAATTACTAAAAATGACATCAAAAAAATATATTAATTCAATATCATATCATAATAATTATTCATAATTTTATTAAATAAAAAACTAAATAAATTCTCAGCTGTAATTTTGAATAGGATCAAATTTTATGATTACAAATGGTTCATAAAACAATCATTTTTATCTAAAATGAAAACATCGCATGATTTGACAAAATGTCGGCTGCAATTCTGAATAAAGAAGTAACCTTTTATGACTGAACTAACAAATCAGGTAATAAGAATAATAATAGTTATACTCTGCCTTGGGCGCACCAAAAAACTAGCTATTGTCAACCATTCAAATCCATCTGAGTCATCTGGCACAAGCACAAGCACAAGCACAAGCACATCCAAATCTATGAGAAACTACAGTTTATACTTTAATAGTTAATATTGACAAATAAATAATTTATACTGATAATAAGTTCACAAATACAGTAGAAATCACATTATGTGTAGTACATACTTTCATTAAAAATATTATTATTATTATTAGTGATAAATTGATAATACAGTAGAAAGATATATACTCGATCTAATTTTATCAAAAAGAACCTATGAACATGACAAACTTTTTGAGCAATGGAATTATGAGTCGATTTGGTAAATCAATACTTCTCTTATTTCACATATGAATAGCAATTATTAGAGTAAGGATAGTAATCCTTTTGCAAATTCTAACTAGATATATTTCATACATGTAACTAACACATCTAATCATGTGGAGATTGAGCCGTAGCCAGAGGCGGCGACGATGAGGTCTGGATTAATGTTAGGGCTATTAGGAGAAGGGGGAAATGCTGTTCTGAAAATGGTTTGAGATTGACTTTCTCTCTCCTGTAATATGCTGTCTCTATATTCGTCTTCGTCCCAGTTTCTGCAATCAATTCCTACCATTGTTTATATTTCTACCGCGTTTAATGGTGGTGAGGGTAGTGTTGTCATTGAAGGTAATGGTGGTGAGGGTAGTGTTGTTATTGAAGGGGTAGAGATATAATTTAGCAATGAAGTTAAAGGGCAAAATGGACAATACATGTAGTTTGACCAATTTATTAAAAATGACTTATAAGTCATTATTAAAAATGACTTATAAGTCATTTTTAAAAATGTTACAAAATGTTATTTATTTATTTTGACTTATAAATTTACTTATAAGTCATAAAATAAGTCGTTGCCAAACAGTTTAACTAGGTCAACTTATAAGTCATTGTCGAACAGAATAATTAATTGTATAAATTTTCTATTTCATATTAATTATGTAATTGATTTTACTTTTTTCTCCTTTTATCCTATTACAAATATGATTTTCTTTTTCACATAAGTGCACATTTGTCATGTCGTAATGCCATGTCATCAATTGATGACATGGTATGTTCATATGAACAAGAGTAGTTCTACATGGACATGGAAATTGGACATGAAAATTGGACATTTTCATGTTCTCTTAGTTTTTTTTTTTTTTTTTTTTTTGGTATATATCCAAACATATTTATACTATGGATTTAAAAAAAAAAAATTAAAAATCCAAAAAAATTAGGTATAATTTGGATATATATCAAAAAAATGGTTGTATGGGACTCGTACAATCATTTTTTTGATATATATCCAAATTATACCTAATTTTTTTGGATTTTTAATTTTTTTTTTTTTAAATCCATAGTATAAATATGTTTAGATATATACTAAAAAAAAAAAAAAAAAAAACTAAGGAAACATGGAAAAAAGGGGGACCGGTCCAATTTTCCTGTCCAATTGGCCGGTCCGCCCAGACTTATTGTATGAACAATATCGAAAAAACTAAGAGTTCAATCACCTAATTAAAAACTTATTTACCCAAGTAGAAAATGTGAATAATTCAATGTAGTAATTTATACTTAAACTAATTTTAAACCATGGTGTTTTTATATATTATTACTTATATTAGATATATTTTTTTACTCTTGTTTTGTGAGGATTATGGTAAATTTGGTATGGTAGATAATTGATTGATCTAAAATTAGTTTGAAGATTTTTGGATCAAATATAAGACTTTTAACCTACTTAAATAAATGAAATACTCATAAATGATCGGTCATTATATTTAATGAATACATTTTTTTAGTACTTATGATATATATATATTTACTGGATAACTCATCAAGTGGCGGACCAAACTCGATTAAAGAAACCAAAACTCATTAAGTAGTAGAATAGGATGAAAAATAGATCTTCACGCTTTTATTTATTTTTATATATTTGATGGATTAATTTGTTTTCTTGTGTTAGCTTGTCATTGAATTCTACTTTTCACAACCGTATAAATGCATTGTTTCGCAATTCATGTTGAAAGCTGATTTTGGGGACAATATGTTTGTTTTATATTATTAACCTCGTGATCAGTAACATTGAAAAAAATAGCGGCCGGACTAAGTTGCTTGACTAATCACTTTAATCGACTAAGTTCCTCATGTCCCAAAAAAAAATACAAAGTTATATATTCTTCAATAACGACACAGAAACAAAAACAAAAAGAGAGAAGAAGAAGAGAATATGTTGTTATTTTGGTATAAAAATATTAAGAATAAATAAATAAATTTAAATAAAATTCAAAAATAAAAATAGTAAAGAATAATACAATTAAATTAGGAGAAATAGTGTGGTGTGAATTGAAATATGAAAAAAAAAAAATTTAAAGTGACCCACGCTATCGTGGAGAGATTACGTTTAAATTGGTATAACGGGTCACTGACATATCATGTCTAAGATACAATAACCCAATCTCTATGCTATTACTCTCATCAAAATCTATACAACTCTAAAATTCAAAACTCCATAAACATTACACTATTTTATTTTTGTTCAACACCAATATATAATATATATTACAAATAATATATTATTTCTTTCACAAATACGTGTGCATGTATAACTACTTGAATTACCAACATCTAGCTAGCAAATTCTTTCTAAATCATACCAACGAAGTGCCACACATGAACACCTACTCTCGTGATTAATAAACCAACGTAGTAATTCTCTATCTACTACATGTCAAGTACCTAATGCAACGTTTAGATCGAATCAATAAAATTAAAGAAGAAATAAAATAAAAAAAGAAAGTTACAAAATTATCTTATCATGTTTATACTCAAATACAATATAAACGTTAATGTTTTAATTTTTATAATCTCGTAACTAACGTTTTATTTTTTTGCAAAATCGTTCCTTCTAACTAATTTTGGTCAAAATAAATAAATTATGTGCACAACATGTGAGTTTTTAAGGGGTAAAATAATCTGTTTACGCACTAAAAAATGTGAATTTTTAAAAGGTAAAATATTTATTCATTTAAGGAGTACAATATAAAATTAATATTGGTAGTTTTGTATATACAATGTTTATAAACTTCGGTTGAAAATTTATTTTAGGTAGCAGTTTAGTTTGAACAATGTATATTTTAGTCGTATTTTGGATATTTGTGAGTGACTGATTATAAATTGTATGCTTTATTTCACTTGAATAGTTTGGAGATTTGTGTGGCTCAATCAATTAATTTGCATGTTTGAATGTATAATTGGAATACAATATATGTGAATTTTAGTACTCACAAAAAATTATAAGTGAATTTTGACTTGGTTTAGACATAACATTTGTTGTTCATTCAACTATAATTCATTTGTTTCTCAACAAATAGATAAGGAATAGAGAGATGAAATGTTTTAGTAGATAATGGATAGAGATAACCACTTTTGTTATGTGAAAGAGATAAGCAAGAGTGCACTCTAAGAGAAAATAATATTTTATTATTGTGTTTTTAATTTTATCCCTCTAATTGGAAGGAATATTTTTTAGTGTCCAGACAGACTATTTTACACTTTAAAACTCATATGTTGTGCACATAATTTATTTATTTTAACCAAAATTGGTCAGAGGATACCGTTTTATAAAAAATTGAAACGTTAGTTATGAGATTGTAAAAATTAGAATATTGGTGTCTATGTTGCATTTGAGTGTAATTGTAATTTGCTCAAATAAAAAAATACGGTATTTGATGATCATTTTGAAAGATAAACCATTCCAGTAAAATAAGAATTCATTTCATTCCCTTGATTTTTAATCTATATGAGATATGGTAGAATAAAATTTATTTTAACAAAATGAATATATATAATAATTTTGTCATTATATTTTACCATCTACCATCACCAATAACCAAACATAAACTTAAAATATCTTAAAATAATTTTATTTTTTTCTATATTTTTTTCTTTTAATTTAAACGCAGCATAATATAATATATACATGCATGCAAGCAAAGCAACGGGCAACTCTACTGATTCATATAACCATGCCAACGGAAATCATCTGAAAAAGAGGGAATAAAAGTTGAACTCGTAACCGATAGAATCAATGCATGCATGGTAGATATTATTTAATTCTGATTTGAATCTGCCACCAATTCATTATCCTAATAATACAATGTTAATAATGCACATAATTGATAATATATTATTAAAATAATTAATTTTATTAAAATATCTCCAACAAAATTAAGTCCTGCATGAGTCCCTTTCTAGCAAGGCTTTGTATTATGTACATTTCTCAACCAAGGCCCAAAATGTTCTATATGCTTAAAAAAGGTGCTTTGTAGCCCAAATATACCTTTCCTGGGAGTTACTTCTGTCAAAACAAGGCCAGCAAGGAGTTTGGACTCTTGGGTTTTCATCTCTACATTTCTTTCTTTTAATTAAAACAAGGCCAGCAAGTAAAGATCTAAGTAATTAAATATAAATATGCACATATGATGGATCCTAACAATTGCTTCAGTTACCTTTTTTTCTTCACTAGAATAAAAACCATTACTTCTCAAGTGAGGGGCAAAAAGGGTGAAAGTAGCTACAAAATATAGATAGAAAGCAAATAACCAAGTTAAATAATTTTAAAAAATCCATGAAAAAAAAAAATAAGATTATAGACTGCTTTTTTGAACAATTAATTGACTACAGAGCACACTGGCTCCATCAATTTGTCTAAACAAATGAACCCAATAATTGAATATCATGCTCATGTTAGTCTAACCTAATTTTACATATTCGTATGATAAAACTGCCATATTTACAAATAGAATTGAAAATTTAAAAATTCAAAACAATTCATTCCCTCCCATATCCTCAGAGTGACAATATTGATCATCCACATCAATGGCCACAACTTTTGCCACACCAACCCTAGTAGAATTTGCCCTAATTCTAATTGGTAACGTTGCATGATTTGTCACAACATTGCTAGGAACACCACCACCACATGATTCCTCTTCCTCCCTTTTTAAGTCACCAGGAGGCAAAAAACAATCCATGGACAATCCCTTGATGTTAAAATCAACTTCTTCAATCGCCCAAACCTCTTCCATTCGCGTCTTCAAATGGCTTTCGGAGTTTTCCCCAAACCTAAACAGCGAGACCGATGTACGACCAGCGTGCGCGATATTAACCCCATCAATGGTCCTATAATCTTGGATTAATGATTCCATTGTTGTCTCCCAAAGTACATTATCGTTTTCGGAGATTTTGGCTTTGATTCTAAGGAGGTGAGAATCGTCGAGTTTGACTAGGAGGCCTCTTCTTTGGCTAAAGTAGCCCCAGATTGTGTGCTGGATTATTTCTACATTGCTGCTACTTCTTGCTCTTAGTGTTGAAGGCTCTGCTTGGAGTTTTAAGACAAAGCAGTCTTCTTCGTTGACCATCTCTTCGCCAACGCAAATGGAATTGGAGAATAAATTTGCGGTTGATTTTGGATCAAGACCCTGTTGAGTATGATTGTAGGATGAGAAATTAGCCTACGTTTATGTAACTTAAATTGAAATTAGCACAATAGTTTGAAATTTCTCTGAAAATTTAACACTAAAAATGTACACTTATGAAACAGGCTCCAAAAAGGATAAGGTTTGTCATATTCTATATAGCTAGCTGGTACGACTCGAATCATTTATATATCGCGTCTCCAAATGACCAAAGCTGTGATCGATACAAAAACTCGTCAAACAATTAAGATATACATATTATCTTGCTCAATAAATATCATTTATTAAGGAGGGTGTATTCAATTAAGACTTTTAAAAAATTTTAAAGACTCTTTTTAAGTGACAACTTTTTGTAGAGTTCGTTGACTTTTAATGATTTTAAAAACTTTTAAAATGACTTTTAAAAACTCCATGAAATAAGTGACATACTTTTATAGACTTTTTACTAAAGATTTTGATAGACTTTTATATACTTTTAATATATATTGTAGCTTATATCATTAAGTATTTTGTTGAAGAGGTCGGACAATATGCTTTGAAGAAAACTATAGAAATTATGAGCTGGATAGATTAGTTTGGTCTGGAAACATCCCCATCTTTACACCTTTGACATAATAGAGTATTACATAATCCAATGATCACAAATGGATAAAAAAAATTAAAGGGATAACTGATTTAGAGAAAATTACACACTGCCCTATAATGAAAAAAATTTATAAACCACATAGAACTTTAAAATTTTCTATTGTTTTTTTACTGCTAGTACCTAAATATTATAATTACAATTTTAACTCAACAACATAAAATGACATTCATAACCAAATGAAAGGAGGGGTTATTGGGTTATTCATGAAAATTCTCCATAGAAACAGTTTCTAAAATGCGAACAATTCTATTAGACAATTTACTTAATATATCATTATTTATCAAAAGTTTTATAGAAGGAATTTTCAAATCACCAGTATAAATGACACCCAAAATATATTAAATCAACACTAATATGTAAGCTTACACAGCTGAAGAGGATGAACTATTGTAAGACCCCGAATTTTATGAAATATAAAAATTAATTTTTCTTTATATATATTTTTCCTGAAACAGTAAGTGGTTAAATTAACGAAATTGAAAGTTAAGGATGTTATGTGTAAATTTTATTTTGTCGGACAATATTCGTTTTGTCGGGGAATATTCGTTTTGTCGGGGAATAATCGGGCCGTACGACGGCGCCGAAATAACTAATTATTGGTGGACCCCACAACGGAATATTTGTCGGATATAGAAAACGACAGAAGTAACCTTTTTAAATAAAAATAGTCAACGGTGTTAATTGTTAAAATACCGGTGATAAAAGAATAGTAGCATACGGTAATTTATAGTATTTTTCTGTAGCACACGGTATTGCACAGTGTCTCATATTATTGGTCTGATAATTGACACCGTAACTGTTGCGCATCATTTCATCAATAATTGTCACTGCATAATATTTTATATTATCAATTCAATTATTGTTGTTACACAGTATTTTGCATTATTGATTCAATAATTGTCATTACACTATATTTCATATCATTGACTCAATAATTGTTGCTGCACTGTTTTTAAAATTATTGAATCTAATAATTGTCACAGTAGCAAATATACTGTAATTTATATTATTAAATTAATAATAATCTGTAACGTGTTTATTACATTATTGTTGAATTATTGTTGTAGCATTATTTTATATGTTGGACCCACAGGAAGAATAAATAAATAAATAAAATAAAAATAAAATAAAAAATTATTAATTTTACTATTTGAAATAGTAACGTGAATAGTAACATGTGGGCCCCTGTAGGACCCACTTGAAAAAAATTTGCACAAAAATGTGCAGGAAGGAAAAGCAGCCAGCGGCTGCGTGCTGAAAATGTTCAGCACTGGCGTGCAGCACGCCAGTGCTCACCTACCACGCATAGTAAAAATTTTCTCCTATAAATAGCTTGCTCAGCTGAATAGAAAAATCACACCTAAAACATAAAATTTTTCTATAAGAATTTTATGAGTTTTCTCTGAGAATAGTAAGGCTATTTTGAGTGTTTGAAAGCCAAAAGGAGTGCAGGAATTTTTCAAGTAAGTCTTTTATTAAAAAGTAGTAATTTTATAAATTCCTATTTTTCACGGTATTCACAAATCTTCCTTTAGAAGACTCTTCTTTGAGAAGATTCATTTTTAAAAGCTTTCTTTGGAAGATTTATTTTGGAATATTATTTTTAAAACTATTTTAAAGTTGGTATTTTATACTATAAAAATTATGTTAAATATATATAATTTTGATAGTTCATAATATATGAGTTATCATACACTTTGAAGTTTACATGTTGTAATTACTAATTTTATTATAAATATATAGGTTGATCAATCTCATTTAAATCAATATCCAGTCACGTGTTAAGGTAAGAAATGTCATTTTTTTTACACTCTTGAACTTACTACGGTAAGGAATTTCATTTTCTTTCATACTCTTAAACTTACTACAGTAAGAAATGTCATTTTTTTTACACTCTTGAACTTGCTACGGTAAGGAATATTATTCTTTTCACACTCTTAAATTTATTGCGGTAAGAAATGTCATTTTTTTTACACTCTTGAACTTGCTACGGTAAGGGATATTATTTTCTTTCATACTCCTGAATCGAAACTTATTATGGAACTATTGCTTCTATAATTCCTGAAAATATTATATGTTCCATAATAGTTGAACTTCATTATTTCAACTGAACCTTCCTATTTTCTGAATCTTTCTATTGAACTGTAATCGTTATTCTGAACTGAGAATCTTGAATAACATTTTTAAATTTCACTCCACATCATGTTGACAATTTGGACATTATTTGAATCTGCACAAAGTAAACTTCCGATACTTATTGTTTATCCTGTTCTTCTGTTCATCATTTGTATCACTGTTATTTGTATTAATCATCAAGAATCAAGCTGTTGTGAATATCTGTGGCCGGGGGCACAGATGTGATATAATTGTTGAACAGATGATAGGTTAAAGGCGATATACTAGGTTAAAGGCGATACATCTGTTCGGTGTCTTTTATGGCACGTGGTGAATGTTCTCTTTGGCCCGTAGTGCAAAGATGAACTGTTGGTTGGTATGATTATGACCAAAGGCTGAATCTGGTATAATCATGACCGTTGGTGTTATATTGAATGTCTTTGGCCCGTAGTGCAAAGATGAACTGTTGATTGGTATGATTATGACCAAAGGCTGAATCTGGTATAATCATGACCGTTGGTGTTATATTGAATGTCTTTGGCCCGTAGTGCAAAGATGAACTGTTGATCTGCATAATTATGACCAGGAACTGTGAAGTTGTATTATTTTGACTAATGGTATTTCAGATGATAAAAGTTGATGATATTTTTACTAAAAAGAGAAGCGAGTGGACATTATAGTCTGCATTATTCTTCTAATAGATTGCTCATTCCGCTGCTATTATTGATCTGAACGTTGTTTAAGAATTTAACTACAGTTTTTGATATAAACCTTGTAGTCTATTGTATTCTATCAAGAACTCAACTGTTGAAGACTAATGATAATTTATTCGTCATTATCTTAGTCATGATATTTCTTACTGGGCTATTTGAGCTCACCCTTTCTTTTGTTCCATTATTTTTCAACAGGATATGAGAACGTAGCTGGGTCTAGCCGGGGAATGGAGTGGGAGTCCGAGGGATATATATTATAGTCTTCACTTGTTGTAAAATAGTGTGGTAATAATAGTGAAGACTTAGTTGTGTATTATTATACACTGTATTGTTGTACGTTGTGCTTTGTTGTAATAATTTTGTTGTAGTCTTTTGACGACTCAAGTTTGGGCTGTGTGGGCCTAGATTTGGGGGCGTCACAGTTGGCATCAGAGCTTAGGGATATGGTCTTTAATGGAGATCTGGGGTTAGAACTAGGAGGGAAGAGACGAATAGAATCAGTCACTAGTGTGTCCCACCTAAATTAGATTTTGTTATCTAACGAATCGATTTGAATGTAGGAACAGGAAGTGATGAGTCAGTTTGTTTGAACTAACAATTATTTTGTGACCACAGTTTAGTATGGCATCTGGAAATCAGGAGGATAACTTTGAAATGCCCGGTACGTCAATTTCGGGGACGAAATTTCATAAGGAGGGAAGGTTGTAAGACCCCGAATTTTATGAAATATAAAAATTAATTTTTCTTTATATATATTTTTCCTGAAACAGTAAGTGGTTAAATTAACGAAATTGAAAGTTAAGGATGTTATGTGTAAATTTTATTTTGTCGGACAATATTCGTTTTGTCGGGGAATATTCGTTTTGTCGGGGAATAATCGGGCCGTACGACGGCGCCGAAATAACTAATTATTGGTGGACCCCACAACGGAATATTTGTCGGATATAGAAAACGACAGAAGTAACCTTTTTAAATAAAAATAGTCAACGGTGTTAATTGTTAAAATACCGGTGATAAAAGAATAGTAGCATACGGTAATTTATAGTATTTTTCTGTAGCACACGGTATTGCACAGTGTCTCATATTATTGGTCTGATAATTGACACCGTAACTGTTGCGCATCATTTCATCAATAATTGTCACTGCATAATATTTTATATTATCAATTCAATTATTGTTGTTACACAGTATTTTGCATTATTGATTCAATAATTGTCATTACACTATATTTCATATCATTGACTCAATAATTGTTGCTGCACTGTTTTTAAAATTATTGAATCTAATAATTGTCACAGTAGCAAATATACTGTAATTTATATTATTAAATTAATAATAATCTGTAACGTGTTTATTACATTATTGTTGAATTATTGTTGTAGCATTATTTTATATGTTGGACCCACAGGAAGAATAAATAAATAAATAAAATAAAAATAAAATAAAAAATTATTAATTTTACTATTTGAAATAGTAACGTGAATAGTAACATGTGGGCCCCTGTAGGACCCACTTGAAAAAAATTTGCACAAAAATGTGCAGGAAGGAAAAGCAGCCAGCGGCTGCGTGCTGAAAATGTTCAGCACTGGCGTGCAGCACGCCAGTGCTCACCTACCACGCATAGTGAAAATTTTCTCCTATAAATAGCTTGCTCAGCTGAATAGAAAAATCACACCTAAAACATAAAATTTTTCTATAAGAATTTTATGAGTTTTCTCTGAGAATAGTAAGGCTATTTTGAGTGTTTGAAAGCCAAAAGGAGTGCAGGAATTTTTCAAGTAAGTCTTTTATTAAAAAGTAGTAATTTTATAAATTCCTATTTTTCACGGTATTCACAAATCTTCCTTTAGAAGACTCTTCTTTGAGAAGATTCATTTTTAAAAGCTTTCTTTGGAAGATTTATTTTGGAATATTATTTTTAAAACTATTTTAAAGTTGGTATTTTATACTATAAAAATTATGTTAAATATATATAATTTTGATAGTTCATAATATATGAGTTATCATACACTTTGAAGTTTACATGTTGTAATTACTAATTTTATTATAAATATATAGGTTGATCAATCTCATTTAAATCAATATCCAGTCACGTGTTAAGGTAAGAAATGTCATTTTTTTTACACTCTTGAACTTACTACGGTAAGGAATTTCATTTTCTTTCATACTCTTAAACTTACTACAGTAAGAAATGTCATTTTTTTTACACTCTTGAACTTGCTACGGTAAGGAATATTATTCTTTTCACACTCTTAAATTTATTGCGGTAAGAAATGTCATTTTTTTTACACTCTTGAACTTGCTACGGTAAGGGATATTATTTTCTTTCATACTCCTGAATCGAAACTTATTATGGAACTATTGCTTCTATAATTCCTGAAAATATTATATGTTCCATAATAGTTGAACTTCATTATTTCAACTGAACCTTCCTATTTTCTGAATCTTTCTATTGAACTGTAATCGTTATTCTGAACTGAGAATCTTGAATAACATTTTTAAATTTCACTCCACATCATGTTGACAATTTGGACATTATTTGAATCTGCACAAAGTAAACTTCCGATACTTATTGTTTATCCTGTTCTTCTGTTCATCATTTGTATCACTGTTATTTGTATTAATCATCAAGAATCAAGCTGTTGTGAATATCTGTGGCCGGGGGCACAGATGTGATATAATTGTTGAACAGATGATAGGTTAAAGGCGATATACTAGGTTAAAGGCGATACATCTGTTCGGTGTCTTTTATGGCACGTGGTGAATGTTCTCTTTGGCCCGTAGTGCAAAGATGAACTGTTGGTTGGTATGATTATGACCAAAGGCTGAATCTGGTATAATCATGACCGTTGGTGTTATATTGAATGTCTTTGGCCCGTAGTGCAAAGATGAACTGTTGATTGGTATGATTATGACCAAAGGCTGAATCTGGTATAATCATGACCGTTGGTGTTATATTGAATGTCTTTGGCCCGTAGTGCAAAGATGAACTGTTGATCTGCATAATTATGACCAGGAACTGTGAAGTTGTATTATTTTGACTAATGGTATTTCAGATGATAAAAGTTGATGATATTTTTACTAAAAAGAGAAGCGAGTGGACATTATAGTCTGCATTATTCTTCTAATAGATTGCTCATTCCGCTGCTATTATTGATCTGAACGTTGTTTAAGAATTTAACTACAGTTTTTGATATAAACCTTGTAGTCTATTGTATTCTATCAAGAACTCAACTGTTGAAGACTAATGATAATTTATTCGTCATTATCTTAGTCATGATATTTCTTACTGGGCTATTTGAGCTCACCCTTTCTTTTGTTCCATTATTTTTCAACAGGATATGAGAACGTAGCTGGGTCTAGCCGGGGAATGGAGTGGGAGTCCGAGGGATATATATTATAGTCTTCACTTGTTGTAAAATAGTGTGGTAATAATAGTGAAGACTTAGTTGTGTATTATTATACACTGTATTGTTGTACGTTGTGCTTTGTTGTAATAATTTTGTTGTAGTCTTTTGACGACTCAAGTTTGGGCTGTGTGGGCCTAGATTTGGGGGCGTCACAACTATGCTATATTTTTATTCCCTAAATGCTAAGTTTTTGTAATTATTTTGTACTTAAATGTATTAATATTTATTTTAATTTGGTTTTGATATATTTTGTGAGTTTTCAATTAATTTATATTATTTATATCATTTTATGTTATTTTATACTATTTTTATTTGTTAGTTTTTAAGTATTTTTATTATTTTAGGAAAATTATTTATTATTATGTGTTTTTATTAATTTTATTTGTATTTATTTTTTATTATTTTCATCTTCTCCCTTTCTCAAATATTTGAAAGTTTTTGGCAAATATTTAGAAGTCTTTGGGCATGAGGCCAGACTTTGAAAGATTTTGAATATAAATAAATCTTATTTTAAAGTCTATCAAACTCCACCATTTGATAAAAATCTTTAAAATCTATGACTTTTTGAATACCGAAATACTTTTATAGACTTTGTAAAAGTCTTAATTCAATACCATATAACTTTTAAAGACATTAGAAAAATTGTAATTAAATACCACTAAACTTTTATAAATTCTTTAAATGTCTTGATTAAATACAATTAAACTTTTAAAGCCTTTATAAATTCTTACAAATTTTAATTGAATATCTCTAACAGCTTCATTAAAATAATGACTGTATTGAACTCTACTCTAGACAAAAAAACAGACCGTAAAGGCTTAATTTTTATATGGATTAATTGTCATTAGTCCAAGCCAGACTAGGTATTATCGGGGAATGATAGCTGGATTTATATGAAGGCCAATTTTTGCAGCTGATGTGATCCGAAGACTGACTTTTAGGAGCAGCAGCTACAAATTTTCAATTTCAGACCAATAATGATTTTGACTTTTTAATACTACTAATGTGGAAGTGGAACTATGCTTAGAAGCCAAGAATAAAGTTTATTTGATTGGTGGCCTGATGGGTGGGTGGGGCTCCACATGAAATGGTCCAAAAAGAAACTTAACAAACTTATGAGTTGTAATTAATTTGGAATTCAGGGTGGGCCCGAGAGGTACTCCTTTCTTATAGTCAAAAGATCCTCAAAGAAATTTGGTGTATCAGCCTTAACAAAAAATTTCTGGTGAATAAAGTAAACCAATACCCACCTTCAAGCTTAACAAACAAACGTCAATGAAAAGAAAGAAAGAACAAAATAAATAAAATGAAATAAAGATAAATAAGAAAGACTATCATGTAAATTAATTCAATCATTAGTACTTCTAAAAATTATAATATCGATAAAATTGTTAAAATATAGTGATAACGATGGTTAATATTTTTCTTAAATTTTTAAATTTTATTTTGTTTTTTCTTTTCCTTATTTTTTCCAACGTACCATGAGCGACAGAGGCATCAAAATTCTCTAGTGCACAATTGCACACATTACATCTAAGAATACTGGCACAAACTTGTGTCTAGTGAAATTTGAAAGATGACGGACATGTACTTAAGAAATTAGTCAAATATTTTGAGACATCAAATTTCAGATAATAAAATAAAATGAATAGAGGAGAGAGAAAATACCTGAAAGGAGCGACGAAGAGGCCTAGGCGGGCCACGAGATGCATGGGAATGGTGCCATGGAGTCTGCCTCCAAGCCACCTTACCGTCACTACCAGCACTAATCTTATAGCCAGAAACCACCTGCTCCAAGCACCATAAATCAGGCCTCTTCTGCCACAATACAAATCCTCCCATCTCTCCACTCCCATTTTTCGGACTCTTAACCTTCATCATCTTCCTATTGTTGCTCATAATGTTACAATTCAAACCTAAATTATCATCCCCGCTAATAAAATCTGATGTTTCCATCTTCACCTTCCCCATTGCACACATGCTATCAATGGAATTCAAAGCCTTTTCTCCTCCTGCCGCCCCTATATACTGTTGAACTATGTATTTCGCCATTGCAGCCTCCTACATATCATAATTTACTACCACTAATTAGATACATGATGTACATATATGGCTCATGCATGAATCCATACAAGTGTATAGGGTATTGCTGAAATCAATAATCTAAAAGTAAGTCAAATTATTTTGTAACTCAAAAGAAATATGGATCCCAAACAGTTTAAATTAGGTAATTCATGTGGACAGTCCTATACAAACGAAATGTATTTGTATAGTAAAGAGTTGCATTCAGATAATCTTTATTATACAAAAATGTTATACAAATGCAGTTATCTTCTATAAACAAATACAACTCATATCTAAAGACTATTTACATGAAATGTCCAATTTGAACCGTTTGGAATCAAGATCAATCCTACATGTGTACCAAAAAGTGTTTAGGGTTTAGATAGGACACGACTTACAATGGAATGTTCTTTGAAGTTCTGGCTGCAGATGGCATGATCTGAACTGATGGGAAGAGGGATTAATGGAGCTCCGAGTACACCGAGCAAGAGTTGGACGTTACTCTGGCCACCAAAGACCGACGTTGGCGATGATCTCTCGACGTGTGGTTTCATCCATGACTTCATGTTTTGCCATGAACTTGATTTGTTGCTATTAGAAATAAACGTCTCTTCCGGTATAGGTACTTCCAGCACTGTTTCGAGAGCATCTTCTCTATCCAAATTAGGGCACAAAGTCCTCATATGAATTATACAGATAGGATCTAGAGAGAGAGAAAAATAAAGAGGAAGAGGAGAGAGAGAGTTTAGCACAAAAAGATTAGAGAAGTTATGGGCTTTCGGTTGTGCTTTTGATGTGAAACTAAAGAGAGAGCGTCTTAGATTCAAAGTGACGGGGTGAAGCTGGTGAAGAGAATGACCTACCGACCATTGGCTGTTTCTGACGTGAACATCTTTGTCAATGTCCTCGTAGCTGCACGCTTCTTACTTTCTCTCTCTAGATTTAAAAAGATACGGATAAATTTTGTTGTGTTTGATTATTTTTGTGGTGATTAAAGAATTATTGGAACTAATAATGTAAGTTTTAATTCAAAGAATTAAACCATTAAATGGAAAATTAATGTTGGACCCATGCATATATAGATAGATAGATAGATAGATAGATAGATAGATCGATCGATCTACAGGTATTAAACAAAATAACATAAGGGTAGTAGTAATTCCTTCGACAAATAATGTTGTGGTATATAGGTTTTCACGGTGGGGCAAGGAAAAGCCCTGTGCTTTATTAGGCCCAGTGCTACAAATTAAAAAAGTCAATTTTTCAAAAGTGAGAAGTACTTTTTTAACTTTGAAGAAATTTCTCATGTTATAATTAAAGGTATTTGAATTTGAATTTTATGAAATTATCACGAAACTTACCACATGAAAGAAAGATGGGATATTAATCAATAGGGCGAAGCAACGAGAATAGAGCAGTTGTTTTCACTTGGACAAATTAATTGTCATGTCAACATAAGTATTTTTTGCCCCGTAAAAGTCAATACGAAGAAACTGAGAATATTGGGAAAAAGAAAGTCTGGTTGAGGAAAATATAGATATAGAAAAAATTGGTTTATGCAAATGGAAAATAAGATGAAGATCCAACGTAGCCTAATTAGCGATACATGAATGTTCTAATCAACTGATGATGTCCGTTTAATTATTCAGAGTGAAGCTTGCGATTGCGACACGTGTAGAATATAAAAATCAAATTTTGTGATAAATAAGTCTTCAATCATGCCATGCACGTTCACATGAAGTTTAATTATCTAGCTTGATCAGTATCTAAGAGCATGCATGACTAGGTGAACGTGAAGATGTACTGAATGAATTTAAGTTTGATTTTATGTACATACATATATAAACCTACAAGGACATATATACAAAAGACATTATGAACCCATTGGATTCTGCTATGTAACCCATTTATGGGATCTACTACATGCAGTAAATGTTCCAATTGTCTCAAAAATTATCATTAGCAACATTATAATAGAAGTATATAACAGTTATCCTATTTATCCAAATCAGACTGGCATATATATTTTTAACATAATAATTAAAAGAAATGTTAAGTTTTTTATGAACCGAAGAATCAGATCCATATATACCATGTGAAGATAACAAGGCTAGATACATTTATGTAATTTCAGGTTTCAACCTCTCATATGGGTCATAATGACCAATGATTTCCTCTCTCAGTGTAAAACCTAATTAACAAAAGCTAGCCAACCACTAACAGTTAGTCCGTGGCTGCTCTATAAACTTCGAAAAGATTCCACTACTTTCCTTTTTAAAATTTAGCCAACTCTCAGAATATTTGATTACTTTCCTTATGCCCTCCAATCCTAATTAAGAAAAGAAATGATCTTTTCCATTTTGAGTATTAAATTTTAAAGACTAAAAATTAATTTACAATTTAAAAAAAAAATTCTAACGAGTACTAGTACACATTGTCAAACTTTTCTACCGAATTATAATTGCAAAAAACATTATTACATAAGATTATAAGAATTGGCTACCATATCACACATATTTCTAAAATAACTACCACTCATATTTATTTGCGTAATTGGCTACAAAAAAATCAATACATAGAGTTATAAGATATATTATTTATTTTCCAATCCTCATAATATATCGTGTACAGATCTTAAATAATTGGGCAAAATATGAATTAAAATAGTGTGTGTTTTTTTTTGGAGGAGAGAGTATGACATTTGTAAGTGTAACCTTAACTATTTTTTGTCAACAAAAAATAGTGCTTGCAGTGCGATTTTTATAGCCAAGTGATGAATAGAACAAACCTCCGAGGATTCTGTCCCATTATCATGTACCCAATCCAGAGTTACAACTCAGAATAGATATGGGCAGCGTGTAGTCTTGTCTTTATGCATGTCACCAAATTGTCCTTACAATACCACAAAAAAACTCAGACAAGACAGCCCCAACGTGGGTTGGGTGGGTGATCACAATTAATAATCTCACGTCTGTGAAATCTGATTATAAATATGGATAAATATATATACCATCTAATTATTATGGTGCAGGATTTTTGGCCGTGTGAGTACATTCATCATGTTATGGATCTGCTCACACCCAAAAGATTTTATTTAGAAAACAAACAGCACCTTCTTCATACCTTTTTATTTTTTATTTTTTATTTTTAATTATTATTTTCTGTTTTTTCTTCTTTGTATCTGAACTCGGGAGAATCTTTGCCCAAAATGATCTCAGAACTTGTGAGTACTAGTGTTAATTAACAGTTGCATATATAATACTCCCTTTATGTCCAAAAAGAAAACAATATATATAATTATTGATAATTTTTTGGACCGTTTTAAAATTAAAAATATATATTTTTATCATTATAATAATTATAAATTGACATGAAATTGCCTTACATTTATAATTTTAGACTAGTTTGAATTTGGTGCACTGAAACATAAAAGTTTTAACAGTTTGTCATCCACTGTTGTGTTCGACTATGTTATCCATGTTTGGAAAGTCGAAGGAAACAAGTTGAATGAAATAAGTCAAATAAAGTGAACTGGTTTTAGATATCTAACGTGTTAAGGAACATAATTTGAATATGTGATCCTCCATCTTTGCTAAAGTCAAAAGAAACTACTACAATAAAATCCCAATTAAATGCCCGTTTTCTTTTAGGAGTGCTTCGTTTTCTTGACAAGAAGCTTCTGAATAGTCCTTTTAAGGAGAGCTCTTTGTCTGAGATTGGACTAAATGTACCAAACCAAGCATCCTTTTTTGTTGTTTTCCTTTTAGCTAGGAAGCCCGTAAGCTGTACGCCAGCCATACGTAGCTTGAACTGTGATAGCCACAATGCTTAGCTATTGCCGACCCCCGAAACGAGTGCTTCGGTTTAAAGGGCATAATGTGAAGCAAATCTCTAGTCTTATTCACATTTTCACTTTCTTAAAACTATGCGCTAATCAAAAATATGTCGCTACTTTGAACAGGGAAGGAGGAGAAAACAACAAAGGTTCCCCAAACTGCTCAAGAACATAGACAGACACCGTCCATATGCATCAAAATTATAATGCTTTTACTACTTCAAAACCACAAAAATAGAAATAATGCATTCTTCAAATGAGAGACATTCCTCATATAATAATCCAAGTATCACACATAACCACGTTCACAAGAAATTCCCCAAGTATCAAAAGTTGAACATTAGCATAAGAACGCAAGTCCAATAGAAAAAGAAAAAAAAAATTAATTCCATTTTTTAAGATAACAAATAATACAAGTCTTATATGCCACAATATGCTTCAAAATTTCAAATGTTCTTTCGGGGATTTTCTTCCAATCACAAGGAGGGCAAACAACATAATACAAACACGATACAATTAATGCTGCAGGACTAACAGTGCCTACGGAGAAAATTAGAAAAAACACTAATACAATTATATTACAAGTTGGCTGAAGCTCAGACTACTATAGTCTATAAACACCACATAAATACAATTCATTTATGCCTACCAAGAGTGGATAACCGAAACAAGGAGTACCTGAATAATGCTACTTCTAGAGGTCAACTTCTGCTTCACCTCAATAGCCTCTGATAGAGGATCTCATGAGGGAACATTGAAATGAAACAACCAGGAGATCACAAAGGCAAACACCATACAAGCTAGCAAGAAGTTAAGGAATCGATGGCCCTGCCAGAAGTTTCGAGTCTCTGATGAAGGCACTGTTGCAGCAGCTGTGGCAGAAGCATCATTTGCTTCATTCCACTGCTCTAGTAACTCAGCCTCGTTTGCACCAGAAACATTGGATGCAACTGATCCACAAATTTCACAAGTTCTGCAGTTGAGAAAATTTTAGCAAGATTATTATATACTCAACAAACAAAGAGAGGCCATTTTGATGGAGAATGCACAAATATATTTTTACGCCAATCCATAAACAAAAAAACTGAAGGCATACATACAAAAGCATCATTTAGCAATTTAAACGGTAGTCACTATTCTGTAAAAGAAACTGTGGAACATATCTAGTTGAAATCCAAGAGTAATTATGAAAATCAATCGTAGGTAAAATGATACTGAATTGGCCCTATTTTCTAACTTTTCGGCCAACAATTTACAACGTGCATGGAAATCATCAGATTGAAATATTAAGTTCCATAACTAGAATTCTTCAAAATCTTTATGTCAGAATACAATACCCCTCATTGATTGATCATCTCCCTAAACTGTTAACAAGGAAAATGTATCCTCATTCTTCCCCACAAGCATAAATAAGAAAATAGATATTTAATGTTGTCAAGTGGAAATAACCTCAAACCTCCACACGCCTCTCTCTCCCCCAAGCAAAAAATAAAAAAACTATTAACTCCACTATGAGTATATACCATATCATTATCAAAGAATGATTCTGAATACAAATTTAAAATCACTAGTAGAATTTCAGATTTTTGTACACAAATGCATAGTCACGTTCTTGCATAATCAAAGTTGAAAAGATCACAGGATGACAAAAGGTAAAAGGAAATGAAACAAGATATCCTTTCCGAATAGGAGGGAAAAAAAAAAGGAAGAAAAAGATAACGAGTGCACAAGCTACTGATACTGCAATTGTTGGTAGTGACCCACAACTTTTTGAATTGGGAAATACTCGGTAATATATTATTTGAGGAGATAAATTGCTCAATTTTGAAATTTTCAGGTTAGGCTGGAATCTAGAGATGGAGATTGGGTAGAATAAGCAAGAATAAATAAATAGGCTGAGAGCTGGAAGAATAGATTTCTCCTAGATTTGGGATCAGGACATTATCCATAAAGATGGAGGCACAGGGGGGTGGAAACAAATTTTATTTCAGCCTGAATTTCAAGCAATTACATATTCAAAATTATTTATATATACCAGCATAGGCCATTTTTAGCCAACTCCTCTATAGACATACATTCACACAGATCATGGCTAGGTTTAAAAGCTTCAATACAAAGTGTAGTGGAGTCCACTAATTTTAAGAATGGAATACCCTTTTTACGATAATGCCCTCCCTGTATTTATTGTCATCTGCCGCTAATAGTAAGCTGCTAGTAGTAGATAGCTCCACAACAAAGTGAAACTGTAGCATATATAGTATAATCTGAAACTCTCTCTCTATATATATAATAAAAGTAGTCACTTCAGTCTTCATTAAACAAACGACATAAAAGGACTCCTACACTACTCTCTCTCTCCCTCTCTTTCCTTTTCTCTTTAAGCAGAAATTTGACTGCATTTGTTGCCATTTAAGTAAACTGAAGCATATCAATTATTTAGAGCTTTCCAACAGTATAAAGATCAACCATTTTTTATTTGTAACAAAGAAGTAGTCTCATGGAGTTCAAAATCTGAATTACAGGAGAGAGAAAGTTGAACAGATGAAGAATATGTACAAAATCTACTACAAATATCTCAATATGTTTTAGCAAATTGGAAGATTACAATACTATTGTTACTTCTGATGACATTATTGTTTTTTTATACATTGGAAAGGTTTTTCAGGGCATTATCATTCTGAACAATAGCTCCTCTTTCTTGCCAACTATCATATAATGCATGTTGTTTGGCAAACATGTTCTTAGCTCCCAATCATTCAGTTAGGTAAAAATAAACCAATGAAAAGTACACCCTCATAACAGTTTCTGTCACCTTGTTTAACTAAACAATAAGTATTTTTTACGTTTTTACCCTAACCACAGCTGGGGTTTAAATTTAGGGACCTAACAAAGGCTTTGCGAACATAGTACCTAGTTAGTCTACAACCTCCATTCAAGAGCACTTCTACAACTGATAAAACACAGACTCTACATACTGATCTTTCCATCCAAATGCATGGGAGTACCTAGTTAAGCTTAAATGCTGTAAGTAGAGCATGAACAGGAACAGTTAAAAGACAAAGCAGCTATAAAGTCCACAATAAAATTTACTTTGACAAGTAAAAAGCTACTATGTAATTCAAAAAGACTTCAATTGAAACACTATAAAATTAGGGAAAGGGACAACTGACTAGAGAAGATATACATTAATTATAATGTGTAATGTTATATAGTATACAGTAGCTGGACACAAAGCAGAATTTGTATTAAACAATGTACTGTTAACTTGCAGCGTAAAAAAACCTTCTGAGAATAACTATATACCATTGATAGGAGAATAATTATAGCCATTTAACCATTCAAGGAACCTAGTTATAGCTGAAGAAGAAAAATCATGAAAATTAACAAGTCAATTAAAAACAAAAGGTGTGAAACAAGAATAACTGGCCCTATGGTGCATTAAAACTAGCAAATCAGTTTAACCAAAAAGCATATGCTTCCCAAATTAAAAAACAAAAAGAGAAAAAAGAAGAGTTTTAAAAATGCATAGTGATAGTTAGGTACGCTGTTTGCGCGTATATTATTATAAGTCAAAGTAAGACCCTTTTAAATAAATATCAACAAACTTGATCCGTCTAACAATATAGAAGCAATAAAAGCACAGAAGTAAGACCCTTTTAAATAAATATCACAAACTTGATCCATCTAACAAAATAGAAGCAATAAAAGCACAGAAGCACTTGTCAAAAATGAGAAAAATAAAAAGAATCAATTGAAAGCTTCACAAGTGACATGGACATCTAAACTTTGGAATAGGGCTATAAACGGATATTTTCGAATGCATATACAAGTATATCCTTATTCGTATCCGAAAATAAATTTTAATATTCGAATTCATATCCATATCCAACAAATATACAATATTAAATATATGTATTCGTATCCAATGGATAATATTCAAATACGGATATTATTCGTATCCATTTATATAATATAATATAGATAAATATATCAAATATTTGCATATCCGTCTCCATATCTATATCCGTTTAAAATAAAATTTTAAAAGTTTCAATTTTTGCACAATGTTTAAATTAATAACCAAAAAAATTATTCACTTAATCAAATAATAATTAGAAATGTTGTATAATCAACAAACTAAAATAATAAAACTAGATATCATATACATATGTAATTTTTTTTATATATATTGCATATAATAAAATAGCCATAAAAGATATAATATCAATTAATGTTAACACTATCATGTATTGCATACCAATATTAAATGCGAGATTTGTATATGCATATGTATGTATATGTATATACACATATTTAGCAAGGGTACCGATCTTTTGACAACATTGTAAAAAATGATATATCCTTACAACAGATCTCAGTCGTCTATGCTGAGATCTTATGGTTAAAAGTGCCCTCGTCCGCAATTTAGTTTTCAGGATACCGCAGTTTAGTTTTCAAGATACCGCAGTTTAATACTGTGAACGCTATTAAATGTCCAAAATATCCCCAACATTAATTATGGTGAAGCACCGTCCGCACATAACAAATGCAAAATGACCCAAAGCAAACTGAAAAATTATAAAAGTCTGTATCATCCAAAAGCAGCACTATAAATGAATGTTTATGTTTCAGAAAGCAATAAAGAGACGGCTCATGCCAGCAACTGCTTCATTAATCATGAAAAATCCAGAAGGTGAGCCAAATGGTTGTTTCAATAGTACAGGGTCCAATGTAAGCACAGCCAAATCCAGAAGGCGAGCCAAATGGGAACTTTGACAAATCACACATTGAAAATATGGGCTTCTCCCTTTTCATTTTGTTGGTCCAGTAGCTCTTGCAAATGGTTATAAATCAAATCTTCTTCCATCAAAGGAAGATGTTGGTGATCTTTCTTCAAATAAATCTGCAGATCCTATCGTGGGCAATCAGACCTACAATAAGAAAGATGCTATTGAAGAATACAATCTGTTTGCGGCTAGTAATGGCATAAGGTTTTCGTTCTTCTAATTTAATGTCCGAGAAGGTTTGAGGCAACTGCCCGATATATCAGTCTCTACTCTCTCCTTATCCATGTAATGGAAGTTTGAGCAGAAAGATGCTATTGAAGAATACAATCTGTTTGCTGCTAGTAATGGCATAAGGTTTTCGTTCTTCTAATTTAATGTCTGAGAAGGTTTGAGGCAGCTGCCCGATATATCAGTCCCTACCCCCCAAAAAAAATATAGCAACTCTTTATGCTTTAGTTGATTTGTCTTGTTTTATTTGATTTATCTCATAATTTTCCCTTTAGAGAGTGTTTGAGAAAGTATCATAATGTTTGAAGGTTTTATGTATGAGTTTTTCATGCTTAATGAACCGGTTGTTGGCATGATCTGTCTCTTTATTGCTTTCTGGAACAGAAACATTCATTTACAGTGCTGCTTTTGGATGATATAGACTTTCATCATTTTTCAGCTTTGGGTCATTTTGCATTTGTTTTGTACCGTCTGCAATTTAATAGTGCGGACGGATTTTTTCTTTTTAACCGTCTGCATTATTAAACTACAGATGGTATAATAATTTTTTTTTACCTGTCCACATTATTAAACTGCAGACGGTGCTTCACCATAATTAATGTTGGGGGTATTTTGGACATTTAATACGATCCGCAATATTAAACCGTGATATCTGGGAAACTAAACTGCGCTCAAGTACACTTTTAACCATTAGATTTCAGCATAAACGACTGAGATCTGTTGTAAGAATAGATTTTTTTTTACAACGTTGTCAATGGATCGATCCCTATTTATATATATATTGATATTACGAATACGAATATTAACAGATATGAATATGCATATATCCATATCCGCTTTGGACAAATATGAATACGGATAATATTCGTTTTGACACAGATACTGATAATGTCTGCTTTGACATGAATACGAATGCGAATTTTCAAAGCAAATATCGGATATTTAGGATTCCATTACTTTGGAAATGCAAATATATCTAAGTCTCACGTACTAAAATAAGGAAAGCCAGATGAAATTGTTATTACTATATCTATGTGAACTGTGTGGAAGTATTGTCCCCATTCAAACAATTTGATCCTTCAATCATGGTTATCTCATAGTGAACATGAATCTAATACGTTGACCAATCGAAACCACCTTTCTTTATTAACAAAAATGAAATGATAGCAGCAGAAGATGGAGTTTTTGATTAAATAAATGCCTGCACT
This sequence comes from Hedera helix, assembly GCA_947179155.2. Lineage (NCBI taxonomy): Eukaryota > Viridiplantae > Streptophyta > Magnoliopsida > Apiales > Araliaceae > Hedera > Hedera helix. The sequence goes on from OX359278.1 coordinate 37,327,714, forward strand.
ATTAAATACTGCACCTAAACAAAAATAAACGAGGAATCAGTATGACTGAGTCAATGGAACTTTGGAGGAATAGCTGCAAGTGCCATATACAGTATAATTTAACCAAGAAAAGCAATACATTTAGTGGAGTCAAAAGCAACTTGCAAATAAGAAACTAGAAAGGAAAGATATGTGCGCAGATTCCTATGAAACTAAGAAGCATAGTTGGCCATAGGAGCAGGACTGCATGTTGGTTTTATATTTTCCCCAGTTTGATCTTTTGATTTAATATCACCTGGTTTACCACTTTCTTTTTTGAGTTTCTTTTCCATATCACAGTAATTTGATTCTCATCTAAAGCTTTTACTGTTGAGTGTCATACATTGAACTTAACCCTTTTTGGCTGCATTCACTCAATAATTAACTATTCTTTTCAGCTCAATACTCAACACAAATGTTAAATTTAAGAATTCCAGAATACTCATATGACAACTCAAAATGGAACAGAAATTCCTAAAGGTCAGAAATAATTCCACATTTTAACCATACCCAAACCCTAAGGAAAAAAAACATTTAACTCTGTATCACAATCTGAAGTTCCATGAATAAGCAAATGGGTATTAAATCCAGAATATAACAAATTGACATAAACCAATAAATGGGTACCTCCAAAATCATTTATAAAAATAAAAATCAAAACTTTCAACTTTGTTGGACACTTACTTGTTTCCCTTAATCTTGAACCAAGCCTCAGCACAATGTTTATGAGCAGCAGCCAAATCATCTTTACAAGAACAGCCCAATTCAATGGGTACCCCAGATTCTTGATTAGATGCATCCAAAGTCATATGACAAATCCTACAATCCCTTTCATATTTCGCCAAATGTAGCTTGGTTCCAAGGACCCCAGCTTCCGTTTCCACCAACTCTACTGAACACTGCGAAACAGAGGAATTCCTCCTATTCTCTGAAACGCCCACAATCTCAGAATTAGAGAGACTTGATGCCCTGTGCCAGTCGGACCCGCCGGCGGTGGAATCAAACGGCGAGTGCCACGACTGTCTGTCCACATCAGAGGAGCGTGAGCTGCCTTCACTTGCGGCTGCGGTGGCGGTGGAGTGGCGGCAAGTAATATTGTTGTCTTGTTGTAGATCAACATGGGAATCGTTTAAAATTGCCATTTGAAAGAGATATAGAATGAGATATAGAGATATAGAGTGGGGAAATCTTCTTCATGTAAAGGTAAATTGTGTATGAGATAAAGATCATGAATGCCCGCCTAAGGTTGTACAGCAATGGAGGCTCTCAACCTAAGGAAGGAGAAACAGAAGTGTTTTCTTTTCTTTCCTGGTTGTCAATTCATGAACAGTGTGTGAAGAGAGAGAAAGTTCTAAAAAGATCTGTAAGAAAATTACACCCCTGTAGACTATAATACTATTGAGTCTAGGACTAATAGTATTATATTTATGAGTATCTCTATATATATAGAGAGAGAGATACAGATAGAGGGAACTTAGGGGGTGTTTGATAAAAATTGAATGAATTGAATCTGAATCTGAATGAGCTGAATTTGAATCTGAATGAAAAAAGTTGTTTGATAATTAACATATCTGAAAGATCTGAATGACATATTTTTAATATTTTACCCCTCTGAAAAAATTCAAAGTTGTTGTAAATTTATTTAATATTACATAATATAATTTTTTTTATTTTTTTTTATTTTTTTTTTATTTTTTTTTATTTTTTTTTCTCCATTCAGCTACCATTCAGCCCATTCAGCCACAAATTCTGACCTTAACCATTCAGCCGCGCCATCTGACCGATTCAGCCATTCAGACGAATTTTTTTCTAAACAAACGCACTTAACCCTTCAGCCACTTACCGATTCAGATTCAGACCCCCATTCAGATTTAAACAAACAGTCCCTTAGTGTAAAAAGTGATGAACCACAAGCGCTTTTACGGAGAGATTTTGGAGGTGGTAGATCAAAAGCCTTCTCCTTTATATCAGTCTTTTATTAATGACTTAAATGCAAATTGAATCCCAAATTTTAAGACGGGAATCGATTTGCATCTTAAATTATTTTTTATATTAAATATATACTAACTTTAAGTTCAGATAATTAAAAGCATCATTTGGTCATTTTTCTGGCTAAAATGCACCAAAAAGCTGCAAGCGTGTGGATAAGAAAGTATGTTGGTAATTTGGCACCTTTCCCCATTATTAAAAACATATATGTTTCTTCTCTTTTTATCTTTTCTAGGTTTGTTTCGGCTCTATTCAAATTAGCTCTCGCTCTATAATTTTTAAACAAATTGAAGGTCTATAATAGAAAGAAAATTTACATGGATCGAGTTTGCTATTGTAAAAAGTTGTTGGTGATGAAGTGTGCTTGAAAAATCCATAATGCAGGGAGAAGATTCTTTGGTTGTGTTGATTGGAAGGTATTATTAGATACAATTTTGTCTATAATGATTAGTATGGTTTGTAATTAATTGTCTGTCTAAATTGTTTTGTATGAAGACTCATTAGGTGTTAGGAGTGGATGCAACTTCTTCAAATGGGTCAATCCCCGATTGTGTGACCGTGTAAGAGCGGTGATTCCAAGATTAATTGGGAGATTGGAGACAAAAGATAAAGAATTACGCATAGAAAGGGCAGAGGTTGAAAAGCTCAGGTTAAAGAAAACTAATTCAAGAGAGAAAATAGCTTCGGTGATTTGCTCAATTTTATTGTTAAGCATTTTTCTGATTAAATGATTAGGCATGGTTGTATTGGACTGATATGTACTGAAGATGTTTGAAGTGAAATGATAAACAGTGGTTGTATTGTTCTATTTGGTCAAGGAATCGATAGACCTTTTTAATTAATATGAAATATGCAGTATTGTTTATTTTGTTTTGCCTACAATTTGTTGGTCGAATGAAACAATGTACGTGTTGTTTATTTTGTGTTGTCTGCATTGTGTTATTGATTGTGTGTTGCCTGTAGTTTATTTGGTTAATATGAACCCAAATGAAACAAGTGTGCATTCATCCACACAAATAATTGCCCAAAGCAAATCCAACCATAAGGTGAATTCACCAAAACAAGTCATATAACTAAAACACAATGCACAATGAGAATCAAACATTTTCTCCAACCACTGAATTTACCAAAACTTAATAAGAAATTGCATTCATATAAGAAGGGTAATAAATGTTAACAACCACTGTTAACCAAAGAGTTCCACCAAAATATACAATTAACCAACATTTGTGCACTACAATATACATCCATCACCAAAATATCATCCATCGCCAAAATAATTACCAAAACAAATCCAACCATAAGGTGAATTCACCGAGACAAGACATATAACCAAAACACAATGAGAATCAAACATTTTTCTCCAACCACTGAATTTACCAAAAGTTAATAAGAAATTGTATTCATATAGAAATGGTAATAAATGTTTACAACTACTATTAACCAAAGAGTTCGACCAAAACATACAATTAACCATCATTTGTGCACTACAATATATATTCATCACCAAAATATACAAAAACAAAAATTCAATGGACTTATAAACAACCAATCAAAACAATTCAGTGGACTCAGTAGAATGAAGTTCATAATTTAATTAGCCCCTTTATTGTCATGCTTTCTTTTCTCTCTTAGTGATTCCAAACCCTGTCTGGTAATATAATTTTTTCCCCTCAAGGTAAATGTAGTTACACTAGTCCTTTCTTCACCTGAAGTATTTATGTGAACTTCACTTTTCCATTCCCTCTCTCCCGCTGTCATGTTTGGCATTGTAGGAGTCAGCATTCCCTCTGTCCCACTGGTAGGTTGCTGTAAATTGAGGAATTTATAAGTCAATTAAAGTAAAATTAAAGACAGTGAAATTTTAGTAAAATTAAAGAAAATGAAGTTATAATTCCTTCACCTCAGCATTGGGTCCCTCATCATTTGCTCCCTCAACATTAGTTCCCTCAGTACCTCCATCTTGATTCTCCCCAATTATCTTATGCACAATAGTAGAAGTTAGAACATTATACAACTAATATGACAATTTGATACACAATTCATAATATGCTCCATACCTTATAGCAAGTCCTTGTGTTGTGTTCATAGTCAAAAATTATACCTTAATGATGTTCCAGTCCTTTTGAGTATTATTGTAGAACCTTCAGTTGGGGTTAATGAAGAGGGTACATCATTACTCTTTATTCTAACCTCTCTAGGTCTGCCAATAGGAGTTAAGATTATAGGTGGTTTGATTGGCTCAAGCCCAATTTATTGGCAGTCTTCACCCACTGGCTCAATGAAGTGATCATAAACCTTCAAGTACATTTCTCTAGTATAGCATTTGTGTACATATTGTAAAGGACGTTCTTGTTTATAAAAAAATACATGTCACAATATGAAAGCAAGGTATGCCAGTCAAGTCCCACTTCCTACACTCACATGTCTTGCTCTTCAAATTAACTATAAGTACATGACCCCCTGAAGTAGTAGTTACCCCATATTTATCCTCACTCCATTCAAGAATTGCTCCTGATGACCTTTTAATTGCCTTGTTTAATTTTTTCAACGGTTTAGGGCATAACAAAGTGTCCATACTTAACTATTTCAAGTATCTATTTTGAATCCAAACCATACAATACTTTCTAATCATTTCAAGACATATTATTATAGATTTATCTCTTGCTTTACCAATCTTGCTATTGAAAACCTTACAATGGTTATTCACATACATGTCTGACAATGGAGTAGCTCTAAAAAAAGCTCTACTCCAATGTACAACAGGTCTCGTAGCCAACTAGTCGTGTGACCATTTGCTTGTATCATACAGTTTCTTCATAGCCCTTTTGAATAGAAAATTACTACCGACCCTAACACAATCCCACAGAATATGTCTTAAACCTGACCCCTTATAATTTTTCCAAAAGTTCTTGTACATATGCATAACACAAAATTGATGCTCAGTATTTGGTACAACAGTTTCAAGTGCCCTAATCAAAACCTTTCACAAATAAAAAAACAAACTAATATAAGAGTAATGTTAAAAGCAAAAAGAACATAATAAAGATTCAAGATATAAAAACATGAACCTTTTGTTTATCAAAGATAAATGTCTAACCAAACTGATTAACCATGTTGATATCTTGTACAAGCAACTGAAAAAACTATATCCAACTTTCTGTATTTTTTGGCTCCACAATAGCCCAAGTACATGGATATATGCCATTATTAGGATCAATCCCAACAGCAGTCAATAATTGCCCCCTAAATGGCCCTTTTAAAAAACATTCATCTAGACCAATTAAAGATTTACAACATTTAGTGAATCCCTCTTTTAATGGTTGTAGGCAAACATACACACTCTAGAATCTACTAAAGTTCTCACCCAAGATAGGATCTGCCATCTTCATAATAAATGAAATACCTGTCATCTTCTTTTGAACCTCTGCAGCAAAGTCTAAAAGCCTCTCAAATTGATCTTCATGATGTCCTTCAATTATTTTCACTTTTATCTTTAAGTCATTCATAACTTTGGTATGAAATGCATCTACATTCCAATTTGGATTGAGCCTAAAGTCAATCTCATACTTGTCAGCTAACCAACTTGAAGTCAAAACAGATCCAACATTCCACTCCCTCCTACATGCATGATCCTTTATGAGTCTTGTAATCTTGATGTTATCATCTCTCTGTAACTTTACTACATACAAATAAAAATTGCACTAGGGCTCACAAATAACTTGTATCTTGTTCGACGGATTCTTTTTAAAAGTAATTTTCCTCCTATTTTTCACTACATGAGACTTAATTGTCATTCTAAGTTCAACTCCACTACTGAATGTTATCCCAATTGCAAAATCTAGATCATCCATGTCATTTTGTGCATCAAATTTAGGTTGTTTGCTTCTTTCATCCTTATCATCCTATGACCATACAATCATTTCCTCTTCTGAGTCATCAAGATCTTGAGATGAAAAATTAACATCTATAACTTCTCTTATCCTTGAGTTCTCCTCATTCCTACATCTTCTTACCTTATTTTGTTTCCTCAAAAACTCACCTAAGACCCCATCATCCATATCACCAGGTTCATTTCTAATATCCTCATGCTCATCCACATTTTCATCATACATCACATCATCGTCATTACTTTCATCATATGAGTTATCAGACAAATCTGACAATGTAAATGTTTGGTCTTGACAATTGGATTCATGCTCTTCTTCATCCTCTGTTTGCCAATGCATATCCTCCTTTTCAAAATATACATTTTCAGCCTTACACTGCACCTCTTCCTCTCTTTCAGTTTGGGCATCTGCCTCTGGTTCACATATTAGGGGGTCAACAGGTGGTGTATGGACTAGGTAAACTTCCATCATCCTATTCTTAGGAATCAATGCACACATAACCATCACATCACCATCTGTATCTAATGAAAATAACCCCCTTTCCTTATCAATCTTAGGTAATCTATACTTAAACTCAAACAGACCACCAATATATCCAAATGGTTTAGCCATTGCAAGAAATTCAATCAGAGACAGATAATCTGAATGACATATATCATAATAATCAAACTGACCTCCCACATAGGCTAGTTTTGGTTCTTTTATAAATTGCCCACCATGAAAGTATTTAATAGTGAAATTCTCATAATCCATTGCCTATGAAAAATTACAATTAATAGAATCACCATAATCACGGTTAATAGAAGATATCAAAAATATTATCATAATCACCCTAATCACCAAAAAAGAATACCCACATATTATAGTTAATAGGATCACCGTAATCACAGTTAATAGAAGATATCAAAATAATTACCATAATCACATTAATCACCAAAAAAGAATGCCCAAATACAACACTAAGACATAACCATGATGTACATAATACTTCTATTAAGTTTTTAAAAAAAGAAGAAGCTCGACTCACCTAATTAGGGCCCTCTATTGGTGCGTATGCATCATGATTGGTTCTATCCCTTAGAAATTGACACGCTCGACTCATCCTATTTATGAAATCGACCAATTTGTGGAGATGATAAACACTGAAGCAAGATCAATCGCACATTAGCTCTCAAATTTCATATCCCTGAACTTTACATTAGGGATTAAGGTTTGTTAGGACACTTTTTCAAACAAGCGTGTGGAAATAAAATAACATTTTAAAAATTGAAAGGAAATGACTGTAATATCCCAATTTATATTATGTCATCCAAACTCCGGTGCATTTTTAGCCGGAAAAAGGACTGGAAGGTGCATTTAATTGTCTGGGCTCAAGTTTAATGTGTATTTAATTTAAAAAATAGTTTAGGGTGCAAATCGATTCCTACCCTAAAGTTTGGGGTGCAATTTGTATTTTAGTCTTTTTTAATTTTATTGAAATGAAATTAATAATCAATTTATATTTCATACTGGGGGAGGTTTTTACAATTTTAACCATATCTTAAATTAAATTTAATTCGCAAAAATATAAAATCTCCCGCTCAAAATGATAGTTTCATATTTCGTATAATATTGAACTTTTTCCTTCTAAACACTTATTAAGTATATTATAAAGTATTTTACCTTCTAAAATAGGCACATTGGTTTAAGAAGGAAATCACTCTTTAGTCTTTGGTGAAATTATAAAATCTGTCTTCAACTTTAATTTTTTGAATAGCGTATTTTAGACAACCTTTTGAGACGGAGGAAATAATCCCTTTATCAAAGAAAAATAAAATCTTATATACTTTATTTTATTTATTTCTTAAATAATTGTCTAGATACAAAAAACAAAAAAGAAAAAGAAAAGAGGAAACCTTGAGTGCTTATGAAATTGAAGTTAAAAGTCTTTTTATTTTATCCTTGTTTTCTCCATTTTCTGATCTGGTTTTGTATGAGTGCTGTTGTGAAGAAAAATGAACTGCTGAAATATGAGGAGATGTTATCCCGCTGTGGAGGATAAGAGGTTGGAGATGGAGATGGAGCATAAGAGGTTGGGGGGAAGAATCACTAGATGGGATTGAACATTAATAATTATTAAAAAGGGGTGAGGGAAAAAAAGTGGAGGAGGATAATATATGATCCAAGTTTATTAAACTAGTCCGGCAAATAATTGATTCTGGGGAAAAATTTGCCTAGAGCTGACAAAAATGAACAAGATTGTTATAAGTAGAGATGAAAAGGATTGTGAATTTTTAAACTTTGGGGTTAACTTTGCAAAAAGCTAAAACTTTGCAGTTAATCTCATCACCTTCAAAGAATTAATCAACTCATTTTTATCCCTGCAAGTGTCCATAATCTCATTACTTGTTGGGCTCAAAAACATTCCTTAGTATCCTCTAGATAAATTAGTAAAACTCAAACCAGAAGACACAAGAATCGTAAATGTGAACTATAACATAATCGTTTAATAACTATACCAAAAAGTTTTCAGCGTGGTCTTAATAGATTTTAATGTTACGTTTAGATTAAAAAAAAAAATAGATGAAATGATGAAATTATTTAGAGGTATTTTAAGTTAGTTATTAGTGGTGGCAGGTGGTGTAATATAATAACAAAATTATCATATATATTAATTCTACTAAATAAATTTTACTCTACCACCTCCCAAATTAAAAATCAGGGGATACAATAAATTTTTATTTAATTGGAATAATTTATCCTTCCAAATGATCATCAAATACACTATTTTTCATTTTATTTTTTTCTCTATATCATTCTCTCAATCCAAACGTAACATAAGAGAATGCCTTACATCCTTGTTGAAACAAAATCTCTCTCTTCACCATCAATTGCAGACTAAGAGAACCGCTTTCTTTACGAGATAAATTTCCCGCTTACTAAAGTAGATGGCCACTGCAACTAAGTAATGTGAAATTTTAGTGTTCTTCTCTTTATAACACAAAAAAAGATTGAAGACCCCCCTCTTTTCAGCTCAAACCTTCAACTTTGAGCTGGCAATAGAAAAGGCTGGAAGACACATATGGGTCGGTACCATTTCTGTCCTCATGCCCATTAACTTATTCCGACACTCCTCAAAGTGATAGTGATCATTTTTCATGTTCTGTTCAGAACTACCCTTTTGCATAACAGGACCTTGAGATACCCTATTGAGAGTAGCATTGTCTGGCGCCTTGGCACTAAGACTCTCGAGGCCACTTCTAATCCAGGCAATATTGTTCAAATCAGAAGCTACGGCGTCCAACTCATGACTTGAAAAGGAAGGAAGCTCCTCATAGTCAACAAACTCTGGCCCCAGAAATGACCTTTGAGAATGGACCTTGCTAGGAGCTGCAAAGCAACCATAGCCACACTGTGCTGGAACCACAGAATCATCAGAAGCACCTTTAAGAATTTCGCAGATTCCAAAATCAGGTTTGGAGACCTGGAGCAAAGGCCCCTGCATTGGAACTATCATTGAAAGTACAGAACCAGCTTTTGAGCCATTTTGAGGGCTATAAACGCTAAACGCACCTATATGTGCTACTGGATGAGAAAGGCTAGAATTGTCTTTCTCAGTAACACAATGATCCTCATCTGTTTGCGTCATGTTTTCATCTGTTATGTCTGGGAGCTTGAATGAAATGGGGTCTCCGTATGAGAAGGTTTCTTCTGCGGATACCTTTGTCCTCTCAAGGCAGCCATCTTCCACTATGTTGTGAGATGCTGGTTTAAACCTGCTACACCCCACAGACTTTCGCCTCAGTGTAGAATTCCAGTGGTTCTTGATTGCATTATCAGTTCTTCCCGGTAAGAGTTTTGCAATTGATGCCCATTTGTTTCCATGAATTGTCTGGGCAGAAATAATAATTTGATCCTCTTCATCTGCAGAGAAATTATGTTCTATTTTATACGACCACAATATATCACACAAGCAATGGGGGCATAAAAATGGATACAGTGTGTGCTTTTTTATGCAAGCAATGTGTAACTGAAATACAGGGGTAACATTAACAACAAAGAAAACTCAAAACAGAGAAGAAAATGGATCCATGTAGACCAATAATTAAAACAGTTCTATTCTCAAGCATTAGAAAATTACATCACTAACTGAATTGGAAGACATTCATATAACTTTTAAAAAAGAAAACTCAAGTCAAACAAACTGACACCAACCACTTGGTAGGATCTTTCAGTTAGCATTAGAAGTATCACATTAAGTACAGTTCAAGTGTTCAGAGCAAAAATAATCAGTATACAGGTTGAAGAAATAGATATTTCCAGTTAGTACATCCGGTTGAATTGCAGCGAAATATATACACACGCACATACATATACAATCATACATATAGGGATATTGAAGAAGTACAGTCAGCACATATCCTACACCTCTTACATATGACTCATCTTACCAGTTCATGACTCATCTTACCAGTTCCCTAAAGTGTCGCTGTAATCAAAATACAGGATGTTCATATATACAAACCCTGCTGCAATCACACCCAATGAAGATTTTCCAACAACAGTCTTATCAGCACGTCTAATTAGTTTAATCCATGCTCTCCATACAAACCACGGTCCCCTCAAAAGGAGATTTTATGCTCCCAAGTCCCAACACAGAGGTTGAAGTTGATGGTTGTGATACTACTACATAGAGACCATGACAAATTAAGTGATATATATATATATATAAAGTGATATATATATATATATATATATATATATATATATATATATATATATATATATATATATGAGAATGATCAAGTCCAAAGTTGGACTGAAGTATTTATCCATCCAACCCAATCATGTCCGTCCGTTGCAAGTTCGAATGACTTAGAAAAAAAGATATCGCATAACAGTTGTGCAGTGCCTAACAAACTGTTATGTGGTATATGGCTCACATAAAAAATCACCAAATTATCCCTTAGCTTGCCAAAAAATACACAAGTACCACACGATTGTTATGCGGTACCTATTAGAGCCATAACAATTATGCGGTAGGAGGAAAAAAAAAGATACTGCACAATTGTTATGCACTACATAATGATACTGCATAACAATTGTGTGGTAGGATTGAGGGTTCAATTTATACAACTTTACTTTCACGGCTGTGTTGACCGCTTGTAGGCATTCAGGTCTTGTAGAAGAAGGAAAGAAGCATTTTGAAAGCATGACCAAGGACTATTTACTTGTACCTGGCATAGAGCAATGTGCTTGTATGGTTGATCTTCTTGGCCGAGCCGGTGAATTACTGGAGGCTTATGAGTTCATTGATAATATGCCAATTGAGGCAGATGTGGGTGTTTGTGGAGCCTTGCTTGGTGCTTGTAGAATACATGGTAATCTCAAGCTTGCAAAACTTGTGGCAAATAGATTGTATAAATTGAACCCTCAATCTGTTAGTTTCCACATCCTAACACATTGGCACTGCAATTTTGCCAATGGTTACCGCACAATTGTTTTGCGGTACTTTTTTTTTTTTTTTTTTTACTGCGGCTAGCTCTTTTCTTATCTTTTGTTCCTACCGCACAATTGTGCGGTATCTTTTTTTTTTTTTCTTCTACAGCATAATTGTTATACGACTCCAATATGTAACGCATAACAACCGTGCGGTGCTTGGGTTTTTTGGCTATTTTTTATGTAGGCCATATACCGCATAACAGTTTGTTAGGCACCGCACAACTGTTATGCGGTATCTTTTTTCCCAAGTCTTTCGATCTTGCAACGGACGGATAAATTGGGTTGGATGGATAAATATTCCGGTCCAATTTTTGACCTGGCTTATTCTCCTATATATATATGTAGACACACACTAATTTAACAACTATTCATCAGGGTATAAGGCTACCCTTATGCATACAGCTGTGATAACATAACTCAGTCTCCCATGATAAACATTTCTAAACTTGTAGACTGAAGTCCTAACCTAAAACACAACATCAAATGCTACTATGCTCAATTTTTAATGAGAGGTTTTGAAAAGGTTGCTGTTGTATGTTGCAGTGGAAATGAAAGTCGACTGTGAGCTAGGAACATTTTTGACTTGCACTCAGCTCTACTCAGCTCCTTCTTTATTATTCCACTAGGACAAACCACTGGAATGAAGTAACATAAACGCATAAATCGGCCAACTCATGAGAGATGAATTGATGAAATGAAACAATGACATAATGTACATCTTTCGATTACCAATTCAAAAGACAGCAAGAACATAAAAATCCCTGATGGATCAAGTCATCAAACAATTCAAGAATTAATTTTGAAGGTACTCAAAAATGTCATTTATAAATGATATCTTAACCTTCCCTTGTGTTTCTCCAATGACAAATTAAAATCACCTTAAACATAGCCATTCAGATAAAAAGACCATCCCTTCAGCAATGCAAATATTTATAAGATTTTAGTTTGAAAGGGAAGCAAACATGATACGCCACCATAATTTGACAAAAAAGTCAAAGAAATTTCAAAGGGGAAAAAAACTAAAATGCAGGAAACCCACTCAGCCTCGTTAACACACATACAAATGGAAAAATAGAGAGAGTAGGGAGAGGAGAGGATATAAACAAAATACCATCATGAAAATATCATAGGGCATTCAAATGGGAAGATCAATAACAACCGGAGGATCCATACTAGACAAATTTAATGACCTAAACCCCAACTATTCTTACAAACAAAGAAATATATTAACAACATCAGCTAGAAAGAAAAAAAAAATATTATAGGACAAATTAGACAACCTAGAAAACTTAGCAACATTTCCATTAGCAAAAACCCTCACAAACCCTCAATTTAAAAATTAAATTAAGATCAGAACAGCAATGGCCTTAAAAAAATTCAAAAGTGCAAACAAGAAAAAATAGGCCTCCAATTTATTGGGTTAGTTACCAGTAAAGGGCATGTGCTTAACACAAGGGTCCAACTGATTACACCACCGAAGACGACACGACTTCCCAGACCTCCCCGGAATTCCTAGGGCGATCAGATTCCAATTCCTCGGCCCCAACTTGCTTACAAGTTCACACAAAACCCCGTCTTCCTCGGGCGACCACGGTCCCCTTACTTTGCCGCCACTCTTTCCCTCGCTATCACCTTCAACAACTGTCACCGCAACGGCGCAGTTGTCAGCCGCGGCTGCGTCTAGGAGTACGGCATCATTTTTCTCCGCCGTTTCCTTCATCTGAATCATCGCTGCTTCTTCCCCCTGACGATTTATTTGGGGGTGGTTATTCCTTTTCTCCCTCCCTCTGTATACGTCAAGTAAGTATAAATTGCATTGAAATTACTGAGCAAATGTTTCGTATTCCCCTCCCCACGGTATATTAGGCAATTTTTATTCTAGAGACTAAATTATAATTTGTAACCCAAATTTTATATGTCAAACATAAAATATATCTCAAATTTTAAAAAATTACTTACATCCCAAAGTTTCTGTTTACACTTACGTATATTTTCTCAGCATTTTATTAATCACTCTTGACCAAGGCTATAAAATGAATCAAAAGGGTTCGAGCTTGATTCGTACTTATTTGACTAAAAGTTTGATTCGAATTCGATTCAAAATATAAACGATTCAAATATGAGTAAAGTTTAAAATTTAATAAATTAATCGAACCTCTTCAAATTGTAATTTTTTACTAATACTTGGATTATATTTACTCAAAAAATTCAAACTATTTGGGTTCGATTCAAGATCGTACACAACTCGGTATCTGAATGAGACTCAATCAAACCTTATTTCATACTTGATAAATTTTATGAACCAAATCGGAGCATCTCAATATTCGACTCGACACGGTTCGTTTACACTCTTACTTTTGATCGAAAGTTCAGTTTAATTTATAATAATATTTAAAAAATAATATAATAACATTAAAATAAAAATAATAATTAAATTAATACCACTCATTCTCTCTCTTTGCTCTAACCCCAAACCCACAACAAACGTTTATTCTTCATCTGCTTCACGTAGCACCATTCTATTTCCAACGGACTCACAAAAATTTTCTCAAAATCTATTTCAATTACAACCGCAATTAGCCACACAAAGAAGGAATAAACAATCGAACTATCACCGTCTGTTATATTTTATCAATCACAAAATGTAAGCATTGATAAAGAAAAATAAAAGAGAATCAGAATGAAACAAAAACAAAAATGGAAAGATCTGAATTAATGAAAGAAAAGGTTACATAATAAGAACAAAGCTCAGGAATTATAATTTTCTGCTTAATCTTCCCTTCCTATCCATATCTCTTTTATACACCCATTTCCCTCTCACTTGCCTATTAATTGATTAACTAACTTTCCCTCTTAATTTCTAATTTTGAAATCTATAATTCTTGCTCCTTTGGGAGTTAGTTAAATTCTGTTGACTTTAATTAGTTAATGTCAGCTTGTCAATAGTTGGTTAATTCCAGCTCTAGTTGTCATACTCCCATTGCTTCTGATACTGAAATGCTCTTGATATTGAAGTGTTTTTGATACTTTGGCCCTTGGCTAATACTATTGATTCTGCTAATGACTACTACTGATTTTGATTCTACTAATGACTGCTATTGAACTTGGCTTCTGTTACTGCTACTACAACTGTTTCTCGGCTACTCAGTTACTAAAGTGCTAAATGTTGATACCTAGTTGACTCATAACAGTTCCCTGCCCTCAAAATGTCCTTGTCCTTAAGGACTGAAATCAAAGTATGAAAACTTAATCGTCTGTTAAGCATCCTCCTATGAAGCATCCTCATCATTGCTGTTAGGATGAATATTTCGCTAAGCCTGGTCTGGTAAATATATGATGGGCTAGGCCCAACGGACCATCAGCTTGGCGAAATCTTATGAGGACTCCTAAGTCCAATAGGCTTGGGATAGGTCCCTAACCAATCTGGACTGTGGCTATTTACTATATCTAATCCGAATTAGAATAGGAGTCAGGTTCTTAGATGGTTTAGGAGATTACCTTCCTATTCAAACTATATCACGTTGAGGGACAATCCTAAAAGGAATCGGTAAGAGTCAGGTATGCACTATAAATACCCAGTCAATGATGGAGGAAAGGGGTACGCACACATACACTTTACTACTATATTAAGTACTTGGACCTCCATTGTTGACCTTTCTGAGAACCTTCACTAACTCTTACACCGGAGGAGTCCACCAACGGCCCAAGCCGTTAGGACTTTTGTGCAGGTATCTTATCCGGACGGCCAGCAGGACAGCCGGACAAAACCAGGCGTCAACATTGGCGCTAGAAGGAGGGCCCCAAGTAAAATTTCTATCAATCAACATTGATATGGAAACTTCACACTCGCAAAGTTATTCACGGCGACCAACACCCTCCCAGTCTCGCCGGGAGACGGCGGCTGAGAAAGAACGTCGCCTCCAGATAATCCTCGACAGAAAAAAGGCTCTAGATATCCAGCAGAAAGAGCTTGACAAGCAGTACGAGGAATTAACCGAAACAGGGGACAATCTCTCGAGCCAGAGAGGCTCGGCCTCCCGCTCAGACCACCGGGGCAGACGGGAAGACAAACACACGGAACGCCGTAGAGGTGGCCCCCAACCCCGAGAAAAGGAACTGACCCGCTCCAAGTCGATTTGGACGGCGGATTTGAGGAAGCGAGCCAGATCACCCTCCAAAAGGGATAGGGAGGACAGACGCAGCCATGGGAGCCATACTGGAGAATCCTCACCCAAGAAGGCTTCGGACAAGTACTATGGGTCCAAGAAGGCCCGGTTCTCCCCGTTCTCAAAGGATTTGGAGGAAGCCAAAATTGATCGAAGTCGAAAAGTACCCAATTTGGAGATGTATGACGGAACGGGAGACCCGCATGACCACACCTACTCGTTCGAGCCATGCACTTCCATGGTCATGATGCAGTGGCGATGTGCCACTTATTTTTATCTACTCTAAAGAAGACAGCTAGAGAATGGGTCACCTCTATCCCGAACGGGTCCATTAAGTCATGGGAAGAACTACAGGAACAATTTCATACCCGCTTCGGGAGCAATAAAAGATGGGCCAGAATGATGACCTCTCTACTACAAGTAAAACAGAAGCCGAATGAGACTCTTCGGCAGTATGTCAAAAGATTTCGGGAAGCTGTGTCTGAAATCAACGGAATCGATCCAAAGCAGGTAATCCAATTTTTAACTATGGGATTAAACGTTGACAAATCCAGCAGGTTGATCGAGGAACTCATCTCAAAAGCTCCAGAAACCCTATCGGAAACTTACGAGAAAGTAGACAAGTTTGTAGAATTGGAAGAGGCTCTTGCCAATCTTCGGGGCTCTTCGAAAAACACGGGTGAGTTTCACCAGAGAAACCCCGAAGATACCTGCGCTGAGAATAAATCCAGTGGTTCCGGCAAAAAGGGTAATGACCGAAGAGATTCTAGCCGAGATCGACAGCAAAAGAACCATCCCCCGAGGGATAGAGGGGGTGCCGACAAGGATTACACACCCCTGAATACAAACAAAAGTAACATCGTGAAAGCGATAAAAAACGAACCCTTCTATGAAAAACCCCCGAAGATTCGGGTTTTCGCAAGGCAAAAGAACGGGGATAGATATTGCACCTACCATGAAGCAAAAGGACATGATACCGAGGAGTGTTACCAGCTCAAAGACTTCCTAGAAAAACAGATACGGAAGGGTAACCTCGACTGTTACATCGCCGATTCTCATCGACAATCAGCCTTTGATCGCCTAGAACCACCTCCACCCTTTTCAGAGGCAAGAGGAGTGGTTGATGTCATTTCCGAAGGATTGATCACTGTTCTGTCTAACCGAAAGAGGAAAGCCTTCGGAAGAGAAGTCCATCAAGTGTCCGGTAAACCCCAGGATATCAAGACCGACCCCATCACTTTCTCCGACGATGATTACCCGTCGGGAATGGTTATTCCGCATCAGGACGCACTGGTCATCACAACTCAGGTCGGTACTATGGATATGAAGAGGATGCTTATTGATAATGGGAGTTCAGTCGACGTGCTCTATAGCCAAGCATACAATCGGCTGGACTTGGGAGGAAGGAAACTGGAAATCTGCAATGAGTCCCCCTTATATGGCTTCGGGAATAACCCGGTCCGTATAGCAGGGACGATCGAATTGCCTGTGATTTTCGGGACTGCCCCAAAGCAAGCTTCCATCACGGTCCGTTTCTATGTAGTCCAGGTGGAAAGTAACTACAATACCATCTTGGGAAGAACGACTCTGTCAGCATTGAAAGCCGTTACCTCTATCCCGCATTTAAAAATGAAATTCCCAACAAAGAATGGGATCGGGGAATCAGTCGGCGACCAAGATCTTTCCCGAAGATGCTATCTACAGACCATTCAGGCATCCCCTATCATCGACAGCAAACAGAAAGCCACCATGAAGATTGAGCTCGAGCCTTTCACTGAGGGATGTACCGAGCCAATAGCAACACCTGCCGAAGATACGGCCCAGGTCCCATTATTTCAAGAAGATGACGAAAGAACAGTACAGATTGGGACAGGCCTTCAGGAAAAAACCAGAGCACGGTTGGTGGCCCTTTTACAACAATACTCAGATATCTTTGCTTGGGTCCCAGCCGATATGCCAGGCATTGATAAGACCGTGGCCGTGCACCAGCTGAGTGTAAAGCCGAACTCAAAACCTGTTAAGCAAAAGCGAAGGAACATAGCTCCCGAAAGACAACAAGTAATTGACGACGAAATCGATAAACTTCTGGCTGCTGACTTCATCTTTGAAATCAATTATCCAGAATGGCTCGCGAATGTGGTACTGGTTAAAAAGCATAATGGGAAGTGGAGGATGTGCGTGGATTATACAGATCTGAATAAAGCGTGTCCGAAAGATTACTACCCTCTCCCGAATATCGATCAACTGATTGATTCCACTTCGGGTCATACTGTAATGAGCTTCCTGGATGCTTTCTCGGGATACAATCAAATTGCCATGCATGAAAGCGATATCCCTAAGACATCTTTTATCACTCACCGAGCCATCTACGCGTACAAAGTGATGTCCTTCGGATTAATCAATGCGGGGGCCACTTATCAGAGAATGATGAACAAAGTGTTCAGCGGCCAGATCGGGAGAAATATGGAAGTCTATGTTGATGATATGATTGTTCGAAGCATGAGGGAAGAAGATCATCTAGCCGACCTGAAAGAATGCTTTGCGAATGTCAGAACGCACAACATGAGACTTAACCCAACTAAATGTACATTCAGCCTCGGGTCAGGTAAATTCTTGGGATATATGGTTAGCCGAAGAGGGATTGAGGCAAATCCCGAAAAGATATCGGCTATCCTTGAAATGCAACCGCCGAAGAACTTCAAAGAAATTCAACGGTTGACAGGGAGGCTGGCAGCTCTTCGGCGGTTCGTGGCTCGACTAGCAGAGAAATGTCTCCCATTCTTCGGAACTTTGAAGGGAGCCCAGAATCAGAAAACTTTTCATTGGACCGAAGATTGCCAAGAGGCTTTTGAGCAGATTAAGAGATATATCTCTTCACCTCCGATTCTGAGTAAAGTACTGCCCGAGGAGGATCTACAAATATACCTCTCTGCCACATCCTTGGCAGTCGGGTCGGCTTTGATCAGAGAAGATCCACAAGGGCAAAAACCAGTCTATTACGTAAGCCATGTTCTTCGGGATGCTGAAACAAGGTACCCAAATTTAGAAAAGTTGGCTTACGCACTGGTTATCTCCAGTCGGAAACTCAGACATTACTTCCAGGGGCGGACTATTATCGTTCTCACTGACCAGCCATTACGGAAGATCCTTTATAGGCCCGAATCTTCGGGAAGGCTTGCAGCATGGGCCATCGAGCTGAGCCAGTTTAATATAGAATTTCGCCCTCGGACAGCAATCAAAGCACAAGCACTCATTGACTTTATCATCGAGTGCTCATTCCGTAATGATCTAGAAGACAAGGAACCCGACTGTGATAAACTGACATCAACACCTGAAGAAATTGTATGGACTCTGTTCGTGGACGGATCCGCTACTGGGACGAAGAGTGGGGCCGGCATCATCCTCACTTCTCCCGAAGGTTTCAAAATACAACAATCTATACGATTTGGGTTCATAGCCACAAACAACATCGCCGAATATGAAGCACTTGTGGCAGGGCTAAAGCTAGCCCGAAGTTTGGAGGTAAAGAACTTGGCAATATACAACGACTCCCAACTGGTGGTGAAACAAGTGTTGGGAGAATATGAGGCAAAAGAAGTTCATTTACAGGCCTATCTCCAACTAGTTCGGTCATTGTTGGCATTCTTCCCGAAATACCAGCTCATAGGAGTAGTCAGATCGGAAAATACGATGGCCGATGCCCTTTCCAAGTTGGCAACCACCGATCAAGGGGAACTAGACGGAGCAGTATATTTAGAAAATCTTCAGCATCCGAGCACCTTGGTTCAAACAATAATGGATATTGAACAGACAAATTCTTGGATGACCCCGATCATTCAATTCCTTTTGACCGGTGAATTGCCCGAAGACAAGTCTATGGCCCGAAGGATCAAGTACAAATCCACCAAGTATTGTATCACGAATGATCAGCTGTACCGAAGATCTTATTCTTCACCACTGCTCCGATGCCTCGACCCTAGGGAATCTGATTATGCTCTTCGAGAAGTTCATGAAGGTATCTGCGGTGACCATGTGGGAGCAAAGGCACTGGCCCATAAAATTTTGCGACAAGGATATTTTTGGCCGACAATGCTTGAAGATGCCAAAGACTTCGTCAAAAAATGTCATAAATGTCAGATATTTGCATCTGTACCACACCAACCTCCCGAGGAGTTATCCCCGATACTCTCTCCGATCCCCTTTTCTGTATGGGGAATAGACATATTGGGCCCTCTTCCATAGGGTAAGGGACAAGTGAAGTTTGTGATTGTCGCCATCGATTATTTCACCAAGTGGGTAGAAGCCAAACCACTTGCCAAGATCACCGAGCACACATGTCTCCAATTCTTCAAAGAACAAGTGGTCTACCGGTTCGGCATCCCGATGATCTTAGTCTCTGACAACGGACTTCAGTTTGTTGGTAAAACTTTCGAAGGGTTCTTATCAGAACTTAATATCCAACATCGTCGGACTTCAGTAGCCCATCCACAAGCAAATGGTCAAGTAGAAGTTACAAACAGGACACTTCTTCATAGCATTAAAAGAAGACTGGAAGAGGCGAAGGGTGCCTGGCCCGAGGAGCTTTTGCATGTTCTTTGGGCCTACCGAACAACTCCTCGGACTACTACTGGGGAGACGCCTTTTAAGATGGCCTATGGTTCCGAAGCCCTAATACCTATTGAGATCGGAGTACCTTCTCCGAGATTCTTAAATTTTGATGAAATACTCAATAGCGAAGGTCTTCGGTTAAACCTCGACTTATTGGAAGAGGAGCGTGATTCAGTAGTCCTCAAATTGGCTGCTTATCAACAACGAACTGCTCGGCACTTCAACAAAAATGTCAAAAGAAGGTCATTCAATGTGGGCGATCTAGTTCTTCGGCAAGCCGAGGCATCCACCCCTAGGGAAACCGGCAAACTGATGCCAACATGGGAAGGACCATACTTAGTAATTGAAGTGTTGAAGGCCGGAACTTACAAGCTTCAGGGCATGGATGGGAAAAATGTTCCAAATACTTGGCATGCCGTTCGGCTTCGTAGGTATTATCAGTAGTTAGGTTACTTTGGATTTGTACTTAGTCAAATTTTGAGGCTGCATTCTAGCCGATAGGATTATCTTTTTCGATATTAATGAGAATATTTTTTACATCGTATTTCTGTATTTCTGTTTTGATACACACTTTCAAATTTATCTTCTAGCCTCATCGGGTCTTCACCCGATCAGGCTAGAGGGGGGTAAAGCAGTATAAGTAAACAGTTATACATGCAGACGATAAAATATAACTCATGAGAAAAGGGTAATAAAATAAACGATTAAGTCATAACCATCCAGTTCATAAATATTCAAAAGTTTACAAAAAAAAAAAACACGATAGCAAAAGCTTTACAAATCAGTCCTCGGGAAATACAATTCCCAGCTGATCAGGGTCATGACCCTTCTCCTTGGCAAGCTCCCGAGCATATTCGAACCCGTCGCTGAATTCGTTCACAACAGATGATAGGATATCGGCCTGAAATTGATCCGAGGCCTTATATTCATCTATCACCTTTTGTTTAAGCTCGGGAATCAGGACGCTCGGGGAGGCGGCGGCAATAGGTCCTCTTAACCAATCGGCTTCCTTTGCACCCCAGCCTTCGACGATCAGTTCGACATTATCTTTCAGATTCTTCATCTGATCAGTCTGAAGTTGGATGATGTTTTTCAATTGGGTCAAGAGAATCTTTTGACTTTGGAGTTGGGCCTCGAGCTCGTTCTTGTTATTTTCCAGCTGGATCTTCTTGAGCTCTTTGGCCTGCACCAAATCCATAGCGTGAGCATTCGCCTTCTCCAAATCGATCACCCGGGCCGTCAGGCGTTCGATCTCCTTGTCCTTCTCAAGACGAGCCGCCCGGGCCGATTCATACTCCTCTTTCATGATATGGAAGGAGTCGTGCATGGCCTTAAGCTGGCCTTTGGTCTTCTGATGATTCTTCAGAGCCTCGGCATGCCCTTTGCTGCTCTCCTCGGCTCTTCTTTCCAGAACCTTTTGCTCATCAGAAACCCTAAGGAGAATTGCATTTCCCTGAAAAGAAATGGTTGAAGGATGAATGAGTCAGAAAGGTAACCAACTTGAAGAGGAAAATTTTACAGATAGATCCTTACCTTTGCATGGCAGGAGAACAGCATCTCCATAAGCGTCTTCAGATCGGCACCCTCGGTACCATCTTCGGCGAATGGGATCATCGACGTACCCAAGGACTGCATATTGATCCCCTCCTCGGGTCTTGAACTCCCGGTCGGCATTGGGGGATCTACCGGCCCGCTTCGGGTGCTGGGGGGCTTTTGACCTTCAGCAGGTCTTTTCCCTTTATTCTGACGAGGGGGAGCGAGGCCTTCCTCTGATTGCCTGGCGACGTTTTGCTCGGCGGGAGGAGATGATGAACTCCCTTGAGGAGCAGAAGTCTGCTTGGTTCTTGCCTCCAGAACCGATGTTAGAACCAGCCTTCTCCTCTTTATTTTTGGTCTGCTGACCCCCGAGTCTTTGTCAGCAGACTTCTCTCCTTCGGTGGGTTCGATAATATCACCCACCTGAGGGGATCCCGTGGCCATCTCGGGGTTGGCAGCGGCCTTGGTGGAGTCCTTGGGCTTTGCAGCCCTCATGCTTCGGCTCGCCTTCAGCTTGTCGGCGGCACTCATCTTCACCCTCGGGACTCCAGCTGCTCCTATGATGGCCTCATTATCAGGATTCTTTCCTTGGTCAGCCACTGCAAGGCAATCAGAACAAAAGAGTGAGTATATCAAAAGATGTCCAGAATAAAGGGGCAAGCATGGCAGAGAACTTACAACCGAAGGAATACAACCAGTCTTGGTCGTTAAGGAGATTCCGATCCCACTTCACGGATGGTCTCTTGGAATATAAGACCTCGAACTCTTCTAGCCTTGCCCGAGAGATTTTCTTCGGATTTAGCTGGTCTTTGTTCGGGTCTGACCAAGGTCCGACCATCTCAGTGTCCGGCCCCTTGATGAAAAACCAATCCCCGTGCCACCCTTTATTGCTCGAGGGGGTCTCCATCAGGGTATCCCTTCCAGGGTTCTTCATCACCGTGAAAAATCCTTTTTCTTTATTATTGGTAATGGAAAAGAATTGAAAAAAGAAATCTATGGCTGGGAGGGTTGATTCAGAGAAACAAAAGGCGATGAAGCTGTTTATATGAATAAAAGAATTGGGGGATAGCTGGTTCAAACTGAGCCCCGTCGTATGGAGTAACTCCAATACGAAGGGGCGAAGAGGGAATCGGACCCCATAGATCAGTGACTGCCTATGGATTGGAATCCATCCCCCCTCGAGCTGGTAGTACATTCTCTCCCCGGCCCCGGGTCTCTTGATTTCGTATGTTTCGGGGATATAGAATTCTGTGGAGGCTAAATCGAAGTATTGGTTCCGGATTGAAGAAGGGATGTTGGCTACTCTATACAGGATATTGAAATATTTGTTCCTATTGTACTCCTCTACATCCCTCATCCTGGTGACTACCACGGGTTTCCATGGTTGTCCCTCCGGGATCCCCATTTCGGCCACAGTAACTTCGTCCTCAACCCGGGAAGACGAAGCTTGAGCCCTTGTATCTTGGGTACTGCCAGCCATTAGGAAGTATAAAAGAGTAAAAGACTTACTTGGTTTTAGAAAGGAAGTCGACGGAAAAACAACGAAGCAGGAACGATGGAGTTGGATCTGGGAATGAAATATTTCTCTCTCAAACGTCCTTTCTCTCGTGATAAATTGCTTCTGATAAAAAGACGATCTGTTGGAAATGATCCCTTTTATCTTGATTCAAGCGTTGTAACGGTTCAGATGGAAATGATCGAACGGATGGGGCGCACGCGCAGTACTTACTGCGGCGTAATAAATGCTGCTTCTCGTGCACGCTTCGTTAGCTAAATGGACGCGGATTTCGAAATTTAAAAATAAGTTGTTATACGGAACGGTCGTGCAAGCTGTTGGGCTAGATTTGTTGGGTTGCAGAAGCAAAACTTTGAGTTTGATGGGCCCCCAGATTATTGGGCTGAGCACGGTGGGCTTAACAAAGATTTGGGCCTGGTTATTGTGTCGCACCCAATGTTTGAAATGTCGTTCATAAGGGCCTAGTGTCGCTTCGCAAAAACCTTTCCCATCGGTTTGATGCCCCCGGGCTCCTGATGGAGCTTTCCCATCGGTTTGAGGCCTCTGGGCTCCCGATGAACCTTTCCCATCGGTTTGATGCCTCCGGGCTCCCGATGGAGCTTTCCCATCGGCTTGAGCCCTCCGGGCTCCCGATGAACCTTTCCCATCGGTTTGATGCCTCCGGGCTCCCGATGGAGCTTTCCCATCGGCTTGAGCCCTCCGGGCTCCCGATGAACCTTTCCCATCGGTATGATGCCTCCGGGCTCCCGATGGAGCTTTCCCATCGGTTTGAGGCCTCCGAGCTCCCGGTGGAGCTTTCTTCCTCTGATACGTTGTCCCAGAATTCTTGTAAAGTTCAAGGAGGGTTTGCCTTCGGTGTAAACATCTTCTGTGTTCCTACACCTGGATTCCCGAAAAGTTATTTCCCTTTTGATCAGTGCATTTATATATACTTTTGGGGTAATTCATTCTACTCCCCTAGCACATTTATGTACTAAGGGAGTGGGGGGCAATGTTAGGATGAATATTTCGCTAAGCCTGGTCTGGTAAATATATGATGGGCTAGGCCCAACGGACCATCAGCTTGGCGAAATCTTATGAGGACTCCTAAGTCCAATAGGCTTGGGATAGGTCCCTAACCAATCTGGACTGTGGCTATTTACTATATCTAATCCGAATTAGAATAGGAGTCAGGTTCTTAGATGGTTTAGGAGATTACCTTCCTATTCAAACTATATCACGTTGAGGGACAATCCTAAAAGGAATCGGTAAGAGTCAGGTATGCACTATAAATACCCAGTCAATGATGGAGGAAAGGGGTACGCACACATACACTTTACTACTATATTAAGTACTTGGACCTCCATTGTTGACCTTTCTGAGAACCTTCACTAACTCTTACACCGGAGGAGTCCACCAACGGCCCAAGCCGTTAGGACTTTTGTGCAGGTATCTTATCCGGACGGCCAGCAGGACAGCCGGACAAAACCAGGCGTCAACAATTGCTATTAGCCCAGTGTATGAGATATTCAATTTTGGGTTTATTCTAGAATTTAACTATTCTTCTTGCTAACATAGCTACTGGAACTATCTTTGGTCTTCCATCTACTGATATTGGAGGCAATGTAGGTGATAGTCTTGCATGAGACCCAATCCGTTTCTTCAGTAAAGATACATATGATACATTGTGAATCTGAGCATTACTTGGTAATTCCAACCTATAAGCCACTATTCCAAGTTTCTCAAGTACTTTGTAAGGCCCATAGTATCTAGGTGCTAGCTTAAAACTAAACCTCTGTGCCAAACTAGATTATTTATATGGCTGCAGTTTTAGGTAAACAGAATCTCCCACCTCAAAGCTTCTTTCAGTCCTCCTTTGATTTGCATAATTTTTCATTCTTAATTGAGCTTGTATCAACATTTCTCTTAGATCAGTCAACACCACACCTTTGTCCTCGATAAAACTATCTACAACTGGAATTTTGGTATTTTCAATATGATGAAAATTAAGATGATGAGGTGGAAATCCAAATAATTCTTGGAAAGGATTGTAAGGCTGTGTAATAGTTGGTATTATACCACCATTGAGCCAAGCTTAACCAAGACCCCCATTTCTTTGGATGTTCACTGTGCATACATCTCGAATAACATTCTAAGCACATATTTAACCTCTCAGTTTGTCCATCAGATTGAGGATGGTAAGCTGTGCTTAAACACAGCTTGACTCCTAGCTGTTTAAACAAGGTTTGCTAGAATGAGCTCACAAACACTCTATCTCTATCTGTTATAATGTTCTATGGCAATCCATGCATTCCATAAATGTTATCAGTGAATACCCTAGCTATTGTACTAGTTGTGTAAGGATGATGAATCCCAATAAAATGAGTAACCTTGGATAATCTGTCTACTAGTACTAAAATAACAGTTTTGCCTTCTGAATTAGGTAATCCCTCAATAAAGTCCATAGAAATATATGCCCAAGGCGTGCGAGGAACATCTAAAGGTTGTAATAATCCTGGATATGGATTATTCTCAATTTTATGCCTTTGGCAAACCACATTCTTTAACCTAAGTCTTGATATCTGTTATCATAGTATTCCAATAGAAATAGATTCCCAATTTCTTCATGGTAGCCTGAACTTCAGAGTGTCGTCCTAAAGGAACTATCATGAAATGCAGCAAATATGGTTCTTCTCATATTATTTTGAGAGCCCACATATATCATTCTTTTATATCTCAACACATTTCTTTGGAAAGTAAAATGAGGCACATACTCTTGTTGAATAATTAGCTGTTGTATGATAGATTGCACATGTTCATCCCTATCATAAGAACTAGTTACCTCATATATCCAAGAAGGTATCACCCCAGTGATTGCCATTGTTTGAACCATTTGTTCCTCACTGTCCCTCCTAGAAAGAGCATCTGCTACCACATTTTCTGCACCCTTTTGTAAGTAATCTCATAGTCATAACTAAGCATTCTACTCGTCCATTTTTGCTATAAGAAGGTAGAAATCCTTTGCTCCATAAAGAATTTAAGGCCTTGATGATCGGCTTTGATAATGAAATGAAACACAATTAAATAAGCTCTCCATTTATTTATAGCATGTAAAATTGCCAATAACTCTTTTTCATAGACAGATAAACCTAAATGCTTTGGTGCTAGAGCTTTGCTTAAAAAAGCTAATGGTCTACCAGCTTGCATCAACATTGCCCCAATTCCTTTGGAACTAGTATATGTTTCCATAATAAATGGATGATTGAAGTCAGGTAAAGCTAAGACAGGAGTTGAGCTCATAACTTTTTTAAGAGACTGAAAGGATTATGATGCTTCCTGATTCTAATGAAACTGATCTTTTTGTAGCAGTTTAGTTAATGGTCTGGCTATTTTCCCATAACTCCTAAGAAACCTTATATAATAACCAGTCAAACTTAGGAACCCTCTGAGTGCCTTAATTGATTTTGGTTCAAGCCAACTCACCATGCAGGCAATTTTATTTGGATATGCAGATACACCTTTTATAGAAAATAATGTGTCCTAGATACTTTACTTGGGATTGAGCAAATGAACACTTTGAAAGCTTAAGCATATAATGTATTGGTTCTGAGTATTGTTAAAGTGGTAGTTAAATGTTCTATACGTGATGACAAATCAGGATTGTAAATTAATATGTCATAAAAAAACCAATATAAACTTTCTTAAGTACTCAGAAAACACCTGATTTATGAGAGCTTTAGAGGATGCAGGAGCATTTGTAAGTCCAAATGGCATAACCAGAAATTCATAATAGCCTACATGTGTTTTAAATGTTGTTTTTGGCACATCAGATGGATGCATTCTAATCTGGTGATATCCAGCCCTGAGATCTAATTAGAGTAGACCTTTGACCCTCTCAATTCATCTAACAACTCTTCAATAATTGGGATGAGAAATTTATTTTTGATTGTAATTTTATTTAACTCCCTAAAATCCACACAAAATCTCCAAGTTCCATATTTCTTTTTGGACTAAATTGCAAATCTGACCCTCCTATCTGTCATGTTTTTGCTAAACTGTTCCTTAAACTTTTTTTTAGCACAGCTGTTCCTTATAGATACTTTAGTTATGCAAAAGTGTTCTTCCAATATTTTTCACCCAAAAAAATTAATTTTCGTTAGTTAAGCGAGATGTATTTCGTTAGTCAATATAATCATGTTTCCAAATTACGGTTAATATAGTCTTTTTAGTTATTAGACCTATTTGAGATACATTTGAGAAGATTCGTATATAACACTAATGATCAACAATTGGAAAAGAGGCATAGGAGAGTCTCTTGGAGGTTTCCATTAGGGATAAAACTTTCAATTAGTGTTATAGATGGAGTTGAGGATTCGATTTTCATGGGAAGATGGTGGTACACCCCAATATGGTATGTATATAGATATGTATGTATTCGTATGTGTGTATATATGTATGTATGTATGTATGTATGTATGTATGTATGCTGCATCCTTAGGTTTGATGAAGTGCATATTTTATGAAGTAAATTAATCATTGGAAGTGATACTAGAATTATAATTATTCCAAATAAAGGATATATTTTATTAGCACAGAGAAAACTTAACTTTATTACCGGTGGATAGTTAAATACATTGGATGAAAAAAGTTTTAAAGATATATTTTACACAAGTTATATAGCTAGTGGAGTTAATTTCTGTACATTTGTTATCATATGTTGACAGCCCTCTCTGTTTGTATAATGATATATTATATTGTGGTCCCTAATTATAGTTTAATATTGTCTTGAAGGTCAATTAATGCTCAAAAGTTGCTTCACAATAAAACTGCATCATGGAGGTCAATTTTCTAAAGATGAGACTGAAGGCAATGATGGTGGGGAAAAATTGCAAGTGTTAATAAGCAGCAAGATGATGGTGTGAAGACTAAGAGCAAGAAAAGAAAAGCTGGGGTAGGAAACTATGTTGGGGTTGATACTTGTGATGAACCAGTGTATAGCTCAGATGAGATGCCACTATATAGGGACAATGATGATGAATATCCTCCATATCCAGTTTATAATCCAAATATACATATGTTAGATGCTAAGGAACCAAAATTTGAGGTAGGGGTGCTTTTCAAAGATAACAAGGCATTCAAGGAAGTTGTGAAGTGGCATTCAGTTGTCATTAGAAGAACATTTAAATTGACAAAAAATGAGAAATTCAGAATCAGATTTAGATGCCAACCTGCTTTAGGCTGTCCTTGGAGGATATTTGCATCACAATACAAATTTGGGGAAGACACTGTCCAAGTGAAAAGGTTTATACCTGACCATGGTAGTTATACTGGAGAATTTACAAATAAGTTTATGATTGCAGATTGGTTGGCTCATAACTACTTGGAGGATTATATAATCATCTAAAGATGAATGTGGGTGAGTTTCAAAAAACAGTTTTAGCAAAACATCAACTAGATGTCTCTACTGACAAGGCATATAGGGTGAAAAAGAAGGCTCAAAATATTATTGAGGGTACTATTGTTGAGCAATTTGCAAATTTGTATAACTATGTGGAAGAGTTGAAAGAGAAGAATCCAGGGAGTACCGTTGTATTAGATGCTGCACATTGTACATTGGCTACTAATAAACTAGTATTTGAAAGAATGTATGTTTGTTTAGGTGCGTGCAAGGAGGGTTTCAAACATTGCAGACCATTAATAGGGTTAGACGGTTGCTTCTTGAAGGTGCCATATGGAGGAGTATTGCTTACTGCGATTGCTATAGATGGGAATAATAATATGTTTCCCATAGTATTGGCTGCTGTTGAAGGGGAAAATAGAGCATCATTGTAAGACCCCGAATTTTATGAAATATAAAATCTAATTTTTCTTCATATATATTTTTTTCATGAAACAGTAAGTGGTTAAATTGACGAAATTGAAAGTTAAGGATGTTATGTGCAAATTTTATTTTGTCGGACAATATTCGTTTTGTCGGGGAATATTCGGGCCGTACGACGGCGCCGAAATAACTAATTATTGGTGGACCCCACAACGGAATATTTGTCGGATATAGAAAACGACAGAAGTAACCTTTTTAAATAAAAATAGTCAACGGTGTTAACTGTTAAAATATCGGTGATAAAAGAATAGTAGCATACGGTAATTTATGGTATTTTTCTGTAGCACACGGTACTCTACAGTAGCACACGGTATTGCACAGTGTCTCATATTATTGGTCTGATAATTGACACCGTACCTGTTGCGAATCATTTCATCAATAATTGTCACTACATAATATTTTATGTTATCAATTCAATAATTGCTGCTACACAGTATTTTGCATTATTGATTTAATAATTGTCATTACACTGTATTTTATATCATTGAGTCAATAATTGTTGCTGCACTGTTTTTAAAATTATTGAACCTAATAATTGTCACAGTTGCAAATATACTGTAATTTATATTATTAAATTAATAATAATCTATAACGTGTTTATTACATTATTGTTGAATTATTGTTGTAGCATTATTTTATTTTGGACCCACATGAAGAATAAATATAAATATAAATATAAAAAAAATTAAAAAAAATATTACTATTTGAAATAGTAACGTGAATAGTGACGTGAATAGTAACGTGAATAGTAACATGTGGGCCCTGTGTTGGATCCACATGAAGAATGATGAAATTGAATTTGGTTTTGCTGGAGAGAAATGGAAAAGGCGTGGGCTGCGCTGCCTTTGCTGAATTCTTCAGCTGGCGTGCAGTACGCCATTCACCTACCGCGCATGGTAACTTATTTTCTCCTATAAATAGCTTGCTCAACTGAATAGAAAAATCACACCTAAAACATAAAATTTTTCTATAAGAATTTTATGAGTTTTCTCTGAGAATAGTAAGATTATTTTGACAGTTTGAAAGCCAAAAGGAGTGCAGAAAATTTTCAAGTAAGTCTTTTATTAAAGAGTAGTAATCTTATAAATTCCTATTTTTCGCGATATTCACAAATCTTCCTTTAGAAGACTCTTCTTTGAGAAGATTCATTTTTAAAAGCTTTATTTGGAAGATTTATTTTGAAATATTATTTTAAAAATTATTTTAAAGTTGTTATATTATACTACAAAAATTATGTTAAATATATATAATTTTGTTAGTTCATAATATATGAATTATCATACACTTTGAAATTTATATGTGGTAATTACTAATTATATTAAAAATATATAGGTTGATCAACCTCATTTAAATCAATATTCAGTCACGTGTTAAGGTAAGGAATGTCATTTTTTTACTTGTAAGGAATATCATATTCTTTCATTTTATATTATTTAAACTTACTACGGTAAGGGGTATCATTCTTTTCATCATCATAAATGGATATTATGTTCTTTCTTACTGGAAGGGATTATCATTCTTTGATTCTCGAAAATAATATTGTTTCTTTCTTGTGCCATTTATTTTCATGTATTAAATTGTGGGAATAACCTTACGGCGCGGATTACCGTCTGTTGGTGAATAACCTATCGTATTCATTCCTTATTAATCTCTGAGAATAACCTTACGGCGCGGATTACCGCCTGTTTGCTGAATAACTCTTCGTATTCAAATTTTATTAAATTGCGGGAATAACCTTACTGCGCGGACTACCGCCTGTTGGTGAATAACCCTTTTTATTTGTCTCGTGTGGAAATAATTTGTCTACACGAATTATCACATGACACTTTTATTCCATATTCATTTGTAATATCATTTTCTTTCATATTCGTAAATGTTATTATTTTCCTTTATACTCATAAGGGATACCATTTTTTTCATCTTCCATTATTCAAACTTACTATGGTAAGGGATATTAATTTCCTTCACCTTTTGTTAATCAAACCTGCTATGGTAAGGGATATTATTTTCTTTCATACTCCTAAATTGAAACTTATTATGGAACTATTGCTTCTATAATTCCTGAAAATATTATATGTTCCATAATAGTTGAACTTCATTATTTCAACTGAACCTTCATATTTTCCGAACCTTTCTATTGAACTGTAACCGTTATTCTGAACTGTGGATCTTGAATATCATTTTTAAATTTCACTCCACATCATGTTGACAATTTGGACATTATTTAAATCTGCACAAAGTAAACTTCTGATACTTATTGTTTATCATGTTTCTTCTGTTCATCATTTATATTATTCTAATAATCCAAAATCAAGTTGTTGTGAATATCTGTGGCCGGGGGCATAGATGCGATATAATTGGTGAACAGATGATAGGTTAAAGGCGATATAATAGGTTAAAGGCGATACATCTGTTCGGTGTCTTTTATGGCACGTGGTGAATGTTCTCTTTGGCCCGTAGTGCAAAGATGAACTGTTGTTGATATGATTATGACCAAAGGCTGAATCTGGTATAATCATGACCATTGGTGTTATATTAAATGTCTTTGGCCCGTAGTGCAAAGGTGAACTGTTGATCTGCATGATTATGATCAGGAACTGTGAAATTGTATTATCTTGACTAATGATATTTCAGATGATAAAAGTTGATGATGTTTTTCCTAAAAAGAGAACCGAGTGGACATTATAGTCTGCATCATTCTTCTAATAGATTGCTCATTCCCTTGCTATTATTGATCTGAACATTGTTCAAGAATTTAACTGCAGTTTTTGATATAAACCTTGTAGTCTATTGTATTCTATCAAGAACTCAACTGTTGAAGGCTAATGATAATTTATTCGTCATTATCTTAGTTATGATATTTCTTACTGGGCTATTTGAGCTCACCCTTTCTTTTGTTCCATTGTTTTTCAACAGGAGATGAGAACGTAGCTGGGTCTAGCCGGGGAATGGAGTGAGAGTCCGAGAGATAGTTATCCTAGTCTTCACGTGTTGTAAAATAGTGTGGCAATAATAGTGAAGACTTAGTTGTGTATTATTATACACTGTACTGTTGAACGTTGTTCTACTTTGTAATAATTTTGTTGTAGTCTTTTGACAACTCAAGTTTGGGATGTGTGAGCCCAGATTTAGGGGTGTCACAATCATGGACCTGGTTTTTGGAGATTTGAAAGGAGGATGTAAACATTGTAAATGAGAGTGCTTATACATTTATATCAGACAAACAGAAAGGCCTTATTAGAGCACTTAAAAATGTTAGTCCATTATCTTATCATAGATTTTATTTTATGCATATGTATAACAACTTCAGAACTACAGGTCATAGGGGATTGACACTTAGAGAGAAGTTATGGGATTGTGCCAAAGCAACTATCGAAGGTACTTTTCAGCTAGCAATCAAAGCATTAAAGACAATGGATGTCAAAGCATGCTCCAGGACCCTGTGCACTGGTGTAGGGCCTATTTTAGTAGTTTTTCCAAATGTGATATGCTATGCAACAATTTATGTGAAGTTTTTAACAGCAAAATTGGAGGGCCAAGAGGTAAACCAATACTTGGGCTAATGGAAGGACTTAAGGACTACTGTATGAAGAGGATGCAGGAAGCAAGGGACAGACCAGACAAGTGGAATTCTAAAAGAATTTGTCCATCTATAGTTGAGAAGTTAGAATGCTTGAAGGTTAATTTTAGAGCTTGCATTGCAATTTATGCTGGATATGGTAAATATCAAGTGACTGAAATATTTGGTTCCCAGTTTTCAGTTAACTTATATACAAAAGAGTGCACATGTAGGAAATGGCAGTTGAATGGCATACCTTGTTGCCATTGGATTAGAGCCATATTTTACAATGATCAAGATCCACTAAATTATGTGCATAAGTGGTATGACGTTGAGACTTATAGACAAACATACTATGGAATCATTAATCCTGTACCTTCATCAGAATTTTGGAAAAAGCAGAACCTACCACCTATGCTACTGTAACACCCCCTTTCCGACTAGTGAAAAGGGAGGCTATGCACAAAGGAACTCTAAGCAAAATGTCAAAACAAAAATGAACTCTCTTCACACTTGCCATTGAATCCCCTTGCAAACCCTGCCGGAAGAAAAACACAGCATGAGCCAAATGCCCAGTACGAATAAAGAGTGTAGAAATAAGAACTGAAATTGAATAACAAAATCAACTGAATTAAACTGAGATTAACAAAATCAACTAAACTGAATTACATAATCTTACTGAACTGAACAACATAATCTACTGAACTGAACTGATCTACTAAACTAAATTAATTTATTGAACAACATGAAATGCTGAATTGAATGGTTGTGTTTATTTTATATCGAGCTCAGAACAAAACAGAAATATACCTTGTTACAAAGACAAGTCAAAATACTGTCACACAGGCAGACACACATTGGACTGCAGATCCAAATGCATACAAAATCGAAAAGGTGTGCTCGGCACTACGAATAACACCAGACCGCAGAACAGAACAAAATAAAATGCTAGTGTCGACCCATACAACTCCCACAACAAAACACCCAATGTTCACCAAAACACAAAATGGAGACGCCGTGGACTGATCACACCGCCACAGAAAGTGTCATGCCTTAGTGCCCAGAGACATGTCTGTGGTACCCCCACATGTGGTTATAGCTTAGGTATATCCTACGGTAGTTTCTAACAAAAATATCATGTCACAACGAATGCGACACAATATCACAAAAAGGGTTCTAATACGCACATGCTAAACCGAAACAAATCGACACAAAGTCTTCCAAATATACTAGCATGTACATTTATACAGAATTAAAATAAATACTAGACATGCTTAATAAGTCTAAAGAGTACAAGATAAGTTATGAATATCTAAAATCAAACAAAATTATCATATGCATTTGGCTATGGACAATATATCGAGATAATATCCAAATTCTAATGAGGAACAAAATAAACAAATTAAAATCAAATGAGTATCGCTGAAGAAGTTTGGAATCCGTACCTGGAATAAGTAATGTAATACCCAAAATTATACTTCAAAACTGACTCGTTAAATTCTCTCCATCGGAACTAATTAAACAAAATAAAGAAATTGATAAATAAATAGTTAATCAATTGATTATGTTTTACACATTTTCTTTCTCTTAGGCGAATTTGAAATTGTTCCGTCCTAAACAAAATTCTACCTAAAGGTATACATACATAAATATTTTAATCATGATAACGTATATATTAATAAATAATAGTATTCTTGTTCCTTCTGAAATACATATAAGTATATTTACAAAAATATTCTTTTCATTTTTAACTATGTTACAAACAGATATTATTATTATTATTATTATTATAATTATTATTATTATTATTATTATTATTATTATGTCAAAACTCTAAAGTTACAAAAATAATAATTTAATATTCCAAAATGCTAATTACTAACAAAGATATACTAAAATATATAAACTAACAAACTAAATAGCATACAAAAATTAAAATTATAAAATTAAAACTAATACAAAAAATTAAATAATTATACAAAGAACGAAAAAGAGACATACCCGAAATTATGAGGTTCACAATCCGCCCACGTCCTTGACACAAAAAAAATTTAACTAGGGAAGTCCTTACTAAAAAGATCCTCACACAAAAAGGTTTACTCAAATTGGGTAAACCTTAATGTTTGGGTGATTAAAAACTAAAGGGGGTAACCTCATATATATAGGCTAAGGAATGGAATGAGTTTTTGAAAAGGGGTGATGTGGGACTTATAAGGGATCAGATATTACAGCTACCCCCTGCATACACTATCAAACTTGGCAGGCCACAAAGTGTCAAGAGGAAGAGCCAAGAAGAGGTTGAAGGAGGTGCAAATCCAACTAGACTTAAGAGAAGGCCTTACAAGGTGAGGTGCAAAAAGTGTGGTGAATATGGCCACAACAAAAAAGGGTGCAAGATGCCAACAGGACCTGAAGGTCAAGGAAATGAACATTATGGAAATACCAGGGAACCAACTCAAGGCATTAGAAAACAAAAACTACCAGTAAGTGTGTTTATTTTATATTGACATTATATATATATATATATATATATATATATATATATATATATATATATATATATATTATGGTTTTGTATGTAGGTAAAAAGGCCTAAAGAAACATGGGTCCCTAAGTCTAAACCTCCAACATATAGAAAATCATAGGTGCCTCCTAAAGCTACATCAGCTATAAGGGTAATATTACTAATTATAATTATATTTACTATTATTTTCATTTGTTTGTCCTTGATTACCATTTTAGATGAATTTGTGTAGATTCTAAATGAGCCACCACTACCACTAACAGCGACGGTGTATAACTTGAATCCAAATGAGTCATCATTTGCTACATCTAAATAAGTAATGTCATTTTTATCTTTACAGTGTATTTTTTTAATTGAATGTCACTTCTAATTTATATTCACATAACCTGATGTGTAGTTTGCAGGATTGGAGAACCAAAAAACAATAACTGAAGGTTGCAAGGAAGTGGTGATTAAGGGTTACAAGAAGACAATAAAAAAGTAGTTTATTATGTTTTTGGTGTTCGTTAAGGAATACTTCAAATATTTGACTAAATTTTTTGGGTATTAATTGGCAATATTTTTTGCCATGAAATTATTGTTGGTATCAATAGTTTAAGTTATTTAAAGTGATAGATAACACTTCCAGTTTGTTTATGGAACAATGTGTCCTATGTCAAAACTTTGATTAATTGATGACTTGAGGTTTATATGTTATTATTCAAAACATATCATTCTTTAATTTCTCTTCATTATCTTCTTCTCTCTATTTTTTTTACTGGACAGTGGGTATTATTTTTGCATAAAACCTGGTGTTTTGAGACATGTTAACTGCAGGAATTAATTCTAATCATGTGGTTGCCACGAGTTTTCTCCTTGTATGTTCATTGATGGACTTTGTACAAAGAGGGAAATAAATTCATGGTTTAATATTTAGAATGGAGCTATATGTGAATGTCTTTATTGCTTTTATTAACACGACTGAATTTTTTTAATTTAATGAAAAAGTTATTTTTAGTTTTGTAAGTATCATTTTTAGTTTTGTTCTATCAGATAAGAATTTTTTAGTTGTATAAATTTGAAATTATGTCAAAACTAATTTCACTGTTATGAATTTTTTGAATGAAAATTGAGCATTGTACCACAACTAACTCTCATTATTAAATTCTATTTCTGCAAAAGAATTGTTTGTTATGGAAGTAGGCATTTAGTGTGATGGATATTTAAAATAATTAATTTAGAAGTAGAGAGAATAAGTAAAACATGCAAAGAGGAAAAAGAATTGGAGAAAGAGCAGAAGTATAGATAAATATACAATAAAACTCACGGTTCATTTTGGAGGGAAGAAGTTGTGTTTTCCCTCTCATTTCCCTTTCCCTTCTTGTCATGCCGATTATATCCCTAGCTCAGTTAATCTATGTTAAATGGTTTAATAGAAAAATGATAGAGGAACACTTTTACATAACTAATGTATCTATGAGGAAGAGTTGTGCAATAAAAAAAGTTTAGGGAACAGTTTAGCAAAAGCATGACAAATAGGAGGGTCAGATTTGCAATTTAGTCTTCTTTTTGACTAGTAACACTAGTGATGCAAAGGGACTTTGGCTTGGTTATATGATTCTAGATGATAAAATTTCTTGAACAATCATTTCAATTTTCGATTTCTGTATGTGAGGATACCTGTAAGGTTTTATAGTAAAAGGTTCAAATCCAATCTGTAATGGTATGTGATAATCACGGTCCCTTTGGGGAGGTAAAGCTTTTGGTTCCTAGAACACATCTTCAAAGGACTGTAACACTTGTTAAATCTGTATAAGTGTTTCTATCTTGTCCTCAATAGCATTAACTGTAACTACACATACTAACATTGTTAGTTGACCTTTCTTCCAAGTATTATGTAAATTCACAGCAGTGATCATAGATATTGTAGATGGTTGTGAATCATTATTCCCCTTTAATATGATTTTCTCCTGTCCCACAGAGAAAATTAAAGTCAATGTATTGAAGTTAAACACACAATCACCAAGGGTTTTTAACCATTGTACCCCCAAAACATTATCACACCCTTTTAAGGGAATAATTCTCATGTCTGTACATAAATTATGTCCTTGTGAAGACCACTCAAATGTTTTACATCTTTCTGTATAAATCATCTTATAACCATCTGCCACACATACTTGTATAGGTTTATCCTCCTCTTTGGTACATTGTAATATCTTTGTTTGTCTTGGTATTCAAAAAGTTGTGTGTACT
Source organism: Hedera helix (assembly GCA_947179155.2). Classification (NCBI taxonomy): domain Eukaryota; kingdom Viridiplantae; phylum Streptophyta; class Magnoliopsida; order Apiales; family Araliaceae; genus Hedera; species Hedera helix. The sequence continues at coordinate 37,365,093 of OX359278.1, forward strand.
TCTTCCATCAATAAGAAAAATAATTTCTCTTCCTTCAACAGAAGCTTTAATTCTCAAAGTTGTTTTAGATGTATTCCCATTTAATGCATGTAAAGAAATAGTCATTCCTGATTTTTGTACTGTACCTTCATTTTTTGTTATAATGTCTGCATCCTCATTGCATTCCTCTTCTAGCTCATCATCTCTAATAATATATAAACTTGTCTAAAGTTACATCTGTGGCCTTTTGTGTAAGCTTCATCACAGTTAAAATACAATCCCTTATCCTTCCAAACATGCATTTCACTATATGTTAATCTCGTAATCTGACCATGAGCTTGACCTTGGTTAATTCTTGGAATATGAGGTTTATTCATCTGAAAATTAACCCCTTGTGCTGGTATCATAGTTGTTTTTCTATTTTTTCCCACAAAACTACTTCCTTCCATACTTCATGTCTCTCTGTAAGAAATTATAGTAAATTTATTCTTCTTATGGATGGCTTCAACAATACCCTCCCGCACTCTAGCTGCTGCTATAGCTTAAGTCAACTTTTGGGGTTTAAGCAGCCCAACAAAGCCTCTTATCTCTTCTTTTAACCCACCCACAAAACATTTAACAAAGTATGCTTCATTAAATCCTAAATTCTCAGCCTCGACTAGTGACCTAAGATACTCAAACCTCTTATGATAATGACTTACTATCATGGTTTGCTGTAATCTATTGAAGTCAGCCAAGGTATTATTATGGTCTGTTTCCCCAAATCTAGTTTTTACATCTTCCACAAATTGCTTCCATGTTACTTTAGGATTATACTTAAAATATGCAAGAAACCAAGATCCAGTCTCTTCTTCTAAATGCAGTGCTACATTTCTCAACCTTAACAAATCATTCATGGGGTAAAATTGAAATAAGTATTCACACTTCATGACCCAATTTTTAATATCCATGTTATTGAAAACAGGAAATTCAAAACAAGGCTTTCTTTGATTTATATTTCCCATAATAGTATTTTGAACTTAATTTTGATCCCCAATTTCCACATTAGCTTGAGTTAAATCCATAGAAGGTCTTGAAGAATTATAGGTAGTTATTCCCTTACCTTTAAGGTTTCGTTGAAATTCAGTCATCATGAGTTCCATTGTACCCTGCATATAGTTAAAAAATTTACCAATTTCTTCCACTGATCTCTGTAATTAATGATGACTATTCCTTAATTCTTGTACACGATAGTCAGTGTTGCGTAATCCCTCCTCAGTAGACTCATTTGAACGAGTTTCTGCTGCCATTGATGGAAATGAATACCAAGGATTATAGGTTCGGCTACCAAATGTTGTGTTTATCAATCACAAAATGCAAGAATTGATAAAGAAAAATAAAAGAGAATCAAAATGTAATAAAAACAAAAATGGAAAGATTTGAATTGATGGAAGAAAAGGTTATAGAATAAGAATAAAGCTCAGGAATTACAATTTTCTGCTTAATCCTCCCTTCCTATCCATCTCTCTTTTATACATCCAGTTCCCTCTCAACTACCTATTAACTGATTAATTAACTTTCCCTCATAATTTCTAATTTTGAAATCTATAATTCCCGCTCCCCTTGAAGTTAGTTAAATTATGTTGGCTTTAGTTAGTTAATGTCAGCTTGTTAGTAGTTGGTTAATTCCAGCTCCAGCTGTCATACTCCAATTGTTTCTACTACGTACTGAAATGCTATTGATACTGAAGTGTTATTAATCCTTTATCCCTTAGCTAATACTATTGATTCTACTAATGACTGCTACTGATCTTGATTCTACTAATGACTGTTACTGTCCTACTGAACTTAGCTTCTGCTACTACAGCTGCTTCTTAGATACTGAATTACTGAATTGCTGAATGCTGATTAAAGAGTTCGTAAATGGAAGTTATTTTTGAAGGCTTTTTGTAGCTTCTCTTTTTTATTATATTTATAGAGTAATACATATACATGGATACTTCACATCATTTACAAGCTTATACTTTGTAACAACCTAAACAATTATGAAATGATAAGATAAACTTTATTTAATTTATAATGGAAGCATGCTAGCTGCTCTTGGTTATCCTTATCATTATTTACTAGCTGTCGTAGCTGTCCGTTGGTTATCTTTATCATGCCCCCGCAAATGAATGGGCGAAGGAATCACCATGAGTTTGTCACGTAACAACTGAAACCGATGGATTCCCAAGGCTTTTGTGAGAACATCAACAATTTGATCCACTGTAGAAATATAATGAACATGTAATGCTCCTTGACATACTTTTTCCAGATATAATAGAGATCAATTTCAATATGCTTAGTGCGAGCATGAAAAATAGGATTAATGGTAAGATAGGATGTACCTAAATTATCACACCAAAGAGTTGGAGGTCGAAGAGATGGAACATGAAGTTCTTGAAGTAACCGTTCTAGCCATGTTAGTTCAGCCGTTGTATGGGCTAGGCTACATAATTTTGTTTCAATACTACTGCGCGCAACAACGGGTTGTTTTTTTGATTGCCAATAGAGTAAGTTTGGCCCAAAAAATATACAAAAACCACTAATAGATCGTCGATCATCAGGGCATCCAACCCAAGCCGCATCGGAGAAAGCAGATAATTGTAATGATTTTGATGATTGAATAAGGTGACCATGATTAGAAGTGCCACAAAGATACCATAGTATTTGTTTCACGGCTTTCCAATGTAGTAAAGTGGGAGCATGCATGAATTGAGTCACTTTGTTAACAGAGTACGTGATGTCGGGTCTCGTGAATGTCAAGTATTGTAGTGCCCTAACAATGCTACGATAAAGTGTTGTATCCGGACATGGATCCCTATCCTTGCGAGATAAAACAGGTTTGGTAGCCATTGGAGATGCTACTAATTTGGCACCAGCCATAGTAGTGCGAGAAAGAAGATCACAAATGTATTTGTTCTGGGTAAGCAACAGTCCATTACATACATGCGTAACTTCAACACCAAGAAAATATTGTAATGGGCCAAGATCTTTTAGAGTAAATAATGAATTTAAGTCATGAATAACGTTATTAACAGAAGCTATAGAATTCCCAGTAATTATGATATCATTAACGTAGACTAATAATATGATGAGCGAATTTGAGCGAATTCGAATAAATAATGATGGGTCTGCAGTAAAAGAGATAAAATCCATAGCTATTATCGCCGAGTGTAACTCATAGAACCATGCTCGGGGTGATTGCTTAAGGACATAACGTGCCCTGTGTAGCTTGCACACATAATGTGGGCATTCGCAGTTAATGAAACCTAGTTGCACCATGTAAACATCCTCATGCAATGTCCCATTTAAGAAAGCATTATTGACATATAGCTGTCGAAGAGACCAAGAATAAGAAGCAACAAGAGCCAAGACAGTTTGAATTGTGGTGGCTTTGACTACGGGACTGAAGGATTCTTCATAGTCGAGACCCGGTTGTTGATGATACCCTTTTCTCAACCAAATGTGCTTTAAAATGATCTAAAGAACCATTTGTTTTCTGTTTTACTCGGTTTACCCATTTACAACCGACAACATTTTAATTTTGTGAAGGTGGGACTAAAGACCGAGTTATATTATAAAGGAGAACATTGTACTCATCGGACATACCATTACGCCAATTTTTAGACATTTTGGCTTGAGAATAACAAGTGGGTTCGATGGGCAGTGAGGACACTTCTGTGTGTAAGATGTTTGCATGGGATGTACCTTAAGAGATGGAGATGTGGGGACTGATGTGAGGAGCTATTAGAATGACGTGGAGAAGAATTTGCAATATGCATTTTCATTAATGGAGGAAGGTCATTAGTTTCTTGCAGGGAAAATAAATTATTATGAGAAGTTGATGGAAGAGAGTGAATGGAATCATCAGATGGAATAACCAAGGACTTGGAAGGAGGGGTCATGGAACTCACTGGTGTTATGGGAGTTGAATGGGTAGATGGAAATATAGATGGTGTAGGAGTAATGAATGGCACAAACACATTTGATGATGGAGGAGGAACATTTGATGAATGTACAGTGGATGATTGTAAGGTGGAAAAAGGAAACAGTAACTCATCAAATTGAACATAGTGAGCAGCAACGATTTTTCTAGTGGAGGGATTAAAACACCGATAACCTTTTTGATTTTCTTGATACCCAAGGAAAACACATTGAGATGATCGGAACACAAGTTTGTGAGAGTTATATGGTCGTAAGTATGGATAACAAGAACAACCAAAAACTTTAAGAATAGCGTAATTTGGTTTTTGTGTTAAAAAGAATTTCCCACGGAGACTTATTTTTTAATACGGGAGTGGGCAACTTGTTAATTAAAAAGACTGCAGTGGTGAATGCCTCATCCCAGAATTTTTGAGGCATTAAAGCATTATCTAAAAGTGTAAGACCAGTCTCAATTATGTGACGATGTTTACGTTCTACTGAACCATTTTGTTCCGGTGTATGTGGACTAGAAACACGATGATAAATTCCTTGTTTTGAAAGAAGGCGAAGAAATTAACGATATTCACCTCCCCAATCGGTTTGGAGGTATTTTATTTTTGTATTAAAAAGACGTTCAACTCGAGCTTGAAAATTAAGAAAAATTTGTAGCACATCCGAATTAGATCTAAACATAAAAATCCATGTGTACTATGAATAATCATCAACAAATGAGACATAACATTTATAACCATTATTTGATAAAACTGGGGAACAACCCTATACATCGGAATGTATTAATTCAAGAGGAAATCTAGTCCTAGAATGAGTAGATGGAAGATGGAGCCAATGACTTTTGCCAAGCTGACAAGATGAACAAAGTGAGGAAGACTTTAAGCCATGTGTGGGGAGTGAATGAAAAGAAACCACCTTGTTTAGAACTTTTGAAGACGGGTGTCCAAGCTGTGCATGCCAAATGTAAAGAGAGACTCGCTCGCCAGGGAATACTTGGTTGTTTTTATTTGTAATAGAATTAGGAAGAGCTTTATTGTGAAGGAAGGTGTAAAGCCCGTTAGTGAGTCTCCCGTGGAGTAGGACCTTTCCTGAGAAGCGATCCTTAACAAGACAAACAAGAGGGTGAAACTCAACAGAGACATTATTATCATAACATAATTGAGAGACACTAATTAAATTTTTTGAGATAGAAGGAACATAGAGAATATTTCGCAGAAATAACGGATGAGTACTAGTTTTCAGATGAGAGGAACCAGTATACAAGATGTTCAAACCTTGACTGTTACCCATGCGAACTTGATCATTGCCAAGAATACTCTGAGTGAATTGACAGATTCTTCAACCCATTTGTAACATGAGTGGTTGCACCAGAGTCTGGGTACCATGCTGGATCTTAGGTAGATGAGGAATTTGTTAACATTGCAAGATGGGATGATTCACTTGTGTAGTTATGGTCAAACCATGAATAACATTTTAGGGCACTGTGATTTTTTCCACAAATCTGACATTGAATATAAGCCGAACCAAAACGAGGACTTAAGTTAGGATTGCGAAATATTTGAGAATTGCTTCATCTTCCTCTATTACGTGAAGATGATCCTCCTCTAGTGTCTGATGATAAGGATGAACGAGCATTATTATCATATCATGTGGGTTGTTGAGCATTAGACCTGGAGAAAGAATCTCGTTGATTTTGAGAAATGACATTGACTTGAGATAACAAAACATCCATGGTACTTATCTGTTCAATGTGTGATTCATGATTAAGAAGAAACCATACAAATCATCAAGGCTAAGTGGATCTGTACGTGTAGTGGCAGAGACTACAAATGAGTCATATTCAATACCAAGACCAACAAGGATGTAAAGGATAAGATCTTGATCAGTTACGCCATCAGCTGCAACGGCTAAATTGTCGGCAATAGATTTCATTTTTTGAAAATAATCAGTAATAAAAAGAGATCCCTTTTTTTGTGTTTATTATTATTATTGTTGTTGTTGTTGTTGTTGTTGTTGTTGTTGTTATTATTATTATTATTATTATTATTATTGTGCTGGGACATCTGCTGTTACAATATATGAATAATTTTTTGGCTTAAGTTTATATCTAACCTTGTGGTTCTTGGGTGATTTTTGGATAAAAGTTTCAAATTGAAGGTCTTAAGTTCGAGTTATGGGAGAAGTATTTTTTTTTATCACTTATTAAATTAATGCGTCATGTGGTGTCATGTGTGCTGTCAATGCACATGTGGCATGTTAGGGCTCAAAATTCAAATTTTTAAATAGTTTGAAACTCGATTTGCGCTAATTGAGGGTAAATGACTCAAAATTCAAAATCCAAAGAGTTCAGAGGTTTACGGTGCATTTAACCCAATAGTGGTCTAGATGATTTCACTTTTCTTCTTTTGTCATACCGATAAAATTAGAAAATCAACAATATTATAGTTACGGATAAAAATGTGCACATAATGAATTATGAGTGCACGAGATCTTCCTCGTTGTTTCTTTGATTATTCAATGGAGCATCTGTGTAGGCGAAGTTCAGGCATTCCCCCACAGAGCTTACTGTTTCCAACAACTGATATTCCACTTTGATTTGCAAAAACTCCTCTAATTGGTACCTCACACTCAAAATTGTTAAAAGATAAATTTAGGTACTTTGCGGACAATTGCTCAAAAAATCTTGGAATTTGTCCAGACAAGTTGTTATGAGGAAGATCGATGTTTACGGCACCTTTTAAAGAACCCAATGAGGATGGTACGAGACCCTGAAAGTTATTTTCTTGAAGGAATAGGTTCTCAAGGCTAGAGCAGCTACCAAGACCACTTGAAATTTCACCAGATAAGTCATTATTAGACAAATCCAAGGACCCCAAGTTTTTAAGGTTGCAAACGTCTAACAGCAGATGTCCAAACAAATAGTTCCAAGAAAGATCTAGTGTGATTGATAAAGTTGAAAGGTTAAATATTTCTGTGGAAATAAGGCCACTGAGGTTATTTTGAAAAAACTCTATGGATAACAAAGTTTGACATTTTGCGAGACTCGCGGGGATGACCCCATCTAACCTGTTCATTACCATGTACAGCTTAGTCAACAATGATAGATTTCCAATAGAATATGGAATTCTACCTGAAAATGTATTGTTTTCAAATGCAAGTACTTGTAGTTTTTAAAGTTTGCCTATGCTTGAGGGAATTGCTCCCGTGAATTGATTTACATGAAGATGCAAGGAGGTTAATCCAACAAGATTACCTATTGTTGAAGGGAGTACTCCAAATATTTGATTTCTAGATAAATCTAAACTTTGCATTTGGGATGAAAGGTTGCCCAAAGAATTTGGTAGCGACCCACTAAATTTGTTACTCTGCAAAGCCAAACTTTTCAAATTGCTGCAGTTGGCTGCAGAACTAATAAATTCATTTCATCAAGCTCCCCACTTCCAAAATTATTTCCACCTACATCTACAGAGCTTAAATTCTTCAAGCCCCCAAAATCAATAGCTATTTTTCAAAAAAAAATGGTTAAGTTCTGAACAATTGGAGAGTCATGGTGGAAGGGTTCCGGTAAATTGATTAGATGATAACATAATGTACTGAAGATTAGGAAGCATCAAACCTATGTTGGGCAGAAGACTACCTTTTAGCTGATTTTGCGTCAAAGATAAAACGGTCAAAGAAGAAAGATTATAAAGTGAACGAGGGATCACACCAGAAAAGTTGTTGAAGGAGAATAGAAGGAAATTCAGGTGCTTCAACTGACCAATAGAATTTGGAATGCTTCCCCAATTCGATTATGTGCGATCGCTAGTTCTGTTAACGACGTAAGATTTCCAAGGAATGGGATCCCTCCTGTGAAATTGTTGTCTTGAACAACAAGAGTCGTGAGCTTTGACAATGCACCAAGTTCTTCTGGTAATTTTCCAACCAGATTATTGTCACCAACAACAAGGTATGTGAGGTTGGAGTAGTGAGATATGTTGGCTGGAATTTCCCCTTCAAAATTGTTTAAGGGAAGTTAAGCATTTGTAACCTGAACAAGAGACCAAGTTGAGAAGGAATTTCACCATGCAAACTGTAGTTATGGAGAGATAGCACCCGGAGAAAACTCAGGTTCCCCACGAGAGGAGACAATGAACCTACCAACCTTCTTGAGACAAATTCTAACCTTGTGACTCTTTGGTGCCGCCGACCGCATGTAACGCCTTCCCACTGGCAGAAATGGAAAGTATCATTCCATTAGCTCATTGCCAGTTGCGGGTCTTGCAAAGAGTGCTTGAAGGCCAGCAGTGCCAATCGATCTGTTCCATTTCCAGCGAATAATGTTGGAAGGGTACTGCTGATTGCAAGCAAAAAGATGATTCGGAACATACATGGTACTAAAGCTGTGAGTTTTCTTGAAGAAACAATGATGGGTTCGAAAATGGCGGCAAGGAAGAAGAAGAATAAAAGTGGAGCAGAGGAGCTAGTGGCAAAAGTGTGATAAGAAGCCATTATCAAGGTCAAATTAATATATAATTTTATGGGATGAGAAGGAAAGAGATGGATCCCGCTACTGTGAAGTTGTCACCGACCGACCATCGGTCGGTGAGCAACTCCATTGCCGACAGGTGGCGCAGATGGCAAATCAATGGCCAAATCTTGTGTTCGGGCGGTGTGCTTCATGTTCGGCGGGAAACCTTGTGTTCGGGCGGCGTGTTTGATCGGGCGGCGTGCTTCATGTTGGCCATTGATTTACCACCCCCGCCACCTGTCGGCTGTGGAGTTGCTCACCGACCGATGGTCGGTCGGTGACAACTTCACAGTAGCCAAATCCGAAAGAGATGCCTAGGATGAGTGGGTTTGGAGGAGAAGAAGGTATTTATAGTGGGGAGGGAACAGCCACCTGTAAAGAAATGTAATTTAAATATTTTTTTAATTCTTAAACTATTTTTATTCAAATTTAGTATTTTTAGAATTAATAAATTATGCTAAACTATTACATTTCAGCCCAAGATTCTAAAAGTGTAGTAGGGAATGAAAGTTGAAAAGTAAGTATAGGAATTAGGAGAAACTTATTTTTTTACTTTGAAACATATTATTAATAATTTGTTATAAGATATATATTCGAAGTTTTGATCATGTATATTAAAGGGCAACGATTTTATCGTTTAATTTGTCGGCTACGTAGTATTGATTTTTATATTTAAATTACCTTTAAATTTAAGATTTTGCAGATTATGAACCTATAGTATTTCTCTAAATAATTTAGGTTAAGGCTCCTGACCATGTCACTATGATCAAAGTATAACAGTTTTCAGTTGTATTTTGTGATATCCGATCCTTTTTTTTTTTTTTCAAAATCCCATATAACTCACCTCTTCTAAGTCTCCTTCCCACTTAGCCTATATATGAAAGACCACTCTTTTATTTTATTTTACAAAAACATTAAAGTTTTATCCAATTTGAGAAAACTTTTTTTGTGTAAGAACCTTTTTAGTAAGAATCTGTGACGCCCCCAAATCTAGGCTCATACAGCCCAAACTTGAGTCGTCAAAAGACTACAACAAAATTATTACAAGATAGAATAACGTTCAACAATACAGTGTATAATAATACACAACTAAGTTTTCATAATTATTGTCACACTATATACAACATGTGAAGACTACAATAGCTATCACTCGGACCGTCACTCCATTCCCTTGCTAGACCCGGCTACTCTCTCATTTTCTGAAAAACAATGGAACAAAAGAAAGGGTGAGCTCAAATAGCCCAGTAAAGAATATCATGACTAAGATAATGACAAGTAAATTATCGTTAGCCTTCAACAGTTGAGTTCTTGATAGAATACAATAGACTACAAGGTTTGTATCAAAAACTGCAGTTAAATTCTTAAACAATGTTCAGATCAATAATAGCAGCGGAATGAGCAATCTATTAGAAGAATAATGCAGACTATGGTGTCCACTCGCTTCTCTTTTTACTAAAAATATCATCAACTTTTATCATCTGAAATATCATTAGTCAAGATAATACAAATTCACAGTTCCTGATCATAATCATGCAGATCAACAGTTCATCTTTGCACTACGGGCCAAAGACATTCAATATAACACCAACGATCATGATTATACCAGATTCAGCCTTTGGTCATAATCATACTGTAGACACCCAGATTTTGCACTTCTCTACTAACCCTGGCAGGAGGGCAAAATCGTCACTTGAGCCGACATGCGAAAAGGAAGGTGGACCCCAACACAAAGCCACCCCCAACGACTTACGGTCAAAGCTGCCACAACGGACAACGAGCATCCGGTCACTTAAGGCAAGGCAAACATTTGATCTAGAAAAACCGGAGCTGATCACAAAAGACGACTAATGGCCACTCCGCTTACGATGTTCGGGGGTCTCGCTCCGAACTAGCCTCCCAGAACAATATGGCATCGTTTCCCAGGGATTTTCGGACTACAAAAATACAGCCTTCCAAAATAATACCGCAGAAATTGGCGAATTAAGACCGCGTGGCACGAAAATCGAGAAAAGCAAGCCAGACAGCCGCGGATGCATCTGCGGCCAAACGACTTTCGAGGTTCGCACGGCTCGAGGAGACGGCACACGACAACCGAGGAAGCGGCGTGCCGCCCAGCCGCAGATGGATCTGCGGCCAGCCGCAGATGCATCTGCGGCTGCCTGGAAATGGCTATAGATCGCCATTTCCACCCGAGAGCTGGAAAGGGAGAAGAAAAAAGAAAGAAAAGAGAGAGAAGAAATTTTAGGATTTTAGAGAGAGAAAATCGCGAGGAAGAAGGAGAGGGAGCTCGGGTTGGATCAAAACTTGAGGGAAATCTCACTTTGTGTGCTAGATAGTTGAGTATTCTTGTGGGTTTGCTAGATCTTGGAATAAAAGCTCGTTTCGGTTCATCACAAGGTGAAAAAGGAGTGTTCTTTTGATATTTTTTTGTTTATATTGATGTATGGATGTTGTGTTTTTTGAGTTTGTGATGTAGTTTGTTGTTGTGTGGATGATGATCCGTGGGTTAGGGGTCGTTAGCGAGGGTTCCATTGGAACATAATCTCCTCCTAACGCCCCGATGACATCCGTACGGGGATATATCGTTCATTGGAAGTTTTTAAATAGTTGTAGTGTTGGTTTTGTGTGATTTACGATTTATATAGCATCGTAGTTGTTTAGCGTGGTTAGATTTGGTTGTTGTACGAGTTATGTAGCGTTTTGAATGATTGTGAGCCTAGGGAGGAGATCCTAGCGGTCGAATCCCGATGATGGACGTTTTGGGTATGTGTAATCATGATGTAGAGTCCATGGATGTGTGTTTTGTAATATCGGGCCTTAAAACGACACAAATGCGTGTTCGGGTTAAGGCCCCGTGAAAAATAATGAAATATGTGATTGTGGGTGTTTGGGGTTGTCTGGATGGCTTACATGCCCGTAGATAACCCCGACACGTTTTGGGATGTATGTTTTAATTTACGACACGAAAAAAATGGTTTTCAAAATAAGGCAAATAATGAAGATTTTATAAAATCAAGCAAATTTAGGATATTAGATTCACGAGGTTTAAATGTTAAGTGTTTTGGTAAACTTTAGTCCATAATTGATGAATAGGCTTTAGTTGGTTTTAAAACGTCACAAAAAACGATTTTGCAAATAAATAAATGTTTTCATTAAACTTTGTGCATAGGGTTAAAGAGTTCTAGAAGTTGCCCTCGATTTATTTATATTAACTGTTAGAAGGCAATGTATAGTCTCGATTCCTATTTGACAAAAGTTTAAAACTATTGTTTTCTAAAATGACATCTAAATAAAAAACCCTCAACGCTTTCGAAATTAAAATCAATCTTTCTTATAAAAAGCGAAGCTTCGTCATTTGGGTCAAAGAATGTCCAAAACACTTTCCAGATAACACTTTTGCCATATAAAAATAAAAGCGAACTTTTATGCAAAACGCACCACAAACATTCATCTAGGCACGCACGCACACACACGCAAACCACACATTTTAGGATTTAAAAAGGATAGGAAAATATCAAGATTGCGGTAACCGTGTTTCACGGAAGTCGGGGGGTGCCTAACACCTTCCCCTCGCTTAAGCAAGCCCCCGAACTCTATGAATCTCGGTTTGCGGACCAATTAATCGGAGTCACATATGAGCCAGCGATTACGAAAACAAATTCGGATGAGTTGGTACATCCATTTCAAATATACCAACTGGCGACTCTGGTCAATTGGCTCATAAAAAATCGATCTTTCAAAACCCGTCGACACTAAGCCGACCCTTTTCAAAATCACATTTAATTCAAAAGGCTAAAATTGGAAAGGGACATTTTTAATAAATAAAAAACGAGACGAGCGAAAATCCCGGCGTCGACACATACCAAATAACAGTTCATCTTTGCACTACGGGCCAAAGAGAACATTCACCACGTGCCATAAAAGACACCGAACAGATGTATCGCCTTTAACCTATTACATCGCCTTTAACCTATCATCTGTTCAACAATTATATCGCATCTGTGCCCCCGGCCACAGATATTCACAACAACTTGAATTTGGATGATTAGAATGATATAAATGATGAACAGAAGAAACAGGATAAACAATAAGTATCAGAAGTTTACTTTGTACAGATTCAAATAATGTCCAAATTGTCAACATGATGTGGAGTGAAATTTAAAAATGATATTCAAGATCCACAGTTCAGAATAACGGTTACAGTTCAATAGAAAGGTCCACGTAAATAGGATGGTTCAATTGAAATGATGAAGTGCAACTATTATGGAACATATAATATTTTCAGGAATTATAGAAGCAATAGTTCCATAATAAGTTTCGATTTAGGTGTATGAAAGAAAATAATATCCCTTGCCGTAGCAGGTTTGATTAACAAAATGTGAAGGAAATTAATATCCCTTACCATAGTAAGTTTGAATAATGGAAGATGAAAAAGATGGTATCCCTTATGAGTATAAAGGAAAATAATATCACTTACGAATATGAAAGAAAATGATTTTATAAACGAATATGCAATAAAAGTGTCATGTGATAATTCGTGTAAACAAATTATTTCCACAAGAGACAAATAAGAAATGAATACAAAGAGTAATTCACCAAACATGCGGTAATCCGCGTAGTCAGGTTATTCTCAGAGATTAATAAGGAATGAATACGAAAGGTTATTCACCAACAGGCGATAATCCGCACCGTAAGGTTATTCCCACAATTTAATAAAAATTGAATACGAAGAGTCATTCACCAAACAGGCGATAATCCGCACCGTAAGGTTATTCTCAGAGATTAATAAGGAATGAATACGAAAGGTTATTCACCAACAGGCGAAAATCCGCGCCGTAAGGTTATTCCCATAAATTAATACATGGAAATAAATGACATATCTTATGAGTAAGAAAGAAACGATATTATTTTCGAGAATCAAATAATGATAATCCTTTACCTTAACACGTGACTGGATATTGATTTAAATGAGGTTGATTAACTTGAACAGTACACGTACACTTATAAATCTTCACAAATACTCAAGATGACTTAAGCACACTTAGAGAAAACTTTCACAAGAAGTATTTAGAGAGAGAAAGAAAGAACAAGTAAGGAAGTTTATGAAAAATCCTTAAGTTAAGGCCTCTATTTATAGCCAAAAATCTTATCATAACTAAGATTTCCTAATTTAATCCAAACCGTTCATTTCAAGATAATGTTTAATCCATACCATTCATTTCATCTTTTAAGATAAACCATTCATTTAATTATCATCTTTTAATCTACATCATCCATTTCAAATTCTATATTATCTTTAATCTATACCATTCATTTCATCTTTTAAGATTTCCTTAATCTAAACCATTCATTTAAAGATCATCTTTTAATCTACACCATCCATTTTAAATTCTATATTATCTTTAATCTATACCATTCATTTTATATCACCTAACTTTATATTATAAACAAATAACTTTATCAATTCAATTATTCAACAATAATTCACACTTATTCATTATTATGACTAATTGTTATAAATACAGTGTAGTTGGCTTTCTGAGTTAGATATCAAGTCAATTAATTAACGAAATACAACTGTTTAAATAATACCACAATAGAGATAACAATAATGCAGAAAGTATGCAAAAGAAAGATTACGTTACTGTGTTATGACAATTATTGATTCAATAATGTGAATTACTGTGCATATGCTACTGTGACAATTATCAATTTAATAACATGAATTATTGTGCATGTGACAATAAAGTCAAATATTGTACGATAACCACTTTATCAGTTTAATAATACGAAACACTGTGCAATGCCGTGTGCTACTGTGCAATACCGTGTGCTACTGTGCAATACCATATGTTACTTGTAATACCGTATATTACTATTCTTTTACCACCGGATATTTTAACAATTAAAAGTAATAGTACCATTGACCATTTTAAAAATTGTTTATGTCATTTTCTATATCGACAATTATTCTTTGTAGGGTCCACCTTTGTGGGGTCCACCAATGATTGGTTCGTACGGCGCCGTCGTACGAACATTCCCCGACAGAACGAATATTCCCTGACCAAAAGAATATTGTCCGACATAATATAATTTACACATAACATCCTTAACTTTTAACTTTATCAATTCAACCACTTACTATTTCATGAAAATATATATGAAGAAAAATAAATTTTATATTTCATAAAATTCGGGGTCTTACAGAATCTCTCTAGTTAAAATTTTTGGTTTCGAGGATATGGGCGGATTGCAGACTTTAAAATTTTGGGCATGTCTTTTTTTCATTCTTTGTGTAATTATTTAATTTTCTGTATTAGTTTTAATTTTATAGTTTTAATTTTTGTATGCTATTTAATTTGTTAGTTTATATATTTTAGTATATCTCAGTTAGTAATTAGTATTTTAGATTATTAAATTATTATTTTTGTAACTTAAGAGTTTTGACATAATAATAATAATAATAATAATAATAATAATAATAATAATAATAATAATAATAATAATAATAATAATGATAATAATAATAATAATAATAATAATAATAATAATAAAAATAATAATAATAATAATAATAATAATAATAATAATAATAATAATAATAATAATAATAATAATAATTGTTTATAACACAATTAAAAATGGAAAGAATATTTTTGTAAATATACTTATATGTATTTCAGAAGGAATATGAATACTATTATTTATTAATATATACGTTACTATGATTAAAATATTTATGTATGTATACCTTTAGGTAAAATTTTGTTTAGAACGGAACAATTTCAGATTCGCCTAAAAGAAAGAAAATGTGTAAAACTTAATCAACTGATTAACTATTTATTTATCAATTCCTTTATTTTGTTTAATTAGTTCCGACGGAGGGAATTTAACGAGTCAGTTTTGAAGTATAATTTTAGGTATTACATTGCTTATTCCAAGTACGAATTTTGTACTCTTTCAGCAATACTCATTTGATTTTAATTTGTTTGTTTTGTTCCTCATTAGAATTTGGATATTATCTCAATATATTGTTCATAGTCAAATGCATATGATAGTTTTGTTTGATTTTAGATATTCGCAATTTATCTTGTACTCTTTAAACTTATTAAACATGTCTAGTATTTATTTTGATTTTGTAGAAACGTACATGCTAGTATATTTGGGAGACTTTGCGTCGATTTGTTTCGATTTAGCATGTGCGTATTAGAACTCCTTTTGTGATATTGTGTCACATTCATTGTGATATAATATTTTTGTTAGAAAGTATCGTAGGGTATATCTGAGCTATAACCACCTGTAAGGGTACCATAGGCATGTCTCTAGGCACTAAGGCATGACACTTTCCGTGGCGGTGTGATCAGTCCACGGCGTCTCCATTTTGTGTTTCGGTGAACATTTGGTGTTTTGTTGTGGGAGGCATATGGGTCGACCCTAGCATTTTGTTCTGTTCTGTTCTGTTCTGCGGTCTGGTGTTGTTCGTAGTGCCAAGCACACCTTTTCAATTTTGTATGCATTTGGATCTGCAGTCCAATATGTGTCTGCCTGTGTGGCAGTATTTTGATTTGTCTTTGTGACAAAGTATATTTCTGTTTTGTTCTGAGCTCGGTATAAAATAAATACAACCATTCAATTCAGCCTTTCATGTTGTTTAGTAAATCAGTTCAGTTCAGTAGATCAGTTCAGTTCAGTAAATTAGTTTAGTAGATTATGTTGTTCAGTTCAATAAGATTATGTAATTCAGTTTAGTTGATTTTGTTAATCTTAGTTTAGTTCAGTTGATTTTGTTATTCAATTTCAGTTCTTATTTCTGTACTATTTATTCGTACTGGGCATTTGGCTCATACTGTATTTTTCTTCTAGCAGGGTTTGCAAGGGGATTCAAGGGCAAGTGAGAGGATTCAAGGGTAAGTGTGAAGAGAGTTCCTTTTTGTTTTGACATTCTGCTTAGAGTTCCTTTGTGCGCAGACTCTATTTTCACTAGTCAGAAAGGGGGTGTTACATATTTACTCTTAAGTTGATGTGGCGATGCTGTGTTTTCCATTAATAAAAATAAAATGGCTTAGATACTAATTAAGATAATATATGTTATTTATATTATTTTTTTTAAGGTAAAAGATTGGATTCAATCTAATTATACTTAATATGGAGCTAAAAAGATTATACATAAAAGAATCTAATAATTGTATTTGATACGGTGTTTTAGTTCTTTTAATTTTATTTATTTATTGTGATTTAGTTAGTTTTTAGGATACATGAATTTAATTTATTCATTTCATAAATTAAATTTCACCTAGTTGCATTTTGGTAAGGACTTCTTGTTGTGTTTTTAAGTTGGAGTTTTATTTCTAGTCAAATTCTAATTAAACCATTTATAATTTTTCTCTTCATGATAAATTGTGTAACTTTCACATCCCCATGATCTTTTTAACTTCTACTAACTACCGATAGTGAGAATTAAGACTCTTAACTGCTTTAATTCTTAATTAGCTGCTTCAACTTATCTGTCATGTGTCATTATTTTATTGGCTCAGTAAGGTCTATGATACACTTAATTAATGTTTGATATATTTTACTAATTTAAAGACATTTTGTTTTTTTTTATTTAATTATATTTATCAATAATTTAATAAAATACGAGCACTCGACAGACCATTCCATGAGCTCAGAGACCTTATCAGGTCTTGCAAAATGGAATGCTTTAATGCCAACAGTGCCACCCGACCTGTTTCATTTCCTTTTCCGGCGGATGCAGCGTGAGTACTCCTAGTACTAAGAAAGAATAAATATTAAAATACAATAATCAAATACTATTACGAGTTTGACACGAATCATCGTGAAGTATGAGCAGAAGAACCTGAAAAGTATATGGGTTGGACACGAATCATTATGAAGTGTGAACAACAAAACCTGATAGTATTTGTCACAGTTTTCAATTTATTCTTTGGATCAACGTTCTACATGTTTCACGTATATATAAGGGATGTTGCGCCCGGACTTTGATTGATGATAAGATAATATTTCATCCGTTTTAAATTATTTTATTATTATTTATTTTTAAAAGTTAATTTAATATATTTTTAAATTTAAAACTTAAATAATTTATTAAAAAATAAAATTTTCAATAAATAATACTTTTTAAATAGTTTATAATATTTATTATTGTATTAATTAAAATTTTAAAAAAAAAGTCAATTTTAAATTTTTTAAAGATAAATTTAAAAAGTCAACAATAATCAAATAATACAAAAAAAATGGAGTAATATAGTTTAATATAAATGCTTTCCACTCACGTTGCATGGTTCCACCCCTTGGACTTTGACGGAACATACATATATACACATGTGTACAGTATATACTCCATTTAAAGAAAATTGTTACGAAAGCCTTTAGTCATTTAAATTAAATTGTAAACAATCTAGAGCAATACAATCTACCTATACTTTCTTAAAATTATACTCCATCTATTTCACAAATAGAGTTCGAATGACTAATATTCTCACATTTATATCATACTATTTATTATTCTGTTATAACAATTAAATTAACAATAAACTCTCACCTTACCAAAAAAATAACAAAAAAATTATTTCATAACTTATTAGTTGATGATAATATAAAATAACACGCTATTCAATATTCTTAAATGTATCACCACAATTCACTACTAAACTATACGCTCACATATGAAAAATAAATAAAAAAAAAATTAAAAGAAATTATACTTTTATTACAAATTTTACAAATAGAGTTCTTTTTGAGACTTCACGTGAATCACAGTTAATCAGCATCATTTCCTTTTATCTTACACACGGGGCAGCCACATTCAATAAAGGTAAACAATCTAGCTGAGAATCTGGCTGACGGCACTGGTAACGAACTAGCACTCCGCAATAATTATCGGAGTTTGATTCTCATTCCCACATAAATTATACTAAATTATGCTAATAGAATGCTTTAATAATACCATAAAAATAAAAATAAAAACACTTAGACTATATGAATCATTTAAAAAATAGATATATTCGTTATGTAGTAGATCTTTTACAAAATTAATTCGGATCAGTTCTGATCCATTTTAAAAATATGATTCGAGAAATTATACGCGGAGCACTTATACATAAATTGATACTGACTCTTCAGAATTTAATAACTTCAACTTTATTAACAAATGAATCTTTTTTCGGTTTACACCCATTATCTTAAGTTTTTGATTGAACTAATCTATTGACACAAATAATTCATGAGAAAAAATTGAGTTAAATTATACTAATAGAATGCTTTAACAATACCATAAATAAATAATAATAAATAAATAAAACCACAATCTAGCCAAATGACAAACTAACCTACAATTGAAAGAGGGAGACTGAAGAAACTTAAATAAGAAAGCAAAAATATCTTGAAGCCTACAGGTTTGTCTGTAATTAATTGCGTTGATTTTTTTGTGAGAAATGTTAGCTACAGGTTAGGGAAATGGGAATTTGGGGGCAGTTATAAGAATTTAGATTTCCTGTTCATTTTCCTGTCCGCCGGCATAAATTGGATTTGGCGCCAAGTAATACTCTCTCTTTTTCAGACGTCTTAAGAAGTCTTATTAATATTAATTTTAAGTAATTAATATTAATTTAAAATTTTATTATTATTCATATACTAATTAATTATTTCTCCTCATCTCTCTCTCAATTATTTTATCTTTAAGAATAAAATAAAAAATGATTAAACTTTTTATCTTAAATATTTGTAAAACCTCTTATATTTCAGAATTTTTTTTTCTTCCTAAAACGACTTATATAATGAAAAAGAGGGAGTGCTTACTTGGCGCTAAGTAATACTTATTTAAAAGACAACTGCAAATTAGTTAGATTTTTAACTGAGTTACAAATTTATAATGGGTTTAAGTTTCACAAGGCAATTTTGTTTATATTAATGGTATTATAGGATGACACAATGTCTGACATCATAAGTTCATCATCTACATCATCACCACTAAATTAAATATTATTATATTTAAAAGATAATTATAAAGTTAAAATATATTATTAATATTAAAAATTTGCATATAAAACTATTTTGTCAAACAAAAGAAGTATCGTAGATAAGAAATGTATATATACTTCCTCAATTAAAATATATATATATATATATATATATATATATATATATAGGGATTCTTTCTCCAGCGAACCACTGGCAGCGAACCAACAACGGACTTAAAAAAAAAAAGTCGCGGGTTACTTTTGTGCCGGGTCGGCATGTAAAAATGGGTCATGCTTATAACCAAACAAAACAGAAGCAATGGTTCTGAAGCTGCGAAGCAAAGAAAAAAAGGATTTGGGGGTAGACTCTCTGGCGATTTCGACCCAGCATCCGGCAAATTCACACACCTCCGGCGACTTTCCAGCCTAAGAAATTTGCCTCTCTCTCTCTCTACGAAGGTACTGTATTAATTTTTTAAATTTTGTTTTTAGGGTTTATTAGGTGGTAAGTTATTCTCTTTTCATCTCTCTTTCTCTTTATTGGTGGTGATATTGATGGGTGAAAGTATGGTATTGAAATTTCAGTAGATCTGGTGGACTGATGGTGTTGAATTTGTGTTAATTTCTGTAGAAAGCATGAGAATCAAATCAGGGGTGTAGTTTTTTGAGTTTAGTTGTCTGATGTGTTGTGGATATATTGACTGTAGGAGTAATTTTTTCGAATTTTTTTTCTCCTAATTAAATTATGTTGGTACTTTAAATCCCTCAAAACTTAGGAAATTAAGAGTCAACTTGGGTATTTTTTGAGTTTAGTTGTCTTATGTGTTGTGAATATATTGTCAATTGTCAGGTTGTTGTTATCCAGGAGTTTGAATAACATTGGCTGTATTTCAATACTTGTATGTTTTGAAATCAACCTGGGTATTTTTGTTGATTGGTTTTATGATTATAACAATCAATGTAAAAATAATTATTTTATTTTTTTAATAAACTGTCTTAATTTTAAATTCAAAATCATAAGTTGGGTTAAGTCATTATGTTGATTCAGACTTCCCAAGAAAGAATGACATAAACAAAATCACAAGTTAGAGTCAAATGGGCTGTGTTATGCCTATTTCGGTGGATGTTTGTTTCCTCTGCTGTCTCAAGGTATGAAAAAATTTAAGCTTTTCTATATTTTTATTACTTCTATTGCTCATATTCTTGAGCAAACAAAACTTGTTGCTCATATTGTTGAATTTTGTTGATTATTATAATTTATAGGCTAAATTAAAATTATTGTTGATCGATTTTATGCCTGCCTGCTGATAGAAAATATGTCATCGAATTCGTCAACTGCTACATCCGTATGGCCTCCGTTTATAGGTCGTTGTGGTACGGGCCCTTGTGTAGTCAAACTTTCAATGTCAGAAAAGAATCCGGGCAGACACTATTATTCTTGCCCAAGAATAGTGGTATGTATTTATTTATTGTATTTTTTGTATATTTGGTCATTTTACACAAGTTATAAAATTTATTGTGTCCCAAAATATGCAGCAATGTAGTAACTTCATCCGTTGGTGTGACGAATATGTTCGAGCATTGCGTAATCAAGGGAGGTTGCAAATGGATACATCCGAGCATTTAAATGTAACAACTCATCCAACGAATGATAAAGACTCCAGCGAATTAACGATGGTGAAAATTGAAATGCGTCAATTGCAACAAACTGTGCGATTTGTCATAATTGTTAATGTTATGTATGCGGTGTTGTTATTAATTTTATTAAATCGGTTGTAATTTTGATAATGTACAATAATATGACCATGTGCACTTTATAACCTGTAGGTATTATCATGTGATTGAAGATTAATCATACTCGACTTTGTTAATTTTTTTGTTCTTAGTGCTTCTAATTAACAGTTTACTTATCTGTATAACTCATCCATGTCATATGTTTCTGTTGCGTGGTACTGTTGTGTGTATATCAACGGGATTATGAGGCAAATTGGCAGCATATATCTTCTTAAAATCAAACTGAACACAGGTAAAATTTGCAACTTGGTGTTCTTAGCTGACTTCTATAATGTTGGAACAGATACTAGTACGATAATAGCTTGAAAGACCATCTTACGTGATAAGTATGTACCCGCTTATATACGTTTGCAGAAGCTTGATATGATATATCCATATTAACCATACCCCCCTCCCTCCAAGCCATTGCCCAATGTTCTTCTCGCCTGCACAGGATCCTTGAAATGAATATTTACCAAATATTGGCATGTTTTCTCACACTTTCTTGCACCTAAACTCGAACCCTCTTTCGTATACCTGACAATGATGCAATATATGTACCACTAGACCAAGCAATGAACCTCAAATAAACAAACAAGTGACTGTGACGATAAATTACATGAATGCTTAAATTTGGTGTAGGTCATGACTCATCAGTATGGTATTCAATCATCTACATAAAAAATTCATCAGTATGGAGTTTTAGTGTTGATAGAGGTTGAATGCATTTGTTCTTAGTGCTTCTTGGTCATGTAGCAAAAACAGTTTATCTTGTTTTTCCCTGAATTCAATTATGAACCTCAATCAACCACAGAACTCAATGTCATAGTATACAAAAAATAATCAATATCTCTTACAATCAAAGGTAGCAAATCCACCTGAATTACAAATCTCCCCTACAATTCTTCAAACCATAAAATACATTTCCCGGATCAAAATAACTGAACACAAAGACTTAGACCATTTGCAGATGAAAGGGATAAAAAAGTAATACAAACGACTAATCATACTCTTTGATCTCAGATTGCTGAAGAATTTGCTACCATACCCCATTATGCGTCTTCTGAGCTAAAATCCATTTCTGAAAGCTCATATTAGATAGAAAAACCAAGCATAACAATTCATAAACAATGCTCATATGTCCATATTATAACAGTACTAAAACATTGAACTAATTCAGTACAGTAGTAAACAAAATAGTAGCATCTAACATCAAAATTAGTAACAGCCAGTAGCAGCAAGCATATCTGAACCTGAAAATAAAATAAAATATATGTATATAAGAGATATGGATATGTAATTCATAATATTGAATAAAATAAATGATCATACCTTTGGAAGTATGACTATCATCATCTGAACTTGAAAATGTTGCACCTTCATTGTCGGGAGAATCTCTACATAAAAGCAAAAATAACACTCATCATTTAAAGAACGCCTGCTCAAAAATTAGATTTACTATACTTAAATATGACTTACCGATGTGCAACCATTGGACAATTTCTTTTGTCATGTGATTGTCCAACTTTGCCACAACCATGACAACGTCTAGCCTTTGAATTTTTTGCCTTTCCTAATGCTCTTTCTTTCCCTCCTTTAAGTCTTTTGGCACATCCTTTTGCCCTCACTTGATTTGGTTCATTGTAAATATGGTCTTTATTGCAACTCATCTTCCCGGAAACTACACTTGCACCAGTTCCACATTTTGAACTTTTACCACTATCTCCAACAAGATTGATGGATTCGAGTGCACGAGCCAAAGCATCTTTATAAATATTAATTCCTTCTTCGCTTGTGAGGGCATTATCAATAACATCCAAAGAATATTGAATTAATTCACTCCGCTTGAGTAGATATTCTTTGTCACTATTTATCATTATGCCACTTTCATTATCAACTACTATCTTGGAGTTTGCCTTCTTAGTCCACCTTCTCAAGATGTATTGTTGTGGTAATTCGTCTAAATCATGCATTTTTTGTAAGTAACCAAGGACATGTCTACATGGTATCCCCATACTCTCAAACTTGTGGCAACTACATGACGCAAAATCCAATTCTTTGTCATAAATAAGTTGTCGCACTCTATATGTCAACACTTTTTTTCTATGGACTTTAAACACAGATTGATTGTCAGTCTCCTTGAGCAGCTCAAAACGGTAATTCAAGCATTCCCACATCTCATCTTCAAATTTATAAAATATTTCCCGAGTGTAAATTTCAACCATTTGGAACAAAAAGTCATGATTCATCTTCACTTTAGGCTTCTTAATCAAATCTTTGTGATCGGCAAACAGCTCTTCTTGACGTTGGCGTACTAGTCCCCTACTAAATTGAATCATGAAATCAACTAATGAATTTTTCTTAGATACATATCTTTTGAAAAATGTGTGAGAGCTTTCCGCTCGTTGGCTACTTGACATATTGGCTGAGAAAACATGATTACAATAAACAGGCACCCAATTTGAACGAATTTCATACATTGTTTGTAACCATTTGTTGTCATGTAACCCACTCCTCCCAACAAGCTCCGTCCATGTCAAATCAAACTCTTCTTTAGACTCCGAATTCCAAATACAATCGGCAAATTCATTATAGTGAGCATTATACTTCACCAAGTCAAGTTTTTCAGAAAATTTTGTTAATATGTGCCAACTACAGTACTTATGAAAAGTATTCGGAAGAGTTTCTAAAATTGCTTTAGACATCGCGGGATCTTGATCAGTAATGATCATTTTAGGGGCATCACCTGGCATAGCCTCTAAAAATTGGTTGAAAAGCCAAACAAATGAATCTGAGGTCTCGTCACTTAAGAATGCACACGCAAAAATTATGGTTTGACCATGTTTGTTAACTCCCATCAGTGGTGCAAAAATTAGCCCATAGCGATTGGTGTTGTATGTCGTATCGAAGACGACTACATCACCATAAAAACTATATGCCCTTCTAGAGGTAGCATCAGCCCAAAAATAATGTGTTATCCTCTGTTCATTATCGACCTTAATTTCATAACTGAATGATGGATTCTTGCCCTTTTCTAATTTGCAAAACTCACTAAACATTTCTCCGTCATGCCCTTTCAACTCATTACGTTTATCCCTTTCATAATTATATAAATTTGTTTGTGTACACCCAATGTTTTCAAACCCTCCAGCCTGTACTCCAAGGAAATTGAATTGTTGATGTGAAGGCATATTTATCATGGAAAGTTGTTGAGTCAAACACTTCTGCGCACTCGAAACACTTCGATGAGATCTTAATAGATGCTTCTTTGATGGAGTTGCCAAAGGGTGACTATGACCCTCAATAAATTGTGTGACTACATATGCCCCAGAATTTATTTTCAACACAGCTATCTTTGCTTTACAACTCTCTTTTATCGATCCCCGACGCCTTTTAGTTTCAACATCCGCAATTGTTATTCCCTTACCTTGTTTAAAACAAACATACTCTTTCCTTTTCACTTCATCACTTCCTTCAATTTTCTTAGTAGCCCAACTTCGAATACTAAATCCGGCCTCTTTGGAAAGCCCAATTTTCTTAGTAGCCCAATTTTCTTAGTAGAAAGCCTTAACTTCATCTATTGTTTGGAATTCTTTTCCAACACTACGTTTGAGATGGTCGGCTACTTGGGGATTATAAATAAAATTTTCTCTACTTTCATCAGTCTCCCCTTCGATTCTCCTATTCTCTATTTCCATTTCACTATTGTCTATATTATGACCACATTCATCACTACCCCGTGCTTCATCCTCTACATTATCATCCATCCCTACAATTAAAAAAAGCAAACAACATTGATTCTTATAAACAACATTAATTCTTTCACAAAGCAAGTACAGCTTAATGTGGCTCAAAATATATACCAAAAGTAGAGGAGGAATCTGTTGTCTGTACAATACCAAGATGTGCTTGAAAATTAATCAGTTCTATATACATTTGAATCAAATTTTTGTGCATTATTAATGACCATAAGATACCAAAATGCTACTGAATGAGAACACTGTGATATATAGAACAAGATCTGAAGTACTAAACTAGAGCACAAATTTGATTCTCATGCTTTCTACAGAAATTAACACAAATTCAACACCATCAGTCCACCAGATCTACTGAAATTTCAATACCATACTTTCTCCCATCAATATCACCACCAATAAAGAGAAAGAGAGATGAAAAGAGAATAACTTACCACCTAATAAACCCTAAAAACAAAATTTAAAAAATTAATACAGTACCTTCGTAGAGAGAGAGAGAGAGGCAAATTTCTTAGGCTGGAAAGTCGCCGGAGGTGTGTGAATTTGCCGGATGCTGGGTCGAAATCGCCAGAGAGTCTACCCCAAATCCTTTTTTTCTTTGCTTCGCAGCTTCAGAACCATTGCTTCTGTTTTGTTTGGTTATAAGCATGACCCATTTTTACATGCCGACCCGGCACAAAAGCAACCCGCGACTTTTTTTTTTTTAAGTCCGTTGTTGGTTCGCTATCAGTGGTTCGCTGGAGAAAGAATCCCTATATATATATATATATATTAATAAATCGTTTCTAGCTCTTGCTGGCTTTTCTCTGCACATGTAAAAGTTTAACATTTATTTTATAATATTTATATTTTGGGGGGTGGGGGGGGGGGGGGTGGGCTGGCTGGTTTTCATTCTAGTTTCTTTGGAGAAACTGGGGTTAGTGTGAATGAGAGGAATCAAACTCATAGTGAAAAGAATGACATTTATGGGTTTGATTTGGAGAAGGGTATGGAGAAAAATGGGTCAATGTCGCCCAAGATTGAGATTGTTCCGTTTCTGGGGAGAACTAAGAGTAGAGGGATTGAAATTGAAGCGGTTGGGCATGGATTTCAAAAGAATGAGAGTGATGGGGGGTTTTGGGTCCAGGGATAGAGTAGTGAGAGGTGAGCATCAAAACAATAGAGCTGAGATTGAGCCAATTTTGACAGTCGGGAATGAGGATAGAACAGTTGGTTTGAATGGAAATGGTAATGGGGCTAAAAATGGTGATGGGCATGGAGTTCTGGCAACTTGTAATCCGGTCACTGAGCCAAAGAAAGATGATGAAAATGTGGACAGAGATGTGGGAATTGGAATGTATCCGGGTGGTGAGAAACCTGGTCATGAAGGGCGGCAACAGTCATCCACACTAAAGTGTGGGATGAGAGACAAACCTGATTTTGATGAGTATAAATTTATGATTTGAATTTTCTGATTTGGGTTTGTTTTAATTCTTCTGTTTTCCTTTTCAATTTTTATGGTTATATAATTTGTAATGAAGTTGGAATGCTAGATAAGATAAGAATTGGAAAGTATTCAAAGTAAGCAATTAGGCAGAAAGAAACATTTGTTATTCACTAAATAATGCATCCAATCACATTACTTAGACATTGTTAAATGTGTAATTTTTTTTTAACTCTAAAGTCCACGAGACGCTGTAATCTATGATAAGTCCAGTAAGATTGTGTACTTGGACCAATTCAAGGAAAAATGGGATTTTTGTCATTCTCAAATAGAATTCATCAATAAAACTGATAGTTTATATTGAGAAGAATATTTTCTTAACAATTAAAAACGAATAAATTTTGAGACGTTTTCAAGCTATGCAGTGTCGCATAATACAGTTGTCTCCTCTCAGTCGTACAGCCAAAAGCAGTTCAAGCGTCAATAAATAATTTTTTTTACTGAGAGATTTTGATCCCCTATTATATGGTCCTGAATTCAATGTGACATGTCAATTTAAGATTTCTATCATTACTCATTACTAAAAAAACACTGAGCATAAAGTTTTGCAGACCCTATTTTTTTCACTTGTGTCGTTTTAATTTGAACTCTAAACAGGTAAACAAATAAATGTTCTCTTTCTTCAAACACCGGGACATATTTTATAACTTAATAATTTCAGGCACTTAATTAACTCATCCTTTAGTGAATTTGTTTTTTGTTAATTTTTTATTTTTATATTTAAGACATCTGTAGTAAAATGTACAAAAGCGAAAACTGTTAGGTTAAGAAATCCATACTATTAATTTTGTGCTAGGAAAAGTTTCATAACATGTTCAAAAACTGATTTAATTCTCAAGTTTTACGTATGGTGATTCATAATAAACGTAGACTACGCACCTATTTTCAATTAATTTGGCCGTTCACGTCTCAATATATTATAAAAGTTTAATACAAAGAATATCAGACGTACTCTTATATATTAATAGATAATATTATTCTATTAAACGAAACACTACTGTATTTACTATTTTTTAACAAACTTTTTAAATTTAATCGTGACCGTGACTACAGATTTAATGACTGAAAATAGATTCATAACTAAAATTAATTGCGTGTTTAGTGTTTACACGTAGGTGGTACGGTAAATATTTGATTCAATAATTATATACTAATTTTAATAATAATCGATTTTATTAATCAAAATATTGTGGTTCAAGTCACAACACTGTTCCACATACATATATGATATATATTAAACAAATATAAATCATGGATTTGAATAATGCAAAATAGTCGTATTTTACTTGACATTCCTCTTGGTTGGAATTCTTGTTTTCTCATTAGCTTTCTTGGAAACTTTATTTCAGTCTTCTGCTATTAGGATTATCATTCATAATAATTAGCACTTTATTTTCTTCATCTAGATACTTGTAATTTACTTTCATATCCAAAGACCAAGGTCTGTCAAGCAAAGAGACTAGACTTCAGCATTAGTGCTTTTTATTTTATATCGAAGGAAACATTAATTGGGGTGCTTTCATGGTGCTCTCTTGACTATATCTACTTCTTTTTGGTAGTGGTAAACGAGAACTGACAAGAAAATAATACTGTACCCCATAAAGACTTGTTTAAGAAAGACTTGAAATAACAACTATTACTTTACTTTACATAGCACTAGCTTAATGAATAATACTATCTAAACAAATTGTATATAAAAAATTATTTACAAAAAGTAGAATACATATATTATTTACCAATAAGAAAATATAGAATATCTAATTGTAAGTCCCACTTTTTATTTTTTCTTATTTCTTACACTCTGTGTGTGCGTATAATTTTCTATATATAATTTGTGTCCATAACTTTTCATGGTGCTGTCTTGACTATATCTACTTCTTTTTTGGCAGTGGTAAACAAGAACTGACAAGAAAATAATAGTTCATAAGGAATTGTTTAAGAAAGACTTGAAATAACAACTATTACTTTACATAGAATAGCCTAATGAATAATACTACTGCACAAATTATATACAAAAAATTGTTCACAAAAAATAAAATTCATATATTACTTATCAATAAGAAAATATAAAATATCTAATTGTAAGTTTCACTTCATATTTTTTACCCTTTTTTATATTGTATGTGCATAATTTTTTGTGTATAATTTGTATGTATAGTATTACTCGACCGAATATTTCATGTGAAGCATAGGTTAATTTATTTTTTTAAATTTAAACTACTTTTGGCAAAAGGTCAACTCTTTTATAATTAATAAATAGTAAGAGACTATAATATTACGCTTATTAGAAGTGCTATATATAAAATTTGCATACATAATTTATTACGGAAATGTATTTAGTATAGTGAAATTTGTTCATTGTATATTAATTACTCCATTAATAAAAAATATATATATAATATTACTTAGGTGCTAACTAAGATAATATATGTTATTTATATTATTTTATTTAAGGTAAAAGATTGGATTCAATATAATTATATTTAATATGGAGCTTGAAAGATAATACATAAAAGAATCTAATAATTGTATTTGATAAGGTTTTTTTAATTCTTTTATTTTTTTTGTATATTGTGATTTAGTTAGTTTTCAGGATACGTAAATTTAATTTATTCATTTCATAAATTAAATTTCACCTAATTGTATTTGGTAAGGACTTTTTGTTGTGTTTTTAAGTTGGAGTTTTATGTACTTCTCTCATGAAAAAGGTGAGACTCTATTCACTTTATTTTTGTGTAAGAAATGATCTTTCGAAAATATTAATTTTGTATGTGAGAAAAATTAAATTTACAAGTGAAAATAGTACTCCTCTCCCAAAAATTTCCCAATCATCATTATTAGAAAATATGTGACGTTAATGTCAAGTTTATGTTTTAAGTTAAATAAAATTAATGTAAAGAAGGGATATAGAAGAAAATATAGGATTTGTGAAGGCATCGTTGCAATAATAGTATTTTAAGGTACATATATACCTAAGTTCAGGGGGTGGATCTATGTGCAGCAAGGGCATGTAGGGAATTTTTTTTTTTTATTTTAAGTATATTACTTAAAGTATATTTATAAAATTAAGAGACTTAAAATCAAATAAGTTATCTAAAAAATATATAATTATTTTCTGGTCAACACAAAAATTACTAAATAGTTTGATTATCAAAAATTTATTGAGAAGGAGAGAGATATTGATTATTTCTTGATTTATTTTTTGATAAAGACAGGACTAATATTATCAGTCACAACTGTAAGTGTTAAAATAATATTATTTAGCAGGGTATGCTTGGATGAATAATTGTTTAGTGACATACATTGAAAGAAATATTTGTAATAATCAATACGGAAGATATTATACATTTATTTTATGATATAAAATCTCAAAAAATGTTGTTGTAACATTATTATCTTATTTTAAATTATTTATAATTTTGCAAGACTTACAAATATGTTGTATTAATTTTTTTTTAATTAATTTATTTTTCTACAACACTATGGTTTTGCGTTTTTAATGGTAAAGAAAATAATAGAAAACTTATAAGTTTTCTTCATGTTATTACTGATTTTATAAAAGAAAATGAAAGAAAGCTTAAATTTTATATTTAAAATAAACCCTTATATTAGTTTTATTGTGTTTAATTATAATATAGAGTATTACAAAAATTTACTTATGTTATTTAATTTTTCGTCCAAATTCGTTCACTAAAGTGAACATAATACTTTGACAAGAAAAATAACCAAGTTTTTTGTCCATTTTTTTCTTTACTATTCAATATTAAAAAAAACTCACTTAAAGCGTAAGTGGATAAAAAATTAAATTTTATGTTTTTTTTTGTCCATTTTAATACCCAGTAATAAAATGTGAGTAAAACAAATTTTTACAAAAAAATAATTTGTCTTCATTAATGTCAAATTCTTAATCCGCCACAGGCTGAGTTGTAATTCTATTTTGCATATGTAATTGATATATTATTACAATTATGTCCTTACTAATCCAATATTTACTTCTATTTTATTTGGTTGCTATTCAACTGCAGTGCAGCCCAAACGCGCATTTGGGGAGCGTTTTGGGTCCAAAATGCAAGAAATCGCGACTGTGGAACTTCATTCAGAAATTGATCCGACATGAAATAGTTTTGATTTGGGGAACGAAGAAGAAATTATTTTGACCGTGAAACTCGAAACGGATGTAAATGGCGACTGGTAAGGGAAAACGGAGAAGACGGAAAAAGGAAGGGAAAGGGAAATCATTTGGGCTTGGGCTTGGGCATGGGCAAAAATACCTTGACCAGTGCTTGGATAAAAAAAATGACTGCTTAGTGATAATTACTAAATAACCTTATTTTAACTCCAATATAAATTAGTTAATAAAATGTAATCTCATATATTTCTTATTACTGATTATTATTTTTATTATTGCATTACCATGATTCTTAAATTAATTACTATTAGACTGATTATGATAGTTCTTATTATTTAGACTTACTATTATTTAGAGTAGTTTATTATGATGAGTCCTCTTAAGAATACATGTTAAGTGCGAAAATCGAGAGACGAGACCCACTAAATATTATTTGTTTATACATATGCATTGAATTTAATACATGGGGTCCACTAATAATTTTTTTTATGCATTAAATTCAGTACAAATACATAAATAAATAATATTTAGTGAGTCTCGTCTCTCGATTTTCGCGCTTAGTATGTGTCTTTAAGGCACATGTTAAGAAAACTCTATTATGATTATATATTATTTTTTTACTCTTATCATAATAGAACTAAGGAAAATTGATATTACATATTAATTCATGCTCTTTTTGGTCATTCTGCCATGTTGTTTACAACAATAGCCGAAATTTTAGTCAAATAACAATTATATTTTCAATTGCATAAGCTAGTAACAATCGGACAAGACAAAAGTAATTAAATACGCTTTTATTTGCATTTGTTAAACGCAACTACGCTGCACCAGCTGCAATTGTCCAATGTCCAATAACTGAGTAAACCCTGCCATTTATTTTGAAATATTTACATTAATACATAATAACAGACACAAATTAATAATTGAACAACTATGTTTAGGTTTGGAGGATCATTTAACCTATTTTGTTTGTACCGTACTCAGATGGGCAATGGCTACATTTACATATAATTTTATTCCAAGATTCTTTGGTGCAAAAATATATTAAGACAATAATTTTTTATCAAGAAAAAAATAATAACAAAAGTTATATTTGATATGTTTAAAACAAAGTCAAAAATGGAACCTCACTCGAGAAATTATTCAGTGCTCCTTGGGCATTGTCACGTGGTGTCACAGGCCAATAACATGTTGTCATTTCAACATGTTAAGTAGACCCTTTATATCTGGGTCTATTGAATTGCAACATGTGATTGGTATGTAACACCACGTGACAATGACTCAAAAACATTGAATAATTTTTTTATTTTTTGAGATTGGGAATATTTCTAAATATAGACAGTAGTAAGATGTATTTTCATTTGTTATATACTATCAAATACTCCTATGTTTTTCTCAGTATGTGTAACGAATTGATCTAAAGTTTGTGAAAATAGCCAAGGTCGAATTTGTTTTATTTGTGAAAAATAATTAATCTGTCTTTTTTGCTTCTACTTATAATCATCCAAAGCCCATGACAAATCACAAGAATTTTATTATTTTTAACTTGCTTTGAAGTTTGAGCACATGAGCATTAGCGCGTTACATGGTGTATAGCTGCATGCTAGGAGGTAAAAGATAAATACAGATTAAGCGATGTTAATTATCTAATTAATTGCTATTTAAACCTATAATTATTTGGGTCTTGATCTACTGACTACCAAGGATTATATATGGTCCTATTAGGAGTGTGCTTAGCAGGATTGTCTAATGCTTCCCCGCAAACCATAGGCTCCTACGAGCAGTTTGAATTTGAAATTTGGAAAATCAACACCGGCTAATGATGTTTTAGCCTAGTAATTAAAATTTTATTTCTTCATTTATATAACGTTTTATTTTTTCTTTACGTGAGATTTATTTATAAATTTTTTTATTTTTTTTTAGTAAAATTTGCTTACAAATATAATTTAGTATGAATTGATATAGGCCTTAACATTTTTCTTTAGGTGGCTAACCTTTCAAAGTGGGTCAAAAAAGTTAAGATTTGCATCACATGGGTCTAATATTTGTATCACATGGGTTGTCATTAGCCCAGTTTATTGTTTTCCAAAGTTTGGACAACTAGTAGAACATAATCTAATCTATATATAAAGCTGGACTCTGAATTCAGCCCCTAAGTTTAGAAAATTTCATATTTCACCCTGCCAATTTACTTATATTTTTATTTTATTCATTAAACTAAATTTATAATTTTTTAATTACATCCAAAATATAAATTACATACACAACACGTGTATCCCGGTCCTAATACATATATATAAAGGTTAAAGTTTCCTTATCCAAGAAATGAACTTAGGAGTTTATTTGAGTGTGCATTATTTATTTTTCTTTATCTAACTTTTTATTTATTTTTTAATGTCATGAAAAATGGGATCAAAATTGTCGGTTAAAAGTGTCAATTAGAATTGGAATTGGTTGATACTCTGGTCTAGATTAGACTAGTTACTACTTGTTTTCGACTAACAACTGCTCAAACCCAATAAATCATTGGTTGAACAATGCACAACAATCTAATCGGCAATTCACAAGTTTGATCAGTTACTTCCTATCCTACCTTTAAATCCCTAACACAAAAATAAAATAAAAGTAAGGCAACTTCCATTAGTCATTTAATAGCTTACAATTGTTTCCTCTCTTATAGTCTCACCACTCACCAGCCCACCATCATCTTTCTCTCACCACCATTAATTGTCTCTCTCTTTGTCGCTTCCCCGCCGGGCCCAACCCTACTTCATCTACATCTTTATCTCAGGAGTGGCTCAAGACAATTTGAGACCTAAAACAATACTTCTAAATGAGACATCTATATTTGATACATCCTCCATTGACTTTTATGGTCAAATTGACCATTTTTCAAAACAATATATCTTATTATTATTTAATATATATGTAAAAAGTTTATAAACATTATAAACTATATAAAATTTAGTACTAATTTTAATGTTTTCTTTTTTAAAAATCTAAATATATATGTATAATTGTTAATTTTAAAAATAGTCAATTTAACTACAAAAATCAATAGATGATTTTTATTTTGGGACGGAGGGGGTATTAATATTTTTTTTATTTAAATGAGGCTTTTTTTATACTGTTAATTTTTTTTTACGTATTTAATATTTGAATTGGACTATGGGCCTTAAAGAATTGATTAGGCTTATATTTTTATAAGACCTTTTTTATATGGATTATTTATGATAAAAAATTTAAGACCTTCTTTAAAATAAAGCTAAAAGCCCAAACTTTTTTCTTTATACTATAGGGCTGACCCTGCTTCATCTTCTTCTTTACTTTATGTATTATGTAACTATAATACTTAAATATGTCTAAATATATTCCTTAAATTATAGTTATTGCAGTTGTTGAAAATTGAAATCGAATAACCTAAATTAATATTACAGTGTTTTAGTTACTATTTGTAAGTTACTAAATTAGTTGTTATTATCGACGTATTGAAAATTTATATCAATTGATATTTTATGAAAATTGTGAACTACCTAAATATTACTATGATTGCAAAATTTATTATTTTCAGAAAGTAAATATATCATATTAATTTTAAATTTAAAAATATATCTCAAATTAATTTTAATAATAATTTTCTGTGCACATACTATACACTAAAATTTGTACACAAATAATAATATTTGTGTAATTCTTGCATACCAATAATGTGTAAAAAATTCAAATGGTAGGTCTTATTATTTTTATTTTTTATTATTATTTGTGCACAATTTTTTTGATATAATCTATGCACATAGAAAAACTACTCTTTTCAACTAACGGAGGTTATATACAGGCTTCTTTTTTTCATGCCTCACAAAATAAAATGATATATAATGCAAATATTTTTGTCAAATTTTTAGTTATTAGTTACGTATTAATATATGATAACTCTTTAGAAAAGATATGTAATAGATAAGTCTCTTTTATAATTATATTTAATTTTATATATTAATATATTTTATAATTATAATTCGACACATATTTATCACAATACATAATAAAACTCCTTAAAAAATACGATCTTATTGTTTATCTATAAAATGACAAAAAAGGAAAGTTAAACCAAATTATTAAAGTTCACTATCTGACTCGTTTTCCAATAATTACATAAAAAGGAAGCTTTAGTGCGCCTTTAGTGCGTTAATAATTGGCCTCCAAATAAATATCGAATAAGGTCAAGGTTATATTGTTGACTAGCACATTAAAGAAAAAGAATTAGCAAATAGAAATATAAGTACTTAATATTTTTCATATTATATTTTACAGTTGGAGATTAAAATTGTTAGGGGATGTTATATGTTGTAACAAACTTTTCTGAGGATAACATAATAATTTAAAACAAATCATTCAATTACAAGCTAGACAAACTATAATATTCTAAAACAGGATAACCATGCTGAGTACTTGGTATAACTCACGCATTTGTGTACAAAGCAGTGCAGACGAAGTAACACGAATATCTCCGGTAATAAGTCCATTTCCATCAATCGGTCGGTGGGAGTGAGAAGTTTCGGATATGTTTGGTGTTTTTTCCATCAATCATCCGGATCTACGCTGTATATCAATAGATTATGGTTTCGAGGGTCATCCATTACGAAAAGACCTTCTTAGAGTAGAACTAAAGCAGTAGAACAGATAAGAGTAAAAAAGTCTTCCCTTACTCTATTTCCTTTTGGGAAAAGGTTAACTCCTTGCCTGATTGATAACGTCTTTCGTACAATCAAGGAGCTCAACTCATGTGAGATTGCTCGTGTCTTTTACCCAGGAGTCACTTCACTGCCAGAGGTAGAAGTCACATCTTCTAGCACCGTTCCTTAGAGTTTTATTTTTATTTACTCTACCCGGGGGGATGCTCCCCCCATTCCCCCCCCTGCTCCGCTCGTCCGGGTGTTTTCATTGAAAGAGGAAAGATAAATGAATTTATTCCCCGCTCCATTGGCTTAAGAAAAGGTTTTCCAAACACCAGACATTAGTAAAAGTACTAATCGTAAGACTTGGGTTTACCCATACTACTCATACGGATAAGTTTCGGATTAGGATTTTGATCGGATTACTTTCAGGTGCTCCTTATTAGACTTTTCTACTCTTATCTGTTCTACTGCTTTAGTTCTACTCTTATCTGTTCTACTGCTTTAGTAAGTGATGCTAATACTCCTTGACTACATCACAGGGAATCTATATCAAAATTAAAGAAAGGTCTAACTTAATTGTTGGAATAACGGTATCCATTGTTATTTGCTTGGATACATTGCTGTCAATAAGATTGGTGAATTAAGTGAAAGATACGGTACTCGAAAGAAGAAGGCAGATAATAATAAGAAATCGCAGAAAGAGAATGTTGCTACAAGTACAACGAATAACTTAGCGAATCAACCAGCTTGTGCAGGCCCCCGTCAATTCCTTTGAGTTTCGGTCTTGCGACCGTACTCCCCAGGCAGAGTGTTTCACGCGTTAGTTGGGCCTCTGATCCGCGTAGACCAATGACGAACACTCATCGTTTACGGCATGGACTACCAGGGTATCTAATCCCGTTCGCTCCCCATGCTTTCGCACCCCAGCGTCAGTAGGGACCCAGAGAACTGCCTTCGCTTTTGGCGTTCCTTCTTTCTCTGATTATTTTATCTTGCAAGTTAATTAAAATCTAATTAATAAATGTACCCACTTGAGTATATATTTTAGGATAAATTAGTCTTTAAACTTATTTTATTCTTTCTCTATCCTACAAAAATAGACTTGGTTCAATTTTTTTCAGTCAAATTGAACAATTTTTTAATCAAAATTTATATTATTTTCTTATAAATATAAGTGGAGAAATTATAATCACAAGAAAATATGTCAAATTTATTACCACTTTCAATTTTCATATGCTTAAAAAATTAAATATATATGCTTAATTCTTAATTCTTAAATTAATCAATTTAACCAGAAAAAAAGTCAAATTAAATTAGTTTTTAACGGATAGAGGGAGTATTTAACTTGTATACTTTTTGAACATTCTTTTTATAAAAAAATATATTTTATACTTGAATACAACCTTTTGAGAACGGATGGAATCTATAAATAATAAATTAATGTGTAAAAATTGACATGTTATGTCACAATATAAATCTTTTTCGAATCCAAATATAGTATGAATAATGATATAATTTGTAAAAAATAATAATATAATTATGTAAATAAATATTGCCGGATACCACAACTTGCTTACGGATACTTTAAGTATGTGCAATTACGTCCTTGTCCCAACTTTTGCAGGTCCACGCAATATTGATCAAGTCCTATCTAACAAGTAATTGTGTGAAAAGTTTTGCCAAAATCTTTCCGTAAGCTATTCGCAATAATTATTTGCGGATGGATAAGACTAAACTATACTATAAAACATGTTAACGCGAATTTGTGGATAGGACTTAGTTTTAGTATAAAATCTGTATAAAAATGTAATTACACATGTTTAAAACATAGAATTACTTCTTTGAAATTATCCAATTTTTAATATTTGATTATTAAATTTAAAATAAAATAAAATTAAATAATTGTATTTTTTAAAATTTATAAATTGAATTTGGACCATTCCGTTATCATACGTACTTATTTTCTTAAGTAGCATTAAAAAAATCAAAAAAGTTCCTTTCTTTCTCTTACATGGCAACACAAAAAAAATTTAAAAAAAATCATTAACTATGTGGTAATAAAATAATAATAAAATTAGAATTTCATTTTCTTTATATTTTTTTCTTCTCGTTTCTCTCTCCTTCGTCTTCATCTTTCGATTCTAATTCCAGGTCCTTTCTCTCTCCTCGATCCACTCTTCTTCTCCTTCTGTAATTCCACAGTTACATCAAGCTTCTACATAATTTACGTCAATTTTATCCACAAATTTCACCCACAAACTCACCCCAATTCGATTTCCAAAGTCCCAAATCAAATTTCAAGGACACCCAATTCAAAATTTCAAAGAGCCCAAATAGAATCTGCCAAACTCCCATTTCCAGTAAACAATAGCACCTCCATCTACCTACATAAAAAAAAACCATATACACGCAAATGCAGTGAATAATATAGCAAAATGAAAACGACCCATTTCATTAATCGGGTATTTGGGTCCGAATAGACAATAAAAACGGTGGGATTTTAGGTTTTATTGAACAGAAAACTTTCCACCGACAGTAATGGCTTCTCTGCTAAAATTGCATACGACGACGTTTTCGGCAGTCATCCGCCCAAGTTCGGAGCTCAGAAGATCTCCTCGGCTCCGCTAAAGGAAGACTATAAATAGATTTTTGGTAGCTCCCGTGTTGCTTCTATCTTCTACTTAATTATTCCTGTTTGTTTTTTTGTGTATTTCCTTTTTTATTCTAATTAAAACTGAAATGCATGTTCTTTTTACTTATGTTGTAATGTCCTAGAATTTCCACATCTTTATTTATTAAATTATTAATTTAATTTCCAACGAGTTAGTTTGATAAGATTATTTAAATCTTTTTATGTGATTAATTAATTATGTGATTAAATAATTATGTAATTAATTACTAAAATTAATTAAAGGGGGTCACTAATATGTTATTAAATTGGTGAACAAACCCTAAAGTTTTAATATCAAAATAATTGATAAGTTTCCTATTAATTAAATATTCAATTAAATTGAATATAATGAGTGAATTAAATATAATAAATTAATTAATATGATTATTAATTAATGTAAATAATGTGAAATATTAATAATAATATTTATTAGACCATTTAGTAATTTAATACTAATGGGTTAGAATATTTAATTATTTATTCAATTTAATTATTTATTCAATCATGGATTGAATAATTAATGTATAAATTATTAAATTAGCCCAACATGGGTCAATTAGTAGCCCAAGTGTAGAATAATAAAATTTGACAATTTAGTAGCCCAAACAATTTAATAGAAGCCCAATTGGTATTTTAAATTAAAGCCCAATGATTGGCCCACTTGGAAAATACTTAAATTAACTATTAATTGTTTAAAAAGGTAAAAAGTGACACTTAATTTGGGACAAAAGAAAGAAGATCAGCCGACCATCATGCTAGCAAGGAGGAGAGAGAGTGTATTGTTATTATTATTATTATTATTATTTGATTTTTCATTTAATTAATAAAAGGGTTGCTTGTTTTCTTTTTGTAGTACATGCACCATGCTTCTTTTCACCTAATGTGGTTAACTTGTGTAAGTATCCAATAGGTGCATGATGGGCTAAAATTATTAGATATATTATGTATCTATCAAAATTGCAAGTATACTTGCAATTTAGGAGCATTGTGTTAGTCATTTTTCTTCTCCCATTTTTCAAGCTAGAGAGAGTTTGAGAGCAAAATATTTTGAGAGAGAGCAAGAGAAGGAGAAGGAGTGCTAAGCTAGTTTATGTCTTCAAGATTCACAACATACTTTGGGAGAAAAAGAAGAATAGCCATTAAATCAAGGTAATAGTTATTTTAAATAAAGTGTTGTTTTTAAATTAAATAAATCATCATGTTGTATAAACATGTTAATATGATTATTAATGTGTAGTGGTAATATTTATGCCATGCTTGAGTTTAATATGTTTGGTTTGTATTTTGGTATATTTTATATGCTAAAATATGTATTTAGTAGTGTGTAAACAAGTTTTGAAATATATGACCAAAAATATTTTTGTAAAACTTAGGTTTGATATTCTAATATTATAGAACATTAAATCATGAGAAAAACAAAGTTTGAATCACTCAAAATGGAGTTATATACAAAAAGTTATGATTTATGGTAGTTTATGTGATGTAAATTTTTTTATAAAAAAATAATGATATTAAATCATGAAAAATTATTTTTTCATGTTATAAATTAATATAAGGTGATTGGTAATTTTTTTGGATTTTTATTGATGATTTAAAGCTTACTTGTTGGTATATTTTTATTTAAAATGGGTAGCCGGAGCACTGTTCACAATCTGCTAAAAATAAAAAAAATTTGATTTTCCGCGCAATGCGCGCAGCTACTGTTCACCAGAAACGCGGAGCCAAACGACGTCGTTTGGCGTCCGTAGAAAATTCACTCCGCGCGTACGCGCGGAAGCCATTTCCGGCCTTTCAAAAACGGCGTCGTTTTGACCCGTAACAAACTAAAACGCGCGCAATGCGCGGTAAGAAACTTTTCGGCGGAATTACGATTCTGCCCCTCCGTGTTTTCTTGGCAGAATTATCATTCTGCCCTCGGTTCAGTTTTCGATTTAATTACGAAAATGCCATCGGTCCGATTTTTCAACTTAATTACGAAAATGCCATTCGGGTTAATTTTAATTAATTTAAATATTTAAAAATTAATTTAAAATTATAACAAAAATAATAATAATACAAAAATAATATTGGGGAGGATATTTTTCATTAAGTTTAATATTTAAATATTTTAAATATTAATCTAGTTAGCTAAACCATGGTTAGGTTAAATAAATTTATTATTTATTTATTATTTTAAATGTTAATAATAAATAAAGATGATAAATTAGCAATTATTATTAAATGCCTATTAAATAATACTTAAAGAGAGATAAAATTTATAAATTAATTATTTATTATTTAAAAATTATTAAATAATAAATAAGGATAATTAAGTAATTAATTATTATTTAATTAGCATTAAATAACGATTAATGGAAATTAAGTTATTAGAGTAATAATTTATTATTTAATTTAAATAATAAATAAGAATGATTTGATTATTATTTAACCTTAAATAATAATTAAAATTAATTAAATAATTAATTATTATTTAATTGACATTAAATAATAATTAAAGAGGATTAAGATTAGTAAACTATTATTTAATTTCCTTAATTAAATAATAAGTAAGGTTAATTACTTAGTTAATTATTGGTTGATTAACATTAAATTAAAGAAGGTTAAAACTAAGTTAATAATTATTTATTATAATTAAATAATAAGTAAGTACAATTAGTTATTATTTATTTTAAATAATAACTAGAGTTAATTAATTAATTTCTATTTAATCAATATTAAATAGTAATTAAATAGAGATTGAGTTAATAAAATAAATTAAATTTAATTATAATTTAATTAAACAATTATAATAAGTTGTTTAAGGGTTTAATAAGTGTCCAACACTTAAGAAAAATATTTTCTAACTTATTAAATTATTAACCTAAAATGATTAAGTGTCTATAAGGTTAATAATATTGTTTTGACTAATGTAATTTATGTGTTAGTACTTATGTGGTAAATAAGTTCGTTATTAAGCGTATAATTATGCAAATACGTCGTACTAATTATTAGACCGACTTTATTAATGTTAGGTCTTTCAAAGCAAGTTAGTTAAAGCTAGACAATTATTGTAGCTGAGCAAACAGGCAAGTTCTCTAACCCTACTCAATTATTATCGTTGAACAAGTTTCCATACTTGTATTTATTGTTAAAGCTTGAAGTGGTTTAATTATTTAAAATTATTCCACATCCATATTGTTTATACAATCGCACTTAGTGCATTTGAAGCTTGTTAGTTCTTGATTCATGAACTGTATTAAAAATGTCTGAAGCTAATAGTTCAGCTAGACATTGCGTTTCTAAATTCAATAACTTGAATACTTTTAAAAGCTTATCCAAACCATTGTTGGGTGCGAATTTCTTATATTAAGTTTGAGAATTGAACAACCCTAAATTAGGGGATTTTGTGTCGGGAAACCGACTTTGGGCGCCAGTGACTAAATGTAATGCATATACAGCGGGTTGAATAGGCTGATCCCCTTGAAAACCAAACAACTCAAAGGGTCAGAGGAAACTCTATTATACCCTAGTTAGTTCAGGGTCCTTAGTGACCACTCAGCATTTTAAGATTCAAATATTCTGTTATTAAAATTTGAATCCTGTTTCATTCACAATTGTTATATCTATTGTTGAATCATTGATGATATTTCCCATTCATTCATGATATATTAAATCTTTATGATTGTTCTAAACTTGCTGAGCAAACTAGTTGCTCATTCTTGCTATATCATGAACCATTTTTCAGATAATCCTGATTGCTCAAAGAAGGATAAGGGAAAAGGAAAGGCCAGAGCTTAAGTAGTCTATGCATGCTAATTAGATGCTTAAATTTGTGTTTACTGTTGTTAAACCTTTTGTAATTCCTTATGATAGGAACTGTTTATGTTAAGGTTAATAGACCCTGGTATTGTAACCTTTTTGTAAGGGAACCAATATGTATTATTCCGCGATATTTAAATGCAATGTATGTATTTAATTGTTAGTAATGTGTTGAATAGTGAGAACCAAACTCGAGGTTATGGAACCCGGATTTGGGGTCGTCACATATGTAATCCTATTATGTCTTGTAATTTTTGTTTTTACTGTTGGATTTTGTATATTTCTACTTTCTATCAAGAGATTGTGTATAACCACGTAGGAAAACATATGTATGTACATATTGTTCAAAATGAAAAATTAATTTTTAAAATTAAAAATAATAATTATTGTTCAAATTTAAGTTTGTTGGTTTTTTTTTGTTTTTTTTAAAATTTAAAATATTTTACTTAATTTTATTAAATGTTTTGAATATATTTATTATGAGATTTCACTCAATTTTTAAAATTATTTTTTTAGATTTTTCTAAAAATAATAGTTAATTTTTAAACTTTAATTATTTTTATAAATATGAATTACTTTTTTATATATTTTTACTGTTTTTTTGTATATTAATTTTCAGTCAAACTTTTAGATTTCTATCTATTTATAAAGAAAATGAATTAAAATATTAGTTTTAATTTTATTATTATTTTAATTATTTTTTGCTAGATAATTAATAAAAAAAAATTGTGTTGCCACGTACGAAAATAATTATTTATTTTTTATTTTTTTAGTTTTTTCCCAAATGATGAGGAAAGATTATATAAATACCTAGCTTGGATGTTCAAAGTCCGTGTAAGATCTAATTGATAAATCACATAATCCAAATAAGCCACGTAGAAAAAATTTAAAGTCACATAGGAAAAGTTTAGACTGCCGTTAGTAAAATTTGACGAAATGAGGTTATTCATAATTTTTAATAAGTTTAATGTGCTTATTCAATTCTTTTAAAGTTTAATGACCTAATGCTTAAACGTGAACAATCACAATGATGTATTTGTCCTTTTCGCTGTTATGTATTATACCGAACACTTCAGACACTGTACAATCATACGTACACCATATACTTGTGTTGTGTGTTGAAGACCGAGAGCTCGTTCATGATACAAAATTAATTATTGCAATTTGCGTAATAGAAAATGAGTCAAAATACATCACAACTGGAATAGCACAAATAAGCAAGACTTTTGTTATGCAATTTGCTGTACAATCACTATGAAGCCACACATTTACAACCAATTCAAGTACATGGAACAAACTCAGAGAGACGTAACTAAAGCGCACCTCTTTTATGGCAAACTGTCTCCAACTTTAGTGTCTAAGCTCTACTAAAACAGCAAATCTAAGAAGAAGCCAAGAAAGAATATTATCCAATTGTTACCATGTAGAAGCAAAAGCGTAAATTCCATATCTCTGTGCATCTGTGAATTACTTTTCACTGCAAAATAATGTTTCGAATTGAATTAAGCTCATGGAAAACATTTGTGATGCTCATTCGAGCTTGTGGTGACTCCATAGAGCATGCAATTCCAACTCTTATAGCTGAAATCAAGCACTCTGTTATGTTTGCACATATTGCCTCTTCACTGTCTTCGAGGATTAATGGGTCCACAATATCTTTCACATGCTCTGGCAATGCGATGCTTGCAAAATTATGAATATCGAGGCCGTCCTTAAACATGTTATCGGTAGGTCTCTTCCCTGTTATCATCTCTAATAACAAGATCCCAAAACTGTAGACATCTCCATTTGTAGAAATCTCACTTCCAAGACCATACTCTACCATGTACAAGACATATATTAGGAAACAAAAATTCTAAAACTAGACTCATTACTCATATAATGAAATAGAATCAAAGTAACAACATTCTAAATAGGGAAAAGTTATATAGGTCAATTGATATTGAGAAATAAAGGGGTAAAAAAGAAGATATTTCATCAAAAGGCGGGAGAATTAG
This sequence comes from Hedera helix, assembly GCA_947179155.2. Lineage (NCBI taxonomy): Eukaryota > Viridiplantae > Streptophyta > Magnoliopsida > Apiales > Araliaceae > Hedera > Hedera helix. The sequence continues at coordinate 37,408,797 of OX359278.1, forward strand.
TATATAACTATGCTAAAATCAACATATATCAAATCTCAAGGTACAAAATGTCTTGATTTCAATTGGCGCTTACAATCCTACAGTAAGGTGATTTAAATTAAGTCATTAGGTACCAGTACTAATTAAACCAGTTCTTATAGAAATATGAATTTGAATGCGTACCTGGAGCAGCATATCCAATAGTTCCTCTTAATCTAGTTGAACTACTTTGAATTGCATCCGTAAGTTCAGGAAGGAGAAATTTTGCCAGCCCAAAATCTCCAACACGAGCAACCATGTCACCATCAAGTAGAATGTTGCTTGGCTTTAGATCACAATGTATGATGGGCTTTTCACAATGGTGATGAAGATAATCAAGTGCACAAGCAACATCTATGGCAATATTTATTCTTTCAAGAAGGCCAAGTCTATGCAGCTCATCCCTATCATTTTGTGCCTTTGGACTTGAATGCAACCACCTTTCTAGACTCCCATTTGGCATAAACTCGTAAACTAAAGCCTTGAACTCATTACCCTGAAAATCAATACTGGAGCAAGACGTTATTATCCTTACAAGATTTCGGTGTCTCACACTCCTCAAGGCTTCACATTCAACCATGAAACTCTTGGAAGCTCCTCGAGATTGAAGATCGAGTACTTTGACAGCAACAACCCCTTCATCCACATTCAGAATTCCTTTATAAACAGAACTAAAACCACCCCTGCCAACCATATTTTCAGTAGAGAATCCATTGGTTGCTTTTAGGAGCTGGTCATAAGACACTCTTAAGAATCGATCCTTTAATAGTGGTCCAGGTGATTTCACTTTTCTCATTTTGTCATGGCGATAAAATAAAAAAATCAACAATATTATAGTTACACATAAAAATGTGCACATAATGGATATCCCAATAATGAGTGCACGAGATCTTCGTCGTTGTTTCTTTGATTCTTCAAGGGAGCATTTGTGTAGGCGAAGTTCAGGCATTCCCCCACACAGCTTATTGTTTCCAACAACTGATATTCCACTTTGATTTGCAAAAACTCCTCTAATTGGTACCTCACCCTCAAAATTGTTAAAAGATAAATTTAGGTACTTTACGTATAATTGCTCAAAAAATCTTGGAATTTGCCCAGACAAGTTGTTATGAGAAAGATCAATGTTTATGGCACCTTTTAAAGAACCTAATGATGATGGTACAAGACCCTGGAAGTTATTTTCTTGAAGGAATAGGTTTTCAAGGCTAGAGCAGCTACCAAGACCACTTGGAATTTCACCAGATAAGTCATTATTAGACAAATCCAAGGAACCCAAGTTTTTAAGGTTGCCAACGTCTAAGGGCAGATGTCCAAACAAATAGTTCCAAGAAAGATCTAGTGTGATTGATAAAGTTGAAAGGTTAAATATTTCTGTGGGAATGAGGCCACTGAGGTTATTTTGATAAAGCTCTACGGATAACAAAGTTTGACAGTTTCCGAGACTCGCGGGGATGACCCCATCTAACCTGTTCATTCCCATGTCGAGGTTAGTCAACAATGATAGATTTCCAATAGAATATGGAATTATACCAGAAAATGTATTGCTTCGAAATACAAGTATTTGAAGTTTTTCAAGTTTGCCTATGCTTGAGGGAATTGCTCCCGTGAATTGATTTACGTCTAGAAACAAGGAAGTTAATCCAACAAGATTACCTATTGTTGAAGGGAGTACTCCAAATATTAGATTTCCACCTAAATCTAAAGTTTGCATTTGGGATGAAAGGTTGCCCAAAGAATTTGGTAGCGACCCATTAAATGTGTTACCCTGCAAACCCAAAGTTTTCAAATTGCTGCAGTTGGCAGCAGAAGCAATAAAATTCATTTCATCAAGCTCCCCGCTTCCAAAATTATTTCCACCTACAGCTACAGAGCTTAAATTCTTCATGCCCCCAAAATCAATTGCTACTTTTCCAAAAAAATGGTTAGATTCTACTTCAAGGAGCTTCAGGTCTGAACAATTGGAGAGTGATGGTGGAAGGGCTCCGGTAAATTGATTATAAGATAACTGAAATTCCTGAAGATTAGGTAGCATCAAACCTATGTTGGGCGGAAGAACGCCTTTTAGATGATTTTTCCCCAAAGATAAAACTGTCAAAGAAGAAAGATTATAAAGTGAAGAAGGGATCAAACCAGAAAAGTTGTTGTAGTCGAATCCAAGGAAATTCAGGTGCTTCAACTGACCAATAGAATTTGGAATGCTTCCCCCAATTCGATTAAGTATGACAGCTAGATACGTTAACGACGTAAGATTTCCAAGGAATGGGATCCCTCCTCTGAAATTGTTGTCTTGAACAACAAGAGTCGTGAGCTTTGACAATGCACCAAGTTCTTCTGGTAATTTTCCAACCAGATTATTTTCACCAACATCAAGTACTGTGAGGTTGGAGCAGTGAGATATGTTGGCTGGAATTTCCCCTTCAAAATTGTTCGAGAGCAAGTTAAGTCTTTGTAACCTGAACAAGCGACCAAGTTGAGAAGGAATTTCACCATGCAAACTGCAGTTATAGAGATACAGCACCCGGAGAAAACTCAGGTTCCCCACATGAGGAGACAATGAACCTACCAAACTTCTTGAGACAAATTTTAACCTTGTGACTCTTTGGTGGTGCCGACCGCATGTAACGCCTTCCCACCGGCAGAAATGGAAAGAATCATTCCATGAGCTCATTGCCAATTGCGGGTCTTGCAAAGAGTGCTTGAAGGCCAGCAGTGCTAATCGATCTGTTCCATTTCCGGCAAATAATGATGGAAGGGTACTGCTGATTGCAAGCAAAAAGATGATTCGGAACATACATGGTACTAAAGCTATGAGTTTTCTTGAAGAAGCAATGGTGGGTTTGAAAATGGCGGCAAGGAAGAAGAAGAATAAAAGTGGAGCGGAGGAGCTAATGGCAAAAGTGTGATTAGAAGCCATTATGAAGGTTCAATTAATATATAATTTTATGGGATGAGAAGGAAAGAGATGCCCGGAGAGAATGGGTTTGGAGGAGATGAAGGGGGAGAAGAAGGTATTTATAGTGGGGAGGGAACAGCTAGCCGTAAAGAAATGTAATTTAAATATTTTATTAATTCTTAAACTATTTTTATTCAAATTTAATATTTTTAGAATTAATAAATTAAGCTAAACTATTGCATTTCAGCTCAAGATTCTAAAAGTGTAGTAGGGAATGAGAGTAGAAAGGTATAAGTATAGGAATTAGGAGAAACTTATTTTATTTTATTAGTAATAATTTGTTATAAGATATATATTTAAACTTGTGATCATGTATATTAAAGAGAAAAGATTTTACCATCAATTTATTCGCGTTGATTTTATAAATTGTTATTCAAGTTCGTAGTAGTATTGAATTTTATATTTAAAGTACTTTTAAATTTAAAATTTTGCAAATTATGAACTTATAGTATTTCTCTAAATAATTTAGGTCAAGACTCATGACTATGCCAATATGATCAAAATATAAAAAAATTCAATTGTATTTACTCTAAACTTGATGTGGTCGATCGTTGCTGTGTTTTCCATGCAGTTTAGAATAGGTGACGGTGGCCTCTGCCTCTAATTGAGGGCCCAATATTATGTGGTCCCATTTGTCAATTTCATGGAAATTTGCCTCTAATCTTGACGGACAAGAGAAAGAGATTTATTTTATTTTATTTTATTTTTTGAAAACTACATGAGGAAGAGATTGATTAAGCACAATGAGAAAACAAGTTCTCAGCTGACAGAACTTTACAAGTTTAAACTTAAACTGCTAAATTATATTGGAGTCTCAGATCAAATCATGTATCGAATTAATGAACAAATGCATGCTACCTTGGAAAAAACTGCGCACGCAGTTATTTGATTTGTTGGCAAATTAATTACTAAAAGAGAAAGAATTCTATATCAAACACTTTTGTTTTAGGTATACCACCTTACACTCTCTATTTGACAACTGAATTCTAAGTCTTGAAATTGGAATTAAACACCAAATTTAATTTAATTAAATTCTAAATTTATAGAATTGCAAATGTTTTTCAATTCTAAAGAATTCAAAATTTAGTATTGATCACTTCTCAAATATAAATATAAGAAAATAAGTTAATTCTTGACACAACATCTAAGATCCACCATACATTCATTAATTGAATAAAGACTCGGACGGACCATTATTTTCCTTGCATTTATTTAGGAGTCGGTCATTGCGGAAAGTTGGCTAAAAAGTTTAAAGCGTGTGGAAATGCATTTGAAAAAAAAAAAAACAAGAGTATTCAAATATTACAAGAAGATGATGGGAAGAACTTGTCGTCTGATAATTAATGGAGAGGTCCCACGTGTATAATAAATGTTCAATGCTGGGATTCATATTTGGTACTCCTGGTCAAAACGCAAAGGGCCACGAACGATCATCTATACGTTTATATATGCAATGAAAGAAGTTGATATTTTCACTTATATTTCATATTTTTATATGTACTCCTCTCGTGATAAAGGTGAGGCTTTTTTTATTTTATTTTTGTGCGAGAAATTACCTTATGTAAATATTAATTTTGTACAAAGGAAAATAAAATTTCTATGTGAAAATAGTGCTCCTTTTTCATAAATTTTCCAATCATCATTATTAGAAAATATGTGCCGTTAATGTCAAGTTTATGTTTTAATTTAAATCAGATTAATGTAAAGCAGGGATATACAAATAAATATAGGATCAGTGAGAGTATAATTACAATAATAGTATTTCAAGGTACATATATAGCTAGCTGAGTTTAGGGGTGGATCCAATGCATGTAGGCAATTTCCTACACTGGAAATTTGAATATTTTATTTTTTCATTTTAGTTATATTACTTATAGTATATTTACAAAATTAAGAGACTTAAAATAAAATAAGTTATCTAAAATTATATAATTATTTTAGGGCTAACACATAATTTACTAAATAGTTTAATTATCAAAAGTTTATTGAGAAGGGAAGAGATATTGATTATTTTTATGTTTATTTGTTGATGAAGTTAACATGACTAATGTTATCGGTCACAACTGTATGTGTTAAAATAGTATTTTCCGTAATGAATTATCGTGAAAAAATTATTACGTAAGCAGATGGAGATGCTTGGATGAATAATTGTTTAGTGACGTATACTGAAAGAAGTATTTGTAATAATAAATACGAAAGATATTATGCAGTTATTGAAATCTCAAAAAATGTTATTGTGAACATTGTTATCTTATTTTAAATTATGTGTGATTTTGCAAGAATTACAAATATGTCGTCCTAATTTTTATTAATTAATTTATTTTTCTATAACACTATGGTTCAGAGTTTTTAACGATAAATATAATAATAGAAAACTTATAAGTTTTCTTTATGTTATTACTGAGTTTATAAAAGAAAATAAAAGAAAGATTAAATTTTACATTTAAAATAAACTCTTTTGTTGTGTTTATAATGTAGAGTGTATAATAGAGATTATAAAAAAATTGCTTAAACTATTTAATTTTTCGTCCAAATTCGTTCACTTTTGGACACAATACTTTGACAAGAAAAATAACCAAATTTTAGTCCATTTCTTTTCTTTACTATTTAATAAAAATCTCACTTAAAGCATAAGTGGATAAAAATTTAAATTATTAAATAAATAAAAGTTTATAATTAATTGTTCATCATTTCTTGATATATAAACAAGTTTAAATTATTATTTAAAATATGTTATTATTAGTAAGGGTATAATAGTCCAAATGTTATTTTTTTTTTATCTAATCTTTTAATTAATTTTGAAAAAACAAACATAACATGAGATTATTTTAAATTATCCTATAAAAAATAAATATGTGACTAGAACTATTTAATTATAAGATTAATAGTCTTGAGATTATAATCTAATGAATTAAAATCTCGGAACCTACAAATAAAGATGGCCTAAATAATTTAGGTCAAGACTCATGACTACACCTGACAAACGGGTCGTGTCAAAATGATCCAAGGGCCAAAAACCTTCACCCTATGGCCTAGACGGCCCGACTCGCGGGCCATTTGATTAATTTATTAATTATTATTATTATTATTATTATTATTATTATTATTATACATAATATGATGTTTTGATTTTGGGTTATTGAGTATAACATTTAATTTATTTTATTCAATAAAAATGTATTTATTTAGAAAAAATATTTAAAAACTTATATTTTATTAAGAAATAATTTTAACTTTATAAATTATTGTGAGTATTATTTATTTGATTAAATATGTGAAACTAATAATTGTAATTAAATATCAAGTGACTAATTTTAAAAAAAATGCTAGAATAATACCACAAACACATTACACATGTATGTATTTATATAGTGACAATTATTTGATTATATATGTAACGTATTCTGCTATATGCAAGTATATAAAAACATAATTAATTATTATTTTTTAGTAACATTTGTTAATTAATAATATTTTAAATTTTGCCTTATTTAAGGTCTTTCATATCTAATAGCAATATATTTGGAAATAATTGTATTTTGAACAAATGAATAAAAAAATTATTTCATAAATTGATCTAAACGATTAATGAATTAAATTAATTTTAATATTTTTTTTATGTATTGATATATTTATTTTTTTTGTAAAAAAAAATAATTTGGGTCATGGACCGGACCAAAATAATCTGCTTTTTTTTTTAGACTGAAGAATGAAAGTCCGTAATCCATTTTTTTTTAACCAGCCCGACCCACGGTCTTGAATCTTTTTTGCCATATCTACTCATGACCATGTCAATTTCATCAAAGTATAACAGTTTTCAATTGTATTTACTCTTAACTTGATGTGGTCGATCAACTTGATGTAGTCGATCAATACTGTGTTTTCCATGTCGATCGATGTTGTTTTTTCCATGTAGTACAGAATAAGGGATGGTGGCCCCTGCCTCTAACTGAGGCCCCAATAGTAAGTGGTTCCATTTGTCAATTTCATGGAAAATATGGTGGTCCAATATTTGATGAACAAGAGAAAGAGATTTATTTTATTTTTTAAAAATCACAAGAGGAAGAGATTGATCAAGCACAATGAGAAAAGAAGTACTCAACTGACAGTACTTTACATATATTTTCTTAATATTTATTTTCTAATATTTATATAAGAAATAAAGTGCATTGTCATATTTATGGACTCAAATTAACCAAATACAAAGTTATATACTTTAAAGGTTTAATAGAAAATATATCAGACGTACTCTAATATTTTAATAGATAATACTACTATATTTAGTGGACAATACAACTTTTAACAAATAATTTTAAATTTAATCGTAATCGTGATTACAGATTGATTGACCGAAAATAGATTCATATTTAAAGTTAATTGTGTGTGTAGTGTTTATACGTGGGTGGCACGGCGAATATTTGATTCAATAATTATATACCAATTTTAATAATAATCGATTTTATTAATCAAAATATTGTGGCTTAAGTCGCAACTGTTCCACATACATATACATTAAACAAATATAAATCAGTCGTTTTTTACTTGATTTCTTGGTTGGAATTCTTGTTTTCTCATTAGCTTTCTTGGAAACTTTATTTCAGTCTTCTGCTTTTAGGATTATCATTCATAATAATTAGCACTTTATTTTCTTCATCTAGAGACTTGTAATTTGCTTTCATATCCAAAGACCAATGTCTAAGCAAAGAGACTAGACTTCAGCATTAGTGCCTTTTATTTTATACCGAAGGAAACGTTAGTTGGGGTGCTATCATGGTGCTCTCTTGACTATATCTACTTCTTTTTGGCAGTGGTAAACAAGAACTGACAAGAAAATAATAGTACATAAGGACTTGTTTAAAAAAGACTTGAAATAACAACTATTACTTCACATAGCACTAGTCAAATGAAAAATATTACGTGCACAAATTGTATACAAAAAGTAGGATTCATATATTACTTATCAATAAAAAGGTATAGAATATTCAATTGTAGGCCATATTTTCTATTTTCTCTCTTTTTTTATATTGTGCGCGCGTAACTTTTTATGTATAATTTGTGTTTATAGCATTACTCGACTTAATATTCCATGTGAAGTATGGGTTAATTTATTTTTTAAAATGTAAATTACTTTTGGGAAAAGTTCAATTCTTTTATAATTAATAAATAGTAAGAGACTATAACATTACGCTTATTAGAAGTGCTATATAAAATTCGCATACATAATTTATTATAAAAATTTATCTAATATAGTGAAATTTGTTCGTTGTATATTACTCCATTAATTAAAAAAAAATATATGGCTTAGATACTAACTAACATAATATATGTTATTTATATTATTTTATTTAAGGTAAAAGATTGGATTCAATCTAATTATATTTCATATGGAGCTAAAAAGATAATACATAAAAGAATCTAATAATTGTATTTGATAAGGATTTTATAATTCTTTTTAATTTTTTATATATTGTGATTTAGTTAGTTTTTAGGATACTTAAATTTAATTTATTCATTTCATAAATTAAATTTCACCTAATTGTATTTGGTAAGGACATTTTTTTTTGTTTTTAAGTTGGAGTTTTACATCTAGTCAAATTCTAAATCATTTATAATTTTCCTGTTCGTGATAAGTTGTATAATTTCTATGCCCATGATTTCTTTGACTTCTCATAATTGTAGATAGTGAGAGATAAGAATTAAGACTCTTAAGTGCTTTAATTCTTAGTCATTTCAGCATATCTATCATGTGTCGTTATTGTATTGGCCCTACAGTAAAGTGTATGATACTCTTAATCAATGTTTAATATTTTTTTATTAATTTAAAGATATTTTTATTTATTTTTAATTACATTTTATCAATAATCTGATAAAATGTGAGTACTCACTCAACAAACCATTTCATGAGCTCATACCCTTAGCAGGTCTTGCAAAATGGAATGCTTGAATACCAAGAGTGCCAGCCGATCTGTTTCATTTCCATTTCCAGCGGATGCAGCGTGAGTACTCCTAGTACCAAGCAATGAGATGACAAAACAAGACATACTACTATGGCTTGAATACGAATGATTGTGAAGAGTGAACAACAGAACCTGAAAGTATTTGTCACAGTTTTCAATTTGTTCTTAGGATCAACGTTCTTCATGTTTAAAGTATATATTGTTGGTTATTTGCATAAATTTCACATTTTAATAAGTATAATGGAGTTTCAACCTAATGAATTAACATTTTATGTAAGGAGGTGATTCAACATATTTATTGGATTAATCTACACAGATATGCACTGCATTAATGATGAATTGATATGGGATAAATCGTTCAATTTCACTTCAAATGGTATCAGGACCCATAGTTCGATGGACCCAAGTAAGAGATTGACGTTACTCTCTCCATTTGGTGGGACAAATACAGTTAAGCCGAGTGGAGCACAAGGGATCACTTCCGCGTTTGCTATTATGCAGTGAAGTATGATTTGAATTGAATGGAGCGAGTTCGGGATGGCTCTGAGAAACTGCTCATGGTGAATGGTTCACACGGAGTAAAGTTGTACTTCTACGTTTACACATGATCTAACATTCTTATTGGGTTAATTTTCATATGTGTGCGCTGCATTGATGATGAATTGATGTGGGATAGATCGTTCAATTTCACTTCATATATAAGGGATGTTGGGCCCAGACTTTAATTGATGATAAGATAATACTTCATCCACTACAAGGAAACCGGCTAAGATCGACAGAATTAATTATGTCAAACATAATATAATTTCGACGGAATGTTTAGTTGAAAATAGTTCTGTTGGAAGTATATTATGTTCGACAGAATTTCATCGGGAATATGAAATGGCACATGATGGGAAAAATTTCCGCTCGCGCAAAATTTATAGTCGATGGAATGATATATTTTCGACAAAACATTCGTCGAAAATAAACTTAATTTGGACAGACTTAAGTCCAACGGAATTCTGTCGAAAATATTAAAATTAAAATCCCTGAATTAGTTCAGTTTCATTTCTTTTTTTCATTTTATCTCAGCCCCTCGTCTCTCTCTATTCTCCCTCATCATCATTGATCGGACCGACCACTCTCTTGCCGCCGACGCCGTCCACTCACGCCACCGTACGTCTTCAATATCCATCCATCCGATTGATTATAGGTATTATATATATATATATATATATATATATATATATATATATATATAAATTTGATTCGGGTAACCTGGAATGGTTAGACTGCATATTCTTATAGTATAAACTGATTTGGGTTAGACTATACATATTCTATGCATATATATTGATATGGTATGTGTTAATATAATCTGATTTATGCTATTTGGAAATATCTGAAATTTAAACTGAGAACTGTTAGTTATGGAATTGAAAGAACTGAGCAATATTAATAGTTAGTTGTATGGGATTTCAGCATATTGAGCAAGTTAGTTTTCATAAATTTGCTATTTCTAACGGAATTTTCGACGGTATTAAAATAATAAATTAAATATAATAAAATAAAGTAATAAATTAAATAAAAATAAATTAAATATAACAAAATAATTGATGAAATTAAATTAAAAATAGTTATTAAAATAAAATATTAAAGTAAATTAAATTAAAATAAATTAAATATAATATAATAAAGTGATAAATTAAATTGAAATAAAGTCAAATAAATTAAATTTAATTAACTATAATTATATAAAATAAAATAATAAAATAAATAAAATATATTAAATTTAAATAAATCAATAAATTAAATAATAAAATAAAAATATTTAATAAATAATTTAATAATATATTAAAGTAAATTAAATTAAATAATAAAATATAATATAATTATATAATAAATTAAAATAAATTTAATATAATTGATTTAATAAATAAATGAATACTAAATTAAGTTAAATTAAAATAATGTAAATATAATATAATAAAATAATAAATTAAAATAAAATATATTAACTATGATTAAATTTAATTAAATTAAGATAAAATGATAAACTAATTCTAATTACATACTAATTAAATAAATTAAATCAATAAATTAAATTAAATTAAAATAAATGACAATAAATAAAAATCAAACCAATTAATGTATACTTTGTAGGCTAAAAACCCGTTTGACATTCACTCATAATGACTGAATATCGGTAACCTCAGTTAAATCAAATCACCTTTTACGGTTATCTGATTCCAGTAAAAGTTAATCAAGCAGTACCCAAATGTATCTTTACTTTTCATAAAACAAAACTCGTTGACATTCACTCCTAACGAGTGAATATTGAATAACCTCAGTTTAATCAAATCACTTGTGAATGTAGTTTGGTTAAGAGCTTAGAAAATCGTTCGACAGGTGACAACAATCTTATATTCAGATGCTGAATATGAGACTACTGCCACCTGTGGTCTAGTTAATGTAACTTCGCAGAACGATACATTATATGTTGGAGATATTATATATAATTGTATCCCTAATTGCTTTTTATGTGAAAATTCTTTTAATAAATTCAGTTATCTCTCTTAATCCAGTAATCTGGCTTCCTTTTCATGGAAGGTATGATGGTAGCGGTGGATATGATGGATAAGGTGATTTCCGTGGCAGCTATAGAGGAGGTGGTGATGAAAATGCTTATTACAAGTGTGGTGAGACTGTGCATATGATAAATGAATGTTGTCAGGGCAGTTGCTGAGGTGGTGGTAGTGGAAGGTATAATGGTGGTGGTAGGAGGTCGTCTCCCTAACTGCTGGGGGAGGAGGGACACTTCGCCTGAGATTGCCCGAGCACAAACTGTTAGAATGAGACAGAGAACTCATTCTAATGGTTTAAGCTCGGGTAATCTGGGGGGAAATGCCCTTCCTCCCTACAGTCGGAGTTGTTGGTTTGCAAAAACAGATATACATACAATTTAATTGTATAAAATAGCTAAAGTATGCAATAAATTGAATTTATAATTTTTTACAAACAAAATATCAGAATCTTTCTTATGTGATACTTATTAATTGAGGAATAATAAAAGATTACCTTTATAGACGAATAATTTTTATCATCTACTAGTTCACCTCCAAAATCCTTCGCGTTCTTCAAGATCCACAAATTAATGTTAACTACCCAAACGTACAGCCTCTAAAGTTAATCCACCAAAAGTAATATGAATTTAAGAAGTAAATTTAGGTTTCTCCAAACCTTGAGTGGCTAGCCCTAATTCTCTCATTCTCTAACTGTTTAAATGTAAAAAATTATAAAGTATTCTCCAATACTTATAATTGTGTGCGTAAATAATGCCAATCCATAATAAGATCTTTTTTATTTATAGATTTGTTCATCCCTCCTAAACTCTTTACTAGTAAAGTTTTAATTTAAATCTTAATCTAATTAGGAACTAAAATAATTATTATAATAATTACAATTCCTAAACCATTTAGGAATTAAATAATAATAATAATAATAATAATATGACTCCTCTTATTAATTTATAATTAGTATTTTCAAAATACATAATTATAAATATCAAGTTGTTTAATTTATTCTATTATCATAATATAAATTAAATACACTTAATTTATTATTATCATTATGTCACTTACTTTTAAAATTAATATTTCTCTTTTGCGGTGTGACCCTTTAGGTTCAATATGAAATCAGTTGTAGAATAAATTAAAATTATTCTAGTATTATTTATTATGAATTAAACTCTTTTAATTCAAAATAAATAAATATATTTATTCTATAATAAGGATAAAACCCCTTAGCAATTCGCGACTTTTCGGTTAATATGAATTTTAATATTTGATCACAAAGAACCTATTCTGCGGATAGTTACCTTACAAATCAATCATTTCGTCATATAATGTTCCAATCAAATATAAGAAATAAAATTATTGTCAAGTCTTATTTAATTTGATCATATGTATTTCGATTCTCAAATGCACAACTCTAATTAATGTAAATTAGAAAATCTTTTCTAATTTTCATTATGTCTTGACCAATGACTACTGAGTTGTCATTTATTGAATCACATAGGCCATTTTCTCTTTTTATTAAAAGTAGTAGATCTTTTTAGGATCATTCATATATTTCTATTTATAACTTATTATACATGAACATATCATTTATTCACTAAAAAAAAAGAGCGTTAATTCCTACGAAATTTTTCGTCGAAAATACGCTTATTCCGTCAGAATTAACTTATTTCCGATAGAAAATTTCGTTGACAATTCAGTCGTACGTAACCACGTCAGGATTAATTTCGTCGAAAATTCTGTTAGGATTAATTATCTCTGATGAAATAAAAAACAACGAAATTTCCATTGAGAATAACTTATTATCGACAGAAAGTAGTCCCTCATAATTATTTTTCGTCGAAAATAACATTGCCACGTGTCCCTCTCGGGTTCATCTAATTTTTTGTAAATGCCAACGAAAATTCCGTTAGGGTTAAAAAACCATTCGTCGGCATTAACTAATTCATAATAGATTTTAAAAAAAATACTATTTTCGACGAAAATTTTGTCGGCATAATATAATTTCTGTCAAGATTAAATATTTTATAAATAAATTAAAATTATTATTTTAACAAAAATTCCGTCAGAATTATACTATTCCGTCAGAAATAACAATTTTTTATAAAAAAATCGTCTATTTTTTCAGTTTTCAGGTTTTTAAACCACAGTTTTGTTCCTGTAACTTTTTGTTTATCCTAACAACACATACAATAATCTATATATTACAACACATATAACGTAACTACTTTAATTACAACAAATATAAACGTTTTAACTTGTATATATACCGACTATACCAACAACATATATCGTTCCGAACAATAACATTTACAAACTAATTCCAAATAAGTTATAAACTAAATAATGTCAAACTAACTTCAACGATTTAAAAAATTTAACTAAAAAATATTTATTTACAAATAATCAAGCTAAAATATAATGATTTACATAAAATCAAGTAATTACAAATGTTTTACAAAATATCTAAGTAAATGATATACAAAAAAAATCAACTTAAAGTAGTACTACCCTAGGTATGAGGAGAATCATCGAACGTGGGTCGATGATGCCGCTATGGTGTATGAAAATCGTCGTCGTCATCCACTCACTTGCGATCAGCATCGCTAGCGTGCTCGGCATCGCCACCCTGTTGATACAATTAAAAATATAAGTTATAAGTTCATAATTCAAAATTAAAGAAACAATTAAATGAGAATTATATAACATGAAGAATATACAACTAAAAATGAATAAAATATCTGAGTAGTCCGGGGTTGACTCAGCAGCGGCCCAAAAGCCTTCGAAAGTAGGGTAACCACCATCCAGACCACCTCGTCGCGTATCACAGTGAACTGCTCTAGAGGGATACCCATACTCTCAACGGTGGCCCATGATGCAATGTCCTAAGCAAGCTAGTGGACGCGAAAACAACCAGGCAGGTCCTGGCGATGGAATACCAGATCCATACGAAACGTCTCTGAAACTGCCGCCATAACCCTCTAGAACAGCTCGTCGTCTAAGTCGGCGCCTGTATGAGATGTTCCAAATAAGTGATCTCGGATGCTGACGCTAGCTAGAGCTTGCAAAAATAAATATCACATTACTAATAATTTGTATTATTTTATAAATTATAAAATAACGAGAAACATACTAGTGGGGGGATCCTGAGATGCGACCCAAAGAGACATCTCCTTATTCTGAGATAAGCTACTCTCGGGCGGAGGGATGGTGGAATTTGATGGCTCAGAATCTCCCATATCAGCCTGTAACTATGTTACACGCTGGTCCTGGGGCTTCTGAAATTGATCTTGTAATTTGTTATGTATATGGTAGTTAATTAAATTATTTTATTAAGTTCATGATATTAATAATTATTAAAAATTATAACAACTCTTACGCGTATAGTTAAAGCTGCCTGAGACATAGTAGAGTCTTTTGGCGTGTGGGTTATATCCCAGAACTCGACCATGGTGGGAGGTCGTCCCAAGCTCTGTCTCAAGGCCTAATAAATACATACAGAAATAACATATATTAAGTATGTTTATGAAAATATTATACTAAACAATTAAAGTTTAAGTTCATACCGATTTAACTTCTTCAAATGAATGTGAACCAGTAGTATGTACTATTATGAGCTAGCTACGATTTTTCTTCATTTGTTCTGATTCCTTCTTAAAGTCCTCAGCATCCCAGTGAGTACACACGACATCCCATACTGCATCTAAGATAATATCGGGCAGATGGTCTCGAATCGTAGTCCCGGGCTAGCATATAACTTCCCCTACGTCTCATCTCATACAACCAGCCGAAGTAGTTCTTTGCGACATATGCAATAATAACACTACCACTGGCTGGCTGAGAGATGCCATCCGCATATATAAAATAAACCTATAAAAAATTAATAACTTATCAAAAAAAATGAACTAAATTTATAACTAATATTTACGTATACAGTTTAATTTATGTAAACTAACTTACGCGAAAATCTCACAGTACATTATCAATGAAGGAGGCATCATGCTGCATGTACTACGTAAATGGCATACAGTCAACTGGGAGGTATGTTAGGCAAATGGTGTGTAACGTGGCTTTAACCATAGGATCTAGAATATTACAATACAAATCAAACAATAATATGTTATTTTTATTGTTTTATCAAATAAATTAATTGAATTTAATATAACCCTAACTGACACTTACTGCTGAGACTGGACATCTACGCGAACTATCTGCGGAATAGCCGACAGACGGCCAAATAAACCGAAGTTAGTCCCTCAGGGACATCAGCGAGCAGTATCTATAAATATAATTGAAACTAAATGTAACTAGACCAATTATATAATTGTTAAATATGAAACAAAATAAATTAATTTATACAAAGATAACTTACTTGATGATGATTCGCCCTAACTAGCGTCAGCGGATCCTGAACGGCCACTACCGCGGCGACCGCCACCAACATGTCTAGCCATAAATATATTACTGAAATAACCAAAATAATGTAATCAATACGCAGTTAATTAATTTAAGTAAATAATCGTTATTTATTATAAACTATTTACAAAATAACATTAAGTTTAGACTTAGTACGTTGTTAAACCCATTAGAATCATTTTCATTGTCATCCTCATATTCCGTTTCTTTCTTTTCATTATCAGTTCCGTCGTCGTTATCATTTTCTACAACGACATAATCATTGACGACCACGTCTTTCTCGACTTTCTCATCATCTGGTACACCAATGGCATATTTACCAAAAAATCGTCATCATTTAGCACTACCTGGTTGGGATTGTTAATATTTTATTGCAACGGGTCATCCATCCCAGACAGATTAGTACCATCAAATGGTCGAGTCTTTGTCGTGACAACTATATATCAATGGCTTCTATATTTTACGACATTAGGCGCGTAATACACTTGACTCATTTAACTGGCTAACACGAATACGTCATCAGAATTTAGCATTGACTTTATAGCTACTGTGACGATTCTGTTACGATCAATTTTAACACTTTCTTTAGTATCAAACCAACAACATTTAAATGTAACTGCTTTTTTACTCCTGGGATAATTGAGCACAATTACTTTCTCTAAACGTCCATAATAATTGGACTCGAAATCTTGGTAACAGCTGTAACGACCCCGAAATTCGACCAACTTTATTACCTTAAATTTCGTATTTATTATCCATTATTTCCTTAACGTCCAAATTTCGGTCCGTTAATAAATCTTCAATCACTTTATTTAATCCACTAATTGACTTTACAATTATCAATTACCAAATTTTTCGGTATAATTTTTTTTTCTTTTTCTCAATCAATCATTGTATTAAAATATTTGGATATTTAAAATCCTTATATCTCGGTCCTAGTCTCTGGATCGCAACCTTTACTTTTTCTTCCTGTTACCAATATCTTAAATCTCATCATTCAAAATTTAATATCATTTCATATCCGTACAACTATTCCTTGATTCAAAATTTTTGATTAAACATATCATAGTTTCTATTGTAACCATTATATTGAACTATTTTAGTTCATACATTAAGGCTATTTATCCTATCCGGATCCAACATATATGTACATACAAAACAACAATGTAAACTTTGCAATTTACTCACATTGAGTTATACAACTGAAAATATAACAATTATATTCACAACCTTATAGGGTGATCCGTCTCTAATATAATCTGATATTCTTGAAATTTATTTCCTTACCTACAAAAGTTTATTTTAAGCAAGTAATGAGCACAACGGCTCAGCAAGTTCAACAGTTAACACATTTCATACTTCACGTAGCACATACCTTAACATGCTCGGTGTGTGTCATATATCATGTGTTGTGCCTATACTTGAGCAATATATCTCATATATATTCATATCGTTGCACAAAGTACACATTGTTGTCATATTAATCACGTATCACATAGCACATAATTTGTATGCATTTGAACAAATATTAACATATCATAACAGACAACATTTAACATTAAAGGACTGAAGAACTTGCCTGTATTGTGAAATTAAATAATAAATACCCTTTTAATCATGCTCCTCGTACAACCTATGATCATAAAATAATCAAATAATAATTATTCATCTCTTTATGATATTAATTTCCTTAATTAATATCATCTATAATATAATTAACCCTACCCGTCGATTTCTTTTAGGGTATCGGGTCAATTATTAACTAGTATGGTTAATTATTTTAACCTCATTCCTTAATATATTTATTTAACTTAATATCAAACATCTTCTGTAATGACCGAGAAAATTACGAACCCAATTTTTTTTTTTTATTAATTATATCCATAAGAAAATATGAGGTATGAAGTATGTGTGTAAGTGATAAGTTGTATGATGAGAGGTATTAAATTAGTTAATTAAATTACTTAACTAAAGAAGGAAAAAGATTTCAAGAGAAGCTTATGTGATAAAATCACAAAGCTTGAATGTTGGCCTTGTATGACAATTAAGAAGATTTTTAATGAACAAGTTAATTACTTGTATGAATAATGAGAAAGAAGAAGCAAGTGAATTATTTGAGATAATCCAATGTGGGAATAATTGTTTGTGTACGGTTAACTATATTATAAACCCAATTTGATGATAAGGGTTAGTGAATGAATTAAATTAACCAAGTTAAAGTACTTGTACTAATATGTGTTAGGGTTTTATTAAAACAAACCAAAGAATTTGTAAGTGATAGTGTTATGTAAGCTAATTTAATTAAGGAGTCCAATGGACTTATAAATAGCAAATCTAATTGGATTATATTTTAAATCCAAATGAGTTGTTAAACTAGGTCAATTAAGTTTACCTAGTAGCCTATGTAATTAATTTAATTACTAGTCCATGTAATTTATTAAATAAGCTCAATGCTTATTTTAATTAAAAGTAGCATAGTTATGTAAATGCTAGCCCAATGTGTGATATAAATTGAGCCCAATAGAATTTAATTCAAAGATCCAAAGTGGAGCCCAATAAGTTTGTATAGGTGAATATGTATACATATATTGGTGTATATGTATATAGATATTTATATAATTATATAGGACTTAAAAATAAAGTCAAATTGGAGAAATAAATGGTCAATCCCGAATTTTGGGGACCACATGGATGGGAAGCTAACTTGTTGGATGAATTTTGAATGTAAATTGGTCCAACAACTCCCCAACCACCCTAGTCATTCACAAGGTCAATCAAAAGGTCTATCAAGTGGTCATTCCATGCATAGTAAGCAAGATTAGGGCCTTAATCAAATAATGTTAGTTGATTAGGAGAGCTAATGGTAAAATCCTAGAGTTCTATAAATAGAAATGTCCAACACTTGTGCAAATATTGGTTCATTTGCTCCATTCACCAAAATTTAGAGAAAGGAGGTAGTAGAGAGAAGCTAGAGCATTTGTGAGAGTTCTAGAGAGCAAACACTTTGAGTATTATCAAGAGTGGGTGATTTTTGGTCCATACAAGAAGATCAAAGAAGAGCTCTAACCATTTCCAAGAAGAAGATCTCCATTAAAGGTTTAAAAGTTTCTTTGAGCCTTA
Organism: Hedera helix; assembly: GCA_947179155.2. NCBI lineage: Eukaryota > Viridiplantae > Streptophyta > Magnoliopsida > Apiales > Araliaceae > Hedera > Hedera helix. The sequence goes on from OX359278.1 coordinate 37,427,819, forward strand.
GTTTGTTAGTTAGTTTGTTATGTGAGAAAGAAAAACCCATGTGGTGTTAGATCTTGAATATATATGAAGATATATGGTTAAATATGCTAGATGTGTGTTCTAACATGTTGAGTATGAAAGATAATGGAAGAAATGGTGGTATAAGCATGATTGATGATAAAACCCTAGTTAACATCTAGGTTGATGATTTTTGATTTGAGATGTGTAGTTTATATTAATGATCTAAGAGTTTTGAATGATAGATCTATGTGTTATAAAGATAACCCAACTTGAATCTTTCAAAAATATTAAAAAATAAAGAAGTTATAGATTTTACCGCAAAAGATGTCGTTTTTAAACCCTAGATGGTTCGATCCATAACTTTCGTGTAAAACGTTTTCAAAAAGACGATCGAACCATGGAATATTGTAAAACAAGAGGTTAGGAACACATCAACACTGATTTGATGTTATTTGGATGTGTAGATTTCATTTAATCAAGGTTTGAACAAAAAGTATCAAATCTGTCAAAAATCAGAAAATGGCAAAACATTCTGCCACACTGCGCCGGGGCGCAGTCCACTGTTCTGGGAAAAAATGGTTTTTCCCGAACCGGGTCGGGTCGGGTCGGTTCGGGTCAAAAAAATGAAAAAAATTCTAAAAATTATTTTATTATTTTTGGACCTAATAAATATATTTTTAAAATTGTGGAAGGTTGATTTAATAAGAAAAAGATTATAAATATTATTAAGGAATTAATAATATATGTTATTTAAATAAAATATTATTAAATAAATAATAATATTAGAAAATTATTATAATATTATTAGATATATAATAATATTAGAAAGTCAATAAAATATTATAAAGTAGTTAATAATATTATAAAATGAATAAAATATTATTAAATGATTAATAATATTATAAAAGGATTAAAATATTATTAAATGATTAATAATATTAATAAAGAATTAAAATATTATTAAACGGTTAATAATATTAGTATATGAATAAAATATTATTAAATAGTTAATAATATTAGATAATTAATAAAATATTATTAAATAGTTAATAATATTAGATAATGAATAAAATATTATTAAATGGTTAATAATATTAGTAAGTTAATAAAATATTATTAAATGATTAATAATATTACTAAAGGATTAAAATATTATTAAAGGGTTAATAATATTAGTATATGAATAAAATATTATTAAATAGTTAATAATATTAGATAATGAGTAAAATATTATTAAATGATTAATAATATTAATGAATGATTAAAATATTATTAAATGGTTAATAATATTAGTAAGTTAATAGAATATTATTAAATGGTTAATAATATTAGTAAGTTAGTAGAATATTATTAAATGATTAATAATATTATTAAAAGATTAAAATATTATTAAATGGTTAATAATATTTGTAACGACCCCAAATCCGGGTTCCTTTAACCCTAGACTTGGTACGTCACGATACATCATCTTCATACATGTTCTATAACTAATGCGGAATATATAAACATAAATTGTTTATTCTACAACATTTTCCAAGGTTTCTAACCTTAACTTACATATATACCTTTAGATTCATAAAAAGGTTTACAAAATTACTTACATCATATAACAATTTAGTTATCATACATAACACTATAATCTTGTCTTTTGCTTCTGTCTCCGTTTCTCCTCGGACATTCGTATTATTCTGAAATTTGTTATCATGATATAGCAAGAGTGAGCAACGACTTTACTCAGCAAGTTTAAATACAATAACGATATATCATGATTGAAAGAAAGAGTAAGCTTTTGAATTTTCAACAATATAATAATTGTGAAAGAGTACGAGTCATAATTTCAATAATTGAATGACTGAATACATAAATGTTGAGTGTCAATAATGACCATGAACAATTTAACTGAACCTTATGGTAATGAAGGTGATCAGCCTTTCATACCTGATGAACACATGCAACATGCACTATGTGCGAATCAACAATTTAAAGAGGTGGAATAATTATACAGAATTAAACCACTAGCATGCTTGAAACATAATAACTTGAGTTTGAATTAGGAACTCGAACAATAAAATAATATATCCTGCTCGAATATAAATTGAGTAGGGTTTAGGAAACTTGCCTGTCTGCTCAGCTACAATTAATGTCTAGCTTTAACTAACTGGCTTTGAAAGACCTAACATTAGTAAAGTTGGTCTAATAATTAGTACAGCGTATTTGTACAACTATACGCTCATTAAGAAACTTATCTACCACACATAAGTACTAACACATAATTTACATCAGTCAAAATAATATTATTAACCTTATAGACCCTCAATCAAATTAGGTTAATAATTTAATAAATTAGAAAATATTTTTCTTAAGTGTTGGACACTTATTAAACTATTAAACAATTTATTATAATTGTTTAAACAAAAGAGTTAAAAGACATTTTCTTTATTTCATTTAATTACTATTTAATATTAATTAAATAGTAAGTAATTAACTACTTTTAGTTATTATTTAATAATAAATAATAACTTACTAGATTTATTTATTATTTAAAATCAATCAAATAATAAATAATTATATTATATTAAAAATAATCAAATATCTTTAGTTATTATTTAATAATAAATAATAACTAATTAACTAGATTCATTTATTATTTAAAGTTAATTAAATAATAAATAATAAAATTATATAGTAAATACTCAAATATCATTAGTTATTATTTAATAATAAATAATAACTAACTGAATTTATTTATTATTTAAAGTTAATCAAATAATAAATAATTAAATAATCAATCTTAGTTGTCTTTAATTATTATTTAATAGTAATTAAATAATAATTAATTAATTTATCATCCTTGTTTATTATTTAATATTAATTAAATAATAATTAATTTAATCATAAATTCAGAAGATATAATATTAAACTAACTAGATTAATATTTACAACATTTAAATATTAATCCTAAATATTTATTATATTTGAAAAATATAATATTAAACTAACTAGATTAATATTTACAACATTTAAATATTAATCCTAAATACTTATTATATTTGAAAAATATAATATTAAACTAACTAGATTAATATTTACAACATTTAAATATTAATCCTAAATACTTATTATATTTGGAAAATATAATATTCAATACCTAAATATCATTTTTGTATTATTATTATTTTTGTTATAATTTTAAATTAATTTTTAAACATTTAAATTAATTAAAATTATCCAGAATGGCAATTCTGTAAATAAGCCGAAAAACGAACGGAGGGGCAAAAATGTAATTTCGCCAAAATCGGTATCTCGCGCATTGCGCGCACCGACAAAACTAGGTCCCAAAACGGTGCCGTTTTATTGTCACCGAAGCTGGCTTCCGCGCATAACGCGCGGACGAATTTTTTTACACGCCAAAACGACGTCGTTTTTCGGTCCGCGGCCGACAGTGAACAGGGTCGCGCGCATTGCGCGGCACTCCCTTTTTCTTTCCCCTTAGCAGATTGTGAATAGTAGTTTTAATACACTACTTTAATAAAAATTATACCTTCAAGTAAGCTTTAAAAATCCAAAAAATTTAACAATCACTTAATATCAATTTATAACATGAAAATTTAAATTTTCATGATTTAATATTAAAAATTTTACATCACATAAACTACCACAAATCATAACTTTTTGTGTATAACTCCATTTTGAGTGATTCAAACTTTATTTTTCTCATGATTTAATGTTCTATAATATTAGAACATTAAATTTAAATATTATAAAAATTATTTTTAATCATTATTTTGAGACTTGATTACACATCACCAAACACATGTTTTCCATCATTAAAACTTTATAAAACATAAGTTAAACTCATGATCAATTATAGAAGCATACATAGCATGATTTTAACCATAAAAATTACTATGTTAATATTTATACCATAAACTTGAAAGAAAAACAAGATTAGGGTTTTAAAAAAACTACCTTGTTTTGATAGCTATGCTCCTCTTCTTTCCAAAATATGTAGTATAAGAAGATGTCATGAACTAGCTTAGACTCCTCCTCCTTCTCTTGGTATTTTTACTCTCAAATATTTTCTCTCTCTCAAATGTTCTCTAGCTCTCTTTAGCTTGAAAAAAATGAAAGATGATAAATGACTAACTCTTTTAGCCTCCAAATGCAAGTATTCTTGCATTTCTATAGATATAAAATGTATCTATCTATTCTAGCCATCAAGAGCCTAGCAAGGATACTAGCACAAGAAAATTAGCCCATGCCTTAGTTGGTGAAAGAGGGATGGTGCCAAGTGTAATGACCGCGAATTTCATTAGTCATTGTAAATATACTTAATAAATATTTAGCAATGAATTTAAATTTTTCTCATTAATTAATTGTGCATTAGATAATTAAATAAATGTACTTTTGTGCTTGTATATTTATTTAAAGAATTAAAGCAAAGTGTATAATTAATTAAAGCAAATTCAATTGGATTATATTTTAAATATAAATGAGTTGATAAACTAGGTTAAAGATATTAACTTAGTAGCCCATGTAATTAATTAAACAAGTCCAATGCTTGATTTAATTAAATGTAACCTAGACTATTTAAAATAAGCCCAATGTGGTATTTAAATTGAGCCCAAACAATCTAATTGAATGAGCCCAATAGAAGTTATTCCCAAGCCCAATGTGAAGTCCATTAAGGGTCAAACTTTGGTCAATATATATATATATATGTATATACATATATAGATGTATATATGCACATTTTTGCATTAAAAATAAAGGGAAATGGCTTGGAAAAGCCATTTTGCTGATTTTTGTGAGGGCCCCACTTGGATAATTGATTTCCTAGATTGCTTGAAAATTCATCCATGTCATATAGTGGTTGAACAACCCTAGTCATTCCATGAGTCAATCAACTAGTCAATCAAAGGAATAGTAAGCATGCTTAGCAATTAATTTCACCAACATAGCTTGATTAGTGAGTTAATGCTAGGTTAGTGATTGGCTATAAATAAGAAGCTCTACGCTTGTTACAAGGTTGTTAGTTTATTTGCTAGACATTTCTAGAGAAAAGAGATAGAGACTTTGAGAGCTAAAGAGAGAATACACATAAGTTTGTGTGAGAAAAGCTAAGGAAGGTCTTGGTGGATGTCCTCAAGCTTCATAACTTACTTTGGTAGGAGGAGAAGGAGAGCAAGCAAATCACTAAGGTTTAAAAGTTCTCTAAAAACCTTCTCATTTCATTTTTGTAGTCTAGAAAGTTTTTGATCGGTTAAAATCTATTTTTAACCGATCAAAACTCGTTTTGATGATCTAGATATATTTAACTATGTAATATATGTATATTCATAGATCTATGTGTTTATAACATGATTTGGTAGGTTAGAAATGCATAGAAGTTAAAGGAATATGTGTAACATGATTTACCGGTAAACCCTAACCATGCATGCTATGTTTGATGTTGTATTTTGAAATGTACAAATCCAAAAATGGATTTTTATGGCTAGAAAGCTAGATCTATGAGTTTTAAAGATAAAACCTTTTGGAAGTTTTCAAAAATAATGAATAACAATGAAGTTATAGCTTTTACCAAAAAGGATGTCGTTTTTCAACCCTATGTGGTTCGATCCGTAAATTTCGTGTAAAACGTTTTCAAAAAGACAATCGAACCATGGAATATTGTAAAACATTAAGTTAGGAACACATCAACACTGATTTGGTGTTATTTGGATGTGTAGATTTTATTTTATCAAGGTTTGATCAAAAGGTATCAAAATTGGAAAAAAATCAAAAGTTGAAAAATGTTTCTGTGAGTCAGCGCCGGGGCGCAGTGTGTAGAACAAAACACTGCGCCGGGGCGCAGTACACTGTTTTGGAAAAAATAAAAATCCGAACCGGGCCGGGTCGGGTCGGGTCTGGTTCGGGTCAGAAAATGAAAAATGTTCCAGAAATCATTTTAGTATTTTTGAACTTAATAAATATATTTTTAAATATATATATAATTGATTTATTGATTTAAAGGTATATAAATATTATTATTGAAATAATAATATAATAAGGGTAATAAAATATTATTAAATAAATAATAATATTAGAAAAATTATTAAAATATTATTAAGTGTATAATAATATTATAAAGTCAATAAAATATTATTAAATGATTAATAATATTAGATAATCAATAAAATATTATTAAAGGAATAATAATATTAGAGATATAATAAAATATTATTAAATAATTAATAATATTAAATAATCCATAAAATATTATTAAATGATTAATAATATTATAAACTTAATAAAATATTATTAAATGATTAATAATATTAGTTACTTGATAAAATATTATTAAATAATTAATAATATTAGATAATTAATAAAATATTATTAAATGATTAATAATATTAGATAATTAATAAAATATTATTAAATGATTAATAATATTAGTTACTTAATAAAATATTATTAAATGATTAATAATATTAGATAATTAATAAAATATTATTAAATGATTAATAATATTAGATATTTAATAAAATATTATTAAATGATTAATAATATTAGTTACTTAATAAAATATTATTAAATGATTAATAATATTAGATAATTAATAAAATATTATTAAATGATTAATAATATTAGATACTTAATAAAATATTATTAAATGATTAATAATATTAGGTAATGAATAAAATATTATTAAATAATTAATAATATTAGGTAATGAATAAAATATTATTAAATGATTAGTAATATTAGATACTCAATAAAATATTATTAAATGTTTAACAATATTAGATATTTATTTTGAACTATATTAAACAATTAATATAAGTTCTTTGTGTTTGAAATATTATCAAATAATGATAAAATTTCCTAAGTGTTTAATTACCCATAATTAATCAATTATGTGGTTCGTAAGGTTCATAAAGGTCATTATACTTACAAGTATATGATACTAATTTAAGATCAAATTGATTTAATTGTTAGGTCCGTTCAAGGATTGTTAGATTAATTTGATAAGCAGTAGACAACGCACGAGGCAAGTTTTCTACCCTTAAACTTGTATTTATTGTTGCAGATATTCTTCAACCGTATTTACATTTCAATTATTGTTGAGCAAGTATTCTACACCCGTAGTTACTTGACAGACCTTTGAGTGAATTAATTATCAAAAATTACTTCACATCATTATTGATTATTGTATTCGCACATAGTGCTTTTGCAAACTGTTTAAGAACGTCTAAGCTAATTGTTTCGGCTAGACAAATGCATGTTAAATTCATTTAATTGAATATTATAAAAGCTTATCCAAACCATTGGCTGGTGCGGATTCTTACAGTAAGACTGAGATAGAACAACCCTAGTTTAAGGGGATTTTTATTTGTCGGAGACCCGACAGCGCGCAAGAAAACTAAATGTGATGCATATACATAGGACATGAGAGGACTGATCCCCTCAAGTGTCCCGTTATTTTAACAAGGAGTCAGACATTGTATGTCTGTTCTACCTTAGTAGCAGTTCAGGGTCATTAAAGACCACTCAGCAGTAAAGAGTCAATTTCTTCTTTTATTGAACATTGATTCTTGTTATCTTTCATAATTGCTATTGTTGAAACCTTGAAGTTATTTCCCTTCATCATGATATATCGTATAATTGTTGTTTATAAACTTGCTGAGCCATTTAGTTGCTCATCCTTGCTATATCATGACTATATTTCAGCCATTCCCGAAAGCTCTAAATCGGACAAAGGCAAGGGGAAAGCGAATGTTTAGTTTTAGTAATTGCATGCTAGTTTATATTACTGTTATGTAATTACTATTGTAAATCTTTTGTATTTCCCTTAAGATATGTAATGCTAAGATTAAGGTAATAGACCTTGGGAAGTGTAGCCTTTTGATTAAGGAACCTTTTGTATTATTCCGCGAAGTTTGAATACAATATATGTATTTCATTGTTGTTATGTATTGTACAGTGAGAACCAAACCCGAGGTTAAAGAACCCGGATTTGGGGTCGTCACAGGTTGGTATCAGAGCTGTAGGTTAGAAACGCTAGGATTGCGAAACCTAGGTTATAACCTTAGTACTAAACTCATATCGAGTGCGTTAGGAGATGAATCGGGGAGATTCATCATGTTGTGTATTTTTGGAGATGGATTGAGAAAATCCATCGAGCCGAGATGTACATGATAAAATATCATTTCATTTCATCAATGAATATATTTTATTGCTGTACTAACATGTGTTATTTATGTTATTGTAGGATGACGGAGATAGGTCAGTCGAGCACTGCTGTAGAGGAGGTGATTTATACGGATATCCCTATGGATACCGCACAGCCACGGGTGGCTGCACCGATCGAGGAGCCAGAGTCAGATCTCGAGGAGGGAGATAGAGAGGACGCTGTCTGGGGCAGAGTTATGGGAAAGTACAGTGAGGAGGAGGCTGATACTGATGATGATGAGGATGAGGAGCCAGCTGAGTATGTTGATGGCATGGGCACTGTCGCTAGTGACATCATCGATACTCTCACTACGGCTAACGAGGAGCTAGAGGAGAGGGTTCAGCACCTGGAGGAGCAGAACCAGATCCACCAGCAGACGGAGGAGCAGTACGGAGATACAGCTTATCAGTTCTCTGGCGAGAACATCGAGCTGAAAGAGAGGATCGTAGAACTGGAGGATCAGGTACAGGGGTACGAGGATTCGGTGGAGCACTTTGCAGTGCTAACTCACCAGCTCGTAGATCAGGATGTGGAGCTGCAGGCCAAATTGGCAGTGGCTGAGACTAGGTTAGCCGAGGCTGAGCTGAAGGTTCAGCAGGTTCAGGCAGAGAAGGCCGCCATCCGTGCACACTGGCAGGAGGCGATAGAGGACATGATTGAGATGGAGACGCAGCGTGATGCAGCTCATGGGCAGATGATGGAGCTGGAGGAGGAGGTTAGGGAGAAGAAGGTGAGGATAGATAGACTCAGTTACGTCTATCGCTCATCAGTTGGTAGGATCCAGAGTAGGGTGCACTATTACCCTGCTGAGGAGGGCCAGACCTTGCACACCATTAGTAGGGGCGTGGTCAGGGCCATCGGAGATGAGGAGTACGACGATGCGGTTCGTCGAGGGATGCGCCGTTAGTTGTACTATTTCCTTTATTTATGTTGTATGTACATAGATGCAGTAGAAACCCAACTTTTGTTTTGATAGAGGGTTAGTATGTTGTAAATTCCAACTCTATGAAGTTGTGGGATATGTTAGATCCCGTCTTTTGTTTTAACTATCGGGGTTAGCAGCGTTTATAGCAGTATGCTTATGATGTAAAAGTGCTACGCACTGTGTTTTAGCATATGAATATAAATGCATTTTCGTTTATGTTTATATGTGTCGAGATGATTATTTGTGCTTTAGTTTAAAATACTTAAGCTGCAAAACGAAAGTAAAAAGATTGAAACAACTTTAATTAATTAAATTTTCTTTATACAGAAAATGCCGCCACAGAGAAGAAATCAACGACTACCCCCACCACCACCCGAAGAGTCAGTGAACGCAGGAGGGGTACCACCAAACCCTGTCCAAGAGTTCGTAGAAATGCTAATGGGAGCATTTCGCGGACGCAACACAGAGGCTACTGGAGCAACAAACCCTGCCGCTCCACTAGCAACCTTTAAAGACTTCAAACTGATAGGACCACCCGAGTTCAAAGGGACCACGGATCCTATAGAAGCACAGACCTGGATAGAGGAGATGGAAAAAGTCTTCGAGGTCGCACGAGTAGCGGAGGAGCAAATGACCTCATTTGCTACCTTCATGATGAAAGGGGAGGCCAGCCACTGGTGGAAGGCCAATAAGAGTAGAGCAGGGGCGGGAATAATCGCATGGGCGCGATTCAAGGAGGTATTCTTGGAAAACTACTTTCCAGAGAGTACACAGGCTAGGATGGAAATCAAATTCCTAGAGCTGAAGCAAGGTAACTTGTCCGTATCCGAATATGCCGCCAAGTTCAATGAATTGGCGAGATTTGCTACACATCAGGTGGACACTGAGGCGAGACGCGCCAGACGATTTGAACAGGGGCTGAAACCGTGGGTTTACAGTCGGGTAGCTGTTCTCCAGATCACAAACTTTGCAACATTGCTGGAGAAAGCTATCATAGCTGAAGGAGGGAACGAAGCTTTAAACAAGCACAACCAGGAACGGAACAAGAAGAAGGGTGAAGGAGGAAACCGAGAGGGTAGCAGCGGGGGCAGCAACTCGAACAAGCGCAAGTGGAATAACAACAGCAGTTCGGGGACACCCCAGGGAAGCGAATCAAAGAAAGTAAGTAAATGCAGTCAGTGCGGGAAGAACCACTCTGGGGAGTGCATGAAAGGGAAGAATGTCTGCTATAACTGTGGGTAAGAGGGGCACATCGCTCCTAATTGTCCCACACCGAAGAGGAAGGGTTGTTTCGCCTGCGGGGCCATGGACCATCAATTTAAAGATTGTCCGAAGAAGAAGAACACCGGAGGGAGTTCGGGCTATAGGGGAAGCAACAACAACAACAACAGCAGCAACAAACTGACCATTGGAGGGCCGGTGCCACAGAATAAACCAACAGCACGGACTTTCAACATGACGGTGCAGGACGCCGTTGAATCAAAAGACGTGGTGTCAGGTATTATTCCGATCAATGATATAAATGCTTATGTATTATTTGATTCGGGTGCTACCTGTTCATTTGTGTCTGATGAATTCGCTAGACGGTTAGAATTGCCTAGACAAAAACTAGAGAACCCAATGAACATAGAAGTTGCTAATAAAGAAGTGATTCCTGTAGAGTATGTACATAGAAGCTGTTGTGCTGAAATCAGGGGTCAGAAGTTGAGTGTAGATTTAATTCCAATACGTTTGGGGGAGTTTGACGTTATACTTGGAATGGATTGGTTGTTTAACCATGGAGCTATAATTGATTGTCAAAAGAAGTGTATACACCTTAAGACACCGAATAGGTCTAAGGTCGTATTTTATGGCAGCAAGTCGTCTAGACAATCTGCATGTCTGACGATGATGCAGGCCAAGAAACTGTTGAAGAAAGGTTGTGAAGGGTATTTAGCTCACATAGTGGACACACAGATGGTGAATCCCGAGATGGAGCAAATACCAGTAGTGAGGGAGTTCATGGACGTGTTTCCAGATGTACTGCCAGGTTTACCGCCAGATAGGGAGATAGAGTTTGTAATTGATTTGGTACCAGGGACAACACCACTATCAAAGGCACCATATAGGATGGCACCGGTAGAAATGAAGGAGTTAATGATCCAACTACAAGAGTTGTTGGATAATAAGTACATTCAACCCAGTGTTTTCCCATGGGGAGCACCGGTGTTGTTTGTCAAGAAGAAAGATGGATCAATGAGACTGTGTATGGATTATAGAGAACTGAATAAAGTGACAATTAAGAACAAGTACCCGTTGCCACGAATTGACGATCTTTTCGATCAATTGAAAGGGGCGAAGTACTTTTCAAAGATTGACTTAAGGACTGGTTATCATCAGTTGAAAGTCAGGAAGGAGGATGTACCCAAGATGGCATTCAGAACTCGATATGGGCATTATGAGTTTCTGGTGATGTCGTTTGGACTGACGAATGCGCTAGCCGCATTTATGGACATGATGAACAGAATATTCAAGCAGTACTTGGATAAATTTGTTGTTGTGTTCATTGACGATATTTTGGTTTATTCCAAAACGGAGGAGGAGCATGCTGAACACCTAAGATTGGTGTTGGAGATTTTACGGAAGGAGCAATTGTACGCTAAGTTTTCGAAGTGTGAATTCTGGTTGGAGAGAGTTCAATTTTTAGGTCATGTTATTGACAAGGAAGGAGTTTCAGTAGATCCAGCGAAGGTTGAAGCGGTGATTTTTTGGGAACAACCAAGGACGCCGACGGAGGTAAGAAGTTTCTTGGGGTTAGCGGGTTACTATCGGAGATTCATTCAAGATTTTTCAAAGATAGCAACACCGCTGACAAATTTAACGAGGAAGACGGTGAAATACGTATGGACGGAGAAGTGTGAGGAGAGTTTTCAGGAGCTAAAGAAGAGACTTAGTGAAGCACCTGTATTGACTTTACCGGACGATACGGGAGGTTTTACGGTCTACAGTGATGCATCGCACAAGGGACTTGGCTGTGTGCTTATGCAAAACGGCAAGGTCGTTGCGTATGCGTCCAGACAGTTGAAGGATTACGAGAAGGGATACCCTACCCACGACTTGGAGCTGGCTGCGGTAGTGTTTGCCCTTAAAATCTGGAGACATTATTTATATGGAGAGAAATGTGAGATATTCACGGACCACAAGAGTCTGAAGTATATCTTCACCCAGAAGGAGTTAAATATGAGGCAACGGAGATGGTTAGAATTGATCAAGGACTATGATTGTGAAATTCTATATCATCCCAGCAAGGCCAACGTAGTAGCAGATGCTCTAAGCAGAAAGAGCAGGGAGAAATTGTTCATCTTGACAGATCAGGAACAATTGGTTCAAGAGATGGCTCGAATGGAGTTGGAGGTAAGAAATCCAAATGAGTCGATGGAAGTGGAAGCGAGCCCAACCCTGTTAGATCGGGTGAAAGAGGCTCAAGACAAAGATGAAGAATGTGTCAGAATAAGGGTGAGAATGACCGAAGGGGAAGAGGTCAAGTTCAAGGAAGATAGCATGGGATTGCTAAGGTTTGAAAATCGTGTTTGGGTGCCACTAGTGCCCGAACTACGAGAAGAGATTTTGCAAGAGGCCCACAGTACGAGATACTCGATACATCCGGGAAGTACGAAGATGTATCAAGATCTGCGTCAGCATTTTTGGTGGCCGAATTTAAAAAGGGAGGTCGCAGAATGTGTCAGCCGATGCCTAACTTGTCAAAGGGTAAAGACTGAGCATCAGAGACCAAGTGGATTACTACAGCCGTTAGAGATTCCTGAGTGGAAATGGGAGCATATCACAATGGATTTTGTGGTAGGACTTCCAGCAACACAGAAGGGATTTGACGCAATATGGGTGATTGTGGATCGACTAACAAAGTCAGCGCACTTTTTGCCGATCAAGATTAAGTTCAGTTTGGATCAGTTGGCCAAACTGTACATTAAGGAGATAGTTTCGAGACATGGGGTGCCGGTATCGATTGTGTCAGACAGAGATCCGCGCTTCACGTCAAAATTTTGGAGAAGTCTTCAGGAGAGACTGGGAACACAGTTGAGAATGAGTACAGCATATCATCCACAGACCGATGGGCAAAGTGAAAGAACAATACAGACATTGGAAGATATGCTCAGGGCCTGTGTGATGGATTTCAAGGGCAGTTGGGAGAACCATCTACCATTAGTTGAGTTTGCATACAACAATAGTTATCATGCAAGCATAGGCATGCCGCCTTACGAAGCATTATACGGAAGAAAGTGCAGAACACCTCTATGTTGGGATGAGGTAGGAGAACGCCGATTGTTGGGGCCGGAATTGGTTCAACAAACGGTAGAGATTATCAAGATAATAAGAGCTCGGCTAGTAGCAGCTCAGGACCGTCAGAAGAAATACGCCGATTTACATCGACAGAAGCGAGACTTCGAAGTTGGGAGTTTTGTGTTCATGAAGGTATCTCCCTGGAAAGGGAAGATCCGATTTGGGAAGAAAGGGAAGCTGAGTCCGAGGTTCATAGGACCGTTCGAGATATTGAAGAGAGTGGGTGAAGTGGCGTACGAGGTAGCTTTACCTCCTGAACTGGAACATATTCACAATGTGTTTCATGTGTCAGTGTTGCGACCATACAAGCCAGACCACAAACATGTTATATCCTATGAGCCAATACAAGTCGAGAAAGACTTATCGTACGAAGAAATTCCTGTCCAGATACTAGATAGGAAAGAGCAGAAATTACGGAATAAGATTATACATTCTGTCAAAGTCCTTTGGAGGAACCACAACGCTGAGGAAGCTACGTGGGAGCTTGAAGAAAAGATGAGGGCTAACTATCCGCATCTGTTTTGAGTAGTTTAAATTTGTAATTCCGGGGACGGAATTCTTATAAGGGGGGGAGAATGTAATGACCACGAATTTCATTAGTCATTGTAAATATACTTAATAAATATTTAGCAATGAATTTAAATTTTTCTCATTAATTAATTGTGCATTAGATAATTAAATAAATGTACTTATGTGCTTGTATATTTATTTAAAGAATTAAAGCAAAGTGTATAATTAATTAAAGCAAATTCAATTGGATTATATTTTAAATCCAAATGAGTTGATAAACTAGGTTAAAGATATTAACCTAGTAGCCCATGTAATTAATTAAACAAGTCCAATGCTTGATTTAATTAAATGTAACCTAGACTATTTAAAATAAGCCCAATGTGGTATTTAAATTGAGCCCAAACAATCTAATTGAATGAGGCCAATAGAAGTTATTCCCAAGCCCAATGTGAAGTCTATTAAGGGTCAAACTTTGGTCAATATATATATATATATATATGTATATACATATATAGATGTATATATGCACATTTTTGCATTAAAAATAAAGGGAAATGGCTTGGAAAAGCCATTTTGCTGATTTTTGTGAGGGCCCCACTTGGATAATTGATTTCCTAGATTGCTTGAAAATCCATCCATGTCATATAGTGGTTGAACAACCCTAGTCATTCCATGAGTCAATCAACTAGTTAATCAAAGGAATAGTAAGCATGCTTAGCAATTAATTTCACCAACATAGCTTGATTAGTGAGTTAATGCTAGGTTAGTGATTGGCTATAAATAAGAAGCTCTACGCTTGTTACAAGGTTGTTAGTTTATTTGCTAGACATTTCTAGAGAAAAGAGATAGAGACTTTGAGAGCTAAAGAGAGAATACACATAAGTTTGTGTGACAAAAGCTAAGGAAGGTCTTGGTGGATGTCCTCAAGCTTCATAACTTACTTTGGTAGGAGGAGAAGGAGAGCAAGCAAATCACTAAGGTTTAAAAGTTCTCTAAAAACCTTCTCATTTCATTTTTGTAGTCTAGAAAGCTTTTGATCGGTTAAAATCTATTTTTAACCGATCAAAACTCGTTTTGATGATCTAGATATATTTAACTATGTAATATATGTATATTCATAGATCTATGTGTTTATAACATGATTTGGTAGGTTAGAAATGCATAGAAGTTAAAGGAATATGTGTAACATGATTTACCGGTAAACCCTAACCATGCATGCTATGTTTGATGTTGTATTTTGAAATGTACAAATCCAAAAATGGATTTTTATGGCTAGAAAGCTAGATCTATGAGTTTTAAAGATAAAACCTTTTGGAAGTTTTCAAAAATAATGAATAACAATGAAGTTATAGCTTTTACCAAAAAGGATGTCGTTTTTCAACCCTATGTGGTTCGATCCGTAAATTTTGTGTAAAACGTTTTCAAAAAGACGATAATTAAATAATTTACACATTAATTATTCAATCCATAATTAAATAAATAATTAGATTGAATAAATAATTAAATACTATAACTCATTAGTACTAAATTACTAAATGAACTAATAAATATTATTATTAATATTTCACATTATTTACATTAATTAATAATCATATTAATTAATTTATTATATTTAATTCACTCCTTATATTCAATTTAATTGAATATTTAATTAATGACAACTTATCAATTATTTTGATATTAAAACTTTAGAGTGTGTTCGCTAATAATAATATATATAATCTATATATATTATTTATACACATTACTTTACCTCAAAAACAATTTCACAATAAATTATGAAATTAAAATAAATACAATATATAATTTAATATATATTATTTAGGCCATAAATTAAATTATTTAATACATTTACATTAAATAATTCATTTCTCATCAATTATGGAAATAATTCCATTTACCCGAAAATACATTGAAATAATAATATATTTACTCAATTTCTTATTTAAATAATTTATTTAATTATTTAATTAATATTACACAAATAATTGTGTAATTAAAATTTCTCACTCCCATAAATCATTTACAATGATTTATTTAATTATAGAATATATTCATTTAATATATTCAATTACTCAATTAATTTAATCCATTTATATATATATACATATATATGAAATTAAATATCGTACATATATACAATTACTATTTTCCCTTAATTAATTCAACTACTTTATATAATTTACAATTATATAATTTACATAATTATTCCTCACAAATAATTTATCAACAATTTGCATAATTGTTGATTAATGAATAAATTAATTCCACAATAAACCTTTTAATTCAATTCGGATTAATTTAATATTAATCTATCTATTTATCACAATTTAATTAACCATTAAATTATGTTACTAAATATGCACGCATATATATATATTCATATAAATACATATTTAATTTACACGCAACCACGTCGCATAATTACATAACTCCACTAATTAATTCTCTTAATTTAATTAGACTTGCTGTTAGTCAAGTTTATTGAATTATCACTTTACTTGCTAACTTATCAAAAATTTTGATATCACCATATCTAAGTTAGTCCGTTAAATTTAATTTGGACCTCTATTTATCTATCACTACTAGGTTATCAAACTCCAACCTTTATTAAATATTAAATATTTTATTTCTAATTCATTTAAATATCCAGGATATTACATTCACCCCTTCTTCTAAAAATTTCGCCCCCGAAATTATCTCATACACATTTCTACCAATTTTCATCTCTGAGTATAACTCTTTACTCATCAAATTCTATGACCACCCTTTTCTAGGAAGTTCATACTTCTAAACTCATAATTCCAGAACAATGGAATATATTTGCAGAAGAATAAATTGAAAATCAATATCTTACAGAAGAATAAATTGAAAATCAAAATATTCATTAAAACTTTCATAATATGCTGAGGGGTCATCAAGACCGTGAACATACGAAAGGAATTAACTGAATTCCGAATAAATAGTATTTATCCCTGTAAATACTTATAAACAGAGTGTTTATCAATCACAAAGACTGAAAACATTCCATAGGTGTACGCTAGGTGATCAACCTATTGTACCATACGTCGTGCAGAACGTCTTAGTTTTTAGGCGCCAATCGGAGCTATATGCCGACAAAAATATATCTGCTTTAGCCGACAGAATATATTTGTTTTTGCACTTGTTCACCTCAGACTTACTACAAAATTCCGTTCCAAAATAATTTGGATTGGATAATAAAACTTGAGTCAATTCTGACCAAAAATGTCCAGTCAAAATAAATGACAAAGACTCACATCATTGAAATATTCGTATATTACGATTCAAAAATCATTTCAGATTAGTTGAAATAACTAAAATTCATTTATAGGACTTCATGATACCGCATCATCTTGACAGTACGTTGAGGATTCCGTCATTAATTCATGACTTCATGATACCGCACATCTTGACAGTACGTTGAGGATTCCGTCCTTTGCATCCCCACACCATGGCTTTAATGGCGTGTGATGATTTCATAAATACATTTTGATATTTTCTAATCAATTTGTCTAGCCGAAACAATTAGCATAGACTCTTCTGTAAACGTCTTAAAATACTGAAAATTATTTTATGACTTTGTCATACTACATCATACCATATGTGGCTTTAAACATCCAACACTAGGTTACTCTGCAATTGATGACTCCGTCGTTTATCATCTCTGCACTAAATGCATTAATGATTATGAAAAACACATGTTGACATTTTCAAAAGCACAAAAGTGTGAATTTAGCACGATTTTAAGAATTTCAAAGTCTAGCATAGCTAGAAGATTTGGAATATCCTAAAACCTCAAAACACCTCAAATTTTTCCTCCACATTCTTTTTCAACTTAATAACTATATCTAGTATAGCTTTAATCTTGCTACTTAACTCTACCCATACTCACTGTTCATCAAACTTACCACACATTAGGGGTTCAGGAACTTACCACAATCATATGGGTTGAGGAACTTATCCTAGTCAGACCAACATAGTCCATTCGCTGAGGGGTTCCACCATACGATTATGAGTCACGAACTTACCATCAATATGAGTTTTAAAAACACGTACTTATGTTAATATTCTCTACCTACCCAATATATTATGAGAAAAGAATCACCTTCTCACCATATATACATCGAATAGCGTGACACCGGGTTCAAATCGATTATCATTATAGGAAGTTAAGTGGTTGTCGAACCAAACACAATCTCCTGCCCATACAAGAAATTGGTCAACTCGGCCACTAATCAATATAGAAAGTTAAGCGGTCGTTAAACCACGAACAAATCCCCTGCCCATACAAAGAACTGTTCAACTCAACTACTATATTAATATAGGAAGCTAAGTGGCTCTAAAACCAAGCACAAATTCCCTGCCCATACAAGAAATTGTACAACTCAACCACTAATATGAGTCCTCAATTAAAAACCTACAAACCTCTAACTTCTCTTAACTTGATATGAATTTTGTCAATTCATACCTTATCACACTCAACACTTCAAGAGTCCACTTGTTACTATTTCAGTATCTTCATTGTTATAGCACCATGCTATCAACACAACCTCTTAATCATTTAACAGACCATTTGTCATTCCATGATTTTACTATGATCATCGTGATCTTATAACGTAATTGATTTCACTGTACTATTTCTCCTTTATTCTAGGATCGTTTAATTCTATCACCTTATCATTCATCTCAGATCATTTTACTGTACGATCCTTCTTCTTCTTTTTTTATTTAAAATTCTTGAATCAAGTGTTCCCTGATTCTTATTCCATTTATTTGGATTACATTCATTGAAGATCCTTCTTTGAATCTTTTCATATATCTATGTATCTATATAGATTTATTCCCTCATTTATGAACTGTATATGTTCATTTCTAAACTCTATCTGAGTTTATCCTTTCACTGTCTTCATTATCTTTCCATGATTATAGCCTAAGGTACTGCTACCTAAGAACTATAACCTATCAGCTCTGATACCAACTTGTAACGACCCCAAATCCGGGTTCCTTGAACCCTAGACTTGGTACGTCACGATACATCATCTTCATACATGTTCTATAACTAATGCGGAATATATAAACATAAATTGTTTATTCTACAACATTTCCCAAGGTTTCTAACCTTAACTTACATATATACCTTTAGATTCATAAAAAGGTTTACAAAATTACTTACATCATATAACAATTTAGTTATCATACATAACACTATAATCTTGTCTTTTGCTTCTGTCTCGGTTTCTCCTCGGACATTTGTATTATTCTGAAATTTGTTATCATGATATAGCAAGAGTGAGCAACGACTTTGCTCAGCAAGTTTAAATACAATAACGATATATCATAATTGAAAGAAAGAGTAAGCTTTTGAATTTTCAACAATATAATAATTGTGAAAGAGTACGAGTCATAATTTCAATAATTGAATGACTGAATACATAAATGTTGAGTGTCAATAATGACCATGAACAATTTAACTGAACCTTATGGTAATGAAGGTGATCAGCCTTTCATACCTGATGAACACATGCAACATGCACTATGTGCGAATCAACAATTTAAAGAGGTGGAATAATTATACAGAATTAAACCACTAGCATGCTTGAAACATAATAACTTGAGTTTGAATTAGGAACTCGAACAATAAAATAATATATCATGCTCGAATATAAATTGAGTAGGGTTTAGGAAACTTGCCTGTCTGCTCAGCTACAATTAATGTCTAGCTTTAACTAACTGGCTTTGAAAGACCTAACATTAGTAAAGTTGGTCTAATAATTAGTACAGCGTATTTGTACAACTATACGCTCATTAAGAAACTTATCTACCACACATAAGTACTAACACATAATTTACATCAGTCAAAACAATATTATTAACCTTATAGACCCTCAATCAAATTAGGTTAATAATTTAATAAATTAGAAAATATTTTTCTTAAGTGTTGGACACTTATTAAACTATTAAACAATTTATTATAATTGTTTAAACAAAAGAGTTAAAAGACATTTTCTTTATTTCATTTAATTACTATTTAATATTAATTAAATAGTAAGTAATTAACTACTTTTAGTTATTATTTAATAATAAATAATAACTTACTAGATTTATTTATTATTTAAAATCAATCAAATAATAAATAATTATATTATATTAAAAATAATCAAATATCTTTAGTTATTATTTAATAATAAATAATAACTAATTAACTAGATTCATTTATTATTTAAAGTTAATTAAATAATAAATAATAAAATTATATAGTAAATACTCAAATATCATTAGTTATTATTTAATAATAAATAATAACTAACTGAATTTATTTATTATTTAAAGTTAATCAAATAATAAATAATTAAATAATCAATCTTAGTTGTCTTTAATTATTATTTAATAGTAATTAAATAATAATTAATTAATTTATCATCCTTGTTTATTATTTAATATTAATTAAATAATAATTAATTTAATCATAAATTCAGAAGATATAATATTAAACTAACTAGATTAATATTTACAACATTTAAATATTAATCCTAAATATTTATTATATTTGAAAAATATAATATTAAACTAACTAGATTAATATTTACAACATTTAAATATTAATCCTAAATACTTATTATATTTGAAAAATATAATATTAAACTAACTAGATTAATATTTACAACATTTAAATATTAATCCTAAATACTTATTATATTTGGAAAATATAATATTCAATACCTAAATATCATTTTTGTATTATTATTATTTTTGTTATAATTTTAAATTAATTTTTAAACATTTAAATTAATTAAAATTATCCAGAATGGCAATTCTGTAAATAAGCCGAAAAACGAACGGAGGGGCAATTTCGTAATTTCGCAGAAAAAAGACCGGAGGGGCAAAAATGTAATTTCGCCAAAATTGGTATCTCGCGCATTGCGCGCGCCGACAAAACTAGGTCCCAAAACGGTGCCGTTTTATTGTCACCGAAGCTGGCTTCCGCGCATAACGCGCGGATGAATTTTTTTACACGCCAAAACGACGTCGTTTTTCGGTCCGCGGCCGACAGTGAACAGGGTCGCGCGCATTGCGTGGCACCCCCTTTTTCTTTCCCCTTAGCAGATTGTGAATAGTAGTTTTAATACACTACTTTAATAAAAATTATACCTTCAAGTAAGCTTTAAAAATCCAAAAAAATTACCAATCACTTAATATCAATTTATAACATGAAAATTTAAATTTTCATGATTTAATATTAAAAATTTTACATCACATAAACTACCACAAATCATAACTTTTTGTGTATAACTCCATTTTGAGTGATTCAAACTTTATTTTTCTCATGATTTAATGTTCTATAATATTAGAACATTAAATTTAAATATTATAAAAATTATTTTTAATCATTATTTTGAGACTTGATTACACATCACCAAACACATGTTTTCCATCATTAAAACTTTATAAAACATAAGTTAAACTCATGATCAATTATAGAAGCATACATAGCATGATTTTAACCATAAAAATTACTATGTTAATATTTATACCATAAACTTGAAAGAAAAACAAGATTAGGGTTTTAAAAAAACTACCTTGTTTTGATAGCTATGCTCCTCTTCTTTCCAAAATATGTAGTATAAGAAGATGTCATGAACTAGCTTAGACTCCTCCTCCTTCTCTTGGTATTTTTACTCTCAAATATTTTCTCTCTCTCAAATGTTCTCTAGTTCTCTTTAGCTTGAAAAAAATGAAAGATGATAAATGACTAACTCTTTTAGCCTCCAAATGCAAGTATTCTTGCATTTCTATAGATATAAAATGTATCTATCTATTCTAGCCATCAAGAGCCTAACAAGGATACTAGCACAAGAAAATTAGCCCATGCCTTAGTTGGTGAAAGAGGGATGGTGCCAAGTACTTTAAAAATCAATACAAGTAACCATTAATTAAATAAATTAAAAAATAATAAAAGCAACAATCATTTATCTCTCTCTCCACCTAGCTCACGGCTGATGGGTCTTTTGTCCCATAATGATTGTCATAACACATTTTTTTTTTTAAAATAATAATCAATTTTCAAATGGGCTCAAGCTTTGGGCATTATTTTAAAATACCAATTGGGCTCCTATTAAATTGTTTGGGCTACTAAATTGTCAAATTTTATTATTCTTCACTTGGGCTACTAATTGACCCATGTTGGGCTAATTTAATAATTTACACATTAATTATTCAATCCATAATTAAATAAATAATTAGATTGAATAAATAATTAAATACTATAACTCATTAGTACTAAATTACTAAATGAACTAAGAAATATTATTATTAATATTTCACATTATTTACATTAATTAATAATCATATTAATTAATTTATTATATTTCATTCACTCCTTATATTCAATTTAATTGAATATTTAATTAATGACAACTTATCAATTATTTTGATATTAAAACTTTAGAGTGTGTTCGCTAATAATAATATATATAATCTATATATATTATTTATACATATTACTTTACCTCAAAAACAATTTCACAATAAATTATGAAATTAAAATAAATACAATATATAATTTAATATATATTATTTAGGCCATAAATTAAATTATTTAATACATTTACATTAAATAATTCATTTATTATCAATTATGGAAATAATTCCATTTACCCGAAAATACATTGAAATAATAATATATTTACTCAATTTCTTATTTAAATAATTTATTTAATTATTTAATTAATATTACACAAATAATTGTGTAATTAAAATTTCTCACTCCCATAAATCATTTACAATGATTTATTTAATTATAGAATATATTCATTTAATATATTCAATTACTCAATTAATTTAATCCATTTATATATATATACATATATATGAAATTAAATATCGTACATATATACAATTACTATTTTCCCTTAATTAATTCAACTACTTTATATAATTTACAATTATATAATTTACATAATTATTCCTCACAAATAATTTATCAACAATTTGCATAATTGTTGATTAATGAATAAATTAATTTCACAATAAACCTTTTAATTCAATTCGGATTAATTTAATATTAATCTATCTATTTATCACAATTTAATTAACCATTAAATTATGTTACTAAATATGCACGCATATATATATTCATATAAATACATATTTAATTTACACGCAACCACGTCGCATAATTACATAACTCCACTAATTAATTCTCTTAATTTAATTAGACTTGCTGTTAGTCAAGTTTATTGAACTATCACTTTACTTGCTAACTTATCAAAAATTTTGATATCACCATATCTAAGTTAGTCCGTTAAATTTAATTTGGACCTCTATTTATCTATCACTACTAGGTTATCAAACTCCAACCTTTATTAAATATTAAATATTTTATTTCTAATTCATTTAAATATCCGGGATATTACAATATTAGTATGAGAATAGAATATTATTAAATGGCTAATAATATTAATGAGAGAAGAAAGTAGTATTAAATGATATTATTTTAAATATAAAATATTATTAAATGGATAATAATATTTATAAGTTATTGAAGATATTATTTGATAAATAATATTATTTGAAGAGTAAGACATTATTAATAATGTTAACATATGATTGAAATATTATTAAATGATTAATAATATTAACTAAGGATAAGGATATTATTAAGGGATTAATAATATTATTGATAGGATAAAATATTATTAAATGGTTAATAATATTTATAAATGATTAATATATTATTTGATAATTAATATCATTGGGGATAGTGTAAAGCATTATTTAATTATTAATAATGTTAATAAGTGTTTGAGATAATAAAGAGATTTAAAAGGATTATTAGATGGTTAATAATATTGAGGAACTAAGTGATTTATTATTGAAATAATAAATGGTTAAAATATTATTATACGATTAATAATATTATATGTAGTAATTATATATTATCAAAGGAGATAATATTATAAAGCAATGAAGTGATGGTTATGTTAGTTAAAATATTATCAAGGGATTGATAATATTAAGAGTTTTAAGGTTATGACCAAGTGATAGATGATTTAAGACATATATGTTAAGGTTATTAATGTTAAATAAACCTTTATGTGTTATGCTAATTGGAGGATCAATGTTATTGAATATTAGGTCACCCAAAGGAAGTATTTTAAAGTTGAATAGCAGTAGTCAGCGGAACAGGCAAGTTTCTCTGAACCTTAACTTGTATTTATTTGGCAAGTTATTTATGTAGAAGTTGGAATTTATTTCAAAATGCATGATGAAATAATTATTAAGAATTATTTCATATCTATATTATTATTGACAATCGCACTTAGGTGCATTTGCATGACTGCTCACGATATGAACTATTTAAAGAGAAATATCTATGCTATTTGTTTCAGCTAGATATTGCATGTGATATTATGACTGTTCTTGTTATGAACTGTTATAAGTGAGGGTTCTATGCCAATTGTTTCGGCTAGACCATGTACGTTTTAAATTCATAAATCAAAATTTATTAAAGTTAGTCCAAACCATATTGTTGTGGTGCGGAATCTGATGGGATAAGCTGAAGTGAACAGAGCATTATAAGCGGATAAGCTTACGGTCGGATGGAACATTCCCGATAAAAACGAACTAGACGGTTATATTGTGCACTCTATAAACGTACGATAGGCTGATCACCTAAAGTAACCATCACCGGATATTTCAATCGAAATGATTGTTAATATTCAAAACGAACTGACAGTCTTCTGTCTACAAGGTATTATAAATACTCAAAACGTGTGTTCATGGTCTTGTGACCCTTTCAGCATGATGAAGCATTATGTTATATCAATTGAATTATATTATTCAAAGTTACATGTCTTCACAATTATTGTATATTGTTGAAGTTTCTAGAGCTAAATCTTTTTCATTCATGATATACCTTTTATTGTTTATTTAAACTTGCTGAGCAAAGTAGTTGCTCACCCTTGCTATATCATGAACTATTTTCAGTTAAGCCGAGTGATCTAAGGAGTACCACGACAAAGGAAAGATGAACGAGTAGGCGTAGTTAGTTCGTACTATTTGTGTAAACCTTTTGTATTATAAGGTAATGATGATGTATTAAGGTTAGTGGAACCTGAGATTGAAGGTACGTTTTGTAATGAAATTATGTATGTTTTCCGCGAGTTATTGAAGTTTTAGTTTATGAATGTTTGTTAAGTGATGAATAGTGAGCACCGAACCCAATGTTCAAGGGATCCGGATTTGGGGGCGTCACATCTTCAATACGGACAACCCGACTTATCGGATAAAATTTAACATATTTGATTGTCCAAAAATTTTTATTTAACCATTTTCTAAATTGTAACCTTATTAGATTAATATTTAACCATTTAAATATTAATCCTCAATATTTAATATTTTTACAAAAATATTAAATTTAATGCCCAAACATCATTTTTATATTTTTAGTATTTTTCTATAATTTTTAAACAATTTTTAAACATTTATTTCATTAAAAACTAATTTCTGGGGGCATTTTGGTAATTTCGTCCGCGCATTGCGCGGTGCTCCTTTTTTTTCTTTTTCCAGTTTTTTCTTCCGGCAGTAACCAATTAGCACAAAATACACCATTTTTGAACAAAGTTTTCACCACAAAATTGCTCCAAACATTATATAATTCATAGATATGCATCCTAAAATTATTTAGAATAATTATTCTAATTATCTACTAATTTTTTTATAAAATTTATTTATCACAAAAAATACATAATAACCAAATAATTTAATTATTATACCTTCCAAAGCATTCATTTGAAGCTTGATAGACCCTTTAATGACACCAAAATTACTCCTCTTGATGGTGGCTATGGTGGTTGCCGGTGTTGGAAGGTGGCGGGTTTGGATGGAAGAGAAAAGAGAGAGTTTTGTGTTTTGTTTTGCTTTTTCTTTCTTATTTCTTGTTCCTTCTTTTCTTTTATACTAAAATTCATTTAGCTAATTTGGAAAAAGCACACACTTCCACCGACCTAGGCCATGCAACCGACTTAGAAAAAATTCGGATAACAACAAAATTCATGCGCAATTAACTATTTTAATACATTACGTAATTATTTTGTGTAATAAATATTTTATATAATGTATATAAAATATTTATTTTAATTCACCAAAAATCATAATATGATTTATAAATAATATTTAGACCCTTTTTGCGTACTTTACTAAACAAATTGTGTACACGCATAATGACATGCATGTAATTATATGAGGTAATTTATACCTCCAAAAATCATAAAATAATTTATATAACATATAAAAATTATTTTTCACAATTTTTCACTTCATTATTTGGATAACATGTTACATTAACATGTTCACATTTCCGAAATATTATTCCTCATAAAAATCATAAAAAATTCATTATACATAACCATAATTTTTAATAACTTAAAACATTCTTTTTTTCTTATTAATTTTCATTTCTTTACAATTTACACTAACTTTTCTTATATAAATTATATAATTTATTATATAATTTATATAATTACTTCCACATTACATAATTTCCATTTTACACCAATACAATTAGTAAAAATTTCTTCCAACCTTATTCAATATAATCTTCTTATATAAATTATATAATTATTCCTATATAATTTATATAATTATTATTTTCCTCATATTTCACTTTAATTTCCTTATATAAATTATATAATTTATTATTATATAATTACTTTTCTTCTTTATTAATTTCCAAACTTCCACCATGATTATTGATTAATTATATAATCAATATTTCTAATTTTACTCACTTCCTTATAAATTTTTGGATTAATTTAATTATTAATCCCTAAATTTTCATAATTAATAAAGTTTATAATTATCAATTAAACATGCACATTTATATATATACAAATGTATATATATATATATATATATATATATATATATATATATATATATATATATATATATATATATATACACACACACACACACACACATATCTAAATCATATATTTCACATTACCACGTAACACTATTAAATCATGATTTGTGTACTTCCACAACAATTTAATTGTACAATTTATTGTACCTTTACATGAAATTCCTCTTTATTCTTCATAAATTGTTTTTAAACAATTTACTTATTTTTCAATTATTTTTATTTCCCCACACTTTATCATCATTTCTGTACATATGTAATTTATCAATTAAATCTCATCCATACCTTAAATCACATAATATAATAATAATTTAAACAACCTTGATAATTTTATCAATTAAATTCTCATTTAATATTATTAAGAAAATCCTGAAAATTCGGATCCTCACATTCTTCCCCCCTTAACAGGATTCCGTCCTCGGAATCATAATTGCCGTAATAATTATACGTATTTTATTTATAGCACCTTGTAATACCTTTATCTTGATAAATCACAACTATATCCATAATAATCATATCTTTCCTCATTAATTTCCATAACTCACATGGATAACACCATAATGGTCATAACTGTCAAAATATTCAATTCTTATCTTAATTCATAATTTCTTTATAATATTACATTTCACAATTTTCTAAAATTTTATTAATAATACTTTAATTCGTTTCTTGATATACTTATCAAGATTGTTTCTCATTCTCAGAAAAATTTCATTTCTTTAATCATACTTACTATTACTCAATCCACTTATTTCATATTCTCTATTCCACCTTATTGATACTTTACACATTCATCATTCTTTTCTTAATTCATATAAATCTTCTTCATATTTCATAATTTATTCCTTAATACCTTTGTCATTCAACACTAGGTTTTAAACGTTAACATTTACTTAATTTATCATAATTCTTATTTGGAATTATTCTAAAAATTCTGGGGTGTCACATTCACCCCTCCTTCAAAAATTTCGTCCTCGAAATTTCCATGTGTTAATATCTCAATCATCTATTTACTTTGCATTTATTCTACATATCTTTCTTTCCTTTCTTTCTCGTGGTCATTGCACATTGCAATTTTATAATCCATCACATTTCATAAATTTCTTCACTTTATAATTATTACTTTCATTATCACTCACATTTAAATACTACCCCATCCTACCATCCAATCTTCATAAGAGTAGAGGAAATCAAAATTTTTATTTTGGAAAAAACTTTCATAATATGCTGAATGAACACATATCCCGGTTAACAGTATTTCACTCTCAGAGTACCTCATACTGCAACTCACTAAAGTGATGAACTTTCATGATCCCAGTTTAGCAGTATTTCACTCCCAGAGTACCTCATACTGCAAACCCTGACAGTGGATCAGTCTGTCATTAAAGTGATGGATGTTTCACCATACTGTGTCTTTCTATGCCAGGTGACCATTTGATCAACCTGCAATATTCTTAATCTTTTTGTTCATCTCAGCCTTCGAATTCATTCAAAAGTAATTTGATTGGTTATAACTTTCAAAGAATATGAATTCAATAAATATTTTTCAAAATTTGTCTAGTTGAATCAAATAGCTTAGACTTGTATTTCTTCAACGCTTGTCTAGCTAGATCAATTGGCATAAACTTTCTTTTAACAATTTATAATCCGCAGAAATTTTAAAACATTCATTATGTCAAAACTTTTTAAAACGTCTAGCCGAGTCAAATGGCATTGACTTATAGCTTTGACATACCTTCATAAATCAAAGTCATTTATGACTTCATGTTACCGCATCATTTTGACAGTACGTTGAGAATCCCGTCGTTAATAATTCCTACACCATACTTTATGGTGTTGAATCATCTTATGACGAAATAGTACCGCACCGTCTCAACAACACGTTGAGCAGTCCGTCATTCATCACATTTACACCGGGCTAAAAGGTGCATGGATGATTCTTTTAAAATACATTTTGATGTTGAAAATATTTTTGTCCAGCTGAAACAAGTAGCATAAACACTTTTTAAATCGCTCAAAATTCATTTGCATTTTCAAAAGCACATACGTGCCAAATTAGCTTGAGGCCAATAATTTTGAAATCTAGCAAAGCTAGAAGAGTGGGAATATCCTAAATTCCCTAACATTCACCTTCTGCTTATTTACTTAATTACCAACTTTATTGCTAGGACTATTATTATTATCATACCAGAATTTCTAACTACTCCAACTTTTCTATACCCCCGTATAGTTCATCAAACTTACCACACATTATGAGTCCAGGAACTTACCACAAGAATATGAGTTTAGGAGTTTGTCCTAACAATACGTAGTCTGAGAACAAATCAAAGACTATGCATATGCTGAGGGGCTCAAAACATACCATATGATTATGAGTCATGGACTTACCATATGCATGAGTTTTAAGAACTCGTGCCTAAACTTAATATTATTTATCTATCAAAAACTGCTAGCGCGACTCTAACATTTCAATGACTATCACATAGTAATTAAGTAAACACAAGTCCCTTGCCCATACAAAGGATTGTGCAACTTAGTCACCACGTGAGTCCTCAATTGAAATTTCGTACCCAAACTTTCTGCCCCCTTATCATAACATTTCTATCATTCATGTCTTATCATTTTCTGAGTTCTTCTTGTACTATTTCATAGTACCGTATCTCTTTATAACATCAAACTATGCCTTTTTGACCATTAACAGGTCTTTCTGTTATTTCACATTCTCACTTATTCTCATCATAATCTTGCTTTACAATCTATTCCTTACTCGCTTTCCTTATCTTGTGATCGTATCGTAGTACGATCCTCTTACTGTTCCTGATCATATATTATGATTTCTTTCTCTACTTTTTAGATTATCTTACCATCTTTATTGCTTAAATCAGGTGGCCCCTGATTATCTTTAAGATTCATCCTTGAATCATTTCAAATATTCTTTCAGATATATTCTTGATTTGAACTTATGAATTTTCTCAATTCGTTATCTTCATCCAAATCTTTCTTAACATCTCAATCACTTTCTTAAAATTTTATATCTTTCATAATCTCTTTACCTTAGCTAACATCTGAGAACTATATTTCTCGACTTATGGCTCTCTACTCTAATTCCCCCTTGTTCATCAAACTTGTCACGTATTTGGGCTCAGGAACTTACCATAATTATATGGTTTGAAGAGCTTGTCCTAGTCAGGCCATAATCGCCCATTCGCTAAAGGGGCTCCATCATACAATTATGAGTCACGAGCTTACTATACGCTCGAGCTTTCAGAACACGCAACTAACTTTACTCTTCCTTACTAAGGTTATAGCCTAAAGTATCATTTACCTAAGGTTTATAACCTTTAGCTCTGATACCAACTGTAACGACCCCGAAATTCGACCAACTTTACTACCTTAAATTTCGTATTTATTATCCATTACTTCATTAACGTCCAAATTTTGGTCCGTTAATAAATCTTCAATCACTTTATTTAATCCACTAATTGACTTTACAATTATCAATTACCAAATTTTTCGGTGTAATTTTTTTTTTCTTTTTCTCAATCAATCATTGTATTAAAATATTTGGATATTTAAAATCCTTATATCTCGGTCCTAGTCTCTGGATCGCAACCCTTACTTTTTCTTCCTGTTACCAATATCTTAAATCTCATCATTCAAAATTTTTGATTAAACATATCATAGTTTCTATCGTAACCATTATATTGAACTATTTCAGTTCATAGATTAAGGCTATTCATCCTATCTGGATCCAACATATATGTACATACAAAACATCAATGTAAACTTTGCAATTTACTCACATTGAGTTATACAATTGAAAATATAACAATTATATTCACAACCTTATAGGGTGATCTGTCTCTAATATAATCTGATATTCTTGAAATTTATTTCCTTACCTGCAAAAGTTTATTTTAAGCAAGTAATGAGCACAACGGCTCAGCAAGTTCAACAGTTAACACATTTCATGCTTCACGTAGCACATACCTTAACATGCTCGGTGTGTTTCATATATCATGTGTTGTGCCTATACTTGAGCAATATATCTCATATATATTCATATCGTTGCACAAAGTACACATTGTTGTCATATTAATCACGTATCACATAGCACATAATTTATATGCATTTGAACAAATGTTAACATATCATAACAGACAACATTTAACATTAAAAAACTGAAGAACTTGCCTGTATTGTGGAATTAAATAATAAATACCCTTTTAATCATGCTCCTCGTACAACCTATGATCATAAAATAATCAAATAATAATTATTCATCTCTTTATGATATTAATTTCCTTAATTAATATCATCTATAGTATAATTAACCATACCCGTCGATTTCTTTTAGGGTATCAGGTCAATTATTAACTAGTATGGTTAATTATTTTAACCTTATTCCTTAATATATTCATTTAACTTAATATCAAACATCTTCAATACGGACAACCCGGCTTACAGGATAAAATTTAACATATTTGGTTGTCCGAAAATTTTTATTTAACCATTTTCTAAATTGTAACCTTATTAGATTAATATTTAAACATTTAAATATTAATCCTAAATATTTAATATTTTTACGAAAATATTAAATTTAATGCCCAAACATCATTTTTATATTTTTATTATTTTTCTATCATTTTTTATAATTTTTAAACAATTTTTAAACATTTATTTTATTAAAAACTAATTTCTAGGGGCATTTTGGTAATTTTCACGCCCTTAGGGAGACATTTGGTATTTTCCAGAAAGTCGAGGGGTATTTTCATAATTTTCGCACGTCTAGGACACGCCGGGTATTACCTGAAAAGGCCAGGGGAACATCCGTAATTTCTCCACTTGACATTGGCCGCGCATGGCGCGCGGCCTCCCCCCCCCCACTACCGACGCCAAACGGCGTCGTTTCTGTGACACCCCCAAATTCAGGTACCAATACCTCGAATTTGGTGCTCACGATCAAATACATACATCACCTCTTAAACAACATATATTACTAAATGCGGAATAAATAAACATAAGTTGTTCATTACAAAAGGCTTACTACGGTCCCAAGGTCTCAACCTTAATAAAATTACATCATGACGATCCTATTAATATAAACAGGGTTCCATGATTTACAAAACAGGAATAGAAATATTTAAACTATTCTTAAAGCTTGCCCTTGCCTTTGTCCTTCTTGGAGTGCTCAGGCCTAACTGTAATTAGTTCATGATATATATAGCAAGAGTGAGCAACTAATATGCTCAGCAAATTTAAAATAATACAGACATATCATGAATAACTGCGAATAAAGAGAAAGCTCAACAATTTATAGAAGTTAATGAAATGACTGATAAGATAATCAAAATCCAAACGAAGGAATGAAAGATGATTATTTACTGTTGAGTGGTCCAACCGACCCTGAACGTTTTCAAGGAAACAACCTTCCGATTATCCTTTTATAAATCAGACTGTACTCGAGGGGATCAGCCTCTTGTACAACATGTATATGCATAACATTAAATCCTGACCATGTCGAGTTATGACACTTATAATTCCCCATTTAGGGTTTGTTCTCTCAGTACAAGACTTCCACACCAATCAACTGGTTTGGAATAGCTTTTAAAAACATTTACTTTATATGTCTACCCGAAACAAATGGAGTAGACCAATTCTTGAACAGTTCATGAAATAAAGATCTTTAACTAATTTACTTGTTCAATGATAGAACATATTTTTCAAATGCATCAATGTGCGAATATCAATACTGACATTTACATGGAATAATTAACGATAAATTAAACCATTTGACATGCTCAAAAATAATAGTTCGAGTTTGAGTTAGGAAACTTGCCTCAGCTGTTGACTACTGCTTACTCGACTTAAATTATTGTCCTTGAAAGACCTAATATTAATAAATTCATCTTTCAATTAGCATAGCACATAGGAGTCTATATATCACTATCAAACAGACTACCATTTAAGCACATACATTCCTATTTAACAATACATAGCTTATGTGACCATATTATCATACTCGAGCAATATTTTAATTA
This sequence comes from Hedera helix, assembly GCA_947179155.2. Taxonomy (NCBI): domain Eukaryota; kingdom Viridiplantae; phylum Streptophyta; class Magnoliopsida; order Apiales; family Araliaceae; genus Hedera; species Hedera helix. Next base: position 37,460,791 of record OX359278.1, read on the forward strand.
CCAAACAATCTTATTATCCACTTAATAAGATTTAATTTATTTATTTCACACTTTAAACAATTCACTTAAATTGTTTAAGTACCTTATTTCTATCTAATTATTATTTAATATCATTTAGATAATAATTAATAAATTAGTTATCCTTATCTATTATTTAATATTAATTAAATAATAAATAATTAATTTATAAACTTTACTTCTATTTAATTATTGTTGAATAACATTTAAATAATAATTAAATAATTATTCATCCTTATTGATTACCCAATATAAAATAAAATAATAAACAATTATTTTATTAATCTCATCTTCCTTTAATTATTATTTAATAATATTTAAATAATAATCAAATTAATTACTTATCCTTATTTATTATTACTTAAATACTAAACAATTAGTTTATTAGTCTTAATTTTCCTTTAATTATTATTTAATAAGATTTAAATAATAATTAATTAATTACCTACCTTTATTCATTATTTAATAACCATTAACAAATAAACAATTATTTAATAATTTTATTTTTCTTTAACTATTATTTAATGTCATAATAATTAATTAAGTATCCTTATTTATTATTTATTCTTAAATAATAAATAATTACCTATTAACTTTATATTATCCTTTATTTATTATTTAAAAATAAATAATTAAATTATTATCTCTTTTTAGTTTAATTATTATTTAATATTAATTAAATAGTAATTAATCCCCTTAATAATTTTTATTTATCTTAATTATTATTTAATTTCCAAATAATAAATAATTATTTTTTTATTGTGTCCCAAATTAATTATATTAATTTGTAAGCATTTTTATTTTTATTTTTTTACCCATTTTGGACTCAAAATGATCCGACCCGACCCGACCCGAATGGCTCGACCCGATCCGGAAATAAAAAAAATTTGTCTATGAACAGGGGGTAGGGCCCCGGCCCTACTTTTACAAAGGAAACAAGGGCCCCGGCCCTCCCTTTGCAGAATCTACAATTTTGCCATTTCAGATTTTTCAACTTTTGCTACTTTGATTCAAACTTGCATAAAATGAAATCTAGAAATCCAAATGACCTCAAATTGGTATTGATGGATTCGTATCTTCCTAAACTATAATATTCCATCATTGGATCAAATTTTTGGAAAAGTTTTGGTTATGAAAAATAGCCACAAAGTGGACTATTGCGCATTAGGGTTCTAAAAATGACCATCTTTGGTCTAAAAATCATATCTTGAACATAACAACTCACATGAACATTATACCAACTAGGTTTTGTTCTTAACTTATATATTTATCATATCAAGGAAGAAAATCTCTCATACAACTTGTAGGTTTCAAAATATAAACCCCGAACCACACGTTCGATTAAGGTTCCGTCGGTAAAAATCATTTTCATGCTTTTTGATAAACATTTTTATTATCTAAGCATTTAAACACATATATTAAACCACCAAACCATGGATTAACATATCTTGCATGGTTTTAAACATATAGAGCTTTGAAATTAGTTTTGAACCATCAAAATGGATTTTTGACCATCAAAACCACTTCAAGCACTTAGAACACAAAGGTGAAAAATAAAACAAGGGTTTTGAAAACTTTTAAACCTTTTAATAGCTTTTCTTCTTCTTGATAGAAACTTCACCAAGCTTGGATGATCTATCTTGCTAACTAGATGATCTCTCCTTGAAGAGCTAGGGTTTATCCCTTTTTAAGTTTCTCCTTCTCTCAATCTTTCTCCCTTTCTTTCTATTTTTTTCTCTCTAGCAACTTGGAAGTAATATGACTAATGAAATGAGAATATGCTGAAAATGAGAGAGAGATAGAGAGTAATGTGGTGTTAGTAGATGTTGTATACTTACATGTTATGTAAGTATACACATCAATAGCCATCATAGCTTTCTTACACAAGCCCCCCCTATTTTCCTTGCTTCTACCCACACCTTGAGCCTCTAAAAACTGAACAAAATCAGCCCCCAAATCTCTTACAAAACTGCTGGAAATTTGAGGGCAAAAGGGTCTAAGTTTTGCTTTATTTTTCCTTTTCTTTTAATGCCTAAATGTGTTAGTAAAATATATATATAATGATACATATATATACAATCACCAACACCAACATTTGGGCTATAATTGAATCATTTCCTTGGGCCTTGGTCACACTCCAATTGGACTCAAATAATTTAAATGTTTGGGCCTTGCATTAAATAATCCAATGGTCTAGGTATTTGGCTTGATTGGATCATTAATTAAATTACTTGATACTTAATAAAAATATATCATTAATAACACATAATCCAATTAGATTTGCTAGACAATTAATATAATTGGATTGTTGATTAGGGTTTCAATTTAATTTCCACATTAATTTTTATTAGGCTTTTATTTAAATCAATACCAATATTAGCCCTAATATTAATTATGTCACAAATAGACTTTGAATTCATCCTACCATCCATATTATCCCAAAACTAGGGTTTGGATTGAAATTAGAGTTTACAACTCATAAACAATATTACAGAATTTTCGGATCCTTACATTCTCCCCCCCTTATAAGAATTCCGTCCCCGGAATTACAAACATAAGGTTACTCAAACAGGTTAGGATAATTCCTCATCATCTTTTCTTCTAGTTCCCACGTAGCTTCCTCAACTGCGTGGTTTCTCCAAAGAACCTTGACTGAATAAATGATCTTATTTCTTAAGGTCTGTTCCTTCCTATCTAGTATCTGGACTGGAATTTCCTCGTAAGATAAATCCTTCTTAACTTGAATCGGCTCGTATGAGATGACATGCTTGTAGTCCGATTTATATGGCCGCAATACAGACACGTGAAACACGTTATGGATATGCTCCAGTTCAGGAGGTAAAGCTACCTCGTATGCTACCTCACCAACTCGCTTCAAAATTTCAAATGGTCCGATAAATCTAGGGCTTAATTTTCCTTTTTTACCGAACCTGATTTTCCCTTTCCGTGGAGATATCTTCAGAAAAACAAAACTTCCAACCTCGAAGTCTCTCTTCCGACGATGTAAATCCGCGTACTTCTTTTGCCGATCCTGAGCTGCAACCAGACGAGCTCTTATTACCTTGATCACATCTACGGTCTGTTGTACCAATTCGGGTCCCAACAGTCTCCGTTCCCCAACTTCATCCCAACACAGGGGCGTTCTACACTTTCTCCCATACAGTGCTTCATAAGGCGGCATGCCAATACTTGCATGATAACTATTATTGTATGAAAACTCCACTAATGGTAGCTGATCATCCCAGCTACCTTTAAAGTCCATCACACATGCTCTCAGCATATCCTCCAACGTCTGAATTGTTCGCTCGCTCTGTCCATCAGTCTGGGGATGATACGCGGTACTTAACTTTAATTGCGTCCCCATCCTTTCCTGTAGACTCCTCCAGAAATTTGACGTGAAGCGCGGATCTCTATCAGATACTATAGATACCGGTACTCCATGTCGCGACACAATTTCTTTAACATATAGTTTTGCCAGCTGCCCTAGATTATACCTGATTCTGATTGGTAGAAAATGTGCAGACTTGGTCAAACGATCCACGATCACCCAGATCGCATCGTACCCCTTTTGAGTTGCAGGAAGTCCCACCACAAAATCCATCGTGATATGCTCCCATTTCCACTCCGGAATTTCCAACGGTTGCAACAGACCACCCGGTTTTTGATGTTCCGCTTTAACCCTCTGGCAAGTTAAACATCGGCTGACACACTCTGCCACCTCCCTCTTCATGTTAGGCCACCACAAATGTTGTCGTAAATCTTGATACATCTTGGTACTACCCGGATGTATTGAGTATCTTGTGTTGTGGGCCTCCTGTAGAATTTCTTCTCTCAATTCTGGAATAAATGGTACCCAGACTCTTCCTTCGAATCGGATTATCCCGGTGCCATCCACTGAATACTTTAATTCTTCACCTTCGGATAGTCGCTTCTTAATGTCAATGCATTCCTCATCACCCTCTTGAGCCTCTTTTATCTTGTCCAACAAAGTTGGGCTCGCCTCTATTGCAAACAGTTTCTCGTCTGCCTCCTTTGGATACTTAAGTTCTAACTCCAATCTTTCCATATCCTTGATTAATTCCCCCTGCGTTGTTAACATCGACAACTTTTCCCGACCCTTCCTGCTTAGAGCATCAGCTACAACATTGGCTTTGCCGGGATGGTACAAAATCTCACAATCGTAGTCTTTGATCAATTCCAACCATCTCCTCTGCCTCATATTCAGCTCCCTTTGAGTGAAGATATACTTCAGACTTTTGTGGTCTGTGTATATCTCGCACTTCTCCCCATACAGATAATGCCTCCAGATCTTCAGAGCAAACACTACTGCTGCCAGTTCTAAATCATGAGTTGGATATCCCTTCTCATAATCCTTTAACTGGCGTGACGCGTACGCGATGACTTTGCCATGCTGCATCAATACACAACCAAGTCCCTTGAGTGACGCATCACTATAAACCACGAATCCCCCTGTATCATCGGGTAATGATAACACAGGTGCTTCACTAAGCCTCTTTTTCAATTCCCTGAAGCTTTCTTCACACTTCTCCGTCCATACAAACTTTACTGTTTTCCTTGTCAGATTGGTCAACGACGACGCTAGCTTTGAAAAGTCCTTGATGAATCTCCGATAGTATCCCGCTAATCCTAAGAAACTTCTGATTTCTGTTGGAGTCTTTGGCTGTTCCCAGTTGATAACGGACTCCACCTTTGCAGGATCCACTGAAACGCCCTCCTTGTCGATGACGTGACCCAAAAACTGTACCCTTTGCAACCAAAACTCACACTTGGAGAACTTGGCATATAGTCGTTCCCTCCGTAATGTCTCAAGTACTATCCGCAAATGTTCAGTGTGTTCTTCCTCCGTCTTTGAATATACCAGTATATCATCAATAAATACCACCACAAACTTATCCAACTATTGCTTGAATACTCTGTTCATCATGTCCATAAATGCTGCTGGCGCGTTCGTCAGTCCAAAAGACATCACTAAGAACTCAAAGTGACCGTATCGAGTCCTGAAGGCTGTTTTTGGTATATCCCCCGGTCTCACCTTCAGTTGATGATACCCGGTCCTCAAGTCAATTTTTGAAAAGTACTTAGCCCCCTTAAGCTGATCGAATAGATCATCGATCCTGGGCAACGGGTACTTATTCTTAATCGTGACCTTGTTTAACTCCCTATAGTCGACACAAAGCCTCAACGATCCATCTTTCTTCTTCACAAACAGCACTGGCGCTCCCCACGGAGATACACTCGGCTGAATGTACTTCTTCTCTAACAACTCTTTCAACTGTATCATTAATTCCTTCAACTCTACCGGAGCCATCCTATATGGTGCTTTCGATATTGGTGCGGTCCCCGGTGCTAAATCGATTACAAACTCCACCTCTCTGTCCGGAGGTAAACCTGGCAACTCATCTGGGAAAACGTCTGAGAATTCCCGTACCACAGGTATCTGTCCCATTTCTCCCCCTACTCTCCGAGTATCAACTACATGGGCCAAATAGCCTATGCAACCCTTCCTAAGCAACTTCCTTGCTTGCATCATCGTCAGACAACAAGATTGTCCTGATGATTTACTCCCAAAGAATACAACCTTAGACTTATTTGGAGTTTTCAGGTGTATACTTTTCTTTTGGCAGTCAATCACAGCTCCGTGTTTAAACAGCCAATCCATTCCCAAGATCACGTCAAACTCTCCTAGACGTATCGGAATTAAATTCACACTCAATTTATGTCCCCTTATCTCGGCATAGCAATTATTATATATGAAATCTACATGGATCACTTCCTTATTTGCTACCTCTACATTCATTGGGTTCTCTAATCTTTCACGAGGAAAATTTAATTGGCTAGCAAATTCATCGGATACGAAAGAACAAGTAGCACCCGAATCAAATAATACATATGCATTAATATTATTGATCGGAATAATACCTGCCACCACTTCCTTTGACTCCATGGCATCCTGGACGGTCATGTTGAAAGTGCGCGCCACCGGCCTGTTCTGCTGTGACGGCCCTCCACTAGTTGGCTTGCTTTGGTTTCCCTGATTAGCGCTACCAGAATCATTCTTTCTTTTCGGGCAGTCCTTCTTTTGATGGTCAGCTGCACCACAATAGAAACAGTCCCCTCTTTTCACCTTTGGGCATTGTGGAGCAAAGTGCCCCGGCTGTCCACAGTTGAAGCATACTCCTTTCCCACGCATACACTCCCCCGAGTGATTCTTCCCACACTTATTGCACTTGTTGCCTTGCTTAGCCTCGCTTGATGGCTTTCCCGAGCTTTGATTGTCGCTCCATTTCCGTTTGTGAGGGTTGCTCCCTCCACTGTTAATCCCTTCTTTGGGTCCTTCGTGGCCTTTCTTCTTGTGATCTTGTTGATACTTGGTTACCGCTTCATTTCCTCCCTCAGCAATTAGGGCTTTCTCCAGCAACGCTGAGAATGTGTTGATTTGTAGCACAGCTACCTTTCCATAAACCCAAGACTTCAGTCCTTGTTCAAACCTTCGAGCTCTTCTGACTTCCGTGTCTACCTGTTTTGGTGCAAATCTGGCTAGTTCGTTGAATCTTGTAGCATAGTCAGCCACTGTCATGCTCCCTTTTTTCAGTTCTAGGAATTTCACTTCCATTCTTGCTTGCATGCTTTCTGGGAAATAGTTCTCGAAGAACAGCTCTTTGAAACGTACCCACGTAATTACTCCTGCTCCGGCTCTGTTCTTGTTTGCTTTCCACCAGTAATTCGCTTCACCCTTCAGCATGAAGGTGGCGAATGACGTTTGTTGTTCATCAGCCACCCTTGCGACCTCGAACACCTTTTCCATTTCTTCCACCCAAGTCTGGGCTTCAATGGGGTCAGTAGTCCCGCGAAACTCTGGCGGTCCTATTAATTTGAAATCCTTGAAACTGGCCAAGTGAGCCCCTGGCTGCTCTACCACTGGCGGTACTACTGGTGGTACCACAGGCGGTGGCCTATTCTGCATGTACCCTGCGATCATGGCAGCAAACGCCTGCATGGGGTCTGCTGGCCCCCCGTCATTATTAACGGATTCCTCTACATGTGGAACTCTGGTTCTCCTTCTAGGCGGCATTGTCTGATAAAAACAAAATCTTATATCATAATTCTGTGTTTTTACATTCCATGCCACATTTTATGCATGCATTTAACAGGTAAAACACAGTTTAAATCAGAATCCCAAACCGGTATCAATAACTGCATTTATATTCATATACCACTGTTTTAAATACTTGAAGTAACAACCTGTGGCATACTGCTATAATTGCTAATACTCACCATGGTTATCCCTTCAAGAACAGAAAGAGGGGATTAACCCAACCTACCCCTATGACAAACAAAAGTCAGGGTCTAATATTATCCCAAGTCTAAACAAAAATAATGGGATTTACAACATACCATTGTCCCTACTATCAACAAAAAGTGGGAACTAAACTGCATCTATTTACAATCATAGTGCTAATGGAAACTATAATCCCCTGAAGATGGCATCCTCATGCTCCTGCCTGGCTATCATGTCTGCTACACGACGACTGATAGTGCGCCTGTGGAGATCCTCCTCCCTAGGATACCTTCGGATCCTATGCCTCATTCTCTGAAAGGCAGTGTCAAACACAAAGTTCAAACGATCAAACCTGACTGCACGAGTTTGAACCTCCCTCTCAAGTCCATCCACCATCATGGCAGCTCCATCCAATTCTTCCTCAACACGGATTCTCTCCGCAACCTCTAGGTTAAAGTTGGCCTTCAAGGCCTCATGTTCCACCTGAAGTTCTGTCAGACTCAGCTTCGTCTGATCACGCTCCTCCTTCAGTTCAGCTACCTCCCCAGACAACTGATAGGCTACACCCTTATACTGATCTTCCATCTCCTGATGAATCTGATTTTGCTCCTCAAGATGATGGATTCTACCCTCGAGTTCGTCATTCCTAGTGGTCAATTCTTCTATGATGTCATTAGCAGTTGTGCCCATGCCATCTTGATACTCAGTTGGCTCCTCAGGTGAAGTATTATCATAATACTGCACTTCCTCATCTGACTCCTCATCGACAGTCTGTTGTTCCTCTGAGTCATCCTCACCACGTGGCCTCATCACCCCACCCCTAACTGGTTCCTCCATATCAGCCACTTGATCCTCCTCGGGATCCTCCTCAGTGTCAGACTCGACTAATGGTGATGCCGGTGCAATTGGTGCATAGCCCACCAACTGCTCTGTATCCACCGGTATATCGATGAATACCTCCTCATCTCGTGTTCCACTCGACTCCCCTATAGCCATCCTACAACACATCATGAAAAACAACCATTAGTACAACCATAAAATATAATCATTGAAGAAATGAAATTATATTTCATTGGGTACTACTTGACTCGATGAATTCCCCAATTCATCAAATACCACATATGATAAATCTCCCCGATTTATCTCCTAAAACACTCAATACGAGTTTAATACTAAGGTTATAACCTAGGTTTCGCAATCCTAACGTTTATAACCTACAGCTCTGATACCAACCTGTGACACCCCCAAATTCAGGTACCAATACCTCGAATTTGGTGCTCACGATCAAATACATACATCACCTCTTAAACAACATATATTACTAAATGCGGAATAAATAAACATAAGTTGTTCATTACAAAAGGCTTACTACGGTCCCAAGGTCTCAACCTTAATAAAATTACATCATGACGATCCTATTAATATAAACAGGGTTCCATGATTTACAAAACAGGAATAGAAATATTTAAACTATTCTTAAAGCTTGCCCTTGCCTTTGTCCTTCTTGGAGTGCTCAGGCCTAACTGCAATTAGTTCATGATATATATAGCAAGAGTGAGCAACTAATATGCTCAGCAAATTTAAAATAATACAGACATATCATGAATAACTGCGAATAAAGAGAAAGCTCAACAATTTATAGAAGTTAATGAAATGACTGATAAGATAATCAAAATCCAAACGAAGGAATGAAAGATGATTATTTACTGCTGAGTGGTCCAACCGACCCTGAACGTTTTCAAGGAAACAACCTTCCGATTATCCTTTTATAAATCAGACTGTACTCGAGGGGATCAGCCTCTTGTACAACATGTATATGCATAACATTAAATCCTGACCATGTCGAGCTATGACACTTATAATTCCCCATTTAGGGTTTGTTCTCTCAGTACAAGACTTCCACACCAATCAACTGGTTTGGAATAGCTTTTAAAAACATTTACTTTATATGTCTACCCGAAACAAATGGAGTAGACCAATTCTTGAACAGTTCATGAAATAAAGATCTTTAACTAATTTACTTGTTCAATGATAGAACATATTTTTCAAATGCATCAATGTGCGAATATCAATACTGACATTTACATGGAATAATTAACGATAAATTAAACCATTTGACATGCTCAAAAATAATAGTTCGAGTTTGAGTTAGGAAACTTGCCTCAGCTGTTGACTACTGCTTACTCGACTTAAATTATTGTCCTTGAAAGACCTAATATTAATAAATTCATCTTTCAATTAGCATAGCACATAGGAGTCTATATATCACTATCAAACAGACTACCATTTAAGCACATACCTTCCTATTTAACAATACATAGCTTATGTGACCATATTATCATACTCGAGCAATATTTTAATTACCAAACAATCTTATTATCCACTTAATAAGATTTAATTTATTTATTTCACACTTTAAACAATTCACTTAAATTGTTTAAGTACCTTATTTCTATCTAATTATTATTTAATATCATTTAGATAATAATTAATAAATTAGTTATCCTTATCTATTATTTAATATTAATTAAATAATAAATAATTAATTTATAAACTTTACTTCTATTTAATTATTGTTGAATAACATTTAAATAATAATTAAATAATTATTCATCCTTATTGATTACCCAATATAAAATAAAATAATAAACAATTATTTTATTAATCTCATCTTCCTTTAATTATTATTTAATAATATTTAAATAATAATCAAATTAATTACTTATCCTTATTTATTATTACTTAAATACTAAACAATTAGTTTATTAGTCTTAATTTTCCTTTAATTATTATTTAATAAGATTTAAATAATAATTAATTAATTACCTACCTTTATTCATTATTTAATAACCATTAACAAATAAACAATTATTTAATAATTTTATTTTTCTTTAACTATTATTTAATGTCATAATAATTAATTAAGTATCCTTATTTATTATTTATTCTTAAATAATAAATAATTACCTATTAACTTTATATTATCCTTTATTTATTATTTAAAAATAAATAATTAAATTATTATCTCTTTTTAGTTTAATTATTATTTAATATTAATTAAATAGTAATTAATCCCCTTAATAATTTTTATTTATCTTAATTATTATTTAATTTCCAAATAATAAATAATTATTTTTTTATTGTGTCCCAAATTAATTATATTAATTTGTAAGCATTTTTATTTTTATTTTTTTACCCATTTTGGACTCAAAATGATCCGACCCGACCCGACCCGAATGGCTCGACCCGATCCGGAAATAAAAAAAATTTGTCTATGAACAGGGGGTAGGGCCCCGGCCCTACTTTTACAAAGGAAACAAGGGCCCCGGCCCTCCCTTTGCAGAATCTACAATTTTGCCATTTCAGATTTTTCAACTTTTGCTACTTTGATTCAAACTTGCATAAAATGAAATCTAGAAATCCAAATGACCTCAAATTGGTATTGATGGATTCGTATCTTCCTAAACTATAATATTCCATCATTGGATCAAATTTTTGGAAAAGTTTTGGTTATGAAAAATAGCCACAAAGTGGACTATTGCGCATTAGGGTTCTAAAAATGACCATCTTTGGTCTAAAAATCATATCTTGAACATAACAACTCACATGAACATTATACCAACTAGGTTTTGTTCTTAACTTATATATTTATCATATCAAGGAAGAAAATCTCTCATACAACTTGTAGGTTTCAAAATATAAACCCCGAACCACACGTTCGATTAAGGTTCCGTCGGTAAAAATCATTTTCATGCTTTTTGATAAACATTTTTATTATCTAAGCATTTAAACACATATATTAAACCACCAAACCATGGATTAACATATCTTGCATGGTTTTAAACATATAGAGCTTTGAAATTAGTTTTGAACCATCAAAATGGATTTTTGACCATCAAAACCACTTCAAGCACTTAGAACACAAAGGTGAAAAATAAAACAAGGGTTTTGAAAACTTTTAAACCTTTTAATAGCTTTTCTTCTTCTTGATAGAAACTTCACCAAGCTTGGATGATCTATCTTGCTAACTAGATGATCTCTCCTTGAAGAGCTAGGGTTTATCCCTTTTTAAGTTTCTCCTTCTCTCAATCTTTCTCCCTTTCTTTCTATTTTTTTCTCTCTAGCAACTTGGAAGTAATATGACTAATGAAATGAGAATATGCTGAAAATGAGAGAGAGATAGAGAGTAATGTGGTGTTAGTAGATGTTGTATACTTACATGTTATGTAAGTATACACATCAATAGCCATCATAGCTTTCTTACACAAGCCCCCCCTATTTTCCTTGCTTCTACCCACACCTTGAGCCTCTAAAAACTGAACAAAATCAGCCCCCAAATCTCTTACAAAACTGCTGGAAATTTGAGGGCAAAAGGGTCTAAGTTTTGCTTTATTTTTCCTTTTCTTTTAATGCCTAAATGTGTTAGTAAAATATATATATAATGATACATATATATACAATCACCAACACCAACATTTGGGCTATAATTGAATCATTTCCTTGGGCCTTGGTCACACTCCAATTGGACTCAAATAATTTAAATGTTTGGGCCTTGCATTAAATAATCCAATGGTCTAGGTATTTGGCTTGATTGGATCATTAATTAAATTACTTGATACTTAATAAAAATATATCATTAATAACACATAATCCAATTAGATTTGCTAGACAATTAATATAATTGGATTGTTGATTAGGGTTTCAATTTAATTTCCACATTAATTTTTATTAGGCTTTTATTTAAATCAATACCAATATTAGCCCTAATATTAATTATGTCACAAATAGACTTTGAATTCATCCTACCATCCATATTATCCCAAAACTAGGGTTTGGATTGAAATTAGAGTTTACAACTCATAAACAATATTACAGAATTTTCGGATCCTTACAGTTTCCCAGCTATTTTTTCAGCCCCGCGCATGGCGCGGCTCCCCCCCCCCCTTCCTGCGTCCCAAAACGTCGTCGTTTTGGTCCAGTTCCGGGAAAAATTTTCATCCGCGCATTGCGCGGTGCTCCTTTTTTTTTCTTTTTCCAGTTTTTTCTTCCGGCAGTAACCAATTAGCACAAAAAACACTATTTTTAAACAAAATTTTCACCACAAAATTGCTCCAAACATTATATAATTCATAGATATGCATCCTAAAATTATTTATTCTAATTATCTACTAATTTTTTTATAAAATTTATTTATCACAAAAAATACATAATAACCAAATAATTTAATTATTATACCTTCCAAAGCATTCCTTTGAAGCTTGATAGACCCTTTAATGACACCAAAATTACTCCTCTTGATGGTGGCTATGGTGGTTGCCGGTGGTGGAAGGTGGCGGGTTTGGATGGAAGAGAAAAGAGAGAGTTTTGTGTTTTGTTTTGCTTTTTCTTTCTTATTTCTTGTTCCTTCTTTTCTTTTATACTAAAATTCATTTAGCTAATTTGGAAAAAGCACACAATTCCACCAACCTAGGCCATGCAACCGACTTAGAAAAAATTCGGATAGCAACAAAATTCATGCGTAATTAACTATTTTAATACATTACGTAATTATTTTGTGTAATAAATATTTTATATAATGTATATAAAATATTTATTTTAATTCACCAAAAATCATAATATGATTTATAAATAATATTTAGACCATTTTTGGGTACTTTTCTTAACAAATTTTGTAAACGCATAATGACATGCATGTAATTATATGAGGTAATTTATACCTCCAAAAATCATAAAATAATTCATATAACATATAAAAATTATTTTTCACAATTTTTCACTTCATTATTTGGACAACATGTTACATTAACATGTTTACATTTCCGAAATATTATTTCTCATAAAAATAAAAAAAAAATCATTATACATAACCATAATTTTTAATAACTTAAAGCATTCCTTTTTTCTCATTTATTTTCATTTCTTTACAATTTACACTAACTTTTCTTATATAAATTATATAATTTATATAATTACTTGCTCATTACATAATTTTCATTTTACACCAATACAATTAATAAAAATTTCTTCCAACCTTATTCAATTTAATCTTCTTATATAAATTATATAATTATTCCTATATAATTTATATAATTATTATTTTCCTCATATTTCACTTTAATTTCCTTATATAAATTATATAATTCATTATTATATAATTACTTTTCTTCTTTATTAATTTTCAAACTTCCACCATGATTATTGATTAATTATATAATCAATATTTCTAATTTTACTCACTTCCTTATAAATTTTCGGATTAATTTAATTATTAATCCCTTAATTTTTATAATTAATAAAATTTATAATTATCAATTAAACATGCACATTTATATATATACAAATGTATATAAATATATATATATATATATATATATATATACATACATATTTAAATCATATATTTCACATTACCACGTAACACTATTAAATCATGATTTTTGTACTTCCACAACAATTTAATTGTACAATTTATTGTACCTTTACATGAAATTCCTCTTTATTCTTCATAAATTGTTTTTAAACAATTTACTTATTTTTCAATTATTTTTATTTTCCCACACTTTATCATCATTTCTGTACATATTTAATTTATCAATTAAATCTCAATAATACCTTAAATCACATAATATAATAATTAATTTAAACAACCTAGATAATTTTATCAATTAAATTCTCATTTAATATTATTAAGAAAATCCTGAAAATTCGGATCCTCACAACAGCTGCCCAACACGACAACGCCAGAATTGACTTATGTCAATTCATATGTCATTGACCTAAAATTTGTACCAATTGACGATGCAGCCAGGAAATGAACTTGTAAGGTCTCGACTTTTATGAAATACAAATCTAATTTTTCTTACATATGTTGTTCTGAAACAGTAAAGTGTTATATTGATAAAAGTTATAAGATAAGGATGTTATATGCAAATTATATTATATCGGACATTATTCGAATTGTCTGGGAATATTCGTTTTATCGGAGAATATTTGATTCGTACACGGCGCCAAAATAACCAATCATTGATGGATCCACAACAAAATATTGTCGGATATAAAAAATAACAGAAGTAACATTTTTAAATAAAAATGGTCAATAGTACTATCACTTGTAACTGTTAAAATACCCGATGATATAATAATAGTAGCATACGGTATTTCATGATATTTTACTGTAGCACACGGTATTTTACAGTACCACACGGTATTGCACAGTATTGATATTATTGATCTGATAAAGTAGTATTTATCAATAATTGTTGTTACACAGTATTTTGCATTATTGAATCAATGATTATCGTTGCATAATATTTCACATTATTGATTAATAATTATCACAATAGTTTATATTATTGAACCAATAATTGTTACAGTAGCTTATGCATTGTATTAAATTAATAACTGTCACAGTAACGTGTTCTTACATTATTTTTGAATTATTATTATCACTGTTGTATTATTACTTTAATTATTATAGTCCATTGTTACTTGGTATTTTAGGTATTAAGACAGATTCATTATTTGAAGAGCACTCAAATATGTGATATTAATGCATTAAGTCAATAATGCAGAAGATAAATAATATATAAAGTTATTTATTTTATTATAATATATTATAATATAAAGCTTTGTTTTATATGATTTTTTTCCAAAAAGTTGCATATTGCAACTGATCTGTTCTTTCTTCTTTTTCAAAGCTAGTGTGCCACTTACCGTACACGCGAAGTTTTTTTTTTCCCCCCCTCAAGTTAGGTGTGCTCCTTCAGTACACTTTGTCAAAATTTGTGAGCTGCTCTCTCCCTATAAATAAGTTGCTCAGTTGAGCAACGAAGAACACACTAAAAACACAAAATTCTTTTGCTGATATATTGTGAGTATACTTTAAGTGTGGTAAGGCTATTATGAAGTTTTGCTAAAGCCTAAAAAGAGTGTAAGAATTTTTCAAGTGAGTCTTATATTTAAAAGTAATATTTGCACAAATACCCATTTCACATAGTATTTACAAATCTTCTTTTATAAGACTTTTCATTTAAAAGATTTGTTTGAAAAGCTTCATTTGAAATATTTTATTTTGAAATATTACTTTAAAAACTATTTTAAAATTATTATAATTTATTTTGTACACTACACAGATTTATGTTATATAAACACTTTTGGTAGTTCATAATATACGAGTTATTATACAGCATAAAATTTATATGTGGTAGTTACGAATTATATTATAAATATATAGGTTGGTTCGTTACATTTAAAGAAGTCTCTTTTCACGTGTTAAGGTAAATGATATCATTTTTTTTTTCATACTCTTAAACTTACTATGGTAAGTATTGGTCAGTAAAATTCTCTGAAATGATTATATGCTCCTTTATAGATTGTGCTTCATTTAATACCATTTCACATGAACCTTCCTACTTACTTGAACCTTCTATTGAACTTTAACCGTTATTTTTGAGCTATGGATCTTGAATATTATTTTTGAATTTGACTCCACATCGTGTTGACAATTTGGGCATTATTTGAATATGCACAAAGTAAATTTGCAAACTTCTAATGTCTATTGTTTATCCTATTATTCTCTTTCTTTTGTCAATCATATACACCACTACTATTTATTTTAATCATCAATAATCAACTTTTTACGAATATCTGTGACCGGAGACACAGATGATAGGATAAATGTGATATAATGGTGGAGTGCCTTTGATTGCACGAGGTGAAAATTTTCTTTGGCCTGGGGTAAAGAAGAACCGTTGTTTGGTATGATCATGACTAGTGGTATTTCAGATGATAAAAGTTGATGATATTTTTCTGAAAAAGAGAAGCTAGTAGACATTATAGTCTGTACGATTCTCCTAATGGATTGTTTATTCCGCTGTAAATATTTGTTGAAGTCTTATTGTTTATTATATTCCGTCATTCCATTGCAGTTGTTGATCTCAAATTTGTTGTCTATTGTATTCAATCAAGAACTCAACTGTTGAAGGCTAATGATAATTTTCTCATTTGTTATCTTAGTCATGATATTTTTTACTGGGCTATTTGTGCTCACCCTTTATTTTTATTCTATTAATCTTCAGTAGGAGATGAGAGAGTAGTTGGGTCTAGCCGGGAGATAAAGTGAAGATCCGAGAGATAGTTGTAGTAGTCTTAACATGTTGTAAAATTGTGTGGTAATAATAATGAAGACTTAGTTGTGTATTGTATTGTTGTACCATATTGTAATAGTGGTTGTGGAATTTGACAATTCAAGTTTAGACTGTGTAGGCACGAATTTGGGGGTGTCACAAAACTAATCAGTTTGTAAGGTCCTTGGATAACATCTCTAAAACGCTCGTAAGTGCTATCTTTTTCAACCCTTCTCTTAAACCACTGTTGGAATTTTTCAGTCGTGAATGCTTCCAACTATGCTGCATTTAATGTGACGCCCCCAAATCTAGGCCTACATAGCCCAATTTGAGACGCCATAAAATACATAATTTCTAATACAAATAGTACATAGAACAGAAATACAAAACTCAATAATACACAACTAAGTCTTCACTATTATTGCCACACTATATACAACATGTGAAGACTACAATAGCTAACACTCGGACCATCACTCCATTCCCCTGCTAGACCCGGCTACTCTCTCATTTTCTGAAAAACAATGGAACAAAAGAAAGGGTGAGCTCAAATAGCCCAGTAAGAAATATCATGACTAAGATAATGACAAATAAATTATCATTAGCCTTCAACAGATGAGTTCTTAATTGAATATAATAGACAATAAGCTTTGTATCAATAATAGCAGAGGAATGAGCAATCTATTAGAAGAATAATGCAGACTATAATGTCCACTCGCTTCTATTTTTAGGAAAAACATCATCAACTTTTATCATCTTTAAACACCGCTGGTCATGATAATATAAATTTCCAGTTCCTGATTATAATCATGCCAGTCAATAGTTCATCTTTGCATTACGTGCCAAAGATATTCAAATATAACACCAACGGTAATGATTATACCAGTTTTCAGCCTTTGGTCATAATCATACCAACAATAGTTCATCTTTGCCCCAGGCCAAAGAAAATATTCACCACGTGCCCTAAAAGACACAATAATTATATCGCCTTTATCCTATCAACTGTGCCCCAGGCCACAGATATTCACAACAACATGGTTCTTGATGATTAGAATAACAACCGTGATTGATGATTGGTTTTTATACCTATTTGTTGGATACTTTTAGACTTGATATTTCGTGAATTCTTTAGCATTAGATGTTAGTTTTTATGTGTTTTAATCTTGTTTAGGTGTTATATTACTTTTATATGTTTTTACTTCATTTTGTAGGATTTTGGAATAAGGGCTTGGTAGATCAAAGCTTAGAGTTGCCAGATTTGGATTTCTTGCTTGCCGTTTACGCAGCAGTCAGTTGCAGCTCAATTTGGACCTTGATCCAACCATTATCTCTCAATTCATCCAACATGAAAGTTGTAGATATACTTCTCAGCTTTCCAAAACATCTTAAATCAACTCAATCGGAGGTCGGATGAGAGAGTTATGCCCAAAACACTGAAGGAGGCTGCAACAGTCAAAAAAGGAATATTTTTGTGCAGTTTGTACTAGCGCCGCAGCGGTGGTTTCCACCGCCGCAGCGGTAGTACAAAACCTGATATTAGCAGAAAGTTTGACCGCCGCGGCGGTGGCTTTGACCGCCGCGGCGGTGGCACTGTTCATACGCGCAGAATCAGTTTTAAAGAGGAAAAACTGCAGCCCTAACATTTCAATCTCATTTTCTTCTTCTTTGGGAGGCGGCTAGAGGTGATTTTGGAGGCCAAAGGATGAAGAGAGCCACCTTCCATGGAGGTTAGGAATGGATTTCAACATCTAAGGAAGCTATGGATTGAATGCTTGGAGCTTGGAGATGGGTGACAACTATCTTCTTCTTCTTTCCTTTAATTTGTATTTCCATTGTTGTTGATTACTTTTTGGAACAATATGGATTAATATCTATCCATTGATCTTGTATCTATGCTTGGTATTGAATCTATAACATGTTTAAGCCATTGTGATTGTTGTTTTGATCTCATTTATCTATGTATATATTGTATGCATGTTTGATGAGGTTTTACTCATTTGTTTTGGCTTGAGCATGGAATTTATGATTGTGTTGGGTGTCTAATGCTTAGTTTAATTGAATCTCTCTTTCTTATTTGGTTGTTGTTGTATTTGTGAGTTCTTTGAGAGAAGGATTTCATTGTGCACGCCAAGTGTTCGATAAAATGCCTAAGTGAAGTTTGTTTTGTATTTGGCTTATCGTTTTGCTTCGTTGGCTTAGGTTTGTAGTCTCTTGGATGGCACCATATGAATTGGGTTATCACATTTAGTTTTTCATGTTTAATTGCTTGGACAAGTGGTTAATTTGGTAACCTATATGAAATTGGAAAACGGATTATAGTGTTTTGACCCGAATGTGATAACATGTGTTATGCTATGTGTTCTTAGGAGCGTATGCATAATTTGTGCGTAGGATAGACATATACCTATGTGCCACATGTAACCAATGTGAGAATACGTGCTTCAAATCCTTGCGTTGCTATTTCTCATAGACATATAGTGAAATGCTTAGCTTGGGTGTCCTTGTCTGAATTCTGTCGAATGGGATAGGTTTGGATTTGGTATGTTTATATGTCCTTCAAAAGAGGCATGTAAATACTTTTGTATTCTCGGTTAACCAGTCATCGTGACCGGAAGACCAAATAGGGAGAGTGAGGAGATTTAAATGAAGTATTGGGAGAAAACGTAATCATAGGTTCATCTATCTTTACCGTTTTAGTAGTTTAAATGTTAATTTGCATTATGTCCATTTACATTCCACTTCCTTCATTCAATCAAATGTTCGAACTAAGATCGACTTGATAGGCTCGATATTTGGGAAATCGTTAGAACTAATTCCTCGTGGGATCGATACTTTACTTTCACTTTATTACTTGTTGACCGCGTATGCTTGCGCGTTATTGTTCATTCAAACGAACTCGATGTCGGAACTTTACTACTAAATAAACCGTTCCGATTTCGCTCAGCAAGTTTTTGGCGCCGTTGCCGGGGAATTAGTTTCTAATTGTTTTTTCGCTATTGATTTCATTCGACTTGGTCTTTGTTTAAACTTGCATTCCTGTTTTTAATTTTCGCTTGAACTTTTGATTGTTTTTGCGACATTCTCAAAGTTCGGAATAAAAAAATAAGAAGTCGGGCTGAAGACTATAAAACAAGCGCTAACTGGGAGGCAACCCAGGTTTACCTAATGTTTTGTTTAGTTTTGCTTTTCATACACAGGTCATATCTTAGCAAATCGCAAGAGCCGGTTGCGGAAGGCGACAGTTGACAAATTGACCCAATTTTTCAGGGAAGTCCCTTGTTTTTAATTCTTTCGTTGCATATTGTGAGGACGTTGTCAATTCTGAGTTTGGGGGTCATTTGTGTTTTGTTTTGATATGATTAGTGTTGTTTTAGTTTATTTTATTTTGTTTTAGGGTTTTGTATTTAGTTTTATTATTTTTTGCTTTTATTTGTATTTAAGTTTTGAATTTTGTGGGTATATTCTCTGCAAACCCTCACGAGACACAACTCGTCCTCTTGGGCAACCTTGGGGTTGAACGGCTTGTTGCACGTGCTAAGTGCAATCGTGTTTCCTACGAAAATGGATTATTTTTTTTAATGTTATTTTTGTTTTGTTTTCGTCTGTTTATGTTTTTGTTTTTGTTTTGTTTTCATTTGTCTTTGTTGTTATTTTGTTTTCGTTTGTTTCGTTTTAGAGTCGTTGTAGTATGTGTTTGTGTATCTTGAGCCTTGTTTTGATATGATTAGAACTTTAATCGAGGATTGGACTACTGATTGTTCTTATGATAACTCGTAGAAAATGGATTTACGTTGCTTAGTCTGTGTGCTTGACTTGTGGTTGGTTTTTACATTGCTTGTGATCCCTTACACTTTGAGCACATATCATTTGTAATAGGCTAGTTTTATGCTTAGAGAATGCTTATATGACCGAATGCTTGTGGAAGATTACACTCAACTCTTGAACGCGTTTAAATATCACTTGAAACGAAACACTAAATGTTTGAATAGCAAACCATGGGGTGATTGAGATGGAGCGTAAAACGCACTCAATCATAAACACATGCTTAGGTGAGACGGAGCGTAAAACGCATTCACCTTTAAAATAAAAAAATAATAATAATAAAAAAAAATACAAATAATACAAATAAAATGAATTAAATAGTAATCATGTGATGGATTGTGATGGAGCGTAAAACGCACTCATCCATAAACACGTGATTAGGTGAGAAGGAGCATAAAATGCACTCACCTACAATTTTTGGACGAGTGATGTGATAACAAGTTCGTGAGTTGTTGTTTTTCTTTCAATAAGGTAATGTGGTCGCTTAAGCTAAATCGAGCTATAATTAGTTTGTTGCAAATGGTTCACACACACACACATGTGGATCATGAGTAATGTATGATTAACGTATTGTTGAAATTCTAGACTTTGCGATAGTTTTGAAATTTTCTTGTAGTTATTATTTGAAGTAAATCTTTGTGGTCATTTTGTTTTTCATATCGATTCATTGCTCAAGTTCGTGTTATTTATTTTTGTTTGTATAGTTTGCCTTTGTTTTGCTTGAGGACAAGCAAATGTTTAAGTTTGGGGGTATGTTGGTTATTTAATGTTTTACGTATGCTTAGAGTACTCCTGACCTTGATAATTTGTGATTCTTCAAGTAATTTCCTGTGATTTTTAGCTAGTAATTTTTTTTTTTTTTTTTTTTTTGATCTATTTATTTAGTTATTTTGTTTATATAGTTTGTCTTTGTGTTGCTTGAGGACAAGCAAATATTCAAGTTTGGGGGTATTTGATGATTGGTTTTTATACCTATTTGTTGGATACTTTTAGACTTGATATTTCGTGAATTCTTTAGCATTAGATGTTAGTTTTTATGTGTTTTAATCTTGTTTAGGTGTTATATTACTTTTATATGTTTTTACTTCATTTTGTAGGATTTTGGAATAAGGGCTTGGTAGATCAAAGCTTAGAGTTGCCAGATTTGGATTTCTTGCTTGCCGTTTACGCAGCAGTCAGTTGCAGCTCAATTTGGACCTTGATCCAACCATTATCTCTCAATTCATCCAACATGAAAGTTGTAGATATACTTCTCAGCTTTCCAAAACATCTTAAATCAACTCAATCGGAGGTCGGATAAGAGAGTTATGCCCAAAACACTGAAGGAGGCTGCAACAGTCAAAAAAGGAATATTTTTGTGCAGTTTGTACTAGCGCCGCAGCGGTGGTTTCCACCGCCGCAGCGGTAGTACAAAACCTGATATTAGCAGAAAGTTTGACCGCCGCGGCGGTGGCTTTGACCGCCGCGGCGGTGGCACTGTTCATACGCGCAGAATCAGTTTTAAAGAGGAAAAACTGCAGCCCTAACATTTCAATCTCATTTTCTTCTTCTTTGGGAGGCGGCTAGAGGTGATTTTGGAGGCCAAAGGATGAAGAGAGCCACCTTCCATGGAGGTTAGGAATGGATTTCAACATCTAAGGAAGCTATGGATTGAATGCTTGGAGCTTGGAGATGGGTGACAACTATCTTCTTCTTCTTTCCTTTAATTTGTATTTCCATTGTTGTTGATTACTTTTTGGAACAATATGGATTAATATCTATCCATTGATCTTGTATCTATGCTTGGTATTGAATCTATAACATGTTTAAGCCATTGTGATTGTTGTTTTGATCTCATTTATCTATGTATATATTGTATGCATGTTTGATGAGGTTTTACTCATTTGTTTTGGCTTGAGCATGGAATTTATGATTGTGTTGGGTGTCTAATGCTTAGTTTAATTGAATCTCTCTTTCTTATTTGGTTGTTGTTGTATTTGTGAGTTCTTTGAGAGAAGGATTTCATTGTGCACGCCAAGTGTTCGATAAAATGCCTAAGTGAAGTTTGTTTTGTATTTGGCTTATCGTTTTGCTTCGTTGGCTTAGGTTTGTAGTCTCTTGGATGGCACCATATGAATTGGGTTATCACATTTAGTTTTTCATGTTTAATTGCTTGGACAAGTGGTTAATTTGGTAACCTATATGAAATTGGAAAACGGATTATAGTGTTTTGACCCGAATGTGATAACATGTGTTATGCTATGTGTTCTTAGGAGCGTATGCATAATTTGTGCGTAGGATAGACATATACCTATGTGCCACATGTAACCAATGTGAGAATACGTGCTTCAAATCCTTGCGTTGCTATTTCTCATAGACATATAGTGAAATGCTTAGCTTGGGTGTCCTTGTCTGAATTCTGTTGAATGGGATAGGTTTGGATTTGGTATGTTTATATGTCCTTCAAAAGAGGCATGTAAATACTTTTGTATTCTCGGTTAACCAGTCATCGTGACCGTAAGACCAAATAGGGAGAGTGAGGAGATTTAAATGAAGTATTGGGAGAAAACGTAATCATAGGTTCATCTATCTTTACCGTTTTAGCAGTTTAAATGTTAATTTGCATTATGTCCATTTACATTCCACTTCCTTCATTCAATCAAATGTTCGAACTAAGATCGACTTGATAGGCTCAATATTTGGGAAATCGTTAGAACTAATTCCTCGTGGGATCGATACTTTACTTTCACTTTATTACTTGTTGACCGCGTATGCTTGCGCGTTATTGTTCATTCAAACGAACTCGATGTCGGAACTTTACTACTAAATAAACTGTTCCGATTTCGCTCAGCAGTGATATAGATGATGAATCAGAAGAAACAGTATGATCAATAAATATCAAAAGTTTATGATTTTTCTTTGTGCAGATTCAAATAATGTCCAAATTGCCAACATGATGTGGACTAAAATTCAAGAATGATATTTCAGATCCACAGTTTAGAATAACAGTTAAGGTTTAATAGAAAGATTTAGAAAAATAGGAAGGTTCAGTTGAAATAATATTAGATGAAGCGCAAACTATGAAAGAATATGTATTCATTTCAGGAAACTTTACCAACAAGAGACAAGTAAGAAATGAATACGAAGAGTAATTCACCAAACATGCGGTAGTCCGCGTAGTCAGGTTATTCCCACAATTTAATAAGGAATGAATACGAAAGGTTATTCACCAAACATGCGGTAGTCCGCGTAGTCAGGTTATTCCCACAATTTAATAAGGAATGAATACGAAAGGTTATTCACCAAACATGCGGTAGTCCGCGTAGTCAGGTTATTCCCACAAATTAATAAGGAATGAATACGAAAGGTTATTCACCAACAGTCGGTAATCCGCGCCGAAAGGTTATTCCCACAATTTAATATATGGAAATAAATACGAAAGGTTATTCACCAACAGGCGGTAATCCGCGCCGTAAGGTTATTCCCACAATTTAATATATGGAAATAAATGGCACATCTTATGAGTAAGAAAGAAACGATATTATTTTCGAGAATCAAATAGTGATAATCCCTTACCATAGTAAGTTTGAATAATGGAAGATGAAAAAGATGGTATCCCTTACCTTAACACGTGACTAGATATGAACTCGTACACTTATAGCTCTTTACAAATACTCAAGATGACTTTAGCACACTCAAGGAGAACTTATACCAAGAAATATTTGGAGAGTGAAAGAAAGAATAAGCAAGGAAGTTTTTTATGAAAAATCCTTAAGTTAAGGCCTCTATTTATAGCAAAAATCTTATCATCACCAAGATTTCCTAATTTAATCCAAACCGTATATTTCAAGATAATGTTTAATCCATACCACTCATTTCATCTACTAAGATTTTCTTAATCTAAACCATTCATTTAAAGATCATCTTTTAATCTATACCATTCAATTTACTTTATATATAAAACAACTAACTTTAAATAAATCAATTAACTTTATATAATTTATCATAATAAAAACAAATAACTTTATCAATTCAATTATTCAACAATAATTCACAATTATTTATTACTATGGCTAATTGTTATAAATGCAGTGTAGTTGGCTTTTCGAGTTAGATAAACAGGAAAATCAACTAATAATAGAATACAACAGTTTAATCAATATCATAAAAGAGATAACAATAATGCTGAAAATAAATAAGAAAATAACACGTTACTGTGTAATGACAATTATTGATTCAGTAATGTGAATTATTGTGCATATGCTACTGTGACAATTATCAGCTCAATAATATGAATTATTATGCATGTGACAATTATTGGTTCAATAAAGTCAATATAGTACAATAACCACTTTATCAGTTTAATAATATGAAACACTGTGCAATACCGTGTGCTACAGTGCAATACCGTGTGCTACTGTGTAATACCGTGTGCTACTGTGTAATACCGTATGTTACTATTCTTTTACCATCGGATATTTTAACAGTTCAAGATGATAATGTCGTTGACTATATTTATTTAGAAAGGTTACGTATATCGCTTTCTATATCCGACAATAAGTCGTTGTGGGGGTCCACCATTATTTTGTTATTTCGGCGCCGTCGTACGAATCAAATATTCCCCGACAAAACGAATATTCTCCGACCAAACGAATATTGTCCGACATAATAAAATTTGCACATAACATCCTTAACTTTTAACCTTATCAATTTAACCACCTACTGTTTCAGGAAATATATATATATGAATAAAAATTAAATTTTGTATTTCATAAAATTCGGGGTCTTACAACCTCCCCTCCTTATGAAATTTCGTCCCCGAAATTGACGTACCTGGCATTTCGAAGAGATAAGGATACTTAGATGTCATCTCAGATTCTAGCTCCCAGGTCATTTCCTCAGTATCTTGGTTTCTCCATAAAACTTTAACTCGAGGTATAACCTTTGAGCGTAGGATCTGTTCCTTCTTATCTAAGATCTTGACAGGTACCTCCTCGTACGTTAAATCATCGGCTATAACGTCCGGTTCTAACTCAATGACGTGGTTTGGGTCCTTCACATATTTACGTAACATAGATATGTGAAAAACGTTATGGATGCGAGACATACTTGGTGGTAGGGCTAGTCTGTAGGCTACGGTTCCTACTCGATCGAGAATTTCAAATGGGCCAATAAATCGAGGGTTGAGCTTTCCTCTCTTTCCGAATCTCGTAACTCCTTTCCATGGAGAAACACGTAAGAATACATGATCTCCGACGTTGAATCTCTCATCTCTCCGATGAAGATCAGCATAATTCTTTTGTCGTTCTTGCGCGGTCTGTATTCGTTGTCGGATCATTTGGATCTTTTCTGTTGTCAAGCGTACCAACTCGGGTCCCAACAATTTTGCTTCTCCTACTTCATTCCAACATACTGGAGAGCGACACTTTCGTCCATACAAAGCCTCAAATGGAGTCATACCTATGCTTGCTTGGTAACTGTTGTTGTAAGAGAATTCAACCAATGGCAAGTACTTGTCCCAACTTCCTTTGAAGTCTAGCACGCAAAGACTCAAAAGATCTTCGAGAGTCTGAATCGTCCTTTCAGATTGTCCGTCTGTTTGAGGATGGTATGCAGAACTAAATCGTAGCTCGGTGCCCATAGCTTTTTGTAGACTGATCCAAAAGCGTGAAGTGAATCTAGGATCTCGATCAGAAACTATGGAAACTGGCATGCCATGTAATCTTACAATATCATTTACGTACATACCGGCCAGACGCTCGAGTGAAAAGTTTTCTCTTATAGGCAAGAAATGAACAGACTTGGTCAATCTATCTACGATGACCCAAATCGCATCAAAACTTTGAGAAACTTTGGGAAGACCCGTTACGAAGTCCATAGTGATGTGTTCCCACTTCCATTCTGGAATTTCGAGTGATTGCAATGGACCTTTAGGCACTTGATGCTCTGCCTTGACACGTTGACAAGTTAAGCACCTTGAGATGAACTCTGCAATCTCCCTCTTCATATTGTTCCACCAAAATGTATGTCGAAGATCACGATACATTTTGGTACTTCCCGGGTGAATTGCAAACGGTGTGTTGTGTGCCTCCATCATGATTTTATGTTTCAATTCAGGGTCGTTAGGAACACAGAGTCGAGAGTTGAGTCGAAGTATTCCTTTCTCGTCGATTCTTGCTTCTGGAATAGTACCTTCTTGTACTTTCTTCATCATACTCATCATTTCCGGATCAGTAGCTTGAGCAGCTTTAATTTTATCAATTAAAGCTGGTTCTACTTGTACGTGCGCAATCTTCATGTGGGTCCCTGGTTGCTTTAATTCTATCTCCATCTTTTATAAGTCGTACAAAATACATTTTTGCGTAGTCAGCATTGCACTTGTACTCGCATAAGATTTTCTGCTTAAAGCATCAGCTACAACGTTTGCTTTTCCTGGGTGGTACTGGATGGTGTGGTCGTAATCCTTTAACAGCTCAAGCCAACGTCGTTGCCGCATGTTGAGTTCCTTCTGGGTGAAGAAATACTTGAGGCTTTTGTGATCCGTGAAGATTTCCACTTTCTCCCCGTACAAGTAGTGCCTCCAGATTTTCAATGCGAAAACAACTGCTGCCAACTCTAAATCATGAGTAGGATAATTTTTCTCATAATCTTTGAGTTGTCCAGAGGCATAGGCTATAACTTTTCCATGTTGCATAAGTACACAGCCTAGACCTTTGCCTGAAGTATCGCTGTAGATAACAAATTCCCCCGATCCTGATGGTATAGTCAGAACAGGAGCTGAAATAAGTCTCTTCTTAAGTTCTTGAAAACTCTTCTCGCATTCCTCGTTCCATATGAATTTTGTGCTTTTCCGAGTCAGCTGAGTTAATGGAGTGGCGATTCGAGAAAATCCTTCTACGAATCTCCGATAATAACCAGCTAAGCCCAGAAAACTTCGGACTTCACTTGCGGACCGAGTTTGCTCCCAATTTAATATTGCTTCAATCTTTGCAGGATCAACTGATATTCCCTGACTGGAAATCACATGCCCAAGGAACGTGACTTCCTTAAGCCAAAACTCACACTTCTTCAGCTTGGCATACAACTTGTTCTCACGTAGCTTTTGGAGTATTAATCTCAGGTGTTGTTCATGATCCTCACGACTCTTGGAGTATATAAGAATGTCATCAATAAAGACAACTATAAAATGATCCAAATATTCTTTGAATATCCGGTTCATCATGTCCATGAAAGCTGCAGGAGCATTTGTTAGTCCAAAAGGCATGACTAAGAACTCATAATGCCCGTAGCGGGTTCTGAAAGCAGTCTTTGGAATGTCATCAGCTTTAACTTTTAACTGATGATATCCAGAGCGGATATCAATCTTTGAGAAATGTTGAGCACCATGCAATTGATCAAATATGTCATCAATTCGAGGTAACGGGTACCTGTTTTTGATGGTGACATGATTCAACTCTCGATAGTCAATACACAATCTCATACTCCAGTCCTTCTTCTTGACAAAAAGAACAGGGGCACCCCAAGGCGATGCACTCGGACGAATGAAACCAGTATCTAACAATTCCTGTAGTTGGACATTTAGCTCTTGAAGTTCAATAGGAGCCATTCGGTATGGGGCTTTGGAAATAGGCTTGGTATTGGGTTCAAGATCAATACAGAATTCAATTTCCCGATTTGGAGGTAAGCCGGGAAGTTCATCGGGAAAAATATCAGAAAACTCATTAACAATAGGAATATCATTCAAGTTTGACACATCTTTGTTCAAGTCAGTGACATGAGCTAAAAAGGCTTGACATCCGTTTTTCAATAAACGAGTGGCTTTATGGCTAGAAATGACAGTTATGGATTTCAATGGTTTAATGGTTTGAATTTGTATGACAGGTTGATTAGGAATATGAAAACTAATGATCTTTTGAAAGCAATCAATTTTAGCATGATGATTAGTCAACCAATCAATTCCTAAAATCACATTAAATTCATGCATTTCCAAAGAGATAAGGTCAACGGGTAATATAAGGCTATTGATTTGAACTAAGCAAAATTTATATACCGTAGACGTAATGGCTATTGCTCCTAATGGGGTTTCAACTGATAAGTCAAAGTCCAAATTATCAGGAGTTAAGTTTAATCGTTGAGCACACGTAGGTGAGACAAAAGAATGGGTAGAACCAGTATCTAACAGGGCATAGACTTCATGAAAATTTATGAATAGCTTACCGGTTATCACCTCGTTCGGGTTTCGTGCCATTTGGGATGTCACAACAAAAGCTCTCCCTTGAACTACAGATTTTCCCTTATCCGTGCTAGCTTTTGGTACCATCATTGCAGCTGGACTTGATTTTGAAACAAGACAAAATCGAGCCACATGACCTTCTTTTCCGCAACTGTAGCACAACTTGGACTGTTGAGTACAGTTTGGGCTGATGTGACCCTCCTGACCACACTTGTAACATCTTACCGGTGGTCGATCTCCTCCCCTTGGTACTGGTGCTGGTGCTGGTACTGGTGCCGGGGCTCTTCCATAATCATTATGGAATCTCTTTCTCTTGAAATTATTCCCACCGGATTCTCCTCTTCTATTATTCGATGCGTGATTACTACCGAAGTGCTGGTTACCTCCCTTATGGTTCTCGTTCCTGTGATTGTTGTCATTTCTCTCTCTACACTGATCATTGACTCTTGGCTGCAATTTTTCATCTGTTTGCTCTACCCTTTGAGCCATATCGACAACATCTGAATACAAGGTCAATTTATGAGAGCTCAGCTGTTGACGAATTTCGAATCTCAAACCTCGTAAGAACATTCGACTCATACGTGCTTCGTCATCCACTAGATGAGTCGCGAAACGAGATAGCTCGGCAAACTTAGCTTCATATTGTGAAACTGACATATTTCCTTGCTCTAGTTTTATGAACTCCACCTCCTTCATATGGCGGATGCTTTCTGGAAAATACTTTTCGTTGAACAGCTCTTTGAATTCCAGCCAAGACATTTCGAGAGCCGAATGATGGATGCGTTTTACCGCCTCCCACCAATGGTCTGTCTCCCCTCGAAACATAAAGGTGGCGAATGGCACCTTCTGATCATCTCCACATCGCAGGACATTAAGGATTTTTGTCGTTTGCTTTAACCATGCCTCCGCTTTGAGTGGTTCAGGCTTCCTGAAAAATTCAGGTGGTCCCAACTCTTTAAATTGCTTAACGGTGACAATCCTTGAATTATCAGTGTTTCCATCGTTATGACCACCCCTCGGCTGATTTTGGATAAATTGCATGAAGTTTCTAAAGAAACCATTCTGATTTGCATGATCACCAGCATTATTTTCTTAAGCTGCAGGAGGATTGTTTGTAGCTTCCTGATTCTCAGCTACGTTCGCCTCGGGTAGTGGATAATTCATTCCCTGATTTTCAGAAGTCATTCTTAACTGCGGTCATAAGATAAAGGTTAGTTAAATAAACTGACTCGTCACTTCTTGTCCCCACATTCAAGCGAACTTATTAGATAACAAAATTTTATGTAGGACATACTAGTGACGTAATCTATTCGTCTCTCTCCTCCTACTTCTACCCCAGATCTCCATTAAAGATCATATCCCTAAGCTCGGATACCAAATGTGACGCCCCCAAATCTAGGCCTACATAGCCCAATTTGAGACGCCATAAAATACATAATTTCTAATACAAATAGTACATAGAACAGAAATACAAAACTCAATAATACACAACTAAGTCTTCACTATTATTGTCACACTATATACAACATGTGAAGACTACAATAGCTAACACTCGGACCATCACTCCATTCCCCTGCTAGACCC
This sequence comes from Hedera helix, assembly GCA_947179155.2. Lineage (NCBI taxonomy): Eukaryota > Viridiplantae > Streptophyta > Magnoliopsida > Apiales > Araliaceae > Hedera > Hedera helix. The sequence continues at coordinate 37,490,852 of OX359278.1, forward strand.
GGCTACTCTCTCATTTTCTGAAAAACAATGGAACAAAAGAAAGGGTGAGCTCAAATAGCCCAGTAAGAAATATCATGACTAAGATAATGACAAATAAATTATCATTAGCCTTCAACAGATGAGTTCTTAATTAAATATAATAGACAATAAGCTTTGTATCAATAATAGCAGCGGAATGAGCAATCTATTAGAAGAATAATGTAGACTATAATGTCCACTCGCTTCTATTTTTAGGAAAAACATCATCAACTTTTATCATCTTTAAACACCGCTGGTCATGATAATATAAATTTTCAGTTCCTGATTATAATCATGCCAGTCAATAGTTCATCTTTGCATTACGTGCCAAAGATATTCAAATATAACACCAACGATAATGATTATACCAGTTTTCAGCCTTTGGTCATAATCATACCAACAACAGTTCATCTTTGCCCCAGGCCAAAGAGAATATTCACCACGTGCCCTAAAAGACACAATAATTATATCGCATTTATCCTATCAACTGTGCCACATGCCACAGATATTCACAACAACATGGTTCTTGATGATTAGAATAACAACCGTGATATAGATGATGAATCAGAAGAAACAGTATGATCAATAAATATCAAAAGTTTATGATTTTTCATTGTGCATATTCAAATAATGTCCAAATTGCCAACATGATGTGGACTAAAATTCAAGAATGATATTTCAGATCCACAGTTCAGAATAACAGTTAAGGTTCAATAGAAAGATTTAGAAAAATAGGAAGGTTCAGTTGAAATGATATTAGATGAAGCGCAAACTATTAAAGAATATGTATTCATTTCAGGAAACTTTACCAACAAGAGACAAGTAAGAAATGAATACGAAGAGTAATTCACCAAACATGCGGTAGTCCGCGTAGTCAGGTTATTCCCACAATTTAATTAGGAATGAATACGAAAGGTTATTCACCAAACATGCGGTAGTCCGCGTAGTCAGGTTATTCCCACAAATTAATAAGGAATGAATACGAAAGGTTATTCACCAACAGGCGGTAATCCGCACCGTAAGGTTATTCCCACAATTTAATATATGAAAATAAATACGAAAGGTTATTCACCAACAGGCGGTAATCCGCGCCGTAAGGTTATTCCCACAATTTAATATATGGAAATAAATGGCACATCTTATGAGTAAGAAAGAAACGATATTATTTTCGAGAATCAAATAGTGATAATCCCTTACCATAGTAAGTTTGAATAATGGAAGATGAAAAAGATGGTATCCCTTACCTTAACACGTGACTAGATATGAACTCGTACACTTATAGCTCTTTACAAATACTCAAGATGACTTTAGCACACTCAAGGAGAACTTATACCAAGAAATATTTGGAGAGTGAAAGAAAGAATAAGCAAGGAAGTTTTTTATGAAAAATCCTTAAGTTAAGGCCTCTATTTATAGCAAAAATCTTATCATCACCAAGATTTCCTAATTTAATCCAAACCGTATATTTCAAGATAATGTTTAATCCATACCACTCATTTCATCTTTTAAGATTTCCTTAATCTAAACCATTCATTTAAAGATCATCTTTTAATTTATACCATTCAATTTACTTTATATATAAAACAACTAACTTTAAATAAATCAATTAACTTTATATATAAAAATAAACAACTTTATATAATTTATCATAATAAAAACAAATAACTTTATCAATTCAATTATTCAACAATAATTCACAATTATTTATTACTATGGCTAATTGTTATAAATGCAGTGTAGTTGGCTTTTCGAGTTAGATAAACAGGAAAATCAACTAATAATAGAATACAACAGTTTAATCAATATCATAAAAGAGATAACAATAATGCTGAAAATAAATAAGAAAATAACACGTTACTGTGTAATGACAATTATTGATTCAGTAATGTGAATTATTGTGCATATGCTACTGTGACAATTATCAGCTCAATAATATGAATTATTATGCATGTGACAATTATTGGTTCAATAAAGTCAATATAGTACAATAACCACTTTATCAGTTTAATAATATGAAATACTGTGCAATACCGTGTGCTACAGTGCAATACCGTGTGCTACTGTGTAATACCGTATGCTACTATGTAATACCGTATGTTACTATTCTTTTACCATCGGGTATTTTAACAGTTCAAGATGATAATACCGTTGACTATATTTATTTAGAAAGGTTACGTATGTCGCTTTCTATATCCGACAATAAGTCGTTGTGTGGGTCCACCATTATTTTGTTATTTCGGCGCCGTCGTACGAATCAAATATTCCCCGACAAAACGAATATTCTCCGACCAAACGAATATTGTCCGACATAATAAAATTTGCACATAACATCCTTAACTTTTAACCTTATCAATTTAACCACCTACTGTTTCAGGAAAAATATATATATGAATAAAAATTAAATTTTGTATTTCATAAAATTCGGGGTCTTACATTTAACCCCGGGTTTGAAGCACACACTTCGTCTTTGAATGAATTGAAACATTAATAACACGGTTTAATTGTAGGTTACACTTTTAAATATTAAATTTTTACAAACACTAGTAGATACGTTATGTATGACGATACTTCGGGCATATTTAGAAGTATGTATGTAGATATAATCCTCAGTATGTTCATTTGTAAAATTCAAAATGTTGGTCACTCCACCAAGATACTCAGTCAGTAATCCCCTACCATCAACCGGTATCCTACGGTACATTCAGCTCCCGTCATCTGACATCTTTAACTGAACAAAAGACACTCTCAAATTAACCAGGGTGATTAGCATATGTGCCTTATGCGTGAATCCTGCATATCTTCAACTCCTAGCTACAGGGGTCAGACTTTTATCCCGTTCCTAGATGCGTCTCCTCACTAGTGCCAATAAACCTTGAGAACATTTTTTCTGATTCAAGAAAATTTCGACAACACCTTCCCATGGTCTCTAAGTACATGAAATAGACCACATCAACGTATTCAAATTATGCACTCAGAAGACATGTAGATATATCAGCCGAAAAATCCTCAAAATAAACAAAATGTACTCAAGTTATTGGCACGGGCCTAACTAAGAGACGTAACATCTAGCAACAGTCTAAACGATGGACTATTCAGCATTCACTCCTAGTGAGTGAATGTCGAACGAGTTTCTAAGTTCCTAATCAAACTAAATGCACAAGTTATTTGAAACCTATTGGTCTAGCTCGTGTAACTTTACAGAACGATATATTGTAAGTTGGAGATACTATATACAAATGTCTCCCTAATTGCTCTTTATGTGAAAATTCTTTCAATAAATTCAGTTCTCTCATTTAATCTATTAATTTGGTTTCTTAATTTTATGCAGGTATGGTGGCAGTAGTGGATATGGTGGTGGTGGTGGTGGTGGCGGCAACTACGTAGGAGGTGGTAGTGGCGGCGGCTACGTAGGAGGTGGTGGTGGTGGAAACGCTTGTTACAAGTGTGGTGAGATTGACATATGACAAACGAATACTAATTGGGTAATCGCGAAGGTGGTGGCTGTAGAAAGTGTAGTGGTGACGGTGGAGGTGGTTGCTACAATTGCAGGGAGGAGAGACGCTTCCCCCCAGATTGCCCGAGCTCACCCTGTTAGAATAAGTTCTCTGTCTCATTCTAACGATTTGAGCTCGGGCAATCTGAGGGGAAGCGCCCCTCCTCCCTGAAGTTGTAACAACCACCTCCACTGCCACCACTATACCTTCCACTTCCACCACCTCCTCCTCAACCGCCCAATAACATTCATTTGTCATATGCCAAATCTCACCACACTTGTAACAAGCGTCCACCACCAACTCCTCCTTTTACGCCGCCACCACTACCATTGTATTCACTGTTGTCATCATACCCTATATGAAAAGGAGGCCAGATTAATGAATTAAGGGAGAAAACTGAATTTATTAGAAGATTTTCACATAAAGAACAATTAGGGAAACACTGTTATATAGTATCTTCATCCTACAATATATTGTTTTGTAGAGTTACACGAACTAGTCCACATGCGGGGTCTAAGCTCCTAACCAAACTACATGTATAAGTTATTTGATTAAATTGGGACTATTCAATATTCACCCGTTAGGAGTGAATGTCAAACGAGTAACGTTCCACGGAGAGTATTGCTGCTTAGGAGTACAAATAAATAATTAAAGAGATTTTTGGTGAATTAATCGAAAAGTTGTAAAAGGCAGTTGCCTTGTCCTTTGATTTAAGAATATTTGATCATATTTAATTTATTTATTTATATTAAATATATTATTTTATTTTTTTAGATAGTTTATACTATACTATATTATATTATTTAATTTATTTTATTTTTAAATTTAAAAAATTTAATTTTCTATTTACTTTAAATTATTTAAATGTTATTATATTATAATATTTAATTTAATTTAATTTAATTATTTTATTTTAGTTTATGTTATTTATTTTTATTTAATTTAATTATTATTATTATTTTTATTTTATTATATTTTGTTTAGATAATTTGTATTATAGTATATTATATTATTTAATGTAATTTAATTTAATTATTTTATTTTATTTAATGTAATTTTTTATTTTATGTTAGTTCATTTTATTTTATTTTATTAGTAGAAAATTAAGTAAATATTAGTTAATTTATTTTAATATTGAAAAACTAATAAAATACATAAATATATATAGGGCCTACAAATATTACAATCGAAGAATTCTGACAAAAATTCTATCAGAAATAGCAAATACACCGAGGTATAAGTTATTACGCAATCCGTATCGCAACAAGAATGATAAAGCAGAAAAATCCATATATATATACTAAATAATATCAATGAATCATAATGAAATGAAACCTCATCATCAATGAAATAATATAATTCCGAATGGAACGAGAAAAGACAAAATCAATCCCAAAATGGTCTGACAGTCCCAATTCATAAAGCAATCTCAATTCATAATACATAATTTTCAATTCATAACCACATCCCGATTCATAATTGCAAATATTTATAAGATTTTAGTTTGAAAGGGAAGCAAACATGATAAATCAATCAAGTCCCCCGTGATTTAATAATAAAATAATTATTCATAAAATTTTAAATATATGAGATCTTGAAATCTATTCTTGTCAAATGTAAAAAATTTAAAATTCCGCCCAAGCTAGCAACAAAAAAAAAAAAACATGATAAGCCACCATAATTTGAAAAAAAAAGTCAAAAGAAATTTCAAAGGGAAAAAAACTAAAATAGATAGAGTAGGGAGGGGAGAGGAAATAAATCAAATACCATCATGAAAATAATCATAGGGCATTCAAATGGGAAGATCAACAACCGGAGGATCCGTACTAGACAAATTTAATGTCACATTGTCACCTAAACACCAACTATTCTTACAAATAAAAAAATATATTAACAACATCAGCTAGAAAGAAAAAAAAAATTCTTAATAGGACAAATTAGACAACCAAGAATACTTAGCAACACTTCCATTAGCAAAATCCCTCTATTTAAAAATTAAATTAAATTAAGATCAGAACAGCAATGGCCTTAAAAAAATTCAAAGAGCAAACAAGAAAAAATGGGCCTCCAATTTGTTGGGTTAGTTACCAGTAAAGGGCTTGTGCTTATCACAAGGGTCTAGCTGATTACACCAGGGAAGACGTCACGACTTCCCAGACCTCCCCGCAATTCCTAGGGCGATCAAATTCCAATTCCTCGGCCCCAACTTGCTTTCAAGTTCACACAAAACCCGTCTTCCTCGGGCGACCACGATCCCCTTAATTACTTTGCTGCCACTCTTTCCCTCTCTATCACCTTCAACAACCGCCACCGCATCGGCGTAGTTTTCAGCCGTTTCTTTCATTTGAATCATCGTTGTTTCTTCCCCTCACTATTTTTTTGGGGTGGGTATGCTTTTTCTCCCTACCTTTGTATATGTGAAATAAGTATGTGCAACCGTGCCTACCTGCCAAAGTCCAAACTGCAAAACAATGTTAGCGGAAATTGAATCGAAATTACTGAGCAAAGATTTCGTATTCCCCTCTCCACGTTATATCAGGCAGTTTTTTTTTAAAAGATCACCGTATACTGTCACATTTTGTTCAGTTATGTCATCGAAAATGATTTATATGTCAAAAAAATTATGATAAAATTGGATTTAAATTTATGTTATTTAGATTTAACATAAATTTATCATTATATTATACGTAACAAGATTTGATTCTTAAGTAAGATGTCTCTCCTTTGTAGGCGAATAGTTTCTTTAGAGCCTTTTTTATATTGCAACAAATATAAATTGATTTTTATTGCAAATAAAAATAATGATATAATTTCTAAAAAAATTACACCCTTCAACTATGTTTACTTGTCCAACTTTCTTTTTTAATTTATTTCAAATTTAATTGTTCTCTTTTTATTTTAATACTATTTTTTACCTTATTTTTTTAATACTATCTTTTTTTAACTTTATTAAAAAAATTCATTGAAACAACCTGACATATAGGGGTACACAACGGTCGATTTGGTCGGTAAAAAAATAACCACATCATTTAAGTTTGTTATAAAAAATTAAAAATCAAAACCGTCCAAATTTTTACTCTGTAATCGGTTATCGGTTTATTCAGTTATCGATTAAATCGGTCGGTTTAATCTATTTAGTCGGTTCACCTCATGTACATATTCTGTATCATCCCATTTTTGACTAAAGTGATTTAAACAAAAGTTAAGAATTTCATCTTCCCCATTAAGTTTATTTTTAGACATTTCTTGAATCATGTTTGTTTCAACGGGTTGGTCACACAAATCACTAGATTGTTTTCCCACATTAAACACATTTAAGTCAATTGTCATGTTCTCAAATGTCAATTTCATTAGTCCATTTATATAATTGATTAACGCATTAAAGGTTGCTAGAAATGGTCTACCTAAAATAACAGGAATTTGACCGTTGGGATTGGCAATAGGTTGGGTTTGAAGAACAACAAAATCAATAGAGAACACAAAATCGCCCACCTTAATGAGTACATCTTCAACTATTCCCTTTGGCACTTTGATGGAATGGTCAGCTAGTTAGAGTGTGACTCTTGTCTTTTTCAACTCCCCTAAGCCCAAGGTTTGGTACACAGAAAATGGTAAAAGGTTAACATTCGCTCCTAAATCAAGCAAAGCTTTCTCAATTAAGGTGTCTCCTATGATGCATGAAATAGTAGGACAACCGGGGTCTTTATACTTCACAGGGACTTGGCATGACAAGATAGAACTAACATGGGCTGTTAGAAAAGCTTTCTTAGGAACATGAGTGGTTCTTTTGTGTGTGCACAAATCTTTTAGACATTTAGCATATGAGGGAACTTGTTGAATGGCATCTAGAAGAGGAATATTAATTTTTCACTTGTTTGACCAATTCTAGAATTTTGTCTAACTGGGCTGACTGCTTGTTTGAAATTAGTCTTTGGGGGAATGAGGCATCTGGTTTAAAAACTTTTTCATTTGACTCAGAAGATGTGGTTTGTTCATTTTTTGACAATTGATTGGTAGATTTTGAAGATGTGCGGTTTTCAGGCTGGGCTAATTTTGAAGATGGATTATTCGATTAATCAATTAAAATTTTCTCTTCTTCATTATCAATACCATCATGATTGTTAAAATAATTTTTAGATCTTAAAAAGATTACATAATTCACATGGTTGATTTGGTTGTTTTCAACTTGGTTGTTTTCAAGTGAATTGGCTTGATAAGGTTTTTGATTAGGGACTGGAAATTTCGGATTGGTCTTGGGCTGGCTAGGAAACTTACCCTTCTCTCTTTCACTAACTAGAGTAGCCAATTGACTCATTTGGATCTTGAAACGAGATATAGCTTGGTTAGTTTAGATCTGAGATTTCATTAAAGTTTCCATATTTTTCTCTAACGTATTAAATCTCTTCTCACTCTCATTAGAAAACCCTGGTGGATATTGAGTTGTTGAATTCGAATTTTGGTACGGACTAGGATTCGACTTTTGGAAAGGTTGAAAAGATTGATTTAGAGACTGGTTGACCTGATTTGAAGAGTTATTCGGGTAGGGTCCTTGGTTCCATGCAAAATTAAGATGATTTCTCCAACCTGAATTATAAGTGGGTGCAAATGGATCATTCTTAGGTCTTTGAAATATTGCATTGACTTGATCAAAATCTTCAAGTTGGTTTATACGTGATGGCTCTCTTGTTTTAAAGCTCCAAGTCTTTTAAGTACACCAGTCAACTTAGCTTCGGTGGCAATTGAATTGTCAATTGTATGAATACCCCTAAATGAGCTAGGTTTATCGGTCTCTCGGGTGGTTTCCCATTGCATGGTTTTTTCTGTTAAGTCTTCTAAAAACTTCCAAACCCTTTCCTCATCATTTTTAAAAAAATCCCCCTGACACATTGATTCTAAAATCGTTTTAGTGGAAAAGTCTAAACCTTCGTAGGCAATTTGACACAATCTCCATTTCTCAAATCCATGGTGTGGGCACTGGGATAACAAATTTTTAAATCTATTAAAATATTTCCAAAATGACTCATTTTCAAGTTGGCAAAATTGATGAATTGTAGTCCTAATTTTGGAAGTTTTGTGATTTGGAAAATATTTTTTTAGAAATGTAACAATAAATCCATCCCAGGTTGTTATGGAATTATTTGCTAGGCTATATAACCACTTTTTAACATTATCTTTTAAAGCAAATGTGATCAATCTTAACCTAATCGAGTCTGTCGACATTTGTTGAATTTTCATTAAAGCACAAACTTCTTCAAATTCTTGAAGGAATAAATATGGATCTTCTACCCCAGTGAACTTAGGTAACATATTTATAAAATGCGGTTTAAGTTCAAAATTATTACAAGTTACCAGTGGTAGACCGATGCATGGCGGTTGAGCAGAGCGGGAAGGATAACATCGATCCCTTAAAGAAACGATTTGTGTTACCTCCATTTTTAAAGTGAGATATTTTAAAGTAAATTATGACACTAATCGGGATGTTTTGTCCCTAACCCACGCTTTTTGCATGCACTACTAACAAATAAGCAAATTAAGAACACAAAAACAAATAAGAGAAAACAAAAATAAATAAATAAAAATAAAAACTACTTCTAAGGACAACTTAAATAAAATCTAGACAGCTCTTAACTGTTCCAAGTTACTCTTTAAGGTCCACCAAATTCGAAATTAATCACACCACTAGCCAGATAAGTGTAAGAACGAGGGAGTTTCTCCGTAGGTACGGTGACTAATTAAGTAACCACGCGTTCTTTAGGTGTTTACCTTTTGAACCACTTGCTTAGACACCAGTAGTTTGATTAATTTAAAATTCAGACTCCTCTTAGAATCCCTTGTCCTAATTGAGCTCGAGAGTCCTAGGGGCCAACGTCTGCTTGATTTTATTTAGTCAGTTATGCAAAGTGTAGTTGTTTGTGGGCCAATGAAGGGTGATGAAATCCCTACCTTATCTAGTTACGGGTTTTACCCTTAATGTTAAATTAAAAATAAAAATGCACAAATAAAAAAAACTATAAACAAATAAAATATCCTAAAACTATGTGAATTACGAAAGAATGAGAAATTTGACGTACTTCAATACTCCAGCAATCACCACAGTTTATATTTAACAAAAATAAAATAAAATAAAAACCGAAGCAGGATGTGCTTTATGTGAGTGAATGCATGAATGCGACAATTAGTTTTTAAACTAAAAATAATAAACTAAACAACTACTTTTTTTTTCTTTCTATTTTATCAAAAAAAATAATTAATAAATAGGGAGATACAAAGTACCAAGAAAGCGCAGCAACAAAATATTTGTGTTTTTGCTCCTTCGATCCGTTTCGATAATCCTCAAAAATAAAAATAAAAATATTAGTGAAAAAAAACTAATTCGAAAAAATAAAAATTAAGGAATCTCAAAAAAATTAAATCTAGCCCCCAGCAACGGCGCCAAAAACTTGATGTGATAAAAAATAGTAACTGCAAGTGCACAGCGTCAAATTGAAGAACGGACAAGTACAGGTCGAACCACAGAGACTAAATTAATTTCAATGTTCCTTTAATTTATATTCCAAATAAATTAGAAATAAAAAAAATGGTGGAGATGATTAATTAACTCACTAATGCAAATTAAAAATTAATAACGAAAATTAATAATGAGAAAAAACTACTTAGGAATCCGAATTTACTAAATACTAACATAATAATTAAATTATTTATTTTCTAAATTAATTTTCAATTATTTTTTTCTTCCTTTAAAAATAGTGATTCATATAATTAATATGGGCAAGCATAGATTATGAAAATTTAAAGATTAACTATAACTCATCAAAACTTCATTGAGCAAGCATGAATTATGAAAAACTCATATCTTAACAATAACCTATCAAAACCTCGCAATTAATTTAGAACCAAAACGAATTATGCGCGAAGGTAAAATTGAAGAAATAATAAAATTAGACATTAATATCGGAACGGAAAGAATATAATATTATGCAATACTTAATTTCATCTTCATCTTAGATATTAGAAATTTAGCTAGCCATGGAATTAAAAATTAAACACATAATAATAATTGTATGAAATAAAATAAAAACTAATGAAAAACAATATTAAAAAAACTTTTATTAAACTAATAACTTGAATGAATAACAATACTCCTTGAAACAAAAGCTAAATTCGGGCAGCATGAATGAAAGAAAATAAAACAAAAGCTTCCTCACTCCTTCTATCAAAAGCTGCGGAACATGAAGAAAGAAAAATAAAATAAAATCCTCCTTTACCGAAACTAAAGAGCAAAATAAAATATGAGACACCCTTTTCTCTAAAACAAAACTCCTATTTATAAAAAAAATAAATTGAACCTTAATCTAATTTAGAATAACTTGGACTCTTCTTTCCTTCTTGACTTCAACTTGTACATGGTATCCTACTCTTTATTGGAGTCCAAATAAAAATCAACTTGAAAGCTTCTAGAACTCCTTTTCCAACTCAACTTCAATTATTTATCTATTTTCTGCAAAACAAAATAAAATGTATTAATTAAATAAAATAAACATATAAAATAATAAAAATGAGAATATTAAAATGTATAATTATATGTCTATCAGTTTCCACAAAAATCGGAACCGTGCGAACTACTTAAAATTATAATATAATTATATAATTTAAGATTAAAAAAATAATTTCTATTTTATTTCTCAATATAATTTAGTTTTCTTCTTTTTAATATCTAAAAAATGCATTTTATATATTGACAAATGAGTAAGGGAGGCATCTGACTTAATTCAAGACAATTTTCTACTTAAAGAGGGCTACTAGTGACGACAGAAGATTATCAGCCAATAAAATGGTAGATTCCATCCTCAGCTATTTTGGTTCGTTTCTTTATTGTTTAAAGCAATTTAATCAAAATCTTTTTGAAAAAAAATATATATTGGACCTTGCAAAATTAAAAAATGTATTTTTTATTTTTTATAAAAATTTAGATGTCTACAATAATATTAAATAATAAGAAAAAAATCCCTAGCATACTTTTATAACCAATCAAACAGTTTGAACGGACTGTTTAAACTGAAACTGAATATGTGGATAACCGATTAGAGAGTAAAAATTTAGATGATTTTAATTTTAATTTTTTTATAATTGATGTAAATAATTTGGTTATTATTATTATTTTTAATATAAAATCGACCAAATCGACTGTTGTGCACCTCTACTTACAATTGTGCATGCTTATTTGGTTGCTATTCAACCGCGGAGAAGCACAAACGCGCATTTGGGGAGCGTTTTGGGTCCAAAACGCAAGAAATCGTGAGGTTGGTTTTTGTTCCTTCAAACGTACTGTACTTACTTAATTGGGGATAGATGGATAAAAACTTCATTTAGAAATTGATCCGACATGAAATAGTTTTGATTTGGGGAAGGAAGAGAAATTATTTTGATCGTGAAACTCGAAATGGATGTAAATGGCGACTGGTAAGGGAAAACGGAGAAGACAAAAAAAGGAACGGAGAGGGAAATCATTTGGGCTTGGGCATGCCCAGAAATATCTTGACCAGTGCTTGGATTAGAAAAAATGCTTGCTTAGTGATAATTACTAAATAACCTTATTTTAGCTCAAGTATAAATTAATTAATAAAATGTAATCACAAATATTTCTTATTACTGATTATTATTATTATTATTCTATTACTATGATTCTTAAATTAATTACTATTAGACTGTTTATGACAGTTCTTATTATGTAGACTAACTATTATTTAGAGTAATTTATTATGATTATATATTATTTTTATCATAATAGAACTAATGAAAATTGATATTACATATTAATTCATGCTCTTTTTGTCATTCTGCAATGTTTTTTGCTACAATACCCGCAATTTTAGTCAAATAACAATTATATTTTCAATTGCATAAACTAGTAATAATCGGACGAGACAAAAGTAAATAGACTTTTAATTGCATTTGTTAAACGCAGCTACGATGCACCAGTTGCAGTAATTGAGTAAACCCTGTCATTTATTTTGAAATATTTACATTAATACATAATAACAGACACAAATTAATAATTGAACAATCATGTTTAGGTTTTGAGTATCATTTAACCTATTTTATTTTTACTGTACTCAAACGGGCAATGGCTACATATACATATAATTTTATTCCAAGATGCTTTGGTACAAAAATATATTAAGACAACAATTTTTTATCAAGAAAAAATATTAATAAAAGTTATATTTGATATGTCTAAAACAAGGACAGAATGGAACCTCATTTTTTGAGAGGGGGAATATTTCTAAATACAGACAGTTGTACGATGTATTTTCAAATTAAGCGATAATATCTATCTAATTAATTGTTATTTAAGCCTATAAGGTGTGTGCTTAGCAGGATTGTCTAATACTCCCCCGCAAACCATAGGCTTCTAGGAGCATTTTGAATTTGAAATTTGGGAAATCAACTTGCCAAATATCAAAAAGAAAACATTGGCTAACGAGGTTAGAGTCTAGCAATTAAAATTGAGATACTCAAACCCTTAGATCTCAGGTTTAATTTTCATTTGGAATGAGTTTATTTCTTCTTTTATGTGATTTTTATTTTTTTTTATGTGAGGTTTGTTTGTGAATTTATTTCTTTCTCTTTTAATAAAATTTGATTGCAAATACAGTTTAGTATAAATTGATATATGCCTTACCATTTTTCTTTAGGTAGCTAACCTTTCAAAGTGGGTCAAAAAATTTAAGATTTGTATCACATGTATAAAAGATTTGTATCACATGGATTGTCATTACTCATTAGCCCATTTTATTGTATTCCAAAGTTTGGACAACTAGTAGAACATAATCTAATCAATACTAATATATAACAACGTAAGAGTCGATCCCAAATTTAATTATTTCGAGTCAATTTCGTTGGTCACAAGTTAATTCACCAACTTTGGCTTAACCCAATTTAAATTCTAAAATCGAAGGTCATTCCTTTTCAAACTTTTCCATCTTCTCAATTAAAGAATATGCATAGACATCATTTTACTACATAACATCAATAGTAATATTAGAATTCTAACAGGTCTTTATATATAAAAAAAAGCGTGTGAAAACATTAAATTAAATATCTTTCATTTATTAATGTCGATATATATCTTTAATTTAAAGACTTTTTTTTTTCTTTTCGTTATTCTTACTTTGATGAAAGGATATGCATAAAAATTAGCAACACTAATCCATCCAGATCCAATCAATAAAGTTAGAAAATAAAGGACGTCTAATTTTCATTAGTTTTCACCTTACAAGCGCCTGGACATCATTTTAGTACATAAAGTTCATATCACAGTCAAATACATAAATCTAAATTTTCGTATACACACACACTTCATAAATTCGACAAAAGTATAAGTAACTCCTTGCTAGAATTACAAGTTATTCATAATGGCTCAAACTCCCATGTTGCTCAGTCAATTAACGGGAAAAGATGATCAAACAATCAAAGTCAGAGTAATAAGGATCTGGGATGATGTTAACTAAAACACGGGAAAAATTATGAATAGGAATATCATATTATTGGATGAAGAGATACGCATATTTTCAGTTTACAGTATCTAATATACAAACTAATAGAGTAATTTTCATAACATTTAATTTTCTTTCCAACATCCTATTAATATCTAATATACAAACCAGTTTAGTAATTTTCATAATATTTAATTTTATTTCCAACATCCTATTAATTTGTTCTGTATCATTAAACAGGATCATCACATGTTGTTAGTGTTAAGAGCTAATCAAAGGTCCCCAGTACATGTTCAAGTTGGAAGAGGATAATGTCTATATGATTTCTAATTTTAAAATTCTCCCAGAACCAACTCGATATATAATAAATCAATCAGTACAGAGAAAATCATAATTTTTTTCCACAAAACTACAATAACCAAAGCGAACAACTCAACACTTATTCCTCGATATAAATTTGAGTTATCTACATTTGAAGAGTGCAAGAAATCGAGAAAGAACCAAAGGCAAAAAGAAAGTTGGCAGATCGTGCAATCGAATTTGAGAAAATCGAAGACAACGAATGTGATGAGGACATCAAGAAAAAAAAAATCAAGCTACAAACACCAACAAAAGCTGAGAAACGTCAGACTAGAAAAAATTTCAATTGAAGAGTGCAAATTGATCGTATTCAGTTTCATACTATGATAAATGTTTCACAATCTACATATTTATGCAAATATCACTGCATTATTATTAATGAATTGAAATACTTATTACTTAAACCTTTTTATTTGGCAATTCTGTTATACCAAATGCTTAAATCGTGTAATACTAAAAAAATGCACAAAAAAATTATTGTTATAAACCAATACATAAACAAATAAAAAAAATAAAAAAAAACTCAAATACTCTCTTTTATTTCAATTTAATTTGTATTATACTTTAAATATTAATTCTATTATTGAATATTATTTTTCAAATTATATTCAGATAAATTAATATATTTACAAATTTGCCCATGCCTTGCACGGGCTTTGAAGTTTGTTTATATATAAAGTTGGTGCAACCTACTACGTCTCACTTAATTATTTTTTTTCTGAATTCAACGCCTAAGTTTATAAAATTTCATATTTTAACCTCTCAATTTACTTATATTTTTATTTTATTCATTAAACTAAATTTATAATTTTTAAATTACATCCAAAATATAAATTACACAAACAACACGTGTATCCCGATCCTAATACATATATAAAGGTGAAAGTTTCCTAATCCAAAAAATTATCTTAGGAGTTTATTTGAGTGTGCATTATTTATTTTTCTTCATCTAAGTTTGTATTTGTTTTTTAATGCTGTGAAAAATGAGAACAAAATTGTCGGTTGAACGTGTCTATTAGAATCAGAATTGGTTGATACTCCGGTCCAAATTAGATTAGTTACTACTTGTTTTCGACTAACAGCCGCTTAAACCCGGTGAATCATTAGTTCAACTGTGTACCTCAATTAGCGATTCACGAGTTTGATCGATTCCTTTCTATCCTACCTTTAAATCCCTAACAAAAAAATAAAATAAAATTAGGACAACTTCTATTACTCCTTTAACAGCTTACAATTGTTCCCTCTCTTACGGTCTCACCAGTCACCAGTCCACCATCATCTTTCTCTCACCACCATTAATTGTATCTCTCTTTGTCGCCGCCCTGCCTGGCCCAGCCCTACTTCATCTACATCTTCATTTTAATCTTCTTCTTTACTTTATGTATTATGTAACTATAATACTTAAATATGTCTAAATATATTCCTTAAATTATAGTTATTGTAGTTGTTGAAAATTGAAACCGAATAACCTAAATTAATATTACAATGTTTTAGTTAGTATTTGTAAGTTACTAAATTAGTTGTCATTATCGAAGTATTGAAAATTTATATCAATTGATACTTTATGAAAATTGTGAACAACCTAAATATTACTATGATTGCAGAATTTATTATTTTCAGAAAGTAAATGAATCACATTAATTTGAAATTTAAAAATATATTTCAAATTAATTTTAAAAAATTATTGTTATCCTATATATTTAATAATAATTATCTATGCACAGACTATAGAGTAAAAGTTGTGTACAAATAGTAAAACTTATGTAATATTCGCATACAAATAATATGTGTAAAAAATTCAAATGGCGGATCTTATTTTTTATTTTTATTTTCTCCTTTTTATAATATTTGTGCTTAATTTTTTTGGTATAATCTATGCACATAAATGAAAAACTACTCCTATCAACTAAGGGAGGTTATATACAAGTCCAAGGACAGGCTTCTATTTTTCATGCCTCACAAAAGAAAATGATATACATTATCGATGTTTATGTCGACTTTTTGGTTGCCAGTTAAATAAAAAAATATTAATAATAATTCTTTTGAAAAAATATATTAATACATATATATTATACCCGATATATTTTATAATTATATTTCGACAAATACTTATTGCAATACATAATAGAACTCCTCAGAAAACGCCATCTTGTTGTTTAACTATTGTGGAATATGTAGTATTGTTCTATATAATTCTTGCTCTATGACTACTTAATGGATGTAATTCTCCTTAATCATGTTGTATAGTGCAAAAGTTTGTTGTTATTCAACCTTTTTTTCAATCAAATAATATGTTATATGTAAGATAATATTTTGTAATTTTACTTTCTAAAAGTTAGTTATAGTGGTTATTAATTTCCCCGAATCTTATGGTATATACTTTGAAATAGTGAATCTAATTATTTCTGTACCATTTTATATAAATGCTTTTATATTTATCTACTTTTTTTACCCAATTTTCTTACCCACATATAAGACAAATGAGTGTGGTCCCATCTCATTTCATATTTAACTCAAATAGTGTGGTCCCATCTTATTTCATCTTTAACTCAAATGAGTGGGTTACACTCACTTCTCTTATATGCAGATAAGAAAAATGAATAAGAAAAACGGGTAAATCTAGAATTTTTCATTTTATATTGTACAAAATGTGGCTTCTTCTTTTTTACCTAAATGGATCTATAAAATGGCAAAAAAGGAAAGTTAAACCTAATTGTATTTACTTTTTTTCGCGTAATATAAGTAGTTAATATTTTTCATATTATATTTTGCAGTTGGAGATTAAAATTGCTTGGGGATGTTATATCTTCTATCAAACTTTTCTGAGGATAACATTAAAATTTAAAACAAATCAGTCAATTACCAGCTAGACAAACTATAATATTCTAAAATACCATAATCATGGTTTGTCTGATTATTTTATCTTGCAAGTTAATTAAAATCTAATTACTTATTTGTATATATTCCATCAGAATAATACAATGCCAGATAATCTAACTTATAAATGTTACTGCATGTGATATAAATAAGTTAAACCAAATAAACATTCGAGTATGTTTACAATTCCGAAAAAAGGGAGAGAAAGCATGGAAAACAGAAAAAGTTTAGAAAGTTTAAATAACTTTTTTGATTAATAACAAGAAAAAATGGGCCTTCGATTTTTTGGGTTTGTTACCAGTAAAGGGCCTGTGCTTAACCCAAGGGCCCAGCTGATTACACTACTGAAGACGTCACAACTTCCCAGACCACCCCTGAATTCCTAGGGCGATCAGAATCTAATTCCTCGGCCCCAACTTGTTTACAAGTTCACAAAAACCCCGTCTTCTTACTTTGCTGCCACTCTTTCTCCTAAAAACTTGAATTCATAGGAAAATAAAAATTTTAAAAGAAAATTATATATATTTATCAAAGATTAAAACTCAAAAAAACCCTAAGATAACATATTTATATTACTAAACTACTTTTCTATGACTAATTGAAAAATAGAAATAATTAAATCATAAACTAAATGAAATTATTAAAACTAAAATCCAAAACATGAACGGACTAAATATAAATCTAAACTATTGAATTTTCCTAAATAATAAATAAAAATACATCAAATAATTAAGTAAAACTCCATGAAGAATAAAATATATAGAAATTCGAATATTTCTCGTTATTTTCCACTGCATCATACATTAGAAAAACTAACACTATTACCTTTAATATTAAATGTACAATCATACTCTTTTTTTCTCCCCCCTCTCTCTCTCCTCTATTTTATTATTTCAAGAATGAGAAAAAAATAGTTAGGAGATTAATTAAAATAAACAAGACGATAATAGAGTAATTAAGATGGATAATCTGAAGACAAATTTTTTTCTTAATAAATGTGTATTTTCAAATTAAGACAGATAAATTTGGACAAAAAGAGTAATAAAAATACTTTCTCAATCCTCAAAAGGATCACCAAAGTACAAGTTTCACACAAATTAAGAAAATTAAAGGAGAGGAGCGAGTATAAAATTAGTACCAATTTTGTCCACAATGGACCCTATGCAAGTACACTAATAAATGTCTCTTTTAAACTTAATAAATGTACCCACTTTAGTATTTTTTTTAGGATAAACTAGTCTTTAGGCTTATTTTATACTCCCTCCGTCCTACAAAACCTGGCTTGGTTCAATTTTTTTCAGTCAAATTGAACATTTTTTTAATCATAATTTATAATATTCCCTTATAAATATAGGTGAAGAAATTATAATCACAAGAATGTATGTCCAATTTATTACCACATTCAATTTTTGTATGCTTAAAATTTTTAATACATATGTTTAATTCTTAATTCTAAAATTGATCAATTTGACTTTTTCTAAAAAAGTCAAATTAAGTCAATTTTTAACGGACAGATGAAGTATTTAACTTGTATACTTTTTGGACAATCTTTTTATAAACTAAATATTTTATACTTGAATACAACCTCTTTGAGAACGCATGGAGTCTATAGATAATAAATTAATGTGTAAAAAATTGGCATGTTATGTCACAATAAAATCTTTTTCGAATTCAAATATAGTATGAATAATGATATAATTTGTAAAAAAAATTAATATAATTATGTAAATAAATATTGCAGACACCACAACTCTTGCTTATGGATACTTTAAGTTTGTGCAATTACGTCCTTGTCCTAACTTTTGAAAGTCCACACAACATTGACCAAGTTCATTGGTAAATTACCGAATCAGTACCGAAAAAATAGTACTGGTACCAAACTCAAAATACAGCAAAAACAAGAACCAGTACCGAATTATCGATTTCGGTACCGGTTCGATACAAATTCGGTATGATTTTTTCAGTTATACCAATTAGTAATATATATAATTATAATTTATAAATAATAATTATATATTAATTTATTTATAATTTATAATAATATATATAATTATTATTAATTATATATATTATTATATACATAATAATATATATACTTATCATATATATTATAATAATTAATGTAACTTTATTATAATATTATTTAATACGATTTTTTCGGTATACTGATTTGTACCGAATTTAAAATTTTTTATAATGTTACCGGTACCGAAAATTATCAAAAAACCGAAAATACCTAATCGAAAAAACTAGTACCGAAAAGAACCGATACCGGTTTGGACCGATTCAATAAAAAATCAAAAAAATCGGTTGAAATAAACACCCCTACCTATTGACAAGTAATTGTTGTGAAAAGTTTAGGCAAAATCTTTCTGTAAGCTATTCGCAATAATTATTTGCGGACGGATAAGACTCTACTGTAGTATAAAACATGCTAACGCAAATTAGCGGATATGACTTTGCTCTAGTATAAAACCTGCATACAAATTTAATTACATATGTTTAAAGTATCCGCAAGTAAGAATTGCAGTATCCGCAATAAGTACATGGGAATACTTCAAGGTATCTTTTAATTGCGAAAGCTCATTGGTATCTTTTAATAGTGAAAACTAGAGCTGCAAACGAACCGAACTGTTCGCGAACCGATTCGGTTCGGTTCGAGTTCGGTTCGGTTCGAGTTCGACTAACTGATCTTTTCGAGCCGAACTCGTACATGGTATCGAGTTCGATTGCTCGATCGAACATGTTCGCGAACCATGTGGTTCGGTTCGACTATGTTCGTGAACAGTTCGGTTCGAGTTCGGTTCGACTATGCTAGTGTTCGGCGCAGTTCGGTTCGGTTCGGTTCGTTAGCTACTCAGTTTGAATTGTATTTCTTACATGTTTAATATTTTTAAATTCTAAATACAAATAATTAGTTATTTCATATTAAATTTTAAAGTTTGTCTTATCAATAATTGTTAATTTTTTAGTAATTTGTTTTTTATTACTTAAACATCTTTTTGTTTTTTTAATAATTGATTAGAAGAACACATTTTTATTAAATAATTAATAAATAATAATGTGTACTTCTTCACCTGCAATTTAATTAAAATAATTGTAATATTTTCATAAATTTTTTAACAATGATTATTAGATTATTACAATTTATATCACTGATATTTGAATAAATTATAACCCATGTCATAAATCACATAAATAATGTCATTAATCTTCATGCAATGACAATTTGACATTAATTAAAGAATGATACAATACAATTGCTTACATTTGCTTGAGTTATTGAAAAGATAGAGAATAGAGAAATCAAGTTATCAATGTATCGATACTTCACTAATAGAGTAATAATCATTGTTTACATCAACCTATTGTCCATCAACCATATAATTAAAAGTCCAAACTTGATTTTAAAAATTTTGAATTTTTTAGTGTTACAGACTTACAGTGTATATGTGAGACGGTGAAAAAAAATAATTAACTAACTTTGTTTTTGTTTTATGCAATTAAGTAATCATATTTGGTATAAAAAATAGTGTTTAAAAAGTTTAATAATCCAATAAAGCAATGTCACGGTACCGTTTGTATAAAATTAAAATGAGTTAATAATTTAAATTAAAATAATCAAAAGGTGTAATAAAAAAAAAAACACAAAAAGTCTCTAAATTACTTTGAGCCTTTGATATTAGAATTGTATTTAATTTACAAAATTGTAAAGCTTAATATATTACTTTAGTTTTTTAGAAAAAAATTATTTAGTTTTAAACAATATAATTATTAAAATTATAAACTTTTTATAAACTAATTCTCAAGAAATATGTTATTCAAAAGTTATTCAAAAGTTAATTACCATATCTCTTTTGAATTAAAAATTCATACTTGAGCAGTTGATTTTATTACTTATATTTCAGAACGGAAGAAGTATCTAGTAGTAATACATTTCAAAGTTAAGAACTTAACAATATTAGTTTAATAGATATTGAATTAATCTAAATCAACTAAATTCACATTATTTTAAATTTTAGAATTTTAGAATTTCATTATAAAAAAATCTCAAATAAGACTCTTTTTTATGAAATAAATGGAGTATTTTTTCCCTTTTGTTTTACCTAAAAGTAAAAAATACAAAAATCCGAAAATAATTAATTAATTGAGGAAGTGGTAATACGGTCCTTTTTTTTGGTTAATTGAAAGTAGTAATATTTATTTATTCTAGACTAATTAAGTAATTAACAATAATATTGATCACTACTACTAATTTAATATATATGAATATATAATAATATGATATATTATATCTTATTTGGCTATTCCTAATTCCTAAATAAGCTTGAGTATCCGAGTCCCCTTAGCCTTGTAATTAAATTTTAAATTTTTCAAAAAAAATAAAAATATTTGGCTTAATTTTTGCAAACTCGAGCATAATAAACGAACTCGAGCATTATAGGCGAACTCGAGCATGCTCGCGAACTCGAGCATTATAGTCGAACTCGAACATGTTCGTGAACTCGAACATGTTCGCGAACCCGAACATGTTCGCGAACTGTTCACGAACACTAACGAACCGAAGTCGCACAAGTGCGTTGGTTCGATAATGCTACTCAAACATATTCGAGTTCGACTAATGAGGTTCGAGTTCGGTTCGAGTTCGACAATGTTCGGTTCGGTTCGGATCGTTTGCAGCCCTAGTGAAAACCATTTTACAGATGGACGGTACAAGGTGGACTAGTGGAAAAGAGGGCCACAACCAATTTGAAAACTATGGATTATTCCCGTTATTTATTATAACTTCAAACACTGTACAATCATACATACACCACATATGTGCGTTATGTGTTGAAGACCGAGAGCTTTTTCATGATACAAAATTAATTATTGCAATTTGCGTAATAGAAAACGAGTCAAATCATAACTGGAATAGCACAAATAAACAAGACTTTTGTTACTCAATTTGCCTGTAAGAAATGACCTCTCATTGTGAGAAATGACCTTGTTGTGTGAGGGGCTTTTAAGTAAGAACCTCCCTAATTAAATATTTTATTTTTCTTATTTGGATTTTGGGTATTGATATAAGCCCAAATTTCTTTTGATTTTCTTTGGAGACGGTGAATCTCTTCTTAATTTCGGGTATATCTCTTTTTCCTTCTTTGTGTAATTATTTAATTTTCTGTATTAGTTTTAATTTTGTAGTCTTAATTTTTGTATGTTATTTAATTTGTTAGTATATATATTTTTGGTATATCTTTGTTAGTAATTAGCATGTTGATATATTAAATTATTATTTTTTGGTAACTTTAGAGTTGTGACATAATAATAATAATAATAATAATAATAATAATAATAATATAATAATAATAATAATAATAATAATATTTGTTGTAACATAATTAAAAATGGAAAGAATATTTTTGTAAATATGCTTAAATTTATTTTAGAACAAGAAGGTTGTTAATTATTAAAATATTATATATGATTAAAATATGTATAACTTTAGGTATAATTTTGTTTAGAACTACAAGATTTCAGATTCGTCAAAGAGAAAGAAAATGTGTAAAATTTAATCAATTAATTAACTATTTATTTATTCCTTTATTTTGTTTAATTAGTTCCAACGGAGGAAATTTAACGAGTCATTTTTGGAATATAATTTCGGATATTACATTACTTAATCCAGGTACGGATTTCGTACTCCTTCAGCGATATTTCTTTAATTTCAAGTTTATTCGTTTTGTCTCTCGATTAGAATTCAGATATTATTTCAATATATTATTCATAGTCAAATGCTTATGATGGAATTGTTTGATTTTAGATATTCGAAAATTCATAACTTGTACTCTTTGGACATAGAGAGCATGTCTAGTATTTATTCTGATTCTATAAAACATGCTAATATATTTTGAGGACTTTGTGTTGATTCGTTTCGGTTTAGCATGTGCATATTAGAACCCCTTTTGTTTGTATTGTGTCGCATATATTGTGATATGATTTTTTTGTTAGAATGTACCGTAGGGTATACCTGAGCTATAACCACCTGTGGGGGTATCACAGACATGTCTTCTTGACACCGAGGCATGACACTTCCATGGCGGTGTGATTAGTCCACGGCGTCTCCATTTTGTGTGCTCCGATGAGAGTTGGTCAATTGGTGTTTTGTTGTGGGAGGTGTATGGGTCGACCTTAGTTTTCTGTTCTATTCTGTTCTGCGGTTTGGTGTTGTTTGTGTCGAACACATCTTCCGATTTTGCATATATTTGGATATGCAGTCCAATGTGTGCCTGCCTGTGTGACAATATTTTGACTTGTCTTTGTGACAAGGTATATTTTTGTTCTATTTTGAGCTCGGTATGAAATAACCCCAGCCATTTGATTTAGCCTATTATGTTATTCAGATTAGTTCAGTTCAATTAGTTTTGTTATTCATTTTAGTTCTTATTTTCTTGCACTCTATATCCGTACTAGGCATTTGGCTCATGCTATGTTTTTCTTCCGGCAGGTAATCAGGGGGAGCAATGGCAAGTGTGAAGAGAGCTTCCTTTATATAAATAGTTTAGATATTTTGTAGGATTTGATATTTTGGTTTCTAAGTATTGTAGTAATACTCAGACCGTGTTTTAGCCAGTTGGCAATTATCTATTTAGACTATTCGATTTCATATTCAAGTTTTGGATATTAGTTTATTAGTTTTGTTATGTTCTGTGCGTAGCCTCTCTTTCCAGTTCGGGAAGGGGGTGTTACAGTAGACATCTCCATTTGTAGAAATCTCATTTCTAAGACCATATTCTACCATGTACAATACATATAATAAGAAACAAAAATTCTAAAACTAGACTGATTACTCGTAAAATGAAATCTATAGGTCAATTGATCTTGAGAAGTAAAAGAAAAAAAAAGGGAAGTGATATTTCCATAGGATTTTTGGATATTTTTACATGTAAACTGTCGCTATAGACCTATAGCGACGGTTAAAACCGTCGTTTTAGACCTATAGCGACACTTTTCATGTGAAAATATCAAAAAATCCTGTAGAAATATCAGTTTCCAAAAAAAAAGTTATTTCATCAAAAAGGCGGGTGAATTACTATATAACTATGCTAAAATCAATATATGTCAAGGTATAGCATGTCTTGATTTCAATTGACGTTTACAGTCCTACAATTAGGTGATTTAAACTAGTCATTAGGTGCCACTAATTAAACCAATTCATAAAGAAATATGAATTTAAATGCGTACCTGGGGCTGCATATCCAATAGTTTCTCTTAATCTAGTTGAACTACTTTGAATTACATCCGTAAGTTCAGGAAAGAGAAATTTTTCCATCCCAAAATCTCCAACATGAATAATCATGTCACCATAAAGTAGAATGTTGCTTGGTTTTAGATCACAATGTATGATGGGCTATTCACAATGGTGATGAAGATAATCAAGTGCACAAGCAACATCTGCGCCAATATTTATTCTTTCAAGAAGGTCGAGTCTATGCAGTTCATCCCTATCATTCTCTGCATGTGGACTTGAATGCAACCACCTTTCTAGACTCCCATTTGGCGTAAAATTGTAAACTAAATCCTTGAACTCATTACCCTGAAAATCAATACTGAAGCAAGACGTTATTATCCTTAGAAGATTTCGGTGTCACACTCTTCTCAAGGCTTCACATTCAGTCATAAAACTCTTGGAAGCTCCTCGACATTGAAGATTAAGTACTTTGACAGCAACAACCCTTCATCCACATTAAGAATTCCTTTATAAATAGAACTAAAACCACCTTTGCCAACAATATTTTCAGTAGAGAACCCATCAGTTGCTTTTAGGAGCTGTTCATAAGACACTCTTAAGAATTGTTCCTTTAATAGTGGTCTAGATGATTTCACTTTTCATCTTTTGTCACGGCGATAAAATAAGAAAATCAGCAATATTATGGTTACACATAAAAATGTGCACATAATAGATATCCCAATAATGAATGCACGAGATCTTCCTCTTTGTTTCTTTGATTCTTCAATGGAGCATCCGGGTAGGCGATGTTGTAATGACCACTAATTTCATTAGTCATTGTAATATACTTAATAAATATTTAGCAATGAAATTAAACTTTTTGTATTAATTAATTGTGCATTAGATAATTAAATAAATATACTTATGTGCTTGTATATTTATTTAAAGAATTAAATCAATGTGTATAATTAATTAAAGCAAATCTAATTGGATTATATTTTTAAATCCAAATGAGTTGATAAACTAGGTTAAAGATATTAACCTAGTAGCCCATGTATGTAATTTGATTACTAGCCCATGTAATTAATTAAACAAGCCCAATGCTTGATTTAATTAAATGTAACCTAGAATAATTAATGTAAGCCCAATGTGTTATTTAAATTGAGCTCAAACAATTTAATTGAATGAGCCCAATGGAAGTTATTCCCAAGCCCAATGTGGAGCCCAATAGGAGGTCAAACTTTGGTCAATATATAAATATATATATATATATATATATATATATATATATATATATATATATATAGATGTATATATGCACATTTTAGCATTAAAAATAAAGGAAAAATGGCTTGAAAAAGCCAATTTGCTGAATTTTTGAGGGCCCCACTTGGATAACTTGATTTCCTAGATTGATTGAAAATCCATCCATGTCATAAGTTGGCCAACAACTCTAGTCATTCCAAAAGTCTATCAACTAGTCATTCAATCAAATAGTAAACTAGTTTAGCCTTTAATTTCACCAACATGGATTGATTAGTGAATAAATGAAGGATTAGTGGTGGGCTATAAATAGAATGCTCCACACTTGATATTGGTTGTTAGTTCATTTGCTAGAAAATCCTAGAGAAAAGAGAGAGAGCTTTTGTGAGTTAAAAGAGAGATACACTTGTGTTTGTGTGAGAAAAAGCTAGAGGAAGCCTTGGTGAATGTCCAATAGCTACACAACCTACTTTGGTATAAGGAGAAAGAGAGCCAACAAATCACAAAGGTTTAAAAGTTCTCTAAACTCCATTTTATTTCATTTTTATAGTCTAGAAAGCTTTTGATCGGTTAAAATCTATTTTTAACCTATCAAAACTCGTTTTGATGATCTAGAGGTATTTAACTATGTAATATATGTATATCCATAGATCTATGTGTTTATAACATGATTTGGTAAGTTAGAAATGCATAGAAGTTAAAGAAATATGTGTAACATGATTTATCGGTAAACCCTAACTATGCATGCTAGGTTTATGGTTATATTTTGAAATGTACAAATCGGAAAGTGGATTTTTATGGCTAGAAAGCTAGATCTATGAGTTTTAAAGATAAAACCTTTTTGAACTTTTAAAAAATAATGAATAACAAAGAAGTTATAGCTTTTACCGAAAAGGATGTCGTTTTTCAACCCTAAGTGGTTCGATCCGTAAATTTCGTGTAAAACGTTTTCAAAAAGACGATCGAACCATGGAATATTGTAAAACAATAAGTTAGGAACACATCAACACTGATTTGGTGTTATTTGGAAGTGTAGATTTCATTTAATCAAGGTTTGAGTCAAAGGATCAAAACTGTCCAGAAAAATCACAAAATTAGCACCTACTGCAGTACAGCGCCGGGGCGCCGTCTGCAGTGTTAATCACTGCGCCCCGGCGCAGTGCACTGTTCGGTGAAAAAAATTAAAACCCGAACCGGGTCGGGCCGGGTCAGCCGGGTTGGGTCAGAAAATGAAAAATATTCCAAAAATCATTTTAGTATTTTTGGACTTAATAAATATATTTTTAAATATATATATAATTTATTTAATGGTTTAAAAGTGCATAAATATTATTATTGAAATAATAATATAATAATGATAATAAAATATTATTAAATAAATAATAATATTAGAAAATTACTTAAAATATTATTATGTGTACAATAATATTTTAAGGCTAATAAAATATTATTAAATTTTTAATAATATTAGATAATCACTAAAATATTATTAAAGGAATAATAATATTAGATATATATAATAAAATATTATTAAATGATTAATAATATTAGATAATTAATAAAATATTATTAAATGATTAATAATATTAGTTACCTAATAAAATATTATTAAATGATTAATAATATTAGATACCTAATAAAATATTATTAAATGATTAATAATATTAGATAATTAATAAAATATTATTAAATGATTAATAATATTAGTTACTTAATAAAATATTATTAAATGATTAATAATATTAGAAACTTAATAAAATATTATTAAATGATTAATAATATTAGACACTTAATAAAATATTATTAAAAGATTAATAATATTAGGTAATGAATAAAATATTATTATATGATTAATAATATTGGATACTCAATAAAATATTATTAAATAATTAATAATATTATATTTTGATTTGAACTATATTAAACAATTAATATAAGTTCTTTGTGTTTGAAATATTATCAAATAATGATAATATTTCCTAAGTGTTTAATTACCCATAATTATATAATTATGTGGTTCGTAAGGTTTATAAAGGTCATTATACTTACAAGTATATGATACTAATTTAAGATCAAACTGATTTAATTGTTAGGTCCGTTCAAGGATTGTTAAATTAAGTTGGTTAGCAGTAAACGACGCACGAGGCAAGTTTCCTATTCCTTAACTTGTACTTATTGTTGCAATTACTTTGAGCAATTCTATTATTGTTGAGCAAGTACCTACACTCATAGATATTTGACAGACTTTTTAGTGAATTAATTATCAAAAATTACTTCACATCGTTATTGAGTATTGTATTCGCACATAGTGCTTTTACAACTGTTTAAGAACGTCTAAGCTAATTGTTTCGGCTAGACAAATGCAGGTTTAAATTCATTAAATTGAATATTATAAAAGCTTATCCAAACCATTGGCTGGTGCGGATTCTTACAGTAAGACTGAGAAAGAACAACCCTAGTTAAAGGGGATTTTTATTTGTCGGAAAACTGACAGCGCGCAAGAAATCTAAATGTGATGCATATACATAGGACATGAGATGACTGATCCCCTCAAGTGTCCCGTTATTTTAACAAGGAGTCAGACATTGTATGTCTGTTCTACCTTAGTAGCAGTTCATGGTCATTAAAGACCACTCAGCAGTAAAGAGTCAATTCCTTCTTTTATTGAACAATGATTCTTGTTATCTATCACAATTGCTATTGTTGAAACCTTGAAGTTATTTCTCTTCATCATGATATATCGTATGATTGTTGTTTATAAACTTGCTGAGCCATTTAGTTGCTCATTCTTGCTATATCATGACTATATTTCAGCCATTCCCGAAAGCTCTAAATCGGACAAAGGCAAGGGGAAAACGAATGCTTAGTTTTAGTAATTGCATGCTAGTTTATATTACTGTGTATGTAATTACTGTTGTAAATCTTTTGTATTTCCCTTAAGATATGTAATGATAAGATTAAGGTAATAGACCTTGGGAAGTGTAGCATTTTGATTAAGGAACCTTTTGTATTATTCCGCGTAGTTTGAATACAATTTATGTATTTCATTGTTGTTAAGTATTGTACAGTGAGAACAAAACCCGAGGTTAAAGAACCCGGATTTGGGGTCGTCATAGGTTGGTATCAGAGCTGTAGGTTAGAAATGCTAGGATTTGCGAAACCTAGGTTATAACCTTAGTACTAAACTCTTACCGAGTGCGTTAGCAGATGAATCGGGGAGATTAATCATGATGTGTATTTTTGGAGATGGATTGAGAAAATCCATCGAGCCGAGATGTACATGATAAAATATCATTTCATTTTATCAATGAATATATTTTATTGCTGTACTAACATGTGTTATTTATGTTATTGTAGGATGACGGAGATAGGCCAGTCGAGTACTGCGGTAGATGAGGTGATCTATAAGGATATCCATATGGATACCGCATAGCCACGGGTGGCTGCACTTGTCGAGGAGCCAGAGTCAGATCCCGAGGAGGGAGATAGAGAGGACGCTGTCTGGGGCGGAGTTATGCGACAGTACAGTGAGGAGGAGGATGATACCGAGGATGAGGAGCCAGCGGAGTATGTTGATGGCATGGGCACTGTCGCCAGTGACATCATCGATACCCTCACTACGGCTAACGATGAGCTAGAGGAGAGGGTTCAGCACCTATAGGAGCAGAACCAGATCCACCAGCAGACAGAGGAGCAGTACCGAGATACAGCTTATATGTTCTCTGGCGAGAACATAGAGCTGAAGGCGAGGATGGCCGAGATGGAGGCCAGGTTGGTAGCCGCTGAGCTGAAGATTCAGCAGACAGAGGCAGAGAGGGAGGCCATGAGGGGCCAGATGCAGCAGGCAGTTGAGGATAGACTAGATATGGAGATTCAGCGTGATGCAGCTCACGGACAGATGATGGAGCTGGAGGACGAGGTTAGGGAGAAGAGGGTGAGGATAGATAGACTCAGTTACGTTTATCGCTCATCAATGGGTAGAATCCAGAGTAGGGTGCACTACTACCCTGCTGAGGAGGGCCAGACCTTGCACACCATTAGTAGGGGCGTGGTCAGGGCCATTGGAGATGAGGAGTACGACGATGCGGTTCGTCGAGGGATGCACCGTTAGTTGTATTTTCTTTATTTATGTTGTATGTACATAAATGCAGTAAAAACCCAACTTTTGTTTTAATAGAGGGTTAGTATGTTGTAAATCCCAACTCTATGAAGTTGTGGGATATGTTAGATCCCGTCTTTTGTTTTAACTATCGGGGTTAGCAGCGTTTATAGCAGTATGATTATGATGTAAAAGTGCTACGCACTGTGTTTTAGCATATGAATATAAATGCATTTTCGTTTATGTGTATATGTGTCGAGATGATTATTTGTGCTTTAGTTTAAAATACTTAAGCTACAAAACGAAAGTAAAAAGATTGAAACAACTTTAATTAATTAAATTTTCTTTATACAGAAAATGCCGCCACAGAGAAGAAATCAACGACTACCCCTACCACCACCCGAAGAGTCAGTAAATGCCAGAGGGGTACCACCAAACCCTGTCCAAGAGTTCGTGGAAATGCTAATGGGAGCATTCCGCGGACGTAACGTAGAGGCTACTGGAGCAACGAACCCTGTCGCTCCACTAGCCACCTTTAAAGACTACAAACTGATAGGACCACCCGAGTTCAAAGGGACCACGGATCCTATAGAAGCACAGACCTGGATAGAGGAGATGGAAAAAGTCTTCGAGGTCGCACGAGTA
Source organism: Hedera helix (assembly GCA_947179155.2). Taxonomy (NCBI): domain Eukaryota; kingdom Viridiplantae; phylum Streptophyta; class Magnoliopsida; order Apiales; family Araliaceae; genus Hedera; species Hedera helix. The sequence continues at coordinate 37,521,317 of OX359278.1, forward strand.
GCGGAGGAGCAAATGACCTCATTTGCTACCTTCATGATGAAAGGGGAGGCCAGCCACTGGTGGAAGGCCAATAAGAGTAGAGCAGGGGAGGGAACAATCGCATGGGCGCGATTCAAGGAAGTATTCCTGGAGAACTACTTTCCAGAGAGTACACAGGCTAGGATGGAAATCAAATTCCTAGAACTTAAGCAGGGAAACTTGTCCGTATCTGAATATGCCGCCAAGTTCAATGAATTGGCAAGATTCGCTTCACATCAGGTGGACACTGAGGCGAGGCGCGCCAGAAGGTTTGAGCAGGGGCTGAAACCGTGGGTTTATAGTCGGGTAGCTGTTCTCCAGATTACAAACTTTGCAACATTGCTGGAGAAAGCTATCATAGCTGAGGGTGGAAATGAAGCTTTGAATAAGCACAACCAGGAGCGGAACAAGAAGAAAGGTGATGGAGGAAATCGAGAGGGTAGCAGTGGGGGCAGCAACTCGAACAAACGCAAGTGGAATAACAACAGCAGTTCGGGGACACCCCAGGGAATTGAATCAAAGAAGGCCAGTAAATGCAGTCAGTGCGGAAAGAACCACACCGGGGAGTGCATGAAAGGAAGGAACGTCTGCTATAACTGTGGGCAAGAGGGGCACATCGCTCCTAATTGTCCCACACCGAAGAGGAAGGGTTGTTTCGCCTGCGGGGCCATGGACCATCAGTTTAAAGATTGTCCAAAAAAGAAGAACACCGGAGGGAGTTCGGGTTATAGGGGAAGCAACAACAACAACAACACCAAACTGACCATTGGAGGCCCAGTGCCACAGAACAAACCAACGGCACGGACTTTCAACATGACGGTGCAGGACGCCGTTGAATCAAAAGACGTGGTGTCAGGTATTATTCCGATCAATGATATAAATGCTTATATATTATTTGATTCGGGTGCTACCTGTTCATTTGTGTCTGATGAATTCACTAGACGGTTAGAATTGCCTAGAGAAAAACTAGAGAACCCAATGAACATAGAAGTTGCTAATAAAGAGGTGATTCCGGTAGAGTATGTACATAGAAACTGTTGTGCTGAAATCAGGGTCAGAAGTTGAGTGTAAATTTAATTCCAATACGTTTAGGGGAGTTTGACGTTATACTTGGAATGGATTGGTTGTTTAACCATGGAGCTATAATTGATTGTCAAAAGAAGTGTATACACCTTAAGACACCGAACAGGTCTAAGGTCGTATTTTATGGCAGCAAGTCGTCTAGACAATCTGCATGTCTGACAATGATGCAGGCCAAGAAACTGTTGAAGAAAGGTTGTGTTGGGTATTTGGCTCACGTAATGGACACACAGATGGTGAATCCCGAGATGAAGCAAATACCAGTAGTGAGAGAGTTCATGAACGTGTTTCCAAACAAACTGTCAGGTTTACCGCCAGATAGGGAGATAGAGTTTGTAATTGATTTCGTACCGGGAATAACACCAATATCAAAGGCACCATATAGGATGGCTCCGGTAGAGATGAAGGAGTTAATGATCCAACTACAGGAGTTGTTGGATAATAAGTACATTCAGCCAAGTGTTTCTCCATGGGGAGCACCTGTGTTGTTTGTAAAGAAGAAGGATGGATCGATGAGACTATGTATGGATTACAGAGAGCTGAATAAGGTAACAATTAAGAACAAGTACCCGTTGCCACGAATTGACGATCTTTTCGATCAATTGAAAGGGGTGAAGTACTTTTCAAAGATTGACTTGAGGACTGGTTATCATCAGTTGAAAGTCAGGAAGGAGGATGTACCCAAGACGGCATTCAGAACTCGATATGGGCATTATGAGTTTCTGGTGATGTCGTTTGGACTGACAAATGCGCCAGTCGCATTTATGGACATGATGAACAGCATATTCAAGTAGTACTTGGATAAATTTGTTGTTGTGTTCATTGACGATATTTTGGTTTATTCCAAGACGAAGGAGGAGCATGCGGAACACCTAAGAGTGGTGTTGGAGATTTTACGGAAGGAGCAGTTGTATGCTAAGTTTTCGAAGTGTGAATTCTGGTTGGAGAGAGTTCAATTTTTAGGTCATGTTATTGACAATGAGGGAGTTTCAGTAGATCCAGCGAAGGTTGAAGCGGTGATGAATTGGGAACAACCAAGGACGCCGACGAAGGTTAGAAGTTTCTTAGGGTTAGCGGGTTACTATCGAAGATTCATTCAAGATTTTTCAAAGATAGCAACACCACTGACAAATTTAACGAGGAAGACGGTGAAATATGTATGGACGGAGAAGTGTGAGGAGAGTTTTCAGGAGCTAAAGAAGAGACTTAGTGAAGCACCTGTATTGACTTTACCGGACGATACGGGAGGTTTTACGGTCTATAGTGATGCATCGCACAAGGGACTTGGTTGTGTGCTTATGCAAAACGGCAAGGTCGTTGCGTATGCGTCCAGACAGTTGAAGGATTACGAGAAGGGATACCCTACCCACGACTTGGAGCTGGCAGCGGTAGTGTTTGCCCTTAAGATTTGGAGACATTATTTATATGGAGAGAAATGTGAGATATTCACGGACCACAAGAGTCTGAAGTATATCTTCACACAGAAGGAGTTAAATATGAGGCAACGGAGATGGTTAGAATTGATCAAAGACTATGATTGTGAACTTCTATATCATCCCGGCAAGGCCAACGTAGTAGTAGATGCTCGAAGTAGAAAGAGCAAGGAGAAATTGTTCATGTTAACAGATCAGGAACAATTGGTTCAAGAGATGGCTCGAATGGAGTTGGAGGTGAGAAATCCAAATGAGTCAATGGAAGTAGAAGCGAGCCCAACCCTGTTAGATCGGGTGAAAGAGGCTCAAGATAAAGACGAAGAATGTGTCAGAATAAGGATGAGAATGACCGAAGGAGAAGATGTCAAATTCAAGGAAGATAGCATGGGATTGTTAAGGTTTGAAAATCATGTTTGGGTGCCGCTAGTGCCCGAACTACGAGAAGAGATTTTGCAAGAGGCCCACAGTACGAGATATTCGATACATCCGAGGAGTACGAAGATGTATCAGGATCTGCGTCAGCATTTTTGGTGGCTGAATTTAAAAAGGGAGGTCGCAGAATGTGTCAGCCGATGCCTAACTTGTCTAAGGGTAAAGGCTGAACATCAGAGACCAAGTGGATTACTACAGCCGTTAGAGATTCCTGAGTGGAAATGGGAGCATATCACAATGGATTTTGTGGTAGGACTTCCAGCAACACAGAAGGGATTTGACGCAATATGGGTAATTGTGGATCGACTAACAAAGTCAGCGCACTTTTTGCCGATCAAGATTAAGTTCAGTTTGGACCAGTTGGCCAAACTGTATATCAAGGAGATAGTTTCGAGACATGGGGTGCCGGTATTGATTGTGTCAGACAGAGATCCGCGCTTCACGTCAAAATTTTGGAGAAGTCTTCAGGAGAGATTGGGGACACAGTTGAGAATGAGTACAACATATCATCCGCAGATCGATGGGCAAAGTGAAAGAACAATACAGAGATTGGAAGATATGCTCAGGGCCTGTGTGATGGATTTCAAGGGCAGTTGGGAAAACCATCTACCATTAGTTGAGTTTGCATACAACAATAGTTATCATGCAAGCATAGGCATGCCGCCTTACGAAGCACTGTATGGAAGAAAGTGCAGAACACCTCTATGTCGGGATGAGGTAGGAGAACGCCGACTGTTGGGACCGGAATTTGTTCAACAGACGGTAGATATTATTAAGGTAATAAGAGCTCGGCTAGTAGCAGCTCAGGATCGTCAGAAGAAGTACACCGATTTACATCGACAGAAGCGAGACTTCGAAGTTGGGAGTTTTGTGTTCATGAAGGTGTCTCCCTGGAAGGGGAAGATTAGATTTGGAAAGAAAGGGAAGCTGAGTCCCAGGTTCATAGGACCGTTCGAGATATTAAAGAGAGTGGGTGAAGTGGCGTACGAGGTAGCCTTACCTCCTGAACTAGAGCGTATTCACAATGTGTTTCACGTATCAGTGTTGCGACCATACAAGCCAGACTACAAACATGTCATATCCTATGAGCCAATACAAGTCGAGAAAGACTTATCATGCGAAGAAATTCCTGTCCAAATACTAGATAAGAAAGAGCAGAAATTACGGAATAAGGTTATACATTCTGTCAAAATCCTTCGGAGGAACCACAACGCTGAGGAAGCTACGTGGGAGCTTGAAGAAAAGATGAGGGCTAACTATCCGCATCTGTTCGAGTAGTTTAAATTTGTAATTCCGAGGACGGAATTCTTATAAGGGGGGAGAATGTAATGACCACGAATTTCATTAGTCATTGTAAATATACTTAATAAATATTTAGCAATGAAATTAAACTTTTTGTATTAATTAATTGTGCATTAGATAATTAAATAAATGTACTTATGTGCTTGTATATTTATTTAAAGAATTAAAGCAATGTGTATAATTAATTAAAACAAATCTAATTGGATTATATTTTTAAATCCAAATGAGTTGATAAACTAGGTTAAAGATATTAACCTAGTAGCCCATGTATGTAATTTAATTACTAGTCCATGTAATTAATTAAACAAGTCCAATGCTTGATTTAATTAAATGTAACCTAGAATAATTAATGTGAGCCCAATGTGTTATTTAAATTGAGCCCAAACAATTTAATTGAATGAGCCCAATGGAAGTTATTCCCAAGCCCAATGTGGAGCCCAATAGGAGGTCAAACTTTGGTCAATATATATATATATATATATATATATATATATATGCACATTTTAGCATTAAAAATAAAGGAAAAATGACTTGAAAAAGCCAATTTGCTGAATTTTTTAGGGCCCCACTTGGATAACTTGATTTCCTAGATTGCTTGAAAATCCATCCATGTCATAAGTTGGCCAACAACTCTAGTAATTCCAAAAGTCTATCAACTAGTCATTCAATCAAATAGTAAACTAGTTTAGCCTTTAATTTCACCAACATGGATTGATTAGTGAATTAATGAAGGATTAGTGGTGGGCTATAAATAGAATGCTCCACACTTGGTATTGGTTGTTAGTTCATTTGCTAGAAAATCCTAGAGAAAAGAGAGAGAGCTTTTGTGAGTTAAAAGAGAGATACACTTGTGTTTTTGTGAGAAAAAGCTAGAGGAAGCCTTGGTGAATGTCCAATAGCTACACAACCTACTTTGGTATAAGGAGAAAGAGAGCCAACAAATCACAAAGGTTTAAAAGTTCTCTAAACTCCATTTTATTTCATTTTTGTAGTCTAGAAAGCTTTTGATCGGTTAAAATCTATTTTTAACCGATCAAAACTCGTTTTGATGATCTAGAGGTATTTAACTATGTAATATATGTATATTCATAGATCTATGTGTTTATAACATGATTTGGTAGGTTAGAAATGCATAGAAGTTAAAGAAATATGTGTAACATGATTTACCGGTAAACCCTAACTATGCATGCTAGGTTTATGGTTGTATTTTGAAATGTACAAATCGGAAAGTGGATTTTTATGGCTAGAAAGCTAGATCTATGAGTTTTAAAGATAAAACCTTTTTGAACTTTTCAAAAATAATGAATAATAAAGAAGTTATAGCTTTTACCGAAAATGATGTCGTTTTTCAACCCTAAGTGGTTCGATCCGTAAATTTCGTGTAAAACGTTTTCAAAAAGACGATCGAACCATGGAATATTGTAAAACATTAAGTTAGGAACACATCAACACTGATTTGGTGTTATTTGGATGTGTAGATTTCATTTAATCAAGGTTTGAGTCAAAGTATCAAAACTGTCCAGAAAAATCACAAAATTAGCACCTACTGCTGTACAGCGCCGGGGCGCCGTCTGCAGTGTTAATCACTGCGCCCCGGCGCAGTGCACTGTTCGATGAAAAAAATTAAAACCCGAACCAGGTCGGGCCGGGTCAGCCGGGTCGGGTCAGAAAATGAAAAATGTTCCAAAAATTATTTTAGTATTTTTGGACTTAATAAATATATTTTTAAATATATATATAATTTATTTAATGGTTTAAAAGTGCATAAATATTATTATTGAAATAATAATATAATAATGATAATAAAATATTATTAAATAAATAATAATATTAGAAAATTACTTAAAATATTATTATGTGTACAATAATATTTTAAGGCCAATAAAATATTATTAAATTATTAATAATATTAGATAATCACTAAAATATTATTAAAGGAATAATAATATTAGATATATATAATAAAATATTATTAAATGATTAATAATATTAGATAATTAATAAAATATTATTAAATGATTAATAATATTAGTTACCTAATAAAATATTATTAAATGATTAATAATATTAGATACTTAATAAAATATTATTAAATGATTAATAATATTAGTTACTTAATAAAATATTATTAAATGATTAATAATATTAGTTACTTAATAAAATATTATTAAATGATTAATAATATTAGATACTTAATAAAATATTATTAAAAGATTAATAATATTAGGTAATGAATAAAATATTATTATATGATTAATAATATTGGATACTCAATAAAATATTATTAAATAATTAATAATATTAGATATTGATTTGAACTATATTAAACAATTAATATAAGTTCTTTGTGTTTGAAATATTATCAAATAATGATAATATTTCCTAAGTGTTTAATTACCCATAATTATATAATTATGTGGTTCGTAAGGTTTATAAAGGTCATTATACTTACAAGTATATGATACTAATTTAAGATCAAACTGATTTAATTGTTAGGTCCGTTCAAGGATTGTTAAATTAAGTTGGTTAGCAGTAAACGACGCACGAGGCAAGTTTCATATTACTTAACTTGTACTTATTGTTGCAATTACTTTGAGCAATTCTATTATTGTTGAGCAAATACCTACACTCGTAGATATTTGACAGACCTTTTAGTAAATTAATTATCAAAAATTACTTCACATCGTTATTGAGTATTGTATTCGCACATAGTGCTTTTACAACTGTTTAAGAACGTCTAAGCTAATTGTTTCGGCTAGACAAATGCAGGTTTAAATTCATTTAATTGAATATTATAAAAGCTTATCCAAACCATTGGCTGGTGCGGATTCTTACAGTAAGACTGAGAAAGAACAACCCTAGTTAAAGGGGATTTTTATTTGTCGGAAAACCGACAGCGCGCAAGAAATCTAAATGTGATGCATATACATAGGACATGAGAGGACTGATCCCCTCAAGTGTCCCGTTATTTTAACAAGGAGTCAGACATTGTATGTCTGTTCTACCTTAGTAGCAGTTCATGGTCATTAAAGACCACTCAGCAGTAAAGAGTCAATTCCTTCTTTTATTGAACAATGATTCTTGTTATCTTTCACAATTGCTATTGTTGAAACCTTGAAGTTATTTCCTTTCATCATGATATATCGTATGATTGTTGTTTATAAACGGCTGAGCCATTTAGTTGCTCATTCTTGCTATATCATGACTATATTTCAGCCATTCCCGAAAGCTCTAAATCGGACAAAGGCAAGGGGAAAGCGAATGCTTAGTTTTAGTAATTGCATGCTAGTTTATATTACTGTTATGTAATTACTGTTGTAAATCTTTTGTATTTCCCTTAAGATATGTAATGATAAGATTAAGGTAATAGACCTTGGGAAGTGTAGCATTTTGATTAAGGAACCTTTTGTATTATTCCGCGTAGTTTGAATACAATTTATGTATTTCATTGTTGTTAAGTATTGTACAGTGAGAACCAAACCCGAGGTTAAAGAACCCGGATTTGGGGTCGTCACAGATGTTCAGGCTTTCCCCCACATAGCTTATTGTTTCCAACAACTGATATTCCACTTTGATTTGCAAAAACTCCTCTAATTGGTACCTCACCTTCAAAATTGTTAAAAGATAAATTTAGGTGCTTTACATATAATTGCTAAAAAAATCTTGGAATTTGTCCAGACAAGTTATTATGAGAAAGATCAAAGTTTATTGCACCTTTTAAAGAACGTAAAGATGATGGTACTGTTAGGGTTTCGACACAGTGAAAGCAGCGGAATTTTAAATTTTTTTTCGAAACCCTAAGACAGGATCCAAGCGAAAACAGATTAATTCAGAGGTTTAGATTATTTTACCAATTATCCGAGATGGACAGGAGACGATGGAATTCTGGAACGGCTTCGAATCTTCAACGCAATCCAGCAACTGCGTCTCTACGGTATCCACACGAACGCTCCGCTAATCGTCCCACGATCTGCAGCAAAAGAAACTGCGGTACTAGCCACCAAGATCAGGATTTCCCAATTATTTTTCTCTCTAGCCTCTTTCTGAAAGCGGCTAGGGTTTTTGGTTTTTGTTCCTTACGTGATTAAGACTTCTGATATATCATATATATAGTAGTTAATAGGAATTAACCAAAACCTAATTTAATTAAAAAATAAAATCCGAATTTATATATATTAAATCTTAATTAAGTCTAACTTAATTAATATACATATATATAAATTATCCTATTAATTTAAATTCGTAATTTTAAATATTATCAATTATATTGACATATTTAAATACTTACAATTTAAATTAATTCCTTTTTAAATTCGTTCTAAGTGTGTGACCCTATAGGTTATTATTATGTTGGCAATAATTTTAAAATCATATTATAAAATTATAAACAGTGAGCGGCATCTAGTAGGTACGAGACCTTAAAAATTATTTTCTTGAAGGAATAGGTTCTCAAGGCTAGAGCAGCTACCAAGACCACTTGGAATTTCACCAAATAAGTCATTATTAGACAAATAAATCCAAGGACCCTAAGTTTTTAAGGTTGCCAACGTCTAACGGCAGATGTCCAAACAAATAGTTCAAAGAAAGATCAAATGTGATTGATAAAGTCGAAAGGTTAAGTATTTCTGTGGGAATTAGGCCACTGAGGTTATTTTGAAAAAGCTCTATGGATAACAAAGTTTGACAGTTTCCGAGGCTCGCGGGGATGACCCCATCTAACTTGTTCATTCCCATGTAGAGCTTAGTCAACAATGATAGATTTCCAATAGAATATGGAATTCCCCTCCATTAATAGTAGTTGACGGTCCCTCATCTCCACGTAGCTCCAATAGGTGGGCGTGCCACTCTTGGCGCTTACGTTGCAGTGCCTCTAACTCTGCCTCTGCCTCTCTAATCCTGTGTTGTCTATCTCTATTTGCATGCTCACGCAGTGAAACCCTTCGTGAGGGGTTACCCCATCTTCCAGATCCCTTATCCGCAAATCAAAATCTAGTGTGAGCGATGGTGAAATACACGCCTTCGACAGGTGCTGAATGAGCATGCACCGGTCCATGCCTAGACTGACTAGGCCCCAACCTATCCCTCACTGGATCTCTAACATGCTTCATGTGTGGTTCAATGGAGGATCCCTGATGATCCCTATTTGGACTATCCTTTTCCTCCATAAAAATAACATGCAAACCAAATTAAGCTGGTGATTTGCTTACCAAATATCAAATTGACCCATACTTCTAACGCCAATGTTGACGTACAAATCTTACACCCGCCGAAATCACCCAACAACAAGATTCCTGCACTCAGAAGAACCCGTTAACACCCCACAGATTAGGTAACGACTTGGGCCGTCTGGAGATGCTCTCGTGTAAGAATAAGTACAGGTGATAAACGTCACAATAGAGAACCTAAATAATGCTGGAATAGATGTAAGATATTTGATATATCTGTTTGCATGTAAAAACACTACCTGATTCACTTGTTGACGTTTTATGTATATACTAATACTTTACCGCTTGGAGTCCCATTAACTTTATTAAGTAGGAAAATAATATCTTCTCCCACTAACCCAGACCACCTCAAAGATAAGAATACTTGAATGGGTTGACCTCTAGTCTAGGCTCAGCATAGTATGTTAAAAGAGTCCAACCCAACTCTAAATATAAATTAATCCTTGGCCCATATTAAAATATGAGATCCAATAAATTAGGTCCCAACAATAGACAAGAGAGGAATTGAGCACTTTGAATTTTTGTAAATGAATTGGTTAATAAAAATGAAGGAAAAGTTTGTTATTTATAAGAAAACCAATGTGAGGGCAAGATGGTTCAAAGATATGCCAATGGTTTAGAACATCTTGTTTTTTAAATAGATGGCTAGGATTTGTGTTAGAATCACCGAGTGATATATGCACGGCTAGTTGGTGGAGAAAAATAGTCAATAACCTTTTGTCCTTTGGTTTCTAGCTTTAAGTTAGTTTTTGGGCAAAACATATGATTTGCCCACTGAAATTGGAACATTTTGTTTAATACATCACTGAATTTTCAATTTTACAAATTACCACATTAGACTAATTAAAAAAAACCAATTAGGTCATTCCGTCAAATTAGATGGAAGGAAGTTAACTTTTTTCCTACACGACAATTTAAAAAAAATAAATAAAATATGGTAAAAAATGACATGGATAATTTTTTAAAATATAAAATAAAATTAAAATTAATTTTTGAAAAAACAAATAAAACTAAAATAATCATGAAAAAAATCAAATAAAATTGAAAAATAATAATATAAAATTCAAAAAAAAATTAAAAAAAAAATTAAAATAAACTTGAAAATACAACAAGAAAGTAAAAACAAAATAATAAAATTTTAAAAATATAAATTAAATTTTTTAAAATAAAATAATAAAATTTTGAAAATATAAAATAAATTTTAAAATTAAATTATTAAAAAGACTTAATAAAATTGAAAATGACAGTAAAAATGATAAAATTTTTAAAATAATAAATAAATAAATAAATGCAAAATAAAATAAAATTAAAGTAAACTTGAAAAATAATAATAGAAAATTCAAAACAAAATAATAATTTTTTAAGTTAAATAAAAATTTAAATAACTTGGAAATTACAATAAAAAATTTAAAACAAAATAATAAATTTTTTAAAATACAAATTAAATTAAAATGAACTTGAAAAATTATAATAAAAAAATTAAAAATATAATAATTAATTTTTGAAAATATATATTTTTTTGAAAATATATAAAATAAATTTTAAAATTAAATTATTAAAAGTACTTAATGAAATTAAAATAAATTTGAAAATTGCAAGAATTTATTTTTTTAAATGATAAATTTTTTAAAATACAAAGTAAAATAAAAAAATACAAAATAAATTTTTAATTTTTAATTTTCAAAACAAAAAATTATATTTTCAAAAAATATATATTTTATATTACAACAAAAGAATTTAAAATAAAATGATAATTCTAAAAATATAAATAAAATTTTCAAAATACAAATAAAATTAAAATAACCTAGAAAAATTATAATAAAATAATTAAAAATATTAAATTAAATTAAATTTTAATTTTAGAAATACAAATTAAATTACAATGAACTTGAAAAATTACAATAAAGTAAGTAAAATAATTCATTTTTATGTTATTAATTTCAAAGAAAAATATAAAACTAAAATTATTCAAAAGAATTTAGAACAAAATAATAAAAGACAAAAAATAAAATAAAACAAACTTTCAAAAATAGAAAAAAAATTAAAATAAACTTGAAAAATTATAATATAAAGCTCAAAACACAATAATAAATTTTTAAAACAAATAAAATTTAAATAACTTGGAAATTACAAAAAAAAAATTAAAACAAAATAATAAAATTTTAAAAATACAAATTAAATTAAAATGAACTTGAAATACTGCAATAATAATTTTTTTATTTTCAAAAAATTATTGTTTTTATTTGAATTTTTTATTATAATTTTTCAAGTTAATTTTAATTTAATTTAATTTTGCATTTATTTATTTATTTTAATTTTATTTTGTATTTTAAAATATTTATCATTTTTTATAGTAATTTTCAATTTTATTAAGTCTCTTTAATAATTTAATTTAATTTTATATTCTCAAAAAATTATTTTATATTTTCGAAATTTTATTATTTAATTTTTGTATTTTGATTTTCCACTTTTGGATAGTTAGCCTTTCATGGCCGTGTGGGAGGGAAAAAGGTTGAGAAAGTTTTTTCCCTTGCCAAGCTTCACCGAATATAGCACAGCCACCTTTTGTATTTCAAAATACAATATTTAATATATATAGCTATGAAAACTTGAGAGGTATTTTTCACAATATCACACAAGCAATGGGACATAAAAATGGATACAGTGTGCGCGCTTTTATGCTAGCAACGTGTAACTGAAAATACAGGGGTAAACATTAACAACAAAGAGAACTCAAAACAGAGAAGAGAATTAGAGCAAAAACAAAGAAGATGAAACCTGAACATCAAAGAGTACGTAATTAGGAATAAATGAAGATAAGATAAGCATTAGAGCTTTACATCACTAATTGAATTGGAAGACATTCATTTAACTTTAAAAAAAAAAAAACCCAAGTCAAACAAACTGACACCAACCACTTGGTAGATCTTTGGGTTGGCATTAGAAGTATCACATTAAATACGTTCAAGTGTTCAGAGCAAAAACAATCAGTGTATAGGTTGATGAAATAGATATTTCCAGTTAGTATATCCGGCTGAATTGCAGCGAAATATATACACACATACATGTACAATCATGCATATAGGGATATTGAAGAAGAACAATCAGCACGTATCCTACACTTCTTACGTATGACTTATCTTACCAGTTCCCTTTAGTGTTGTTGTAAACAAAACACAGGATGTTCATATATACAAACCATGCTGCAACCACACCCAATGAAGATTTTCCAACAACAGCCATACCAGGCATGTCTAATTAGTTTAATCCATGCTCTCCATACGAACCAAGGTCCCCTCAAAAGGAGATTTTATGCTCCCAAGTCCCAACACAGAGGTTAAAGTTGATGGTTGTGATACTACTACATAGAGACCATGACAAATTAAGTGATGCACGCACGCACGCACACTAATATAACACCACGGTCCCCTTACTTTGCTGCCACTCTTTCCCTCTCTGTCAGCTTCAACAACCGCCACCGCATCGTCCCAGTTGTCAGCCCCGGCGGTGTCTAGGAGTACGGCATCATTTTTCTCCGCCGTTTTCTTCATCTGAATCATCGCTGTTTCTTCCCCTCACGATTTTTTTGGGGTGGTTATGCCTTTTCTCCCTCCCTCTGTATATGTCAAATAAGTATGTGCAACCGTACCTACCTCCCAAAGTCCAAACGGCAAAAAACTGTTAACTGGAAATTTAATTGAAATTACTGAGCATATGTTTCGTATTCCCATCCCCACTTTCTATCAGGCAGGTTTTTTTTTTTTAAATGGCCACCGTATCCTGTCACATTTAGTTCAATTATGTCATTGAAAATAATTTATGTCAAAAAAATTACAACAAAATTGGATCACGAGTTAAATAAATTTTAGATAGTTACTAAATAAGTTATGGTGAAATTATTCTTAATTTTTATTTATCTCTTATATCCATATATTATTTATAATTAACATAAACATATAATCATATGTAACAAGATCGACTCTTTAAGTCATAACAAAATGTGTGACGCCCCCAAATCTAGGCCTACATAGCCCAATTTAAGACGCCATAAAATACATAATTTCTAATACAAATAGTACATAGAACAGAAATACAAAACTTAATAATACACAACTAAGTCTTTACTATTATTGCCACACTATATACAACATGTGAAGACTACAATAACTATCACTCGGACCGTCACTCCATTCCCCTGCTAGACCCGGCTACTCTCTCATTTTCTGAAAAACAATGGAACAAAAGAAAGGGTGAGCTCAAATAGTCCAGTAAGAAATATCATGACTAAGATAATGACAAATAAATTATCATTAGCCTTCAACAGATAAGTTCTTAATTAAATATAATAGACAATAAGTTTTGTATCAATAATAGCAGCGGAAAGCAATCCATTAGAAGAATAGTGTAGACTATGATGTCTACTCACGACTCTTTTTAAGAAAAATAACATCAACTCTTATCATCTTAAACACCGCTGGTCATGATAATATAAATTTTCAGTTCCTGATTATAATCATGCCAGTCAATAGTTCATCTTTGCATTACGAGTCAAAGATATTCAAATATAACACCAACGGTAATGATTATACCAGTTTTTAGTCTTTGGTCATAATCATACCAACAACAGTTCATCTTTGCCCCAGGCCAAAGAGAATATTCACCACGTGCCCTAAAAGACACAAAATTATATCGCCTTTATCCTATCAACTGTGCCCCAGACCACAGATATTCACAACAACATGGTTCTTGATGATTAGAATAACAACCGTGATATAGATGATGAATCAGAAGAAACAGTATTATCAATAAATATCAAAAGTTTATGATTTTTCTTTGTGCAGATTCAAATAATGTCCAAATTGCCAACATGATGTGGACTAAAATTCAAGAATGATATTTAAGATCCACAGTTCAGAATAACAGTTAAGGTTCAATAGAAAGATTTAGAAAAATAGGAAGGTTCAGTTGAAATGATATTAGATGAAGTGCAAACTATTAAAGAATATATATTCATTTCAGGAAACTTTACCAACAAGAGACAAGTAAGAAATGAATACGAAGAGTAATTCACCAAACATGCGGTAGTCCGCGTAGTCAGGTTATTCTCCGAGATTAATAAGGAATGAATACGAAAGGTTATTCACCGAACATGCGGTAGTCCACGTAGTCAGGTTATTCCCACAAATTAATAAGGAATGAATACGAAAGGTTATTCACCAAACATGCGGTAGTCCGCGTAGTCAGGTTATTCCCACAAATTAATATATGGAAATAAATGACACATCTTACGAGTGAGAAAGAAACGATATTATTTTCGAGAATCAAATAATGATAATCCCTTACCATAGTAAATTTGAATAATGAAAGATGGAAGAGATGATATCCCTTACCTTAACACGTGACTGGATATGAAGTTGATCAACTTGGTCAGTACTCGTACACTTACAGATCTTTACAAATACTCAAGATGACTTTAGTACACTCAAAGAGAACTTATACAAAGAAATATTTGGAGAGTGAAAGAAAGAATAAGCAAGGAAGTTTTTTATGAAAAATCCTTAAGTTAAGGCCTCTATTTATAGCAAAAAATCTTATCATCACCAAGATTTTCTAATTTAATCCAAACCGCATATTTCAAGATAATGTTTAATCCACACCACTCATTTTATCTTTTAAGATTTCTTTAATCTAAACCATTCATTTAAAGATCATCTTTTAATCTATACCATTCAATTTAATTTATATATAAAACAACTAACTTTAAATAAATCAATTAACTTTATATCTAAAAACAAACAACTTTATATAATTTATCATAATAAAAACAAATAACTTTATCAATTCAATTATTCAACAATAATTCACAATTATTCATTATTATGGCTAATTGTTGTAAATGCAGTGTAGTTGGCTTTTCGAGTTAGAAAAACAGGAAAATCAACTAATAATATAATACAACAGTTTAATCAATATCATAAAAGAGATAACAATAATGCTGAAAATAAATAAGAAAATAACACGTTACTGTGTAATGACAATTATTGATTCAGTAATGTGAATTATTGTGCATATGCTACTGTGACAATTATCAGCTCAATAATATGAATTATTATGCATGTGACAATTATTGGTTCAATAAAGTCAATATAGTACAATAACCATTTTATCAGTTTAATAATATGAAACACTGTGCAATACCGTGTGCTACTGTGCAATACCGTGTGCTACTATGTAATACCGTATGTTACTATTCCTTTACCATCGGGTATTTTAACAGTTCAAGATGATAATACCGTTGACTATATTTATTTAGAAATGTTACGTATGTCGCTTTCTATATCCGACAATAAGTCGTTGTGGGGGTCCACCATTATTTTGTTATTTCGGCGCTGTCGTACGAATAGAATATTCCCTGACAAAACGAATATTCTCCGACCAAACGAATATTGTCCGACATAATAAAATTTGCACATAACATCCTTAACTTTTAACCTTATCAATATAACCACCTACTATTTTAGGAAAAATATATATATGAAGAAAAATTAAATTTTGTATTTCATAAAATTCGGGGTTTTACAAGATGTCTCTCCTTTTTAGGTGAATAATTTTTTTTACTCTTTTTTATATTGCAACAAATATAAGTTGATTTTATTGCAAATAAAAATAATGATATAATTTCTATAAAAAAATTACACCATTCAACTAAGTTTACTTGTCATACTTTCTTTTTTAGTTTTTTTATAAATTTATTTGTTCTCTTTTCATTTTAATACTATTTTTACCTTATTTTTTTTTAATACTTCACTCTTTTATCTTTATTATAAAAAATTATTGAAACAACCTGACATATATAAGAAAAAGTAACACTATTAACTTTAATATTAAAAGCATAATCAAACTCTTTTTTTCTCTTTTCTCTCTATTTTTTATTAGTTTAAGAAAGAGAAAGAAAAAGTTAGAAGATTAATTAAAATAAACAAAATGATAATAGAGTATACGGATAATCTGAAAATAAATTTTTTCTAATATGCGTTGGTGTGATGTCGCAATCACCCAAAAATAAAATCTTACTCTTGAAAAATAAATATGTAGTAGTGTAAGTAAGAGTCGATCTCACAGAGAATGATTATTTAATTTTATGTTTTTGCAAACAAGAATTGGGGGGGTTTTAATTAAAGAAATAATAAAATTTAAATTAACTAAAATAATTACGCAAATAATTTAATGAAATAAATGAGAAGAAAAAGCCTTGGTTTAAGTTAATATCCACCATCAAGAATTTACAACTGATCACTGATGCAAAAATAAATCAATTAATATTTTGAAGATTCACCGTAGAAAGAACTACTCGCAGGTGGAATAATTTTTCTCCTCCCCCCTTAATTTTAGATAAGTAGAGTCATGTGGTCTAAATACCCTTACTACTAAACAACCTCCGGCACGTGCTAAAGATTTAATTTAATAGCAGCTTTAAGAATTAGAGAGATCGTTGAACTAAACAACACAAGCCACGTGTTTGCATTTAATTTAGATGAATATTCTTCCTAAGATAAAATAATCTTTTGATCTGCAAAACAATTATTAAACTTAGTTTCTTCACAAATAGCAGTAGATTAATAT
The DNA here is from genome assembly GCA_947179155.2 of Hedera helix. Taxonomy (NCBI): domain Eukaryota; kingdom Viridiplantae; phylum Streptophyta; class Magnoliopsida; order Apiales; family Araliaceae; genus Hedera; species Hedera helix. The sequence goes on from OX359278.1 coordinate 37,538,430, forward strand.
GAATAATAAACTAGTAGCGCTCCTAGCAATTAAACAAATTAATCATAAAATTAAGCATAGAAGAATATTCAATAATCAAAATATAAATTGAACAATTAAAATAAATTAGATCTAACAGTGTATAAATCTTGATGGCTTCAATGACTTAAACCAAGAAAAATAATTTAGCTACTCATAATTGTAGAGAACACTAAAGAATAGAAGAGATAATTTTTATTCTAATAAGAGTTGTATGTTACATTGTGTGTCAAGCCCTCTATTTATAGGCTCCATAAACCTCATAACTTGTTCAAACCCTAATAGGATTTACAATTAAAATTAAAAGAAAAATAAAATAATTATTATCCTAACCCTAATTGGAATTAAAATCCAATTTGGAATCAAAAAGTAGCAATAAATCGCGAATAATCCCATTTTCAGAATTAACGCGTCAAACAAACAGCCCCTTCGCTACAGTGTCAAGTCAACGTCAGCCGCCCGCACGCATTGCGCGCCCCTGAGCCCCAAACGACACCGTTTTGTGCCTGTCTTTCTCTTCTGCTCCCGCGCCATGCGCGTTTCCTGCTGCTGCCGTCCAACACTCCATACGACGTCGCTCGGCTGCTGCTTCCATCCCCGCACAATGCGATCGCGCCTAATTTTCCGAAAATTACAGAATTGCCACCAAAGCTTATTTTTCCTACAAAAATAAATATAAATTCATTAAAAATAATATAAAAATACTAAAAATGCATAATGATTAATAAAACACCTAAAATACTAAAAATACTATAAAATTACCTAAATTAACATAAATTAATTAAAATCCTATAAAACCTATTAAAACCAAAATGAGCTAAATAATTAAACATTTAAGCACATAATAAATATAAAAACTAAGTATTAGGGAATAAAAATATCGTATAATTTAACTCTATCATGCGTGTATTTTCAAATTAGGATAGATAAAATTGGATAAAAAGAGTAATACAAGTAAGGCTGCAAATCGAACCAAATAACTCGGTTTAAGATTATACTAAAAATAATTCGAATAAAAATACGAGTAGAATCTGAATAAGGTTATACTCGACTCGTTTAAGATTCAAATTACTCGAATTTTTAATCATGATCCGATACATAATCGATTGATACATATTCGAATAGATGCTCGATACATTCTCTTATAATATATTTACAATTCAAAAAAAAATTGAATAATTAGTTATTATTTTTTTATTTTATTTGTAATTTTAATTTTATATATTTAAAGTGTAATTATAATTATATTTTTTTATTTCTAACTAAAATAATAAGTTCAATTAATAATTATATATATTATAAAATTAGTTACTTTGATGAGACTAGAATTCGATTTTGAATTTGAAGTTCACGAGTAATTTAAATATAATTCGATTCGAGTCGAATCGAATTCGTTCGAGTAACCAAAATTTGAGTCGAGCCGAATCTGAGTAAAATTTTTAAAATATAGTTCGAATCCGAATCGAATTCGAGTACGAATTTAACCTTACGAGTCGAATCCGAACAGTTTAAAATTCGGATCAATTCGACTCGTTTGCAGCCTTAAATACAAGTACTTTCTTCATCCTCAAAAGGGTAGTCAAAGTACAAGTTTCCAAAAATTAGAAAAGCTAAAAGAGAGGAGCAAGTATAAAATAAATACCAATTTTGTCCCTAATGCACCATATGCAAGTTCACTAATAAATGTTTGTCTCTTTTAAACTTAATAGACCCCACTTTAGCATAGTTTTTTTTGGATAAAGTAGTCGTAAGGCTTATTTTATACTGTTTTGTAAAAATTGGATTAGTTCAACTTTTACAGACAAAATGACCAATTTTGCAATCAAAATTTATCCTATTTTCTTATAAATATAGGCGGAGAAATTATAATCACTAGATACTATGTCGAATTTATTATCACTTTCAATTTTTATATACTTGAAAATATAAATAAATAAGTTTAATTCTTAATTTTAAAATTGGCCAATTTGACCCTAAAAAAAGTCGGCCCAAGTCAATTTTGAGCGACGAACAAATAGAATATTTAACTTATATACTTTTTGGACATTCTTTTTGTGAACAAAATATTTTATACTTGAGTACAACCTTTTGAAAACGGATGAAGTATATAAATAATAAATCAATGTGTAAAAATTGACATGATTTGCCGTAGATCGTTTTTGAAAATTCAAATATAGTATGAATAATGATATAATTTGGTTTAAAAAAAATTAATATAAATATTGTGGATACCACAACTCTTGCTTACAGATACTTTAAGTATGTGTAATTACGTCCTTGTCCCAACTTTTGCAAGTCCACGCTACATTGACCAAGTCTTATCTACAAGTAATTGTTGTTTGTTGGGAATAGTTTTGACAAAATCTTTTTGTAAGCTATTTGCAACAATTATTTGCGGATAAGACTCAACTATAGTATAAAACTCGCAGACGGGAATTTGCAGATAGGACAGCTTTAGTATAAAACCTGCATAAGAATGTAATTACACATGTTTAAAGTATCCGCAGGTAAGAATTATAGTATGCACAACAAGTAATTATGGATACTTTTAAAGGTATTTTTTAATCGGGAAACTCGTTTTACAGATGGATACAAGGTGGGCTAGTGGAAAATAGGGCCACAACCAGCTTGAAAACACTGTACAATCATACGTGCACCATATATGTGCGTTGTGTGTTGAAGACCGAGAGCTCGTTCATGATACAAAATTAACTATTGCAATTTGCGTAATAGAAAACTAATCGATATACATCACAACTGGAATAACACAAATAAACAACTTTTATTATGCAATTTACCTGTACAATCACTATGAAGCAACACTTTCACAAACAAGTCAAGTAGATAGAACAAACGCAGAGAGACATAACTAAAACGCACCTCTTTTAGGGCAAATTGTCTCCAACTTTAGTGTCTAAGCTCTACTAAAACAACAAATCTAAGGAGAAACCAGGGAAGAATATTATCCAAATGTTACCATGTAGAAACAAAAGCTTAAATTCCATAGCTCTATGCATCTGCGAATTACGTTTCACTGCACTGCAAAATAGTGTTTCGAATTGAATTAAGCTCATGGAAAACGTTTGTGATACTCATTCGAGCTTGTGGCGACTCCATAGAGCATGCAACTCCAACTCTTACAGCTGAAACCAAGCACTCTGTTATGTTTGCACGTGTTACCTCTTCAATGTCTTCGAGGATTAATGGGTCCACAATATCTTTCACATGCTCTGGCAATGCCATGTTTGCAAAATTATGAATGTCAAGGCCGTCCTTAAATATGTTATCGGTAGGTCTCTTCCTTGTTATCATCTCTAATAATAAGATACCAAAACTGTAGACATCTCCATTTGTAGAAATCTCACTTCCAAGACCATACTCTACCATGTACAACACATATATTAGGAAACAAAAAATCTAAAACCAGACTCATTACTCATATAATGAAATAGAATCAAAGTAACAACATTCTAAAAAGGAAAAAGTTCAATAGTTCAATTGATATTGAGAAGCAAAAATAAAAATAATAAATCAACATATGTCAAATCTCAGGTACAGAATGTCTTAATTTCAATTGGTGTTTACAATCCTACAATTAGGTGATTTAAATTAGTCATTAGCACTAATTAAACCAGTTCTTAAAGAAATATTAATTTGAATGCGTACCTGGAGCTGTATATCCAATAGTTCCTATCAATCTAGTTGAACTACTTTGAATTACATCCGTAAGTTTAGGGAGGAGAAATTTTGCCAGCCCAAAATCTCCAACACGAGCAACCATGTCACCATCAAGTAGAATGTTGCTTGGCTTTAGATCACAATGTATGATGGGCTTTTCACAATGGTGATGAAGATAATCAAGTGCACAAGCAACATCTATGGCAATATTTATTCTTTCAAGAAGGCCGAGTCTGTGCAGCTCATCCCTATCATTCTCAGCATGTGGACTTGAATGCAACCACCTTTCTAGACTCCCATTTGGCATAAACTCGTAAACTAAAGCCTTGAACTCATTACCCTGAAAATCAATACTGGAGCAAGACGTTATTATCCTTACAAGATTTCGATGTCTCACACTTCTCAAGGCTTCACATTCGACCATGAAACTCTTGGAAGCTCCACGAGATTGAAGATCGAGTACTTTGACAGCAACAACCCCTTCATCCACATTCAGAATTCCTTTATAAACAGAACTAAAACCACCTTTGCCAACCATATTTTCAGTAGAAAACCCATCAGTTGCTTTTAGGAGCTGGTCATAAGACACTCTTAAGAATCGTTCCTTTAATAGAGGTCCAGATGATTTCACTTTTCTTCTTTTGTCATGCCGATAAAATAAGAAAATCAACAATATTATAGTTACACATAAAAATGTGCACATAATGGATATCCCAATAATGAGTGCATGAGATCTTCCTCGTTGTTTCTTTGATTCTTCAACGGAGCATCTGTGTAGGCGAAGTTCAGGTATTCCCCCACAGAGCTTACTATTTCCAACAACTGATACTCCACTTTTATTTGCAAAAACTCCTCTAATTGGTACCTCACCCTCAAAATTATTAAAAGATAAATTTAGGTACTTTACGTATAATTGCTCAAAAAATCTTGGAATTTGTCCAGACAAGTTGTTATGAGAAAGATCAATGTTTACGACACCTTTTAAAGAACCCAATGATGATGGTACGAGACCCTGGAAGTTATTTTTTTGAAGGAATAGGTTCTCAAGGCTAGAGCAGCTACCAAGACCACTTGGAATTTCACCGGATAAGTCATTATTAGACAAATCTACGGACCCCAACTTTTTAAGGTTGCCAACGTCTAACGGCAGATGCCCAAACAAATAGTTCCAAGAAAGATCAAGTGTGATTGATAAAGTTGAAAGGTTAAATATTTCTGTGGGAATGAGGCCACTGAGGTTATTTTGAAAAAGCTCTATGGATAACAAAGTTTGACAGTTTCCGAGACTCGCGGGGATGACCCCATCTAACCTGTTCATTCCCGCGTCGAGCTTAGTCAACAATGATAGATTTCCAATAGAATATGGAATTCTACCTGAAAATGTATTGCTTCCAAATCTAAGTACTTCTAGTTTTTCAAGTTTGCCTATGTTTGAGGGAATTGCTCCCGTGAATTGATTTATGTATAGATACAAGGAAGTTAATCCAACAAGATTACCTATTGTTGAAGGGAGTGCTCCAAATATTTGGTTTCCAGATAAATCTAAACTTTGCATTTGGGATGAAAGGTTGCCCAAAGAATTTGGTATCGACCCATTAAATTTGTTACCCTGCAAAGTCAAAATTTTCAAATTGCTGCAGTTGGCTGCAGAACCAATAAAATTCATTTCAGCAAGCTCCCCGCTTCCAAAATTATTTCCACCTACAACTATAGAGATTAAACTCTTCATGCCCCCAAAATCAATTGCTATTTTTCCAAAAAAATGGTTAAATTCTACTTCAAGGAATATCAGGTCTGAACAATTGGAGAGTGATGGTGGAAGGGTTCCGGTAAATTGATTAGCTGATAACAGAAATTCCTGAAGATTAGGAAGCATCAAACCTATGTTGGGAAGAAGACTACCTTTTAGCAGATTTTGCTCCAAAGATAAAACGGTCAAAGAAGAAAGATTATAAAGTGAAGGAGGGATCACACCAGAAAAGTTGTTGTAGTCGAATCCAAGGGTATTCAGGTGCTTCAACTGACCAATAGAATTTGGAATGCTTCCCCCAATTCGATTAAATCCGACAGCTAGAACTGTTAACGACGTAAAATTTCCAAGGAATGGGATCCCTCCTGTGAAACTGTTCTGTTGAACAACAAGAGTCGTGAGCTTTGACAATGCACCAAGTTCTGCTGGTAATTTTCCAACCAGATTATTGTGACCAACAACAAGGTATGTGAGGTTGGAGCAGTGAGATATGTTGGCTGGAATTTCCCCTTTAAAATTGTTCAAAGGCAAGTTAAGCTTGTGTAACCTGAACAAGCGACCAAGTTGAGAAGGAATTTCACCATGCAAACTGCAGTTATAGAGAGATAGCACCCGGAGAAAACTCAGGTTTCCCACGTGAGGAGACAATGAACCTACCAACCTTCTTGAGACAAATTCTAACCTTGTGACTCTTTGGTGGTGCCGACCGCATGTAACGCCTTCCCACTGACAGAAATGGAAGGAATCATTCCATGAGCTCATTGCCATTTGCGGGTCTTGCAAAGAGTGCTTGAAGGCCAGCAGTGCCAATCGATCTGTTCCATTTCCAGCGAATAACGTTGGAAGAGTACTGCTGATTGCAAGCAAAAAGATGATTCGGAACATACATGGTACTAAAGCTGTGAGTTTTCTTGAAGAAGCAATGGTGTGTTTGAAAATGGCGGTAAGGAAGAAGAAGAATAAAAGTGGAGCAGAGGAGCTAGTGGCAAAAGTGTAATTAGAAGCCATTATGAAGGTCAAATTAATATATAAATTTATTGGACGAGAAGGAAGAGATGCGTAGGAGAGATGATGGGTTTGAAGGAGATAAAGGGGGAGAAGAAGGTATTTATAGTTGGAAGAAATTAGGATGGAGGGGGAGAGAGTGGGGAGGGAACAGCTGTAAAGAAATGTAATTTAAATATTTTTTTGGTTCTTAAACTATTTTAATTCAAATTTAGTATTTTTAGAATTAATAAATTAAGCTAAACTATTACATTTGAAGCTCAAGATTCTAAAAGTGTAGTGGGGAACGAGGGTAGAAAGGTAAGTATAGAAATTGGGAAAAACTTATTTTTTACTGTGAAACATATTAGTAATAATTTGTTATAAGATATATATTTAAACTTGTGATCATGTATATTAAAGGAAAAGATTTTACCGTTAATTTATCAGCGTTGATTTTATAAATTGTTATTCAAGTACGTAATACTATTGGATTTTATATTTAAAGTACTTTCAAATTTACAAATTATGAACCTATAGTATATCTCTAAAGAATTTAGGTCAAGACTCATGACCGTGTCAATATGATCAAAGTATAATAATTTTCAATTGTATTTACTCTAAACTTGATGTGGTCGATCAATGCTGTATTTTCCATGCAGTATAGAATAGGGGATGGTGGCCCTGCCTCTAATTGAGGGCCCAATTTTAAGTGGTCCCATTTGTCAATTTCATGGAAAATTATGGAGAAAGAGATTTATTTTATTTTATTTTTTGAAAACTGCAAGAGAAAGAAAAGAAGTTCTCAACTTACAGTACTTTACAAGTTGAAACTTAAACTGCTAAATTATGCTGGAGTCTTGGATCAAATCATGTATCGAATTAATGAACAAATGCATGTTACCTTGGAAAAAATTGATTTGTTGGCAAATTAATTACTAAAAGAGAGAGAATTCTATATCAAACACTTTTGTTTTAGGTATATGGTGTTACATTCTATTTGACAACTGAATTCTATGTCTTGAAATTGGAATTAAGCACCAAATTTAATTTAACTAAATTCTAAATTTATAGAATTGCAAATGTTTTTCAATTCTAAAGAATTCAAAATTTAGTATTAATCAATTCTCAAACATAACGTATAAATATAAAAAAATATAATTAATTCTTGATACAACGTTTGAGATCGACAATATATTCATTAATTGAATAAAAACTCGGACGGACCATTATTTTCCTTACATTTATTTGGGAGTCATAATCATTGTGGAAAGTTGGCTAAAAAGTTTAAATAGCGTGGAAATGCATTTGGAAAAAGACAAAAAAACAGGAGTATTCAAATATTACAAGACGATGATGGGAAGAGCTTGTGGTCAGATAATTAATGGAGACATCCCATGTGTATAATAAATGTTCAATGCCGGGATTCATACTCCGGTACTCCTGGTCAAAACCGAAACGGTCACGAAGGATTATCTATACGTCTATATTATTTTTGTCTATATTTTATATTTTTACATATGCTCCTTTCATGATAAATATGAGACCCTCTTTACTTTATTTTCGTGTGAGAAATAACCTTGTGTAAATATTAGCTTTGCATGTGAAAAAAAATTGAATTTACATGTGAAAATAATACTCATCTTCTAAAATTTCTTCCCAATCATCATTTTTAGAAAATATGTGACGTTAATGTCAAGTTTAAGTTTAAAATAAAATTAATGTAAAGAAGGGATATAGAAATAAATATAAGAATAAGAACATAGTTGTAATAATAATATTTTAAGGTATATATATATATATACACACCAGAGTTCAGGTGCGGATCTATGTCAGCTAGTGCAAGTAGGCAATTTCAAATTCAGTTAAGGTGAAGTTAACTTCACCGTAAGTTATTTCAGGGACTAATAAAATGTTACACGCAGAGAGAGAAAATACACCCCCGCCTTAAAACTTCATTCAAAAAATTGATCAGACACAGAAAATAGTTTTAATTTGGGGAAGGAAGAAGAAATTATTTTGATTGTGAAACTCGAAATGAATGAAAATAGCGATGGCTAAGGGAAAACCTAAAAAAGAAAGGGGGAAAAAGGGGGAATTGAGCCTTTTGGTATCCTGACCTCTGAAAAACAAATCAAAATTATTTGGGCTTGGGGATGCCCAAAAATATCTTGACTAATGCTTGGATTAAAAAAACCGTCCGCTTAGTGATAATTATTTCTAATTACTGATTATTATTATTATTCTATTACTATGATTCTTAAATTAATTACTATTAGACTGTTTATGATAGTTCTTATTATTTAGAGTAATTTATTATGATTCTATATTACTCTTAGGTGCTGTTTGTTTGTGTCTTAATGGCTCTTAATGGACAACCTCTTAATCGCTAAGAGGAACAAAGTTGTTTGTTTTTTTTTTTGTTACATCTGAATGCCTCTAAATGGTTGAGATACAAAATCAAATCTAAACCATTAAGAGGAGCATCTTAATGAACTTGGACAAAAATATCCTCTTCAATATTAACAAATTCCTTTTATATCCAACACTCAATATTATTATTATTATTATTATAATAATAAATATTATTATTATTATTATTATTATTTTTATAATAATAATAATAATAATTATTATTATTATTATTATTAAATTATTATGATTATTATTATTATAATTATTATTATCATAATTTTTATTATAATAATAATAATAATAATAATAATAATAATAATAATTATTATTATTATTATTATTATTATTATTATTAGTACTATTTTTAATATAATTATTATTATTTTTATAATAATAATAATTATTATTATTATAATTAATATTATTATTACTATAATTATTATTATTAATTATAATTATTATTAGTATAATTATTATTGTAATAATTATTATTTTTATTATTATTAATATTATAATAATAATTATTATTATTATTAGTATTATTATTAGCATTATCATTATTATTATTATTATTATTATTATTATTATTATTATTATTATTATTATTATTATTATTATTATTATTATTATTATTATAATTATGATTATTATTATTATTATTATTATTATTATTATTATTAGTAGTAGTAGTAGTAGTAGTACTATTTTTAATATAATTATTATTATTTTTATAATAATAATAATTATTATAATTAATATTATTATTACTATAATTATTATTATTAATTATAATTATTATTAGTATAATTATTATTATAATAATAATTATTTTTATTAATATTAATATTATAATTATTAATAATAATAATAATTATAGTAATAATAATTATTATTAATAATAATTATAATTATTATAATTAATATTATTATTACTATAATTATTATTATTAATTATAATTATTATTAGTATAATTATTATTATTATAATTATTATTATTTTTATTAATATTAATATTATAATAATAATTATTATTATTATAATAATTATAATTATGATTATTATTATTATTATAATTATTATTATCATAATTTTTATTATAATAATTATTATTATTAGTATTATTATTAGCACTATCATTAATATTATAATTATTATTTTTATAATAATAATAATTATTATTATTTTTATAACAATAATTATTATTTTTATAATAATTATTATTATTATAATTAATATTAATATTATTATTATTATTATAATTATTATTATTAATTATAATTATTATTAGTATAATTATTATTATTATTATTATTATTATTATTATTATTATTATTATTATTATTATTATAATGTTCAACTGTTCATAGGATTAAAATGGTAAAATACTGTTATTCAGACATCTGAAAAAATTGATTATCAAACAACATTTTTTCATTCAGATACAATTCTATTCAGATGCTCTCTATTATTCAGATGTCTAAATTATTCAGATCTTAATACAGAATTTTATCAAACAGCACCTTAGTATTATAGAACTAATGAAAATTGATATTACATATTAATTCATGCTCTTTTTTGTCATTCTGCAATGTTTTTTACTACATTAGCCGCAATTTTAGTCGAATAATAATTATATTTTTAATTGCATTTGTTAAACACAATTGTATTGCACCAGCCTCAACGATGGTCCCTGCCTCTGATTGAGGGTCCAATATTAAGTGGTCCCATTTGTCAATTTCATGGAAAAGTATGGTGGTCCAATCTTGTTGAACAAGAAAAAGAGATTTATTTTATTTTATTTTTTAAACACTACAAGAGGAAATTAATTAAGCACAATGAGAAAACAAGTTCATAACTGACAGAACTTTCCAAGTTGAAGCTTAAACTGCTAAATTATATCGGAGTCTTAGATCAAATCATGTATCGAATTAATGAACTACGTACCTTGGCAACAGTTGCGCAATCAGTTACTTGATTTGTTGGCAAATTGTTAGTAAAAGAGGGAGAATTCTATATCGGACGCTTTTGTTTTAGGTATACCACCTAACACTCTGTTTGACAACTGAATTCTAAGTCTTGAAATTTGAATTAAACACCAAAATTAATTTAACTAAAATCTAAATTTATAGAATTGCAAATGCTTTTTAATTTTAAGAAATTCAAAATTTAGTATTGATCACTTGTTAAACATAACGTAATGAATATAAAAAAACAAGTTAATTCTTGACACATCGTCTGAGATTGACCGTACATTCATTAATTGAACAAAGACTCGGCCGAATCATTATTTTCCTTGCATTTACTTAGGAGTCGATCATTGTGGAGAGTTGGCTTAAAAGTTTAAAGCGTGTGGAAATGCATTTGGTCAAATATTACACGATGATGGCGAGAGCTTGTCGTCTGATAACTAGTGGAGAGGTCCCATGTGTATAATAAATGTTCATTGCCGGGATTCATACTCCGGCACTCTAGTCAAAACACAAACGGTCACGAATGATTATCTATACGTTTTATATTCAATAAATTAAGAAAATTGATATTTTCGTCTATATTTTATATTTTTACATGTACTCCTCTCATGATAAATCTCTTTACTTTATTTACGTGTAAGAAATAACCTTATGTAAATATTAGTTTTGCATATGGGAAAAAATAAATTTGTATTTGAAAATAGTACTCATCTTCTATAAATTTCTTCCCAGTCATCATTATTAGAAAATGTGACGCTAATGTCAAGTTTATGTTTTAATTTAAATAAAATTAATGTAAGGAATGGATATAGAAGTAAATATAGGATTAGTAAGGGCATAGTTGTAATAATAATATTTTAAGGTGTATATATATATATATATATATATATGAGTTCAGGAGCAGATATATGTGCAGCTAGTGCATGTAGGCAATTTCCTACTCTAGAAATTTGAATATTTTAGGTACATTACTTATAGTATATTTGTAAAATTAAGAGACTTAAAATAAAATAAGTTATCTAAAATTGTATAATTATTTCAAGGCCAACACAGAATTTACTAAACAGTTTAATTATTAAAAGTTTACTGAGAAGAGAAGAGATATTGATTATTTTTATGTATATATGTTGAAGAAGTTAACATAACTAATGTTACCGGTCATAACTTTAAGTGTTAAAATAGTATTTTCAGTAATGAACTATCGTGAGAAGATTATTACGTAATCAGATGGGGATGCTTGAATGAATAATTGTGTAGTGACATATACTGAAAGAAGTATTTGTAATAATAAATACGAAAGATATTATGCAGTTATTTTATGATATGAAATCTCGAAAAATGTTGTTGGAACATTGTTATCTTATTTTAAATTATGTGTAATTTTGCAAGAATTACAAATATGTTGTACTAATTTTTTTTTTAATTAATTTTTTTTTATAAAACTATAGTTCAGAGTTTTTAACAATAAAGAAAAGAATAGAAAACTTATAAGTTTTCTTCATGTTATTATTGAGTTTATAAAAGAAAATAAAATAAAGCTTAGATTTTACATTTAAAATAAACTATTTCGTTGCGTTTATAATGTAGAGTATACTGTAGAGATTATAAAAAATTATTTAGTTTTTTGTCCAAATTCGTTCACTTTTGGACAGAATACTTTGACAAGAAAAATAACCAAGTTTTAGTCCATTTCTTTTCTTTACTATTCAATAAAAATCTCACTTAAAGCATAAGTGGATAAAAAAAAGTTAAATTTTATGTTTATTTTTTGTCCATTTTAATACCCAATAACACAACATGAGTTAAAAAAAATTATAAAAAATTAATTTGTCTACACTGATGTCAACATCTTGGATTCGTCACTGGCTAAATTGTAATTCTATTTTGAATATGTGGTTGATATAGCGAATTGATATTTTCACACGATTTTTTAATAAATTCACACGGTGAACCTCACAAAAGTATCTATAGCGACGATTTAACTGTCGTTATACATCTATAGCAATATTTTTGTGGAGTCCATCGTGTGAATTTATCAAAAAATTGTGTAGATTTATCAGTTTCCTTGATATATTATTACAACTATGTCCTAACTAATCCTATATTTACTTTTATATCCCTTGCCTATTCCTTACAATTTTGCATGCTTGTGCAGTTGTTTGTTGTTTGTTGTTTGGTTGCTATCCAACAGCAGAGCAGCCCAAACGCGGATTTGGGGAGCGTTTTGGGTCCAAAACGCAGGAAATTCGTGAGGTTAGTTTTTGTTCCTCCAAACACATTATACTCACATAATTGGGGATAGATGTATAAAAACTTCATTCAGAATTTGATTCGACAGAAAATTATTTTGATTTGGGGAAGGAGAAGAAACTATTTTAATTGTGAAACTCGAAATGGACGAAACTGGTAAGTAAGGGGTGTAAATGGATAAATTCGGATACGAATACAGTAATATCCGTATTTGTTTATTTACGGATATTTTAAAATCGAATACGGATATATCCGTTTAATTTCGAATACGAATAATATCTGCTTTATTTCGAATACGAATACGAACGGATACAGATTTTTCGATTACCATTTACTGCTATAAATATAATCAAAATTTTAGCACAAAAAATAATTCGAATAAAAATAAGAGTAACGTTATACTCGACTTGTTTATGATTCAAAATGACTACTCGAATTCTCAATCATTGTTTGATATATACTCAATCATTATTGTATTACACTGCACTATCGACAATGTTTCAAGTGTTAAATAATAAACTATTGACATTTAATTAATTTTAATGTTATTATTAAAAATATGTTGATTATAATATGAGTAAAGGTAAAAAAACTACAAATTAAATTATTAGTTATAAGCACTTTTTTTTTTCCTAATGACACGTGTATTTAAATTTTTTAAAATGTAACATTCAGATTAATACTAAATTAGACACGTGGGGTATAATTATATATGAATCATCATTTGAAAAAATTATTTTACTTAATATATGATGATTATATTACATGCACACAAGAATACCAAAATGTTGAAAATTATGGGAAAAAACAAAAGGTTATTAATTTTAAAAATGTCAATTTGAAAATTATGAATACTTTACAAATGTATAAATTTGAATTTAAACTGTTAAAGAATCCATAAAAGCTTATCTTACATAAGTTTTGAAAATAAAACACATGTATTAAACTAATAAATTATAATTTTGTTCTTTTAGTATATATATTTTTTGTTAAATGATATATTTGAGATATTTTATATTTTACAATCGTAAAAATGTATAAATTAAAGTTATCAGTTGACTAAATTGTATGTAGCTAATAATGTTTATTGGCTTTTTGTAAATATGTAAAAGAATAATAAGAGATATTAATTTAAAAAATGATCAATTTGACAACAAAAGATAGTCATGGAGGATTTTTATCTTGAGAAATATTAAGAATAAATTATCTTATTCATATTTTCAATAAATTATTTAAAATTGTGAACTTTGATATTTAAAGTTATTCATATATAATAAATTATCTTTCTCTTATTTTCAATAAAGTATTCCAAACTGTAAACTTTGATATTTAAAGTTATTTATATACAAATTTCAAATACGAATTCGAATATCAAATACCGGATATCCGTTATTTGTCGGATATATTTAAGGTCGGATGTTAAACGAATACGGATACTGCTATATCCATATTTGTATCCATTTATTTACGGATACCTTAAAATCGAATACGAATATATCCGCTTAATTTCGAATACAAATAATATCCGCTTTATTTCGAATACGAATACGAATGAATATGAATTTTTCGGTTACTATTTATTACAGCCCTAGTGGTAAGGGAAAGGGAAAACGGAGAAGGAAAAAAAGAAAAAAAAAAGGGACCGAAAGGGAATTGGGCCTTTTGGTATCCTGACCTCTGAAATTAATAATTGAACAACCATGTTTAGGTTTGGAGTCGCATTTAACATGTTTTGTACCCAGGTGCAATGGCTACATTTACAAATAATTTTATTCCAAGATTCTTTGGTACAAAAATATATTAAGACAACAATTTTTTATCAAGAAAAAATATATTAATAAAAGTTATATTTGATATGTCTAAAACAAAGTCAAAAAGGAACCTCATTTTTTGAGATTGGGAATATTTCTAAATATAGACAGTTGTGGGATGTATTTTCATTTGTTGTATACTATCAAATACTCCTATATTTTTCTCAGTATATGTAACGATTTGATCTAAAGTTTGTGAAAATACTTCTATCTATGTCTTTTTTGTTTCTACTTATAGTCATCCAAAGCCCATGACAAATCACAAGAATTTTATTATTTTTAACTTGCGTTGAAGTTTGAGCACATGAGCATCAGTGCATTACATGGTGTATGGCTGCATGTTGGAGGTAGAAGATAAATACAAATTAAGCAATAATATTTATCTAATTAATTGTTATTTAAACATATAATTGTTTGGGACTTGATCTAGTGACTACTATGGTTTATATATAGTCCTATTAGGAGGGTGCTTAGCAGGATTGTCTAATACTCCCCCGCAAAACATGGGCTTCTAGGAGTAGTTTCAATTTGAAATTTGGGAAATCAGCTTGCCAACATCAAATAGAAAATGTCGGCCGATGAGATTTTAGTCTAGAAATTAAAATTGAGATATTGTGACATTTAAATCTTAGATTTGATTTTTTTTTCCGGATGAGTTTATTTTTTTCTTTTATGTGAAGCTTTGTTTTCACTTTATGCGAAACTTGTTTGTGAGATTATTTCTTCCTCTTTTAGGTTTGATTTGTTCCTGATATTAAATAATAAATGATATACTTGATTATGAATTTATTGTATTTCCAAAAAAAGGGACTTTTAAAAAAAAAAAATGCTAGAACAATAGACAAAAAGACAATAATGACAAAATTAGTACTACATCCGTCCCCAAAAAAATGACAAAAAGACAATTTTTACACAAATTAAGTTAGCCAAAAAAGTATAAGAGAGTATTCCCTCTGTCCCTTTTTATTTGTATTTTTAGAGAGAGATTTTTGTTTTGTTTTTATTTGTTGTTTGTAGATTTTAAGGAAGTATTAAATACTTAATTTCTTGTATTATCTTTTTGATTAAAGGACAATTTCTTAATTTCTCTCTCATCTTTTTAATAAATTTTAGAAAGTTAATATTGATTTTTTTTGCTCAATTTAGTTAATTAGACAAAGTACTTATTGTATTTCTTAAATTATGTGCATAACTTTAAAACATCAATTAAAAAGGAACCGAGGGAGTTTAATTTATTTTTTCCAATCTATTCATTGATTTTGGGTTTGGAAAGAGATAATTACTGTAAACTACTCATCTATAATGTGAGTGATGATGCCTAGTTAACAGGAACAAGTATACATGCATAATATTTAAATATAAAATTAAATACTGTATTAATCTTAACGATTAAAAAGTGAGGCATGACATAAATTTCAATATCATATCTTATTTTTAATGATTAAGATGAATATAGTATTTGAATATTGTGTACTTATACTTATCCGGTTAATGACAATTTAGTCAATGCAAAACTTTATGTAATTAATTTGTGGACTTTACTATTTTTTAGGACAATTTTTTTTTATTAATTTTTAATCATCTTTTGAGACGGAGTATTTACCAAGGTTTCCCGCCACTGAAGAATTAGCATTGGACTTAATGGGCAAAGCTAATGATTTTTCCACTATAATTGACACGTTTTATTTATTATATTATTATATTATAAATTTGTATAATTATAATATTAAATTAATTAAAAATTTATAATTAAATTATTCTGTCAAATTAATTAGACGAAAATTATTATTTTTCTTACGTGATATTAATGAATTTGAAAAATTACAATAAAAAAATTAAAAGTTCACTTTTGCCCAAAAGAAAGTCATCTGGATTTAGCAAAAGAATAATCTTTCTACTCATCTAATAATTTTAATGTTTATGGGGAAAGAGCAGCAGCTCGTATTCAAATCAAAATTCGATTCCAGTGAATTTAACCCCATCTTTCTTTATAAGATAGAATAAATATAAACATACAATAATTAAATATTATATTTATTTATATTATTAAAAAATAAAACATAATATTAAAATTTATATTATGTTTTATTTTTAATAGTATAAATAAATATAATATTTAATTATTGTATGTGTAGACTTGTCCTCCAAGATATCGTTTTAATTTGCATTAGATCCACTACAACCACCTCTTCCGATCAAAACCCCCCACAATAAACTAGTCGGACAAAACCTCACAACAAAGTAATCAGGCAGCCAACCGTTGGCGTTGAGGCAGAGGAATTGGTGAAGCGGATTGATGGGTCAAGATGATTATTTAATTAGGGTTTGTTGTTGTTGGATTGATTTGGTTTATGTATCATGAGAAAGGAGAAACTTTTTTTTAATTATTTTTGCAGAAAGAGATGACGAATAGGATATATATATATATATATATATATATATATATATATATATATATATATATATGTATATACATATGTTGATATAAATTTTTCTTGTTCCCTTTTGAGTTTAGCGGTGGTGCTGATGATTTGATTAAGTGAAATGGAGGTGTAAATGAGTTGATTTATTGATGGATCTGGCGTTTTGATCAATGACAGAGGGAAGGAAGAGGATGATTCTTCATCTTTTTTCTTCTATTTCTCCTTTTCTTTTCCCCAGATCTATCTACTCATGTTTCTTTGTTTTTGAGCTATGTGGAAGAAAAAATACTTTCTATGTTTTTGAGCTAAGGGGAGACATTTTTTGCATAAACCTCTCTCTTTCTCTTTCTGCTTCAACATCTTCTTTATGTTTTGGACGCAAAGCAAATTCCCTGTTTTCTACCCAATTTTCAGGTATTTTTTGGGTACGCCCAATTTTGAAGTACAATCTCCTTTGCTATCTACGAATTGGGTTTTTAAAGGATGGGTGGCGATTGGTGGTCGGGGCCAACAGATTTAGTATGCAGCCAGAGAAATTGACGATGAAGAGGAGAGAGAAATATTGAAGATGAAAAAGAGGAGAGAGAGAAAAGGTCAAAAAAATGAAAACAATCAAATAAAATTAAATAATTCTATAAATCTGTATATATTTTCTTTTATCTTTATCTTTTTTGCTGTCATTTTATGAAAAAACTGAAGCAATTAAGTCCAGTTAAGCGCATCTAATTTTTGTAACGGAATGGTTCAATTTTATTAATTTAATGTGATAATTATATAAATTAAAATTTTAATAGAATAATAGGAATTCATTAATTTTGCCGGACTTAATGTATCCAACCAGGGTCGTTTAGTGTTCGGACCCCAATAAGAAAATTCACTTAATTAAAAAAAAATAACACCATCAAGATTAAATTCTAAAGCTTGTCTATCTAGATGAAAATTGCTAGGTCCCACAGTTCATGTTACCCAAACTTGGCATCGCATGCATATAGGTAGACCTGACAAAATAGGTCTAGGCCCGCGGGTCGGGCCGGATTAATAAAAAAAAATTGGGTTATGGGCTCCTATTTTTTAGCTCAAAAAAAATTGGGTGTTTTGGCCTGGCCCGACCCGTGGCCCAAATTTTATTTATTTATTTCTTATTTTTCTTATTTGATATTGATGGCAAAAAAAAAATATTAACTTAAAAAATGAATCAAATAAGAAATTATGAAGAATATAAGAGTAAATTTTAACATGTGATATTAAATAATAATACAAAAAAAAATTATGAATATTATATATATATTACCTTAAGTTTTTCTTTTACTATCTTATCTTTAATATTAATATTATATACATTTATCAATTAATTAATCACAAGATTAGTTACATTTTAATATATATGACTATAAAATTATTGATTATTTTATTTACTAATACTATTAAATGATTATGTATAAATTATGTGTTATAATTGTAAATAATTAGAGTTAATATTTATTTTAAATTATGTATTATAGTTATATATATATATATATATATATATATATATATATATATATATATATATATTTTTAAAAATTATTTTTTTAAAAAATATATTTATAAAAAAAACTTAAAAAACCCGCGGACCGTAGGTTTTTAGCCGGACAAATTCCTGACCTTTTCAACCAGGCCCAGCCCGGCCTGTTTCGACCGACCCAGCCCGTTTGCCAAGTAAACCGTACATAGAAAAGGGTTATATTTTTAAAATTAGATTAATATTAACTTTTTAAAATATTTTTATATTTAAAAATGATGCTAATTCTTTTAATTTTAAAAAATACTATTATAAAATTATAAATTATGTAATACTACTAATAATTACAAAACTTATTTTTAAAACTAAAACGAATCATATTAATTTCAAAATTAAAATTATATTTAATCTTATATTTTTAAACGGATAAAATATAAACTAACACCTTAATTTAGTTTTTCTTGATCTCACCAATCATATTTATTGTTAGGACATCAATTGATTTCCCTCACCGTTAGTTTTGAGACGTGAAGTAGTTCATATTCGTGATGATACCAACTCCATATTAAACGATAAAGGATAATCTCACATCAATTACAAATAAAATTAGGGTGTATTAGAATAAATTATTTTGATATTTTATTTAAGTTAAAATTTTATAGAATTAAAAATTATTGAATTCTATACTAAAACAAAATAATTCTATTATTTAGTTAACATATTGAATTCATATTGTATATGTGTTAAAATTTAAAAACTAATGTTTGGCTAATTATTGTTTTCATATTGTTTTCAATACTAAAAAAATCAACATAATTAAATATACTCATATAAAATAAAACACAACTAAAATCCATTATAAACAAAATGCACAAAAAAATGAATTATAAAAAAAAAAAAATATTGTTAAATCCTTTCTTAAATTTGTCATTTTTACATGTTCTACTAAAATTTGCACAAGAGAAGTAAATAAAGTACGTGAACCTATAGATTAATTTTACATATTTTCATATTGTTTTCAATATCAATCCATATAAAATAAAGTACAACTAATATCCATCATAAAAAAATTCATTCATATAAAATAACTCGCAATTAATAATCATTCTAAAACAACATATTCTTTTACACAAACTGTTAAAAGCGACTTCGCTAAGACATACTTATTCTTTATAAACTCGATCATTTCTATAATATAATCGTATTAAATAAAACTCCCTCACATTTCTTATATCTAACGGCCATCGGGGAAGCCAATATGCAAACAGAGCATGCCATATATCTTTTATCATACAAATATACCAAAATTCTTAGAGATACATGATTAGTGCAACAAATTGAGACCTTACCAGTCATTCTATATAACACGATAACAAAAAACATTTTTATTTAACTCATCGTGAATCCATCGTATTTTTAATATAATCAAGGAACTCAAAATTAAAACAGAGGATGCCACATATATTAGAAATGTACAATCATACAGTCAAACCAAAATTCCTTCAATCAAACACATAATTCTACACGATCTCACAAAATTTAACAGCATATACAACTACATGGAAAAAACTACCAACTCATCAAGCGCATATCATAAATTTCGATAATTGACAAGGAAAAAAAAACATAAAGCCACAATATGAGATTGAAGTAAAAGGCATTACTAACTGTACACGAAGACAGAATCCTTCCATCCAAATTCTTCCAATGGGGTATAAAAATTTGTCAATCGGAATGGGAATCATGGGAATTTGGAAGTGTACCACCGCTCATTATATAGTTGTTTGTCTAGCTTAATCTTAGTCAACAAATATGACACAGAGAGTCCAATAAATAATATATGAGTAGGCACCAGAATGTAAATAATTGAGCATTGAAGGATGGTCTAGAGAAAATGAAACAAATAAACCATCTTTCAAGAGGTTTAATGACACTGAACTATACACCGGATAGAACTTCCCCAAAACATGGCTGAACAACAGGTTTTGAAATACTAAGAAGCTCAAATATAAATGCTTACAATGTAAGATCCCGAATTTTATGAAATACAAAATTTATTTTTTCTTTATCTATTTTTTTTTGAAACAGTAAGTTATTAGACTGACAAAGTTAAAAATTAAGGATGTTATGTGTAAATTTTATTTTGTCGGGGAATATTCGTTTTGTCGGGAAATATTCGGGTCGTACGACGGCACCGAAATAACTAATCATTGGTGGACCCCACAACGAAATATTTGTCGGATATAGAAAACGACAGAAATAACATTTTTAAATAAAAATAGTTAACGGTGTTATCATTTTTAACTATTAGAATACCCGATGATAAAAGAATAGTATCTTACGGTATTTCATGGTATTTTCCTGTAGCACATGGTATTCTACAGTAGCACACGGTATTACACAGTGTCTCATATTAATTTTTATTATTATTTTGAATAGTAAACATATGGGCCCTTTGTGGGGACCACATGGAAATGGTATGCAAAAATTGCTGAAGTTTGGTGAAGAAAAGCAGTCAGGCGGTTGCTGAAATTTTCTTAGGCTGGTGTGCAACACGCCAGCCACCAGCCCACCTACTGCGCATAGTACCTTATTTTTTTCTATAAATAGTTTGCTCAGCTGAATAGAAAAATCACACCTAAAATATAAAAAAAAATTACAAGTATTTTGTGAGTTTTCTATGAGAATAGTAAGGTTATCTTGAGTATTTGAAATCCAACAGGAGTGCAGGAATTTTCAAGTATTTTATTAAAAAGTAGTAATTGCACAAATACCTATTTCACACGGTATTCACAAATCTTCATTTATAAGACTCTTCTTTGAGAAAATTTATTTTTAAAAGCTTTCTTTGGAATATTTATTTTGAAATATTATTTCAAAAATTATTTTTGAAGTTATTATTTTACACTACAAAATTTTATATTATATAAATAATTTTGATAGTTCATAATATATGAGTTATCATACACCTTGAAATTTATATGTGGTAATTACTAATTATATTATAAATATATAGGTTCATCAACCTCATTTTTATCAATATCCAGTCACGTGATAAGGTAAGAGATATCATTCTTTTCATCATCATAAATGAATATTATTTTTTTGTCTTACTTGTAAGGGATACCATCTTTTTCATCTTCTATTATTCAAACTTACTACGGTAAGGGATATCATTTCTTTTATACTCTTAAACTTACTATGGTAAGTATTATTCGGTAAAACTTTTGAAATGATTATATGTTCCTTAATAGTTTGCGCTTCATCCAATATCATTTCAATTGAACCTTCTTATTTTCTAAATCTTTTTATCGAATTATAACCGTTATTCTGAACTGTGGAACTTGAATTTCATTTTTGAATTTCATTTTACATCATGTTGACAATTTAGATATTATTTGAATTTGCACAAAATAAAATTATAAACTTTCGATATTTATTGTTTATCCTGTTTCTTCTGTTCATTATTAATATCTCTATTATTATTATTCTAATAATCAAGAATCAAATTGTTGTTGATATCTGTGGCCTAGGGCACAGATTGGATAAAGGTGTTGATAGGTTAAAAGCGATATATTTGATGATATATTTTTTAAGACACGTGGTGAATGTTCTATTTGACGTGGGGCAAAGATCTTTGGCCGTAGTGCAAAGATGAATTGTTGAGTTGCATGATTATGACCAAGAACTGTGAAATTGTATTATCATGACCAGTGGTGTTTCAGATGATAAAGTTGATGATGTTTTTCTTAAAAAGAGAAGCGAGTAGACATCATGGTCCTGCTGCAGTTATTGATCTGAACTTTGTTTAAAAACTTAACTGTAGTTGTTGAATTAAAACTTGCTGTTTAAATTATTCTATCAAAAACTTAACTGTTGAAAGCTAACGATAATTTATTTGTCATTATCTTAGTCATGATATTTTTTACTGATCTATTTGAGCTCACCCTTTCGTTTTGTTCCATTGTTTTTTAAGGGGTCTAGTGGGGGATGGAGTGAATGTCCGAGTTGTAGCTGTATTAGCCTTCATTATTTGAGCTCACCCTTTCGTTTTGTTCCATTGTTTTTTAAGAGGAGATGCGAGAGTAACTGGGTCTAGTGGGGGAATAGAGTGAATGTCCGAATTGTAGCTGTATTAGCTTTTATAAGTTGTAAAATAGTGTGACAATAATAATGAATACTTAGTTGTGTATTATTTGAATACTTTATTGTGATACGTTATACGTTGTATTGTAATAGTTGTTATGTATTTTGACAACTTAAGTTTGGACTGTGTGGGCCCAAATTTGGGGGTGTCACATACAAACTTTGGAGCACTATTCACTGTTAACAGGTAAACTAGAACAAAAAAATGAAGAAAATAAGTTGGCAAGTGAAAATACAATTCTAGAGAGGCAAACAAAAGACTATTGCACTAGAGAAAGGGTAAAATGGCTTGGTTCACTCTTCATCAGGAACTATAACACCATTTTGAATCACCTGCACATGAAAATATAAAGGCTGAATAATCAAAAAATAAAACAAAACAAAGAAGATGGGTGTTAATCTCAGTCATGGGAGCTGAGCATGAATATGCAATGTATGTCAACAATGACATAATAGAAGTATGAAGATGGGTTTGTTGTTTGCTTCTTTTCAATAAGTAGAATTCATACATACATATGTATAACAGCCTAAAAATATATGAGCATATTAGCTTACTTAACTAAAATAGAAACTCCACTAGCAGATCACAAATTCAAACAAAATATTAAATGCCACAATCTTTCTTTTCCTGGTTACCATATTAAGCAACCAAATTTTAATGGACCAATAATTAGTGTGTGTTAAATCAGAAGAAATCCAACAATATCCGAGTTAGACTTCGCTTTGACAATTGAAACAATACATGGGGTAGATAATACATCAAGTTTCTTGTCAAATACAGAATAGAAAGTGTTGGACTTGACTCTCAGAAAGTCAGTGATAATGATTTGCTTAGAAAAAGAATGACAAACCTGGAACGGTAGTTAGCTGAAGTTAAGGCAAGAGCTAAGCCCGTGGACACCAAGTCTCCATTCTCAACTACTATTAACATGAAAAAGGCTGACCCGAAGATGAAGTTGTCACCGTTGGAATCTTTTGATGGTACCGGTGATCCCTACGACCATACGAATTCCTATGAAATTATAATGGGGTACTACAACCACTCTGATGTAGGGATGTGCAAGATTTTCTTAACCACTCGAAAGAAGGCAGTGAAGCAGTGGATCGTGTCTTTGCCATCGGGGAGTATTAATTCATGGAAAGAGTTATGCGATAGGTTTCATGACCGCTTCAGAAGTAATAAGAAGAGGGGGAAATTAACAGCATCGCTGATGCAAATCAAACAGAAAGGAGATGAGACCCTAAACCAATATGTATAACGGTTTAGGGAGGCTGCAGGGGCTGTGATTAACCTGGATATGACCCAAGCGTTGTGATTCTTCACTACAGGATTGGACATCGGTAAATCAAAGAAGTTGATGAAGGATATCATGTTCAAACCGCCGAAGGACCTGGCTGATGCATATGAACAAGCAGAAAATTTTATTGCGATTGAAGAAGTAATGGCAACTTTAACAAAGAACCAGAAGGGGGCTGATCAGTATAAGCCAAAGGAAGGAAAATCTGACGTGCTGGATAGGCTTGGCCCGAGGGGAGGTAATCAAGCAAACCGGCCACCCATCCAGAATAAATTTGAACAGAAGACCTACACTCCTCTAAATACTGATAGGGTCCAGATATTGAATGAAATAAGAGGTACACAACTGTTCGAACCACCCCGAACCATTAAGGGTTATCGGGGATTCTCAAATCAATTTTGTGAATATCATCAGTCGAGAGGACATGATGCAGAAAGATGTCACGACCTGAAGGAGCTGATAGAGAAGAATGTGCAGGGCGGCCGATTATTACACTATGTCGCTGGGCGGACAGTTCCTCAAAAAGAACGACCACAAAGGGGTGACCAGAATGAGGCTGGTGCGAATCGGCCGAGGCCAGTTATTGATGTCATTAGTGGAGGGTTACCCAGAAACCAGGCGGGAAAGCGTCGGAGATCCACTTCGAAAATTGTAATGACTTTAGCAGAACAGTCGACCAAACCAGTAAGATTGTATCCGGGGACGGTCATCTCGTTTTCTGACGAGGATTACCCGGTTGATCCCGTGGAACCACATGAAGGAGCCTTGGTGATAACCGCCCAAGTAGGGGTTGTGGATATGAAGAGGATAATGGTCGATAACGGGTCTTTTGTCGACGTGTTGTACAGTCATACTTATCAACGCATGGATTTGGAAGGAATCAGGCTGGAAGTGGGACAGGAATCACCCTTGTACGGATTTGGGAATGAATCCGTGCCTGTAATTGGGACAGTGGAATTACCGATGGTGTTTGGGGACGCTCCTAAACAAGTGAAGATCAACGTTAAGTTCTTTGTAGTGCAAGTAAACTCAGCTTATAATGCTATTCTGGGAAGAACGACTTTATCAACTCTTAAGGCAGTCACCTCGATTGCCCACTTTAAGATGAAGTTTCCTACCTCCCACGGGGTCGAGGAAGTAAAAGGTGATCTTGATATAGTGAGAAGGTGTTTTCGGCACACTCTCACGGAACCACTGGTCGGGATCAGCAAGATGAAACAGACTTTGATAGTGGATGTCGAGCCTTTTACTGAGGGAGTTACTGACCCGTTGGCTTCCCCTACTGAAGAAACCGAGGATGTGGAACTCATTCCGGGAAATACGGAGAAGTTAGTCAAGATAGGAGCCAGGTTAAAAGATACTTTGAAGAAAGGATTAACGGAGTTACTCAGAACTTATGCTGATATCTTTGCTTGGACACCTCGAGATATGTCGGGGATGGCAGAGGACGTGGCAGTCCATAGGTTATCCGTTGATCCTGAGAAAAAACCTATTTTCCAGAAGAGACGGATCTTTGCTCCTGAACGATAGAAGATCATTGATAAAGAAGTAGGAAAGCTATTTGATGCTGGTATTATCGAAGAGATTGAGTACCCGGAGTGGCTTGCTAATGTTGTATTGGTCCGCAAACAGAATGGGAAGTGTAGAGTCTGCATCGACTACACGGACCTGAATAAAGCTTGCCCGAAGGATTTCTATCCTTTGCCACACATTGACCAATTGATTGATGCAACTTCAAGGAATGCCATACTGAGCTTTTTGAACGCATTTTCGGGATACAACCAGATTTTGATGGAGAAAGATGACATCCCCAAGACCTCATTTATCACCCATCGGGCTATTTATGCTTACAATCGAATGACATTCGGACTCATTAATGCTGGAGCAACTTATCAGAGAATGATGAATAAAGTGTTCCGAAAGCAGATCGGCCGAAATATGAGGTGTATGTTGATGACATGATTGTTAAGAGTATGATGTTGCATGACCATTTGGAGGATTTGGAGGAATGTTTTCGAACAGTTCGCCATTACCATATGCGGCTTAATCCTACCAAATATATGTTTGGGCTCGGGGCGGGTAAGTTTTTGGGGTACCTGGTTAGTAAGAGGGGTATAGAGGCCAACCCCGAGAAGATAAAGGCGGTCATTGATATGAAATCATCGAGTACCTTTAAGGATGTACAGAAACTAACAGGTTGGATAGCGTCTCTTCGAAGGTTCATGTCCCGATCGGCAGAAAGGTGTTTGCCATTCTTTGATACGTTGAAGGGGCCTAAAAACGAGAAGTCCTTTCATTGGACCTCAGAGTGCGAGGATGCATTCCAATGTATTAAAAAATATCTGTCTTCGGCTCCGTTGCTGCAGAAACCCTTACCTAAGGAGTTACTTTATTTGTACTTAGTTGTGAGCTCCCTGGCGGTCGGAGCGGTGTTGATTCGGGAGGAAGGGGGTAAATAGAATCCGGTTTACTATGTGAGTCATGCTTTGAGAGATGCTGAAACAAGGTACCCCAACCTAGTGAAGTGTTTATATTCCCTGGTGATTGCTAGCAAAAAGCTACGACACTATTTTCAGGGCCGGGTGGTAGTTGTTTACACCGATCAACCATTGATGAAAATTCTGCATAAGCCTGATTCATCAGGAAGAATGGTAGCATGAGCTGTAGAATTGAGTCAGTTTACATTGGATTATCGTCCTCGGACGGCGATAAAAGGCCAGCCTTGGCAGACTTTGTGGTGGAATGCATGTTTTCGGAGGAAGACCCAGTTAACTGTTCGGGGTCGGGAGTTGCACTGATCACTGGGGGGCAACCAACCTCGTCTTTTTCTTGGGCTTTATGCGTGGACGGATCGTTTACGGGAGATTCAAGCGGGGCAGGTGTAATTTTAACTAGTCCCGAAGGATTTAAGGTTCAACAGGCTATCCGGTTCAGATTTAAAGCAACCAACAATGAGGCAGAGTATGAGGCTATTTTGGCGGGTCTGAGGTTGGCTCGTAGTTTAGAGGTGAAAAACTTAATAATTCTTAGTGATTCACAACTAGTGATCAAACAAATTCAAGGAGACTACGAAGCTCGCGGGGATCAGATGACGAAATATTTGTCTGAGGTGAAGAACTTCCTTCATTGCTTTGATTCATACTCATTACAAAACATTGATCGGAATGACAATACTGTGGCCGATGCATTATCCAAGCTTGCTACTACTCCGAGCGAGTCATTGTTAGGGGCGGTATATGTAGAGGAGTTGATTGAACCCAGTATTGTGAGAAGGGAAGTGAAGTGTGTTGAAAGGTCCAACTGTTGGTTAACACCGTACTTATTTTATTTGGCCGAAGGAAAGTTGTCAACTGATAAGATCTTGGTAAAGAAGATAAGATATAGAAGTTCCTATTTCTGCCTAATTGATGGGGATCTGTTCCGCCGAACTTATTCGGGTATTTTGGCAAAATGTCTTGTTCCCTCGGAGGCCTCTTACATTTTTCGGGAAGTCCACGAGGGTATTTGTGGAGACCATATGGGGGCAAAGTCCTTGGCATATAAGTTGATTCAGCAAGGATATTATTGGCCGACGATGTTTCGGGAGGCGAAAGAATTTGTGCAGAAGTGTCCGAAATGCCAATTGTATAGCTCTGTGGCACATCGGCCGCCCGAAGAATTGTCTTCGGTACTATTTCCAGTGCCCTTCGCCGTTTGGGGGGTTGATTTGGTGGGACCAATGCAGAAGACCAGGGGTCAGTTCAGTTATATGATTGTTGCAATCGACTACATGACAAAGTGGGTTGAAGCAAAACCTCTTCGGCGGATCACTGAGCAGGATTGTATTCATTTTTTGAAAGAGAACATCGTCTTTAGGTTCGGGAATCCTATTGTTCTGGTGTCTGATAATGGTTTGCAGTTCGTTGGTGCTGAATTTGAGAAATTTCTGGGAGACTTGGGAATTCAACATCGAAGGGTTTCAGTTGCGCATCCTCAAGCGAACAGACAGGTTGAAGTGACCAATAGGACTTTACTAAATGGGATCAAGAGAAGGTTTGATAATGCTAAGGGAAGATGGCCTGAAGAACTTCCCAGTGTTTTGTGGGCCTATCGGACAACTCCTAGAACGACAACGGGTGATTCTCTTTTTTGACTCGCATATGGAACTGAGGCCTTGATTCCGGTAGAGGTTGGTTCTCCATCTTTTCGGGTGATTAATTTCAATGAGTTATATAATGATCATGGACTTCGACTTAATTTGGATCTGTTGAATGAAACTCGGGATACTGCAATACTGAAGTTGGCATCTTATCAACGAAAAACTGCAAGACATTATAATCAGAGGGTTAAACTTAGGCGTTTTGAGATCGGAGATTTGGTCCTTCGGGAGGCTGAAGCATCTGCACCATTGAACACGGGCAAGTTGATGCCCAATTGGGAAGGACCGTATGAAGTAATTGAAGTTGTGAAATATGGAACATATCGTCTTCGGGATATGTCTGGGTCCGAATTAAAGAACTTTTGGCATGCAACTAGACTAAGGAAGTATTTCCAGTAATTAGTTGGGTTGTTGTGTTTTTGTTCATACTTGTGGGATTTCGTGAGAATTTTAGTACTTGGTGTATGTTCGCACAAGGAATTTATAAAATTTTGAATTTCATTCATAGTAGTTGCGATTTACATTTCAAAAACAAAAGACATATGTACACTTTCGGTGGTTAATTGTTGTCCTCGGGAGCATCAGAATCAGAGTCGGAGAAGACTACGGGATCCACGCCAGCTTTTGTTGCCTTTGCTATGGCTGCTTGGAATCCTTTGCTGAATTGATTTACTATCTTCTTTAGCAGTTCGGGAGAAGATCTGTACTCCTCGAGGATTTGATAGCGTAGCTCGGGGGTCCCAAAGCGAGCCTGTTCCCTCAGGATTTCATTGGCTTTTTGTTGACGTTGAATGTCTGAGGACAGTTGGTTGTTCTGTTCCTTCAGGTGAGCAAGTTCTTCAGTTTGTTGTTGAATGCTCTTCAACGTTTCGAAATTCTCATTCCGAAGCCGAGTAATCTCTTCAGTCCTCTGGTTGTTTATGTCTACTACGTCCTCGAATTGTTGTTGTAAATTTTCATTGGACGTTTTGAGGCTCAGGTTATCCAGAGTGAGCTACTTATTCTTCTTCTTCAGGGCCTTGTATTTGGACTTCATTCTCTTTGCCCTTGAATCACTGTTCGACGGTTTTGATTCTCGGCCAAGAAGACGACTGAAGGTGGCTAAGGCCTGAAAAAATTCAAAGTAATCAGAACCATGAAAACTCTTAAGGTAATTTGAAAAGAAAGTAGATCTTACTCGACCTTGGTGAATTGTAGTGGCAAAGATGAGCTCACGATCGGTGTAGTCATGGAAGATCTCATTATCGGCTCGGAAATTGAAAGTGTTGTAAGCCGTGAAGGGGAGTTGATTGTCGGAATCGCTTGGGAAGAAGGTAGGAAGAGCTTGGGATGCACCGGTGGTGGTACTTGGTTGACGAGGGGGATCTCCATCCGGTAGGGGGTCTTCCAGGGGTTCGGATTGTTCACCTATCGGTCGTTTACCAGCTGACTTACTGGTTTGACCTGGTGTTTGTTGGGGTGGTTGGTCTGGTGTTTTCTCTTTGTTCGGCTCAGGGGATGTTTGTTGGGTTGGTTCGGGGGTTGGTATTTTGGATTGATCGGTCGGTGGGCGAACATCTGTCTGAGTCGACATAGGTGGATTTGTCTAGAATGAAGGTTTTGGTTTTTTAGCCTTCATGCGTTTCTGAGTTCCAATTCGGACATCTCGAAAACACTTCTCTTTTTGGATTTTTGTGGGTCTTTTTCTTTTGGGGCTTCCGAAGGGGGATCGGTATTTGTGGTGTCGAGCGCAGACTTTGTAATCAGTAAGGCTTGTTTGGCTCCCTGAGCCAAGGGATCTTCCCCCGAAGTTGCCGAGGAGGAAGAAGGTCTCGGTCTTCGGACCAAGGGTTCGGCGGAACGATCGAATTCTTCCGAGGGGGTTGGGGAAGATATGAAGATAGGTCCCTCTTGGGCTTGTCCTTGAGGGATCGGAGGTTGATCCGTAATGTTCTCTTCAGAGCTACGAAAGAGCACTACTGCGCATAAAATAGATCTGGGTTAAAACAGATAAATTAAAGTAAGGTTAACACCTTCGGATGGTTCGAGTACTTACTTCCGTGATCGAAGAGCCAGTCGGGATTATTGAGAAGACTGATAGGCCAAAGGGTGTTCGGCATTGTAGACAGAAGCTTCTCGAGGTCGGCTTCTCGGACGTCCTCAACGTGGTCGAAGCCTAGAGACGTTTTGTTCGGCTCCCCCACGGTGGTAGTAGTACGGTGTCGGTTCCTCGGAGGAAGAACCAGGACAAATCTCATCCTTTGTTGCTGGATGGGGTTGTCATCCATACCTTTCTATAGGCATATCGGGTCAAAACCCTTTTCCTTCGAATTGATGAGCTTGAAATAGCTTAGAAATAGATCTAAGGCTGGTACTATATTATGTTCTCTGCAGTGGGCAATAAAATAGATTATGTGGATGTAGGAATTTAGAACTAATTGAGAAAACCCGATTCCCATAAACCCTAGGAATTCGGTGATGAAGGAGTGAAGGGGGAATCGAACACCGTGTTTAAGGGTCCATGTCGGGACCCCTATCCAACCTCCCTCGAACTGCCAGTACATTCTCTCATGGGGTTTGGGGACACGGAGTTCATACTGAAGGGGGATTTGGTAATCTACCCGGATTGAGTCGAGTTGGGTCTGGGTTATGGAGGAGGGGGTGTTTGTTGCTGGAGCATCTCTGTAATTTCTACGAATGGTGTTTTCTCTCTCCCTATCAAACGGAGGTGTCTGACTGATTGGGGCTTGGGATGAGGAAGCGTGGCCTTGGGCTGCCATGGGTTTTGGAGAGATAGTGGCTTTGGGGATTTTCTTTGTTTTTGAAGATAAGAAGATGAAAAAGTTGAAATTTGCAGAGAATGAGTTGTGCGGTTTAAGGAAAATTTCGTGGGTTTTTATTGAGGGGGAAACGGTGCACGAAGTTCAACAGACGGCTGTTTTGGGTAACGTGGAGGGGTAATGATAGCTATGCGTCAGACGAAGAGGTTAAGGATTCTTTGGGTGCAGCCAGTAAAGAGGGAAATGAGGGCGTTTGAATTACTCTCCTATTTAAAGTCTTTAAAGTAGGAGAGTGGGGGGCAATGTTGGGATCCGGATATCAGATTGAGGTTTGGGCCGACCTTTATTATTTTGTTGGGCTGGGCTTTCCTTTTAACATTTTAATTCTTTTATAGGCCAAGTAGTGGACTCTCCTGGGACTTGGGCTTTTTTAGTTGCTGACCCATACACAGTTTGAGACTTTTGGCCCTACACTCTTTTCAATACTTGTACACTCATATAAATAGAGACTTGCATGGGAGTGGAAAAAAATATTATTATTATCAAACCGCCCTTACGACTTGTAGATTCAGAACCAATATTTTTCAGCAAATAAGCTCTCTATTGTACTTGAGAAAGTTTGTAAACACCACCATCATACTAGTAAAATTATCCTTTCACCCGTGATTTTTTTCCTGTTGGGTTTCCACGTAAGTTCTTGTATTTTCATTATATTTTCTCCTGTTTTATTGGTGTTTGACGTTTGATTTTCTTGGTTGTTTTCTTGATTTTCAACGGGTTATAAAATTTGGCATTAACAGAAAGGAAAAGAATAGATTCAGATCATCATAAAAGATATATACTGTAGCCAAGCACATAATGACTTTGATTGATATTACACTTTCAAATAACAAACCCCACAACAAAATGATAAGATCTAAGAAAAAAAGAGCAAAGAACAAAAGTAAAATAATAATGAGAATTCAAGAAGAGTCGAAGAAAAATTACCATTTTTTGACACTTGAATTCAAAAATATCAGGATGAATAATATCAGCCAAATGGTATAAATATCTTTTCTCAGAGGACTTAACAAAATATCAGGATGAATAATGAGTTTTTTTCCCTTGCAAACAAAATCCTAACAAATGTTATTACTTCTGTATTCTGATCAATGGATCCTAAGTAGCACTGTGCGTAAGTCAATGCGGAGTAGAGGTTTATAATGCTATGAAACTTCAGCCTTCGCTGAGCTTGTTTTAACTATATTGAATTTGTCTTTAGTTTGTGAAGCTTAATTCTTTAGAACACCTATTAGAAAGGTAACTTGCTACTTAAAATATCTTTGTAGAATTTGTGAACAAGCATGTCCAAAACATTCCAAACTTGACATAAAATAGTGCAGACAATTCTAGAATTAGATCAAATAATTTCACATGTTATGGGCTCCAGAACTGATTCACAGAATAATTTAAAGCTACTCCAGAGCCTATGCTAGCTTAAATTTGACACATAATTTACTTTATACTACGAGCTTCACAGAATAATTTAAAGCTACTCCAGAGTCTATGCTAGCTTAAATTTGACACATAAAGCTGGAGCACTCTACTTGGTCTCACTTAATTTTTTTCTCAGAATTCAGCCCCTAAGTTCAGAAAATTTCATATTCTACCCTCTCAATTGACTTATATTTTTATTTTATTCATTAAACTAAATTTATAATTTTTAAATTACATCAAGAATATAAATTTTACACACAACACGTGTATCCCGGTCCTAAGAAATGATCTTAGGAGTTTATTTGAGTGTGCATTATTTATTTTCTTTCATCCAACTTTCTATTTGTTTTTTAATACCGTGAAAAATGGGACTACAATTGTCAGTTGAACATGCCTATTAGAATCGGAATTGGTTGATACTCTGGTCCGTCCGGATTAGACTTGTCACTACTTGTTTCCGACTATAACAACTGCTCAAACCAAGTAAATCGTTGGTTCAATCATGTGCCTCAATCGGCAATTCACGAGTTCAATCAGTTCCTTCTTATCCTACCTTTAAATCTCTAACAATACAAAAAATTAGGCCAACTTCTATTAGTCCTTTAGTAGCTTACAATTGTTTCCTCTCTTACAATCTCACCATTCACCATTCCATCGTCATCTTTCTCTCACCACCATTAATTGTCTCTCTCCTTGTCGCCGTCCCGCCTGGCCCAACCCCTACTTCATCTACATCTACGTCTTCTTATTTACTTTATGTATTATGTAACTATAGTACTAAAATATGTCTAAATGTATTTCTTAAATTTTAGTTATTGTAGTAGTTGAAAATTGGAACCGAATAACCTAAATTAATATTACAATGTTTTAGTTAGTATTTGTAAGTTACTAAATTAGTTGTTATTATCGAAGTATTGAAAATTTATATCAATTGATATTTTATGAAAATTGTGAACAACCTAAATATTACTATGATTGCAAAATTTATTATTTTCAGAAAATAAACGAGTCACGTTAATTTAAAATTTAAAAACACATCTCTAATTAATTTTTTTTAAAAAATCGTTATCCTATATATTTAATAATAATTCTCTGTGCACAAATTATAAGCTAAATATTGTGCACAAATAATAAAATTTATGTAATGCTCGCATACCAATAATATGTGTAAAAAAACAAAATGGTAGATCTTATTTTTTTTTTTCTCTTTTTTTTATTATTTGTGCAAAAAGTTTTTGGTATAATCTATGCACATAAAAAAAAAAAACTACTCTTTTCAACTAAGGGAGGTTATGTATATACAAGCTCAAGGACAGGCTTCTTTTTTCCATGCCTAGTAAAAGAAAATGATATATATTATGGATATTTATGTCAATTTTTTGGTTATTACTTACGAAAATAAATATTAATGATAATTTAAAAAAAAAGATATATAATAGGTGTGTCTCTCTTATAATTTTATTAAATTTTATGTATTAATATATTTTATAATTATAATTTATCATAAATTTATCATAATGCATAACTAGACTTCTCACAAAACACGATCTTTTTGTTTAACTATTATAGTGTTGGGCTGAGATAGTTTGGGCCCGGGTTCGGGTCGGCCCATACTAGATTATTCAGTTGGTCCATGTTAATTATTAGGTTGGGCTTGACAGATTTAGTTATTGGACTCCTCATTTGGACGGATGGGTTGTTTGGAAGAAGAAAAGTCAGCCTACTTGGAATATGAAGAGACTGCTTGGGAATAACGGTTGTTTGAAAGAGAGACGTTTATTTGGTTGATTAATGCTGGCAATTATGGCTGCATGGGCATATAAAAGGGAAACGACAGGAAAGAAAAAAGACTACTGAACGATTGATTACTTACTTATAAAAACAGAACCAATTTTCCAGCATACAAGCTCTCTACTACCAGAGAAATCTGTAAACACCATCATCATTTTAGTGAATTATTCTCTTTCCCCGTGGTTTTTTCCCGATTTGGGTTTCCACGTAAATCTCTTGTGTCTTTACAGTAATTTCTCTGAATTAATTGTGTTTGGCGTTTGATTTCATTCGTTATTTTGTGATTTAAATGGGTGCTACAAAATTTGGCGTTAACATTGGCGCTAGAAGGAGGGCCGTTCTGTTTGAAAAATCATAGTTGAAGTAAGAAGCAAGTTTAGCAGGATTATGGATTATCAGAGTAATCATGTGGAGCGGACAGGTTCGTCAACACCAACGGTTAGAGGCTCGGTGAAGGATAGATTGGGTCCTTCCCATCAAAGGGGAGGATCGATGGCATCACACTCTAACTCAGTTCGTCAGCGTTTGTCTTCCTTTGACTCTCCTGGTATGGGACATGATAGGGGGACCATTCGTCAAGATTCTGTTCGGGAACACATGGTTGGAGGAGAAGATCTCCATGAGCAAAGGGAGTCTATTAAAAGACAGAGGATTAAAGCGGCAGAGGAGGCTATGTTATCTCTTCAACATCAGCAAGAAGGATGGGCTGTTCTACTGACAGAATTGAAAAGAGATGAAGAGCCTCAGAACACAGTGCAAGGGTCTGGAGTACAGACACCCCAGAGTAGAGGGGTTCGGGGACGGGTGAATGACCCACCCACATCACAATATGGAGTCGGAAATGGCTATGGCCCACCAAAGCCACAGTCGGAGCAAGCAGGTGGAGGGTCGACCCCCTTTAGGGATAGGGGATCCACTTATTCAGATCGAAGGAGACGTTCACCATCTCCCCAAAGACGTCATGCCCGAAGTAGGAGCCCGAGGAGAGGTTCGGGATATGGGCCCAATGATCGGGAAATACGAAGCCCGAGGAAAGGGTCGGGATATGTGCAGAATAATCGAGAAATCAGGAGCCCGATGAGAGGTTCGGGGTATGTGCCCGATGATCGGGAAATACGGAGCCCGAGGAGAGGTGCGGGTTATATCCGTGATGATCGGGAAGTTCGTAGCCCGAGAAGGAATTCAGGGGCTGAACCTGATATTCAGAAAGTTAATGATAGTGATGATCCTTTACTGAAAAGGATGGTAGAATTGGAACGACAACTGGCCGAAGTAAAGGCAGTAGCAAAGCCCACCAATACCAATTCTCCATTCTCAGCTGTGATCAATATGGAGAAGGCTGATCCGAAGATGAAGCTGCCACCATTAGAGTCTTTCGATGGCACTGGAGATCCTTACGACCATACCAACTCTTATGAGATTGTGATGGGGTACTACAACCATTCAGATGCAGGGATGTGCAAGATTTTCATAACCACTCTGAAGAAGGCAGCAAAACAGTGGATTGTGTCTCTGCCGCCGGGGAGCATTAATTCATGGAAGGTGCTTTGTGATAAATTCCATGACCGGTTCGGCAGCAACAAAAGAAAGGGTAAGCTGACTGCATCGTTGATGCAAATCAAACAAAAGGGAGATGAGACCCTTGGCCAGTACGTGCAAAGATTCAGGGAGGCAACAGGGGCCGTAGTAAACCTGGATATGACCCAGGCGTTGGGCTTCTTCACAACGGGGTTGGACATCTACAGATCAAAGAAGCTAATGAAGAATATAATGTTCAAACCACCGAAGGATCTGGCCGATGCTTATGAACGAGCCGAGAACTTCATTGCCATTGAAGAGGCCATGACTACTTTGTCCAAAAATCAGAGGGGATCTGAACAGTACAAACCTAAAGAAGGGAAGTCGGATGTGATGGATAGGTTGGGCCCGAGGGGCAATAATCAGGCGAATAAACCACCCGCCCAACCTAGATTTGGACAAAAACAATTTACTCCTCTGACTACTGATCGGGTGCAGGTGCTGAATGAAATCAGGGGTACTCAGTTTTATGAACCCCCACGGAGTAAAAGGGGTTATGAAGGATTTCAAAATCAGTTCTGTGAATACCATCAGAACAGAGGACATGATGCTGAAGGATGTCCAGATTTAAAGAAATTGATTGAGAAAAATATCCAACATGGACGACTGCAGCATTTTGTTGCCGGGAAAACAGTCCCACAGGGGGTTCGGCCTCAAAAGAACGATCATGACGAGGCTAGTGGGAGTCAGCCGAG
The DNA here is from genome assembly GCA_947179155.2 of Hedera helix. Classification (NCBI taxonomy): domain Eukaryota; kingdom Viridiplantae; phylum Streptophyta; class Magnoliopsida; order Apiales; family Araliaceae; genus Hedera; species Hedera helix. Next base: position 37,575,112 of record OX359278.1, read on the forward strand.
ACGGGTCATTGATGTCATAAGTGGGGGTATGCCCATAAAGTCATCGGGAAAACGCAGAAGATCCACCTCGGATGTGGTGATGGTTGTAGCAGAGCAGCCGATTAAAACATAACGGTTATATCCGGGGTCGGTGATTTCATTTTCAGATGAGGACTATCCAGTTGACTCAGTTGAACCTCATGAAGGGGCATTGGTGATAACTGCCCAAGTAGGGCCCGTCGATATGAAAAGAATTATGATTGACAACGGGTCTTCGGTTGATGTTTTATACAGTCATGCTTACCAACGCATGAACCTGGAGGGAATGAAGCTGGAGGTTGGCCAGGAATCTCCATTATATGGGTTCGGGAATGAAGCGGTGCCAGTAATCGGCACAATTGAGCTGCCCATGGTGTTCGGGGAGTCTCCCAGACAAGTGACAGTCAAAGTCAAGTTCTTCGTGGTGCAAGTAGATTCGGCTTACAATGTCATTCTTGGAAGGACGACTTTGTCAGCACTCCAAGCAGTTACTTCAATTGCCCATTTTAAAATGAAGTTCCCTACCCCACATGGAGTCGGGGAAGTCAAGGGAGATCTGGACATTGCCAAAAGATGTTATAGGCACACTCTTACAAAAACGGCAAAATGAGACAAACTTTGACAGTTGATGTTGAGCCGTTCACGGAGGGACTTACTGAGCCATTGGCCTCTCCAGCTGAAGAGACTGAAAATGTGCAGCTTATTTCGGGGAATACCGAGAAGCTGATTAAAATAGGGACCGGGTTGCAAGATACTTTAAAAAGGGGGTTAATTGAACTACTCAGAACTTATGCCGATATCTTCGCCTGGACACCCCGAGATATGCCTGGGATGGCAGAAGACGTGGCCATTCACAAGCTATCCGTTGATCCCGAGAAGAAGCCTGTCTTTCAGAAGAGGCGTATTTTTGCTCCCGAACGCCAGAAAATAATTGATGAAGAAGTGGGAAAGTTATTAGATGCCGGGATTATTGAGGAAATTGAATACCCGGAATGGCTTGCAAATGTTGTGCTGGTCCGCAAACAAAATGGGAAATGGAGAGTTTGCATAGATTACACGGACCTAAATAAAGCATGCCCGAAAGACTTCTATCCTCTACCCCACATCGACCAGCTGATCGATGCTACTTCGGGGAATGTTATACTCAGCTTCTTGGATGCTTTTTCGGGATACAACCAGATTTTGATGGAGAAGCAAGACATCCCGAAGACATCATTCATCACTCATCGGGCTATTTATGCATATAACCGGATGACATTCGGGCTGATCAATGCCGGGGCCACTTATCAGCGAATGATGAACAAAGTCTTCCGAAAACAGATTGGTCGGAACATGGAAGTTTATGTGGATGATATGATCGTTCGAAGTGCAAGGGTGCATGACCATCTAAATGACTTGGAAGAGTGCTTTCAAACAGTTCGGCATCATAATATGCCGTTGAATCCTACCAAGTGCACTTTCGGGCTCGGTGCAGGCAATTTTTTGGGTTATTTAGTCAGTAAGAGGGGGATAGAGGCTAACCCAGAAAAAATTAAAGCAGTTATTGATATGAAGTGCCCAAAGACATTTAAGGATGTGCAGAGATTGGCAGGTCGGATAGCTGCTCTTCGGCGATTCATGTCCCGATCGGCCGAAAGATGTTTGCCTTTCTTTGACACTCTTAAAGGGCCGAAGAACGAGAAATCATTTCACTGGACTTCGGATTGTGAGGATGCATTCCAGAACATCAAGAAATATCTATCTTCGGCTCCGTTGCTGCAGAAGCCAATTAACCGGGAGGTACTTTATGTATATTTGGTTGTAAGTGCATTGGTTGTTGGTGCTGTACTGATTCGGGAAGAAGGAGGCCGACAGAATCCGGTCTACTATGTTAGTCATGCCTTGAGGGATGCAGAAACGAGGTATGCCAACTTAGAGAAGTGTGTCTACTCCTTGGTAATAGCTAGCAGAAAGCTAAGGCATTACTTCCAGGGTCGGGTAATAATTGTTTACACCGACCAACCTTTAAAGAAGATTCTCCAAAAGCCTGATGCATCGGGAAGGATGGTGGCTTGGGCTGTTGAGCTAAGCCAGTTCGCGATTGAATACCGTCCTCGGACGGCGATAAAGGGCCAAGCATTGGCTGATTTTATGGTGGAGTGCATGTTCTCCGAAGAAGAGACAATCGGTTCTTCGGGATCGGATGTAACACTAATAGCTGGGGGGCAGCCAGATCCCTCTCATTCTTGGACTTTGAATGTTGATGGATCATCCACAGCAGACTTGAGTGGAGCCGGGGTAATTTTGACAAGTCCTGAAGGTTTCAGAGTCCAACAAGCAATTCGGTTTAAATTCAAAGCCACCAATAATGAGGCGGAATACGAAGCTATATTAGCTGGCCTAAGATTGGCTCGAAGTTTGGAGGTCAGGAGCTTGCTGATCATGAGTGATTCCCAGCTTGTGGTAAAGCAGATTCAGGGAGAATATGAAGCTCGGGGAATAAGAATGATAAGGTATCTGTCCGAGGTGAAGAGTGTTTTGCAATACTTCGTTTCTTATTCATTGCAAAACGTAGATCGGAATGACAATACTGTGGCTGATGCTCTGTCAAAGCTTGCTACTACCCCGAATGAGTCTTTATCGGGATCAGTGTACATTGAAGAATTGATTGAACCTAGTATACTGAAAAAGGAGGTCAAATGTGTGGAAAGATCTAATTGCTGGTTGACTCCTTATTTAGAGTATCTGGCCGAAGGTAAGTTGCCAAGCGATAAAATCTTGGCAAAAAGGATAAAATATAGAAGTGCCTACTTTTGTTTGATTGATGGAGATCTGTTCCGAAGGGTGTATTCGGGACCCTTGGCAAAGTGTCTTATCCCGTCGGAGGCTTCGTATGCTCTTCGGGAAGTGCATGAAGGAATTTGCGGTGACCATATGGGGGCCAAGTCATTGGCATATAAACTCATCCGTCAAGGATACTATTGGCCGACGATGTTTCGGGAAGCAAAGGAGTTTGTGCAAAAGTGTCCCAAATGTCAGTTGAACAGTTCTGTTGCACATCGGCCACCTGAAGAGCTATCTTCAGTTCTTTCCCCAATTCCTTTTGCAGTTTGGGGTGTTGATCTGGTGGGGCCGATGCCGAAGGCCAAGGGACAATTCTCCTATATGATAGTGGCAATTGATTATATGACCAAATGGGTAGAGGCGAAGCCACTTCGGCGAATCACCGAGCAGGATTGCATTCATTTCCTCAAGGAAAATATTGTCTTCAGATTTGGAATCCCGATGGTCATTGTATCCGATAACGGGCTGCAGTTCGTAGGAGCTGAGTTCGAAAAATTCTTATCTGACTTGGGGATTCAGCATCGAAGGGTATCGGTTGCCCATCCTCAAGCCAATGGACAAGTGGAGGTAACTAATAGAACTCTACTGAACGGCATCAAGAGGAGATTGGATGATGCTAAAGGAAGATGGCCCGAGGAGTTACCAAGTGTTTTAGGGGCATATAGGACAACTCCCCGAACGACTACGGGAGATTCTCCTTTTCGACTTTCATACGGGACTGAAGCTTTAATCCCGGTTGAGGTTGGCTCTCCTTCTTTTCGGAGAGTTAATTTTAATGAACTATACAACGATCATGGACTTCGTCTTAACCTTGACTTAGTGGATGAATTTCGGGATGCTGCAGTTATGAAGTTGGCCGTATATCAACAGAAAACGGCAAGGCACTATAATCGGAGAGTTAAACAAAGACGTTTTGAAGTCGGGGATTTAGTCCTTTGGGAAGCAGAAGCATCTACTCCCTTGAACACGGGTAAGTTGATGCCAAATTGGGAAGGACCCTATGAAGTAATTGAAGTTGTAAAATATGGGACATATCGTCTTCGGGATATGTCTGGGTCTGAATTGAAGAATTTTTGGCATGCAACTAGATTAAGGAAATATTTCCAATAGTCGGGTATAATGTCTTAGTTACTTGTACTTAGATAAATTTTGAAGAAAATTTCAGTACATACTATATTGTTGCACAAGACATTAATAAAATCCCGAAATATTCATTGATAAGATTGATGTGGATTACATGGAAGAAATAAAGAAAAAATACAAAGAAAAAACTTTGCAGTTTTCGGTCAATTATTATCCTCGGGAGAGTCAGAGTCGGAATCGGAGAAAACTGAAGGATCCACACCGGCTTTTGCTGCCTTTGCCACAGCAGCTTCAAAACCTTTGTGGAACTATTTTAATATTTCCTCCAGCAGTTCGGGAGATGCTCTGTACTCTTCCAAGATCTGATAACGAAGTTCAGGGGTCCCAAGGCGAGCTTGTTCCCTTAGAATTTCGTTGGCGGTTTGTTGGCGTTGGATATCGGAGGCTAATTGAGCGTTCTGTTCTTTCAGCTTGGTGAGTTCTTCGGTTTGTTGCTGAAAGTTCTTCAATGTTTCAGAATTCTCTGTTTGTATTCGGGTGATCTCTTCTGTCCGTTGGTTATTGATGTCAAGAACACTCTCAAATTGTTGTTGGAGGTTCTCGTTGGATGTTTTGAGGTTGGTGTTCTCGGCGGTCAATTCTTTGTTCTTCTTCTTCAAGGCCTTATACTTGGTCTTCATCTTTTTGGCCTTTGTGTCACTGTTTTCCTTCCTTGATTCCCGACCAAGGAGACGGCTGAAAGTGGCCAAGGCCTACATAGAGAATTATCAAGAAGGATGGTTAGAAATCTTTAAGAAATTTTTGGAATAACTTAAAAGGCAATTCTTACCCGGCCTTGATGAAGGGCGGTGGCATATATAAGCTCCCGATTGGTATAGTCATGGAATTCGTTATTATCGGCTCGGAAGTTGAAGCTGTTGTAAGCCGTGTATGGAAGGCTAGTGTTGGCTTCGTCTGGGAAAAAAGAAGGACGGGGTTCACCAGTTGGTTGTTCCGGAGGTGGCTCGGTTGCAGAGGGATCACCTTCGGGTATCGGCTCTTCCACAGGTTCGGCTTGCTCTACCATTGGTCGTTTGCCGGCCGATTTACTGGTCTGCCCCGGAGATGGTTGAGGTTGATCGGGTGTTCTTTCTTTGTTTGGCTCGGGAGGTTGTTGTGTTGGTTGTTCAGGGGTTGTAGTTTTTTGCTGATCGGGCGTGGGCTTGGTCTTCTTATGAGTTCGGGGTTGGGAAGAATCTGGTTGTGAATGGGAAGTTTTTTGTTTTTTGGTCTTCAACATTTTTCGGAGCTCAAACTCGGATATGTCAAAGACGCTCCGTTTTTTGGATATCTCCGGACCTTTTCTTTTTAAGGCATCCGAAGATTGGTCGATTGAGGCTGTCGAAGTAATTGGAGGATTTCCCGATGCGGGTTGGGCTTCAGTCTGGGGGGCAGACTCTGTTTGTTGTTGGGTTTGTGTGGCTCCTTGAGCCAGAGGGTTTCCTCCCGATGTTGCCGAAGAGGAAGAATTCTTCTTTCTTCGGACCAGTGGTTCGGCAGGCGGTTCGGATTCTTCCGAAGAAGCAGGAGATTGAATGAAGGTAGGCCCCTCCTGGGTCTGTCCTCGGGTGATCGGGGGAGGACTTGAAGCATTCCCTTCCGAACTGCGAAAAAGTACTATTGCACAGAAGATGGATAAGGATAAGATGGACAGTTTAAAATAAATTAACTTTTATGAATGATTCGGGTACTTACTTCCATGTCTGTAAAGCCAATCTTGGTCGGAAAGGAGATGGTTCGGCCATAAGTTTTCCGGCATGGAAGAAAGAAGTTTCTCGAGGTCGGCTTCCCGAATGTCCTCAATGTGATCAAACCCTAGGGACTCATTGCTCGGTTCTCCCCAGGGTGGTAGCAGAACGGTATCCGTTCCTCGGATGAAGAACCACGATGAATGCCATCCTTTGTTGCTTTGAGGGGTGGCCATCCAAAGTTTTCGATTGGTGTATCGGGTTAAGACCTTAAAACCCTTTTCCCTTGAATTGATGAGCTTGAAGTAGCTCAAGAACAGATCTAGGGCTGGGTCGACATTCTGGTCCCTGCAATGGGCTATGAAGCAGATTAGATGGATATAAGAGTTGGGGACAAGTTGGGAGAACCCGACCCCTATAAACCCTAGAAATTCGGTGATGAAAGGATGGAGAGGGAATCGGACGCCATGTTGGAGGGTCAGGGATGGAACTCCTATCCAGCCCCCCTCGAGTTGCCAGTACATCCTCTCGTGAGGTCGGGGAACTCGAAGCTCATACTGAAGGGGAATCTGGTACTCATGGCGGAATGATTGGAGCTTGGCGGGAGTTACAGATGAAGGAGTGTTTGCTACTGGGGCATCTCTATACACTCGACGAATGGCATTTTCTTTCTCCCTATCAAAAGTAGGTTGGGCTTGGGAAGAAGAAGCATGACCTTGAGCTGCCATGGATTCCGATAAAGAAAAACTTTTGGGGATTTTTTCAGACAAAGAAGGTGAGAAAAAAGGGGATTTCAGAGAATAAGCAGTGTGTTGAGAAAGAGACTTTTTGAGGCTTTTATAGATGAAAATAATACGAACAGACGTCAGTTATGGGGTGTAGGGAGGCGCACGAATTTCAAAAGGCGTCAGTTTTGGGAGTGTAGGGAGGCGCTCAGAGATCAAACGGAAGCAGATTTGGGGGAACGTGATATGAGGGTGTTGATCGTGTGCCAGACGTGGGGAGTTAGGGCCTGTTTGGATATAATCAGTTACGAGGGAAATAAGAATATTTGAATTACTCTCCTATTTAAGGCTCTTAAAAATAGGAGAGTGGGGGGCAATGTTGGGCTGAGATAGTTTGGGCCCGGGTTCGGGTCGGCCCATACTAGATTATTCAGTTGGTCCATGTTAATTATTAGGTTGGGCTTGACAGATTTAGTTATTGGACTCCTCATTTAGACGGATGGGTTGTTTGGAAGAAGAAAAGTCAGCCTACTTGGAATATGAAGAGACTGCTTGGGAATAACAGTTGTTTGAAAGAGAGACGTTTATTTGGTTGATTAATGCTGGCAATTATGGCTGCATGAGCATATAAAAGGGAAACGACAGGAAAGAAAAAAGACTACTGAACGATTGATTACTTACTTATAAAAACAGAACCAATTTTCCAGCATACAAGCTCTCTACTACCAGAGAAATCTGTAAACACCATCATCATTTTAGTGAATTATTCTCTTTTCCCGTGGTTTTTTTTCGATTTGGGTTTTCACGTAAATCTCTTGTGTCTTTACAGTAATTTCTCTGAATTAATTGTGTTTGGCGTTTGATTTCATTCGTTATTTTGTGATTTAAACGGGTGCTATAAAATTTGGCGTTAACATATAGAATATCTACTACCGTTCTGTATAATTCTCTATGACCACTTAATGGATATAATTCATCTTAATCATGCTGTATAGTACAGAAGTTTGTTGTTATTCAACCTTTTTTCCAATCAAATAATATGTTATATGTGATTATTAATTTTCCCGAATCTTATGTTATTTCTGTGCCATTTTTTTTCCTGAATGGATTTATAAAATGAAAAAAAGGGAAAGTTAAAACCAATTTATTAAAGTTCACTTTCTGGCCCGTTTTCCAATAAAGACATAAAAGGAAGCTTTGGTGCGCCTTTAGTGCATTAATAATTGGCCTCCAAATAAATATCGAATAAGGTCAAGGTTATATTGTTGACTATCGCACTAAGAAGAAGAATTAGAAAATAGAAATATAAGTAGTTAATATTTTTCATATTATATTTTGCAGTTGGAGAATAAAATTGTTTGGGGATGTTATATCTTCTATCAAACTTGTCTGAAGATAATATTACAATTAAAAACAAATCATTCAATTACCAGCTAGACAAACTCTAATATTCTAAAATACGATAATCATGCTGCAAGTTAATTAAAATCTAATTACTTATTTGTATATATTCTATCAGAACAATAAAATGCCAGACAATCTAACTTATAAATTATACCGCATGTGATATAAATAAATTAAACCAAATATACATTCGACTATGTTTACAATTCCGAAAAAAGGAAGGGAAAGAATGGAAAAAAAAAAAAAAAAAAGGTTAAGAAAGTTTTAATAACTTTATAGATTTTATTTTGCTTTTTCTTCTCTTCAAAATTTAAACATACCCTTAAGGTGGGTCGAGAGAGTATATATAGTATGTAGTTATATACGTCCTTCTAAGTCCTTGAAAGTCCAGTAATAACTTAGAAGTTGAATAGATTTTTGTAATGTCTGTAAACCCGAACAGGTCATCTAATTGAAAAGGATATTGGATGGAAGATTTATTAGTTTAATTAGTGGTCGATCTGTTATTGAACCGGTAACATTATATATACATTAAAAAAATATATTATTAATAATTAATACATTCTTAAAATATCTAATTTTTTATAAGCTAAAATATAGTGAAATAATGTTATAATATTAATAAAAATATCTAATTTTAAAAATAAAATTTTTTGTACGAAAAAAAAAACTTTAAAACTGAGTCAGCTAACCGGTTGGACTGATGGTCAATCGAATTTTGACCTGGTCAATAAAAATCAAGGCTAAATCGGTTCCGGTTGGACCACTGATCCGGTCCAAGTTTACAAACATTGGATTTTTGCCGTTTGAAAAAATTATCTTGGTTTTTTTAAAATTTTTAATTTAATCAATTACTCTATAATAATTAAATTATATGTGAGTGATATGCTCCTTGTGTAAGTAGATATATCAATTAAATTCAGATATAATATGCTTTTATGCAATTAGATATATAAGTTAAGTTTAGTTATATATATATATATATATATATATATATATATGTTTAAAGCTTTTATATGTATTTGTACATGTTTATGTGTAAGCAAATATATATAAATTAAGTTCAGATATATAAAAGTTGTAATAACTTTTATATATGATATGTTTTTTATAAGCAATCAGTTAATAAGAGATAATAATTTCAATGATATGCTTCTATGTACATTTTGAAATAAAAGTTTGATTAACTTTTATATATATTAGAGAGCAAGTATATCAAATAAATCAGTTGAAGATTAGATACTTGTAGTCAAATATCAAGAATTGCAGATATGGTAGTTAATAAGATAATTGATGTAAACAACTAAAAATAGTTGAACCCAAAAATAAAATAATATATATATATATATATATTGATCTAGGCAGCAATACTTTTACAGTCGATCACCGACTTTGAGGACCTACATGCAATTATCCTTATAAAAGAAAATCTCTAATCACGCCCTCGGTGTCAAGGATGACTCAAATATAAAAGTTTTACTTTCTTATACTTATATAAATACTTTCAATCGGGTCACCGGCCTGAAGCTAGTGGATCTATTGCTTTTAAGTATAAGTGACAACTCGTTATAACCTTCAATTTCAAGTAGCTTATATTCGATATTTATATAAATAGAGTATAGATGAAATATAAGAATATATAAATCGGTAGAACAATATTTCAAACTACGCAGTTAAGAGATCATAATAATGAATACAATCAATTAAAAATTATCTTTAAAACTATGACCAATTTCTCTTCCCTAGCAACTCTTAGAAATTGAAATTAGAAGAGAGAAAGAGAGCTTTTGTAAACTTTTTTGAAAAATGTAGGCAATAGAGGAATTGAGCTCTTTGAATTTTTGTAGGTGAATTGGTGAATAAAAATGAGAGAAGAGTTTGCTATTTAAAAGAAAACCAAGGTGAGGGCAAGATGGTCCAAAGATATGTCAATGGTTTAGATCATATTGTTTTTGAAATAGATGGCTAGAATTTGTGTTAGAATCACCAAGTGATGCACGGCTAGTTGGTGGAGAAAATGGATTTTAGCTTTAAGTTAGTTTTTTTAATGGTCATGCATTACTCCAAAATTGGCTCCACCATCTAAACACAAAAAAAATCTCATTTTGAATTTTAAAATTTAAATTTAATGCGATACATGTAAATTTTAAAAATAACAAATTTGTAAGTAGTAATAATTTTAAGAATATAATATATATAATTAAATTTTAAATTAAAGTAAATTAGTTTTCTTAAAAACTAAAAATAAAACTCATAATAAAATATCATTTCATATCTATATGTATATATTCGTATATCATAATTTGTTGCTTGAGTTTCTAACACCTTGACAAAATAAAGCTTCATTTTTCACAAGAATCTCATTCTCTCTTTGATCTTGATCACTCCGAACTTACATATAATTAAAATACTTTTTTCTGAGTAGAATAACTCATTAAGATAATTTTTTTCCTAAGTAGAATAACCCCTTAAAGCAAATATTCCATCCAAGAATTTGTATGTTTTTATTAATTAAGGCTATATTTGTTTGTAAAAAATATACTTAAAATTAAATTATTTATATTAATTTAACACTAGTTCGGACTATTTTATCCTATGATGAGGAATTAGTAGTCTCATAATATTGGACTATTAGTCTCATAAAGTCATTTAATAGCTTAAAATGAGAGGGACTATTAATTATATATTAATCATGAGATTATATAATCTCTCATAAATAGCCTTAAGAATAATTTAAAAAAAATAGTCCATAGGACTATTAATCCCCCATCATGGGATAAAATAATCTGAAGTAGTTTTAAATTAATACAAATACTTCAATGTCAAGCATAATTTTTGTAAACTAGCCTAAGAGTTTACGGTTATTTCCAAAGGCATAAAATAGATCTAAAAAAGGGTTTGAATAAATTATTTACCTTTTTTTTTTTAAGAATTAAGTTATCAAATGATTAAATAAGTTGATTTAGCTTAATTAGTACAACATAATATGTTTTAAAAACTCTTCAAAGATTAAAAAGGCAAAATTTTGAATTTAGTGCAGTTATAAAAATTAGTCACAAAGATAAAATTGTGGAGTGATGGAAATGTAAGTGTAATTAAGTAAAGGTAATAAAATAAAGAACACATAATTTTAAGAGGTTCAGAGTACAAAAATCTCTTAATCCTCTCTTTCACTTCAAGAGTAGAGATGATTCATTAAGAATATGTTGGTTATAGAAACCAAGCTCACTAATAACTATTATAATTGAAATTCATAAAGAATCAAACAAGTCACTAAGTGTAACACCCCAGTCCCACATCAATTAATGTGAGATATTTGGATGTGTTTATTATAAGCACCCAAGTTGCTATCATTAATACTTTTAGTCATGACCTTTTGGGTGAGCCTGTGGTGGGCTAAGATGATCCAAGAAGATATTATTGAGACAGCTCATTGGGCCTTATTCTGCTGTGATTTGATTCGGACTCGGGATTTGATCCGGGTCGTTACATATAGTATCAGTGCCGACTCTCGAAAGCTCGGGTCGGGTCATCCGATCGGGTTGCCGGAGGTGGGGACATGAAGGCGAGCCTAGTAGGCCGCTGGTATTATCCCACAATGGCTAGAAAGGCAAAGTTTTTGGGCCTTGTGTGACTATGTGTTCGGCTTGACGGGGACGTTAGGTATTTAAGCGGGGGAGTTTGTAACACCCCAGTCCCACATCAGTTAATGTGAGATATTTGGATGTGTTTATAAGGACCCAAGTTGCTATCATTAATACCTTCAGTCATGACCTTTTGGGTGAGCCTGTGGTGGGATAAGATGATCCAAGAAGATATTATTGAAATAACTCATTGGGCCTTATTCTGTTGTGATTTGATTCGGACTCGGGATTTGACCCGGGTCGTTACACTAAGACTTGAGATACAAAAGATCACTAAGAGAATGTTGAGATTTAAGATGCTATTAATTTTCATTAAGATCTTCTCCAAAGGTATTAGCAGTAGGTTGAAAATGTTAGGATCGTAAGGTGGAGTTATTTGAACAATTGAATTTTAGGCGCTTGAATCATAATTCAACAGTTGTTCTTTAGTGTTATTGTAACAATCATTTTATAGTTACTTATTGAGTTTTGTCCGTTGAATTGTTACTGTTGCTTAATGGTCTAGGACACTTGTCAAATAATCATTCATTTGATTTCAAAATCTTGTTTGCTGGACCACATGTTGTCGCTTTTAGACGCGTGTCCTTATATATTTTTACTCATATAATTGTAATAAAAATTTCTTTGTCTCTTGATCTTTATCACCAACACATTTGTAAATTAACATTGAAATATGTGTGTTAATGTTTATAATCATTGTCATAAATCTGTTGTTGATATATATGTCAAGATTTTATACTCTACGATTTTGATTAAACTAACTTTTAGTGTAAAAATGTAGAGTTTGTTTTCAGACCATAAAGTGACTTTACTCCACGATATCAATTTATGATTTACTAGTGGTTTTGCAATGTAGTTCAACGATGCGGTATCTTACTCAACGATGTAAGAGCTTTTCTTGAATACTTATCTCTAAAATCTTAAAGTAAATTTAGCCTTTATTCAACGAACCACCCGCTTCAATTATTACAAGAATTATAAGGGTATATTATACAATTTTGAATTTACCTGACATATTAACTTCCTAGCTAAATCTTTTTAAATAAAATTCTTACAAAACTTATTTAAAATAATAAATATAAATTATTATCATTGTCATCGTCAAAGTCAAATCAAACAAAAGAACTTATAAACGCAAGAACAAACAGACCATAATCAGACAAAATCTGATTGGTCGCAATAAATGATTTGAATTTTTGGGTGGGGTCACCAATCAAGAGTGGAGCTACTTTAGCTTGAAAATATTTAGAATTTTTTGGCAGAGATTTTATGCGGGCAAAAATTATTTCTAAGGTTAGGATAACGTGACATCGTTATCTATAACGTGACAAAAATTATTTCTAATCATGATAACGTGACATCACATCCTTCTCATACGATCAAATATTCTCTATATTTTTATTTATTTTTTAATAAATTTTAACATACTAATAATTTATAAATAATCTCATATTTAATCACAATAACTAGAATTTATTTAAACTGAATAACTACGTGACTCACATCTTATAATAAAATATTTAATTATTCTACATTAATTGTGAATTTATTTATAAATTATTAATATGTCAAAATTTATTCTTTTATGTCTTTTTAGAGAATAAATTTTATTTATTCTTCTGTGTCTTTATAAATTTCGTGAAGGTATTAATGATTTATTTTTTTATACTATATTTTAAATTTTAATTTATTTTTTTAACTTTCTAATAAATTAAACAAAATTAATATTAAGATTTTATATCTAATTTAATTAATTAAACAAAATACTAATACACTATGTGCTTCATTTTAAAAGGCTAACTAAAAAGGAGTAAAAGATAAAGTGCGTAGCCCACTATTTTCCTTCTTTCTCTCTCTTATCATACCATTTTTTTCTCTCTGTTATCATACGATTGATCAAGCAATGAACATTACTCTACTAAATTTTATTCTGCGTCTTATTTTATGTGTGACATGTAAATTCCTTACACGGAATATTTTGTGCTCCACTTTCACACAATAATTTTATTTTTTCTTTTGCAAGCTTCATATTTAATGGAGAACACGTAAGACGCTTAGTAGTGGTATAAACTAAGTAATAGAGAGTGTATAATGTTGGAAGTTCATCGAACGCGCGCCCGCCTACTAGTATAAATAGACTGGGAGAAGAACAGCAGCAGCAGCAGCAAATTAATGGAAGGAATCAAAGACACCACCGCTGACGGCGTGGTTTCTCCCCGAAAAGTTCAGTCCGATGATCGTTTAGCCATTGACATTCCCGACACGGCCCATCAGATTAGCAAAGGTAGACCTCCCTTCCTTCTTTACTTTAATCTATCTCTCTGTCTCTGTTTCTGTCTCATTTCAATCTGATTTTGGCTTTGAAGTTTGAACTGCCAAATGTGGTTTTTAAGTTATATTTTTGCATTTATTTGCGCTTTTCCATGTAAATAGGTATACTCTATGTATATCTCTATCTCTGTTGGTAAAAGTGTTTTTTAAGTTTTGTTTGTTATGAAGGAAAAATTAATATTTCCTCCGTAGTTTTTAGGTTATTAAAAAATATAATTAATATTTTATCTAAATTAATAAAATTGGGTGAATATAAAATTTCAATATTACTAGCCTTCAAAAATTATTTAGAAAGATGAGAGAGAAACAAATTAGTCTCCAATCATAAAATATAATATGATAAATTAAGCATTTAATATTTTTTTAAAAATCTACAAATGATAAATAGAAAAAACATAAAATTATATCTGAAAAAATAAATAAAAAGGGATGGAGGGAGTAGTATGTAGTAACAATCCAGTTTAAATAGAGTCTAAACAAAGTCATTCCGCACCAACTTGGCCATTTTGACCAATTAGAGGCTCACTCAGAAGTTATAGCAAGTTATGACTCTCTATGTGCCTAAAAATCTTTAAAGTATGAAATTTTTTGTCCGTAAAAAATGAGTCTTTCTACATTTATTCATAAATCTTATCGATAAAATTTACTAGCAGAAAAGACAAAATAGTATGGTTTTACTATATTCATCTTAATAATTAAAAGTGGAGTCATACTCTTTTGTCTTTTCTGTGGATAAACTTTGTGGGTAAGTCTAGAATTTTCCTTAAAAAATACCTAAAAGTGCACGAGTTAAATATAAAATAAGTTCAAAGACTAATTTAGCCTCAAAAGTATATTGAAATAGGGTCCATTAAGCTTAAAAGAGACGAGAATTTATTAACGTACTTGCATGGGGTCCACTATGGACAAGATAAATACTTATTTTATACTCTCTTCTATTTTAGTTTTCTTAATTTATGTAAAATTTATACTTTGAACATTATTTTGAGAACGGAGGAAGTAATATTTTTGATAGCAGATATGAGACTTTATATGTAGTTCAATTATTCTCACATGTTCAAATGTGGGAGGTTATCACAGACAAGGTTTGAATTAAAATTTGACATCTTTGGAAAGATAATTGTTCCAATAATGCAAAAACTAATAAGTTTAGTTATATTGTTGATGTGTTACTTTCTCTAATTTCCAATTATTATAGGAATCCCAGTAAATCTTCAATGTTTTTGTTTTTCCTCTTAAAGTGATACATTTTATTTAATAGATTCTCTGTTTACTACATAGCATAATGCACGGGCAGTCAATTAAATTGGAAGCTAATTAGCTAATTGAATTGAGTTGTTATACTAGATTAAGATTATTTTGCCTGTTTTATGTTTTTTGTAGATTCATGGTTACAAGCGGGGTTTGTTCTCACTACCGGTGTCAACTGTGCTTATGTGCTAGGATACTCCGCTGCAATCATGGTTCCTCTTGGGTGGATAGGTGGTGTTGTTGGTTTAATTGCAGCCACAGCCATATCTTTGTACGCAAATGCTCTTATTGCTAAGCTTCATGAATATGGGGGGAAGAGGCATATTAGATACAGAGACCTTGCAGGATTTATATATGGTAAGCTTGCATTTATTATTTATTTGACAGATTATAATTAGTTTATTGCTTACTTTTTCTGCTTTTGTTTTATGGGTCATTTGTTATTGCAGGTAGGAAAGCTTATTCTATTACATGGGCACTACAATATGTGAATCTTTTTATGATAAATGTGGGATTTATCATTTTGGCTGGTCAGGCTTTAAAGGTAAGTTCAATCAAGAGAATTTTAGTTCTTTACATCCAAATGGACAAAAGAATTTTGAGCGTTAACTTTTAAGAATGTTTTATATGTTTTAAGTTAGAATTTGGTGTTTCTACCAAGGTCCCCCCCCCCCCCCCCCTTCTCTTTCTCTCTCTTTGTGGAGCTATTACAATACTTTTTTAATCAAGTTAAGCATGAATGTTTGAAAAGGTGTCAACATGTCTTATTGGGTTTCATTATCTCAATCGTTTAAAAATTATGTAAATGACCCAACTAGTGGAGACCTTCTAGTCAGTTAATCTTATTTTGAAAGTAACTTTTAATCCGTTTGAAGTTACAAGGTCCATAATATGTGAAATCCAAGCCAAGGATGAGATCTACAAGAATCATCAGCTCTGGCCATGTCGTATTCTGTTTGGGATCTGAAAAGACATAGGAAAGGGTGATTTGGGCCTTCCAAAGTTTTTATGATTTTTATGACCTAAGGTTTTTTTTTAATGTAATTTCATTACTTATTGTCTAATTTGGGTTTCTAGCTTATTTTATATTATTTAAGCATTGTTGGGGTTATATTTCAATTAACTTTCATCATTATTTGCTTAATACAATTTGGCTATTCAATAGCCTTTATTATCTCTTTATTGTTATTTGGATTCTTGTGATCCTTTCGGTGTTAACGTGTGTCTGTAAATATGAAGATATGATGACAAGAAGTCCAAACCTTAACATTTTTCATTTGATATATGCAGGCTATTTATGTTCTTTTTAGGGATGGCCATACCATGAAGCTCCCATACTTCATAGTAATAGCTGGGTTCACATGTGGCATTTTTGCAATTGCAATTCCCCATTTGTCAGCTCTGAGGATCTGGCTGGGATTTTCAACACTCTTCAACCTAGTATATGTTGTTGTAGCAATTGTATTGTCGGTTCGAGATGGTATGATCTCCATCTCTTCTTGATTTTCTGAGATTATTTTTCCAAATTTTGATTTTATTTCAAATGCCATTCATTATGTTTTTAATAGTTGAAGGAAAAAAGGGAAATTTACTAGTTAATGTGCAAGCAGGTGATATCATCTTTTTGCATGCTTGTTTTATGTGTTTTTTGCCTTTATCTTTTCTTAGCTAGATATGGCTTTAATTTTTATAAATTATGTCTTCTGTAACGTTCATTTAGTTGTTCTAAACCATTTTTCGGCATGTGAACTTGAAATGGCAAGGCATTTCAAACCAAATATGTTGTTAGTTGTAGTTGACTTGAAAAGCTCTGAATCTGATGTTTGGTTTTCTCTGTCACACAATATTAAAAATTTTAATTATCTTATAGTACATGAGTTAAAAATAGTGTTATAACATACATTCTATCGGAATGTGATAGCTGCTCATATAATGTTTCTCCTTTGAAAGCATGTGTAGAATAGTTTTTCAACGAAATCAATCATATCATTGATACATAATTCATATTTATAATATTGACAGTGCAAGAGAATACTTGTTTGGTGTTAAGTAACAATCAGTGGCACGTCTACATTCTTACAGGAATTGAAGCACCGGCCAGGGACTATAGCATTTCCGGAACTAAAGCAAACAAGATATTTGGAACTATTGGTGCTATGGCAACCCTCATTTTTGTTTTTAATACAGGAATGCTTCCAGAAATACAGGTAGGTCACAAGTCCTTTACGATCAACATATTCTGCATATTCATTACAGTGGGATGCTAATGTAAAATAATAATATACCCTATACTCTTATGGTTTTTGCTCAAACTATACCAAATCAATTGGGTGAAATATCTTTAAATAACATTAATATAATTTCTAATATTATTGTAACAGGCCACTGTGAAGCAGCCTGTTGTTAAGAACATGATGAAAGGTCTTTACTTTCAATTCACAGTAGGTGTTTTACCATTATATGCTATTGCCTTCACCGGATATTGGGCCTATGGATCCAGTGCATCTTCTTATTTGCTCAACAGCGTTAGCGGTCCAGTTTGGGTGAAGACGATCGCCAATCTTGCTGCCTTCCTACAAACCGTTATTGCTTTGCATGTAAATCTCACCTTTTCCCCCTTTTATTCTGTAACCCTGTAGTTTGTTCATGATGTTATATTTACCTATGTTGTTTGTAGATATTTGCTAGTCCAATGTACGAGTATTTGGACACGAAATACGGCATTAAAGGAAGCGCATTGGCTGCTCGTAACTTGTCATTCAGAATTGGGGTGAGAGGGGGTTATCTAGCTTTAACCACATTTGTGTCTGCTCTATTGCCGTTCATCGGAGACTTCATGAGCCTCACCGGAGCTATCACCTTGATTCCCCTTACGTTTATCCTTGCGAACCACATGTACCTAGTTGCAAAGGGGAACAAGTTAACTTATTTACCAAAGTTATGGCACTGGCTAAATATCTTCTTTTTTGGCTCCGTGTCTGTTGCAGCAACAATTTCTGCCTTGAGGCTTATTGCTATTGACTCCAAAACTTACCATATGTTTGCTGATTTATAATCTGATTGTTCAAGTTCAGTTGAATAATGTATTCCTATTGTTGTATCTTTATTCCCTATAGACATTTGAAGCTTTAGCTTTTACATAGAATTACAAGTTTAAGATCACTCGACAATCCTTTTAAAAACACGAGACTAAGGTAAAGGTTTGGTATGCAGAATAGAAATTTAATGGTTATGTAATAGTCTACATAGAGTTGTAATGTAATACTAATAAGTTATTGCGATATATTTATTTGGTTCGTACTTGATATTTATATGATAATGGTATTGTTATTACATTATGTTCTTTGGTTCGTTAAATATGTAATTGTATGTAATGACAAAAATAAATTATAAGGCACAATGTTTAATCAGTGATAATTATTATTATTTTGTGACTTTTATTCTTTATGACTAATTACATTACGGATATAATGAGTTAATACATTCATTAGTAGGTATAATGAAAAATATTTAAATTAATATAATCGTATTATGCTCGTAATAAATTAATACATATAGTTGATGAATCAAACACAAAATATATAAAATCAATGTGATAGATTACTGCATTACATTAGGGATGTCAATGAGCCAAATCTTGATCCTAAATTAATTTGCTCAAACACAATTTATTGAATCAAAACTCCAACTCATTTATTCACTAATTTGTAATAGTTTGATCCATTAAATCAACATTTCAAATGGGCCAAATCACAGATGAAATTTAATTTGACCCACCAATCCAACAAAAAAATCCCATATATTTCATTTAAAACAGGACACCGCTCTGAAACACTCACTCTCTATTCTCCAATTATCGGGACTCGTGCACATCCATTCAAAAGACACAGATCCGTATAACTAAAAAAAAATCATATAATTATGAGCAAACATTAATAACATGTATATGGAGTATATATTATTAATAACAATGTGATTTATAAGGGGAATTACTTAATAGCAAAGTTGGAAATGAAAACACTGGAAAATTTTGTAGAAAAAAGTTAGTCGTATGTCTATTTTTCCCCCCCTTTTTAAATGCTTGTATCATATTGGAGAAGAGCTTATTTACAACCCCAGACTCTATTCATATGTAGTTGGAATATTTAAACGCTACTTTATTAACACTACTAACATGGTAAGATCTTATTTATAATTTTATTTCCTAAATTAAATAATAGTTTAATATTCTTCAAATTAGGTTACAATCGTTATATTAGAATATCAATGTTTTGATGAATATGAGGTGTCACGCTGCTTAAAAAAAACTAGAAAATATCCAATAAATTCAAAAATCAGGCCATACAAACTAATAAAATAAATGAAAATGTCAAAGACATTATTATTCTAACTACAAAAATAAAAAAATAATGTGATAGATTCTCAACACTTTTATTAATAACATATATAATGTGTGCTTAAAAATATAATTGTACGTATATGAGAGCCCAATGTTTTATAAATTAATATAAGTGGATAATTTATTTTTTTATATTTTGAAATGTGTCGATTTAAATCATAATTCTTATTGTTAGATCAAGTGGATCATAAGGCAAATCAATGATCTATTACATGACGAATTATGTTGAATGAAAGCATGATTTATTGATTTACTTTGATTTGACTCATTGACATACATACATTACGAAACTATTATATTTGACGTTTGATTCGCTTCAAAATAATATAATAACTCTATAATTTAATATATTATTACATTGATTTTAAAGGTGCGCTTAGAACTTACGAACTTAAACTTTTGGATCAACTTGATTTCTATAGAAGCAACCTCTTTTATGGACTCTCCATCTCTGAAAGAAAACAAAATGCCATGGAACTCTCTCAAATAGAGACTATAGTTGTAAGATAGAGGAGCTAATGAAGATTATAGTTGGCATTTATTCGCTTGGGGGTAAAGGTGATGTCAATTAATAGAAATCAGAAACCAACTTGAGCTCCATTATAGTGTCAAATTTAATGGTATAAAAGAAATTGATTGTATAATAGAGCTCAAATGACGATTTTTAAAATGTAAATTAAAAGGCTTGAATAACCAATTATTTTGCAAATGCCCTAACGAACTGTTTAATGCATTTGATTCTAATAATTGTAGTAGTTTTAAAAAAAAATTGGGGTAATTTGTAGTAGTCGTATGTTCTCTTACTAGTATTATAGTTCCTATATTTTGAATTATTAGACCACTATTGACTTTCTAAAAATTAATTTGTGATATTTTTAAATTTAAAATTGATATGATTCATTTAAGTTTTTAAAATAATTAATCTTATAAGTAGTAGTATTGTTTAGGTAGTTTATAATATTTTAAATTTTAGTGACGTAAACTAAATAAATTTATGTTAATTTTGAATTTGAAAATACTTGAAATCGACTTTTTAAAAGTCAATATTGATCTTATACTATAGAATAAATGGAATATATGATAACTTCTAAGTAATATTTATTAAACCAAAGAACACATGTCAACATACTATTTGTTATGTATTAAAATATACTCTCTATGTCTCATAATAAATATCCTAGTTTGAGTTTAATGATCAAATTGATCATTTTTATTATTAATAATTAAAAATATTTATATAAAAAATTATTTTACAAATCACACATTGGTGACATTTTTGCCAACTTAGCACATTTCAACCTTAAGCTTAACTTGACATCTTAACTCCATGCACCACATAGGCTATCACATATACATTTAGCAATTTTGTATGCTTGTGTAACTTCTACATGCACCTTCCAAAAAACTTTACAGATTATAATTTGGTTTACATGTCAACCATAGCTTAATATTGTATTTTCTCCTTTACAAGTCTTGCTTTTGTTCCATCAAGGGACTTATCATGCTATCTAGCAAGAATTTATACATGCTTCTTACATGATCAACATTTCAAACTAGGTTTTTATAACTTCTAGCAACATATAACACATAATCATCTTTAAATCATGCTTCCTAGCTTTAATATGAACATGAATAGTTCACCACCTTTGTCAAACCAAACTTGAGCTTAGGGTTTCATCTTGAACTACTCATGTAACACTTAAATCACATAATCAACACATATATCTTAAAGATACATGCATGGCTACTCTTAAACTTCCCTTTAAACACGTAATTTCCAAGTTCTATGATTAGAACACTTTCAATACCTTCTTGTAACTCTTCTTCTTCTTGCAATAAAGCTTTCTAGTGATGGATGCTCCACTTTAATGGCTTTCTTTTCTTCTCTTGGACACTTTGCTAGCAATCTCTCAAGCTTTTCCTCAAACCCTAGCTTCTTCTCTCTTTCTCTCTTATGAACTCTTGCTAGCAACTTTGGATGAAATGAAAATAACTTAGATTGATACATGAGAAATATACACATATATAAGTTGGTTAAATCTTCCAAAAACTAACCATACATTAGTTAGCTTAACTTATGCATGGTCAAGGTCTTTTAAGATATTTCACATGGTTAGCTAAGGATATAATAGTCATTATACCCTTCTAGGACACAATTGTCATTACATAACTTACCAACGGTAGCATGTTCATTTCTCCCAAAATCTAGAGAAATTTAATTCCTATTAAATCATAAATTGCTTATTTCTCTTCCACTTCAAATCATTTTTTATCCAAACTTCCTTAATTATGTTTGAATTTAATTCCTCAATCAAATATCCATAATTTACTTATCCTATAACACTTGTCACACTTTTAAAAAATTGTTTCATTAATTAATAATAAT
This sequence comes from Hedera helix, assembly GCA_947179155.2. Taxonomy (NCBI): domain Eukaryota; kingdom Viridiplantae; phylum Streptophyta; class Magnoliopsida; order Apiales; family Araliaceae; genus Hedera; species Hedera helix. Next base: position 37,596,903 of record OX359278.1, read on the forward strand.
AATCACAATATTTTCCAAATTGCATAACATTACTTTCTTAATTTTCTTTCTACGAACCACCTTCGGTTCCCCAATTAATAAATTTTCATTTTCGACATCTCAAATAGTCGAATTGCTCACTCTTTCCATAAATCGCTTCCTCAAAAAGCGAACCCTGCTCGGATTATCAAAATCCATTCTTTTTTATCCTTTTTATGCTCATATTACCATTTACAACTTTTAAGTCATTACCTTCACGCACATTGTCCATATTTGCTAATTTGCACTATACAACCCTCTTCAGTCATTATACTCCTTATCGGGAATATCATTTTCTGTATTTATACATAGTAAAAATACTCAGTTCATTACAATCAACTAATATTGATTCCTTAATTCATTTCAGATATTCAAAAATCATACTCCTTATCATTCGTAAATCCCTAATATGACGATTAAGTTAACTGACCCTTCATTTCTGTGCATACTGACTTACCTTAACTTGCCATTCTCGTAACCTAGCCTCTTCAGGCCTATTCATTAAGCTGGTTATTAATTTTTATAACTAAAGCTCAATTTTACACATTTTTTGCTCATTTCCATTATTCTCTATCTTTAAACTCTTATTTCTTTATCAGGTTAAATATACATATACACATATTTATATATTCAACATATCACCTGCTGACACAACACAATGTCTTACAGTAATTATTTTTTGTCCTTTATCTTTAATCCGCTATATTACCATTCAACCACATAAGTCATTTCTAGTACATTGATTAAATAATAACTTATATTTAATCACTCTTACTACTTTCTGTCACTCAAAACTAGGTTTTAACTGCTAACCTTTACTTAATTAACCAAGATTCTTATTTAAAAATCTTGTCAAAAATCTAGGATGTCACAACCCATATTTGCAATAACCGAGAGATGTTTAAAACATTTGAAGAAGTTATTGGACAATAAGTTAAGATGAAAAACAGTTCAAGAGCCAATGTTGATGGCAAAGGAACTGCGATAATTAACTTCACATCTAGAAAGAAACTGACCTTACTTAATGTGTTGTTTGTGTCAGAAATTAGAAAAAAATCTAATTTCTGTTGATCTTTTAGATAGGAAAGGCTTTAAACTTTATGTTGAGTCGACAAAGTCATTCTTTCAAAGAATGGTGTTTTTGTTAGAAAGGGTTATAGTTGGAATGGAATGTACAAACTATCTGCCAATAAAATTAATTATGTTTTTGCTTATTTTACTTGTGCAATTTCTTTATGGCATAGTCGTTTAGGACATATAAATTCAAAGAATTTGAAAAATATGCATGCAACGAAATTAATTGATATTGGCAATAGTGAACTTGAGAAATGTGAAGTTTGTGTTAAATAAAAAATTGTGAGAAAACCGTTTTCAAATGTTCAAAGAGAATCACAATTATTAGATTTAATACATACTGATATCTGTGAGTTAAATGAAATATTGACAAGGGGTGAAAAATGATATTTCATTACTTTTATAGATGATGCTAGCAGATATTGTTATGTGTATTTGTTGAGAACAAAAGATGACGCATTTAACTCATTTAAAAAATATAAATCAAAACTAGAAAATCAACTTGAGAAGAAGATTAAAATTTTACGTTCTGATAGAGATATGGAATATTGTTTGAATGCTTTTGATGCATTTTATGAAGAAACTGGTATTATACATCAAACAAGTGCAGCATATACACCACAACAAAATGGTTTAGCAGAAAGAAAAAATCATACATTTCATGATATGATTAATTTTATGTTAAATCATCCTTGTTTGCCAAATAATTTATGGGGTGAGACACTTCTTACTGCTTGTCATATTTTAAACAGGATATCTAGTATTGTTGTAAAAACTAGTCCTTATGAAATATGGAAAGGTAGAAGACCTAACATAAATTATTTTAAAGTGTGGGGGTGTATAGCTTATTTTCGAGTTCCAGCTCTTAAAAGGACTAAGTTAGGGGCTAGAGCTATTAAAAGTATATTTGTTGGATATGCTGAAAATAGTAAAGCTTATAGACTTCTTGATTTAGAGTCTAATGTAATAACTGAGTCAAGGGATGTGGAATTTTTTGAAAATAAATTCTCAAAAGATGTTGAGAATGTGAATATACCTATATTTGATGAGCCTATAGATCATATAAGGTCTAATGTTGAGGTTGGAGAACCAAGTGTTCTAAATTAACCAAGTGGACCTAGAAGGAGTACTAGAACTAAAAAAGAGAAAGACTTGGTTAATGATTTAATTTATTCTCAGTCTTTATTATTTTTGGTGAAATGGGACCAAAATAATGAAGTGGTAAATGAAATACCCTATATATATAATCTTGAGTTTAATCTTAAATTATTTAAAGAAACAATGGCTTCTAGGGATGCTGCTTTCTGGAAGGAAGCTGTAAATGATGAAATGGATTCGATCTTGGGAAATAATACTTGGGTATTGACAGATTTAGCTAGAGATTCTAAACCCATATGGTGCAAATGGGTCTTTTAGAACAAAATATAACACTAATAGTACTATTTCTGCCTTTAAAGCAAGATTAATAGCGAAGGGTTTTAGACAAGAAGAAGGTATTGATTACTTTGATACTTATACACCAGTAACACGAGTTACTTCCATTCGAATTCTTTTTGCCTTAGCTTCATTGTTTGATCTTTACATTCATCAAATGAATTTTAGGACAACATTTTTGAATAACAATTTGAATTAGGAAGTATCTATGGAACAACCCGAAGGCTTTGTTGCTCCCGAAAATGAGGCTAAAGTATGCAAATTAATTAAATCCCTTTAAAGCCTAAAATAGGCACCAAAACAGTGGCACGAGAGATTTGACACTGCTATTTTAAACTTTGGGTTTAAATATAACAGTGCAGATAGGTGTATATACTTTAAAACCACTTCGGGCAATATGGTGATAGTCTGTTTGTATGTGGATGATATGTTGATTATCAGTACAAATATGGTTGGGGTAAATGAGACTAAAAAGTATCTATCATCAGTCTTTAAGATGAAAGACTTAGGTGAAGTAGATACTATTTTAACATCAAAGTTAAAAAACATAGTGGGGGTTTTGTATTAAATCAATCTCACTATGTTGAAAAGATATTAACTAAGTTTAGTCACCTTGAGTTTAAGGAGGTGAATACTCCTTTTGAGAATGGAGATAAACTTAAAGAAAATAATGGCAGAGCTATTGCACAGCTAGAATATGTAAATGTTATTGGTAGCCTTATGTATGTTATGCACTGCATTAGGCCAAATATTTCTTTCGTAGTTTCTAAACTTAGTAGATATACAAGTCGTCCTAATGTTGACCATTGGAAATCTATTGAGAGTGTACTTGGATACCTAAAAAGAACTAGTGATTTATGATTGTTTTATAATAAATTCATTAGTGTTATAGAGGGTTACTCTGATGTAAGTTGAATTAATATTGTGGGAGATAATAAATTCACAAGTGGGTGAATTTTCACTCTTGCCGGTGGTGTTGTTTCTTAGACAAGCAAGAAGCAGACTTGTATTTCTCACTCTACTATGGAGTCAGAGTTTATAGCTTTGGCTAAAGCAGGAAGAGAGGCTGATTGGATTAGAAATATGTTGTTAGACATAAATCTATGGCCAAATCCAATGCTTCCAATTTCACTATATTGTGATAGTGAAGCTACGCTTACAAAAGCGTATAGTGGTACCTATAATGCTAAGTCTAGACATATTGGTCTAAAAAATGAATTTGTGAGACAATTGATACATGATGGTATCATAACTATTGTCTATGTGAAGTCAAAGTAAAAACTTGGTTGATCCTCTTACTAAGCTTCTGATGAGAGACTTACTAAGTTTGACTACACGAGATATGAGACTTAAACCATTCTGAGTCAAAGATGATGAGAACCCAACCTATATCTAGGTTACCCCTAGTTTATAAGTTCAATGGAAAAAACAAGTCACAGTTGTTGGCTGTGTTACTATCAATTTGGTCTCATATGTAGTTTATGATAATAACGTCTGTTGTACAACTGGGGTTGAGTTATGCTCTTAACAAAGTGTTGCACTTTCTGTAACAGAAGTGCAAGTGAACCACTTTGCCTATATGAAGTAGAAGTGGAGCAGCTTCTTTTAGAAAGTTATGATTTACTTTCTTAGATGTTTAAGAAATAGGATATTGCACATGGCTATAATAACACAGATCAATGATAATGCTCGCCGTAAAGGGAGGTTTGTGTGTGTAAGATAGCTCCGGTCAAGTCTTTTGGAATAGAGGTTTAATCTACAAACACCATCTATTTCGATATGACTTTGAGTTGTTTATACTAAAAGAAGGTTCAATGCTCGTCACACCTTCTATTATGCATACAAGCTTTAAAGTTGATAAACAAAAAATTGTTTAAAGAAAAGTAATTTTTCAAACAAGTGAGTGATTGTTAAATTGCACCTTTTATTTTATGAGTTTAATCAATTTTGGGTTTAATTTAGACTCATTAGTTGATTAAATTTAAATTAAATTAAAAGTGCATTTGATAGTCTACTAAAAGGAGATTAAGAGATAACAAAATATAATTCAAGTAGAAATAATATATTGTATTTTAATTATATCCAAAGTGGGGTATATGTAAAGGTAAATTATTGTTTGTAAAACTACTTTCTTTAAGTCCCACATCGATAAGAAATAAAACTATTTAATGCTTTATAAGCATGAGTGAAATAGTTTAATTTACTTGTGATACTAAAGAAAATGTGACGCCCCCAAATCTGGGCCCACACAGCCCAAACTTGAGTCGTCAAAATACTACAACAAAATTATTACAACAAAGCACAACGTACAACAATACAGTGTATAATAATACACAACTAAGTCTTCACTATTATTGCCACACTATTTTACAAAACGTGAAGACTATGATAACTATTCCTCGGACCCTCACTCCATTCCCCGGCTAGACCCTGTTATGTTTTCATCTCCTGTTGAAAAACAATGGAACAAAAGAAAGGGTGAGCTCAAATAGCCCAGTAAAGAATATCATGACTAAGATAATGACGAATAAATTATCATTAGTCTTCAACAGTTGAGTTCTTGATAGAATACAATAGACTACAAGGTTTATATCAAAAACTGCAGTTAAATTCTTAAACAACGTTCAGATCAATAATAGCAGCGGAATGAGTAATCTATTAGAAGAATAATGCAGACTATAATGTCCACTCGGTTCTCTTTTTAGGAAAAACATCATCAACTTTTATCATCTGAAATATCATTAGTCAAGATAATACAAATTCACAGTTCCTGATCATAATCATGCACATCAACAGTTCATCTTTGTACTACGGGCCAAAGATATTCAATATAGCACAAACGGTCATGATTATACCAGATTCAGCCTTTGGTCATAATCATACCAAACAACAGTTCATCTTTGCACTACGGGCCAAAGAGAACACTCACCACGTGCCATAAAAGACACCGAACAGATGTATCGCCTTTAACCTATTATATCGCCTTTAACCTATCATCTGTTCAACAAATATATCACATCTGTGCCCCCGACCACAGATATTCACAACAGCTTGATTTTTGGATGATTAGAATGATATAAATGATGAACAGAAGAAATAGGATAACAATAAGTATCGGAAGTTTACTTTGTACAGATTCAAATAATGTCCAAATTGTCAACATGATGTGGAGTGAAATTTAAAAATGATATTCAAGATCCACAGTTCAGAATAACGGTTACAATTCAATAGAAAGGTTCACGTAAATAGGAAGGTTCAGTTGAAATAATGAAGTTCAACTATTATGGAACATATAATATTTTCAGGAATTATAGAAGCAATAGTTCTATAATAAATTTCGATTTAGGAGTATGAAAGAAAATAATATCCCTTACCGTAGCAGGTTTGATTAACAAAAGGTGAAGGAAATTAATACAAAGGGTTATTCACCAACAGGCGGCAATCCGCTCCGTAAGGTTATTCCCACAATTTAATAGAATTTGAGTACAAAGAGTTATTCACCAAACAGGCGGCAATCCGCTCCGTAAGGTTATTCCCACAATTTAATAGAATTTGAGTACAAAGAGTTATTCACCAAATAGGCGACAATCCGCTCCGTAAGGTTATTCTCAGAGATTAATAATGAATGAATACGAAAGGTTATTCACCAACAGGCGGCAATCCGCTCCGTAAGGTTATTCCCACAATTTAATACATGAAAATAAAAGGCACGTCTTATGAGTAAGGAAGAAACAATATTATTATCGAGAATCAAATAATGATAATCCCTTACCATAGTATGTTTGAATAATGGAAGATGAAAAAGATGGTATCCCTTACCGTAGTAAGTTTTAATAATAGAAGATGAAAGAAGATGACATTCCTTACCGTAGCACGTGACTGGATATTGATTTAAATGAGGTTGATTAACTTGAACAGTACACGTATACTTATAGATCTTCACAAATACTCAAGATGACTTAAGCACACTTAGAGAGAACTTTCACAAGAAGTATTTAGAGAGAGAAAGAAAGAACAAGTAAGGAAGTTTATGAAAAATCCTTAAGTTAATGCTTCTATTTATAGCCAAAAATCTTATCATTCATTTAATCTAAACCATTCATTTAAAGATCACCTTTTAATCTACACCATCCATTTCAAATATTATATTATCTTTAATCTACACCATTCATTTCATATCACCTAATAATCACCTAACTTTATATTATAAACAAATCAATTTAATTATTCAACAATAATTCACACTTTAATCTACACCATTCATTTCATATCACCTAATAATCACCTAACTTTATATTATAAACAAATCAATTCAATTATTCAACAATAATTCACACTTTAATCTACACCATTCATTTCATATCACCTAATAATCACCTAACTTTATATTATAAACAAATAACTTTATCAATTCAATTATTATGACTAATTGTTATAAATACAGTATAGTTAGCTCTTAGATATCAAGTCAATAAATTAATGAAATACAACTGTTTAAATAACATCATAATAGAGATAACAATAATGTAAAATAAAGCATACGTTACTGTGTAATGACAATTATTGATTCAATAATGTGAATTACTGTGCATATGTTACTGTGACAATTATTAGGTTCAATAATTTTAAAAACAGTGCAACAACAATTATTGACTCAATGATATAAAATACAGTGTAATGACAATTATTAAATCAATAATGCAAAATACTGTGTAACAACAATTATTGAATTGATAATATAAAATATTATGCAGTGACAATTATCGATGAAATGATGCGTAACAGTTACGGTGTCAATTATCAGACCAATAATATGAGACACTATGCAATACCGTGTGTTACTGTAGAGTACCGTGTGCTACAGAAAATACCATAAACTACCGTATGCTACTATTCTTTTATCACCGATATTTTAACAGTTCCGTTGACTATTTTTATTTAAAAAGGTTACTTCTGTCGTTTTCTATATCCGACAAATATTCCGTTGTGGGGTCCACCAATAATTTATTATTTCGGCACCGTCGTACGGCACGAATATTCCCCGACCAAACGAATATTCCCCGACAAAGCGAATATTGTCCGACAAAATAAAATTTGCACATAACATCCTTAACTTTCAATTTTGTTAATTTAACCACTTACTGTTTCAAAAAAAAAATATATATGAAGAAAAATTAAATTTTGTATTTCATAAAATTCGGGGTCTTACAACCTCCCCTCCTTATGAAATTTCGTCCCCGAAATTGACGTACCTGACATATCGAAGAGGTAAGGATACTTAGATTTCATCTCAGATTCTAGCTCCCAGGTCATTTCCTCAGTATCTTGGTTCCTCCATAAAACCTTAACTTGAGGTATAACCTTTGAGCGTAGGATCTGCTCCTTCTTATCCAGGATCTTAACAGGTACCTCCTCGTATGTTAAATCTTCTGCTATAACGTCTGGTTCTAACTCAATGACGTGGTTTGGGTCCTTCACATATTTACGTAACATAGATATGTGAAAAACGTTATGGATGCGAGACATACTTGGTGGTAGGGCTAGTCTGTAGGCTACGGTTCCTATTCGATCGAGGATTTCAAATGGGCCAATAAATCGAGGGTTAAGCTTTCCTCTCTTTCCGAATCTCGTAACCCCTTTCCATGGAGAAACACGTAAGAATACATGATCTCCGACGTTGAAACTTTCGTCTCTCCGATGAAGATCAGCATAACTCTTTTGTCGTTCTTGTGCGGTCTGTATTCGTTGTCGGATCATTTGGATCTTTTCGGTCGTCAAGCGTACCAACTCGGGTCCCAACAATTTTGCTTCTCCTACCTCATTCCAACATATTGGAGAGCGACACTTCCTTCCATACAATGCCTCGAATGGAGCCATGCCTATGCTTGCTTGGTAACTGTTGTTGTAAGAAAATTCCACCAACGGCAAGTACTTATCCCAACTTCCTTTGAAGTCTAATACACAAAGTCTCAAAAGATCTTCGAGGGTCTGGATCGTCCTTTCCGATTGTCCGTCCGTTTGAGGATGGTATGCAGAACTAAAACGTAGTTCAGTGCCCATAGCTTTTTGTAGACTGATCCAAAAGCGTGAAGTGAATCTAGGATCTCGATCAGAAACTATGGAAACTGGCATGCCATGCAATCTCACGATCTCATTTATGTACATACCGGCAAGACGTTCAAGTGAAAAGTTTTCTCGTATAGGCAAGAAATGAGCAGATTTGGTCAATCTATCTACGATCACCCAAATTGCATCTAAGCCTTGAGAAACTTTTGGAAGACCCGTCACGAAGTCCATATTGATGTGTTCCCACTTCCATTCGGGAACTTCAAGTGATTGTAATGGACCTTTAGGAACTTGATGTTCTGCCTTGACACGTTGACAAGTTAGGCACCTTGAGATCAACTTCGCAATCTCTCTTTTCATATTGTTCCACCAAAATGTATGTCGAAGATCTCGATACATCTTGGTACCTCCTGGGTGGATTGCAAACGGCGTGTTGTGTGCCTCCATCATGATTTTATGCTTTAATTCAGGATCGTTAGGAACACAGAGTCGAGAGTTAACTCGAAGTATTCCTTTCTCGTCGATTCTTGCTTCGGGAATGGCACCTTCTTGTACTTTCTTTATCATGTTTATCAGTTCCGGATCGGTAGCTTGAGCAGCTTTAATTTTATCGATTAAAGTTGGTTCTACTCGCACGTGAGCAATCTTCGAGCGGGTCCCTGGTGTCTTTAGCTCTATCTCCATCTTTTGCAAGTCGTACAAAATACACTTTTGTGTTGTCAGCAGTGCACTTGTACTTGCATAAGATTTTCTGCTCAAAGCGTCAGCTACAACGTTCGCCTTTCCCGGGTGATACTGGATTGTGTGGTCATAATCCTTCAACAGCTCAAGCCAACGTCGTTGTCGCATGTTGAGTTCCTTCTGGGTGAAGAAATACTTGAGACTTTTATGATCCGTATAGATATCCACTTTTTCTCCGTACAAGTAGTGTCTCCAGATCTTCAACGCGAAAACGACTGCTGCCAACTCTAGATCATGAGTAGGATAATTTTTCTCATAATCTTTGAGTTGTCGAGAGGCATAGGCTATAACCTTTCCATGTTGCATAAGGACACAGCCTAGACATTTGCCAGAAGCATCGCTGTAGATAACAAATTCTCCTGATCCTGATGGTATGGTCAGAACAGGAGCTGAAACAAGTCTCCTCTTGAGTTCTTGAAAACTCTTCTCGCATTCCTCGCTCGATATAAGTTTTGTACTAGAATGAATGATACCGATATCTAGTAATTAAACTTTCAACTCTTGGTGTTCTATGGGAGCCATTTGGTGTGGGACTTTAAAAATGGGCTTAGTACCGGGTTCAAGATCAATATAAAAATCAATTTCACGGTTTGGGGGTAAGCCAGGAAGTTCTTCAGGAAAAACGTCAGGAAACTCATTAACAATGGGAATATCATTTAAGTTTGACGTATTTTTGTTCAAATCAGTGACATGAGCTAAAAAGGCTTGACATCCGTTTTTCAATAAACGAATGGCTTTATGGCTAGAAATAACAGTTATAGATTTCAATGGTTTAGTTGCTTGAATTTGCATGACAGGTTGATTAGGAATATGAAAACTAATAATCTTATGAAAACAATCAATTTTAGCATGATGGGTAGTCAACCAATCAATTCCTAAAATCACATCAAATTCATGCATCTCCAAAGAAATAAGGTCAACAGGTAATGTGAGGTTGTTGATTTGAACTAGGCAAGATTTATAGACAGTAGATGTAATGGTCATTTCTCCTAATGGGGTTTCAACTGATAAGTCAAAGTCCAAATTTTCAGGAGTTAAGTTTAAACGCTGAGCACATGCAGGTGAGATAAAAGAATGGGTAGAGCCAGTATCTAACAAAGCGTAGACTTCACGAGAATTTATGAATAGCTTACCGGTTATCACCTCGTTCGAGTTTCGCGTCATTTGGGATGTCACAACAAAAGCTCTCCCTTGAACTACAGATTTTCCCTTATCCGCGCTAGCTTTTGGTATCATCATTGCAGCTGGACTTGATTTTGTGGCAGGACAAAACCGCGCAAGATGACCCTCTTTCCCACAACTGTAGCACTTTTTGGACTGCAGTGTACAGTTTGGGCTGATGTGACCTTCCTGACCACACCTATAGCATCTCACTGGTAGTCGATCTTCTCCCCTTGAAACTGGGGTCGGTGCTGGTGTTGGTACTGGTGCTGGTGCCCTTCCATAATTATTATGGAATCTCTTTCTTTTGAAATTGTTCCCACTGGATTCTCCTCTTCTGTTATTTGATGTGGAATTACCACCGAAGTGTTGGTTACCTACTCGATGGTTCTCGTTCCTGTGGTTGTTGTCATTCCTTTCTCTATGTTGCTCATTAACTCTTGGCTGCAATGTTTCATCTGTTTGCTCCACCCTTTGAGCCCTATCCACAACATCTGAATACAAACTAAATTTATGAGAGCTAAGTTGTTGACGAATTTTGAATCTCAAACCTCTTAGGAACATCCGACTCATTCGTGCTTCGTCATCCACAAGATGGGTGGCAAAGCGAGATAACTCGGCAAACTTGGCTTCATATTGGGAGACTGTCATGTTTCCCTGCTCCAGCTTAATGAATTCCACCTCTTTCATATGGCGGATGCTTTCTGGGAAATACTTCTCGTTAAACAGTTCTTCGAATTCTGTCCAAGACATTTCGAGTGCTGAAGGTTGGATACGTTTTACCGCTTCCCACCAATGGTCCGCCTCACCTCGTAACATAAAAGTGGCAAATGGCACCTTCTGATCATCAGCGCATTGTAAGACATCAAGTATTTTTGTCGTCTGCTTTAGCCATGCCTCCGCTTTGAGTGGGTCAGGCTTCCCGTGGAATTCAGGTGGTCCTAATTCTTTAAATTGCTTAACAGTGACCATCCTCAAATTGCCAGCGTTTCTACCGTTATTATTGACTGGATTTCCTCTTCCTTGATTCTGTATGAACTGCATGAAATTCCTAAAGAATCCATCGTTCATCATGTTATCAGGAACATTATTTCCTGAGTTGGCAGGATGATTGTTTGGGGCCTCTTGATTCTCGGCTACATTTGCTTCAGGCATTCCATAGTTAACCTCTTGATTTCCAGATGCCATACTAAACTGTGGTCACAAAATAAATGTTAGTTCAAATAAACTGACTCATCACTTCATGTTCCTACATTCAAATCGACTCATTAGATAATAAAATCTATTTTAGGTAGGACACACTAGTGACTGATTCTATTCGTCTCTCCCCTCCTAGTTCTAACCCCAGATCTCCATTAAAGATCATATCCCTAAGCTCTGATGCCAACTGTGACGCCCCCAAATCTGGGCCCACACAGCCCAAACTTGAGTCGTCAAAATACTACAACAAAATTATTACAACAAAGCACAACGTACAACAATACAGTGTATAATAATACACAACTAAGTCTTCACTATTATTGCCACACTATTTTACAAAACGTGAAGACTATGATAACTATTCCTCGGACCCTCACTCCATTCCCCGGCTAGACCCTGTTATGTTTTCATCTCCTGTTGAAAAACAATGGAACAAAAGAAAGGGTGAGCTCAAATAGCCCAGTAAAGAATATCATGACTAAGATAATGACGAATAAATTATCATTAGTCTTCAACAGTTGAGTTCTTGATAGAATACAATAGACTACAAGGTTTATATCAAAAACTGCAGTTAAATTCTTAAACAACGTTCAGATCAATAATAGCAGCGGAATGAGTAATCTATTAGAAGAATAATGCAGACTATAATGTCCACTCGGTTCTCTTTTTAGGAAAAACATCATCAACTTTTATCATCTGAAATATCATTAGTCAAGATAATACAAATTCACAGTTCCTGATCATAATCATGCACATCAACAGTTCATCTTTGTACTACGGGCCAAAGATATTCAATATAGCACAAACGGTCATGATTATACCAGATTCAGCCTTTGGTCATAATCATACCAAACAACAGTTCATCTTTGCACTACGGGCCAAAGAGAACACTCACCACGTGCCATAAAGGACACCGAACAGATGTATCGCCTTTAACCTATTATATCGCCTTTAACCTATCATCTGTTCAACAAATATATCACATCTGTGCCCCCGGCCACAGATATTCACAACAGCTTGATTTTTGGATGATTAGAATGATATAAATGATGAACAGAAGAAATAGGATAACAATAAGTATCGGAAGTTTACTTTGTACAGATTCAAATAATGTCCAAATTGTCAACATGATGTGGAGTGAAATTTAAAAATGATATTCAAGATCCACAGTTCAGAATAACGGTTACAATTCAATAGAAAGGTTCACGTAAATAGGAAGGTTCAGTTGAAATAATGAAGTTCAACTATTATGGAACATATAATATTTTCAGGAATTATAGAAGCAATAGTTCCATAATAAATTTCGATTTAGGAGTATGAAAGAAAATAATATCCCTTACCGTAGCAGGTTTGATTAACAAAAGGTGAAGGAAATTAATACAAAGGGTTATTCACCAACAGGCGGCAATCCGCTCCGTAAGGTTATTCCCACAATTTAATAGAATTTGAGTACAAAGAGTTATTCACCAAACAGGCGGCAATCCGCTCCGTAAGGTTATTCCCACAATTTAATAGAATTTGAGTACAAAGAGTTATTCACCAAACAGGCGGCAATCCGCTCCGTAAGGTTATTCTCAGAGATTAATAATGAATGAATACGAAAGGTTATTCACCAACAGGCGGCAATCCGCTCCGTAAGGTTATTCCCACAATTTAATACATGGAAATAAAAGGCACGTCTTATGAGTAAGGAAGAAACAATATTATTATCGAGAATCAAATAATGATAATCCCTTACCATAGTATGTTTGAATAATGGAAGATGAAAAAGATGGTATCCCTTACCGTAGTAAGTTTTAATAATAGAAGATGAAAGAAGATGACATTCATTACCGTAGCACGTGACTGGATATTGATTTAAATGAGGTTGATTAACTTGAACAGTACACGTATACTTATAGATCTTCACAAATACTCAAGATGACTTAAGCACACTTAGAGAGAACTTTCACAAGAAGTATTTAGAGAGAGAAAGAAAGAACAAGTAAGGAAGTTTATGAAAAATCCTTAAGTTAAGGCTTCTATTTATAGCCAAAAATCTTATCATTCATTTAATCTAAACCATTCATTTAAAGATCATCTTTTAATCTACACCATCCATTTCAAATATTATATTATCTTTAATCTACACCATTCATTTCATATCACCTAATAATCACCTAACTTTATATTATAAACAAATCAATTTAATTATTCAACAATAATTTACACTTTAATCTACACCATTCATTTCATATCACCTAATAATCACCTAACTTTATATTATAAACAAATCAATTTAATTATTCAACAATAATTCACACTTTAATCTACACCATTCATTTCATATCACCTAATAATCACCTAACTTTATATTATAAACAAATCAATTCAATTATTCAACAATAATTCACACTTTAATCTACACCATTCATTTCATATCACCTAATAATCACCTAACTTTATATTATAAACAAATAACTTTATCAATTCAATTATTATGACTAATTGTTATAAATACAGTATAGTTAGCTCTTAGATATCAAGTCAATAAATTAATGAAATACAACTGTTTAAATAACATCATAATAGAGATAACAATAATGTAAAATAAAGCATACGTTACTGTGTAATGACAATTATTGATTCAATAATGTGAATTACTGTGCATATGTTACTGTGACAATTATTAGGTTCAATAATTTTAAAAACAGTGCAACAACAATTATTGACTCAATGATATAAAATACAGTGTAATGACAATTATTAAATCAATAATGCAAAATACTGTGTAACAACAATTATTGAATTGATAATATAAAATATTATGCAGTGACAATTATCGATGAAATGATGCGTAACAGTTACGGTGTCAATTATCAGACCAATAATATGAGACACTATGCAATACCGTGTGTTACTGTAGAGTACCGTGTGCTACAGAAAATACCATAAACTACCGTATGCTACTATTCTTTTATCACCGATATTTTAACAGTTCCGTTGACTATTTTTATTTTAAAAGGTTACTTCTGTCGTTTTCTATATCCGACAAATATTCCGTTGTGGGGTCCACCAATAATTTATTATTTCGGCGCCGTCGTACGGCACGAATATTCCCCGACCAAACGAATATTCCCCGACAAAGCGAATATTGTCCGACAAAATAAAATTTGCACATAACATCCTTAACTTTCAATTTTGTTAATTTAACCACTTACTGTTTCAAAAAAAAAATATATATGAAGAAAAATTAAATTTTGTATTTCATAAAATTCGGGGTCTTACAGAAAAGGCTTGAATCAAGTCACAATGACGTGGTGCAAAGCACCACCTGCCCATGTCTGCGTCCCTTGACCCAGGCCCCGGGGCCGGTCATGGTCGCATTGGCAATTTAGCCGCACTTTGCACTTCGCACGTACGCATCGTCGCTAGGAACCTCACCCGAGCCATGAGCCTATCTTTTTAGATATAGCTCAAGTCAGTTTTACTCACCTGATTAAACATTAACTGCAAACAAAGTTAATGTGTGCAACAGCTGAAACTATGTGTGATCAATTCAATTTATGTTACAGAATTAAATCTGTAACAGATATTTTGAATTGATAGTAGTCGTCAGCTGAGTTCTCTCAACAGCTTCTTCTTCATTTTATATATTTTCAACCTTTACAGAGAATCAAATACTGAGTTTTTAATTGTGAGTTGCTATTACATTGAAAATATATAAGCTTGACATATATCCTGGAGGTATATTGCCAGCAGCCTTTAACAAACCTTAGTGGTAAGGGGCAACAAACACCTTAAGACATAAGTTAAACATTTCATTGCATGACATAAATTTTAAATAAGGTGCAGCAGACAGTATAACATCTACTGAAGAAACTAGAAAAGGAGATATAAATAATAGCAAACTCGTCAATCTCTATTCATACAATTCTTACTCTCTACCCATAAATTTTAATAATGATTCTCAGTCACGCCCTTTGAGACAATTATCCTTATAAAATGAATCTCTGATCACGCCCTCGGTGTCAAGGATGACTCAAGTATAAAAGTTTTACTTTCTTATACTTAATAAATAATTTCAACCGAGTCGCCGACCTGAAGCTAATGGATCTATTGTTTTTAAGTATAAGTGACAACTCGCTATAGCCTTCAAATTCAAGTACCTTATATTTGGTATTTATATAAATAGAGTATAAATGAAATATAAGAATATATAAATCAGTAGAACAATATTTCAAACTATGCAATTAAGAGATCATAATAATGAATACAATCAATTAAAACTTATCTTCAAAACTGTGACCAATTTCTCTTCACTAGCAACTCTTAGAAATTCGAATTAGAAGAGAGAAAGAGAGCTTTTGTAAGCTTTTTAGAAAAATGTAGGCAAGGGAGAATTGAGCTCTTTGAATTTTTGTAAGCGAATTGGTGAATAAAAATAAGAGAAGAGTTTGCTATTTAAAAGAAAACCAAGGTGAGGGCAAGATGGTCCAAAGATATGTCAATGGTTTAGATCAGCTTGTTTTGGAAATAGATGGCTAGAATTTGTGTTAGACTCACCAAGTCATGCACGGCTAGTTGGTGGAGAAAAATGGTTAATAGCCTTTTGTCCCTTGATTTTTAGCTTTAAGTTATTTTTTTTTTAATGGTCATGCATTACTCCAAAATTGGCTCCCCAATCTAAATGGTTCAAGACTTAGTTCCTCTTAATTAAACACTTGACTCATTGTGTAATGAAGTCTTGGGAGGATTGGTGAATTTTCTTTCCGTATCCATCTAGTAGGCTCATTTTAAATTAATTTGAAGCATTTCAAGATGGCACACCTACTAAAATCATAGACTTCTTTTTGCATTTTGAATTTCTACTTTTGGATTGTTAACATTTCATGGCCGTGTTGGAGGGAAAAAGGTTGAGAAAGTTTTGTTCCTTTCCCTTCACCGAATATTTATTGCACAGCCGCCTTTTGTATTTCAAAAATACAATATTTAATATATATATATGAAAACTTGTGAGGTATTTTTAAAAATTATTTTGAGAAATTGAGCTCTTCCTTGCCTAAGAAAATGTTGTTATATGAATTTATTTTTTCTAAAAGTACTTGATATTAAAATTATCAAGTCAATTGAAAAATAAAATTCAATAATTTTGGTCAAAGTTAGGAAAATAAGTAAGTTTAAAAACATATATAAAATATAAAAGAAAATCCAATGGAGAGGACACTAATGTTTTATTTTCTTTTCCTAAAGACTTATTTGTCATCACCAAAATGAATTCCCTAAAGGTGGAGACCCAACAGTTTTAAACACAAAAAAGTCTCATTTTGAATTTTAAAATTTAAATTTAATGTGATACATGTAAATTTTAAAAATAACAAATTTGTTAGTAATAATTTTAAGATTGTAATATATATAATTAAATAAATTTATACTAAATTTTAAATTGAAGTAATTTAGTTTTCTTAAAAAAAATAAAAATAAAACTCGTAATAAAATGTCATTTCATATCTATATGTATATTTTCGTGTATCATAATTTGTTGCTTGAGTTTCTTAATGAGACATTAAATTTTTCAATGCAAAATAACGGATCGGCATAAAAATAAATGGATTATTTCACAGTAAACCTAAACCAGGTGTAAGGTCCGAAGCAGCAACATGGTACAGGCGTTAGAAGTAAATATTCAACCCCGACTCGAGCAAACATGAAATTCTCATAGAGATTTAACCAATCAAGTACCGAAAAGAATATCTCATGAGGCTGCGCAAAACCCACAAAAGGTTTCTAACAAATCCAAGTACCCAAAAGAACAATATCTCATGAGGCAGGGCAAAACCCAAATAAGGTCTCTAACATCATTTAGTAAGTTGAGATAGACAGATAGTATCTCATATTTCAGACAATGTTTTATCGTGTTATTTTAAATGTAATATGCATTTAAGTTCGTTATTTAATAACCTACGAAAGTAAGGAACTAAATTCTCACTGTAATCAATTCGATAGGATACTTCTGTCTTCCATGTGATGTTCCTTTGCTATTCAACAAATGTTTATGGCTGTTCTTCGCCTTCACTTGCAAACTCTCGAAAGTTGTGTGCCAGCACCTCTCTACTCTATGAGAATCTTCAGAATCACTGAACCACCACCTTTCCGCCATTTCCTCTACACCCTCGAGAGCAAATAGCCAATTTTTAAACTCTATTGAAACATTCACATCATCTGGCGTACCCAAGTGCAACATACTACTGTTTTTCCCATCTCCTGAACTTCCATTTAAAGAAAGGATGGCAGGATGAAAAATGAACATAAGTTAACTAAAGTGGCAATTGAAAAGATACTATATGAGACAGTGGGAAGCATATCATACAAGAAAATAAAAGCTTACTGTTATTTTCTTTTAGCCCATCCACACAATCAGAGGTGAAGCTTTCAAAAGTTTTGAAAAAGGCTCAGCAGATATATGTTTCTATTAATTAACAGTTGATTGTTATTCTCATAGGTACAAATAAGATCTGAAAGGGGGATTTGAATAGATTTTTTTAACTTTTCTTTTTAAGAATTAACTTATCAAATGATTAAATAAGTTGATTTAGCTTAATTAGCACAACGGAATATGTTTTAAAAACCCTTCAAAGATTAAAAAGGAAAAAATTTAAATTTAGTGCAGTTATAAAAATTAGTCACAAAGATAAAATCGTGGACGGGCTGAAATGCAAGTGCAATTAAGTAAAGACAATAAAATAAAGAACATACAATTTTAAGAGGTTTGGAGATTACACATACCAACCTCACTAATAGCTATTATAACTGAGATTCATAAAGAATTTAACAAGTCACTAAGACTTGAGATACAAAAAATCACTATGATCTAATCCCTAAGAGAATGGTGAGATTTGAAATGCTACTAATTTGCTTTAAGATATTCTCCAAAAGTATTAGTAGTAGGTTGAAAATGTTAGGATCATAGGACAGAGTTCTTTGAACACTTGAATTTTAGGCACTTGAATCTTAATTCCAATAGTTGTTCTTTAGTGTTAATGTAACAATCCTTTTATAACTACTCCTTAAGTTTTGTCCGTTGAATTGTTACCGTTGCTTAAATAGTCTGAGACACTTGTCAAATGATCATTCATTTGACTTCAAAACCTTATCTACCAGACCACATGTTGTCGCTTTCGATAGTACTATATTTGGTGCAGCAGTAGACGTGTGTCCTTATTCTTGCTAATATAATTGTTGTAAAAATTTCTCTGTCTCGATCTTGATCATTATTGCCAACACATTAGTAGATTAACATTAAAATATGTGTGTTAAGGTCTATAATCATTTTCATAAATCTGTCATTATCATGTCAGAATTGTGTATTCTACGATTTTTGTCGAACTAACTTTCAGTGTAGAAGCGTAGAGTTAGTCCTCATATCATAGAGTGACTTTATTACACGATATCAACATTATGATTTACAGTGATTTTGCAATATAGTTCTATGATGTGGTGTCTTACTCAAAGATAAAAAAGTTTTTCTTGAGTACTTCACTTCTTCATTCTGCGATCTTAGAGTAAATCTAGTATTTACTCAACAAACCACTCCCTTCAGCTATTACTAGAATTATATACTCTACGATTTTGAATTTATCTTACTTATTAAATGTCTAACTAAGTCTTTTTACATAAAATTCCCATAAAAATTTTACAAAACTTACACCAAATAAAAAATATACATTAATATCATTGTCTCGTCAAATCAAAAAGAAAAAACAGACCATAATCGGACAAAATCTAATTGGTTGCAATAAATTATTTGAATTTTGGGGTGGGGTCACCAATCAAGAGTGGAGCTACTTTTGCTAGAAAATATTTAGAATTTGTTTGGCAGAGATTTTATGTGGGCAAGAATTATTTCTAAGGTTAGGATAACGTGATAACGTTATCTATAACGTGACAAAAATTATTTCTAATCATGAAAACGCGACATCACATCCTCCTCATACAATCAAATATTCTCTATATTTTTATTTATTTATTTAATAAATTTTAACATATTAACAACTTACAAATAATCTTACATTTAATCACAATAATTAGAGTTCATTTGAGCTGAATAATTATGTGACTCACATCGTGTGATAAAACATTTAATTGTCCTAAACTAATTGAAAATTTATTTATAAATTATTAATATGTCAAAATTTATTCTTTTATGTCTTTTTAGAGAATAAGTTTTATTTATTCTTCTGTGTCTTTATAGAATTTAAAAAGGTATTAATGATTTAATTTTTCTTACTATTCTTTAAATTTTAATTTATTTCTCTTTTATCTTTCTAATGAATTAAAGAAAGGTAATATCAAAATTTTATATCTAATTTAATTAATTAAACAAAATACTAATGCTCTATGTGCTTCATTTTAAAAAGCTAACTAAAAAGGAGTAAAAGATGAAATGAGTAGCCCACTATTTTCTCTCTTATAATGATCAAGCAATGAACATTACTCCACTGCATTTTCTTCTGTGTCTTATTTTATATATTACACTGAATATTTTGTGCTCCACTTTCACACAATATTTTTATTTTTTCTTTTGCAAGCTTCATATTTAACGACGAACACGTAAGACGCTTAGTTGTGGTATAAACTAAGTAATAGAGAGTGTATAATGTTGGAAGTTCATCGAACGCACGCCAGCCTAGTATAAATAGACTGTATCTCAAGTTAGTTGGAAGGAGAAGAACAGCAGCAGCAAATTAATGGAAGGACTCAAAGACACCGCCGCAGCCGGCGTGGTTTCTTCCCGGAAAGCTCTGTCCGATGATAGTTTAGCCATTGAAATTCCCGACACGGCCCATCAGATTAGCAAAGGTAGACCTCTCTTCTTTCTTTTCTTTCATTTCTCTGTCTCCGTTTCATTCCAATTTGATTTTGGTTTTGAGCTGCCAAATGTGGTTTTTAAGTTATATTTTTGCATTTATTTGCGCTTTTTCCGTGTAAATAGGTATAATTTGTGTATATCTATCTCTATTGGTAAGTGTTCAGTTTTGTTTGTGACGAACGAAAAATTAAGACCATCTCCAGCAGGTCGGAGAAGCAAAAATCCTAGACTATATTTAGTCTAGGATGCAAATTTCGCTCCAGCAGTCGGACTAAATTTAGTCCATTAGTTTTTCCGGCAAACCAAAAAGACTATATCTAGGAACTTGAATTTGGTGGACTATAATTTTTAATATATTTAAATGGGAGATGAAGATGCGTTGAAGAAGAAGAAAAAGTATGGGCGATGAAGAAGAAGAAGAAGAAGTTGCAGAGTATGAAGGAGATGAAGGGTGAGAACTAAGAAGAAAATGAAGGCAGCGTTTGGAGAATAAAAATGAAGGCTGCTTTTGAAAATTTAAGGCTGCGTTTGGAGATGAAGGGAGAAGAATATTAGATTATTAAAAATTATATTTTTTCATCCCTTTATTTTAAAATATAAGATTAATATTAATTTGTAAAATAAATTTAAGATATTTTTAAATTAAAAATTGATATAAATTATTTTTATTTTAAATAATAAAAATAGGAGAACAATAAATTACTTAAACAGTGTTAATATAAAATTTATGATTTTTAAAAATTTAATGAATCATCTCAATTTTGCATTATAAAATATTTTAAATTAACTTTAAAAAATAAAATTTCATCATATATTATGACCGTTGGAATATAGCTGTTGGAGTTTTTTTAAATTCATTGATTACTTTAATCTTTTTATATTATAGTCCGCGGAATAGTCCATGGGATAGTCCATCTGCTGGAATGATCGAAGACTAAAGGACATCTGCTGATGTCATACGGACTAAATATAGTCCAGCAGATACTCCATCTGCTGGAGATGCTCTAATATTCCCTTCGTAGTTTTAAGGGACGCACATAGATTAAAAAATATAATTAGTATTTTGTCTGATTAACAAAATTGAGTGAATATAAAATTTTAATATTTGCTTTCTAAAATTTGTTAGAAAGATGAGAGAGAAACAAATTAGCCTCTAGTCATAAAGGATAATATGAGAAATTAAACATTTAATACTTCTTAAAAATCTACAAATGATAAATATAAAAAACAAAAATCTCTCTAAAAAATTAAATAAAAGGGGATGGAGGGAGTAGTATGCAGTAACAATCCAATTTAAATCGAGTTAACGAAGTCAATCCAAACCAACTTGGTCATTTTGACCAATTACAGGCTCACTCAGAAGTCATAGCAAGTTATTACTCCTCGATCTTTAAAAGACTGTCGTAAGTACGACATATCTTTCCCGCAAAAAGATGCCTAAAAATCCATATGTTAAATATAAAATAAACTTAAGACTTATTTAGCTTCTAAAGTATACTGAAATAGGGTCCACTAAGCTTAAAAGAGACGATAATTTATTAATGTACTTACATGGGGTCTATTATGGACAACATAAGTACTTATTTTATACTCTCTTCTCTTTTAGTTTTTTTAATTTGCGTAAAATTTATACTTTAGACATCATTTTGAGAACAGAGAAAGTAATATTTTTGATAGCTGATATGAGATTTTATATGCAGTCCAATTATTCTCACATGTTCAAATGTGGGATTAGGTTATCACAGGCAAGGTTTGAATTAAAATTTGACAACTTTGGATAGATAATTGTTCCATTAATGCAAAAACTAATAAGTTTAGTTATATAATTGATGTGTTTCTTTTCTAATTTTCGATTATTATAGGAATCCCAGTAAATCTTAAATGTTTTTTTCATCTTAAATTGATTCATGTTGTTTAATAGATTATCTGTTTACTACCTAGCATAATACACGGACAGTCAATTAAATTGGAAGCTAATTAGCTAATTGAATTGAGTTGTTACACTAGATCAAAATTATTTTACCTGTTTTATGTTTTTGTAGATTCATGGTTACAAGCGGGGTTTGTTCTCACTATCGGTGTCAACTGTGCTTATGTGCTAGGATACTCCGCTGCAATCATGGTTCCTCTTGGTTGGATAGGAGGTATTGTTGGTTTAATTGCCGCCACAGTCATATCTTTGTATGCAAATGCTCTTATTGCCATGCTTCATGAATATGGGGGGAAGAGGCATATTAGATACAGAGACCTTGCAGGATTTATATATGGTATGCTTGCATTTATTATTTATTTGACAGATTATAATTAGTTTATGGTTTACTTTCTCTGTTTTTGTTTTATAGGTCATTTGTTATTGCAGGTAGGAAAGCTTATTCTATTACATGGGCACTGCAATATGTGAATCTTTTTATGATTAATGTGGGATTTATCATTTTGGCTGGTCAGGCTCTAAAGGTAAGTTCAATCAAGAGAATTTTAGTTGTTTACATCCAAATGGACAAAAGAATTTTGAGTGTTAACTTTTAAGAGTGTTTTATATGTTTTAAGTTAGAATCTGGTGTTTCTACCAAGGTTTTTCCCACTATCTTTCTCACTCTTTGAGGAGCTATTACAATACTTTTTTAATCAAGTTAAGCATGAATGTTTGAAAAGGTGTCAACATGTCTTAGGTGGTGTTTGATTGAATCTTAACACATCTTAACTGTCCACTTCTTAATACATCTTAACGACCCATATTTTTGTATTAAGAGGTTCTCTGAATAGTTAAGATACAAATATAAGTCTGAACTATTCAGATGACATCTTAATATAAAGATGTCGGCTATTAAGATGTATTAAGAGGTGAATTGTTTAGATGCATTAAGATACAATCAAACACCACCTTAGTGGGTTTCATTATCTTAATCGTTTAAAGATTATGTAAATGACCCAGCTAGTGGAGACCTTCTAGACAGTTAATCTTATTTTGGGATTAACTTTTGATCTGTTTGGAGTTATAAGGTCCATAATATGTCAAATCGAAGCTAACAACAAGATCTACAAGACTTATTGTCTCTGGCCATGTTGTACTTTGTTTGGGATCCGAAAAGAGACATGAAAGGGTGATTTGGGCCTTCTGAAGTTTTTATGATTTTTATGAACTTAGGTTTTTTTTATGTAATTTCGCTACTTATTGTCTAATTTGGGTTTCTAGCTTATTTTATATTATTTATATTTAAGCATTGTTGGGGTTATGTTTCAGTTAACTTTCATCATTATTTGCTTAATACAATTTGGTTATTCAATAGCCTTTATTATCTCTTTGTTGCTGTTTGGATACTTGTGATCCTTTCGGTGTTAACGTGTGTCTGTAACTATGAAGATATGATAACAACAAGTCCAAACCTTAACATTTTTCATTTGATATATGCAGGCTATTTATGTTCTTTTTAGGGATAGTCATGCCATGAAGCTCTCATACTTCATTGTAATAGCTGGGTTCGCATGTGGCATTTTTGCAATTGCAATTCCCCATTTGTCAGCTTTGAGGATCTGGCTAGGATTTTCAACACTCTTCAACCTAGTATATGTTGTTGTAGCAATTGTATTGTCGGTTAGAGATGGTATGATCTCTATCTCTTCTTGACTTTTTGAGATTATTTTTCCAAATTTTGATTTTATTTCAAATGTCATTCATTATGTTTTTAACGGTTGAAGGAGAAGAGAGAAATTTACTAGTTGATGTGAAAGCAGGTGATATCATCTTTCTGCTTGCTTGTTTTATGTGTTTTTTGACTTTATCTTCTCTTAGCTAGATATGGCTTTAATTTTTATAAATTAAGTCTTCTGTAACATTGTTCATTTAGTTGTTCTAAACCATTTTTCGGCATCTGAACTTGAAATGGCAAGGCATTTCAAACCAAATATGTTGTTAGTTGTAGTTGACTTGAAAAGCTCTGAATCTGATGTTTGGTTTTCTCTGTCACATAATATTGAAAATTTTAATTATCTTATAGTACATGAGTTAGAAATAGTGTTATAACATGCATTCTGTTGGAATGTGATAATTGTTCATGCAATGTTTCTTTTTTGAAAACATCTGTAGTAGTTTTTCAACGAATTCAATCATATCATTGAAATGTAATTCATATTTATAGCAATATTGACAGTGCAAGAGAATACTTGTTTGGTGTTAAGTTACAATCAGTAGCATGTCTACATTCTTACAGGAATTAAAGCACCAGCCAGGGACTATAGCATTTCCGGAACTAAAGCAAACAAGATATTTGGAACTATTGGTGCAATGGCAACCCTCATTTTTGTTTTCAATACAGGAATGCTTCCAGAAATACAGGTAGGTCACAAGTCCTTGGCCATTAACATATTCTGCATATTCATTACAATGGGACGATTTAGCCACAAAAAAAAGGACGTTAATGTGAAACTATAATATACCTATACTCTTATGGTTTTTTCTCAAATTGTACTAACTCAATAGGGTGGAATATCTTTAAATTCCATTAATAGTTTATATTCTTGTAACAGGCCACCGTGAAACAGCCTGTTGTTAAGAACATGATGAAAGGTCTTTACTTTCAATTCACATTAGGTGTTTTACCATTATATGTTGTTACCTTCACCGGATATTGGGCCTATGGATCCAGCGCATCTTCTTATTTGCTCAACAGCGTTAATGGTCCAGTTTGGGTGAAGACGATCGCCAATCTTGCTGCCTTCCTTCAAACTGTCATTGCTTTGCATGTAAATCTCATTTTCCCCCCTTTTATTTTGTAACACTGTATTTTGTTCATGATGTTATATTTACCTATGCTGTTCGTAGATATATGCTAGCCCAATGTACGAGTATTTAGACACGAAATACGGCATTAAAGGAAGCGCATTGGCTGCTCACAACTTGTCCTTCAGAATTGGGGTGAGAGGGGGTTATCTAGCTTTAACCACATTTGTGTCTGCTCTATTGCCATTCATCGGAGACTTCATGAGCCTCACCGGAGCTATCGCCTTGATTCCACTTACGTTTATCCTTGCGAACCACATGTACCTAGTTGCAAAGGGGAACAAGTTAACTTATTTACCAAAGTTATGGCACTGGCTAAATGTCTTCTTTTTTGGCTCTGTGTCTGTTGCAGCAACAATTTCTGCCTTGAGGCTTATTGTTGTAGACTCCAAAACTTACCATGTGTTTGCTGATTTATAATCTGACTGTTCAAGTTCAGTTGAAAAATGTATTCCTATTGTTGTATCTTTATTCCCTATAAACATTTGAAGCTTTAGCTTTTACATAGAATTACAAGTTTAAGATCACTCGACAGTCCTTTTAAAAACACGAGCCTAAAGTAAGGGTTTGGTATACGGAATAGAAATTTGATGGTATGTAATAGTCTACATATAGTTGTCATGTAATAGTAATAAGTTATTACTATATATTTATTTGGTTCGTACTTGATATTTGTATGGTGATGGTATTGTTATTACATTACGTTCAAATTGTATTTGGTTCGTTAAATATGTAATTGTATGTAATGATTAAAGTAAATTATAAGGCACAATGTCTAATTAGTGATAATTATTACTATTTTGTGACTTTTATTCTTTATGACCTATTGCATTACGGATATAATGAGCTACTACACCCATTAGTAGGTGTAATGAAAAGCATTTAAATTGATGTAATCGTATTATGCTCGTAATAAATTAATACACGTAGTTGATGAACTAAACACAAAACATATCAAATCAATGTAATACATTTTTGCACTACAGTAAGGTTGTAGGGTTGTCAATGAGCCAAATGTTGATCCTAAATTGATTTGCTCCGGCACAATTTATTGAATTAAAACTCCAACTCATTTATTCACTAATTTGTAATAATTTGATCCATTAAATCAACATTTCAAATGGGCCAAATCTTGGATCAAATTTAATTTAACCCACCAATCCAACAAAAAAAATCCCATTTATTTCATTTACGCATCCAAACAGAACACCGCTCTGAAACATTCATTCTCTATTCTCCAATTATCAGGACTCGTGCACATATCCTTATAACTAAAAACAATTCATATAATTAAGAGCAAACATTAAGACATAATCATACATATTAAAAAATCTCATTATTGAAAACTTTGATCTAAAATGAAACTAAGAACAAGAACACGACAAGCTGGATTGAATGACTTAGTTTTATTAACAATGCTTTTGGCTTAAATAGTCATTCAATACACGATCTTAACAGAAACGAAAAAGCAGCCCACTTAGCGAAAATAAAGCCAAGTGGTAACAGAAACTTGGAACAATTCAAATACAAGTAGATGTCCTTAAAGACTAGGACTTTCCATATAGACTAAGACATTATTCTAACAAAAAATTGTGGTAAACTCCTTCATTCACTCCCTTAAACTAAATGTTGTGAAGCAATTAGTTTATACCAAAAATTTCACATACTCCCAGCAGCTTTCGAAGCTTCTAAAAAACTTCAAGCTTTAATGGTTTGGTAATTATGTATGCCACCTGATCCTGACTCCCAACTCCCATAATGAACTAATTCAATTGTTCCCTCCTTAGTAAGATTCCTTAAGAAATGAAACCTCGCATCAATATGCTTGCTATAACCATGCATAAATGGGATTTTAGACAGCTTGATGGATGAACTATTGTCACACATCACAGTAGTACAGCCTCTATCAGAATATCTTAGCTCCTTTAAAATTCTCTTCATCCAGATTCCTTGACATGTACAGACTGCAGCTGTCACAGTAGGCTATTTTTTTGAACACCATGAAACAGCACTTGACTCATTAAAAACATATAACCAGATGTACTCTTCATGTCCTCCATATCTCTGGCATAGTCGCTATCCATAAATGCCAACAACTCATCATTTCCTCCTTTCTTATAATGAATTTCATAGTTCACAGTCCCTTTTAAGTATCGAAGTGTTCTCTTAGCTGTCGGAAGATGAATTTCCATTGGTTTTGCCATATATCTACTTATGAGACAAGTAACAAACATCATGTCAGGTCTGTGGTAGTGAGATACATTAAACTATCCATTAGGTACTTGTAGTACATCTCATCAACAAAGTCTCCATTTCCGTCTCTACTCATTTTGAAACCTGGAACTATTGGACTGCCGACCGAATTACTTTCCATTATACCAAACCTTCTCAAAACCTCCAATGCATATTTCCTTTGACATATATAAATACCATCATACTTTTGTAGCACCTCAATCCCAAGAAAAAACCTCATATTCCCTAAGTCAGACATATCAAACTCTCTTAACAAAGAGCTTTTAAATTCAGACATCATAACTTCATCATTACCAGTAAAAATTAAATCATCAACATAAAAACTTACAATAACAATTTTTCCTTCTCTAATTCTCTTTGTGAATAATGTATAATCACTATCACACCTCTGAAACCCTTCACTAATGAAATGTGCTTCAATTCGACTAAACCAAGCTCGTGGAACTTGTTTTAATCCATACAGGGTTTTGTGTAACTTGTAAACTAGATGCTCACTACCCTTTTTTCATATCCTCTTGGCTGCTCCAAATAAACATCTTCACTCAGCTCACCATGGAGAAAAGCCGACTTGACATCCAGCTGAAAAATCTTTTAATTCTTTTATGTAACTAGAGCAATAATCATCTTTACTGTATATATCCTTGCCACTGGAGCAAAAACTTATGTATAGTCCACTCCATACTTCTGAGAGTACCCTTTAGCAACTAAACAAGCCTTGTACTTATCAATCTTTCCATGCTCATTGTATTTGGTTTTGTAAACCCACTTCACTCTTATTCTTTTAGCCCCAGCTGACAGCTCATTGAGTGTCTGTGTTTGGTTCTTTTCGATGGATTTGATTTCACTATTCATGGCCAATCTCCAATTTGCACTCTTCACAGCTTCCTCAAAATACAATGGATCAGTTGACACCACTAATACCATATTTTATTCATCTTCAAATAGACCTTCACCACTAACATAATCAACTATCCACGTAGGAGGTTGCCTCTCACGTGATTGCCTCAACTCCCTTACTCTCCATTCACCCTCACAAGAATCATCTTCCACTTCTCTAACTCCTTTATCACGAGTCTCTCCTACCTCTCTATCAGTATTTTCTCCATTCCCATTTTCACTCATCTCTTCTTCATTCTCACCATCATCATCACCCCATTCTAAGTCTACTACTATTTATTTTTCATAACTCACATCCCAATCCCATTGCTTTTCTTCTTCAAAAATTACATCTGTACTCACAACAACTCTCTTAGCAACAAGATCGAATAGCTTGTAACCTTTTGATTCTTCACTAACTCCCAACAGCACACAAGTAATGCTTCTATTATCAAGTTTAGTCTTCCTTTCTTTTGGAACATGAACATGTGACATGCAACCAAAGACCCAAAAATGATCTATCGAGGGTTTCACTCCACTCCAAGCCTCCGCTGGTGTAACATCCTTGACTGCCAATGTAGGACAACAGTTTAGGACATAAATAGTCCAGTTCACTACCTCTGGCAAAAAAGTCTTGGGAATGTTCTTGTCAGATGATAGGGTTAAATTATACGATATTTTTATTCCGTAATACTTAGTTTTTACATTTATTGTGTGCTTAAATGTTTAATTATTTAGTTTATTTTGCTTTTAATAGGTTTTATAGGATTTTAGTTAATTTATGCTAATTTAGGTAATTTTATAGTATTTTTATATTTCTTTTTATTTATATGTTTTTATGTATTTTTAGTATTTTAGGAGTTTTATCTATTATTATGTGTTTTTAGGATTTTTATTATTTTTATTTATTTTATATTTTATTTTGTAGGAAAAATAAGCTTGGGGGCAAATCTGTAAAATCTGCAAAGTGCTAGTGGCATAATGGTAATTTCCGGCGGCAGACCGCGTAATGCGCGCGTATTGGCTAATCAGCACCGTGGAATTGAAATGACACCGTTTGGCGATTAATGGAAACAAACCGCGTAATGCACGGAGAAGCGGACAAAGCAGATGCGCGCGGGAGCAGAAACGACGTCGTTTTGCGTCCGGGAAAGAAAAGCCTCCGCGCAATGCACAGAGGAGGATGGCGACGTCAGCAGACGCAAAGCGCGTTGACCCGGTCAAAGACTGACGTTATGGCGCGTTTGGCTGGACAAAATTGCTGGGAAACGAGATTATTTCGGGATTTTACGTTAATTTGATTCCAAATTGGATTTTAATTCCACATTAGCTTAGGATTATTATTGTATTTCTATAAATATATTAGGAGACTCATGTTTTCAGGAGTATTATTATTATAATCATATTATTATATACAATTAGGAGCTCTCTCTTTCAGGTTTTTCTTGTACATTATTTTTATTATGTTTGGCTAATTTTATTATTCAGTTCTAGGGAATTTCAAACTCAATTATAGTTAATGGTTTAATCAATTCAGTAATATTATTTATTCTTTCTCATATGAAATTATTTATGATAATCTGTTTTAATTGTTTATTTGATATTGAGTTTGATTGATTTAATTTTGGCCTGTTGAGTTGATCAAATTATTATCAATTGCTAGATTTAGGAATTATATTACGTGTAATTGATATTGTTCCTAATCGTTGGTAGTGAATAGTGATAGATGATTGTGGTCAAGCTTTTGTTTATTGCTATGGTTATCATGATGTAAGTTAAACAATCCGAACTTATGAGATTGTTGCTTAGAATAATCTAATTTCCTTGTGATTAATGCTTCCATTATATTAAATTCAGAGAGTTTGTTCTAGGTTGTATAATGGTTAGAATCTAATGAAGAGCTTGTTTTGTTATATTAAAATTATGAAAAATTTTGAATAGCAGAGCTTGTTGTTACCTATGGTTATTAGTTTCATGGAAGGATCAAAATATATTTTGATTGATTGAATTATTAATTATAAGGGTGAGATTGAACAGAAGAACTGAAGTCTTTAATTTATTAATTAATTTTATTTATTTACTTTTGTTTATTTAGTTAATTCAAAACCCCCAATTTTAGTTTACATTGCATAAAAATAAATTAATCATTCTCTGTGGGTTCGACCCTTGTTTGCTATTATACTGAGTTTGTGATTGAAAGTAAGGATTAATTTTGGAGTGTTAACGACAGCTACCATCAGATAACATGGAACAAACCATGTTCATCACAGTTCTATTTTTCCTTTCAGCTACACCATTTTATAGTGGAGTATAAGCGGTGGTCAACTGCCTCTTGATCCCACTTTGTTTGTAAAAATCATTGAACTGATTTGAATTGAATTCCCCTCCTCTATCAATGTGAAAACACTTAACAAATAACCCTATTTCTTTTTCAATCATAGTATTAAAGCATTTAAAAGAATTTAAAGCCTCTAACTTCTCTACCAAGAAATACACTCATGCTTTTCTACTATAATCATCAGTGAATAACAAAATGTACCTCTTGTTGCTATTAGATGTAGAAGTAATCGGTCCACAAATATTTGCATGAATAAGTTCCAACTTCTGAGTTGCTCTCCAAGTACTCTTCTTTGGAATAGGGTCACGATGTTGCTTCCCTTTTATGCAAACAGTGCATGTCATACTTGAGGCAGAGAGTTGAGGAAGTCCACGTACCATGTTCTTGTACAACAAGGTTCTCAAACCTTGTAACTTAGATGCTCATACCTCCGATGCCAAAGATGAAACTAGTTTTGAGTTCTTGTGTGAAAGCACTGATTAGATTATACTTGAGAGGGAGCTTGAGGCTAAGTCAACAAGATAAACATTTGATTGACACTCATGTCGGTTTGAATTATCAAACCATTCTCTGGATGAAATATCTTACACATCCCTCCATTGATCAAAATAGCCAAGCCTCTTTCTTGTACTGTCCTATGCTCAAGAGATTATTTCTCAACTCTGGAATATAGAATACCTTAGCAACAACATGATTGACTTCATTCAGCAACAGCTTTACACTTCCTTTTTCCCATCACATCCATCTTAGTGTTGTTTCCCAATTTTATCGAACGTCAAAAATTTTCATCGAGTTCATTGAACATAGTTCGATCGCCGCACATATGATTAGAACATCCTGAATCAAAGAACCATGCATCTTCTCTTCTGGCCTCATACAACTCCACATAAGACATCAAAAGCATTTCTTCTTCCTCATCAAGCTCTGTATAATTTTCTTCTTTGTTCCCAGAAGGACATTCATACTAAAAATGTCTAAGTTGATGGCATCGGTAACACTTTGTTGAAATCTGCTCTCCCTCTCCCTCTTCCTCTTCCTCTATAGGTACCACGACCATGACCTATTCCTCCTTCAGATGTCACTTTCAAAGCATGTTCCTCACCATTACGTCTCTGAAACTTCTGTTCATGTAATATTAATGAGCTTTGTAACTCATCAACAGTAAGAGCATCAACGTCCTTTGACTCCTCAATAGAATATACTACATAGTTGAACTTCTTAGTTAAAGAGCGTAAAATTTTCTCCACCACTTTAACATCCTGCATATCTTCTCCATAAATTCGCATCTTGTAGGCCATTGTCATGACCCTAGAGAAGTACTCTGTCACTCTTTCACCGGACCTCATCCCAAGAGTTTCAAATTCTCTGCGAAGAGCTTGAAGATAAGGCCTCTTGACCCTTGTATTTCCTTTGAATTTTTTTTCATGGCGTCCTATATATCTTTAGCAGTATCCTTCTTGGGAATGGTGTCAAGAATGGTCCGGTTGATTGCCTAGAAGAGATAGTTCTTCACTTTTAGGTCCTTCAGCTTCATCTCATCATTCTTCTTTCGCTGTGTATCTGTCTGCTCTGATTCACTTGCTGGTTCAAATATAGCTAGGCTCCACCAGCCCCCAAAATTTCTTAGATCGTAGAAAATTTTCCATCAGCATGCTCCAATGGTCATAGTGGCCATCAAAGAGAGAAATGGTTGGTTGTATAAAACTCCCTTATGTAATAATCTTCTATGTTGTTGCAAGCATGGTTTTCAAACCCCGATCGGACCGCCGGTCAGACCGAAAAAAATTAGAACCGGTTGGCCATGCGGTTCGATTCAAGCCAAAAAATCAATTTTGGTTAAAACCCGGTCAAAATCGATGACCCAGCTGTCGGACCGGTCGACCCAGTGACCCGGTCACTGGTTCTCTACCTCTTTTTTTTAAAAAATAAAATAAAATTTAAGCATTTGAACTTGATTAAATGTATCCTTGATTGAGTTTTGAGTTATGATCATGATTTAATATCTTTTTTTTATATATAAATTTAGTATTTATTTGAATTGTATAAAATAAGCATTGTACAAATAGGTTTAAATTTTTTTTTTTGTAGATAAATTAATTAATTTTACATATTTACTAAATATTATATATAATATATAATAATAATTAATATATTTAATTATTTGTTATTTATTACATATTAATGACGTCACCGGTTCAATAACGGTCCGACCACTAGTTGGACCAATGACTCATCCACCCAGTACCTTTTTCGGTTCAATGACTGTTCCGGGTCTGAGAACACTGGCTGCAAGAACTTTAAAGACTGTTGTTTTGCTTTGATTTGTCAGGCCCAGTAGGTAGGGGTGTCCAAATTATTCGGTTTTTTCGGTTTTTTACCGAACCGGTCCAAACCGGTACCGGTTTTTTTCGGTTCGGTTTTTCGGTTTTTTTGTAATAATCGGTACCGGTAACGGTTTTGGGTTTTTGTAAATTCGGTACATTTCGGTATACCGAAAAAACCGAAATAAATAATTATTATTATTTATAAATAATTATTATTATTTATAAATAATAATTATTATAAAAATGAATTAAATAATAATTATTATTTGTAAATTATTATTATTATTTAAAAATTAATATTTAAAAATAGGTAATAAATAGGTAATTTTTAATTATTATTTATAAATTTTAATTATATATAATATATGCGGTTTTACCGAAAAACCGAACCGAAAAAACCGAACCGATTTTGTACCGAACCGATAATTCGGTACCGGTTTCGGTTCTTGGTTTAGCGGTATTTTCGGTTCGGTACCGGTTCAGTTTTTTCGGTTCCGGTTCGGTTAAAAACCGATGAACACCCCTACCAGTAGGGGCTCGATACCAGATTGTTGAGAACTTTGATTTAAAATGAAACTAAGAACAAGAACACAACAAGATGGATTGAATGACTTAGCTATATTAACAATTACTTTGGCTTAAATAGTCATTCAATACACGATCTTAACAGAAACAAAAAAGCATCCCACTTAGCAGAAATAAAGCCAAGTGGTAACAGAAACTTGGAACAATTCAAATACAAGTAGATGTCCCTAAAGACTAGGACTTTCCCTATAGACCAGGACATTATTCTAATAAAAAACTACAGTAAACTCCTTCACTCATTAATACTAATGTTAGGTAATTAATATTGGTTTGAAATTTCATTACTACCTATGCACTAATTAATTACTCATTATCATCTCTCTCTCAAATACTCAATCTTTAATGATAAAGTATGAAATGATTATATTTTTTTCTCCTAAATATATATAAAACGTCTTATATTTTAGAAGAAAAAAATTATAAAACGACCAATATAATGAAAAAGAGGAACTATTATTAATAACAATGATTTATGAGGGGAATTACTTAATAGCAAAGTGGGAAATGAAAACATTGAAAATTTTTGTAGAAAAAAGTTAGTCGTATGATCTATTTTTTTTTTTATTTATCTTTTTTTGAATGCTTGTATTATATTGGATGAGAGCTTATTTTCAATCCCAAACTCTATTCATATTTTAGTTGGAATATTTAAACGGTACTATATTAACTACTAACATTGTAAGATTTTATTTATAATTTTATTTCCCAAATTAAATAATAGTTTAATATTCTTCAAATTAGGTTACATTAATCGTTATACTAAAATATCAATTTTTTTGATGAATATGAGGAGTCACGCTAATATATATATATATATATTAAAATAATAATAAAAAACTGGAAAATACCCAATAAATTCAAAAATCAGGCCATAAAAACTAATAAAATAAATGAAAATGTCAAAGACATTATTATTCTAACTACAAAAATAGAAAAATAATGTGATAGATTCTCAACATTTTTATTAATAACATGTATAATATGTGCTTAAAAATATAATTGTACATATATGAGAGCCCAATGTTATATAAATTAATATAATTGGATAAATATTTTTTTTATATATTTTGAAATGAGTCAATTTAGATCATAATATTTATTGTTGGATCAAGTGAATTATAAGCCAAATCAAATGATCTATTACATAATAAATTAGATCATTGATTTATTATCACACCTGACGGATTATGTTGGATCAAAGCATGATTTGCTCTGATCAGACTCTTTAACATACCTACATTACGAAACTGTTACATTCAGGTGGTGTTTAGTTCACATCAAATCAATGTAATAAATATATAATGTAATATATTATTACATTGATTCGCACTTAAGACCTACAAACTTAAGTTTTTAGATCAACTTGATTTCTTTAGAAGCAATAATCCTTCTTTCATGGAACTCTCTCTCAAACAGAGACTAGAGAACAAAAGCAAAAACATGATTGGGTCACTATGATTGTCAATAATCAAAGGCTTCCGTATTGATAGAGGAGCTGATGGAGATTATAGTCGGCATTTATTCGCTTGGAGGTAAAGGTGAGGTCAATTAATAGAAAACAGAAACCAATTTGAGCTCCATTATAGTGTCATATTTAATGGTATACAATAAATTGATTGTATAATAGAGCTCAAATGACGATTTTTAAAATATAAATATCTTTTTTTTGTAAAATACAAAATATCTATATAAATTAAGTTTAAAAATTTAAAGGCTTGAATAACCAAATATTTTGCAAATGACCGGCTATTGCCCCTTTTTTTTCCTAACAAACTGGTTAATGCACTTGATTCTAATTATTGTAGTAGTTTAAAGTTTTTTTTGGGGTAATTTGTAGTAGTTTTATGTTCTCTGCTAGTGTTATACTACTTCCTCCGTTTTGAATTATAAGTTCACTATTAACTTTTTAAAAAATAATTTGTGACATTTTTAAATTTTAAATTAAAATAATTTATTTGAGTTTTAAAAATAATTAATCTTATGTTGTTTATAATATTTATAATTATATTAACGTAAATTAAATATATTTATGGTAATTTTGAGTTTGAAAATATATGAAATTAATTTTTTTAAAATTAATATTGACCTTATAATTTAGAGCAAAGAGAGTTTATGATAACTTTTAGGTAATATTTATTAAACCAAATAACACGTGTCAACATACTGTTTGTTTATGTAATAAAATATACTCTATTTGTCCCATAATAAATGTCCAAGTTTGAATTTAATGATTAAATTGGCCATTTTTAAAATTAATAATTAAAAATATTTATATAGAAATTTTAAATTACGAAATTTGAAACCAATAATAAATTCACCGTAGTTTTATTATAATTATAATCATTTGGCATATATGTTGATTTTTTTTAAGATTTATTAATTTTAAAAATAATTAGTTTAACCATAAAAATTAAAATAAAGCATTTATTACAGAACGAAAAGAATAATAAAATTTGTGATGTTACGTTAAACAATTATGATCTATGGAAAACTGACTCGGCATAATCCTAATAACACTAATATATACACTAATAACTTATGATCCGTAAATCTTGGCACACTTATTTTATAAGGAAAACTTTAAATTTACCCACAAATCTTATTCGGTATATTTACTTTTATTCGGTATATTTACTCATAGAAAAGATAAATGAGTATGACTCCACTTTTAATTATTAAGATGAATATAAGTGAGATCATCCTCCTTTATTTTTTCTACGAGTAAATTTTGTAAATAAGTATAAAAAAACTCATTTTATATAGACTAAAAGTACATATTGTATTCTAAAATTTACATGTCAAATAATTATCACATTCTAAATTTTAAAAAAAATCTATTTTCTCCCTCCAGTTATAGTCAAGTTGTCCACTCTGAACTTTTATTTGGTCAAAAGTAAACAATGCACCAACTTTTTAATATAAAATTAATAAATAAGAAAAATATAAATATAATATAAATAAAAAGACTAAAATTAAATTATTTAACAAAATTAATTTTGTTAAACCTCCTTATCTCTACTTTGGTCCACATGCCATACTTATTTTTTCTCATCTTCTACTAAAACTATCATCCAAGTTCCAAGATTCTGTTCAAAAATAGATGTTCAACCCCAATGTCCACTGCCTAACCATTCTCTTCCACCCAATCATTTTCTCCTAACTACCCATCCTTGTTGGTGTATCCGATGAGCTATCCCCGCCAATGTACCCATAACCCATCTCTCAAACCCTTGGTCCTCGAGTTTTAAAAATCTCAAATTCAGGCAGTGTCATTGCTAGAAGTAGAGGTAAATTTATCGGCGTGACGCGAATTGCAAGAAGAAATTAAAGTACACGCAGTAGGCGTGATCTTTAAATGTACGGACACCAATGGTGTCGTATCAGAAAGAGGAGTCACCAAAGGTTGAATTATGATAGATGGATGAGTTTGGTGGGCATGCTTGTGGAGGGAGCATATGGGGTTAGCATCTTCCCTAATTAAGAAGAGGAGATTTGTTTTTTACATATTTTTGTTTGAGATTTTCTTTATTTTGTTTGTTTGGAAAGGAAAGTAAATATTAGGGATTGTATGGTGATTGATTCAACAACATATATTTGTTTCGAAAGATTTAACGAGAGATGTTCCAATTTGTTTGGAAAGATAAAACAGATTTTTGTATAGAAAATACGTAGGTGGTTGTTTTATTCGAGAAGATTTAATAAGAGATGTTTCAATTTTAGTTTTTTCTTTTTTATTTAGATTAACTATAATTAGAGAGCGTAAGAAGACACTTTTTATTTAGTAAAAAAATAAAGTCGACACCTTTTGAAATTTGGAGTGTGACAGTGTTCATGATATGTACTGTAGCCTTATATATATATATATATATATATATATATATATATATATATATATATATATATATGGTATGTGACGCACGTGAATTCCTTGCCTTAATATTTTGTGCGCCAATCGCACAAATTTTTTATTGCAAGCTTCATATTTTATGGCCAACACGTAAGACGCTTAGTATAAATAGAGTGTATCTCATGTTAGTTGGAAGGAAAAGAGTAGCAGCGGCAAATGGAAGGACTCACTGCCGCTGCCGTGGTCTCTCCCCGGAAAGTTCACTCCGATGGTTGGCTAGCCATTGACATTCCCGACACGTCCCTTCAGATTAGCACAGGTCTCTCTTTTTTCTTTACTTCCATTCCTCTGTTTCGTGTCAATTTGATTTTGGTTTTGAAATACCAATGTAATCTGAGCATAAAATTGTTAAGCTAAGTTTGTTATGAAGGAAAATTTACTATGTATTAACAATCCGACCTAAATGGAGTTCAAAATAATTCAATCCACGATCAAGTCTATGTTTATTAGCAAAAATAATGAGCAGGATAAAATTATTTATACTAATATTATCACTTCGGGTTATTTAATCGGATCGAGGTCAACCCGAAAGTTATAAAAAGTTAATTGTTTTTAGCATAGTAGAGATGAGATCATGGACAACTTTGAGACGGAAATGGTTGAATCAGATCTGGAGATGGACATAAATTTTAAGACGAAAAACCGGGATTACTCCCTCGGGAAGCGCCATCGCGACAACGACAAGGAGGTCTCCGACGAAAAGGAGATCTTCGACGATAAGGAGGTCTCCGACAACAAGGAGAGCTACGATGTCGAGGAGAGCTCCTTTGTCCGGAGATCGTTTGTGGATCTAGATCATGGAGATATGCTGATGGAGGTCAGGGGCGAAGCCAGGAATTGAAATTAGGTTGGGCTGAACAAGATTATTCCAACTTAGAGTCACTTTGAGCTGGGTTGGGTAAGGTTATTTCAACTTAGAACTACTTAATTATATAGTATATTTAATATATAAAAAAAATTGGGGTGGGCTACAGCCGGCGGAGCCGACTAGTAGCTCCACCCCTGATGGAGGTGTTTCGGGTGAGGATCCACAGGGGAGGCAACCTGTTTGGTAAAATATTGATCAATGATAATTCAAATACTCATCAATACATCTACAGGAGTGAGCATTCCCAATATATTAAGGATGGGGTGATCTGCTGCTGACTGGCCTCAATCATGCAGCTATTTCGATCGATAATATTCTCGTTGTCTTTTGGGATCTGAATCTCACCAACCCCTCTGAACACCAACCCAAACACATCACAAACTGCAAGGATTGCTTTGACGATGATGGCTACTTTTTCCCCATTACATTCCGAGTCGGTTTGTTTTAACTATTTCACACAGACATTTATTTGACATTCCCTTACACGAGGAACTTGAGGACGAGGGTGGACAAGTGTGTCTGTGTGTGCAACAGTGATGTACGCCTTCTTCAATGAAGCCATGCAAGCCGATATAGAGGTAAGCCCAGGGGCGGAGCCAGGAATTGAAATTAGGGTGGGCTGAGCAAGACTATTCCAACTTAGAGTCACTTTGAGCTGGGCTGGGCAAGGTTATTCCAACTTAGGATTACTTAATTATATAGTATATTTAATATAAAAAAAAAATTAGGGCAGGCTACAGCCGGCGGAGCCGACTAGTAGCTTCACCCCTAGGTAAGCCTAATAGATGAAAAGATGAAAGGCGTTTATGGATCGATCACTGCTAAAAATGACATGATTGTTGATCATCTTTGTGAGAGTTTTCTCTTCCTCAAGGAGGACTCGAGTCAAAGCGTAGAAGTAGTAGATGGGCAGCCAATTTCATTGCCCAGACCCTTAGTAGCCGTTCCAGTCAAGTCCAACCTCATAGTTTGTGCACATCTGAAAAGCAAGGACACAGACACGGAGTTAAAAGCAGATATATCCTTTGGTGTTGAATTCCATGGTAAATCGGAAAAACTAATAAACAACATAAAAGTGAGGGTCACTTGGAAACGCTATTGGGATGTACGGTGATATGCAGTGATCCAGCTACCGTACTAGTGTAGAAGATCTCAGATTGGAGGCACCTTGGAATTCGATTTGCTATTTTATGTATTTCCTTTATTTTAAATTAGGATTGTATTTTGTGGATTGTGGGAGTTGTTTGAAACTTCTATTGCTGTCATGGATGCGTGGTTTGAAACTTTGTGGATTGTATTTAGACAATGTGGAAGTTGTTTGGATTTCATTTTGGTTGGGGGAAAAAAAAAGAGATGAGATTATATACAGTTCAATTATTCTGAAGTGTTCAATGTGGGACTAGGGTATCAGGATTAAATGATGTAAAATTGAATGCTTTGGATATATAATTGTTTCAATGATGCAAAAGCTAAAAAGTTTAGTTATATAATTTGTCTTCTTTCTCTAATTTCCAAGTATTATATGAATCCGAATAAATCTTCAATGTTTTTTTTTCTTCTTAAATTACTCCGTGTTGTATAATAGATTTTCTGTTTACTGCATAGCTGGGCAGTCAATTAAATTGGAAGGTAATTAGCTATGAGTTGTACTAGACTCAGATTATTTTCCCGGCTTTATTTTTTTTGTAGATTCATGGTTACAAGCAGGGTTTGTTCTCACTACCGGTATCGACAGTGCTTATGTACTAGGATGCTCTGTTGCAGTCATGTTTCCTCTTGGTTGGATAGGAGGTTTTGTTGGTTTAATTGCAGCCACAGCCATATCTTTGTATGCAAATGTTCTTATTACCAAGCTTCATGAATATGGGGGGAAGAGGCATATTAGATACAGAGACCTTGCAGGATTTATATATGGTATGCCTGCATTTGTTATTTGACAGATTATAATCAGTTTATGGTTTACTTTCACTCCTATTGTTTTCTGGGGCTTTTGTTATTGAAGGTAGGAAAGCTTCTTTTGTTATTGAAGGTAGGAAAGCTTATTTTCTTACACGGCACTGCAGTATGTGAATCTTTTTATGATTAATGTGGGATTTATCATTTTGGCTGGTCAGGCTCTAAAGATAAGTTCATTTAAGAATTTTTAGTTCATTTACATCCAAATGGGGAAAAAAAAATCATATTAAATTTTAATAGTGTTTTATACTGTATGTTTTATTCTGGTGTTTCTACCTAGTTTTCTCCATTAGGCATTGTGCATTTGACAAGCTATTACAATAAGTCCTTATTCAAGTTAAGTTTGAATGTTTGAAAAGGTCTCAACATGTCTTTTCGAGTTTCATTGTTTCAACCTTCTAAAGATTGTGTAAATATGAAGATATGATGACAAGAATAATCTGAAGCTTTACTTTTTCACTTGATATATGCAGGCTATTTATGTTCTTGTTAGGGATGACCATGCAATGAAGCTCCCATACTTCATTGCAATAGCGGGGTTTGCATGTGGCGTTTTTACTATTGCCGTATATGTCAGCTCTGAGGATCTGGCTGGCATTTTCAACACTCTTCAGCCTAGTATATATTGTTGCAGCAATTGTACTGTCGATTCAAGATGGTATGATCTCTTGCTCTTTTTGATTTTCTGATCATATTTTTCCAATCTGTGATACTGCTTAAACTTAAGTTGCCAAGCATTATATTTTTAACCATTATTCATGTCCAAGCAGGTGATATCCTCTTTCTGCTTACTCGTTTTATATATATTTTTTTCCCTTTATCTTCTCTTAGCTAGATTTGGCTTTGATTGGAAGATGTTGAATGCCCGGGACATGGAAAGAGTTCAAAGTCCTTGTATAAATTTGACCCTTTTAATTCATCCGAAACAAAATTTTATTTTATTTTTTTAAATCAAGTCTTCTGTAACATTGTTCAGTTAATTGTAATACCGAAACCACTTTCCGGCATCTGAACTTGAAATGGCAAGGCATTTGATGCTAACTATGTTGCTAGCTGTACTAGACCTGAAAAATTATGGAATTTGGATGTTTGATTTTCTCTGTCAAATAATAGTGAAAATTTCAATTGTTTTATAGTACATGAGTTAGAAATAGTGTTATAACCTGCATTATGTTGGAATCAAATATGACCTACAAATCAGACTGCTGTCTCGGACAGTTGTAACCAGTCATCTGGTTCCTCAAGGGAAATATTAAGCGGATGCTTTATATAAAAACTTTATAACACATTATCATATTATTTCATGTATAAGTAGCCATTGAGATATCATAAGTATGTGGGATTGATGTTTCTAATTTATTGTAGACCTTGGAGAATTTCAATGTATTTGGATTTGCTAAAATTAGTGTTTCTATTTGTAACTTTATCGAAATTTTATTAATCGTGAATTCAGTTAAGAATATACATGGAAGGGGCAACTGCTCATACAATGTTTCTCTTTTAAAACAGCTGTAGAGTAGTTTTTCAACAAATTCGATCATATCATCAAATACATTATTCATGTTTATAGCAATTCTGCCTGTGCAAGGAAATACTTCCGTGGTGTTAAATTACTATCAGTGGCACAGATACATTTCTTACAGGAATTTAAGCAACAGCCAGAGACTATAGCATTCCCGGAACTAAAACAAACAAGATATTTACAACTATTGGAGCAATGGCAAGCCTCGTTTCCGCTTTCAATACAGGAAAGCTTCCAGAAATACAGGTAAGATTAACAAATTATGTGTACTCATTACAGAGGGATGCTAATGGGATACAATAATATATCCTGTAGTCTCTGGTTTTGGCTCAAAATTTACCAACACCAAATGGTGGAATATATTTAAATACCATTGATAATTTCTGATATTGGTGTAACAGGCCACTGTGAAACAGTCTGTTGTTAAGAGCATGATGAACAGTCTTTACTTTCAATTCACAGTAGGTGTTTTGCCATTAATTGCTGTTGCCTTCTCCGGATATGGGGCGTATGGATCCAGCGCATCATCCTATTTGCTTAACAGCGTTGGCGGTCCAGTTTGGGTGAAGACAATCGCCAATCTTGCTGCCTTCCTGCAAACCGTCATTGCTTTGCAAGTAAATCTCATTTCCCCCTTCTATTT
Organism: Hedera helix; assembly: GCA_947179155.2. Lineage (NCBI taxonomy): Eukaryota > Viridiplantae > Streptophyta > Magnoliopsida > Apiales > Araliaceae > Hedera > Hedera helix. Next base: position 37,639,494 of record OX359278.1, read on the forward strand.
TGTAGCACAGTAGTTTGTTCAAGATGTTTTACTTATGGTCTCACTATCAGACTAGCCTCTCTTTTCATTGCTAAACTAACATTTGAAGCTCCCTATGTTGTTTGTAGATATTTGCTAGTCCAACGTATGAGTATTTGGACACAAAATATGGCATTAAAGGAAGTGCATTGGCTGATCGCAAATTGTCATTCAGAACTGAGGTAAGAGGGGGTTATCTAGCTTTAACCACATTTATGTCTGCTCTATTGCCATTCATCGAAGATTTCATGAGCCTCACGTGGGCTATCAGCACATTTCCCCTTGCGTTTATCCTTGCGAACCACATGTACCTAGTTGCAAAGAGGAACACATTAACTTCTTTACCAAAGCTCTGGCACTAGCCAAATGTCTTCTTTTTCAGCTACATGTCTGTTGCAGCAGCAGTTTCTGCCTCGAGGCTTATCACTGTAGACTCCAAAACTTACCATGTGTTGCTGATTTATAATCAAATGTTTCAAGTTCCCTATGGACATTTGAAGCTTTATCTTAAACAATAAGCTTTTGCATATAATTAAGTTTGCGATCACTTGACAGTCTTATTAGAGAGACGAGCCTAAGTTAAACATTTCATTGCACGACATAAATTTTAAATAAGGTGCAGCAGACAGTATAACATCTACTCAAGAAACTAGAGAAAGAGATTTAAACAAGACCAAACTCGTCAATCTCTACTTATACAATTTGTACTCTCTAACCATTTTGTGGCATTGGAGCTGAGGATGTAATCTTACAATAATAACCACACTACAAAAGTTAAGCTTTTCTATAACACCTTTCTGTTCCGAGCACCATTCAGCTGCCCTTTCCAATAAGAAACTTTTCTGCAGACTTTCAGTAAATTGAGTGAACCATCATACCTGCAAAATTTTACACTCGGAGAGATGTAACATCTATAATCAATACCATAAATAGCAAAAGTCCTGATGAAAATAAAAATAAAACATACTGAAAATAGGGTATGAACATGTTAAAAGTCAAAAGTCAAATGTGAGTTGATACCAGACACACATCATCGATACAATAGTGTCAACATGATGGCTAAATATTTAAGGTTGCGCTTAAGACCTACATGATTAAGCTTTTGGGTCAAGTTGGTTTTAATAGGTGCAATAAAGCCTCTTTTATGTACTCCACATCTCCCAAAGAAAACAAAATGCCATGGAACTAGCTCTCAAACTAGAGTCTAGAGAACAAAAGTGAAAACAAGGTTTGGTCACTACTAGTGTCAGTAATCATAGCCTTCCTTGTTGATAGAGGAGTTAATGGAGATTGTAGTCAGCATTTAGCTTGGAGGTAAAGGTCAGGTCAATTCATGCGCTGAGAAAGATGAAAAGATAAAAACGGAAACCATTTCAATTTCATGCACTTTTACTGGTTTGTATATAATACAAATCCCTTCTAAGAAACACGAACCCTACATTACCAGTAAAACCAATTAATAACTGACACTCAAGCATTCGTTAGAATAATGTATCTGTTAACTTTACCCTTCCAGCTACAAACCTTTTATAGCCTATGACTAATTGTCCCAGACATGCAGAGATCAAACAACACAAAATAAATAAATGAACAAAATTTTGCCAAGTGTAAACTTCTTTTAGATAAAACACGACTTAACTTTTAGCTCTAAAGAGTAACGAACACCACGTGTGGCCCAAGTAATGTTAGTCTGTACCTATGCAATGAGAACAGCCTGGTAATACCATGGATCTTACAAAAAGGATTTCAAAACAGTTTGCTCCCAAGTCTCATCATCAACAAATAAAATTATGTCTGTTTTTGTTCAATAATTTACATTTGAAGAAGGGGAATATTAAGATGTCTTTGTTTCTAAGCAAGATAACTCATTTTGGGTAACCTTTTGATAATAACAAAAAGATCTTCAGATAAGTTTTTTTAATAGATATCGACATCCACAAAAATATCTTACATGAGAATAAATAAGTCATCCTAGGGCATGGACATACTCCAGGAGATATCACCCAGAAACTAGCTTCACAACAATGCAAAGGGAGTTGAGCATCATAAGAAGAACTCTCAAGTACTGGGTTGCATATATGAGACCAATAAGCTGCCCCTTGAATGAATTTCTCTTGACCCCTGAAAATTCCTGGAAGCTCCACCCTCTAGGTGCGAGAAAGCGGTCCTCGTTCAATATTGCCAGTGCATTTGCAAGAAGCAGACAGCCCTCTAGCAGTGTCCACAAACCCATTTCCTGCATGATTGAACGGGATTTTTTTGCTAGGTCATCATGATTGAACAGTTTGTAATCAAATTTGCTCAACTTTTGGCCAAATTTAAGTGGAAGACATTTTTTCCCAAGACACATTACATTTAAAAAGAAAAAAAAAAAAAGATAAGATAAAGAAGGTATTTTGTATGTAAAAATTTCATGAGACGCCCCACCCACAAAAACAAAGAAATGTGCAGACATATATCAGTTAAATAGTTTTTGAAAGAAATATATTTATGTGGTAACAATGAAGCTAGCATTGCTCTGAATTACTTCCGAAGCAGTCTGACATTCTACACATGATTTGCTTATATGCCCTTCAATATCATGAGGTGTGAAGTATAAAAAAGAAAAAGGTTGGTCCCACCCATTTGATGCATTTAAGTCCCATTTGATTGAGTAGAAAAGTAATTAAAGAGGATTCAACATAATAACATTTGCAATATTTGTTAATAGAAGGAAACAAATCTGCGATCATGATGTAGAGCGCATCTGAACCCAGTTATTTGTAGAAAAAATGACATCACATGAACAAGAAAAAGGACTATCAGTAGCATGAGATATGGTGCCTAATTATTGACAGATTCGAAAAGTGGGTAGATTTTCAAGAATTTACATTCCCGAATGCCAAAATAAGCTCTAAGCATGTTCGCTTCTACTTCAATACATGCTACCCAAATGTACATATTTAAAGAATTTGAGATGAGGAACACAACAGCCCCAGATATAATTATTCATTCTTTAGATTTTTCAAATTAAGTAAATATTGTTGTAATTAAGGTTTTCCCTTTGATATGCATTAATTTATTGTAGTATGTGTATTTTATTTAATTATTTAAGGTATTTAGTTCCTTTGTTCAAGTGGTTAAGGTAATTTGATCTTCTTATTACTTTCTAGTTCCATCACGCTTTTACCCCAAATAAATATGCGTTGTATTCTCAAGGTTAGACTACTATTATTGATATTGACCGATTTCATAAAATTTGTTTCCGGTCGCGATGGATCAAAATTATTCCTGTTGCGATCAAGAGATCCTAGTGTTCAAGTGCGGAGCTAAAACCTAGTTATTTTTCTGTCATTCCATTATTTTCAGTTTCTTGGCATGCATCATCAGGTAACAACTTGCTTAAAGGCAAATATGCTCAAAATTAAGGTAAAAGCAGTGAAAATAAAAGGACAAAACAAGATTCTTATTTCTCAACTTATTTAGTTCCAGCTAATTACAACGGGGAAACAAAAAGCCTTAAACTTTTTAGCTAATATTTTTTCTTCTACAGCTCAGGGTAGCTCTATCAAGATAAACATTTCAAGATTTATTAAAAAATATAAGTAAGCCTGCAAATCTAGGTCATAAATTACACTGAGAAGAAGTCAAATAATTACACGCTGTCCATTACTTTAAAGTTGTTGCAACTAATCCTATGGATTTGGAGAGATAAATATATACTTCCACGCATAGGTATATTGTACTTTGGTCTTGAGAAATTTATTACTATTCTGGAAACCATAAGTAAAAAAATGATAAAGTACAACAAAATTCAGGAGATCTTCAAACATCAACTAATGGAATCAAGTATAATACCATGATTCTATTGCCCCAAACACAACAAGTCGATTTGAGATTACAGATTATCTTCTATAAAAATAACCAAACCAAAAATTAAATTTAATGAACGGTGATCTATCCACATACTGAAGCAGCAACAATATATAATAGTATATGTGTGTATATATGAATACGTATATTGCACCTTGCAGTAAATGCACGCCGGCGGGAGGAGCGACGGATGAAGCCTGAATGCTGTTGGCGTTGCAATTTGGACAGAGAAAATGGAGATGCAAGAATGTGAAATTGGGAAATGAAGAATATTGGGAGAAGATGGGATTTAGCTGTCCTCTGTAGGGGTACTTTTGGATTTTCAAGTAATTGAACCGGGTTTATTTATTGAACAATACACGTAGGGCCGTTGGGGAATGACTTTTTTTTTTTTACTTTAAAGTTAAAATTTTAATAGATTTATAAGTAATACTTGTGAATGTGTTCGGTTAATAATAACTTATAAGGTAAAATAAAATATAAAGATTACTAAAATGTCCTTCAATAAGAAGAATATTAGAAAAACAAAAGAGGACATTTATGTAATTTTATAATGTTGACCAATTTTAAAAAAATGACTTATAAGTCATGTCATTTTTTTAAACAAGAAATAGTTATTAATTTTTTTTATTTTTTTTTTAATATATAAGTAGAAATTTTTTTTTGTCCCGAACGATTTTTTTTACTTAATTACTTATAAGTTGAGTTAACCAACTTATAAGTACCTCCCAAATAGGCACACAAGTCATCTGGCGAGCAGCAATTTTTGGAGCAAAGAAATTCTCGGGTGAGTGAGGGCCTGTTCAGTGACTTATTTTTTATCGAGTTAAAATATAAGTTGATTTAAAATTAAAATATAAGTTCTCTTATAAATAAAAGTATTCAGGACCAATTTGATTGATAAATCATAAATTAAATTAAAACAATTATAAAGTTTTTGACTGATAATGACTTATATGTTAAAGTGTAATATAACGATTACTAAAAATGGCATTGATACAATAATAATATTTCTTTGTAATACTGATAATAATAAGGGGAAAATGTATATACACAGTTGTGTCGTGCACAGTCGTCTATAACGATAATTTTTTTGTATTACGACGATGGTTCAACCATCGCCATAGATATTTCTGGTCTATACTGACGGTTGAACCGTTGTCATTACTAAAAAAAACCGTTGTCATAGGCGACTGTACACTACACAGCTAATAATAATAATAATAATAATAATAAATTTCTTCTAAAATGATAACAGCTAGATGAACATTTCAAATAGCTAATAATCAACAACTAACAACCTTGAAAGATAGAGCTAGTAATTTAGTATAATATGTTAGGGGCATAAAGGACATTTCAAATACTTTGATCAACTTAAAAAAATGACTTATAAGTCATACTAAAACAAGTTAGTAATGTGTGTTTATTTTTTTTAGCTAATAACTCAACTTATAAGTTAAAAAAAATTCATTCCAATAACCTTCTTTTCCAAAATAACTTATAAGTTCCCCAACTTATAAGCGTCAGTTCGGCATCGACTGATAAGTTGGTCAAACCAACTTATCGGTCATTTTTCCCAAAAAAGTGTTCGGCTGCAACTTATTATTGGACTTATAAATTAAGTTATAAGTCAAAAATAATAAGTAACAATTTGTTACTTAAAAAAAAATGACTTATGACATATAAATCATTTTTTTTAAGTTCGTCAACACAAATAAAATAACAAAAATGTCCTCTTTTATTTTTATAATAATATTCTCTTCACTAAAGGATATTTTAGTAATATTTATATTTTACTTAATTTATAAGTCATTATTAGCCGAACACATCTACAACTATTACTTATAATTTTTGACTTATAAATTAAAGTGACGCTAATACTTTTATTTATAAATCTATTAAAATTTTAAATTATAAATTTATTAAAATTTTAATTTTAAATAAATAAAAAAAAATGTGATTCCTGAACAGCCCAAGTACCTCCCGAACGAGTGTTATCGATGAATTATAGGACTATAATTTTGAGTAATAAAAATATCGATTTTATTACATTAATCTCTCTCTGCTTTCATAAGAACTTTTTTTTAATTACGGAAATTTTCATTTAACGAGTGAGAAATTACTGCTTTCTTCTTTCATATTTATCAGTTTTTGATACTGGGTTCTGTTCATATTATTTTTTTTCTTACTGGTATAATCTGTATCATATCAGTCTGTTCATGCTTATTTGTCTCTGGAGCAACTAGTTATGAATTTCACAAACTCATTTTGTTTTAATTGCTTATTTGTAGAAGGGTTTTTACTGATCCTTACGTATTCAGTAGCAATATTTGTGAGATTCATTTTGAGGGTTTTGTAAAAGAAATTCAGACAGAGAATTGAAGACTTCAAAGATGTCGTTCACAGGGTAGCTCTGTCTTTGGAATACTATGAGGTTGGTTTGAATATTGTGGTTCCTAATATAATTTTTTTCCGACCTCGTTATTGGAGAAACATTCGACATAGTGTGCAGAATTAATGTAATTTGTGTAATGAAGTTTGCTTTTACACCCCTAAGAAAAATTTCATGCCATTTGTCCATTTTAAGCTAGATTATTGTTCAGTTTGTAAATTTTAGATTATTGTTGAACTTATTAAAATACAAAAAGCGAAGCTTGATTAGCTCTTGTTTCTTAGAGCATATAATGTTAGCTTGCCAAGGGCATTTAAACCCTTTTGACTTGATATTATGGACATCATGAGCATTTTTTGCATTGTGGTTCATTGCAAAGTTTATGGAATTTCCCTTTTGGGATATTTGAGGAGGCATGAGTGTTACTGTCTCCTTATTTTATCCAAAAGTTTTTTTGGGGTAAGGTTCAAGGGATTTGGGAGGCACAAGGATGTTATGATTCTTAGGGGATTTGCTTGTTTTGCTCTTTTACTAGGTATATGGATTGGAAGGAATGCACAACTTTTTCACCAAGGCTGCACTGAAGATGGTAGCCTGTACATGTATTCTTTTTCATTATAATGAGCTGCAAATAAGCATTCTGCATTTTATTATTTTCTGTGGTTTAAATTGTGAATCTCATTCCCTTAGAATATGCCCACTTTGCTTTAAAGGGAAACAATGGAAGTTTTACCTACTGTTTGTTTAACTTTTTATCTATTTATCTTTGTTTATCAGCTTGAGAGCATTGGAGAAGTGCAGAAGTTCTTGGTGAAGCATAAGGACTACATTGATATGCACCGCACCACTGAGCAGGAGAGAGAGAGAGAGAGAGCATTGAGCATGAAGTAAGATTTTGGATTTAAGATTTGAAATGAATGTGGAAGGTATGATACTCCCTCTGTCCATAAATGAGTGTCCTACTTTTTTGCTGATTTTTTTCGAATATTAAGGTTTGCATTGAACACACTCAGACATAGGTTTTTTTGGATAATTTTATTAAAATATTAAACTTTAAAGGGTAAAATTTTATTAGGGAAATTTATGACTAAGTTTGTCAAGTGCGAACCTTTATATTCTGGAATAAAAATTAAAGTAGGAATCTCATTTCTAGACGGAGGTAGTATAACGTAATCCACTCTAATCTTTTTATGTAATTTAGATCTGGTACTTGTACTGGGGTTAAAAGTATTTGCTGACGTCATAACTTTTAAAACATTTTTTCCCAAATGATTGTGGTCACTTATAAGAAAAAGAAATACATCCCCCCTCATATTTGGTCTAACAAGATGCAAAATTTTGTTTGTTTGACATGAAAAGCCTGTACAACATAGCTTGGAGTCAACTTTAACAATTTCATCTACCTTTGATTCTCTGAAGAATCGGGAGTTGGTTTATTAAACCTTTAGATGGTAGTACTCATTGATTAGGTTGTTTTTCTTGGGTAGCATATTTGGTAGTTGTTTGAAGCTTCAAGAAATCAGTAGAAGGAATACTATACTGCTCCTGTTCCAATTTGAATGGCATGGTTGGAAATTATGTTGCGGCGGAGACTTTAAACTGCACTATCGACATATCTAGATTTAATATTTTCATCGTTTTAATCTAAAAATGCATTTTATATGTTAATTGGGATCCTACTTGGAAGGCATGTTGACTGTTAGAACTCAAGTACTCAACTGCATTTACTTCACAAATAAAAATGCATTTTATATGTTAACTGAGATCCTACTCGGAAGGCATGTTGACTGTTAGAACTCAAGTACTCAACTACATTTACTTCACAAATTGGATTTGGGCAAGTGTCATTTACAGTCCGTTGTTCATCAAATCCACAGCTTCATTTTTGATAAACAAAAAAAACATTAAGAGGGAGGGTGTGGGTCCTATCAACATTGTTTAAGCGTCCTTGCTTGTTAGCCAGACAGAACTCCTTATTCATACCAGAGCATCGGGCTAAGGCCTTGTTCACCCCACTGTGGCAGGAGGGATACTGCCTAATATTGTATTACACTTTTCTAAGTTGCAATTGTTATTTTTAAAAATTCAGGCGGAGGGGAGGTTCATAGCAGAGTTTTGTTATACTGATTTGAAAAAATAGGCTTGCCACAACACAGACATCAGTTGGATCAGCTGAGCAGAACTTTGACGCATTGTTTTCTTTTGTTCTCCCTCTCTCTCTTGTTTTTCTTTTTGCAAAACTAGATCAAGAGTTATTTAGGTCTCAATGCTTTGATACAAATTTGGTGGCACCTTCTCAACTTACTAAAATTTGGATATTTTGTATTCTTAATTGATGACTTAGATTTTGTATCACAATAGACAAGGTCTAAACTTCATAGGATGTTTGCTTGCTTATTTTTGGTTAAACCTTCTGCAGGTTACAGTTTTTATCAAAGCGTGCAAAGAACAGATTAGATGTACTTAGAACTGGTGAAAATCATGATGAAGCAACTTTAAAGGGCTGACTTGGTACTAGGAGAGTGACAATTCTAATGCTGATACCATAGCTCACAAACATGGAGTGATATATTTACAACCCTTTGGTGCTTTAATTATTCATTATCAATTAACTTTGCTTCATGTGTGGTTGTCCGAATGTGATAGAAATTATTATGCTTTTGAACTAATTAGATGTTTATTTTTAGGGAATTGATATTTCCACGAGCAAAAGTGATATTTCCACGAGGTCCGTCTCACATGAATAGTAAATAGGTCCCACACTTATATGAGAGAGACCTTGTCGAAATATCAATTTTTGCTTATGGATATATCAATTCCCTATTTTTATAAAAAGAGTACTAATTATTTTTCTTAAATTGTTGACAATTAAGCTTGATAAACGAATATAACAGTTGTGTGTGGATGTGTTTATAAAGGTTAGGTTGGTTCTATGTTGATTTTGTCTATATAGAGTTCAGTGTCGTGAACGTTTTTAATTACAATTCTTTTCAAAGAATGTACAAGATTTTGCAACATCGCAACCTTAAACATCACACTTGTTTTTATTATCCCACTTCCTGTTTCTATCGAAGTGAACTGCTGCTTGTCTTCATGCAACCATTTAGATTTTCTTCTTGGCCAGGTGGTGCAGTTCTCACCGAATTTCATGGCAGTGCCTAGAATCTAGCTTTGATACTGGACTAAATGCTTTGCCTTATTTCCTGGGTTCTATTCTACTTTTCTTTTAACTGATCGTGCCCAAAGCACAAAACAAGGAGATGCAGGTTGAAGAGTAGATTTTATTTATTTATATACAATCTCCCTATTCTAGGATTCACATGCACATTGTACATTATTTTACATGAAAGATGAGAATTAAGAAGTTAGTCTCTCCTTCGTCTTATAGATTTTACTTTTATTTTTTTTCCTTTTTTATACATGAAACTGATACTGTTGTTTGGCATTACGTACAAGCAAAGGCTGAAGGTTATATAAGCTGAACAAGAACAAACACAAAGCAGTTTCTTACAAATGAAACTCATATGCATATGAATGGGCTCGACGTGAATGTGCTCTTTATTAAACCAGTTTGATGTAACTATGTTCCCTATGTTTTTTTCTTGAATTTAGGTTTTGATTTTAAGCGAACGGTTTCATGCTGTGACATCACAATTTGATCAGTTGAGAGCTGTTCACTTCCAAGATGCTATCAACCGAGCTATACCAAGAAGAAAAATAAGGAAGCCTGCCGCAACAGATTCCACTGATAATTCAAATCTTAACATTTTGGAGCTAAGGGATACTCTCAATTCAGATGTCAGGGAGCCTGATGTTATTCAAGCAGAGCCTATCAGAGTCCAGCAACAGCTTTTGGATGATGAAACACGTGCACTTCAGGTAATAGTCAAATTTAATGCCTGAGGAACATATGCTCAAGTATCTCTTACATGAGGCTTTAGAAGTCGTCACTTGTAATTCATGGGTTAGTTATACAGCAAAGGTGCTTCTCATGTTGATACAGGTAGAGTTGACAAGCCTTCTAGATACTGTTCAAGATACTGAAACTAAGATGGTAGAAATGTCTGCATTGAATCATCTGATGTTGACACACGTGTTGCAGCAGGCTCAACAGATAGAACTTTTGTATGAGCAGGTCAACACACTGATACTTTTTTATTTGCCATTTTTTATTTAACATTCAATTCTTAATTGGCAACCTCAGTTTTTCAACATTTCAGAAAAAGAACAAAAGAAACCGGCTCTGTGCCTTCTTATTCTCACTACCTTTGAAAACAAATCTAGACTCTGTATCTATTGTTTTATTTCTGAAATGTGTTAGTAGTTAGTACATGACCGGTCAATTGAAAACCAAGATCACTAGATATGGTTCACAGTCATGTACAGCAGCTAATTTGGATGCTAGTTGGTTTCTTGCTTCCTCAGGCATGTCTAAGTTCCGTTACTTATGTTTTCCCATGTCACAACATGACACATAAGTTCATACCAAGTTCACGCCTATAGTTCAACATATAATTTTATTTTTATCTCCTTGCAACATAGGGAATAGTATAGTTCACACAAATTGAAAATATCTTATACTCCCAAACAACATCTAAACTAGCATGATAGAGTTAAGTTTCCTTTTCATTTATTTTTACTTCTCTTTTCCTTTTCTAATACCAGGAACATGACAATTCTCTGTGAACTCATCAGCTATTCTTGATGCATCCGTTTGTATTACTTATTTCATATCTTTTCATTTCTAGGCAGTTGAAGCTACAAAAAATGTTGAGCTTGGTAACAAAGAATTGTCACAAGCCATCCAACAAAATACCAGTAGCAGAACATTTCTTTTGCTGTTTCTATTTGTCATTTTCAGTCCTTTTTCTTGATTGGTATGGTTAAATGGATGGATGAATAAAGATTGATTCAATGGAGTGAGGTGTATTGATATTTAATGATCCTGAAATTGAACTTGGCGAAATAGAAAATACTTCCTGTTCCTGACCTTTGGAGCGTGCAGTCAACTTCACTCTTTTCTTTCTTTCAGTCATATATATTTTTTTACTTCTTATTACTACTATCCACACCACCGTCACCTCTTGATCCTCGAACAATATTCATAGCCAGCGATTAGGGTCACAAATAAGGTTTGTTGGCAGAAAGATGAGAGTCATTGCCAATGATGGGAGTTTCGTCTGATAACTTAAGTAAGATTAAAATTACCATCTTGAACAGATATATCCTAACACTAATATGATACTCATATCGTCTGTATGGATCTTGAAAATCAGATATAGAAGAAAAGACTCAATGTTGGCATATAGCAGCTATAAATTTATACTCATTGTTTTCATATAGCAGCTATAAATTTATACTCATGGTCAACTGTTAAAACTAATACAGAAATGAATGAATTGTACGAAAACACATCTGCTATCATATAATGTACACTGTTTTATTATATAAATCTACAATCAAGAGCCTAATTTCCTATCAAAATCCATGTAAAATAAGATTGAATTGAATCGAGAACATAATCATGAGGCTGTCAGCGTATAAGATTATCCTATTTCTACTGTATATACATTACTCATTCGCTACCTATACTCCTTACTGTAGAGCTTCTTTAAATTTTGCTGTGCAGAGCTAATTATGGGTATATGTGTATAATAACAGTGTAGAAGTGTAAATTTATCTACATGCTAAAGCTGAAGCAATTTGTACCTTTGTAAAATCACAAAGCAAGAACCATTTTTTGACCCCTATTTCCACCACCCAATTATTTCAAGGAGTGCAATGTTGTTGTAGATTTTCTTGCATTGACCTTATTAGTACTTGTCACATATGCAACCAGGGAAAGGATTTGCATAGAAACTTTCTTCATGTTTAGGCGTATCCCCTGCTACTCTAGGACGTGGTGCTGCAGTTCTACTTTCGTGTAAGCTCTTAATCTGTGTTGAAAAATCTTCCCAAGTTAACTTACCCTCATCCATCTCATCAACCAGTCTAACAAAATTCACCCTGTAAAGAATAAAAAAAATATATCGTACAATCAATTCTGGCAGAGTTTCTCTAATGGAGGAGTTGTTACAATTGGGGTGATCGATGATTTTACTTACTTGTCGGGATCAATAGTTTTTCGAAACCCTTCATATATCCGGTGACCACGAACAGCCTTTGCCATATTTCCATCGTAAGTATATACAAAAACATCGCTCTCTAGGGCTACAATGTAATCTAACGCTGCAAGCTTATTGTGCATGTCTTTGAAAGGTTTCAACTCTTCTTCTGTTGCTAAAGTAGAGTGATAATTGACATTTGGATACTTTTCAACAATTGCATTTAGTCCATTTTCACCATAAATCTCCCCTGCAACTATGTAAATTTTAGTGGTAGATGGATATCCGATGGCCTCTAGAAACAGTGCAGCTTCTCTGGGTGTCATCGGACAACCACCTTCCAGCCGCCGCTGTCTGCTCTTGATCCGTTTCTCTTTCCAATGCTTTACTTTGTATCTCATTTTCTTGAGCTCGTCAGTTTCCTTTGAGGTAAGATTGTGACTGCAGCCTGTGAAAGCTAGCATGTCCTTTTCATATCTGCAATGATTTTTTTCCTGTTGGTTAGCATAGAAACACCGACCAAGTTGTGTACATTCCCTCTGTCCCCAAATGACAGTCCCATTTGATTTTTCCCTTTTTTGCTCGTTAAAAGAACTCAAAATTCAAATGGAACTCTTATTTTGGGACTGAGGTAGTATATTTGCTACGAGGATACCTTAAATGTAGAGCAAGGTATGGATCTTTGTTGAATCTGAGTCTGTTTACTAACTTCTTTCCTAGCTCTTCAATCTCATCAGTGAATCGGAGAGCCTCATACATTGCATGGCACCTGAGCCTCTGGATTGAATTCGGGACATCATTATTGGACAGGCGCGAATCAGTGTGGGTAAATTCTATCACTTTCTTGCGTCTTAATAATGTAAGTAGCTGCCCTTTATAATAACTGGGCTGCAACAAAACACCCATTGTTAGAGGGTATTTTCTTGCGCATTACACAAGGAGTTTTTTCATTTATCTACATGCCTTTGACCAAGAAACAGGAGCCTTTACAAGGGGCTTAACAGCTTGTAGTTGTGGAGGAAGATTTTCCACTACTTCAAGATCATCTTGTAGGGTTGTCTTGAAGTGCTTCCAGTCAAAAATATCTTTAAAATCACTGAAACAAATCGGTTTTAGATAAGCAATGAAAAATTTGTTTATTACCACTACTTAATTTGTTTTCCAGTCATCCTGAAATGAGAATTTTATTTTATTTTATACTATTTTTCACTCATTTAGGCATAGTTACACATAATTTCTTCTTTATGATAATTTTTAAATATTAAATTTTGCGAAAATTAGTTATCAGAAAAAAATTATTGTATATTTAAAATATATGTCAAAGGGTATAAATGGCTTTTTACATGTACCTTGGGTCAGTCCAAAAAGATTTGTGATCTAAGGAGGGTAGAACTAGTGTAGCATCCATGATTTTGGCTATTGCAACCATATCAATTATCTGCATGGACCAAATTATGAAGATTATTACACGAAAAAATCTATACATACATGTGCACATATAGATCGATGATGCTTACTTACTCCGGTTTTCATTTGATTCAGTCCACCATTTGAATGAACTAGAATATAGCCATTTGTGGCACTTTCATTTCCTGAAGGAAAAAAATAAATACTTATAAGAGGCAACTGGAATCAAATAAAAATGGAATATCCATAAGCTAACAAGCTTGGGACCAGAACCCACTCATTTCATTGCTTGATCTATCAATGCATTTGTAGTAGTTGTCGCTTCTGGGATTCCTCCAAATGTCAGGAGTCTGATGAACACAAACCAATGTTATGTTTGTTTGTAAAATACATACTTGGGATTGGACTATTTGTATTAATTTAAAACTATTTTCGATTTTCTTATCCCATCATGAGGGATTAAATAGTCCCTTAAATAGTCATTGGATTATTTTTTTTATCATTCTCAAGGCTATTTATGAGGGATTATATAATTCCAAATTCATCATGAGATTATATAATCCCTCATAAATAACCTTGAGAATGATAAAAAAAATAAACCAATGACTATTTAAGGGATTAATAATTCATCATCATAGGATAAAAAAGTCGGAAATAGCTTTAAATTAATACAAATAGTTCAATCCCAAGTATACATTTTGCAAACAAACATAGCCTAAATAAAAACCAACACATTATATAAATTTACAATCTAAGATAGACAAATTAAGTAGTTTGCGTCAATAAAACTTTAGGGTATATAAAATGGTAAGTTTTTAAAATTTAGGTGTCAGATAAATTTAGTATGAAACTCTGAGGGTAAAAACATCGTCTACGAAGAACCTTAATTTTCTCGTACCAACATGGTCCATAATGAGAGAGTCATTTATTTTCAGCCTTATTTTTTAGTATTAAATTTAATATCGAATAATATTGGTGGGAAAAAAAATCAAATGTGACAAACATTTTAGGACGGATATAGAATCAAATGTAGTATATTTTCCATTTCTTAGTGATCATTTGGTTTTTGTTCTTGGAAATATATTTACTTTGGGATGGGGAAGAGTGAGATAATCTGACCGGGTAGGTGATTTCATGCCCATGATCACCACCATTTTCATCATCCTTCTTTTCTTGGACAACATTTTGGTGCATGTCCGAATTATTCACAAGAGTAGGACGTATCAAAAAATCCCCGCGCTTCATATGAGCAACGCTAGAATATTCAAGAAAACTGTATATGAGCATTAACTTGAAGAAAATTGTGGAAACAATCAACAACATGAAAGCTCCAAAAATCCAACGGCTCAGATTCTTTCTCCCCGGCCTCGAAACTCTCAACAAAGAACTCATTTTCCGTCGTAACAAGGCACAACCACCCACCACCGTTCTCTCCGAACGGTGGTGGAAAGGGCGGTGGAGGTGGTCGCCACCGCTACCGCCACCATCATCATCCTCCTCTTCTACAACTTCTATGGAATCTATGGGTCTCCTTCTGGTACTTCTGGTGGTGATGGGCAGTGTGGACTTTTCTGCAATGGGTGACATTTAATAATGGACGAACTTGAAAATTGTAGAGGCAGAGAGAATTGAAGGTTTGGTGTGAGAGGATGAGGAGGAGGTAATGGGTTTTTTTTCCAACCTTTTGCATGTTGTAAAAAATACCCACTTTCATGTTTGTATGGCTTTTGTGATAATGGGTCCGAAATATAAGGTCAAGCACTAGCTTGCTTGCTTGTATTTGCTCTTGTGGCATAGGGGACTTATAAGGAATGGTAGCTTATAAGGAATAATGAATTATCAAGTACTACTTAGAAGTGTATATAAATTGTTTTAAGAATTAAAATATTTCAGTGAAAATGACAATATTTGTGGGTGAAATTATTACCACAGATTAATTTTTTTATTTTTATTTTTGGGAATCTGGTATAGGTTCCGAAATTAACCTGTTTCGGACTCAAAACTCATTTCTTTGGTAATTGAGCTGTGCTTGAACTCAAATTTAAATTTTTTTAGGGAATTGATATTTTTACAAGTTAATTTGATATTTTTATAATATTACATGGGATCATTTATAAAAATATTAAATTAGTTTATAAAAATATCAATTCCCTTTCTTTAATATACTTCCTAAAATCCGGGCAAGATCGTGTATGTTACTAACTTAATAATCCTAGAAATAATATAGCGAATTGATATTTTTACAAAATTTAACTCGCACGAGGTATATTTACTATTTATGTGAGAAAATTTTTATGAAAATATCAATTTTCGTTGTGAAAATATCAATTCTCATAATATATTAGTATCAAATTCTTGCTTTCCTTAATCTCCTCAGCTTTATTCATGCATAAAACTAATGCTGCAAACGAGCCGAATCGATCCGGATTTTAAACTGCTCGGATTTGACTCGTCAAGTTAAATTCGTACTCGAATTCGTACTCGAATTCGACTCGGATTTGAACTATATTTAAAAAACTTTATTCATATTCGGCTCGACTCGAATTTTCGTTACTCAAATTCGATTCGACTCGGATCGAATTATATTCAAACTACTTGCGAACGTCAAATTTAAACTCAAATTCAAGTCTTCACATAATAACTAGTTTTATAATACATATAATTATTAATTGAACTTATTATTTTACTTAGAAATGAAAAAATATAATTATAATTACACTTTAAATATATAAAATTAAAATTAAAATTACAAAAATAAAATAACAATTAATTATTCAAAATTTGTTTAATTATGTATATATTATAAGAGAATGTATCGAGTATAGATTCGAATATGTATCAATCGATTATGTATCGGATCATGATTAAAAATTCAAATAGTTTGAATTCTAAACGAGTCGAGTATAATCTTATTCAGATTCTACTCGTATTTTTATTCGAACTATTTTTTGTGCTCAGATTTGAATCATATTATTAACGAATTCGAGTCTCGTTCACATTTTTTCGAGTCGAGTCCGAATCGAGCCCGAACTGTTTAGTGTGATTTCCAGCCTTACATAAAACTCATGTAATTATGACGCCTACGTATATGTATATATGTACATTGATTACATTCCAAGCATCATCTTGTGAAGCAGTTTTCCTAAAGCTAAATAGACTTAATAGCTTTTATTTTTTTAATTTATTTTGCAAATTATCTTTACCTTGTGTTTCGAGAGTAAATTACTAATCTGTCCAGGACAATTAAATTATTTTAAAATTACTTCCGCACCGAGTGAATTAAAGTTGACTTTATTAAACCTCAGAAGATTAAGTTAAGTATCTCTTAAATTCTCTTCTCGGCCCTTTTCTCAAAATCCGTCTAGGTCTTAAGATAGAAGGTGTCCCTAACATTAAAACCCTTACTAGTATTTTATAGCAATAGTCCTAATAAACTTTTAATTTTATCAAAAATAATACATCCTTGAGTCTCTTTATTCTATAAAAAAAAAGTTTAATTTGTTTGTAATATCAATTTTTATTATTATATTATCACTATTAACTAGGGCTATATTTAGAATTGGACTAGTTACCTTAATTTAATATTATTTTGTACTGTTTAGTTTTTTGATAAGAGATTATTAATCTCTTAATATTAGATTATTAGTCCTATAAAATTATTTAATAATTTAAGATAAGGAGGATTATTAATTCCAATTTTTTCATGGGATTATATAATTTTACATAAATAACTTTATAAATGATAAAAAAAAATAGTTTATAAGACTATTTAAAAGGCTATATTTAGAATTGGACTAGTTACCTTAATTTAATATTATTTTGTACTATTTAGTTTTTTGATAAGAGATTATTAATCTCTTAATATTAGATTATCAGTCCTATAAAATTATTTAATAATTTAAGATAAGGAGGATTATTAATTCCAATTTTTTCATGGGATTATATAATTTTATATAAATAACTTTATAAATGATAAAAAAAAATAGTTTATAAGACTATTTAAAAGACTATTAATCTTCCATAACGGGATAAAATAGTCTAAAGTAATGTTAAATTAATAAAAATAATATAATCATATATATTTTTTATAAATAAATATAACTTAAATGCTTAACAAATAAGAGTTAAATATATAATTAAAATATATCATAAATTTTATATATGAAACTCTTATCGTAAGATGGGAGAAGTTGGTATTGGTAAAAAAAAATGAAAGTAGGACTTTTTTGAGCTAAATGGGCCATAGTCCATGGGCCACACAAATAACTAAATGGCCCAATTGGCCCAGATATCTTCACCACGTCCATTTGTTATACACCAACCCTACATATATATACACCTCTTATCTCGACATTTTGGCATTAGGGTTTTAGCTTTCGACGCAGGCGTCCGTCTCTGGTAATTCCGTCAGTTCCCATATCCTCAGCAAGCAAAAATGGTGAAAGGTCGTCAAGGAGAACGAGTAAGGTTAGATCTCTTCAAACCCTAATTTTCTCTCTCCTATCCATTTCCATCAAAATCTATACGCACAGCAAACTTCATTCTAATTTCGTCCTTGATTGAATTCAGGCTCTACGTCCGGGGAACGATTCTCGGTTACAAGAGGTCAAAATCGAACCAGTATCCAAGCAAATCGCTGATTCAAATTGAAGGGGTGAACACCAAGGAAGAGGTGACTTGGTATCAGGGAAAGCGCTTGGCGTACATCTACAAGGCCAAGGTGAAGACTGGTGGATCTCACTATCGTTGCATTTGGGGAAAGGTGATCAGGCCTCACGGTAACACTGGTGTTGTTCGCGCTAAGTTCAAGTCCAATCTCCCTCCCAAATCCATGGTATTATTAAATTACTATCTCACTAAAATTGTGTGTATTTGTATGTGGATTTTGAAATGGGGTTTTGATTTTGTGAAATTGTTATTGTTTTGCAGGGAGCTAGAGTCAGGGTTTTTATGTACCCAAGCAATATATGAGGTAATGACCATCCTTTGTTAATTTGAATGGTCTAGAATTTTCTTACTATGGGTTGTATATTTATTTGTTTTTTCGAATTGGATGTAATTTGGGGGGGAAAAACCCTGCTAACTGTTATATAATATTTTGGGTAATTTTATATTTTCCAGCATGACTAACAAGCCTTACACTTGCTAGATTATACTTATAGACTTATTCTTTTATCTTTCCATCTTCTGTAACATTTTTTCCTGAGAAATGAATTTATTAAAAGGTATTTGACAGCTATATGAATGGTTCTTAAAATGTTTTAATAGTTTTTGGGTTGTATTTAGAATATGCAATATGGCAATGGTTGATGGCATTAATTTAGAAGCAAAGAGAAATTTGAATTATTGAGGATAGGAAATTTTAAAATTAGAATGAACAATATTACTTTTCTGATAGTTTTCTTTTTAGGCCACAAGGGTTGTAATTTTATACTTTCTTAGGTACTTTGGGGTGGCATTTCTCAGTTTGTATTGTTTGGAGTTTGTTGTTCTGTTAATATCAGTAAGATGAAGGGTGTTTCTAGTCACTCCAAATTACTTTATCTTAGCAATTAGTTGGTGTCGTATAAGCAGTGAGACCTTTCAAATAATTGAGAACCAAATGATCAGTTCAAGTTGTGTATCTTTTGGTGGAGATTTAGTCATAGATTTCAATATTTGCTTGTGGTGCGGAGAAATCTTCGTCCCAGACTGAAACATAGATCAGGAGTGTGGCACGGTCACAAACCTCGCCTTTTGAGGAGTGTAAGACCTTCTAACATAAAGATAATTAAACCCTGATAATCGGAAGTATCCAAATCCATTAAGATTCATAAATAGTCTTTCACAAGAATATCCAGAGCCTCTATGAAATTGATTAAAACTTCAAAACCTTAAGGTTACAAACAAATCTTAGACATAACTAGGCCTTTATTGCCAAAACAAAACATTGTCATAAGCTAATAATGTCTAATTAATAAAACTGAAATATGATCAAATGGAGCTTCAACTAAACACTCTACTCCAACTTATCTAATAGCTAACACGTTCAGCTGCAAACTATCTAATCATCTGAAAACATTAAAAGAATTGGGATGAGTTAAGAACCCAGTAAGCGACCAAACTCAATAATAAGATCAGGTACAATTATAAAAATTTTGACATGAACTTTACAATATAATGCATTTAAAAAGAATAACTTAATGTGTGACACATATGCTTACAGTTTGAAATCATATTAAAAGATTCTTTAAACAACTAATTCGTTTTATAGTATAATACCTCAAAATACTTTTTAACTATCACATATAACCCTGTGACTGGGCAACCATCACATATAGGCCTGCAGACTAGGTAATCCTTCTCATATAGCCCTGTGACTGGACAACCATTGCATATAACCCTACTATTGGGTAATCCATCACATATGGCCCTGGGATTGAGCAACCCTACGACTGGGTAATCTAAACGAAAATAATCTTTGTACTAAACATGCACATATATTATGTCCAGTAATTTTAAAACGCAATGCATTATTACATACCATCACTTTAGGAAAAATACTTTATCCCAATTTAGAAATCCCATTTAGATAGCATTAATAAAATCACTTTTGTACAATTTCACTAAAACTGAGGTACAAAACCTAATTTAATAAAATAATGAGTGGGGAAAGTCACCTTAAGTGCTAAAATCCAAAATATAACGAGTTTAAACGTCCTAATTGCCAACCCTTGATCTATAATTATAAATGTCAACATTTAAATTAGGTTCATATGACAAAAGAAGTTGTTGTTGTTGTTGTTATTATTATTATTATTATTATTAAACAACTATCTGCACCTGTCTAAATTTAAAATATAAAAAAAACATGTCCCAAATTATTAGAGCCATTAATTTACCTCAAGTCTATATTACATGTGCAAAACTAACATATTACTCCCAATTACTATTTTAAATGCATACAAACACTTTACTAGGCCCGTGCTAGACTATTCGTATTACTGTATTACTATTATCTAAATTTTTCGCTCCTGATGCATTCTTCCAGCCATAGCCACATGAATAATATATTATAAATATTATTGCTCTTTACATGAACAATATTATGCAACAATATTATGCTCCTGTGGTCCTAAAAACTCCAATGCCATATATACCCAAAGAAAACAATTAAAAAATAAAAATTAGACTATATTATCAATTAGACTCCTATAAACATAACATGTTTGACACATAAAAACAAGGCCCAATGATAACTTACTGGTAATTCAAACCAATTAATTATAACAAGGATCATTATTTATCAATTATATACGGGCTTTACATCCACCCCTTCTTTTAAAAAGTTTAGTCCTCTAAACTAGGCATACCTTGACAATCGAAAAGGTGTGGGTATTTCTCTCATTTTGTTTTCACGCTTCCAAGTAGCCTCCTCAAATAGTACGAGTATTTCTTTATCATTTCGTTTTCACGCTCCCAAGTACCCTCCTCAATAGTACAAGTATTTCTTTATCATTTCGTTGTCACGCTCCCAAGTAGCCTCAATGGTATGATTTTTCCATAAAACCTTAACCACGATAATCGTCCGAGTGTAAAACTTGCTCTTTTCTATCCAATAGCTTAACTGGATGCTCAACATATGTCAAATTCTCTCTAATTTGCAATGACTCAAAGCTCAACACATGATTAGGATTCAGCACATACTTCCTCAACATGGATATGTAAAACACTCCATGAACATTAGACAACACTGGTGGCAAAGCAACTCGACAAGCCACATCACCAACTCTCTAGGGATCTCAAAGAGTTCAACATAACACGGACTCAACTTGCCGCATTTCCCAAATCTCATCACTCCTTGTGAAGGAGACACTTTCAAAAATACATGATCACCAACCTCAAATTTCAAATCTCGCCTTCTGTTATCTGCACAACTCTTTTGCCTACTCTGAGGCTGTATCTTGATATAATTATGCTTCCCTTAATGATAGTACTTGTCTTTCAATTAGTTGATGATAGAAATGTTCACATTTTGTTATATGGTATCTGGCATGTCCTCAATGTAAGATTCTACATCAGCCCTATTTTACAAGGTATGTTCTTTTTTTTTTTTTGGAATTCCTAAATCTCCAATATGATATAGTTTTACTGAAAACATTTTTTGGAATGTAACAATTATATAAAAATGCTTGTCTGATAGGAAATACTAAGCCAATTTCTAACCATGCATTGATTGGTTGGTACATTTCTTTTGTAGCTTTATTGTTGTTAAAGAGTCTGATGTAACTAATCAAACTTAAAATAATTAACTGGTTGTTGCCATTGAATTTCTTTCTGGGAACTGTGTACTGTTATGTGTTGCATGCCACTTTTTGTTGACAAATTTTTGGTTCTTTGCATGTTGTCATCTAATCAACTGGTTGCCATTGCTTTATTTTTGCAGTGTCTCCAGAAGGGAAGAAGAGGAAAGGGTGTCACTACTGGCTTCAAAAGGTTTTTCATACCATGGTTAAAGTCAATAGTGATTGGAGAGACTTGCTTTTCCATTTTTTCTTTTGGAATGTTGAATTCCATGTAATCCCTGGAGTTGAAGTAACTTGTTTTGCCATAATTTTTGTTACTTTTATTAGTACAAATCTAGACTATTTGACCCAGGATGACCAGTTTAAAAGTGTTTAGATTTATGTCGATTGATTGTGGAGTTGTGTACCTGCTTTGATATGTTTGAACTTTAATTGAATGGTAGATTGTGGATTAATATAATCTTTTTGAGAAAACGGAAAATACTTAACTGCTTTTTATCCTTGCTCCAAGCAGATTACTGTTTTGCTGAAGGGCAGTTGATTGCATGTGTTTGATAAATTATATTCCTCGACAATCTGTAATCTAAACCGAGGTGTCCGGCTGGATAACCGGGTTCTTCTTCATTCATAGTGGTTTTTGGTGTTCTTTTACCTTTACTAGTGTCACAAAAGATAACGGATACTTGAATTGTATTGGATGTACAAACAGAGGATGTGCATTGTCTCTATTTTATTGTATGGAACAAGTATAAAACTAGCATATTTATAGAAAGTCTCTTTGCGAAAATGGCTCATTTTCAAAGTAGTTGGGTTGGGCAAGTAAATTTTCATTTTACAATGATACCATAAACAGGCAATAGTAACTCATAGTGATTGTAATTTTTATTTTTAAAAAAAAGTATTTTGTATTATTATGTGTTGAATTTGAAAATTTCTTCTACCAACTTACTTTCTTTTTATTTATTTTTTGAGAACATAGGGGGAGGGAGCCCTGTATGATGGCTATTACTTTTGGTTTCTTATACTTGATGTTTTTAATATATATATATATATATATATATATATATATATATATATATATATATATATACTTAGTGTTACAGAAATTAGATTGGACCGGCCAGTTCGATTGGGAATCGAGAATTCGTATTGAATCAATCGAACGATCACGATCACTACTGGTGGTTCAACGGGTAATCGATTGGGAATCGAACGATCACTGCTGGTGGTTCAACGGGTAATCGATTGGGAATCGAGAATTCAGATTGAATCAATCGATCACTGCTAGTGGTTCAACGGGTAAAATTGACAGACATGCAACAATTTATATTTTGATAGACATGCAACAATTTATATTTTGATAGACATGCAACAGTTATTCTCCTTTGTGGTTTTTAATTTCATTAACAATCTTTCCCATTTCACCGGCGATCAATATCAGCAATATTTTCTCTCTCCTATAAAAACATGACTACTAATCGTAGTCTAGATCATTATCATTATCATCATCATCAACATTTTCAATTTATTGACGATTGCTTTTTCGGGGTGAGAATTAATTAATGTGTCTAAAAGTCAAAATGTTTTTTATCGTAAAATATTTTTTTTGTTGCTGCTTTAATACCAACTTTATATATATATATATATATAAACACCTATACCGTTACATTTTACACTAAAGGCCTAATTTATTATTTTTTTTTTGAGGAGTTCGTCATTAGAGAAACTTTCCTTTTACGCCTAGATTTTAGGACTTATATGGATTTAGAGGAAAGAGCCTCTCTTATTACCTCATAGACTCAAAAGTGTTACTTATACACATTCAATATAAACGAATACTTCATGTGTTATAAAATTAGATATATAATTTAATTTTTAAAATAAAATGACGGTATATTAAATTTTAAATTAATATAAAATTATTTAATTTTATTTGATACAATTTTTATAATTGTATAATATATAACAAAAATTGTTAATCACAAAATTTATTTTATTCTAAATTTTTATGAGTCATACTATTTTTAAAATTTTATATATCATCGTTTAACCTTAAAAATTAAATTATATCTTTAATTTTAAAACGAAGAGAGTAATAAATATTAAAAGTGTATATAACATAGTAGCATTCTTAGAATAAAGTACAAAGAATTGATATACAAGCTGATACGAACACTTACACTGTTTCTGAGTTTTAAAATGGATAGAAAAGAAAAAAAATTGACGGAAAACTTAAGTTTTCTGTCCAATTATTGTGTTTCTAAGTTTTTTAATAAACGAAAAAGGAAAAAATGAAATGAATAGAAAATTTGACCACTTTTTCTGTCAATTTTTTTTATCCAAAATTGGCCTGATTTAGACGGAAAAGAAAATGAGATCAATAATATTTTTATAATTATCATATTATCCTCAATTTATAATATAACAATTTTTTAATTACAACTCATGTCTTCAATTTATATTTTTCCCACAACATCTTGTTGTTTCTGTGTTTCAATTTTCAAAAGAACCTCAGGGCTTCTTCAAGATTTTTCAAGCAAGAAATCTCCAAGTCTTCAGAATGGTACTGCAGAAGAATGTACCAATTAGAACGCCCATGCCTAACATCCCCCTCTCGCAGGGTCTAGTGTTCCAAACTTTAATTGGGTAATTCGACAAAGTGGAGTCTGTATTAAGTATTAAATCACATGCTTCACAACTCTCAGTAAGATCAGTTCGTATGCATCTCACTTCTTCAAGCTCAGGTTCGTCTTGCTCATTGGTGACCACAAAGCCCATAGCTTTGTAACCCACTGGTGCCTTTGGTTGCCAAACGTAAACGAGTCCTTCGTGATGAGATTCTGAATTCCAAATTAGTGTGTATGAGAGAGGTTTTCTCAGACCCGACATGCTCCAGTCACTAATAAATTCATCCTCTTGTCTAGCAGCAGCCATATCTCTGGCCATAAGAACATACCCTCTAAGTGGCTTGTCATTTGGCTGACAAGGCTGAAAAAATCATCTGGAATTCCCATAGGTTTATAAAATATAGCACCCTTTTCTCTTCCCTGCAGCTCCAAATACTCTGGAATTCCCACAGGTTTATATAGTTGTTCTTAAAACGTTTATATTGCATTGAAATACAAAACTAGATTATCATGTTTAACTTAATATTCATCTTGAGTAGCTAATACTTTTTTTACGCATAACCATCTGTACCATACGATATGACACAAGTTATACTGTTTTACTTGCGGCGCTAAATACCCCTTATTCACACTAGACATGCACATCCAGTCCGAGGCCCGCAACTCGGCCCTGGTCCGGCCTGGTCAACGACCGGCCTGGTCAAAGCCTGGCCCGACCTGGCAAACCTCTCGCAGACTGCCTTTTTCCTGCAACGATCCGGCCTGGACCGGCCTCCTCAAAAATTCGGTTGGGCCTGCGACCCAAGGCTTGGCCCGCCCAGCGTCGACCTCCGGCCCGAACCATAGCCCAGCCTGGCCTTCAACGCAACAAGTCAACAATGATATGTATAATAGAGAATGGATCGAGGAGTAGAAGAGAATCAACAAGGCCTAAAAGCCTAGCTGCTTTGTGAGTGAATACTCCATCAATCAACTAATATAGGCTGTCAAATCATTAGAGTCCTACTAAGCTTAAATATCACAGACATACATAATACCTTTTGCAAAGTTTGGACAAGTTTAAATATCATAGACATATACTTGTAACTTCTACGTTTGGTAGTCACTCATATAGCCATTATATTCTTACTATATTCTAATATCCACATTTAGTAAAGATTTTTTATTTTTTATTTTACAGTTTAAAAATAAATAATTATTATTAATTTTTTAAATTTAATTTAATTTTTAAAACAATTTATTATTAATAATAAAATAATAAATATTATAATTAATAATGTTTATTATTACTTTGAATATAATTAAATGAACGCAACCTTAACAATGTGAATAGAATGTTATTATAGTGTATTTATTAGTTTTTTTGTTTATTATTTTGAATTTTTTACATCAATTTATGATATTTTAAGGATTAAAAAAAAGTGATATAATTCATGTAAATTTGAAAAGAAAAAAAAATCATGATAGAGTATTGTACAGCTAGCCAGCTATTGTACTAATAGTCTAATATATATATATATATATATATATATATATATATATATATACTGCTGCGTTTTGCTGCTACAGTGCTACTAATAGTCTACTGATGGCGTTGTTACGCGTGGCGTGCTGCTGGTCGCTAGCTTTTGCTGCTGCTGCCTACCACTGCTAATGACAACTAACCAGTCAGCAGCGTGCCTGCGTCCCTGCTGCCTCCTGCCGGATACCTGTAAAAAAAAGGGTCAATTTTTTACCGGCTAGTTGTGGAACGGATATATATATATATATTTTTGTATAAAATGAAGATAATGTAATGTATTAATACATTCACAATTATTCTCATTATATTTCAATCCTTTTAGCATTCTTTTCTCTCTACATAAAGTCAATTATTTTCTCTCCACAAAATTTTAATTTCTTATTATTATAAATCTCAATTTGTATTATTAATATATTTTTTTATTATACCCCTTATTATTATATTTTTACCCCCGTTATTATTATATTTTTATTATTACATTTTATTACAATACAATGGATTCCTCTAACACTGCATCCGAATCACAAATTCCGCAATTTATTCAAAACGACCAAAATAACATTCGACCTGATAGTGGAACGAGTTCGAGTTCGTTATTTTCACGTCCTACCGGTGAACAAAACAAACAAACGACGCCAGTTTGGGAACATTTCATCAAAGTGTGAGCTGCCAATGGTGTTAAAAAAGCTCAATGCAAAATATGCAACGCCTTATTTGATATTAAAGGCAATAACACACTGCAACGACACTACCAATCGTGTTTGCAAAGGCATAAATTAACCGATGAAAGCTCTCAAACACAAATTGATCGTTCCGGTCACAGTTGGAGTTATGATCAAATATTAGAAAAAAAAGTTGCAAGCCAAAATAGTGATCGAGAAGGAGCTGTCATTCAATTTTTTTGCCGATCAGCGTTGTATTGAGTACATTTAATTCGGATTGCAACCGAAATACAAACAAGTAAGTAGAATGACTACTAAACGTGATACTATTAAATTATATAATAACGCTAAAAAAGAACTAATTGAATATTTTGACAATTTTGACGGTAAAATTAGTTTAAGTAGTGATATTTGGTCTGCTAATCATTAACCTGGAGTTAGCTATATTTGTATGACTGCTCATTGGATAGATGTTGAAATGGTTATGCAAAAAAGAATTATAGGTTTTGAGTTTTTTGAATTACCTCATACTGGTTAAACAATATATGGTCAAATTATGGAGATTATTCGTACTTTTAAAATTAAAAATAAAATAATGAGTATTAGTTTAGATAATGCAAGCAATAACACTAGTGCTGTTATCATGTTAAAAAATGATTTGTTACCTGTAATAAACGATGCATTTTTTCATGTTAGATGTAATATCCCAGATATTTTCAAGATTTTAAATAATATCTTGGTGTGATGTCGCAAGCACCCAAAAATAAAATCTTACTTTGGAAAAAATATTAATGTAGTAGTGTAAGTAAGAGTCGATCCCACAGAGAATGATTAATTAATTTTATGTTTTCGCAAACAAAAATTCGGGAATTTTTGAATCAAAGAAATAATTTAAATAAGACTAACTAAAATAATTATGCAAGTAATTTAATGAATTAAATGAAAAGAAAAAAACCTTGGTTTAAGTCAACATCCACCATCAAGAATTTACAACTGATCACTGATGCAAGAATAACTCAATTCATATTTTAAATATTCAACGTGAAATAATTACTCCCATTCGAATAATTTTCCTATCTCTCCTTAATTTTAGTTAAGCAGAAACAAGCGATCTAAATAACCCTTACTACTAAATAATCTCAGACAGCGCTAAAGATTTAACCTAGTAGTAGCATAAAGAAATAGAGAGATCGTTGAACTAAATAACACAATCCAAGCGTCTGCATTTAATCTAGATGAATATTTTTCCTAAGATAAAATAATCTTTTGATAAGCAAAATAATTATTAATCTTAGTTGCTTCGCAAATTAAAGTGACCAAACAATTACGGATTTGATATTTAATTTAGCAGTAGATTTTAACGAATAATAAACTAGTATGCATCCTAGCAATTAAACGAATTAATCATAAACTTAAACATAGAAAAATATTCAATACTCAAAATATAAATTGAATAATTAAAATAAATTAGATCTCACAGTGTATAAATCTTGATGGCTTCAATCACTTAAACAAAGAAAAATAAATTAACTATTTATAATAATAGAGAATACTAAATAATAAAAGAGAGAATTTTTATTCTAAGAAAAATTGTATGTTACATTGTGTGTCAAGCCCTCTACTTATAGGCTCCAAAATTCTCTTAAACCTAGTTGGAATTACTCTTCCCAAACCCTAATAGGATTTAAAAAAAAAAAAGAAAAAGAAAAAGAAAAATAATTATTATCTTAACCCTAATTAGAATTAAAATCCAATTTGGAATCAAAAAATAGCAAAAATCCCGAAATAATTCCGTTTTCCAGCATTAATGCGTCAACCAAACAGGCCTTAACACGCAGTCAAACATGGTCAACGCGGAACCGCTGACGTCAGCATTGCGCCAGCACAATCCGCCCGCGCATTGCGCCGGCTTTTTCCAATCCAAGAGCAAAACGGCGTCGTCCCCTGTCCTCCGTTATTTTGCTGCCTGGCCGCGCATTGCGCGGCCGCTTTTCTTTTTCGCTAATCAAAACGATGTCGTTCTCATCCTTTGCAGCTGACTCCTTCCCGCGCCATGCGCGGACGTTTGTGTTTTCGGTTAATTACCATTATGCCATCTGATCTTTGCAGATTTTACAAATTTGCTCCCAAAGCTTATTTTCCTTCAAAATAAAATAAATAAAAATAATATAAAAATACTAAAAATCCGAAAAACACATAATAAAAAATAAAACACCTAAAACACTAAAAATAAATAAAAACGCATAAATAAAAATAAATATAAAAATATTATAAAATTACCTAAATTAACATAAATTAACTAAAATCCTATAAAACCTATTAAAACCAAAATAAGTTAAATAATTAAATATTTAAGCACACAATAAATATAAAAACTAAGTATTGGGGAATAAAAATATCGTATAATTTAACCCTATCATATCTTAATTGATTTAATTAAAGGTTAATGTTTAAAACCTAGAATTTGATAAGTAAGATGTGTAGAAAATTGGTGAAATTTTTTTTAAACATAATTTATTTGTTATAAATTAAATATGAAACTATTGTAATGATGCATATAGAGAATTTATTAAGGAAATAAATTCAATTGAGAAGTGAATGTGTTTATATTAATATGTATATACCTAAAGTGTGATGGTTAGCCAAATAAGATGATGAGTAAGTTAATACTCAATTAAGCTAATAAATTAATTAGTTTAAATATGAAGTAAGAAGGAAAATCATGTAATATAATTAATTGAGTTAATTATAGGAGCCATGAATTAAAGTTGTAATTAATAAGTAGAGAAGTTAGAATATTGCCCAGAATGACAATATTAAGAAGTTAATTAATTAAGTAATTAACTTAATTAATAAATTGTTATATGTGTTAGCCCAATATGAGAATATTACATGAAGGTGGGTAATTAAATAATAAGCACAAATGTTATGTTAATTACTAATCCAAGATGTAGTTAATATAAATCCAATTAAATTATATTGGCAAGTATTGTGATAGTCCAATTAAATTAATTACCAAACTCAAGTTATAAATGATATGAGAGTTGTGTTGGGTAGCCCAAATAATTAAATAAGAGAGCCCAATGCAAAGTAAGCTATGTAGCCCAAACACTTAAAAGTCCAATGTTGGTCAAAATGTTGGGAGATATTGTTGAGTGTAGAGAATTAACTAATGTAGGGTTAATTGAATAACCCTAGTTAGTAGACAAGAGAGAGCATTAACCAAACGTTGATTAATTGCTAGGTAAATAAATGTGGTGTTGAGAATTAACTATGGATGAGTTAA
Organism: Hedera helix; assembly: GCA_947179155.2. NCBI lineage: Eukaryota > Viridiplantae > Streptophyta > Magnoliopsida > Apiales > Araliaceae > Hedera > Hedera helix. The sequence goes on from OX359278.1 coordinate 37,669,649, forward strand.
TTATGTAACTCAATGTGGTAGAATAATTAAAAGCAAGTCTAATTGGATTATATTTTAAATCCAAATGAGGTATTAATCTAGGTCAAATGAATTAACCTAGTAGTCCAAGTAATTAATTTAAATATTGATCTATGTAATAATTAATCAAGCCCAATGCTTGTTTTAATTAAATGTAACATAGGGTATTTAATGTTAGTCCAATGTAACAATTAAATTGAGTCCAACCAAATTAAATGGATGAACCCAATATATTTAAATCCTAGAGTCCAATATGGAGCCCAAATAGTAGTCAAAATTGGTCAACATTTATATATATATATATATATATATATATGTATGTATGTATGTATGTATGTATATTTAAGCTATAAAAATAAAGCAAAAATGGGGGATTAAATCCCATTTTGCTGAGATTTAGAGGGACCCACTTGGGGTTGGCTTGTTGCACTTGTATTGCTTTTATTTCACTCAACCAATAGCTTGTAAGCAAGCTTGATGCATGTCAATCACTTGGTCAATCAAGCTAGTCATTCAAAGTAATAGTAATCACCAATTTAGCTTCTAATTACACCAAGGTTGGTTGATTAAGAAGTTAATGAAGTACTCCTAGAGTTCTATAAATAAAAATCACCAACACATGAGCAATGTTGGTCATTTCTATTCTTGGTAGTATTTTTAGAGAGATGAAAGAATTTTAGAGAGAAGGGAGAGTATTGTTGAAGATTTTCACCAAAGAGATTGCTAGAGAATAATCAAGGTAGAGTCATTAGTGAAGTTCATGGCCAAGTGAATAAGAGCATCCATGTCCAAGAGGTTAAAAAGTGTTCTAAACTTTCTTTAGTTCATTTTTATAGTCTAGATATATTTTAATCGGTCAAAAAGTATTTTTAACCAATCAAAAGTTATTTTGATGCTCTAGAAGTCTTAATCTATGATATATAGGTAGATTCATGGTTTAATATATCTAATACAAGTATTGGTATGTGTGGTAAGCAAATAAATAGAAGAAAATTCCATATTGTGTTACCGGTAAAACCCAAAGTGGTTCGATCTTTAAATTTCTTGTCAAAATATTTTCAAAAATATGATTGAACCATGAAATATTGTAAAACAAGAAGTTAGGAAGATAACAACACTAAGTTGATGTCATTTGGATGTGTAGAGTTTATTTTATTCAAGTTTAAACCATTAAAACTAAGGATTTGTGAAATTAGTTTTCACGTTGTCCTTGTGAGCAGTTTTGAGTCAAGTTCCGTTTGGAATTTGGATTTGTGATCTAAAAAGAAGTTGTAGAGGGGGAAATTATGATGAGACTGGACTTAAGAATCACCCCAAAATATTTTAAAATGAAGAAGTTATTTTAAAATTGTGATGTTTTTTTATGATAATATTTTAATCACATATTAATATTATTAACCATTTAATAATATTTTAATCACACATTAATATTATTAACCATTTAATAATATTTTAATCACTTATTAATATTATTATTCATTTAATAATATTTTAATCACTTATTAATATTATTATCCATTTAATAATATTTTAATCACTCATTAATATTATTAACCATTTAATAATATTGTAATCACATATTAATATTATTAACCATTTAATAATATTTTAATCATATATTAATATTATTAACTATTTAATAATATTTTATCACATATTAATATTATTAACCATTTAATAATATTTTATTCATTATCTAATATTATTAATTATTTAATAATATTTTATTTATTATATAATATTATTACTCTTTTAATAATATTCTAATAACTTATTAATAAACTTCATATATTGGTTTATTATACAAACACACTCATTTTACACTTATATGAACTCAATTTTTCATAAAAATCCGACCCGGATCGAACCGACCAGACCCGGACAAAGAAATATCACAATTTTAAAATAACTTCTTCATTTTAAAATATTTTGGGGTGATTCATGAGTTCATTCTCATCAGAATTTTCTCCTCTACAACTTCTCTTTAGATCACAAATTCAAATTCCAAACGGAACTACACTAAAAACGGCTCACAAGGACAGAGTGAAAACTAAAATCACAAATCCTTGGTTTTAATGGTTCAAACTTAAATAAAATAAACTCTACACATTCAAATGACACCAACTTAGTGTTGTTGTCTTCCTAACTTCTTGTTTTATAATATTTCATGGTTCAATCACATTTTTGAAAATATTTTTACAAGAAATTTAAGATCGAACTATCTAGGGTTTTACCGGTAACACAATATGGAACTTTCTTCCATTTATTTGCATACCACATATAATACCAATACTTGTATTAAACATACTAAACCATGAAGCTACCTATATATCATAGATTAAGACTTCTAGAGCATCAAAATAACTTTTGATCGGTTAAAAATATATTTTAACCGTTCAAATCATATCTAAGCTATAAAAATGAACTAAAGAGGGTTTTGAACACTTTTTAACCTCTTGGACATGGATGCTCTTCTTCTTTTGGACATGAAGATGCTAAGGACTCCTCCTTGACTATTCTCTAGCCTATTTCCTTGGTAGATCTTCAACTCACAAGAGTTTACTTGCTCTTCTCTCAAAAAACTCTCTCTTTTCACTCTAGAATTCTCTAGCAAATGAACTAACAAACTTGGCACAAGTGTAGGATGTCTTATTTATAGCCCTCCACTAATACCTCATTAACTTTTTTAATTTACCAATATTGGTAAAATTAAGGCTTAATTGAGCTTACTATTACATGAATGACCATTTGGAATGACTAGCTTGATTGACCATGGTGTGACATGTTACTTGCAAATTTTTCAAGCTAGCAAAACAAGTAATCAATTGAGTATATAACACTCAATCACCAAACCCACCAACATTTAACCTTGGTCACACAATACTCAACCTTAGTTAAGGCTCATCTTATTTATATATACATATTTATATACCTCACAACAACTAACCACAATGTGGTTAACTCTCTACATTAAAATGACCTAGATTGGTCCACACACCCAACTATGATCTAAACTCATCATATAAATAAATATACCTATTTTATCATTTCTTCAATTAACCAAGGTATGGTTAATTCTCTACAACATCCAACCCAAGGTTACCTACCAATTCTACCTTGGTGAATTATATACATACATAATTGTATCTATAATATTCTTCCTACAACTAACTCATGTATAGTTAAATCTTTAATTTATTTACTACCTAGGGTTACTCAATTAACTCATCCATAGTTAATTCTCAACACTATCTTTATTTACCTAGCAATTAACCAATGATTGGTTAATGCTCTCTCTTGTCTACCAACTAGGGTTATTCAATTAACCATACATTAGTTAATTCTCTATACTAAATCAATACTTGAAAATATTTTCCCAACACATTTACCAACATTTGACTTTTAATGGTTTGAGCTACATAACTTACTTTTTATTGGGCTATCTTCTTTAATTACCCATTTCATGCAAACATTCCCATATTGGGTTAACATCTATAATTCCTTTTGGGCTAGTCCACTAATTAAATTACTTGGACTCTTCATGAGATTAAATGTTTAAATTTATTTAAACCTCTCTATAATTATCAACAAGTTTTTCAACAATTACATAATGGGCTTGTTTTAAATTCACTTTTTAATTTTATACATCAACTTAATAATTAAGCTAATTACTTAATTAATCAGTTCTTATTATTGCCATTCTAGGCAATAATTCTAGCTCTTCTATAACTTTAGCTCAATAACTAATATAATTAAATTAATTAATTATATTTTATGACTTTCCTCTTTACTTCATATTTAAACTAATTAATTTATTAGTTTTATTGAGTATTAATTTACTCATCTTCTTATTTGGCTGACAATCACACTTTAGGTTTATATATTAATATAACCACATTCACTTCTCAATTGAATTTATTTCATTAATAAATTCTCTACATGCATTATTAAAATATTCACACATTTAATTTCTAACAAATACATTATGTTAAAAAAAAAATGTTCACCCATTTTTCACACATCTCACTTCTACAACTCTAGGTTTTAAACCATAACCTTTAATTAATATTTAAAATCTTATTTACAAATCTTGTAAATATCTGGGATATTACAATTCTCTTCGAACTACTCGGATTAATAGGACTACCCGAATTAGTTGAACTACTCGGATTGGTTTCACGACTCGGCCCCTTTGGCCTTTTAGGAAAGTATTTCTCCGTATGAATTAACCAATGAACCTACAAAACCTATCAATTAATAAATAAATTCAAGTTAATAATGATGCCTAAATCCCTATCAATAAGTAAATAAATTCAAGTTAATAAATAAATTCAAGTTAACATGCCTAAATTCTTATCAATAAATAAATAAATTCAAGTTAATAAATAAATTCAAGTTAACATACCTAAATCATCACAAATTCAGAACAAAATAGATTAACAAACCTACAAACCTCTATCAATTAATAAATAAATTCAAGTTAATAATCAATCTTATTTCCTAAACATTATAATTTTACAAAACATTACAACAATAATTAGCATATATATGACTATATTGGCTATTGCTATCTACTGAATACTGACCTCAAATGCTCAAATTGGAGCCTGGAGAGTGGAGATAGCCGCGTGATCGGTGGGTGGTGAGCCGGTGATTGCGTGACGCTGTGACAACGTGAGGATTGAGGAAGAGAGAGACGGCAGCCGGCAGGAGGTTGAAGAAGAAAGACGCGGTGGCAGACCGACAGCTGGCAAGGGCTGTTGCGGGGCGCGGACGGCTCTTGGAAGTTGGAATGGCTGGTGCGGGCTTGCGGCTGTGAATGGTGAATGGTGTTGCAGTGTGCGGCTGTAGCCTGTAAGGCTGATCCAATGTTAGGTTTTATATTTTTTTTTAAAACTAAATGAAAAGACGTCGTTTCATGATAGTTTTAAATTTTTTTTACCTAATTTGCAGAGCAGCCAAGTAGGTGAATTGTCCATCGGAAGAGAAGAAAAGAACTGCCAAAACTTTCTCTGCTACTGTCATCGGCTGTCGAGACACTTACCCAAATAAACCAAAGCTTGAATCCGTCCCTACATAGAGATATCGTTTAACCAGGTTGGTGGGTTATGCACCTTTTGCTTCCTCGAGGAGGTTGGCAGTAGGCTTGAATATATATGTAACCTGGTCATATTTGAAATGTTTAAACAACAAGCTTCCTTTTTTTTTTCCCATTAAAACTCACGAACACAAGAGAAAGAAATAATAATTATATTTTATATTTTTTTATTAAAAACTTAAAAATAATACAAAAAAAATTTAATTTTTTTTATTTTTTTCTTTTTCTTTTCCATTTTAATTTTTTTTTTTTTTTCTGTCCTAAACTCAAAGACAGAGTGTTAGGAACCAGCTTAATTAACTTTTTTCATTCTAAAATTTAAAATATATTATTAAAATGATACGATAGTAATAATATATAAATATATTCGATCAATTCTATTACAAATATTTACATATATACTTTTTTATGTTATTTATATAAAAAAAATTAAAATATATTTTTAATTTTTAAAAAAATGAAAAAAAAATGTTTCTAAATTTTTTAGAACGGAAGGTATTTATTCAAATTATTTTCTATCCCATAACCCAAATAACATTATTCCCTTCGTCCTCCGTCACATCACAGTCGTAAACAGTAAACAGACCCCCATTATATTGGGTTTTTATTCTTCTCAAAGTAACTCTCACCTCTCTTTCGCTCCATCTCTCTGCCGCCGAAGAAGAAGAAGATACTCCCTTAATTGAATCTAGACGAACTATTACGAGAACAAGAACCAGGAAGTTGTAATTGAGATTGAAAATGAGCAGCGGTAGCAGTGGAAGAGTGATTACATTGGGTGGAAAAGGATCTTCTCTCTCCTCCGCAGCCGTATTTGAAGTTGCCAATTCCTTCTCTCTCCTTCGTATCGATTCCTCTGCCAAATTTTCATCTTCTACATCCAATTCTACCAAAACCTCTTCTTCAAATTCCTTCCCCAATTACCATTTTTCACTTCCCGATTACCTAACCCTTGAGGAATCCAAAGCTTCTCTCCTCGTCCTCCTAAACAAGCTTCTTCTATCTTCCTCTACTTCTATTTCTGTTACTCGTGCTACTGCCGCCGCTTCTCTGCTCTTGGATATCCTCAATCGATCAGATTTGAGCTCTCCTGCTGATGAGGATTATGAGACCTTAAAGCCCATTTTGGGATACTGTTCAGTTGATGCTGCTGCTGTGCACGGTGTTTGTGCCCTTTTGGACCACCGCTCCTCCGCCTTGTCCTCCATTGCCGACGCAGTCGCTGCCTTGTCTTGTGAGGCCTTGAGGGCTGACATTGTCTCTTCGTCTCTCAATTTGTTGATCGATTCCGGCGATGGTTCCTCGGACAAAGATGAGGTCGGTGTGGCCAGTGACCTTAAGGTTTTCCTCAATGGCTCCAAATTGCTTGGTAAGAATCAACAAAATATTGAAAACCCTCCTAATGTAGATGTTATTCCGGAGATTCATGGCGCTTTTAGATTTATTTCGAGAACCCTTCACTCCAAAACCCGGGTCTTTTTGAACTCATCCAGGAGTGGGACTGGGACTGTAGTGTTCCTATCGCCTCTGGCCAAGGCCCTTCTTAATTTGGGCGAGTCTAGTTGGTGCAGAGTTAGCTGTATTGTTGATTCATTGTTGGCCAACAATAATGCTCATTTGCTTGGTACTCGTTTCATGGAAATGTTCAACACAGAATGCCCTAAAGTTGATAAATTGAAGGAGTCGTATAATTCTTCCCAAGCTGCTGATAATGGTGATGACTACTTAAAGTCTGTCCATGACATTTATATTTTGTCCGACCTTGTTAGAACAATTCTTTCTTGGGAGGCTGCAGCTGCATTTGTTTCCCTTTCCCTCTTGGTTGAGGGTCAAGGTGGTGTTGATTTCTTCATTCAAAATAACAATGTGGCGGAGGTGGAGTCAGCAAATTCCGGAGGAAATGATAATGCAAAATCCTATGATAAGAGGCAGCAAAAGGAAAAGAAGAAAAATAAGGTTGTTATGGGGAAAGGCACTACTGCTCTTATGCAGTTTCTTAAGGATAGGTTGCAGGCAACTACAGCTGGAGACATGGAGAAATTGGTGCAGCAGCTGCTATCATTCTTGGACCCAAAGGATCCTGGTTTTGAATGTCTACTCGATAAAGTTAAAGATATTGTTGACAGCAATGAAAGTAGAAGGCTTCCCAAGCTTCCTAAGGTAAAATTACTAGGATATGGAGTACTAATACTCCAAAATTTTATTTATACTGCTAAATTTTCTTCTGCTGTTGAAGTTTATGATTACTGGGCTAAAAAGAATATTTGTCTAGTGTTATGCTTTTATGTGTTGAAATTGAACATTAGATCCCTAGAAAAATCTTGCATTTGATAGGATATATGGATAATCTCCCCGTTACAGTTGAGATAGATAATAGCGGTCTGACATGTACAAAGGTGATTGCTGCATCCCAATTACACCTGAGATAGATTACAGCGTTCCTGTGTTTTCTGGTGAAAGAATGGGAATTTGGGGCAAGTTTTACTAATATGATTTCTTAGTTAAAGCAATGGGTGGACCTCCTACATTTTTTGGGTACTTTTTCCCCACTACTTTTGATGTGTCTCACTTAGAAGATAATTCTAGTAGTAAGCAAATAACTGGTTTATTCTTGTGTCATCCGGTGGTTGTTCAAACAGATATGGATTTTTAATATGTTATATTTGGACCATCTACATTCATTATTTTATTTCTTTCTATCCAGGTAACTGAAAGTTTCGTTCTTTATTACTTGAACAAATGTACATTGTCATTATTATTTCTTGACTTATCTTCATTATGAATCAGGGTACTCGTGATTTTGCAAAAGAACAGATGGCTGTAAGAGAGAAAGCTTTCTTGATTATAGGTAATGTTTTTAAGAGGCATGGTGCTATGGCCCTGGATACTCCTGCCTTTGAAATGAGGGAGACTCTTATGGGAAAATATGGAGAGGATTCAAAGTTGATTTATGATCTTGCTGACCAGGTAATGGATTAATAGTTATTTAACTCAAGGAAAATTTTATTTTATTTTATGGATTTTAAGTAGTTGATGATATTTTTTTGTTTTATATAATTCTAGTTTCCTTCTTTCTTGTTCCTTGGATTACATTTTTAATGAATTGAATGCTAGATGATACATTGGATTTCCCTGAATGGATTTTGACATTCTCAAAGAAGGCCTTTGTTTCTTTTATTGAATACTTTGGAGTAGAAGGTCAAGGGCAAGTTCTACACAATGTATATTCTGTTTACATAATGTGGCTGTCAATTAGTATTTATCAGGAAAAAAATGTGGCTATCAGGTTATTATTGTGCAATCTTGAGTTTGTAAGTAGTATAATGCAAATAGATTGTATAGTAATATAAATTTGAGTTCCAAGGAGATCTTTTATGTTACTGTATTTCATCTGTCTGACTACCGTGTTGGTCCCTTTGATTTGTGACTCATATTTATTAGTCATAAAAAATTCATTACTTGTTAACAAAAAGATTAAATATTTCCTTAGTCATATATCCTTTTGTAAGTCATGTGTAGGAGATATAATGCTCTAACGGTGAAGTTATTTTCCGTATAATATCTTCTCAATTATTGGCAGGACAAAATTACTTTGACTAAATTTTCATAAAGCTTGAAGTCGGGTTAGTTAGAATTATCCTTTAGGAATAATGGAAATGGACTATGTATTTTTGTGTGTGTGGAAATGGACAATGTATTTTTGTGTGTGTGTTGACATCTATGTTTTTTGTGACAAAATTAATATGTTTAAACTTTATTTTAATAAGATTTCTATGTATAATAAGTGAGCTTTTCATATCATGTGCATGAATAGTGTTGAGGGTAATACTGGTGGCATGAGTAAAAGCATAGAGTTCTAGTCATTTTTAAAATCTCTATTACTATGTAGCAAAGCAGCATCTAAAAACAATTGTTCAGCTAAGGAGCTTTACAACCTTTGTAGATTTCTTTTTTCTATGTCCAAGAATATTATGTGATGTATATAACTGTATAACACTGATAATAGTAAACTCTTTATAATCACTATTGACAAATCCTCATTTTCAACTGCTTATATTCCTCCTCTATTAGCTCCCGCAATGCAAAGGGGTGTGGCCTCCCAAATGCCCTCTATATCCCCTAATCCCCTCTTATATAACGACTAGCTTAGCAGCAATTTCTCCAGAGTCGTAGGCATAACCTAGCACAGCTGATACCAGATAACCCTGCCAGATAATCAAAATATCATAGACCAAAAATTTGTTGCTAATAACTAGTAACAGTTTCCACAACACCTTTATACAAGAAGTACCAGCTCACACATTCTCCTTCATTGAAAATTATCTCATGTTAAAACTTTAAATGGCTTTTCTAGTAGCAACCTTATGTGAGGAATGATGTCACAAAATTATTCTGGAATACAAAAGGAATTTATTTATAAAACTCATCATTCTTTTATTCATATTTGTTTACAGGGTGGAGAGCTTTGTTCCCTTCGCTATGACCTAACGGTTCCCTTTGCTAGATACGTTGCTATGAATGGGCTCACATCATTTAAAAGGTATCAAATAGCGAAGGTCTATAGAAGGGACAACCCTTCCAAGGGAAGATATCGTGAATTCTATCAATGTGATTTTGATATTGCTGGTCAATTTGAAACAATGGGACCTGACTTTGAGGTCATAAAAATTTTGACTGAACTGCTGGATGAGCTTAATATTGGGGATTATGAGGTAATATTTCTGAATAGAGCTATTAACTCCATCAGTGTAATTCTGTATTGTCTAATTGTACCTTTTATCTTTTCCAATATCGCTGATGTGGCGTGTACTTTTTACAAAAATTAAGGTGCATGAGATTTAATTTTAGAATTCGAATAGTGGTGTCATGTGATATCATTTCATTCAGTTAAGAAAAGGTTATCCTACTTTGGGTTGGCTAAGTTCTTATCTGCCAGAGGCTTGGCTTTCTAGTAAAGGGCTTTTACAGGTCAGAGTTTTCAATAAATGTTTCTTATTGAGAAATTCATTCATTTTTCTTAAACAATTATACAAGCACTTTCCAAAAATATTTTAATGTTCATCTATTTAATTTTACAAGTTTAAATGCAAAAGAAATGTGATAAGCATCAAATTTTTAGCTTCTCCTGTCTACTATTAAAAGCATGTTTTAATGTTATAAAAAATACTTACAAAAATAAAATAAAAATACTAGGTGCTTTGATGCCATCAAACTTTGCTTCCAAGTGGGCCCATCTGGTGATAGCAAATTTAACATATGACTTTGACTTGTCCTCTTGTTTCTTTTGTCAACAGGTAAAGCTGAATCATCGGAAGTTACTAGATGGAATGCTTGCTATATGCGGAGTGCCACCAGAAAAGTTCAGAACTATATGTTCAAGTATTGACAAGTTAGACAAGCAATCATTTGAGCAGATAAAGAAGGAGATGGTGAGACATGTATCTTGTGTTGATTTAGAGTCCTCTATTATCATTATTTTTCTTTATGCAAATTAGGTGATAATGATTAATGATGACCTTGTCGCATTGTTTTCTAGGTCGAGGAGAAGGGCTTAAACGTTGGGACAGCAGATAAGATTGGTACTTTTGTGAAGCAAAGGGGACGCCCTTTGGAATTATTATTTGAGCTTAAACAGACAAGCAGCAAGTTTTTAGAGAACAGCGAATCACTACAGGCACTGAATGAGCTAGAGATTTTATTCACAGCTTTGGAGAAATCAAAATGTATCGATAAAGTGGTACTTGATCTAAGTCTGGCAAGAGGTCTTGATTATTATACTGGAGTCATATACGAAGCTGTTTTTAAAGGGGCTGCACAGGTAGACTTGGATTATCAACAAATTTTCTCTTTTCAATTTGTATTTGGTCTTGGCATCTACAATATGTACTGTCTTTAGTTATAATCTTTTGTTCTCTTTGTAAGCTGAGAGTTTGTTAGGTGAATTTTGTGGGAGTTACATTCCTGCTGGGTTCAAGTCTTATATATGGTAGCAAGTCACCATTAGATTCTAGAACTACTATTCCTCAAGTCTGGAACTAACTTGCTATAGTCTTTCCTCCCATATGAGATGCAGAATGTCCCACGTATTACTAGCTGATGTAGTTTATAAATATAATTTACCCCTTACCTACTCATTATGATCCTGTTTTATGGTATTCTGTGGATTTGTATGGGAGCATAGGTCAAAGTATCGGCCAATATGTATCAGTATATGGGCAATGGGTGATACGTAACAGTATTGGGGGAATACATAAAGGTATCGGCCCAACAAGTCTGACAACAATGTATCATATGACTTAATAACGCTATATTGTACTGAAAGACAACTTTGTATTTAATTTATTGTTTTACTTATTCTTATTTTTAGTTTTTTTTTTTTTAAAATTCAATTAATATATAGCTTTTTGTTGTGTATCCGGATACCGATTCCAATATCCAATACCACATTAAGAATTGATGCTGATACGTCTTATGATGCCACGACTTTGAACCATGTATGGGACGGTCTAGGTATATCTAATGAGATGACCAGATAAAATTTATTGGGGGTTGAACTGCCTACTAAATGTCATTCTGTAGTTGGCATGCTCAAATCATATAGTTAAATAAAATGATAGCATGCGTTGCCCTCTATATTCTTTATCTAAGCATTCCCCTCGTGTACTGAGGTGTTATGTGATGAGGCAATAAATCAAACCATTAAACAGTTAGCCCCTCCCTCCCACTTTCTGTTATTTTCTGCTTGTGTGCGAGCATGCTGCTGTGAGCATAACTTAACTTCCATTTTCCTCAGGTTGGTTCAATTGCAGCTGGTGGGCGTTATGATAAACTAATAGGGATGTTTGGTACAAAGCAGGTTCCTGCTGTTGGTGTCAGTCTAGGAATAGAACGAGTGTTTACAATAATGGAACAGCTTCAGAGAGATCAGAACCAGGTATGGTAGAATGCACTATGTTTGAGATGATGTTATGTTATCTTGTATGTAGTCATGTAAATAATGATTGATTTGAGACGATGCTTTGTACATTTCTACTTTTGCTGTGAATATTCGAACATGTCTTTGTTGGTAAATATGGCATTTGAATGATTAGTTCCGTCTCTGTACTCCAAGAGTTCTTCCTACATAGTTTTAGTCTTAGTAGTCCTCTTGTTCTTTGAGCCACAATATCGGTCCTTCTACATGCCGTAGGGGTTCTTTGATTCACAGCCTTAGGAGCATTAGGTAAGGCAAGAGGTTCAACAACTGAGATTTGATGGAAAAATTTTGGATTCTTGAAGCTGCTTCCAGAGTAAAAAAATGGTGTAATCAACTTTTCTTTTTAAGCAACAAGGATTTGAGCATTGAAGTTAAACCAATATTAAGTATAAATGGCTGGCAAAAGATTGGGGATTAGGCTGGTAATTTAAGATTATATTCTGTAACTGAGATTATAGATAAACAGAAATAACTGTTACTTGAGATTCTATGATCTGGAGGTAAACAAATCATATGGACTTAACGAGATCTGGGTTTATATTTGCTTAGGGCGTTGAGTCCAGAGTTAAATGAATGGGCATTTAAAGAGGGATTTTCAGGTGACTTGCAAGCTTTGCTGTATAACATTTTGGGCTTTTACAGACTAAACTTCTTAACCAGGATCTATATCCACTATAGAAATGTCTGCGCTTTGGGCTACGAGATTATTTTTAAAATGATATTATGTATCAAATGTGGTCTGATGATAGTGCTGTTTATTGTTTAGATTTTCCCGACAAAATTGAGCACTTCAGTTTTGTTGTTTTTCTTCATGGTTTTGGTTGGACACCCTTTTACAATCTCTTTAGTTCAACGTGATATCTCATTCAGGTGATGCAGAATGGGTGAACTGATCATTATTTATGCTTCTCTTAAGTCAAGTTTTTGTTGAGTTAATCTCCTCCTTTTGAGGGTATCTATCCAGATTCAGCATGATTTACTATATTTTTTGTGGTTATCAAATGTTTGGAAGTTGAAATTCCATGAACGACGCATTAATCTTATGGTTGATTTTGTCTATGATGTACTAAATTAATTTCATTTTTAATTAACAGGCTGTCCGAGCTACTGAAACACAGATCTTGGTGAGCATTCTCGGGGATGATCTATCGCTAGCTGCTGAACTGGTAAGTGAATGTTGGGCTGCCAAATTGAAGGCAGAGTACCTGTTAAACAAAAGAGTGATGAAGCACATTGATCGTGCCAAAGATTCGAGGATCCCTTGGATGGTAATTGTTGGTGAGCGTGAACTTAATGAAGGGATTGTAAAATTAAAAGATGTGGCAGCCAATAAAGAGGAGGAAGTCCCAAGAAGTAAGTTTGTAGAGGAGCTTTGCAGACGATTGAACAGCTTTTCATCCTGAAGTAATTTGTAAACAAGCTAACAGGATCTGATTCGAGCACTGGTTCTAATTCGAGGTCATCAGGCTTGTATGTTTGATTTTTGTTTTCTTGTTTTATTTTACACAATACATCAAATGATTTTATAGCTTAAAGTAGTCTACAATTTCTGGTAACAAAATTTTAAATGACTCAGAGTACAAGTTCTCAGAAATTGCTTATGGATTTATAGTTAAGGTTTGATTAGTGTGCTTTTGAGGATCTCATAATACAAGTTCAGAAATTGCTTATGGATTTATCATGCTCTTAGTACTGCCATTTCTATACTTGCTGTTCATCGTTTGATCAGTTAAAACAACATTTGGTTTTTGGGGACAAGGTCCATATCAATGATGCAACTTCAGTTGCAGAATCTGGAGAAAAGATTGTGAACTCCTTATTTATCTTTCTCACATTTCTTGTTGAATTTCTGTAATAAAGTTTTCAAGTAGTAATGATTTTTGCTGACAATTTGTACACAGATCTTAGCAAGCATATTAGTACTATTTATAATGCGAGGAACTCGAAATTAGAAGTGTAGCCCCAAGTCTGTAAGTTTTTGGGAACTAGATTTTGCATATTGCATATTGGTTTTTTCGTCTCATATATCCCGTAGGGATTGGCTGGCTGCCGGGCACTGTAAGATTAATCTCTCCTACTAGTAAACTGATCTATTTTATTAACGGGGAGCAGGAAAAATAAGTGATTTTCTTGAGGATGTGTCACAAATTCTCTCTTTTTTGTCCCTGCATGTTTGATTATATTGCGCTTTCATCCTTCTTATTTTATTTTTTTTAATTTTCTAATTCTTTTCTTTAATTATGATAAAATTCTTATTACATCTTTACATTAATTGCATATACAACACGAGTCATGAAAACTATTCCCTATTAATTTCCTACTATTCTCTACGCACTTTGATATGATATTTAGGGGTTGGTTTAGGGTTTACTTTTTATGAATCATTCTCATATATATATATATATATATATACGAAAAATAATCTATAACAAATATTTATTATGGAACAAGACAGAAAAAATATCATCCATATCATCTATTGTATGGAGCAACGACTATGATTAAAAATTTGAAATTAGTCATTCGCTATTAATTGTAACAAATGATTAAATCATCTGTTATTAATAGTAATTGACGATGATGGGTAACATCCATTACTATTAATAATGTACGGCTTACATTCAATATTATTAGTAGAGGATACTGAATTTTTTTAATTCTCTTATCCGTTATTATTAGTAGAGGATGACGTTGCTGCAATTTTAATTTGGGCCGTTACTTGATATATCTATGTTTTTCCCATGTAAAAAAAATGGTATAAAGAAAAATTATAGAAATTTTACAAATTAACTTGAAACAGTTAAAATATATCTCTAATTCTGAACAAAGGGAATATATTTTTTGCTTCTTAAATAAACCAATCAAAAGAATTATAGACTATGGATTTTTCATTTTAGTATTTACGAGTTTTTCTGTTGTGCTTTTTTAGATGCAATTGTTGATTGTCGGAATCAATTTTTTGTTCTATTTACTGTGGTTTCATTCATTTTATTTTTTTTTATTAATTAACAATAAAAATTAATTAGGAAATAAAATTGAAAAATACGTAATATAATCAATTAAATATATTCAATTACTCATGCTTCGCACGGGTTAAAATGCTAGAATATATTATAATGTCATGCAAGAAGTGTTTCCGAGAATGACGGGAAACAAGAACGTGGAGGTATTAGTTGAGTCAACTTTGCTTTGGGAGGAAAAGGGAAAAGATGAGCTTTGCTTGCATGTTGGATCATTAGTTTGTTAGGCCCCAATAACACAAGACGACGTAGTATAAACAAGAACTTGGTTGAATCTAGGGATGAAGAAAATAATTTTAAATAATAATTTATTAAAATTTTATAACATCGTTTTAATCTAAATTTTATAGATAATTTTATACTCTTAATCATCTAATAGATAAATATCGACATATATTATACATAGGATATAATTTTATAGATAAGTACCGACATATATTAATACACAGAATATAAAAAATAAAGAATGAACTCATATATTAATATTTTATTTTATAATTTAGAAATTTAAATTTAATATAAAATTAGTAGATGTATTATTTATTTTTCAAAAAATATCATTATTCACCCACTGTCAGTAACTAATTTCCACGGAAATAATTTTATTTTCAATAAATAAATAAATATCATAATTTTATTTCTATAGTTAATTTTTTATTAATTCAGGGTAATACAATTTTTTAACATATAATATGTGCAATAATTAATTTAGAGTGAGCATATATTATTACCCTTATTATATCACTACCCTTATTATAAAATAAATCATTTTTGTTTTATGTTTCCATTAAACAAAAAATGATTTTTATGCTTACATATTCTTCTTTATGCTTTAAACTCTACTTTCACATGATCTTGCACTCCCATAAAATTCAATCCACACCTAATAGCTTCCTTTTACTCGTGAACAAAAATGGTACGAAGATTTCGTTTGTTCTAAATTATAAGATTAATATTAATTTTTAAATGTAAAATTAAAATAAATTTATTTAATTTATTTTAATATAATTATAAATATTATACATTATTTATAAAATATTATTAATTATAAGATTTATTATATTCAAAATTTTAAAAAATTATGTTAATTTTAAATTTTAAAATATATAAAATTAATTTTTTTAAAATTAATAATAATTTTATAATTTAAAACGAATAGAATACACAAACTTCAAACGATATTTCCCAGCACATTTTTAGAAAATGATTTTATTATATAAAATATAATTTAACAATAAATTGTTACAATTTTTTCTATAAAAATTAATATTTTCACAAGATTAATTTTACGTAGGTCCACATTTATTTTAGAAAAAAATATGTCATTTTTCTCGTTAGCCGGGAAATGTTTGGAAAATTGGACTTTATCTAAAAACTGTCCGAAGATAATTAAAAAATAAAAAATAAATTAAATGATGAAAAAACAAGTCAATGGTCACTTTGCGTATATCATAAAAGTCTACAATAAGACGTTTCAAAGAATCTTCCATCAGATGTAAACAAAACTACTCGATACTCATAAATACTACTCAATACTCCTTATTAGAAATTACAATTTAATTACATTATAAACCTCAATGCCCTTTTGCCTCCTCTGTTTCAAATCTCTCCGTCTCTCTCTCCTCTGTTGCAGGAACACTGTATACGTATATTGGTATATATATGTATAGCTTTGTATCTATATATATGTGACAGATCGATGATCGCTTTTTCTCTCTCTAGATTCAACAATGGCCGTCCTCCTTCTCAGATTCAATTCTCTTTTCTAGCCCTACCAGATCTCGTGTTATCCTAGTATAACTGTTCTTCTTAATTTCCCTCTTTTTTTCTTCAATCCATAGGGAGAGAATTGAACTGAATTGAATTGTATTGAATTAGATTAAATGTCGGCGTTGAAGAGCGGGAACCGATTTTTCACGATCGGGCTCGTATCAGCGTGGTACTCGTCGAATATTGGGGTTTTGTTGCTGAACAAGTACTTGTTAAGCAACTATGGATTCAAGTACCCAATTTTTTTGACTATGTGCCATATGACTGCTTGTTCCTTGTTCAGCTACATCGCCATTGCATGGATGAAGATGGTCCCTATGCAAACAATTCGATCTCGCGTTCAATTGATGAAGATCTCTGCTCTCAGTCTCGTATTTTGTGCTTCGGTTGTTAGTGGGAATATTTCACTCAGGTATTTGCCGGTCTCGTTTAATCAGGCAATTGGGGCCACCACGCCGTTCTTCACGGCTGTGTTTGCGTATTTAATCACTTTGAAGAGGGAGGCTTGGCTTGTTTATGGCACTCTCATTCCTGTTGTCACCGGGGTGATAATTGCAAGTGGGGTATGAGAATGATAAACGTTTGCTTATTTTTTTCCTTCTTATCCTTTCCTTTTTGCTATTACTAAGTTGATTGATTCCTTTATAATATAATTGTGTATATGTTAGCTTTTGTAGTTGAATTATCATATCATAATTTAATTTTTTCCCTCACAGTTGTTATATTGAATGCTGCCTGGATTTATAAAGTTCAAACCTTGTTTAGTTTTTCCTCGAACAAAATGTGAATTAGTATTTTATGTTTTTTCTGGGTTTTAAGAAATTTACAGGTTCATATATCTTAGCCAAATTATGTAGTTATTCTGCTTGTTAAATGGAATTTTTTTTAAAATAAAAAGTTTCCTAGTATTATTAATATTATAATTTTTCAGTTAGCTATTAAGTAATTAAAACTTTAGTATTTCTTGTTCTGTATGTTTAGTATTGGACTGTGTAACTGAGCGTCTATTATTTATTTGTTGAGGTAACTCTAAATTATAAATGTCTCTTCGTTTATGTAGTTGGTAAATTTTATCGGTACTGAACTTTACTAGTGAATTGTAAGAACGCTCATGTATCTGCCATTTATAATCTCTTTACTCTCAAAGTAGCTTGGCTAAGTATGTTTCTTTTAGAATTATGATATTAAGGAAAAATCTTTTTTTTTTAAATTCTGATTCTTTTAACTTTTTCTATGTACACAATCGTAGGGTGAGCCAAGTTTCCATCTATTCGGATTTATAATGTGTGTTGGTGCTACGGCTGCAAGAGCACTGAAATCAGTGCTCCATCTATTCCATTTGTTTTCTATGTGCTAATAACATATAGGTCAAGTCAAGGACAATAATTTCATGTTATGCATTTGTTGATTTTTGACCTGGGAATGGATATTGAAATGCTTGTTATTTTGTTTAAGGGAAAAGCTGAATTCTATGAATCTACTCCTTTACATGGCTCCTATAGCTGTTGTACTACTACTTCCGGCAACACTTTATATGGAAGAAAACGTAGTTGGTATCACACTAGCACTTGCTAGAGATGACTTCAGAATTGTCTGGTACTTGCTATTCAATTCTGCACTCGCATATTTTGTGAATTTGACCAACTTTTTGGTCACAAAACACACCAGTGCTCTGACTCTCCAGGTACACCCCACTTTTTTTCTTCTTTTTTCTCCAAGCTAATTAATCTTGTTACATCATCATATACAATACTGATATGGACACAAACCCTGCACACAAAATTGTGCACAAAATGAGATGCTATATGATGTGTAAGTTTTTGGTGAACCCATTTATAAGGAGGGTTGGTTGTTGTGGTAAGCCCAAATACTTATACATCATATGCGATGTCATTTTGTGCACAATTTTTTGTGTATGGTTTGTGTCCTTAACATTACTCATTATAATCCTCCCTTTCCCCTAACAAAATTCCATTATTAAGAAATACACCCCCTGCTCTTCCTCTCTTCCTATATGTAAGTTCTGTTATTTTTTGAGGATTATATTTTCAGATTACACAGAATTCCTCATAGAGGTTTTTTCTGCAAGCATCTTTGAATTTTTATTTATTGTTATGAGATTCTAGGAATTATTGAGGTTGAAATTAGTGATGGAATTGAGAAAGACACTGGCATAGTAAAACAGTTAACTGCTTTTAAAAAGATGGCACCAGCTAAGGATTAGATGAGAGGGAAGTCTTTGGTGGTCTGATTATCTGTGGATGAAGCTTGTATTCCTCTGGTCAGGAGTAACGTCAACTTGAAGATTGCACAAGATAACACAAATATTGTAGCTTACATACAGGCGTGTTTTTGAGTTCGTCTTTGCTTTCCAGCGTAATAACACAATAATTTTGTTTCTTCCAGGTCCTGGGAAATGCAAAAGGAGCAGTGGCTGTGGTTGTCTCAATATTGATTTTCAAAAATCCCGTCTCTGTAACAGGGATGCTTGGCTATGCTCTTACAGTTTTTGGGGTTATTCTTTACAGCCAAGCCAAGAAGCGCAGCAAATGAAAAGATCGGTCTGAAAAGTTATCAACTACATCTTGCATCTATTTTGTTTCCTTTTATCAGAGGGTAGGGGCAACCATCTTGAAGCAAATTTTGTATCATGAGCTTGGATTAAGGATCTTTTGCCCATCAATTTCTATTTTTTCCCTGGGAACCCGGAGGGCAGGTTCCCAT
Source organism: Hedera helix (assembly GCA_947179155.2). Classification (NCBI taxonomy): domain Eukaryota; kingdom Viridiplantae; phylum Streptophyta; class Magnoliopsida; order Apiales; family Araliaceae; genus Hedera; species Hedera helix. The sequence continues at coordinate 37,689,255 of OX359278.1, forward strand.
CTGTATCAGCAACTAGCACCACATTAGCTAGAGTAGATAGTCCAATAAATGCTCATTTATCTCTCTGTTCTTTCCAGCTTGGGGTTACGGAGGAACTTCACTTTTTCTTTTTTTCTATATTATTCTTTGAGGAAAGGGTTGTAGAATGGGGCCTATACAGCATGTTATTAATAACTTCTAATGTCAATTAACTTAATTAAAGACATAATTTGTCATTGTGGCTACTCAATTTGATTTGAGGATATTTGTGAATTTGGTGTGTGGATTGAAGATTATTTCCTTGTATCTCCTGAATCTTGCTTAGTAGGGTACGATTTCAGTTGATACGCAAACCTTGCTCTGTACAAAACCTTTATTTCCAGAATTCTGCAACTTTGAGCTGCTGAAAATGTAATTTGGTCATTGCATAATCTATTTTATGAGAAGAAAAGATTAATATACATGATCTAACGCAACTTAGGTATGGCCTTGTAATCTGGAATAACGCTTTGTAGTGCAATTTCCAATTTTGTCCTCCACTTTGAGGTTAAGCTCATGTTGTGTAACTTGCACTTTTCCAACGGATGTATTATTCACTTTCCATGAAGCAGTCTCTGCAGATGAAATAGGGCATTGTTATAGAGAAACACAATGGAACAAATCTGAAATAACCTACCATGTTCTTTCTACGGCTACGAACATTCTAATTGGAAAAGTTTGAACCACCAATATTTTTAATAATTTATTGATTTGGATTTAATGTTATATTACATTTTAATTACATGTTATCATATTTAGTGTATTCCATGACGATGAAACAATGGCTACCCATTGAAATAATAGATTGAGCAAACAAGATTATCTACTCTGACTGGAAGAGAGAATTAACTGGACCAGAATTAACAGCAACAATTGCGAAACACTTAGATTATCAAGATTTACAAGTGCAATTCATATGCATGCCGTTTAGACTCCGGTACCGGTAGTTCTACAATAGGAGAAAGGCAATATAGGCTTTAGACTTCAGAGTATGGCTATCATCTGGTGTACAAAAATTATCTCCCAGTTTCAACTACCATTTCTTCAACCTCAGTGTTAATCACCAAGTTAAACGCATACCTACTGATAGTTAACAGAAAATGATGAGGTTCAACAAGACGGAAGTTTCTCAACATCCATAACTTCTGCTTCTCCATTATTTTCTGTCTTAGGTTTGGTGTCCGTAACTTCAATAACATCATCCTCGCTTCTCCATTATTTTCTGTCTTAGGCTTGGTGTCCATAACTTCAATTACATCATCCTCGCCATTAGTTTGCTTCTCAGGCTTGGTTTCCGTCCTAGTAACGGTTTTGGCTGCAGTCATGCATTCCTATTCAGGCTCACTCTTTTTATTATAGGATCAGCTTCCATCTCAGACATGGCTTCAACTTTAGGCTCAGCCACGACTTTTGGTTTGGCTGCCTGTTTGGTCTTGGTCTCCGTAGTGGACTTGGTTGACTCCGCATAAGCTCCGGTCTCCTCTTCTTCTATATTTGTAGTCAGCCACCACTGGTAGTTCAGAAGATAAAGCTGACAGTCACTTGGTTTGCCGAAGGGTGGCCTTTGTGAAGGAGTTCATATACCTCAGGGCAAAGGTTAATGAAACTGGTTCCTGCATCTCTATAATAGTAGCTTCTTCTGACTGAATTGTACAACACAAAAGAGAAAACATGAATAAGACCGTCTGTTACTTTCCTAAATAAAACAAAGCGTAGCATTGGGCATAAAAAAAAAAAAGATGCTTTCTAGCTATTAGTGCAGAAAAGGGGGGAAAACATTTGGGGTTGGGGTGTAGGTAGTGGAATTTTGCATTTAAATTAAATTGAGATTTAACAAGATTAGACCAAAACAAACATTGTCTACAGAAGTCACCTAGACCATCATAACAGAAGTTATATATGCTGAAGTTATAAATTGGAATTAACAAAAAATAGTAATTATTTCAATCTATATGCTGAATTTCATTAAGTTGCACCCTGATGCTTTTATGCCTGAACAAGTACGAAAAAGAGAAGAAAGAAGCAAGGCCAGTAATGAGGAATTAATGTATTGCAACTTGCAAAGAACGAACCAAAAAATTAGGACAGACATTGATAGAAGAACCAATAGCATTCTTAGTATTGCTCTCATAACAATCATCACAGACATCTGTTGATATGAAGAACCCAATCAAATTGATTCCATTCAAGAACAAGTGGACAAAGAAACTTGCCGGAGTAGAAAGAAAAATGTGTCTGAAAATTGCTTTCAAAATTCATCATCCTGTGAGAGTAAAAAAATAATTAAAAAAAATATGACCCTAAGAAAAAAGTAAGTCCAACCAGCTCTTTCAAACTATCGCAATCCGTTATCCAATCCTTGGATTAACACTTGTATTATGCCCATGATTTTCAATTGGTTTTACTGTCTTATAGTTATTTCCCTATTAGTATTTGTTAATTGATTTCCTAGTGATCAAGTTGAAATGTAATCTCAACTCAAATTCATCAATCAATTGAAATTAGTTGGGTTTATTATTTTAGGCTTACGGAGTCGGGTTGTAATTTTGGCTTTAGAGGCATTTATGAATACAGTTATCCATTGTATTGATTACTCCAGTTTTTCTTTATCCCTGAAGTAAAACATACAAGTCAATCCTGAGTTTAACTCGTTTAAATAACTAGTAACAATCACAGCTCAAGTCGATGAAGTTACAATTAACAGGAAAGAAATATAGAAACAGATTGAGAAGAAAAGAGAACCAAACATGGAAGAATATTGTATTAGAACGAGGACCAAACTCCACAGTTACAAGTGTGGAAAATTACCATCTGAATGATCTGATGCCCCTCTCCCTTCTCAATTCTCCTTATAAATGCAGCTAACTCTAACAATTACTGTAACTAACTTTCCCGCTCGTAATTTGTATTTCAATTCTAATTAACTCTGACATCACCTAACTAACTCTGACATCACCTAACTAACTTCACAACAGCTGGCCCTTTAATTCTGCAAATGGCATGAGCAATCCTGCTAATGTCATGATCTATTAACTGACCAGCTGAACTGATTTCTTTCCTGCTGCTAACATTTAAAACCATCTCATAACACTAGTCTATCATATTGTTAGAACGAACTCGTTTATAAACAAGCTCGATTCATTTATAAACTAGCTCAAGTTGAGCCTACGATAAACGAGCTCCATTGAGAAAAATAAGGCAAACAGAACTCCAAAGTCCAAACAGCCACTGGAGCGCAACTTAACATATATATGAACCACTAACAAAGTCTAGCTAGGCTTATAAGCTAATACTAATGAAGTATAAACTTATACATGCCAGAAAGTTATTAAATCAATACATTACATAATAATAGCATGCATCCAAATATAAGTATTAAATACAAATTCTCTTTTCAGATTGTGAAATAGAGTTGCGGACTAAATTCAGCTCATGAAGAACATTTGTGATACTCATTCGAGCTTGAGGCGACTCCACGGAGCACGCAACTCCAATTTTTATGGTCTCAGCGATTCCACAGAGCATGCAACTCCAATTTTTATAGTTGAAACCAGGCACTCCGTTATGTTTGCACGTATTTGGCTGGCTCCCACAATTTATTTCCACTGCTTCGGTAGCTTCTTCATTCTCTTTGAGAATTAATGGATCCACAATATCTCTCACATGATCCGCCAATGCCATGCTTGCAAAATTATGAAGATTAAGGCCTTCATTGAACATTTCATCAGTAGGCCTCTTCCCTGTCATCATCTCTAACAGCATGATCCCAAAACTATAGATGTCTCCATTTGTAGAAGTCTCACTTCCAATACCATATTCTGCCATACATAAAAACAGTACACTAAAAGAAGCAAAATATCTAAGAATATAGACTAAATGGCTCTGACATTTGAATCATTAGACTTTACATACCTGGAGCTGCGTATCCAATAGTTCCTCTCAATCCAATTGAACTGGATTGAGTTGCGTCTGTAGGTGGGGGGTGTAGAAATTTTGCTAGCCCAAAATCTCCAATGTGAGCTACCATGTCTTTGTCGAGTAGAATGTTGCTTGGCTTTAGATCGCAATGAATGATGGGATGTTCACACTGGTGATGAAGATAATCAAGTGCACATGCCACATCTATGGCAATATTTATTCTTTGGAGAAGGTTGAGTCTACGCGGCTCACTTTGTGCACTTTGATTTGGATGCAGCCACCATTCTAGACTCTCATTGGGCATGAAGTCGCACACTAAGGCTTTGAAGTCATTACCCTGAAAATCAACACTGGAGCAACAAGTTATGATCTTTACAAGATTCCGGTGTCGAACATTTCTCAAGGCTTCACACTCGATCATGAAACTCTTGGAAGCTCCTCTAGATTGAAGATTTAAAACTTTGACAGCAACAACCACTTCGTCAAGAATTCCTTTATAGACAGAACCAAAACTACCCCTGCCAACCAAATTTTCTAAAGAGAACCCATCAGTTGCTTTGAGAAGCATTTCATAGGATACTCTTAAGAATGGTTCCTTCAACAATGGTCCAGATGACTTCACTTTTCTTGTTACTTTAAGCCGACAAATCAAGAAACAGGAAATTATAGTTACACACAAAAGTGTGCATATAATGGAGATCATAATTATGAGTACATGAGACCTTCCTCGTCGTTTCTTGGATTCTTCAGTGAGGCATTTGGGTAGATGAAGTTTAGGCAATCCCCCACAAAGCTTATTGTTCCCAACAAGTGATATTGCACTTTGATTTGCAAAAATTCCTCCCATTGGCACCTCGCCCTCGAAATTGTTAAATGATAAATTCAGAAACTTCACGGAGAATTGCTCAAAAAATCTAGGAATTTTTCCTGACAAGTTGTTATGGGAAAGATCAAGGTTTATGATACCTTTTAATGATATCAACGACGATGGTATCAAACCTTGAAAGGTATTTTCCTGAAGGAACAGATTTTCAAGGCTAGTGCAACTACCAAGGCTACTTGGAATCTCACTAGACAAGTCATTCTCAGACACATCCAGTGACCCTAAGCTCTTAAGGTTGCCAACCTCTAATGGCAATGATCCAACCAAATGATTTCGGGAAAGATTAAGGGCAATTGATAAAGCCGAGAGATTAAATATTTGTTTGGGAATGGGGCCACTGAGGTTATTTTCAGAAAGTTGTAACAGTAACAATCTCTGGCAATCTCCGAGACTTGTGGGAATGATCCCCTCAAATCGGTTCATCTCCATGCGGAGTTCAAGCAACATGGATAGTTTTCCAATAGAATCTGGAATTGAACCTGAAAACTTATTTCTTTGTAAATACAGCCTTTCTATTTTTCGAAGATTGCCCATGGTTGTGGGAATTCTGCCTGTGAATTGATTATCACTTAGATCCAACGTGGTTAAGCCCACAAGATTACCTATTGTTGAAGGGAGACCTCCGTATAGTTGATTTTTTGCCAAATTTAGATAGAAGAAATGGGTCGATTTGTTGGCCACAAAATTTGGTAGCGGACCCCTTAATTGGTTAGCCTCTAGATACATAAACAAGAAGTTGGTCCAATTGGCCATAGACCCAATAAAATTCATTTCATCCAGCTCCCCACTTCCAAAATTATTCATGGCCAGAAAAATAGACTTTATGTACTTTAGGACCCCAAAATCAATTGATATTTTTCCACTCAAATTGTTATTCGTCATTTCAAGTATTTGTAGGCTTGAACAATTTAAGAGTGAGGCTGGGAGAGACCCGGTAAACTGATTATTATTTATATGAAGAGACATAAGAAGAGGAAGCATCAAACCTATGTTGGGTTGAAGACTCCCTTGTAATTGATTGTACGACAAAGATAAATAGCCCAGAGAGGAAAGATTATAGAGTGAAGGAGGAATAATACCAGACAAGTTATTGTAATCCAAAGCAAAGAAATTCAGGGATTTCAACCGACCGATAGAATCTGGAATTCTCCCCACAAATAGATTCTGAACAGCAGATATCTCTTCAAGTGATGTAAGATTTCCAAGGAAAGGTGGGATTGCTCCTGTTAGATTGTTGGCGAAAATCAGAAGAGATTTAAGCTTTGTCAAAGCACTAAGCTCTTCCGGTAGTTCGCCAACTAGCATATTTTGACCAACAGCAAGCTGAATGAGTTTAGTGCAGTGTGATATGCTGGCAGGAATTTTTCCTTCAAGGTAGTTAAGGTTAAGGTTAACAACTTTCAGCCTCGACAAGTGACTGATTTGAGGAGGAATTTCACCATATAAAGAGTTGTCGTTGATCTGTAGAATGCTAAGGAAGCTTAGATTTCCCACGTACGGAGACAATGTACCTGTTGTTAAGTAAACTTGTTACTATATAGAATTGTCTAGCTACATACATAGCTCATGAATATGTTAATTGTGCGAGTTTATGGTACATGCATGTGATTAATTAGGTACATGATATTTTATGTTTGCAAGTTCAAGTATGTCATTATTAATAGAGCATTAGAAGTATCTTATATATACCCTGTAAAAGGCCTTGTACTTGCAACATTCAAGTTGAAGAGAAACATTTTTTTTCCTATATCTCAACTTTCTCTCTAAATTAAATCATTTCATATTTTCAACAGTACCTGCCAAGCCTCTGGAAAGAAATTCTAAGATTGTGACTCTTTGGCGGTGACGACGACCACATGTAACACCTTCCCACAGGCAGAAATGGATCGAATCATTCCACGAACTCAGAGCTCCTTGCGGATCTTGTATAATTGAGCGCTTGAAGGCCAGCAGTGCTTGACGGTCTGTTTCATTTCCACGAAATGTTGCGTGGATCGTGCCCACACTAAAAAAGGAGATGGTTAAAAACAGGCATACTATTACATCTTCAAGATGACTCATTGTGAAAAACGTATACTTTTAATTAATTTTTCTTGATGTGGTCGGCCTTTGGATTCCAGTATATATATAAATACAATAGGGATGGCGAGATGGTAATATACTAACCAGTCTCAATAAGAAGATCGAGATTGATTAAGCACAATGAGAAAGGAAGAAGTTGACTTGGGTCAACTAATAAAGAAGCGTGTACTGCTTTGCTAACTATTAATACAAAATTCTTTATTAAAATAGACTTGATGCTTGATTTTATGTTTAGGCGTTGTGCATATAAATTTGTCTAAAAAAATTATAGATAAATTGATAGGTAGCAACTCTTCTCGACTTGGAGTCATATATCCTATTAATTAATTAATTGAACAAAGACTGGGGTCTTCATGGCTCATGCTACGTAAGTCTATTTATTTATTTTTAAATACATATTTTATCGAGTTTTGAGTTTTAATTTGAGACGAGAGAAAGTATCACCTCGACTCAGTGTTTTGTAATTCGATTCATTTACTAATGAAGATTAATATTATTAGATAACTTTATACCTTGAGGTTTATTTTATTAAGTAAATATATTACGATATTATTATTTTTAAAGTCATTTGATATCTTATTATACTTTCTAGCAGCGGTCTGTAAAGGAAAGTACCATTTCTTTTATCATTTACAAATAAAACTATAGTGTTTTTCTTAGAGGCCGGCACCTTACCTTGGCTAAGGGCTAAAGGTGATGGTTGGCTCAAAATTTCCTCTCATGCGTTTGGTTTTCACACCATATTAATCAACTCTTTCAAACTAGATTAATATTTAATTTTATTATACACTCGATCTCAACCTTAAAGTCAATTAAATGCACTTGATTAGTACATGATTTTGTGCACTATTCAGATATTATTAATTATGCTAATTAAGCTCAAGACATATATACAGCTGTCCAGGTGGTCCCGCAAATTAATTAATATATATGTTGAAGAATTTCCTCGCAGCGAGGGAAAAAGAAAAAAAATCTCCGACCACCGGGATTAGAAAATTATGAAAACTGTTATTAATCGGTCGTGTCTTAATTCTCTATCATTCATTTTTTTCATGGTGGTGAGTTATCCGCAAATTGTCCCTTTGGATACGCTGTATACGGTTAATCAAATCATTGTTAAAATATGTTATAAATTGTGGAAGTAAATTAAGTGGCCGGACCTTTATTTATTTGAGTTGCAATCCATCGCTAAGGAGTCATAGTTGGAAACTGGCCAGAAAAATATAGTTGGACCACTTCGGCTCCCGATCTTGAGTGGGCCCCTGAGGTTGTGGGCCAAAATATTGGGTCATTATCATGGTGGAAAACTAACAAGAAAAACAAGTATATAGTCGGTCCACTTCCGCGTCGGATCTTGAGCTGGCCTATGAGGTTGTGAGCCTAAATGTTGGGTCATTATCATGGTGGAAAACTAACAAGAAAAACAAGTGTATAGTCGGTCCACTTTCGCGTCGGATCTTGAGTTGGCCGCTGAGGTTGTGGGCCTAAATGTTGAGTTATTATTATGGTAGAAAAGTAAAAAGAAAAACAAGTATATAGTCAGTCCACTTCCGTGTTGGATCTTGAGTTGGCCCTGAGGTTGTGGTCCTAAATGTTGGGTCATTATCATGGTGGAAAACTAACAAGAAAAACAAGTGTATAGTCGGTTCACTTCCGCGTAGGATCTTGATTTGGCCCCTGAGGTTGTGGGCCTAAATGTTGGGTCATTATCATGGTGGAAAACTAGCAAGAAAAACAAGTGTATAGTCGGTCCACTTTCGCGTCGGATCTTGAGTTGACCCCTGAGGTTGTGGGCCTAAATGTTGAGTCATTATCATGGTAGAAAAGTAAAAAGAAAAACAAGTGTATAGTCGGTCAATTTCCGCGTTGGATCTTGAGTTGGCCCCCCTGAGATTGTGGGCCTAAATGTTGGGTCATTATCATGGTGGAAAACTAGCAAGAAAAACAAGTGTATAGTCCGTTCACTTGGGCATCGGATCTTAAGTGGGTCCTTGAGGTTGTGGGCCTAAATGTTGGGTCATGGGCCATGTCAACGGGCCTTCGGATCCATATCCTAACATTAATTCGAACAAATTACTAGAACTCGAGCTTTTAATTGTTGTAAGGTAAGATTTTAAAGTGAAATTGATTGATAGATTTCGGGATCCTATGAGCAACATCAGTCACTTTGGTGCACTCATAAAATTTCATATGCAAAAGAATAAGTATAAGTACACAAACACCAATCGCAAAATTGATCTTGAACAATAAAAAATGGAGTTTTACATTAAAATTCGTGTTATACTCCACTTTTTAACGGTTAAGATGGATGTAATAGTTGGATGTTGTGTATGTAGACAACGAACGATTACTTCCCTTGCTATGCAATTATTGCCTCTTAAATTGTCTCTCGTATCACTGGCTCCATTTCATTTGTGATCTCTTGCAATATCAAACGGATTAGAAAGAGTATTATAATTCATGCAGACTGTTGTTGTATACGACTGACAAATTTGTGTCAGCATTAAATAACAACGAATGTATTTACATGAGACAGATAGAAATAAAGAAGTGACACTCGTCACTATTTTATCTTATGGCTTATAGTTTCATATTAATTGCAACACACATTTGTCATGAATTAGTCGACATATAAACCAGTTTCCCCAAATAATGTCAATGTTGTCGTATGTATAACTTTATCATGAACAACATCAAAGAAACTCTTACTAATAAATCCATATTTATCCACATATTTTTAAACAATTGTCACTTGTTAATTCTCTATTTTAAAAGGTTGCCAACATCTAACGATGGAGATCCATGCCAATGGTTCAGAGAAAAATTATACAAGATTGATGGTTGTTTGAGAAGGGGGGTCACAATGGTTCTATTGAGAAAGTTGTAATTAATAGTATCAATCTTTGGCAATATCAAAGACTTTTGGGAATGATACCCTCTAATTGGTTCATCTGCATTGGTAGCTTAATTATCAACAATAGATAGCCTTCTGGAATTGCAACTGATTTTATTTTATTTCTCCTATTATTTCCTTTGCTAGTAGAAATTGTGCCTGTGACTTAATTGTCCCACAAAGTTCCCCAGTAGCATAACTAATTATAAACAAGACATTTAGTCTGGCTACATACACTAATCATTCATTACAAAGTTGTATACACACACTCACAGACAATTCAAGTACAAGTCGTACAACGGAAATAATAAACTCAAAGAGAAACTTACTGTCCAAATCTTACTAAATGCACAGCTTCAAGTATAACCTGCTCAAACTTCAGTCTCTAAATTCTGAAAATGTTTAACCACATGAAACATTACGGTGCTGTAAAATAGTGTTTGCGGATTAAATTAAGCTCGCGTAAAGCAGTTTTGATACTCATTCGAGCTTGCGGTGTCTCCATGGAGCATGCAACTCCAATATTTGTAGCTGAAATCATGCACTCTGTTATGTCTGTACGTGTTAGGCCCTTTCTAATTTTTTTCGCCGCTTCTGTTGTCTCATCATTATCTTCAAAAATTAACGGATCCACAATGTCTTCCACACGCTCTGGCAGTGCCATCCTTGCAAAATTATGAAGATTAAGGCCTTCCTTAAACATGTCATCGGTAGGTCTCTTCCCTGTTATAACTTCTAGCAACAAGATCCCGAAACTGTAGACATCTCCATTTGTAGAAATCTCGCTTCCAATACCATACTCTGCCATTAATAAGACATATATCAAGTGTAAGAACTTGTAGGCTATGTTTGTTAACAAATTTTAGTTGAATGGAATTCGACTATTTCTAAGCCTTTTTTATTCTTGAACTAGTCCTAAGAGGATAATATTGTGGACTTTTTTTTAAGATCATTTATGAGGGAATATATAATCCCAAGGAGAAAGGTGGGATTAAATAGTACCCTTTTTGAGGTATCAAATGGATATAGGAGTAAAATTGTAGTTCATGGGTTGACATCATAGGACTAATACAAGGATAAAAAAGTGTTTGATGAGCATAAATATTTTGAAGTTGTACAATTCCATGTATCACTATTGCAAAAAAAACATAGCTCTAAAAGCATAAACTCATCACTCATATGCTGAAATATAATTATAGAAATCCAAGTGCATACCTGGAGCTGCATATCCAATAGTTCCGCGTAGTCCAATTGAACTGCTTTGAGTTGCATCAGAAAGTTCAGGATGAAGAAATTTCGCTATCCCAAAATCTCCAACATGAGCAACCATATCACCGTCAAGTAGAATGTTACTTGGTTTTAGATCACAATGTACGATTGGTTTTTCACAGTAGTAATGAAGATATTCAAGTGCAGAAGCCACATCTGTGACAATATCTATTCTTTGAAGAAGCCCAAGTCTATGGAGCCCATCTTTCTCATTTTTCGTCTCTGGACTCGAATGTAACCACTTGTCTAGATTCCCATTAGGCATGAAGTCGTAAACCAAGGCTTTGAAGTCATTACCTTGGAAATCAACACCGGAGCAAGAACTAATGATCTTCAATATATTCCGGTGTCTAACACTTCTCAAGGCTTCACACTCGTTCATAAAACTTTTCGAAACTCCTTGAGATTGAAGGTTTAGTACTTTAACAGCAACATCCACTTCAAGAATTCCTTTGTAAACAATCCCGAAACTACCCCTGCCTAGGACATTCTCTAAAGAGAACCCATTAGTTGCTGTAAGTAGCTCTCCATAAGACACTCTTAAGAATGGTTCCTTCTGCAATTGTCCATGTGACTTTATTTTTCTTGCTTGTTTACGTCGACAAAAGAAGAACCACATCACTGTAGTTACAGATAGAAGTGTGCATATAGTGGAGATCACAATTATAACTGCCCGAGTCCTTCCTCGATGTCTGTTTGATTCTTTGGTCAAGCATTTGTGTAGGTGCAGTTCAGGAATTCCCCCACAAAGCTTATTGTTCCCAACAACTAATATTGCAGTTTGGTTTGCAAAAACTCCTCTCATTGGTACCTCACCATCAAAATTGTTGAAAGATAAATCTAGGTACGTCATGTTGAGTTCCTCAAAAAAATTTGGAATTTTTCCAGACAAGTTGTTATGAGAAAGATCAAGGTTTGTGAGACCTTTTAAAGAGCTCAATGATGACGGAATAGAACCCTGAAAATTATTTTCCTGAAGGAATAGATTTTCAAGGCTACTGAAACTACGAAGACCACTAGGAATTTCACCAGATAAATCATTCCTAGACAAATCCAAAGTCCCCAAGTTTTTAAGGCTGCCACCATCTAACAGTAAAGATCCATTCAAATGATTCACAGACAAATTCAGTAAAATCGATAGGGCTGGAAGTCTAAATAGTTGTTTGGGAATGGAGCCACTAAGGTTATTTTGAGAAATTTCCAAGAACAACAGACTTTTGCAATTTCCAATACTTTCAGGAATAATGTCTTCTAATCTGTTCATATTCATGTAGAGTTCAATCAACAATGACATATTCCCAATAGAAATTGGAATTGCTCCTGAAAAATTATTCCTGTAAAGATGTAATCTTTGTAGTTTTGCAAGATTGCCTATATTAGAGGGAATAGTTCCTGTGAATTGATTATCAAATAAAGCCAACGTGGTTAGGCCTACAGGATTGCCTATGGTTGAGGGGACTCTTCCGTATAATTGATTCTCTCCAAAATCAAGAAATATGAGTTCAGATGAAAGGTTGCCCACAAAATTTGGTAATGACCCTCTTAATTTGTTAGCCTCAACGGTAAGAAATTTCAATTTGCTGCAATTAGCTGCAGAACCAATGAAATTCATTTCATCAGTTTCGCCGCTTCCCAAATTATTTTCTTGCAAATTTATGAACGTTATATTCTCTAGACGTCCAAAATCAATAACTAATTTCCCATCAAAATTGTTATTACTCAGTTGAAATATTTTCAGATTTGAACAATTTGAAAAAGAAACCGGAATGGATCCTGTAAACTGATTATTTGTCAGTTGAATGTGTTGAAGATGAGGAAACATAGAGCCTATGCTAGATGGAAGAGTACCTTGTAGTGGATTTTCATCCATAGTTAAATTAGTCAGTAAGGAGAGATTATAAAGTGAAGCAGGGATCATACCACTCAAGTTATTGAAACCCAATTTAAGAATGTTTAGGTTAGTCAACTGACCGATAGAATCTGGAATGCTGCCTGAAAATAGATTTTCTGCAACGCTTACAGTTTGCAGCAACGTCATATTTACAAGGAAATGAGGGATCGGTCCAGTGAGCTTGTTATGGTCAATTATAAGAACTGCGAGCCCTGACAATGCACTAAGCTCATTAGGAATTTTGCCAGAAAGGTTATTGTGAGAAACTCCGAGGATTGTGAGGTTGGAGCAACGGGATATGTTGGCTGGAAGTTCTCCTTCAAAATTATTGTTGTCCAGGTTAAGAGCTCTTAGCCTGAACAAGTTACCAAGTTGAGGAGGAATTTCGCCATACAAAGAGTTGTTTAGTATCTGTAGAACCCGAAGGAAGCTCAGATTTCCCACAAACGGAGACAATGAGCCGGCCAAGCCTTTAGCTATTATGTCTAATCTGGTTACTCTTTGATGACGACGGCCACATCTAACACCTTCCCACTGGCAGAAATGAATTGAATCATTCCACGAGCTCAGAGCCCCTTGTGGGTCTTGCAAAATGGAACTTTTGAAGGCCAGCAGTGCCAGACGATCGGTGTCATTTCCTTGGAATGTTGCATGAATTTTGTGGATAGTGCTAAACAAGGAGATGCTTAAAAGAACACGTACTACTAAATCTTGAACAGGAATCATAGTGAACAATATACCATCAAAAGTATAAAAGTTTTCACTTGTGTTGGTGCTTCTTTTTGATGTAGTCTATGTTGATGAACCGTTCCTTTTAACAATTAAAGGGGAGGTTTTCTTTTAAGTGCAAGTTATTTACTCAACCACTAAATTATTATTCATACGTTAGAGCTAGACCTAGCAAAATTAGTTCGGACTCACGGGCTGGGCCGGGTAGTATGTCAAAAAATGGGTTTTGCACTTTAATTTTTTAGTCCATAAAAACTTGGGTCATTTTGGCTTGGCCCAAAGTGGCTTAGCTCAGTCCAGTCCGCGGGCCAATTTTTTTTCTTTTTAGTAAAATCAATTTTAAAAGAAATTAAAGTTATTAGATATTTTTTTATAGTTAAAAATAAGACTATTTTTTAGTCAATCTATATCTCTAATTTTAAAACGGAGGAAGTACATGATGAAATGTTATAGCATAGGATAATTGCTATCGCAAGTCTACAGCGTAGCTAATTTTCTATTACATTCTTGGATGTACATGCAGAAATCAACTATCTTGGGCAGTTGAGCCATCCTAATCTTGTGAGATTGATTGGTTACTGTTTAGAGGATGATCATAGACTTTTGGTATATGAATTTATGCCAAAGGGGAACATGGAGAATCATTCGTTCAAGACTGCCACTTTTATGTTGCAACTATTTTCTATTCATAGACTAATTGTCCTTACGTTTGCATGTGATTAAGACGTCAGATTTCTTGTGAAAGGAGGGTCATACTTCCAGCCACTTTCTTGGGGCCTTCGAATGAGAGTTGCTCTTGGTGCAGCTAGGGGACTGGGCTTTCTCCTTGGTGCTGAGACCAAGGTTATATATTGGAACTTCAAGACTTGTAATATCGTGTTGATATAGTCTGTGTTGATGAACCATTCCTTTTAATAATTAAAGGGGAGGTTTTCGTTTAGTGCAAGTTATTTCCTTAACCACTAAATTATTATTCATACGCCAGAGCAACTAACTAGTAAAGAAAGAAATGGTGATGTAGGTAGATGCACCCATTATTTCCTCATTTAAGAATATGACAGGAAGAGCTGCCTTCTAATAATCAATGGAGGCAAATTTTTGAAAAAAATACACAAAAAACGAACGGCTGATTCTGGAAATAGCAAGGGATATTCCATAATATGAGACAAGAAGAAAAAGCCAGATGTCATTTTATGTTGGGTCTATGATTGATGATTTATTAGTGTTCAAACTTTAAACATTGTAGCCATCGAATTATTTGGGATCTCCGAGAGAGTCAAAATGGACTCCCCGGATTTGCTTTATATTCTTTGGCTTAAATATAAGTTACCGCCCGGTCTTTCTCATTTCGGTACCGATCTTTGAATTATTACAATCAGTTTATTAAATTATCAATTTTTTCAACTTTGGTTCGATTGAGTGTCACCTCATAAATTAATTATCAACTATTTCTTTCATATTTATCAACTATTTGAGGGCAAATATTTCAAATCATCTTTTATCTATTCACTCCGTTTTTTTTAATTGACGTCTTAGAAAAATAAAATAAAATATAAGAAATACAATTAATGTTTTATCTGATTGATTAAATGAGTGTAAAATCATAATATTATCCCAA
Organism: Hedera helix; assembly: GCA_947179155.2. Taxonomy (NCBI): domain Eukaryota; kingdom Viridiplantae; phylum Streptophyta; class Magnoliopsida; order Apiales; family Araliaceae; genus Hedera; species Hedera helix. Next base: position 37,704,556 of record OX359278.1, read on the forward strand.
AATTCATTGTAAAAGATTAAAAATAAACAAATTAACATTTAATGTAGAGATAAGATGGTAAACAAAGTCTTTAGTGCTTCTTTAAAATTTATAAACGATAAATAAAAAAGAACAAATTTCACTATCTTAGAAGACAAAAAAAATAAAAAATGGAGAGAGTAAGTAACTTAATAAAATCATTAAAGCCAAGGAAATGATTTTGACGATTACTGGTGTGAATGCACTAGTTATTTCCTCAACCACAAATTACGACTAGCAAACAACTCAAGAATTGTCCATTTTAATAATTAATGGTGAGTTATTGCTCACGGTGCATCCGTGCATGTAACTAGTCTTGAAAGAAACGGTCATGCACTTAATTGTTGATAACAAATAAACAGTTGTGAGTGTAGATGCAGTCATTTTTCCTCAACCACGTGTAGATGCAGTCATTTTTCCTCAACCACAAATCACCATTCAGAATATGGCAGGAAGAGCTGTCCCGTTTAATAATCAATGGAGAGGTCCCTAGTTCGGTAGTCCCCTAGGTATGTTTAAACGTTAAGATATAGTTAATGGTGTAATCGAATATTAAGCTATTTATATTTGATTTATAAAATTTATCGAGTATGAAATAAGGTTTGATTGAAGTTCGTTTAGCTATAGAGTCTCATGCCCGAGCAGTTTGAACTTTTTGAGCGAATATGATCCGAATATCAATAGAGAATTATAATTTAAAGATATTCGAGTAATTTATCTAATTTTAAACTTTAATTATATTTGAATCGTTTATATTTCGAGTTGAGGTCGAATCGAACTTTTAGTCGAGTAAGTACGAATCGAGCTCGAACCGTTTAGTTCATTTTACAGCATTAGATATACTACAATAATAGTACTCCCTTTTAAATAATAAAATTATTATTAATTTTTAAAAATTAATTTGATATATTTTTAAATTTAAAATTAAGATAATTTATTATAAAAAATAAAAAAAACTTTATACTGAGTAGTACTTTTGAGATATTTTAGAATATTTATCATTATATTGATTATAATTAAAGAATTCATGTCAATTTTAATTTTGAAAATATCTTTAATTAACTTTAAAAAATTAATAATAATTTTATATATGCACAATAAAAAGCATATGTGATTGACCTCAGAGATGGACACAAAATGTATGCAGTGGGGACTTTGATACAATATATAAGTAAGAAAAAAATACAAAAAGTTTATATTATAACTTTAACATAATACAGCGATAATTATATAAATAAATAGGGAAAATTACACTTTTTAATATATTTTTAAAAAAAAATACAATAAAAGTGTATCCAAAAAATATTTACATAATTAATAAATGTTCAATATTTTATTTACAAAATTAATGCATTACTCACTTTATCCCTTATAATAAATTACTTTTCAAAATTCAAATTTCAAACACCCACCCACCTACCCACCTACCCTCCTTCTCTCTATTTACTCTCATCCCGTCCCATCCTGAGACCTGAGTTCTTTGCCCACTTTTAAAATTCTTTTATTATTTTCTCTTTCCTCCTAGTTGTTACACATTCGCCTTTATCCTTGCCCACCATTATTTTGGGTCTCCTCCTTCTCTCTAAGCTTTCTCTGTTCTTCATCTTCCACACCCGCCTTTATCCTTGACCCAAGAAGTGAACCTTTGTAAAATATATGTGGTTATGTCTCTTGGATTATTCCAATCCCAAATCCTAATCACCCTCCTTTTTCTGGTAAATGTCTTCATTAAGAAGAGAAATCCGAAGCACATGTCGGTGATTTTCACGGTTGAAATGCAATTTTGTCTTAATACAGTTGGTAACCAAACCTTCATACCGAGGTAACCAAACCTTCATATCAAGGTAACCAAAACGGTGCTCTGTTTTTAAAACACAATCTGCAGGTTTCTGAAGGTAACCAAACACTAGTATGGAGGTAACCAATTCTTAAATGTATGGATACCTTTTGTATTAAATGTTGGTTTCCTTTGTTTTAAGGTTGGATATCTTTTGTATTAGGGGTTTGGTTACCTGTGTATTAAGAGTTAGTTACCTGTGTATTTAAGGTTTGGTTACCTCTGTATTAAGGGTTGGTTACCTTTTGTATTAAGGTTGGTTACCTTTGTAGTAAGGTTTAGTTACTTTTGTATTATGAGTTGGTTACCCTCCTTCTTAAATCTTTTTCCATTACGACGACACAGCCACCGCTGTCCACCGTTTCCCAGCCCTCCCTAAAGCCACCAGTGAGCTTCTCATCGGCTTCCTGAATGCGTAGTAATTAATTTTTTCGGACAGTAAATCCAGGTAACCAAACATTAGTATGGAGGTAACTAATTCCTGAATGTGTAGTAACTAATTTTTACGTGCAGTAACTATAGGTAACCAAACACAGTCAGTAACCAAACCTTCATATCAAGGTAACCAAACCTTCATATCAAGGTAACCAAAATCTTAGGTTACCAATTTATTTTTGAAAGTGATGCAGTTGGTAGCCAAACCTTCATGCAGTTGGTTGCCAAACCTTCAGACCAAAGTAACCAATTCAGTTTTATTAGGTTACAAATTTATTTTTAATGTGATGCAGTTGGGATGATGAAGATAATGATGAATGTGAGACGGTGGAGGAGGATGATGAAGGGAAGACGGAGATTCGCGGCGGCGTAGGTGGTGACGAAGATGGTGAGGAGACGGCGGAAAAATATGATGAAGAAGATAAAGATGGTGAAGAGGCGGCGGAGGCGGTGATTTTGCAAGTTGTTTTTCATTCTTTTTTATTTGAATTTTGTATTATGAATTTATTTTTGTTGTTAGATCCCAAAGTTGCTGCAGTTATGGAGGGATTTGTTTAGTTTGATCATTTTGTTTGGTTTTGAAAATAATGGTAACTACCGGATATGACAGTATCCCCTTATTTTAAGGGTTTTAAAGATGTGTGGTGTAATTAATTTTTTCTAGTTATACTCTTTTTTGTAAATATTTTATTTGTACACTAATCTTGTAATTTGTTACTAATTGTTGTATATTACTGTAAAGAACCCAAATAAATATCGTATGTAATACAGTGGCGTAAAACTACAACAAAGTTATAAATTCCTAAATAAAGTGAGGACCAATTAAGCTTATATAAAATGGGCTAACTATTTTCACGTAGGTAAAAGCCTACATGAATATTGGACAATATATAAATCTACTGAGACCCATGCATGACCAAAAAATTGCATAGGCCGAAGAAAGGGGGGAAATTAGTAGGGACGATGACCCACTTGAAGGATCCGGCTCCTTTGGAATGTTTAGAGCTTAGATTTCTCAAAATCTTAATCATTCATTTAAAATCTAGGAATAAAATTGTTCCGCGTCACCAAAATATATCCATACGACCAAAACGATGGCGCAAAATATAAAGAATTAGTGTTACGTTTAAATTATATATATAAATGTGATAATAGAATGATTCATTCTCATTAAATAAAAAAAAACGTGTTTGATATTCCATTAGAATAGAATAAATTATTTTTATTCCTATCAAATTTATAAATTTTATTCTTTGAAGATGGTATGAATAACTTATTCTAGTTGGAATAGAATAAATTATTCTCCCCTCCATTTTATTCATTTCCTGTATTTTATTTATTTATTTATTTCATTCTTTTAATTCAAACGTAACGTAAAAGATTAATTTTAACGGTTGCCAAATCATTAATCGAGAAAAACGTCTCAACATTTTTAATTAACTCAAAAATTAAGGCACGCAAAATTTTGTTATGATGAATATTTTTGTCAATAATTAGTGATTAGAATGATAAGAATATCCTAGTATGACACGCGAAGGATGATACAAAGGTATAGTGATGATGCACCATGCATGAAGTATACATACACAAAGGGAAAAGGCAGCGTAGCCATGGTAAGACATGGGCAAGCTGTTTTTCGATAAATTAATTCACCATGTGTATCCATATCTATAGGTAGGGACAGAGAGGGGGAGAGTTTTGGGTTGGGAGAGATGGGTTTTTTTATTTATTACGGACAGTAGTCAATCTATAAAATATTAATGGCCAATTACGGACAATATATATGAGCTCGGCGGTAAGGGAAAAAAAGGGTAATTGGCCTATAAGTATTAAATGCTTGGATCCTATTGAAATATTTTTATTCCTTCATATCTGCCCAAAAAGTGTTACGGATGGCCCACTTGCCCAGGTTGCACTTTGTGAATTTACCCGTCATTTTTTTTTTATCTATTTATAATATAATTAAATAGCCAATTTAGTTCATCATTTTTTTTTTGTTTGATTCATCCCCTTTGTTTTTGGACCTTTAACTTTTTCTTCATTAAATTAATTTTTATTATTTATCAATTTAAATCAAAAATTAAAATTAATATCGTAATTTTATAAGAAAACAAGAATTCGTAATATAATTTTATAAGAAAATAATCAAAATAAAATCATCTTATCCATTATTAATTGATTTCTTTTATTCATATATATATATATATATATATATATATATATATATATATTAATACAAGTTTAAATAAAATTATATTATCACTTAGATAATAGAGTTTGAGATAAATCAAAAAAAAAAAGTTATGATAAAAATCATCTATCTAACTTAAATTTGTCACTATTATTAAAATATAAATATAATTATCGTTTTGAGTATAAAAAAAGGTTTAATCATTATTTAGATAATATAAATGTTATTATTATTATTAAGATAAAAATATAATATTCTAATGGACCATATGATTCAATTATTAATTAAAAAATAAAATTTAATTACACTATCCAATAAAAATAAGTAAAAATAAATTTCAAAACATCAATAATATTATAATTGTCAACAATCCTATATCATCTTACCTAATATTCATTTGTTATCATTATTAAATAAAGTTTTATTACAACTTAAATAACGTAGTTTTAAAAGAAGAAAAAAATCAAAATAATCGTCTTACCTATTTTGAATTTGTTGCTCTTGATTAAATATGAGGGTAACTATATTTAAGTATAAGTAAAATCTCATTATAAATTAAATAATATAATTTTAGAGTGCCTAATAAATACAATAATATATTCAAGAATAAGTAAAATTTTATTATAAATTAAATAATATAATTTTATGAGTGCCTAATAAATGCAATAATATATTCGCACAAAAAAATTAATAAAATATTTATAATATCGTAACTTTATAATAAGACCAACTACTTTGCATGAGGTATAGATGGTAAAAGTATTATATATTTATACTTTAACTAAATAGGCAATTTAATTCAACCTCATTTTTTGGGTCTTCTTGTTATTGTTAGCAAAAATTACTTATCCTAAAGTATTATTTCTCATACTTTTAGTCAAAAATTACTTTCTTACATTAGGTCAACAACTAACCGATCTACATATACATATATATTATTGAGAAATCAAATTTATTAGTAATAAACACCTCGCTGATCATCAATCTCTCCGTCAATTTGATATGCTATATATCTAAATTTATTGCACCACGCTTTCAATAACTTGATATGTTATAATATTTAAAAATTTAATCACCACAATTGCTCGATTTATTGCTAAAGATAACATATGGTATTTATATAGTATATAATTGAGTTTTATTGTTAAATAAAATATTATATTATACTATCTTGCATTGATTGCAGGCTACACAAACACGAAAGAGATCTCAAAATATTTTAAACTAAAAGTAAAAATGTTCATGTTTAATGCATAATTGTTAGTACAATTTGTTTTTATTTTAAAATAAAAAAAATCTGAATATAGATAACTCAAAAAACATTAAAAAAAATCTAAACATAAAAAAAAAATATGTACAAAAAATTAACTTAAAGAATAAAAAATTTAAAGAAATAATTTATCATTAAAAATAAATAAATAATATATAAATTTTGAAAAAAATTCCAAACTATTAGCATGTAAAAAATAAAATATTCTGTTAAGTCAATAGTAATATTATTTATTCTATTGAAAATAATATATAAAAAAACATTAATAAAAAATAAGTATAAAATTTAAGAAGAAAAAATAAGATCTCGTGTTTCACACAAGATATAACGCTAGTTATGCATAATAGTTTTTCTTCTTCTTCTTTTGGTAAATATTATGCATTGCAGTTGATTTGATTACTCTGGCGTATTTCATGCTTAGTAGGTAATATGTAGTCTGCTTTGTACAAAAGAAATATAATTTTGTGGGCATAGTCTTCCTTTTTATTTTTTCTGGTAATAATTAAAACTTCATAAATTAAAGATAAACATACATATACACTAGCCTTACAATACAAGCCTAAATATACATTTTGTGGGCTTGCAAAGCAAGAGTTCGTTTAACCTTAATAACGGTGCAGTCCAAAAAGACAAGCCCAGTCTCCAGTTGGTTAGACCAATTATAATATTCATCATTATATTGTATAAAATTAAATAAATATATATAAATTTAAAAATATTTTAAATTAACTTCAAAAATTTAATAATAATCTTATATTTTAAAATCATGGAGTATTTAGATGGTATGCTTAGTGATTAAAAAATGGGATAAAGTTTGGGTTATCAGTGAACTGGTATTTTAACTTTACACAGGTTGAAGAAAGTTGAGATTTATGAACAAACATGGTATTATTGCTCGTTGCCATCAATAAAGTGATGCTGCCATTCAATGACCAAGCAAAAAGCTACACTCCATATATTTTTAAAAATTACTTTTTCTTTATAGTAAAAATTAGTTTAAAATTTTAAATCGTTAACAAATTAATAACAATTTAATGTCTAAATATTATTTTATATAAATTTTAATATGCATTAACAAACGTTTATAAGGAAAACTGAACTTTAAATAGTTTCGCTTCAAATTTGAATCCAAAACTGTTGAAATTGAACGGTTCACTTCGACAGTATTATAAAATATATTATATTTGTCTATATAAAAATTATAACTGTATAATACTTGTATAATAAAAGTTATTTGATATGCAATTTTCTACTATAAATAACTCGTTTTTATAAATCATCCAAATAAGTTGCCTATTTTCAAATTGTCCGATGTCAATCCATTTTGCTACATATGCTGGTTAGGGATGGGAATTTCTTTGACAAGTCACATGCAATCATAAAGTAGTAGTACTCCATAACCTTGATGATTTCTGTCGCCAAACGTGCCAAACACCCTTTCTAAAGTTTTTAGGCTCAAGTGAAAATTCACCCTTTAAACCCCAAAGTCCATGCATGAAATAAAAGGAAACATTTATCTAGGGTAAAGTAAATAATTTTACTGATAGTACCAACCCATTTTCTGTCCATTCATTCTTGATGTACATCATACAGAGTGATTTAATTCCCCTACCATGTGTATATATGCTTTTTAAATTTTGCCCCCCACACTATGGCTTTAATAATTACTTGTAAAGCTATGTTACCTTTTCTTACTTGATAAACTAAACAATTATTTTTACCTAGATATTTATTAATCAATGAATTTTGAGGGTAATAAGCTCAAAATCTATGGCTAATGAAGACAAATTAGAAAGAAATAATCAAATAATACGAAGATTTTTCTAAATGAATGTGCGAGGTTATACATATCGTTTTATGTGCAAGAGTGATAAAATTATTTTTTTTAACGCTAAACAAAAGAAGACATAGTAGTATGACTCATAAAAAACTCTTGATTTTCAAATTGAAATGGACTAACTAAACAATATAAAGGTTTTATATATAAACACATGTGCGAGTTGTACGCGTCATCACCGAGATCGATAAAATTATTTATTTTGTTACTAAACAAAATAGAATGTACCAATAACAATCATAAATATCTCTTGATTTGCAAATTGCATGGAAGAAAGTAATCCAACAATATAAAAGTTTTTCTAAGGAAATACACGTGTGAGTTATACGCATCTTGTTGGGTTCGATAGTAATAGGATTACTCTTTTTAATGTTAAAAAAAGCAAAAATGTAAAAATACGAGTCATTATCACCTCTTTGTATACAAATTAAAAGAAAATAAATTTTCTTCCTTTGATTATCCTTTTAATTTGCTAACCTCCCTATTAGGCAAATTTTAAGCCCTAAATGCATCTCATTATTTTTAATGCAGCGTGTTTGAGATTTAAAAATCACATCTGTGAACTTTAAAAATTGTATTTGAAATAAGTTGTATTTTGGGAAACAAAATACTAAAATGCATTCGGACTCCAAAGCACCAAAAGCTCTAAAGGTTCACTTATTTTGGTGTATTTGTAGTGTTTGAAAAGTGTGTTTGCCCCATTTTTAAACCTCAAACTCAGCACATCAAAAATGATATGGTGAGTTCGGAGTTTAAAAGCCGCATTCATAAGTTTAAAAAATTACGTTTGAAATAAATTACGTTTAAACTAATAGATTCTTAAATACATTTGGACTTTAAAACCCCAGAAACTAAAAGTTGTAAGCCAAACATGCACTAACCAAATTCTGGTAGCTTACCTGGACTATATATGATGAAATTTTTCACCAAAAAATAAAGTTTTTGTTTATTTAATTTGTTATATTTAAATGTGGTTGAGTTATAAATATATAATATGGTTAAATAAGGTCTAGCGATATAGTCAATTTTAATAAAATTAATTTATTCCCATGTGGTTGCTATATCAATAATTCACTACCATCAGCAATCGGTTGCTGTATATTACCTATTTTATTTTCAAAAAAGGCCGCGTATTACATAACTCAAAGTGGAGCCAAATGCGTTTCCAGCGCAGATAGTATTTGTTCTTACTTTCTCTCTCCTATCTCTATCTCTATCTCTATCATCCGCTCGCTGCAAAAAGCGTCCAATCCTTTTTCCCCCTCTCCCCAATTTCCACACACTGATTATATATATATATGTCTGTGTGTGTCTCTGTCTGTATGTATGTATAACTATTACTAACTCGTTGCGCCATAAATAACTTAAAGCCTCCCTTTCAACAATCAACCCTATCTGAATTTCTTACTTTAAGGTATGTATTAATGTTTTGTTGAAATGGGTTTAATTGATCACCGAATCTAAGTTCAGATCTGTATATAGTGAATTTATACTTATATGTTTTTATTTGATTCAACTATTTCTGTTTTGATGAGAATTGTTAGGTAAGTGTTTGTAATTTGGAGTTTGTTTTCTGTTTTGTGCTTGAAGTTTCAAAGAAGGTTGAGAATTTTTTTTGGTTTGTAGTTGAATTTGAGCTTAAAAAGGCAACAGCTGGGCCAATTGGTTTGGTTGGTGGTGAAAAAAAAAGGAAATTTTCAGAAGGTTTAGATCAGATCTAAGGCAAAGATATGTCTTTTATTGGCACACAACAGAAATGTAAGGCATGTGAGAAGACAGTTTATCCAATGGAGCTGTTGTCTGCAGATGGAATTGATTTTCACAAGTCATGCTTCAAGTGTTCTCATTGCAAAGGAACTCTCAAGGTAATCATCCTATTTAATTGCTCTTTCTTCTGTTTTGTAATATGGATTTTAATGTTTGTCCTCATCTCAAGCGTTTTTTGGTTGATTTATTCATAGTAAATTAATTGATAACACTCCATTTTCTTACAAATTGGTCAGAAAATCTTTATAATGATAATAATTTTCTGTATTTATAGAATGATAAAATTTGTGTATAATGACTTAGATCAGCTGAAGGGCACTTATTTGGTTTCACCATTGACACTGATTATTCGTACCTGCAAAATAAGATTTTCAAAGGACATTACTTAAGGTAAACCACTATGCTGCATTGAAAATGGAAGAGAATGGAGATCCCTTAGCTTCAGGAACTATTCATTTAAAGAGTTCATATTATATACGTATATCTGCAAGCTAGATTTGTTGGTATATGTGTTGTACTTTTACTCTATTGAGGTTATTATGTTCATATCTTGGAAAAGGCATAGGCTTTTTTGTTTTGATGTTGATAGTAGCTGCATTTCCATTGCAGTTTGTTGTCTCAATGCAGAGTATTTGGCTCATCGATGTTGATAGTATGGATTTTAATAGTAATGGTCCCAATGGCACCAATGGCATGGTGGAGGTATCGGTGGTAGTTGTCTAGTGTTTAATGGTGAGGGCTGTTACAGAAGTAGTGGTGGTATTCTATATGTCATGGTCTTATTGTTAGTGACAAAGACTATTGTTACATTAGCACTGCAAGTGGTGTTGGTGCGGTAATGATATGCCAGTAACCATCATGGCTGTGAGTTTTGGAAGTGTGGTGTTCTTTGTACTTTCATCTTCTTAAGTTTGAGAACTCCTTTACTCCACCACAAGGGGTGGAGAAATGGTAGAGGCCTTGAGGAATAACCTCTAGGTCACTGGTTCCAAGTCCCATACTTGCGGCCAAAGTTACCTATCAAGAAAAAAACTCACTTTCTATACAAATATTTTCTATTAATTAGTAGCTTCAAAGCCCAGTTAATGCCCGTAGGAAGATGTAAGAATCTCTATATTTTTTACCAATTGGAAACAATAAAGTTTAAAATTGAGATCTCAACTCATTGAGTACTGAGTTGATCTGGATTCTAGATTCATTTATCATTCACTAATACGGAACTATTGAGCATGTGATTCCTCTTAATTTTTTGAGCAAATCTTTTTTATTATTGTTGCCTTTACAGCTGAGCAACTACTCCTCCATGGAAGGCGTTCTGTACTGTAAGCCTCACTTTGAGCAGCTTTTCAAGGAGTCAGGAAATTTCAACAAGAACTTTCAGTCACGTATGTCTTTTCAATCTTCATAGTTATTTGGTAATTTTGTTTATATATTTATTAATTGTTTAATTTGTAACGCATTTCATTTTCTGTCAGCTGCAAAGTTAGCTGACAAGATAACCCCAGAGCTGGTAAATTCTCCCCACAAGTACTGCATGTTCCTGTATTTGACAAGTTGAAATGTTATTTTTTTATGCCACCTCATGTCATCTTTGGTTGTATGGGTTTTCAGACAAGGTCACCTAGTAAAGCTGCCGGCATGTTTTCTGGGACACAAGAAAAATGCGCTACTTGTGGTAAAACAGCTTATCCACTGGAGAAGGTATTCATCTAAAATATTTAAAGGACATGATTTACATTACAGTGTTGATGAAGTAAATGTTATGTTCTTTGTTCCCTAATCTCTATCAACATGCATTCTAGTCTTTTACAATCTGCGGTGCATGGGTAAACACAACAATGTTGTAATTTGATTAGAAGTTTATGCGTCCTGACTCTATAGATTTTACTGGTCGCCCCAATATCTTAGGATGTGAAATTTAGCCTCTATTGCTTACTAGGAATGGCGCATTTTAATCAGAACTTCTGTATAAGTAGCCTTATAGCCTATAGAAGTTTTATAATCAAAGGAGCTTATTGAAAACACATCGCTTTTCCTACGACGTTTGTGCATAAAAGCCATAATATTCTTTGAGTTGTAAAACTTGACATCTTTTGTTCGAAGTTAATTTATATTTGATGTTATATTACATAATATCACATTGGAATACCACCAAGAACTTAACAGAATATATCAATTACTCAACACAAATTTAAAATATTTTTTATCCCAAACTAGTGGGGTAGGCTGAAAATAAATCCAAATTATCCAATATGTAAATGCAAACAAAAAGGAAGAGAAAAAGAAAAATATAAAGCAAACCCTAAGAACGAGAAGTTTACTATGGTCAGTGCAGTTAGGTTTGTGGAACTAATTATGCCTTTACGTGTGCGTCGATAGGCTGGCTGCTGAAAGGGTAAAATAAAATAGTTTAAACTAAAAGAATAGAAATGAAAGGTTATAAATAGAATAAAAACATAAGCACACAAAACACACGCGAACATATATATATATATATACACATGCCCAAATCTAAGAAAAATTTCTCGAATCTATTTCAGATATTAAAACTTTCTTCAAATTGATCTCTTCAAAATCCTACTATCCTAGTCATGTTCTTAGTTATATTCTGCTCCTTCAAGTCTCTTTGTACAACTTTCTCCTTGGCCTCCCTCTTATATCTTTATTTTTACACAATATTCCTTTTCTCACTAGTGCATCTACATGGTGACGCTTGATAGAAGCAAACCTGAGATGTTCACTTATCTTATCCTTGATTGGTGTCACCCCAACCTTCTCTCAAATGTCATCGTTTCTAGTCCAATCCAATTGTATACTCATACGTCCTCCATAACATTCTCATAGCAGCAACTCTCACCTTATGCCCATGTTGCTTCTTGGTTGTGCAGGTTTCATATACCGTTGCTAGCCTCACTGTTGTCTTTTTTAAAAAATTCTTTTAACTTGGCCGATATTTTACGATTTCGTGTCAACCCTGAAGCACCACGCCATTTTAATCATCATGGTCTTCTTATGTTGCTTATATCCTCGTCACTATCTCCTCTCTTATGCAATATGGATCCCAAGTATTTAAATAAATTCTTCTTGAACACCTCTTGCCTTAACATATTCACAATGACTCTCTCTTTCTTTTTACATTGCTCAACTTAGATTTATCAATTGCGCACACTTGGATATTTTGAGATGGATTCCAAGGGATAACATCTATGAGCCAGATGAAAAACACCTTTGGAAAATTATGAAGCACTGACTCGGACATGGGACACAGACACGACACGACACGGGATACGACATTTTCCAAAAACAAAAAAAAAACAGCATACGATAAGTAGGGGACGTGTTCAATTATATATATATATGTAAATGTGTTTTCTACAATAAATAAATTTCTTTATTAATAGAGCATGATAAAAACATAAAACAAAATAATAAGAAACACAAACACCTTGCATAATAAATATCTTAAACTTACATAATAATGTCCAAACTTAAATGACATGTCTCGATGTGTCCGAACGTGTCCAAGCTTCAAAAAAGAAAAAGAAAAAAAGAGAAGTTCATGGGTGTGTGTCGGTTGTGGGTCCGAGGCATGTCGGAGCGAATTCATGCCTGACACGTGTCCTACACAGATTCGTGACCATCTAGGAATTGTTCGTGCTTCCTAGTTGGCAAAATAGGATGGATAGGTGATATGGCTTGATGTGTTAATTTTGAAGAATGAACAGTTCACTATAGGGTTGTCTTAGCAGAGACATTGCTTATCGTGGTCATAACTGGGGTTCACAGTGAATGCTTCTTGAAATTTAGTAGTTGACTCTTATGAGTTCATAAACCATCATTCAAACAAAGCTTGATAGAGCTCCATCTCTCACTATCTGGATTCTGGCATCCCCATTTTTGTTTTGTAGTTTTGTCCCTTTTCTTAGGGTATGCAGGTAGAGAACCAATTTGTTTTCTTTGCTTCAAATATCTTCTCTCCTTTTGTTTTCCTGTGTGACCTCAGAGTGGATTGTAGTCGCTGCTTTGATAACATCGCCCTCAAGTATGAGCTGATTGTTGTTAAGTGGGTTATTCTAAGATTTGGAGTAACATTAGATAGATTTGCTACAGGTCCTATGAATATTTAGCATGAGACTGCAATGACCTTGATTGGGAGCTTTAGTAATTAGTCACGAGTTATAACTGCTTTGCAATATGTTTTCTTAGGGTATTTTTGTAATTTTGGGTTGAATCTAAAAGGATTATGGAAAGCTAAGGATATTTGAGAACAGAAATGTCTGTCTGACTGCTGCTACAGTTAGGCGAATGTCCAGCACACACCAGACGTTGTTTGATAAACTACTGTTTATTTATTACAAACACGGTACGGGTTGTTTCTGAAATGATTAGTGAACAGATATAAAATCAAAATAAAATCTTATACTATATATAGAGCATTAAAATTGAAAAACAAAAAGTAAAAAACGTAGAATCTAAAATAATTTATTTTTAAAAAAATAAACCGCAAAGAAATAACTGAAATACTTACAGCCAAATTAGTGATAGTAGCTTCAATTATACCAAAGAGCAATATTCCCAATCGTCACATGTCCTCTTCCTCCTTTTTGAGTTTGTTATTATTATAGCCTCTGTTTGGCTGCAGCCACTGGTTGTCTTTGAATTCTGTATGTCAAACAAAAATCTGCAAGCATATATATCTCTTTTAGGGTAAAGGTTTTAGGGTAAAGAAAGCATTAATTTACCATTATGTAGATTCTTTTATTTATTACTAAGACAATTCATGTCTGTCTACACAGATTATAAAACAATAAATTAGTGATTAATAAACTTACATTAGCTTTGAGCTGATTGATAATTTTTTATCTAATAGCATTAATAGTACCGTCATTCATCAAGGACTCCAAAGCAATAGTACCGTCATTCATCAAAGACTCCAAAACATCTTCTGGCATTCTATATAAGATGCCATCTTTTATAGCATTATTCGTCTGCATTAACAGAATTAACTCAGCTTAATCAAACTAAATTACAAATTGTCATTTAAACTTCATAGAATGCCTTGAAAAACGAATCATGAAAATCATTCAGTAAATATAAACAAATTAAACTTTACCTGAAAACATAAGAATTAAAGTACTTAATGATTTTCCCAAAGCAGAAATTAGGGAAAGAAATATTGTACCTAATTCGATGCTTATTAAGCTAATTTGTAGGCGTGACGGGGCCTGGACAGTAAATCAGCTTTAGTGTTAATTGAACAGAATCAATGAAAAAATTGGGCGATGGTTGATTTGGTTCCAACCGTAAGGAGAGGATTGAAGAAGCGATTGAATTCCGTGTCAGTGACTCAGATTAATTTGAGGACTAACCAAATTAACTCGGTTCAATTTAACCCTATTTAAAATACTATTTGACAAAGCATGCATATAAAAATTTGAGAAAATATAGGCCAAACTCGTAAAAACTCGGTAAAATTAGAAAAAATTGGCCCAATCAACTCATTAGCGGATCGTTTAACGGCTTATTATATATTAGTATTGATTACTGATGTGCAGTGAGCCACTGGCTCATTATTGGAAGAACTGAGTTTTGTTTATGAAAAAATGACAGGTAACAGTGGAGAACCAATCTTATCATAAGACATGCTTCAAGTGCTCACATGGTGGATGCTCCATAACTCCATCAAATTATGCAGCCCTTGAAGGCATTTTGTATTGCAAGCATCATTTTTCCCAGCTTTTCAAGGAAAAAGGCAGCTACAACCATCTTCTTAAGTCTGCATCAATCAAGCGCCCGGCAACCTCTGTTCCTGAAGCTTGAGCCTGGTTTTTTCATAATCCCGTCTATTTATAAGGGACTCACTTTCTTTGAGTGTGTTTTTCTCTTGATTCCCCTTTCATCTCCGTGATGGTAAACTGACTGAACTTGGTTGTGATCTTATTTCTGCCATTTGGTGGGCATCTTCTTGTTGTTGTTTGATTTATTTATGGGATGAACACAATCCCGAACTTGTGAAATGACTTTGTTTGCAAGTTGCAACAGAGATTTGCTTATGGAGAGGAGTTAACTAGGCTTTTTTTCCCTTTTTCTTCCCCCCCCCCCCCCCCCCCCCCCCCCCCCCCCTATTACTAATGTTCATACATTCGTGAAAAGAAAAAGGTTTACTACTACTATGCACTTGGTTGCATACTCTCATCTTGTAGCCTTGGTGGTCTGACTTCTTGTACTCTCTTTATAATCATATGATATGCCCTCCATTCCAAAATTAGAAATACATATTCTTTTTTAATTTATTTCAAAATTAAAGATACATTTATATTATAAGAATAAAAAATTATATGACGTTCCTTACATACTAGGTAGATTGAGTATTACCTACCATGTAAGTTACTACTTAGCAAATGTTCAAATGTCATGGATGTGTTTGAGAATTAAAATTTTTGAAAGGCTCATTTTAGAAATGTATCTCTAATTTCTAATTTGGAACAGAGGGAGTAATGATTAGCGACCATATTTTAACTCGGGCATGAGTTACAGTTTCTCATAGCTTTGTTCTCAATTGATGCAACATAATTAAGCTGGCACAGACCAGGCTCTGTTACTCCTTCAGTTTTGATGCACTGAAAATTACAAATCTAGTGTGCTACTAGTCTACTAGTATTTCCAAGCTATTTGGGGACTGTAACTAGACAGTTCTTGTTCTTTAAAATTTAGCATATAAGCTCTTTGAAAATGATCTTATTCAAGCCTCTATTATTCTCACTTGTGAATTAAATTAAGGTTAGTTTGGTGTTCTCTTTCTAAAATTGTCACATGGCTCAAATAACTTAATAAATGCCTAGTTAGATTTTAAAAAAGGAGGGGTTCGATAATATAAATGAAAAGCTGCTTCTGCAGGCTTCCAAATACCATACCAATATATAAAACTAAACTGTATACCTCAAAATACTGTAATAATACACAAATCATTGACAAAGAGTCGAAGCAAGGGATCCACTTTTACAAAAAAAAATTCCCGCCCCATTGCTAAATCATTCGAGAACAGTGACTAGGGATACCACCCATGCAAATTTTGGTAGATATGCATGCAGAGCTTCATGCTTCAAAATTCAAATCCTTCAGACCGACATAAATCACCTTCATCGATGAAAATACTGGAGATTAAGTTGAACCGCTTTACACGATAATCCTTCAAAATGTTGTACTTGTAATTTGAACAAAAATTGGCATCACTCCAAAGTACACTGGATACATACGTACATAGATGGAGTAAGTAGACATCCCTGGTCAGTTGGCAAACATCATCTGCTATGATAGTATACCATCCACCTAAAAGATATCTTGTAGGTTTGTGCTTTTGGTGTAATGCTCTGTATTGAAATAAATCGGGTTCGGGCCTGTTAAAGCATCCATCTGGCTGCTAATCTCAGCCCTAATACGGAAGCCCTGTTGTTCCAATATATTCCTTCTTCTGGACAAATATTCGCTGCTACCCATTGGCATTTCTTCATCTGATCTGCAGCAGTTAAGAGTCATTTGACTAAATGTACGGGGAAACATCATATTCGAAACTATAACTGTATATTCCAGTATAGCGAAGGTATAGAAAGCATAATCTGTAACAACAATATATTGCTATCTGCTATTAGAGTCAAATGTGTGCAAGTAACTAGCATAGTAGGGAAGAATTAAAACATGATTGTGCGACATGGCGTAATAACAATGATAAGGACAACGAAAACTCAATTTAACGTCTTCATCCCAAACTAGTTGGGGTAGGCTGAAAATGAATCCCATACGTATGTATAAAAATAAAAAAGTAGGAAGAAAACTAAAAAGATATAGTAATTAAATTAGAAAGAGTAAAAAAATAAACTAACAATTACATGAAAATGAGAATGAAACGTTGCTCTTAGGCTTCTTTTCAATTATCCATTAATTTGACTCAAAACCCAATTTACCATTCTCCTTATTTGGGCTAAACCAGACAGTTTGTTAAGAGTGTGCAAGCCAAAGAAATAAATTCATTATTTGACACTAGTTATGAAACCCAAACACTTCACATAAAATAATGAACTTCACTCCAAAAATGAAATTCATTATAGTCACACAAACCTGGCAATAGTAACACACTGAAGTCAGCATACCTTATACAGCAAATCAAATGGAGATCCTCATCCCTAACCCATCAAACCTTTTATCCTAAGAGCACGTTTGGAACTTGGAAAATACGAAGGAAAAGAAAGAAAATATAAATATATATATATATATATATATATATATATATATATATATATATTGAAGATAAATATAATTATCTATACTTAATAAAAGATCTAACGTCAATAACAATGTTCTCGAGCCCTTCACGGAAATTAACCAAACTGGAGTTTCACAATATCCTAGCATTTGGTGATACAGAGATTGACAACAATGAATGTCAGCATGAACTGTATGAAAATTTAGGAAAAGAAGCAAAAAGATGGGTGAGCTGGAGTTGTAAGAGCTACTTCAGAGAGCAGAATCAATGAAATAAACAGTGCTGAATTCCCATTTCGATTTTCAAAGAAAGAACAGCTATATGCATCTTGATTAGGACAGTCGTGATCAGAGGAGTATATAGTATCAGTAAAATGGAAGAACACAGTAAGGCTCTTCCAGGAAGCAGTCGGCGGAAAATATAAAGAGTAGGAACATAACTATTAACTGCTAGATTTTGCTTGACATAGTCGTGAAACGTAAAATGCTAATGTTCCTCCTTGACAAATGATTTCCATTGAAGTGTGGAAATTTCAAAAGTCTGTGTGCTCAGACATTAGGTTGAACTAATATGCAGTAAAATATTTGTAGCATTAACAAGTTACTCTATCAGGCTATTGAGTTGAATAAATGCAACATCTGCAACAGAACAGCTAGATTTCTAAAGAAGATAATTGCTTTGTGCTGTCAATGGACTACGTAGGAGTACAGATGACAGGCTGAGATTTCTTTACGTGGAATTTATTAAGTTGAACTTAAAAAAAAAACTAATGGTTACTGGCCTCCAATTAGGTTTGGAGAGAATTGGAGAGATCAAAGCACGAATAGTTGTGCAAAAGGACTCAAGATGTGATATAGAGAAACAATTGGAGATGACCGGAGTTGAAATGTTGCCTAATGACAAGTTGGCATAAGTTGTGTCTAAACAGTAAATAGAATACATGAGTCCACATCTAAAAAACCTCTATCAAAAACTGTAGCAGACACTTTTCCAAACACGATTTATTTTCTCAGTTTACAAGATATGCCATGATTGTTCAGGAAAGAAAATCTAAGCATCCTCTATTTCCTTGAGGAAAATAATCCATTTAAGCATCTCCAGGGGAGTTGAAGAGCTGACAAAATGAAAAAGTGAAAGCCCTAAAAGGATATATTAATATCCAGTATGCCTCGGAAACAAACATAATTAAGGAGCAAATGGACTGTACTGTACCTCATAATTAATGAAGACCAATTACCACATCCCACTAATATGAGGTGCTCCAAGGTCATATTCTGCAGTTTTTCAGGCTTCCTTGAGAACAAAATCAATGGTCATCCACCAACATGACGTTTCGTGTATAGTTGTAGCCTGTAGGGAGAACATGCGTTTTAGATGTTTTGCCTCTTCAGCAAAATCATTAAAAATATATTGCCTGAATCTGTCACATAATAACAAGAAGTACAGTTTTATGATTAGGCAATATAATAATTCGTAGAGAGTTTGGCTAAATCCCTCAAATTTTGATATCAATGGGCAGAGATGCCAGAGAAAGCTTTGTTAACAAGAACAGTAATCTAGACATACACACACCTCTATGTGCTCTGTAGCACCAATGATCCATGTATCAAAGCAAGAACTTATAAAAGACATGAAAGCGTATATTTTTCTACTGCTTCATATAGATAACCATCACATATTTTAAACTTGTGCTGGATAACCATCACATATTTTAAAACACCTAATCAAGAGGGATACCTAACATCGGATGTAAGTCAAAACATTAACTTTTTTTGAGACACGAGCATTTCTACCAAAATATATGAAAACTCTGAATAAAACCAGAAATCTGAGATATGAACCAAGAATTAAGTAGAAACATTGGCAGCTGAATGAGGGCTTAACTGCAGTGATGTTGGAAGGAAAGTACCGGGGTTGCAATGAATTGGCATAATGTGAATCTGAAGCAATGAAGTCATCAATATCCATTAAGATCACATCAAAACTATCAGCAAAAGGTCTTGCACTGTTAAAGAAAATTTCAGCCAACAATGCTGTTATATTTAATTCTCTCATGTATTGACCATCTTCGATGTACTGAACAGCAACATGCTTGCAAATTGCAGGAACAGAATCCGGATCCAAGCTGTTGAGCTCAGCATGCAGTGTAAAAATCTTGCAATGATTATAATCATTACTAGATTTCCACATCTCAACAACTCCAGCACTCTTACTTTGACAGGACTGTAACATTACAGTTAATGCTACCAGTATGGTGATGATTAGTAGAATCCCAATCGATACAAGTGCAACAAAGATTGCAGCAGCAAAAGATGTTATATAAATTCTTGACTCTACTGTATAACGGCTTCCTATCTCTGTTCGTCAAGAAGAACAACACTAAAGGCTACACAAAAATCCAAAATGGCATGACTAAGGCATTACATCCACGAAAGATAAAATATCTTGACTGAAATACTGAATGGAAGATTAACTGCATCATATCATATTGCAATGGGTACTGCTAGGGGTCTCAAATTTGACGTGTTTTTGTTTAAACCAATGATATGAGCTAAAAAGGCTTGACATCCGTTTTGCAATAAACGAATGGCTTTATGACTAGAAATGACAATTATAGATTTTAATGATTCGGTTGTTTGAATTTGCATGACAGGTTGATTAGGAATGCATATAAATATATAATATTGTTCATGCCTTGTCATGTAACGCTTATTTTATGCTATTGCTTTATATAGCTATTGATGGTACTCTTGAGCTAAAAATATATGAGAAGTATGTTTATACCTGCCATTGTGAAATAGGCAATTTCCTGCTGAAATGGGACATATATGCATTGGCAATACCAAGATTGCCTTCACTATTTTCAAAATCAGTTGGGTTCACCTTGTGAGGCATTGTTGAGGACACAACCTCACCAGCCTTTGTTATCTGCTAAACAGCATAACATTGTCTTGGTTAATGTTTTCCCACAAGAAATCAAAAATCACTTACAAGAATATATCAGAATGCCCACCTGCTTGAAGTAACCCAAGGAGATATAGCCCCAGATGTCTGTCAAAATCAATCAAGATGTTGTTGAACCAGATTACTGGGTCAAAAAGTTTGGCCATATAGTCATGAGGTTCGATCTGCAGTAGTAAGTTACTGATAAGAACAATCTGTATACAAAACACACACACATATACATCTATATTTACATCCTTGAATATGCCATTGCATATTGTATATTGAAACAGTTTCACTTAAATTTGGCAAGACCTTTAGTGATTACATGGATGACCAATGGCAGTAACTAAACTTCAAAATATGATTGCAACCTCTGTTTGTAGGCATAACCTTTATAGATTATTTTATAGAAACTCTTGTTGGGGGACTGATGCTCTGATGGAAGAACAGGAGTGCTACCTAGAAAAGTAACTACTGAAGAATGGAAAAAACATGGACAAAGACAGCTCTTTAGCTCCTGTAATAGGCTCCAAAGACTGATCCAAGCCAACTAGGGATTCTATTAGCATAGCTGCATAAGATGTCAGAATTACAGCTCTTCCCCTAGTAGCGCCTATTCTGCTGGTTCTTGTGAAATATTTGTACGAGTTTGACTGTATTAAAATGCTTAGCAATGTATATCGATACACAATTGACGAAAACTAAAAGTTGAAAGAAAAATTAACTTCAATAAACACACCTGAGTTACATACGGATTGAAGCTTAATCCAAAAAATGTTACAAACACCTCCACAATATGGGGCCACTCAATATCAGGATAAGCAACAAGATGTGCGTTGTAATTCCCAACAGTACCAGCAAACTTCCCAATATCTCAACTTTAGAAACATCTTGTCTTTCTCTGCTTAACCTCTCTGCAAAAATTACCATTTCCTTTCCTAAGGTAGTAGGTGAAGCTGGCTAGAAAATAATAAATAACATAAGTAATCCAGTTATGTTTATATTGGTTCCTAAACTAATTAGTAATAATTACAATTAGGCATTAGGAGCAAAACTAAAGAAGAGGCTGATTCTTTCACAATGTTCAAAACAAATGTGCTCAACATCTCTCCCATACCAGGTTTGGAAGAGTTTGTACAATTAACTTTAACAATTAGACAGATAGACCTATACCAGGCTACATACATACATATATATATATATATATATATATATATATATATATATATATATATATATATTATACTAAAACAATCTCCATATTATTTTTCAGACATACATATTTAAATTCTGTATCTTGGTTAGCATTCAAAACTTGAAGGTTTTCTGCCAAGTTTTCATTACTAATTTTAATGTTCCCCATTTTCTCCTTGTTAGTGTAATTTTTATAATTTTTGATGCGTAGTTCAACTTTAGGTCTCTATCTAATAAAGTAAGGAAAGTAATGCCTCAAGTAGCATTTTCTTCTCCATTGTCCAGGAATGGGCAGTGTTAAAAACCTTAAAACTAAAGCCCTCTCGGTAAGATAGATTGACCAAATTCCATGCACAAAGACAGCTTTATTACCTGTCCATGAGAATAGCTTCTTTCAGCATCAATCCATGAGCAAGATTATTGATGTCCTCGGATGTGCAGGAAAAATGGAAAAACTCAAGCTCCTGCAGAGAGTGAACGTGTGTGAGAGAGAGAGAGAGAGGTGATCAAACAAATTTCAAATTAATAAAACCATCACAGTAAGAAGCATACAAATGAAAACAAAAGGGTATATTGAAGCAGATTTTCTCAGCATATCAATAATTAGAAGGACGAAATTCATACCTTAGCTATCTCAGGATTTGATTGACATTTCTATTTCAAAAAGTACTCCACTGCTTTCACAGCACGGTTATTCGTTTTCTCTATTTTCTTAACTTCCAAAACATCACTCATGCTAAATCCATCAGCCAATCCTTCCAAATATGACTGAGCATCTTTACTGAAGCTTGGGACCTCTATGACTTCAGGAATTTGTGAAACCTCAAAGCTTTAACCACCACTTGATCTGAAATATTGATAGCTCATATCGAAAAATACAAGCACATTTGTTCCTTCCAACCAAAGAATAGTGAAACATAATAATATAAACATGGAAATATTAGTACATGGAGAGAACAATAAAGAGTTGCATGAGTCCATAACAGTTTTGACATCAAAAGATATACATTATGTCAAACTTCATCTAATGTATAAACTGAACTTGACAAAACAAAATAAAACACTGATAAAGCAGTTAATTTTCTCTAAAATAAGTTAAAGTTGCACGTCATATCCCTGAACCACGTAAAGGAGCTTAGATTAGATACCTCAACTAGAATGCGAAAGTGTATTAGGCCATACTAGCTCATGTAAGGAGACAGGTCCTTAGATTTGTACCAATAACGACCATCCAGAGGACAGAGAGCGGTAAAACCCAACAGCTCCAGCTGAGGTGAATTTTCAGCAGACATCCCTTTATCCTGAAAAATAAATAAAACACTTTCTCAGCCAAAAAAAAACATGTACGAGAGATATAAAATGTTATTTGTAATCCTTTTCCATTACAGAGATAAGTTTTTATGATGTTTTACAGAATTTAAACATCAATACAATTGGAAAAGTTGAAAGAGAGAGATTACACTTTGGAAATATAAAGCATCAAAAAAAAAAAAATCAGACATTTTTTTAAAGAAAAAAATTCAAACAAGCAAAAACATTAATAGACCACAACTTATCAAACATTAGTCTTTAAAATAGAGAATAAATCTTCATTATTCAGAATTTGAATCCCACTGTTATATTGTTCATCAAGGAAGCCTTTTAAATGACCAAAGGTAGGTAAAAGCCTCTACCTTTACCAGGTAAGGTTCACCTAGGTCCTCCTAGTTCCCTCGTGACCCCTTCCCAGATTCCCCATTGGCCCCTAAGATGAAATCCTCATCAAAATAGGGGCACTCCTATTCTTTTTAAGCTTCCACACACACATACCATTACCACCCACTAAGATGAAATGTATCCCCACAATAGACTGTAATAGTATAGGTTCTCAAAAAAAAAAAAAAGTCTTTTAACATATTAATATATTGTACAAATTAAGATTTCACTTTGGAATTCAAGGTATGGCTTATAATGCAAAAAATTTCAACCAAAAAAAAAAAATGACCCTGACTATTAGTTATATAGTAAATTGTAAAAATTTTAATTGAATAAAATCGAATCATATCAGTAAAAAACAAAAGGGAAAACAATAATTTGAGCACATTTAAAATAAATAAAAAGTAACCTTCTCTACAGCTCAGTTATTGCCTTTTGCGGCGGCTTGGCAAGTGTAAGCTCTGCGAGGAAGGGAAGTGAAGAGGCGGACTAAAGACGAATTTGAAGAAGGATGGTACGGACTTGGAAGCCATGGAGATTGTTGATATCTGGTGTTTCTGAAACTCAAATTAGTATTCAATTTTTATTGGTTATAGTTTCAACTTAGTTGTCACATATTATTTTTTATTTTAACTTTTTAAGTACTCCCTATGTCTTAAAAAGATGTTCATATAAATTTTTTACGTATATTAAAAAAATTAAAGTTAAAAACAGAGCTTAAAGTAACTTCCAAATTTACTGAGTATTTTTATTTATTTTTTTTAACGGTAAAAAAAGAGTATAATTCTCACATACATATTAAATTTTTTTATAAAATCACACGTGATATAAGAGCAAAATGAGTTTCAGTAGTTGTATGATAATAAAATTATAATAATAAATTTTAGAATATGGTGTCATTTTATGTTATGTTATTAATTGGAAAAAAAAAACTTTTTGTGAAATAATTTTCTTATAAATAATTAATTAATAAAATAATGCAAGGAAGAGTAATTAATGAATTAGTTAATCCCTTAATCTTCAAAAAAAATATGTGGCATAAATATATTTTGATACGTCTTAAAACTGTACATTAACAATCTATACCAATTTTCTACACTATAACAACACACCCTCATTTGGCCATAAGCTTTTCTGCCTTCGTATTTGTTATTTGAAACTAAAAATAGACTGAAAAGTTGTTAAATCAAGTTGCAAAGGCTGTGAAGTCACTAGCTAACAGCCATTACGTACGTACCTTGAAGAGCTGCTCCTACCATATCTCTTCTTCATAATAATATCACCAGTTTTTGAGCCACATAAATTTAAGATATAGTAGTACTACTAGTATATTGGTATACGAAACCTCACCCCCATACTACTTTATCACCCTTTCATCTACTCGGCCACTGCCACGTGTCACCCTAACAATAACCGCTTATCTTCTTTCATACTACCTCAGTACTAGTCTTTTGCCCCGTGCCCAAAAACAGTTGAGGAGCTTCTTGCTTGCATATCCTCTTCTTCTTCTTCTTCTCCAATTCTTTCAAACATGGAGACTGCTGGTATCACATGCTGTGCACGTGGGGCTCTTCTTCCTTGGGTTGCTTCTCAACATTCCACTACTGCTCTAGCCTCTCCTCGCTCCATTTCTGCATCTTTCACCTCAAGGGTAAAAATAATAATAATAATAATAAAGAGTTCATTAATTTCCACGCACACTTTTGTACTTACAATTCTGCTTCTCTGGAATTTTGTCAAGTACATGTATGGTATAAAGGATTTATGAAAGAAGAAAATATATTAAAATGGGTATATATGTGAAAATTGAATTGCAGAGTCTGAAATCTAGCTCACTATTTGGGGAATCATTGAGGATCATGCCAAGATCATCACTTAAGGTTTCAAAGACAAAGAACTCTGCCCCTGTGACTAAATGTGAGGTTGGTGATAGTCTGGTAAGTACTTCTTCCGGGAGTTACATGATTATACCTTTGTCCGAATTTGAGCATCCTTCTTGAAAACCATGATTTCGGCACAAAATTTAAGACATCTATATGGTGCAGATAGAGATTAATTACTTGATATACTAACACTTTCTAAATTAGTCCATAACACATGAAACATATCGTAGTATGTATAGAATGAGGATCCCCTTCATTATACCCTTCACGTTGTTTCTCTCAGGACAAATGTATCGACAAAATAATGGTTTTTAGTAAAGATACCAACCGACGACATAATTATTAGCAACGAAGAATGTATTGTTGTTAAATCTAACTTTTATATCAATAAATGTGTATTGAGGAAAATTGGGTGTTTATATATAGGTGTTAAAATCCAGCCAGCCACATGGCATGGAAAAATTTGAGAGCATCTAATTAAACTTTCACAACGTAGTTTTGAAATTTGGCGCTCAATATGTTAGGGGAGTATATATATATACGATGTTGATTTCATATATGTAGAAATCAAAGATTGGAGTGACATCATGCAAAGTTAAGAGGGTTGGAAAAATATTTACAATAGTTTGTAATGGCAGGAAGAGTTCCTTTCAAAGGCAACCCAGGATAAGGGGTTGATCAGATTAATGATGTGCATGGGAGAAGCAATTCGGACAATAGCTTATAAAGTCAGAACAGCTTCTTGTGGAGGAACAGCATGCGTAAACTCTTTTGGAGATGAGCAGCTTGCTGTTGATATGCTTGCTGACAAGCTCCTATTTGAGGTCTAAACTTCAACTAGTCTTCTGCTTCTGTTTGTGTATCTATGCCTTTTACAATATTAGCCAACTGTTTGCCTTGTGATTTCTTTAGCATCCCATGGATATTTAAAACTAAAACTTTGTCAATGAAGTGATCTAAAACACTTCATATCGATGGTAAATTAATGAGCAAATAGCTTTTTACCCTTGCAAAAATGCATCTGAGCTTCAAATTCATTTCCACAATTTTTACTAAAATTGCAGAGTTAGAAGTGAACTTGTATGAGTAATTATGATTTTTGCTCAAATTTTCCAATTGCAACAGAAGCCTTATTATAATATCTGAATATTATTTTTTTTAAGGTAAAAAAAGATTGTCTTTGTAATTTGTTATCTCCATTCACCTTATATGCATACATATGATTGTTGAAATAATATGTATCTTGAATTTTATTTTTTTTAGGCCTTGACTTACTCACACTTCTGCAAATATGCTTGCTCCGAAGAAGTCCCTGAGCTCCAAGATATGGGAGGCCCTGTTGAAGGTTCGAGACTACTGAATTGAAATCTCATTGTCCATAAAACATTAAAAGGCTGCTAATGGATCAATTTGGTTATTACAAAATATTAACAGGAGGATTTAGTGTTGCATTTGATCCACTCGATGGCTCTAGCATTGTCGACACAAATTTCACTGTGGGCACCATCTTTGGAGTGTGGCCAGGAGATAAGCTAACTGGGGTAACCGGGAGAGACCAAGTGGCTGCAGCCATGGGGATTTATGGACCTCGAACAACATATGTTATTGCTCTTAAGGACAGCCCTGGAACCCATGAGTTCCTCCTCCTTGATGAAGGTATGATTTCACACAAAAGCATCAAATTTTGATATTGCATACTATGCAACAAAAGGCTACCTATTTATCACAATTCACAAGTATAGACAGTTTGCATCTGTATAAGTATTTTTTTTCATTGATCAGGAAAATGGCTGCATGTTAAAGACACAACTGAGATTGGAGAAGGAAAGATGTTTTCTCCCGGAAATTTGAGAGCCACATTCGACAACCCTGATTATCAGAATGTAACTTTGTTCAATATTATTTTTTGTTTTAGTCTCTTTGTTTTATTCAAAATCATGTTTCTGACTTTCTAATTGTTAAAAACAGCTCATCAACTACTATATCAAAGAGAAATACACATTGCGATACACTGGTGGCATGGTGCCCGATGTTAACCAGGTATTTGTTCTCAATCATCTTTAAAGCATTTAGAAGATATACTAATACACAAAAAAGATGCTTCCTATATTCCACAAAAAGAGTCTCATATGCAAAATTTGCAGATTATTGTGAAAGAGAAAGGTGTGTTCACAAATGTGATATCCCCAACTACCAAAGCCAAGCTTAGACTACTATTTGAGGTGGCTCCTTTGGGACTCTTGATTGAGAAAGCCGGGGGCTACAGTAGTGATGGCACGCAGTCTGTGCTAGACAAAGTGATTGTTAATCTTGATGATAGGACTCAAGTAGCTTATGGATCCAAGAACGAGATTATTCGATTTGAAGAAACACTATACGGGTCGTCCAGGCTTAAAGCTGGTGTGCCGGTGGGAGCTGCAGCTTAAGCAATGCTGATCAATGATCATATGCCATTTTCTTTTGTTCTATAACAGCACTAAGGCACTTTCTAGAAAAGTTTGTCTCATAAGAGTGAGTTTTTTAGAGTACAGAGAAAAAGTCAGCTTAATAATGACAGGTTAAGTTTGTTGTGTGATGAAAAAGAGATCAAGGAGTTTTGGTGGCTGTATTTTGCTTGACATTTATTGTCGATCCCAAAACATATATTGATAATCTACAAAGAGAGGGTTCTTCGAAATACATTCTAGTTGTAAGTGTATGTTCAAATGCACCTTAATTCTCTCATTATCAAAAGCTAGCATGGCTATTTGCAGAAGATAAGAATGTAATAAGAAACCGAGTACTTTTTCATCAGAAATTATGGGGACTCTGTCCTATGAAGAGAAGTATTTAGGTCCGGATAACAAAAGGGCCTGCCTGTCTTATAAGGATCACTTTCTTGATTTAAGAGACTCTGGATTTGAATGAAAATGTCATGCCAAAAATTTGTAATAACATAAACTTGTAAAAAGACTATTGAAACATCATAAGACGCAGAATTGTAAGTCATGGAAATATCCCCTTAGGACCACTTTGTCTAATTAACAAAATGCCAAAATTATGCTATTGCTTCTTAGGATACCTTCACAAGATAATATTAGAGCATTACTAAAGCAATGTTTAGACGTGTAGGGCAAACTGAAATTAGATATTGAAGAAGGTAACCGGAGGAATTCACAGGTTTTTTTTTTTGCCACCATACAGTTAATGGCGTTATTTATTACTGGTTAGTCCGGTTTGCTATAACTTTTCATCTTGTTTTGGCGGCTTGTAGTTCTTAAATCTGGAAAAAGACCATAGCATAATTTTCCAAGCACTTTAATTTTTATCCATAAACAAGACTTTAAATGCACCAGCCCCTCATGTGTATAACTTATCTGGCTTGAGCTTAGCTTGGTCCAAGTTCCTTCTTGTTGTGGAGACAGATCATGGATAAAGGAAAGGCTTGTGTCCGTGGAACCATCATGACATATCTATGCATACAAAATGGAAGCTTGCAATTTAGATAAATCTCGAGGGTGGTGTGTTTACAAAAGTCTATAATAAGATTCATTCCACATTTCCACCTCTTAATAAGATCAACCAGGGTCAATTTGGTCCATCGCGGGCCCACCCAAAAAATCATAATTGTTGATAATAGTATAGTTAAATTTTATGCTAACACTAACAAAATTTTCATGTTCTGAGACTGATATTACAAGGTGCATGTAAGAATAGCTTAATAGATTATATAGTATTGATCTCTATTCCTTTAGGTAGGTGTCTCTTGTGGTTGGTTCTGATTTCCAACACCTGCAGAACACATCCCTATGGTGGTTCTGATATGGCGTTAGCAAGTGAGGTAGAAAGTATAAAGAACAATCTATGAGTTTTCAGTGTAAAGAGTGCAAATCTACCAACATTGGTGAATGGTTCTATTTATATGACTTTCGACATGTTCCATTAGAGTGCTGGCTACAGGGAACTTCTGGACAAATCCACATGGGTGTAGGAGGTGTCCCATTCGCTGGCAGGAGGCCATGCTTGTTGCACTGCCCCATGCCCTGTGCAAGAGTTGGAACTTTGTTGCCCGGTAGCTTGGTGACAAGCAGATGACATCTTGGGCCTTGGGGCAATAGGGTATTAAGACCCTCTGTAGTTACAGGGTTTAATACTTGAATCAAATACATAACAATTGTTTATTAAGTAAGGGAAAGGCAGATACATAACATTAAGTGCTGAGCATGTACTTGTAATTACATATAAGACTACTTTAATAAATATTTTTTTTTTCCTTTTGTAGTTAAATTTAAGTAAAGCAAGGTGAACTAGAGTTAGATTTATATGTCAATTATTAGGGCTACTTGTAAGCCATTGCTTAGTGGGTCATGTTAAAGTAATGAAAAATATCAAAAACCAGATCTGAGAAATGGAAAAATATCTTCTCTGATCTAACTTCTTTTTTCTTCCCTCAGATAAAAGCTAAAACTACAACCAACTATAGCAGTGGCCAACTTTTCCACTCAACTAAAAGCAGTGGGTAACCTTACCTTTTTTTTTAACTTTTGTGCTGATAAAAAATTAGTCCATTTTCTTTTACTGCCAACACAAAAGAAGTACTTGGATTACACTGAAGAGCAGTTAGATTGCCCATATTAAGACAAAAGGATTCTATTCCAACTCCAAAAAACATTCCCCCACATCAACCATCATTTTTTTACTACTATGGAGCAGCATTTGGAAGAAGCTAGCTCGGCTGAGTCCCCGGCTTTCTCTTCCACGTTGGAGAACGTTAATAATCGGAAGAATAAAAGGAGGAAAGGCATACCATGGACAGAGGTGGAGCACAGGTGAACTGCCATTCTTTTTACTATCTACTCAACTCAGCGATGCCTTTTCTCCATAAATACTTGGCGAAAGTTTCAAAGTTTTTTTTTTTTTTTCTTGTGTATGTGTGTGCGCGCGCGCATAGATTATTGGATGGAATTGCTGCTTCTGGAAAAAATTGTTAATTTTCTTTTTTAGGTATGAAATTTGATTTTCCAACATTAATTAGTAGGATCTTAGTGTTCTTGACATCACTTGATTGGTGATTAACCACAGGTTGTTTCTGTTGGGACTTCATAAGTACGGTAAAGGGGACTGGAGAAATATTTCCAGGAATTATGTAATCACCAGGACACCAACTCAAGTGGCTAGGCATGCTCAGAAATTCTACTCAAGACATCTTACAGGAGGGAAAGAAAAGATGAAGCCTAGCATCCATGACACCCCAACAGTCGATCACACCGATGCTGCTGCTCCATCGAATAATTGCAATTTCCACCATATCCGAAGTCTACTTTGATTCCAACGCTACAGAATTCGAGTAGCACATTCGTGGCATATTCACATGAGATTGTAGTATTATATACTAGTGATCATGGACTTATGTATTGGATCCTGTCATTTAGATGTATCGAGTTCTTCATGAATAAGGCAGGATAGTTTGTAATGATTTGTGAATTTACTGTGTGGTCAGTGATTATGTGCTAATGTTATGTGATTATCTGCAAAGTTACTGCATGCTTGTTGTAATTAAGTCATGTATTAAGTACTTAATGATTACTTAAAGATTAATTACTAAATGAAAGACTATTGAGTTTGTATATGAAGTTTCAAGGTGAAGAATTTGAATGTTCTGGCAGATTTGGTCAAGTCTAACAGATTCTTCAGAACTGAAATAAGCATTTCGTTTCGAGTTTTAACATTTCAGTTTGTTATATACATTTAGTTAAATGAAATCGATCTTTTTTATCTGCAATTAATCCAATGATCTCATGAATATCCTTAGCTTGCTGCAAATTGATGGAGGCCATATGTATATTCAACATCTTGCACTGTATATTCCCTCCGTATATGAACTACTTTCCTTTCTAGATGTATATGCACGTAAAATCAGATAAAGAGATTAGAACAGAAGAAAAAGAGGGAAGGAAGAGAAGCATGCACATAATAATGTAGAAGATTTTATTTTTTTTGAAAAGGACAAAGAAGATAGGCTCCATGGGCCAATCACTACTACAACTAGGAGCCAAATTTTGTCCACAGCACTAAAATCAAACGCATGTAGTGCTTGCCTTTTCTGATTTACAGATATAACTTGAGCAACATCTTGAAATAAAGTTGAAGACGAGAAAAAGAAAATATAAATGCAATTATAAGTAATTTCCAAGTTGGCTATATGAACACACCCTCAAGCATCAATCAAGTTGCTCTCAAGGTTTGACGGCTTAGAGCATCTCTGAGACTAGTTGCAAAAAAAACTCTTCAAATTAAAGTTTGTTGGCCTACGTGGCAATTTGAATAGCATTATTTGCTATTTTAATATTTTGTGCTTTATCAATCTCTTCAATTTAATTAAGGCAAAATAAATAAAAAAGAATGATATTAAATTTTAAAATGAGTTGTACATCAAACCCATCAAGCAAAATAAATGTTTTAAACTCTTTTCATATGATTTTGATTTTCCAAAAACAAAATAAATGTTTTGAAGAGGCAAGGTCAACTTACCACTTTTGAAGAGAGAGAATGAGGTTACAGATTTGATGATTAAGGTTAGAGAGACTATTAGAGATAATTTTTTTGTTGTGACTCACATATTTAAGTATCCCAAAGTGGTTGAAGAGGCTATTAAAAATACTTTTACATATCTAAAGGATGGTAAAACTTCACATTTATGGCTTATCCATAAATGATAAGACCTTTATTTCATTACGGCAAACTATTACAGTAAAAATCAGATACTGAAAGTTGCAAATTTGACTTACTTACTGATTCACACGTATCTGATACCTTCCTTAGGCAAAAACGTATGAAAATGAGTGCTTTATTAACCTAAAGCCATAAAAAGACTAATTTAGCTAGTGTGCCATGTCACTAAAAGCTGTGCCCATATCAGAAAATCATTAATGTTACATTTGAATTGAAAGAATAGAATATACAAGAGAATGAAATGGGAAGTGGTATGATTTATTCCATTCCAGCTGAAATAAGTCATTCCATACTCTCTTCTAAGGAATAAAATTCATAAATTTGGGAGAAATAGGAATGGTCCATTCCATTCCAATGGAACAACCAAACACAATTTTTTTCATTCTATATGAACGAGTCATTCCATTCCCACCTTCGTTCCTCCAATCCAAACAAACGTAGCATAACTTCTTTCTTTTCCTCTAAAAGTCGTGTCATTTGCTGATTCATTCGGCACTCGGATGCTATTTTAAAGCATTCTGATTGCTTTCTTTTGCTTTGCATCCTTTCTGCAGCCACTGTTTAATATTTTTTGTAACGAATTTGGCCAACTTGACTGATTTTCATCCCCAAATATCACTTCGTGGTACGAGGCTGAGTCTGCATTCCAATAATATGGCATCTTTTGATTTATTCTAACAGGGATATAAAACACAAAAAGATCCATGCATATAATAATTCCCATGAAGCACTACCCAAAAGGGTTTAACTGAGTTGATAATTGGATTCCAAAATTGTTGATCAGGCTGATTTCTATGCAGCATCTTGAATTTTCTTTGATTTCTTTTTACAAACCATATATAGAGAGAGTATTTAGGTTGATGAGTAAGTGACAAAAGAATAGAAAGAAAAAAAACAGGGGAAACATTCTAAAATGAGAGTCTCATTTTCCTTTATGTGTGTCCCAAAATGAGAGTCTTATTTCTAAAAATAGAGTAGAGATTAAATGTAAATAGTACTTATTAAAATAAGGACTCTTATCTTGGAACGAAACGAGTATTACATCCTTTACATACCAAGGCACAAATTGATCAACAAAAGTTCCAAGCAGAACACTATGCCATGATTCAAAACTTTGTTCCAAAATAACAGTCATCGCTCCATGTAGGGTCCAACCAGTAACCTTCCGCTTAGGAAACAGACGCTCGAGCTACAGGCGCTTCATGCAATTGAGTTGCACAATAACTTTTCCATTTAAAAATAAACATTTTCTTGACATTATACTTCCTTTACAAATTATTTTCAATAGAAAAGGGAGTAGGGAACCTTTTTCAGGTTAAGCATAAGAAAAGAAATGATTTTTTCACCGTCCAGCATTTATCCTTCAAAAAATATTTTTGTGCCGTTTAAATTTAAATGTGAATTTATTATGAACAAAAAAAGTAGAAATGATACTGATAATGTTTTATCATTCGCGGCTGTGTCTCCTGTCGTCCATCCAACCTGCACAACATCGTTCTCATCGTGGTTATTGACATTCAGTTGTCGTGGAACGTCTTCGATATGGATGCTAGTAAATAATATTAAAAGATAAAATATCAATCTAATGTTCTTTTAATATTAATGTTCCAAGGCACATTTAGATTTCGACACGTCCCATCCATTAATAGTTCGGGAACCAATTTACATGGGTAAGGGCGTAAGGCGGCCCTAGTTCGATTAAGGTGTAGAGAACGAGTAATTCTTTAGTAATTCTAGGGCACTTGTCACGTGGTGCTTTACACCACTCATCTAGGGTCACGTGAGAACTTAAAATGAATCATTTCATTTTAAGTGCTCACACGACACCACATGAATGGTGTGGGACACCACATGATAGATGCTCTAAGAGCATCTAATAATTTTTGGCAGAGACCACTCATTGCCCGTAGGCCCTCCAAAACTATGACTTTGGCGTCCAATTACCTAACACGTATGGAACCCACAAGCCATGGGCTTCAGATCTCTACTCTTTGGCCTAGCATTCCATCCGGCCATGAACATCCATACCTTAACAGCAGAAGTATGTCAATTAATTTGTTGACAACTGCATTGCCACTTTCGTGATTAGTTATTATCCGTCTTCTTAATCAGTAAGACAGATCCACTTGTTCAATACAACCTATCCCATGTAAATAATTACATCACAACGGAAAATCTGCACAAATATTTCGAAATATGTAACATTGTTAAGAAGAATTTTTTTTCCCGAAGATACTTGAAATTTTGAGAACAAAGAGTTCTAGAACATGGAGAAGTTTAGTGAAAAAGTGTCTCTTACACTTCGAATCTCATGAATCTGGCAATCTGCTGTTCTTAAATAGAGTACTGTAGATTTTCCAAAAAAATAAAAACTTGTATTTTGTTAAATTCAAATTTATACTCGAGCACAATAATCACCATTCTCAGTGGTGTGCAACATCTCACAGCCTACAGATAAGTTCATACATAAACCACACAGTTGAGCAATAATTATAGAAATAACTAACCTCCTAAGACTTAATTGTAATTCATTTTTTGTCGCAATAAATGAATTCTTTTAGCATTGAATTAGTATTACTTACTGAAAAACTATTGTATGATAATATAGAAAAAGGGAACAGATTCATAATCTGCCGACTGCCCTACTTGTATCAGTTTACTATTTCCCTTTGAAAAGTGTTATTACCAAAAGTTCATCCAATGGCAATCCAAACTTTTTTTTCTGCTGACACAAAAAGCTATTTTGATTTACTTAGATGACACAGAGGAGTTTGGCCCTTATTCCATCACCTCTCTATAATAAGAGAGAAGGGCACAGACCAGACATACATCATCATCAACTGCAAAAACCATAGCCTCCCCAATCAAAATCAGCCACGTTTAGGCTTTTTTTTTATGTCTCCTTTTCTCTTTCTAATTCTTTTATCATTTGGGTTCATTCATGACCAAAATCCAGAACTATACTCCCAATATTTCTGATTCTTCAACCCAATTTCATTTTCCAAAAACTTACTTGTTTAGTTGGTTCCTTCGCTGCCTCAAAGGAACAGGATAGATAATTTTTTCCACTTGGACCTTCTGATTCTTCAGAATCAATCTCTTTTCTCCATTGGGTTTTGATTCATTTCTTAATCTTTTTGCTTTTTTCTTAGTTTTTTTTTTTTTTTCAGTTTTAGACTGGTTTTACTACCTAGGCAAAACTAGGGTCTTGGGGCTTTTTAAGCTTCAATACTCAAAATTCTCCAAGTAATATTTCAATCACACAATTTTTATCTGGGTATTTACTTAATTGTTTGGTTGTCTCTACATCTCTCTTATTTCCTTGGTTATATGATTCACAAGGTTTATTTCTTATATTTGAGCTAGTAAGATCAGTTGCTAAATTTTCAATATTCTAAAAGTTGAGTTTTTAAATCTGGATTCTTTCAATTTATGCTGTAAAGAATAAAGGGTATTTTGATTCCCAATAAATGGTTATAAATTTAATGCCTTCTTGGTGTTTGTAGATATGCTCACATTTATTATTGAATACTAAGATTTTTTTGTTCACTAAATATTGTAGCAAACTGAAGATATGGAGACTTTGTATCCAGCTTCGCATACTTTTAACTCAAATTGGTTTATGCAAGAGTGCAATAGCAAAATCTGGACAAGTGAAGAGAACAAGAAGTTTGAGAGTGCTCTTGCATTTTTTGACAAGGAGACCCCGGATCGATGGATAAAGGTGGCAGCTATGATCCCTGGGAAATCAGTGTCAGATGTGATAGAACAATACAAGGAATTGGTATCTGATATCAGTGATATAGAAGCTGGCCGGGTTCCACTTCCAGGCTACCTGGCCTCCTCTTTTACATTGGAATTGGTGAAAAATCGCGAGTTTAATGCGTTTAGGCAGCGGCCTTTGGGGTGTAGATCTTCTGATCAGGAGAAAAAGAAAGGTGTGCCTTGGACAGAAGATGAACACAGGTGAATTCTCTTCTTATCTATGTGCTATCAAACTAATAATACTCCATTCCAAAATTAGAGATACATTAATAAATGTCAATTTTTAAGGTAAATTTTATTTTTCCACTTGTAATGTTAACATGATATATAAACGTCATATTAGTGACATGATAGTACTCAATCTACCTAGATTACAAGTAATGGCACGTAGGAACTTCTTATCACTTTCTAGTCTAAAATTAGAACTATATCTCTAGTTTTGGAACGGATTAAAAAAGAAAATGTATGTATCTCTAATTTTTTAGCTGGGGAAGTACTGTTTGATTGTTAAATAGAAAGAGCAGAAGTATGAACTTTAACTCCACCAAACTATACTGTGGTTCATGCTTTCCATAAACCTGCTAGACAGAGACTATGCAATTCCAAAGTTTATGCTCTTTTAAGTTGGGTCTTTCTTTTCAATTAAACAAAGGTGAGTTCTTTTAAGTGCATATTTGATTGAAAAGTATATTTAAGATTAGAATTGGAGCTGTAAATCTAAGTTCACGACAACTTGTTATTGCGTTTGTTGGGCAAATTTGATTTTTGTTAATGTTCTGTAAGTGTTTCATTTAAAAATTTTCTCAATATTGTTACGTTGTTTATTCAAATCTTTTGTTTTAAATATTTCTCAATATTGTTATGTTGTTTATTCTGATCTTAGTAATGGTTGATTGGTGATTTAATCATAGGCGGTTTCTGATGGGACTTCAAAAGCATGGTAAAGGGGACTGGAGGAACATTTCTCGGAATTTTGTATTCACCAAAACATCAACTCAAGTGGCAAGCCATGCTCAGAAATACTACTTAAGACAGCTTTCAGAAGGGAAAGAAAAGAGGAGGCCTAGCATCCATGACATCACCACGGTCCATCTGACAGATGCTACTCAATCAGACAATTGCAAATTTCCTTCGCACGATAAGTCTACAGTAATTCCACAGACAGAAAAGTCCATTAGCACACCCAAAATATTACTTGATTGGAACCACTCGGATGATGGATCAGCAATGGTGTTTAACTCAATGCACAATAATCCATTTACGGCATATACGTGTGAAATTGCTTCACGTGGTCATAAATTGCAGAAGGGTGGTAGCCATGGAGCTGATATCGGCCCTCTGAATTTAGGATTTCAGTTCCAATCAGCTAGATATCAGGTTTGGTGATAAGAGAGCAATATTTGTGATGTTTAGTTGGCTTGAATGCAAAAATAGGATCTTATCGGTATTATATAGATACTTTTGTTGA
This sequence comes from Hedera helix, assembly GCA_947179155.2. NCBI lineage: Eukaryota > Viridiplantae > Streptophyta > Magnoliopsida > Apiales > Araliaceae > Hedera > Hedera helix. Next base: position 37,741,833 of record OX359278.1, read on the forward strand.
AGACTAGAGAAATGGAACCAAGTTGTAGCTTTTAATGCATGGTGAATGCTAAACTGTTGGATTTGTATATATCTTTATGTTTGTTTGAGGATCTAAATGGTTCATATTATCAAAAAATAAAAAGACAGCTTTTTCATTTAACTAGTGGAAATTATGATGTAGGATTTCCCTATGTAGGATTTTCGTATTCTAAATAAAATTAAGGCCTAATGACATTAAGCGCACCTGCCAGTTCATTAGATCCTTGGCCAAATCAAATGGCTCATTTCTTTCGAATGGTGGAAGGTTTTTTGTAATTAGATAAATGGTTCATTACCCGTCTTTTTCTTTTCTTTTTTTCTCATTTTTACATTAGAAAAAAGCTATTTTAGAGTGTATGTACTAAATTTGGCAAGTTGACTCCCCATCACTTATTCACCTTGTTGAGGCCGAGTCTGCATTCCAATAATTCAAGCATCTTATGCTTTATCCCATAGATAATAATAAAACCATAGATATTCATAAGATTATGTGGTTCGCGTAATGGTCTAGTGCTCACTTGTTGTATGATTAGTCTCGGATTCAAGTTCTTAAAATAGTCTATCTGCAATTATCGAGTCGAGACAAAGATAAAATTGCGTACATCTCACGCTCCCCTCTTTAGACCTTGTTTATGCGTGGAAGCCTTGTGTATGGTATGGGCATGACCTATTTTATTATAATAAATTATGACAAGAATAAGGCTGAGCAAGAAATTGAATTTGACCCCGAAACCGCATTAAAAATCGATTAAACCACACCAATAAAACTGCACCAAAAGTTCCCTATTCCGGTGTATATGGCGGTTTTAAAAGGATTGAGAAATCGCATCTGCAATTTGATTTCGGGTTTTAAAAAGATTGAGAAACCGCACTGCACTAATTACAAGCGGTTTTGGATTTGCCAAACCGCACCTAAATAATTTCATGTGCGGTTTAGAGTTCCAATCCAACTAAAGCGCACCATTCTCTACACTAGACAGCGTAGCATTTGGCTTTGTAGATTCCCTTACAAGTCTATGGAGGGTATCATGGAATTTTGTTGTCAACCCAACTAACTCAACAATGGCTAGAAGGGTTTAATTGTGTTGAGCATTGGACTTCAAATTGTAATCATTTTGATGGGAAGATAGCATCTTCACTTTTCATTGACCCTGGGCAGATTAGTGATTTGTTTAAAATCATAAACGAGTTAATTTACTCAAAAGTAAAGTGAAATACACGCGTAAAAAGCGCGCGATTCTGACTTTGGTTGTTTATTTTTCCATTTTTAAACGTGCTCCATTTGTTTCCTGAAGACGTGTGTGTTTTGAAATCTACCTTTAGCCTTTTCTGTTTTATCTCTTGTTCTTTCTTGATGGGAGGTTTTGTCTCCATATGCTTTACTAGAGAAATTCACTGCAAGAATATAGCATCAATGTTCTTGGTCAATCTTTATAGAATGCCTTCAATGATTCTTCTTGTTTAGTGCACATATTCCTTCAACTGTAGCCCCAATAACAGTAAAGAAAGAAAAAGTGTCGGACAATAACAACGTAGCGAAAATAACAAAAAAAAGAAATCGAAAAAAAACAATCACACATAAGAAAAAATTTCGACGGCAAATCAATCTCACAATCTTAGTATATAATGCATGATTCCCTAATTATATAGTGTAAGATAAGAAATCCTAATTCATCCCGACAGTACAAAATTATCCCTCTAAATTGAGGTCAAGACGCTACTCTCGGACCCGCCTAATTAGTCATACCGGTGGACTGACGAAGATTAATCAAGGTTGTGATGATTCGAATAGCTTTACAATCACCTTTGAATCAAAATCTGATCGGTCTTCATCAATACCATAAAGAACAAAAAAAACTTTCAAAACAAAAAAATAACATGGAATTTTTTGTCTAATTTCGCAATTAAACAAAATTAACTGGAATAATATAATTAATTTGGTTTAATTACCTGAGTTTTGAGGGAGTGGATAGATCACTCTCTCTTTAGTTGGCCTTCCACAAATGAGTCAAACAAATCAACCATGCTTTAAATTACTGAGTTTTTATTCCTTTTAGTTGCCATAGTGCTGGACTGCTGCTAGTGCCACCATTGTTCCTGCTACACCCGTCATGATCAAAAGCCTAATAGTGCCCACCCAAAATATCAACCAATTCCATATATATCATCTACAAGCCACACATTAGGCAATATAAATCATCTAATAACTTTATTTTGTTTTACACATTTATATTGAATGATAAAGCTACCAACTTTAAAACTCCCTCCTGAATTATAAGATCAATATTAACTTTTTACAGTCAATTTAAAAAAAAATCAAATTTAAAATTAACATAAATTTCTTTAGTTTTAGTTAATATACTGATTAATATTGTAAACTATCTAAAAATTATTACTTGGTGTAGGATTTATCGTTTCAAAAAAACTTTAATGAACCATCTTAATTTTAAATTTTAAAATATCTTAAATTGACTTTTAAAAATTAATAAGAATCTTATAATTTAGAACGGGACAGTGCTAGTATTTTTAAAAAAAAATTCCCCATACTGATGCAACCTTTCTGCAAGTTGCATTAGAAAGCACTTCCAGGCCACCTTTTTGTCTAATTTTTATCAAACCTCTGAGGTAGAATTGGATCATATACATGGACATAAAGTCTCACACTTGGTTCATCTTTTTCTTCCTTTCTTTTTTAATTTCTCCTAAACAACTTATAGTCCATTTTTAGGCTCACATGACTTAATAATAATATGGAGGTTAATAAATAATCTAGTTGGCCGGTCACTGCTGCCTGCTGGCTTTATATGGCCTCTAACATTGCTTGAGGGCTATATCAACGTAACGATCAACTACCAAGTCTCAATAAGAAATTTCAAGACAAGTAGTAAATCCCATTGATAAACTTAGACTAGAATCCTCGACATTTGAGGAAATTTGTTGACTAATTATGGTTGACCAACTAGCTGCGGGAAAGATATACATGATATATTAATAAATATCTGACGGAGTTGGATTGTAACTAATGTGAAAGTTCATGCGATAAAATAAAATAAATTAGGGTAGGAATAATTTTAATTTTTACCTATCTCGTGTATGCACATAAGTCGTCATTATAATTTGGCTAAGAATTTTCGCAATACATAACATATATAAGAAAATATATACATAAGGATGGCACACGTGGGCTAGCCCAATTTGGGCCCATCCATTCCGATCCAGTTTATTGTAGGTAGGGTCTAATCTGATATAATAATGGGGACTGGATTAGGCTTGGGTCTCACAATTTTTTATTGTATGATCCGACCCAGGGATAGTCGGGCCTATGGCCATTCTAAAGGAAGTTGTCATTCAAACTTTTGAATTAATCAATATTATATGAATCTAGTCACGTAGCAGTATTTTGTCTGTATGTGTTGCCTATTGGCCCTGTCTTATCCACTCATTCCCAACAATTAGAACTGAAGTGAAGCTTCTGATCCAATTATGCCGACATACTATTTTAGGACTTAGCTACAAGACCAAAGGGAAATATAGCAATGGCTGTGATTAAATGGTGAACTTGTGATTAAATTCACCATGGGCCTGTTATGCTGTTTGGTGCCAAGAATGATTTGTATTTGATTTATTTCAAAAGGTATATATTCTTACAAAGAAATAAAAATTTAGCTTCAACTTTCATCACCGGCATTATTAATACTAGTACTCGATAGTACATGCATTGTTTGTGTAAATTATGTGGGATAAAATTAAAATTTTATAAAATTTACAGAATTAAATAGAAAGATAAAAAAATAAATTAAAAAGGACAAAACAGTAATATATCTAAAATTACAAGGATAAAAAAAAATAAAAAATAAACGTGACACAAAATTACCACACTGACTTTGTAATATAGATAAACATTAATACTCTTGAGAAGAAATTATTAGAATAGTGTTGAAAAAGACAAGCTTATGTGATAGCATATATAGAAAATATAATTTTCAGTCCTTTCTTGACTCTTTGACCAAGTATGAATGGGTGGTTAAGCTATATTCAGCTATTTTCGGCTAGTCAAGGAAATCTGCGATGAACTAGTTAGGCAGTGTTTGTTTGCATTTAAATGGCTCTTAATAGGTTGCCTCTTATTCGCTAAGAGGCATAAGACTGTTTGTTTTTTTTTTTTTACCTCTGAATGTCTCTTAATGGTTGAGATAAAAAATTAAATCTAGACCATTAAGAGGGTGGTCTGAATGAAGTTCACTATTTTTTAGACAAAAATACCCTTTTTAATATTATCAAATTCCCTTTATATCCTACCATCACCACTGGTGCCACCACCACCAGATCTGCCGCTGCCGCCGCCAGATCTGAGACCACCGGCGCCACGGAAGGAGAAGAAGGGGGCGAGCAGGCGGGGGGAGGGGAGAGAGAGGCGGGAGAAGAGGAGGCCGGGCGGGGATGAGGTGTGGGGGAGGCCGGGCAGTGGGGGAGGAAGGAGGAGGGGGTGGGGCGGGGATGGGGGAGGAGGAGGCGGACGTCGGAGCTGGTGGGGGAAGAGGAGGCGGACGGCGGGGTGGGGGAGAAGGAGGCGGACGGCGGAGCTGGTGGGGGAGGAGGACGAGGAGGAGGGGGACAGAGGGGGTGGGGCGGGGCGGGGCTGGTGGGGGAGGAGAAGGGAGGAGGAGGGGTGGGGCGGGGAGGGGATGGGGGGAAGGAGGCGGACGGCGGGGGTGGGGGTGGGGGAGGTGGAGGCGGAGCTGGGGTGGGGTGGGGTGGGGCGGGGAGAAGAAGAAGCAGCGCTGCTGCTGCTTTTTCAGTTTTTTTTTTTTTTTTTTTTTTTTTTTTTTTTTTTTTTAATACTTTTGTGTACAAGGATAAAATAGTAAAATACTTTTATTCAGACATTTTGAAAAAATTAATTATCAAACAACATTTTTTCATTCAGATATAATTATATTCAGACACTCTATATTATTCAGATATCTAAACTATTCAGATCTTAATAACTAATTTTATCAAACACAACCTTAGTCTTAGTCGGCATAAATCTTTACTACACATAGATGGTACCACAGGAGTAGTAATGATATACAAAAGATAGAATAGAGAGAGATTAAAAGCTGAGAGAAATGAGAATTAAGCAAGGAGTATTGCTACGTGACAAAATTATTTTATAAAAATAACTTATAAAATAATATAATAAAATATAATTAGTTAATATTTAATTATATATGAGTGGATTTAATGATAACAATCAATCGTAATCATGACCAGTCACATTATTTTATATTTATTTTTTGTAATTGTAAGTAAAGCATTATTGTTAGGACCACTTTATACACAAATTAAAAACACACCCTATCTCATAATTAAAAAGTAAGATCTGACACGAATTTTTGTGTCTGATTCTATTTTTTAATAATGAGATGTGAGTTTATGTTTTAAAATTGTGTGTGTAAACTTATTCTTATCGTTAAGTAAGAGGGTTGTCTTAGTAGAGATAGAAATATAAATTTTTTAAGTCACATCATATAATTGTGTATTAAAATTTTAAATGGATAAATATATACATCTCTAAAACTTATCTAAATAACTGTATTTTACGCAAAAGAGTGTATGGATAATTGTGTTTGATTAAAATATATATATTTTTATTTTGACAGTTTTTTTTTATCTTTTATGTAAAATACAATCGTTTGTAGGGAATGTATATATATGACTAAAAATATTTTTTCCTAAAATTAAGCAGTTGTGTCATCTAAATTTGCGGCAGGATAAGTTGAAACTGCTTACTATTTGGGATAATCAATTAATCACCTGAGATTTACAAGGTTTTCCACATGGTCACCTCAGTTTCAAAAATTAACGCAAACACCTAGGCTATGTTTGTTTACAAAATATATACTTGGGATAAGACTATTTATATTAATTTAAAACTATTTTCGACTTTTTTATTCCATGATGAGGGATTATTAATCCCTTTATTTTGAAATATTAGTCCCATAAAGTCATTTAATAGCTTAAAATGAGAGGGACTATTAATCCCAAATTCATCATGGGATTATATAATCCCTCATAAATAGCCTTAAGAATGATAAAAAATAGTCCAAGGACTATTTAAAGGACTATTAATCCCTCATCATGGGATAAAAAAATCGGAAATAACTTTAAATTAATACAAATAGTCCAATCCCAAGTATGCATTTTACAAACAAACATAGCCCTATAGTTTAAGGCTAACTAAAAAATAATTTTTTGTCTTAACTCCGTTAAAATTAGTGCTCTTTTTTCTTTTTTACACATTAATTTTGAGACAGAAAATTATTTTTTACTTCACTTCAAAACTATAGGTATTTATGTGTCAGATTTTGAAACTCAGTTGTGTAAAAAAACTGTAGTCACTCTTATTTAAGTGATAATACTTCCTATGAAAGTTTTCAATTGGCTTCGTCAAACAGTCTTATCCTTCTCACGTTAAGCATATGGTCATCCTTCATCCCCTGGCCATGTTTGGATCATTTGGAATCATAAAAATATGGTAATTATCCAGGATAATATTGTGGATTCTCATCAACTCTCGTTGTCGTATGTTGGGACAAATATATATATATATATATATGGGATCATAATTCATAAGAAAGTAAAGAACATATGAATCATTTTTCTTTAATTAAATATGAATAAATTATTCAATATAACGGTATCGTGTGATATGATATCACCGACTCACATAAAAATAAAAAATAAAAATGTGTGGGCCATTGCTTGACCAATCATGATAGAGTATAAAACACATTGTGAGCTACATATATTTCTCTCGATTGATTCAACATGATCGCATGGTATCACTATTGTATGGAGTACATATTCTCCTTAGTCCGACTTCGTCACTGGGTAGTACAAGTCAACATGCATGATAACACGGAATCAGTGTTGTATAGAGTATTTTCTCCTTAGTCCGACTTCGTCACCGTACAAGTACCACATTGACAATATTTTTTTATTAAGTCATAACAAGAGATTTCCTTAGCAGTGGAAAATATATATATGCCAAACATGTTTATAATGCAGAGTACAGGGGATGGAGGTACTCAAGGGTAAGGAGCTGTTACATAATAGAGCTGCTTAAGAAGGATGATGGAAAACCAAGCTTCTTGCATGTAGCTCTGAAAATGCATTCATTGTTCCATCATCTCTAAATCAATAAAGAACAGTCATCAGTTTGGTCAACTATTACAGTGCCATATTGATGTCGATATACTTCACTCCAAATTTGTATTTTCACAAATTCAAGTAACTCATGCCCACAACTGTTCCTAATGGAAACATATGGTGAAAAGCAAAATTATCACAACAGCTCTAACGCAAGTAAGCTTGTGACTACAAGCTGTGCAACTGCTTCTACATTACAAATTCAAACAAACTTATTACATGTCAAAAATCCAAACTGAAATCAGAACCAAACACCTAATTGGAAAAATGGGGAAAACTCCTCTTATCAAACAGAGAGATACAGAAACCTATAAACATGCTTCCAAAAAAGAAACAAAAAGGGGCAACTCAACTCTTGAAAAAGATGTACATAGATTTATGAAGTAACAAAGGAATTTGGGTTTAAAGGGATAACAGTATCTGGAAAATCTGTTCTTTGACCAGCTAGGGAGTAATATGCGAGTATATGGGCCGGCTGATCAGTTCCTACAGACTCTCCATTGGTATCAGCATGAAGATCTCGTCTGGCAGGAATCAATTCAATATTCCAGAAGGGGCGAGCCATGGCTAAGAGATCACTATTTGTTGGGGATGCTCTATATCCTTGCACCCACAAGTACCTCAGAGAAGTTAGCTGCAGCACAGCAGTAGCCAGAGCACTTTCGCTGAAGCAACAGCCCCTCATTTCAAGCTTTTGCAAGCGAGGGCAGCCTCTAGAGAATGCCAGAAGTCCTGCATCCGACTCCCCAACATAACCCAGAAGCATCCATCTCACATTCAAGCTGTACTGCCCTATAAAACCAAGACCCATATCTGTCAAGCCCCCAGGCCGAAGATACAGAGCAAACCTTCTTAGCTTAAGGCAACCTCTTAATAGAGCTCGAACTCCATAGTCAAGCGGTAAATCCGTTATACTTGCTTCTTGATCAAGTAAGACCAATCGAAAATCGCAAAGATTTTTCAAATGTACGCCCATGCATTCTAAAGATGCATTTGTGATATCAGACACATATACAGCTAAGTATTCTAATTCAAGACAGCCTTCTGCCAAAGCTACCAATCCTCTTTGTGAAACTACACCTTCCTCATCTTCCATTTCCTGTTCATCAGCACCTCTCTCAATCCTAAGCCGCCTCAATTTCTTGCAACAACGACCAAGGAATCCCAGTCCTCTATCACCAATAACGTTCCTCGTCTGTCCAAAAGAAAATAAAGAAATAGCACTAGTTAATCAAGTCATTTCTCTGTTCCATTAAATCTGTTGAGCTTTCTTTATATCTTTCAAAGAACCCCCACATATTGGTATTCTACATGATTAAACATTATCTGAACTTGATATAAATCTGCCTAAATAATAGCTTCTAATATTTAAATTTGATGATCGAGTGATATAGAGATCTAAATCAAAAGGCCCACAAAATTTATAATTTCCTCTAGAATTAGCCATAGATGTAAGAAGTTAAAAATGTGAAAGATCCCTGTAAGAAATCAGAATCTGAGTAACATATTCTACTGACTAAGAAAAACTTGTAAGGAATCCAAACAAAAGAATGAATAGAACACAACAAAATTTTCTCTCCTTTTTCTTAGTTTTTTTTTTTTTTTATTAAATGTATGCCTGTTTGTGAGATGGGGTAGGGGAGAAGGAACTGCCAAGCCCATTATATAGCCCTCATTTATCCATTTAAAAAACAAAAAAGTTCTATACAATATGAATAATCGAAATGGTTCTGTGATTTTACCTCAAGAATTTCCAAGTTGGGGCATCTTGAAATCAAATGACAATGGTCCTCTGTGTCAAGAAAGGCATAGAGAAGATCCAGTTTTTTAAGTCGGGATGAAAAAGGAAATACAATGGGCAATTCAAGCTTCCCCATGTAAGTTAGGCCCAAGAGGCATAATTTTGGAGGAACTGGTAGAACATAATATTTTTCTGGTTGATTGTTGAAGGTACCTCCACCAAACTCTTCTAGTGCAGTGGCAGCTCTGAAGAAACCAACAAGGTCCAAAATTTCGCAATCGCTAATTTTGACCGAGACTAAAGAGCTACAATTTTTGGATATGAGTTCAAGGTCAGGAAAGCTGACTTCGGAGAGGTCAGTCATGTAAAAGTTCAGCGTTTCAAGAACTGTGTTGTGCAAAGCAAGCTCATGTAGCCATTCACCATCATTCTCATCGATTGTGCTCTCTTCCAAATACAAGGTTCTTATATTCCTGAAAGGTAAAACCAGAATTAGAAGTTTAAAACATATGGCGATACATAGAACACACATAAGCGTACATGATAATGATGTTAGAAAAAACTCTCCCTCAATAAGAATATCTACAAATAAAACATTAAGAACCAGCTTTAAATCCACACGGTGACTTCACTAGTTAGTTTTATATGCATAATTCCCTTTCGTAAGAACTTGTGAGATATTTCCAAACTTCTCAACAATTACACTGAACTTTCAAGTAGCAAAGAGAGATGAGCTTGTTTTACTCGGTTTACATAATTTGACATCCAAGAAAGCTGAATCTCAAGTCCACAGCACATCCTTCATTGAATAAAATGGTTTACTATGACTCTCTGAATATCAATACAATAACAAGAGAGAGATGACCATTATCCCTTTTATTAAACTTACTGAGATTGAGCACATAAATCAATACATTTGAGGATGAAAATTTTGTCATAAGCAAGCATATTTTACGCTTCTGTAAGTTTTCATACAAAGTTCCAAGTTTTCGTAGTGTTAAAGATAAAATAGATTTATTGAATATTGTAGTTGTTCTATTATAAAGAGTATTACAGCCTTATAAAAGCTATAAGTTGAGTAGTGGGCAAGTATGTATGAGCACCAAGTATGTGTGGGCACCAAGAATACTTGGTGACCAAGTTCTAATAGTAATATACTCTAATAATAATATTATGGCATCAAGTATGTGTGGACACCAAGCATAGTAGCATACTTCGGTGACAAAGTTCTAATAATAATATACTCTAACACTCCCCCTCAAGTTAGAAGTCTTATATCACGACTTACAACTTGTTACATAACATAATCCTAAAAAACTCAAACCAACCACAACACGAAATTGTTTTATCTTTAACACTCCTCTCAAATTGAGGCTCTCTTCAATTTGCACGATTTTTTTTTGTGTGTCCAAATTTAGATTTCGTACCCTCAATACATAACTTCATCTGGCAATAATGGAAAATACTCTCTCCTATAACAAATGTGAACAACTCTCTTATCCTTCAAAAACAACTACGAAGGACTTCTTACCTTCCATAACAACGGAAGACTCTCTAGCCTCCCAAAAAATTAAAGGACACACTCCTTCCTGAAATCTCAATCCCATGCAATCTTTACTTTCCAATCAACCATCCATCTACATATTCAATTAGAGAAATAACTACTAAGGACAAACTATTTTTGTTTTACCACAAAACAAACAATGACCATAGATTTTTATTTTGTTTTCTCTAAGAAAAGCACAAAAAAAAGAACTGCAAGAAGAAAAGATGTCAAACCGCCGGCTATGTGCTGCAAATGGCAAAAGAAAGACTTCTAGTTGGCCTCCCAAGATCAAACTAGCTTTGATACCATGTTAAAGATACAACAAATTTATTGAATATTGTAGTTGTTTTATTATAAAGAGTGCTAAAACCTTATATAGGCCAAGTATACTTTGGTGACCAAGTTCTAATAATAATATACTCTAACACTCCCTCTCAAATTGGAATAACAACTTGTTACATAACATAATGCGAAAAAGACTCGAACCAACCACAGCATGAAAATATTTTTTCTTTAACACATACAAAGTTCCAAAAAAAAATCCCTTTTATAGGAAGGGAGCGAGAGCAGATGTGTCAACTTCAATAGGTAAAGGTTCAAAGAATAGCTTATATGATGTGTGGACGAAAATGTGCATTATGCAAGATATATAATATAAGAAAATGGTAAATCATCAACTCATGAAAACAGCTTCTCAAAATTAAATAAAAACTAGAAAGGAGAATAAATTATTGTCTGAATTTGCAATTACACATTTTATATTTCCTTATTGATGTCAAAGGGGTAAATTGGTTACAGACTCCATCTTTGTGCTCATTTGCTCTTGGTTACAGTTCTTACCGAGAACCCACTTTTGCTGCCACTGCCAAGAATTGGACTTTTTAATAAAAGGATACAACCAGAGTTATGGATGTTGAGAAATTTATCACATGCACTTAGTCAACATGAATCTCATCACCGTGAAAAACTATTACAAGGGGACCAAGAATCTACCGGGAAATTCAAGAAAAAAAAATTAACAAGGAAGAAATTAAGAAGCTTCTTAAGAATTGATTAAAAAGTTCCAAACAGGGACGAAGCCACCCTATGACTAGAGGGGGCCACGGCCCCCCCTAAGGTTTGAAAATTTTGTAAAGCACATGTGCTGAAAAATGGAAATACTACATGTGAATATAGAACTTGAATAACTGTATATTACAAGAATTGAAAAGTAAATGTAAGTAGGGATTGATTACAAACTAATTTTATTAATAAATTCATTATAATTGCAGGTTTGTATAATTGGGGTATAATATTGTATATGTGTTATTCTAATTGAATGATACATTTGTAAACAAGTAATCAACTAAAACCTTTATTTATTTATTTTTATTCTTTGTTTATTTTATGAAACTTGATATTTTAATTTTTTAAAGTCTAATGAGTGATTATAATATTGTATATCTTAATTGCAATTGCATATTCAATTTGTTTTCCGGTAACTAACTAAAATCCTTACTTATTTGATTATAAATTTATGAAAATTTTATTATTAAAAATTTCAATGAGTGGTCCAATAATATTGATTAACTCATTCTTGTACTGTAGTTAATTGAATTTTTTATTTTAGTTTTAGAATCATAAAAAAATCACATACTATTGATTCATTTTTCAAGAGAAAACAATCAAATCATGTTGACACATCTTTGTTTACCTCTTAGCCTAATTTCAAACATCTCTATCTATCCCTCATTTGAAAGAACGTCGGGTACAATTCTGATGAAGTTTTGATATGTTCTAAAATACTTTTTCTTGCTATGTTTTGTTGTCTTTGTCAAAACAAATTCTATTACTATATCATATTTATTTTAGTAAAAATATGTTTTGTAATGATAAAACTTTACTTTTTAGAAATGAATATATATTATGTTGTTAAAAAAAAAATTAGCCCCCCAAAGATCAAATTCTGACTTCATCCGTGATTCCAAATATATGCATATTTAAAGTAATTGTAATCAAAATAAGGCAAATAAAATAACACAAACAACCCAAAACTAATAAAACCAATTTTTAAGAAAAAGAAAAAATTAGATCTTTTTTGACATGGAAGTCAGTATATCAAATCAGCACAACTTTTTATGAGCAATAAATGAGAGTACACCTGCATGAATGAGTAATATATCGAAGCCCATCCGTAGAAAATCCAGAGCACTTGTCAAGCTTAAGCACTTGGAGCGTGCGACCACGCGACTGGGCAATAACTTGGAGATCCGAATCCCTAACGATCATCCGCCGAAAATGAAGGGATTTCAAGCAAACAAAAGACGCAGAAAATTCCTCCACCCAAGGAGTCACATACCCTCCCCAATCCTTCGGTATCAAATTGAACATGGCGGCGCGTGGCTTCCCCTTCAGCTTAATCGATTCTATGTGCTTAAACCTCCGCAGGAGCTGCTTGGGCGTGGAGGTGTAGCAGAGCGCGATTGTAATGTGCTTCCGGGTGAGCGCGTCGAGCTCGTACCACCGCCAACAGACCAGAGAGACGGATTCCCGGTCACGCGAATCGGTTATGTAAGGGATCACGCACTCGAAAACCATATGTGACATTCCGGTACTCATCCGATTCCTGCTCCGATCTTCCATATCTGAAGGAGTTTTTATTGAGAATCCGTGCTAGAATTCGAAAGAATTGAGGGAGAGAATACGAACAAATTGCTGGTTTACTGGTTGGGTTGTGTTAGAGAGAGTTGAAGAAATGGTGGGACAATATTATTATGAATGAAATAATGAAGGAAGAAATATGGAGGATTAAGAGAAATGGAGGGTCAGGATTGGAGGGGAAATGAGATCTGACGTTGAGAGTGGTAACAATGTCAATGCGTAACTATCGAATAATTATTATATATTTACGTGATATTTTAAATTAATTATATTTTATTATTTAATAGGAATTTTTTTATTCTATTAAGTTTAAAATTATATGTAATAAGATATAATTAAAATAAAAAATATAATTAATTTAAAATATTATATAACTGTGCTTCGAGACTACGAATAATTTTCCATAACTACCAGAAGAGTGAGAGGGTGATGAGGGCGATGTGGGGTAGTAAAGAAAGAAAGAAAAAACAGGCTGCTCCCTTTGCGCGGCGCAAACGTCAGAAAATATACAAATTGCTACAACTTTTTACTGTGGGTTGCATAGCATAAATTGCTGCGTTTTGAAGCATTTAAAAGTTTAAATATATTTAGAGTTTCTTCAATTTTGCAGTGTGTATCGATTGAATTTTTAAATGTATTATATTAATTTTAATGCATTACGAATATATATTTAAAATAAATTATTATTAGATTAATAAAATTTTCAAGTATATTCGAAGAACTCCATTTTTATATTATATTTGAAACTTTTTTAAGGTACTTTGATTCATACTCAAATTTGAATATATTTTTTGTAATATTTATTCATATTCAAATTCTGACTCATTTTTATTATACTCAAGTTTAACTCGACTAGATTCATTTTTTAGTTGAGTTACTCGTGAACATTTGAGACTTGCGCAAATCAGAACTGGATTGTTTATATTATGATAATATAAGTAAAATCATTCAACTATTTGAAATTATTTAAATTTAAACTCTTCAAACCAGATATGAAGTCTTGTGAAATAATTAATGAGATAATATTGTCACTTTTGAATCAATTTATGAATATGTATAGGAAATGCAAAAACTCATTTCACTTCTTAAAGTACATGGATAATTTAATTTTTAAATATTAAATATTAAATAAATTGAGTATATTCAATACTGTATACAAATAAAATCAACGAATTTGTATCAAGTCTAGATCAATAAGTTAAGAAATATTCGATATTCTAAATTAACGAATAATATGCAGTTCATATTCAACTCGTATAAGTGTGTGAGTATAAAAATAGATTCAAATTCGATTTATTTAAGCATCGAATCTAAGTCTTACTCGAATTTTTCAAGTTGATCTCGAACTAAATTTCAAACCACTCAAATTCATTTTCAGCCCTCAATAAACTACATCAAAAGTGAAACTTATTTACAAATTAAAGTTGAGGACAAAAAGTTTATTTGATTTTTCTTTCATTTTCCTCTTTTTGAGAGCCTCAAATAAAACATCAAATATTAAAAAAATTATATACTCAAAATGATCAAATTCAACTTTAAGCACATTGGACCCATTGCTCCACATAACTAACCAATCATTTCGACATTTATAATAGTTAAATACAAGATTGACCCTCAACACTATATCCTAGTTTGGATGTCAAATCTATCTATAACTTTAACCCATATAAAAAAGTTTTGAAATCTTATTTTCCATATAACAAATGAACACAAGCACTCGAGCAGACGCTTTATTACTAATAAAATAATTATTATTTAATAGTGTATCATGATTATAATCTCAGTCGTGTGTACATTAACAATATTTCAAATTTTTTATTGTCAATGCCACGGATTTTAATAATTAAACAATCCACACAAGTAGGACTAGGAGTGTTATTTTTGACATTTTCTTGCATCTTGAAGCCTGAACTACACCCTCAAGCACAACTCATAATTTTTTATCACATACTTCAGTCTTAAGATTTTATAATAGAAAATTAATATAGTTGTGAGAACAGCAGTTGTACTAAATTATAAATGGTTTATACATACTAACATTTAGGGAGACACGCATTGGGTATATAAATTATATTAAATAAAATAAAAAATTAAAAAATTAATATAAAAATATAAAATAATAATATAATAATATAATTAAATTTATAAAAAGAAAAACAATACTACACCAATGATGATAGCTCATAGCGGAGAGCCGCTTCATAATATAAATAAATCAATTATTGGTTTTGAGCTATTGTTGTTTAATTAACTTGTCTGACAGTGAAGTTGTGTAATTTATACAGGATATTATTATATATACAAAAATTAAATATTATATTCATCTCAATTATTAAAAAATAAAATTTAATATAAATTTTTGTATTAAACTTTTTTTTTAATAATTAAAATATATTTTATTGTTAATTTTTGTTAACGTATATTTTTCCATTTGTATACCACCCTACCTGATGTTATCTTCATTGTATTTTAGTATGTCCAAATTCGACCAGTAAATTGACAAGCAAGTAACTCACGTACAAGTCTATAACTAGTGGAGCCCTCTATCCCCCATTTTCATTAAAATTTGATTATATTAATCAATTGGAGAATATATTTTACTGCCTGCAAATCATATCTGAGCATCACTTTTGACATTATTGATTTGGCAAGTAGGAAATTCCTTTTCATTTCAGTCGCATCTTACTTTAGTGAAATTCACTTTATCAATAATTCTCCACCGTTTTATAAGAAGAATTTTGTTTTGAAATTTTAAAGTTAATTAACGAAATATTAAAATTGATATTATCGGTGGTGCTTCAAGCAGTGCAAGTCGGCTCATATTTAAAAGATACTTGTCGAGTTGAGACAGCCTCGCTTTCTATAATTAAAAAGAAAAAATACTGTCAATTCACTACAAGGAGCTTTTGGAATGTGAGCTATTTGACCCCTTCAATTCAGGTATTCAGGCTCTGGTTATCCTCCCAGAAAGTCACTATGAGAAATGAAATTTAAAAATTAATGTAAATTGTGAAAACAAGAATTTTTAGTATTAATATTAGAATTTTGCTATACGTAATAATCTACACAATGATTCATATAATGATCTTTATAAAATAGTAGATTTTATATTTTAATTGTTCTATAGGACCCACCATTTTACAAATGATCGTTGTATGGATTATTGTATGGATCATTACGTATAGCAAAACTGTTAATATTACGTGTTAAATGATATGCAATATATTTATCTGAGTAATATAACTAAAACAAATTAATTTATATAACATTTAAATTAAAGAATTTTGTAAATTAATTTAAAAGATTAAAATTAATAGGAATATTTGTATGGAACAGTAATAAACATAAGAGAGAAAGAGGGCTTAGAATACGTATTATTATTTTTATTATTTTTTTGTTAAAAGCTACTGAGTTCTTTAACTAATCCTTTTGAACTAATTGATGATATTTTTGGGTTGGATTGAATTTTGTATGGGTCCGCTATGTATTGCACGGTTTTTTTGTCAAATTACAATGACGATATATATCAATACATGAGATTCAGTAATATTATAAAGTTAATACATCATATTAAATATATCGTTAAAATATTATAAATTATAATTATTTAGCCAACTCGCAATAAAAAAAATTAACATATAAACTTATAAAATATATCATTTTTCTGCCAAAAGTACATATCCTTTACTGTGAGTATAGATGCTTAGGTAGTTATGGTGGGGTAATTAACATGACAAGAACATATTCATATACGAACTTATTTATAATCAGGTTTATAATTAAACCGACATAAGAATGCTACTATCTATCTTTTAAGTATTTGGTTAACTTTGATTCTAAAGTAGTACACAGTATACTGCATCAATCACTATTAAGATTACTAGTGCCTAGAAATTGCTTTTTTTTGTTCGGGAAAATAGATATTAATTGCATTTGTAAAAGCAATTTAAGGAATTCCAAGACTAGAAATTGAATATATATCGGACATAAAAATTAATAAGCAGCATATATTCAGTTTGCCTCATGCAAAACTTTTCATGCAGTTTTCTTTTTTACTTAATAATTGTGTGGAAATCATGAAGAACAATAGTCTTCTTCTCCTCCATCAATTTCTGATTGACTTGTCAAATTTGTTAATGAATATTAAGGTTCTCAAAAAATTATATTGATTTATTTATTCGAATAATTCATTAAATGGTAAATTTTAGTTAAAAAAATTTCCATTTATAACTAAAGTTTTGAAGTCCTATTTTTTTGAGAAGTACAATATAACTGCATAATTAAGTACATCATTCGTTACTATAATATCAAAAATAAATCAAACTTTATTAGAAGATGAATAAACTCACGAACAAGTCTTACATAAAGAAAAAAAACACATTTCACATAAAAGAAAGTATAAATTTACTTGGATAAGAATCGAATTACCTTGACTTTAACCGCTAGGCTAAGATCTCATCTCATCGACGATATGTTATAGCCTCAGAAGATACTGGAGTAAAAAGCTGAGTCAGACATGTCAAAATAGGATGTGCTCGTTTCAGGACAAAGGAACTGAATGAAAGGAAAAGATTCTTCAAAATTTTCAACTGCTGTTTTTGACAATCTCTATAAACATAAGGAAAACAATTAAGTCTTTTTGAATGTGGATGTGAAATCCCTATCTGGAAATAGAACCATGATTCTTGATCATTTAATATTCTTCAAACAGTTTAAATTAATTGAATTTACTGAAACAAAAATAAGTCTTCAAACATGAGCTAATTAAAATAATGACTTAACACTTAACTGCAATAATAGTTATTCCTTCATCTAGAAGCACGGAAGAACCAGTGCAATTATATATATATATATATATATATATATATATATATATATATATATATATATCCAAATATCTCTTTTTCATGGTTCTTGGCAGCTTCTCTTTAAAAGATGGCTGATTGGTAATTTATTTAAAAGTTTAGGGTTTAAGTTTTTAGCGAGATCCCAACAATGTATATTAATTAATTACGCTAACATTTTTTATTTTTTAAAAGGACTACAAAATATATCAATGAAACTAATAATTGTTAGGTTCTGATTTCTAATTCAATGTACTCACTTCAACTCCATATCTTTGAAAAGTTCCGCTTGAAAAATATTATGAGCCTTGAGGAATCAAACATCAAATTCACCTGCTATTAAAGACTTTTGGAGGTAGCTTCAATACAGCAAATTATAATAAGGGTTTTGTTTCGTTTGCTTCAATACAGCAAGTTATAATAAGGGTTTTGTTTTGTTTCCATCTCTATTTTACGTTTTTATTTTAATTTTTATTTTCAGTTGCTGTTTCCAAAAAGTTTTTGAAATGAGTACAAAAGTTTGTTTGTATTTCCGGAAAAAGTATTAAAACAGAATTATTATTTTTTTAAAAAAAAAAAAGAAATTTACATCTTAAGCTCTCAGTATGTCTAATCACAAAAACCCAATACTACAAAAATTAAAAAAAAAATTGGCGTTGGGTTGCTAGTAGTATTTTTTCGGCGAATATCTTAGTCCACTGCTCAGCAGTATTTTCTTGAATTATTTTAACTCACTGAAAATATTATCAATAGCCAAGTGTTTGGAGTCATATATACATATTAAACTGTCTCACATATTTTGATGTGAAACTGGGGTGTTACAAAAATTTTACCCAAATATGATTTGCAGTTTAAGGGTTTGTATGGAAGATCACTAGGAATGCATTCTTCCAACTTAATCTCATAACCTCCTTCATTTTATTTAGTTCGATTTTTCAAGAAAGTCAAATCCACTCCTACTTTAAATTTCATGATATAGATTTTAATGTCATACTCCACTTTTTAATGATATAGATAAATATAATATTTGATTGTCGTATGTTTATACTTATTCATTTAAAGATGGGTTTTCTTAACATGGATCAACCAATTGATAAAATCCATATACATTTTCAACCACAAAGATCTTCTACCATGTCATGTTTCTTAGTCTTATTTCCACTTTTTCTTTTTTCCCTGTCTGCAATAAGGTTTCTTTACGGCAGACAAATGTGATATAAGCGTGGGGAATAAATAAATAAATAAAGTAGTCTAGACTCTATATATAGATGCCTACCTTACCTTAAATTCAAGAATTATTAAATTTCATGCGACTATTAATATTTATTATTTGTTGTGATTTGCTCAATTAAGTGTCAGCAATTCTTATAGTACCTCCACAACATTGGGGTTGAAGCTTGCCCAAAAAAATAGGGGTTGTATTTTGAAGGTAATCAAATGATATAGCACTAGCTAGAGTTAAAATAAAATTCTTAAGAATTATGTCCAACAGCAGCAAAAGACAAACATGGTAATGGAAATTGGGACAAAACATTAGAGGACTAGCTAGGTGGTTCTCCACTTAGAAGACACTACCATGGACTCTTGTGGACCTATATATGATACATGACTCATTTTGCAGGAGATTAAGACGTTTTAACTCCTATTCCCAACAATTTTTATTAGATTTTATTTATCAATAATTCATCACAAAACTTCATTTGTCCAATACTTTCTTGAACCTATAAACAAGATTACAACTTTTATATGTACCCGTCTACAAACAATTTCATATCAGCAATCTTATATCTTGTATATTATATATTGTAATACATAAATCTGTTGACAAAATGTAATGCACAAGATACAAGACTTCTGATATAAAAAATGTCAATAGTTGGTACCTCCTTTTTTTGCTTATTCTTTATATTCTTGAACCTTTATTTATATATTTATTTAAGTGCTTCTATACTTATCCACTTTTCTTACTTATTTTTTTTTACCTGCATATAAGACAAATGAGTGTGGTCCCACCTGATTTCATCTTTAATCGAAATAAATGGGTCACACTCATTTGTCTTATATACAGAAAAAAAAATGGGTAAAAAAAGTAGGTAAGTTTAGAATTTTCCTATTTATTTTTGTAACAAAGAGAAATCATTTGGTTGAAGAAAAAGAGGTGACATAAATGTGACTACCTTGATGGTGCGAGTTGCTTTTGATACTTTGGACAAAACTGCTGAAGAAACCAATTTTAAGGGGTAGAAACTAATTAACTAAATGATTGGGAAAAAAACTCATAAGCTCATCATTTAAATGTAGCCAAAGCCTCAGGCCCTCAAATAAACAAAAAGAAATAACATATATGTAATTAGTTACAAGAATGGCAAAACTTATCAAGAAACATATACAACTAGCTACTGAAAACTCAGTGCATTGTGCGCACTATCATAATGTATACTGTGTACGGTCCAGGCCAGAAACACCTGGAAAAAAATGGTAACAGCATTAAAGTATGGGATGATCAAATAAAATAATGGAAGGAAATTTTGGATTTTATCCAAATGATGGATAAATATATGTTACTTATTATCTCAACTTGTTAATGGCATCCACGCATTAGATTGCACGCAGGCGCATAATCCAATTAACTAAGTGTTTATGGAGTGAGTATATCTGTATATGCATCACTGAAAACGACGTAAACAAATTTATATATATATATATATATATATATATATATATATATATATATATATAAACTCATCAATGATCGTGAGAAACGTCAAATTCAAAAAATGTCAACCTTCCACCACTAGTAGTAAGAAAAATGATTCCATGTTCTTGACCCTGGGCAAGTAAATAGTATATTGCTCCTCTCATATACCTGTAATTTTTTTTAAATATAGGTCATCTGTTTCTCCTATAAATAGCTACAAATAAGTACTTCAAATATTGACACAACAATCATTTGCTATGAATTATATATGGTAAAAATGTAGGTACACAGCTGTGTACCTACACGGTAGGCCTTTAGCGACGGTTTGAATGACTATGACGACGGTTTGAATGACTATGACGACAGTACTATCAAGAAAACTGTCGCCATAACAATTAAAACTGTCGCCAAAAGCCTACCGTATAGGTACACAACTGTGTACCTACATATACCCCATTATATATATATGTTATGTAAGTCAATGCCTTAGTTACGCTTGAGTAGAATTACTTAACAAAACGATTTAATTTTATCCTTTAGAATTGAGTTTTTTCATTGGGATTTATTAAAAAAAAAAATTAATTTTAAATTTTATGCAAAATTACATCGTTTTATTAAGTAATCTTAATCATACTTGATTAAAATTGTTTTAAATTACCTTTTTCCTTATACGCACACATATATATATAAACATGCATATAATAACTATTTGTTATGAGTTATTTTTGGACAAATAGATTTGTAGCCATTCATAACAATGTAGAACAACCCAAATTAAATTGAGGAATTGACCCGTCATCGATCCTCCATTATTAGTTGCGAATTTCATTGATAATAGTAGCGGATGACCCAATTACTATATTACCCTTCATATAGGTGAAATAAAACAATAAAATAACACCATCCACTACAATTAGTAGCGGATGAACATCAGAAGAAATTGACCAAGTCAAATCTATGTTATATCCACTATAAGGTTTTAGGGTATAGAATAATAATCAACTAAACCAAGCACCAAGTAAATCATAATATACAAAGTCTATGTATATTGCAGAAAAATAAATTTTTTATCTACATCTGCTATTAATAATAGCATATGGTTTGCATCTACTACTATTATAATTAATTAGTAATGGATGGTGGTAAATTTATAATTAATTTCATTGAAATCAGGAGCTTTTTTGTAATCTTGTCATCTATTACTAATAGTAGCAGATCTAATTTTAAATCTTGGTTGTTGATATTTAATCTAATGTAAATCTATTTACCTGTATATATTTTATACTAATAAGATATATGTCTTGGTGATTATATTTTACTTTTCACTAGTTGTGCTATTAACGGGGTGTAGCCAAGAATTTAAGTCGGAGGGGTTCGAAAATTTTATGAAATTTTTTACAATACTTAAAACTATTAATGTAATATTAAAAAATGTAAACATGAAATAAAATTTTATATATTTTTAGTTTTAAACATACTTATGAATTCATCTATATCAAGATATTTTAATATTAAAGATCTCAAAAAAAATTAAATGTGTATCAAATATACATGTCATTATTATATTTATTTAATATTATTGTGGATACTAAGAATTTCAGTACATATATCAATATAATGATAAAATATATATTTAAGATAATTTAAGATATCTAACATTAATCATGATATTAATCTTATGTATCAAGGTATTCTGTTTTTTGGCCCCTCAAAGTCACACCGACTAGAATGTCCTAATAGATTAATATTTGGCAAGGAATTCTGCTGGTGGAAAAGGTAGTCTGTTTTTAGGCCCCTAACAAGTCACACCGACCGGAATGTTCTACTTTTGGAGAGCAACATAAGAGTAAAGAATCCAGGTGAATGCGCACCAGCAGCACCAACCTCAAGCTACCCACCCGTATATTGTTGACCATTTAGATAATAAAATTATGATGATAAATTTAAAATTTTGATATTTTCACAGGCTTTTTTGTTATTTTTTTATGTGGGCCCCCTTTTTTCCTATAGCGACAGTTTTAAAATCGTCACTATAGACCTATGGTGACACTTTTCACATATAAAGAGTCGCAATAGTTCTATAGCGACTGTTTTAACATGTAAAGTGTAGTCATAAACATATAGCGACGGTTTTAAAACCGTCGCTATAGGTAAAAAATAAGGCCCACATGTAAAAATAACAAAAAATCCTGTGAAAATAACAGTTCCCTAAATTTAAAGACAACGAAATCATTGTAAACATAATTAAGATGATAGGACTCCGCTTTTTTAACAAAAAGAATTGACTAATGGAAATGTATTTGTATTTATGAAACAGATAAGAGTAATTGACAAACATGAGTTGTTTTGTTAGATACCATTGGGGTTTTTTGTTTTTTATTCAAAACTGTTAGAATATTTTCCATCAAAGCCCCTGAGAACACAACATGAAGGCTGAAGATATGGATTTAAGGAGTGGTTTGCAGTTTGCCAGAGACCGACCCTGGCAATCTACTTTCTGAAATATTAGAGATTGCAAAGCTTTGTTGCAAGGTTAAGTAATAGAACATGTTTTTAGTGAAGCATGCACATTTTCATAAGTTTTTCCACTAATTCAAAATTATCTACTAGGGTTAGTTGCATTTAGTTGGACTTTCAAGGACCAAATCCTCTATAACAAAATTTTTATGTATCTCTATTGCAAGGCCTATAGCGACATTTTTAGAGTCTATGGCGACGGTTTGTCCCGTCGCCGTAGCCCTACTCTATGGCAACGGGACAAATTGTTGCCATAAACCCTAAAAATCGTCGCTATAAGCCTCGTAATAGAGATACAGATAAATTTTGTTACAGAGAATTTGAAGCCGGACTTTCATTATTCTGAAACATAAACATGTTTTTAGAGAAGAGTGCACATCTTACTTGAGCTTTTCTGGGTAGTGATTGGGTTATTCATTAGGGCTTTTGGATTATGATTTGGGAATCTTGGTAATTTCTTTAGTCTATATATATATAAATATAAGAACAACATTTATTTGAGGTTTTGATTTTGCAAAGGCCAACTTTTTGTAAGAATTAATCCATAAAATTTAATTATATTATTAAATATAGATAAGAGAAAAAAGCTTATAACATGTAGAAAAGAATTAATATTGTATATGTTGTTTGGAATCCATCTCGAATGCATTGGAATTGATCACTATTGAATGAACAAAATATTATTCCCTTGATTTATGAGAAACCTTCAATAAACTTCTTATTATTTTCAAATCCTGACACGTGTAATATCAAGAGAGATGACTTAGTTTTTTTATTATATTATTCTTCATTGGTAACCTAGTGGGTTTATTCATCACACGCCCAAAAATGTATACTTATATTATCCGCACTAACCAACTCACATTAGACTTAATTGGAGCACATATGTTGCACTTAATTAGACCGGTCAATTAACTTGATGTATATAAATAAAAATAATATTATTCTATAAAATACAAGTTTGATAGTCTGTGCAAGGCACGGGTTAGTTTAAAAGTATTTATTTAAAAAAAAAATAGATTTTTTTATATATAATTATAGTATTTTTATTTTATTTGTTATATATTGATCTAATTAACTAAATATAATAATCCTTATGCATTCATAAAACTTGAAAAACAAACAGACATGACTACCTTACCCCGATGTTAAAATTTCCACACCTATCTATTTGATTAGCTAGCGACATAAAAAAGACTCTAGTAAAAGAGAAGCTCCACCATTCAATTAACTCATGTTCATATATAACATAAAATAATAATAAATGAGAATCTGTATTAGGAAAACAAATGGATAGAACTTACACAGGTTATGTCCAAAAAAATTCCTTAGCTAATCTAATGTGTCTTCACCACATACTCTATAACTTCACATGAGAATGAAGAAAATTCTGTCATAATTTTTTTTGGCATACTGCTTTGAATTTTTTGAGGTAAAATAATAAAATTTTAATTATAGCATTATTCACTTAATGAATCACGCCTTTTCCAAATCGTCACTATTCTTGCGTCCAAATTCGACAATTCAATACCATGTCAGATAAGCAAGATTTGTTTTATCTAATGTATGTATTAAATTGTAGCAAACAAAACATAATCCATATCAAGAAATTGACTAACATAAAACAATTCATTAATCTCAAAGCTAAAAACAAAAAAGATTATGAGCTGAAGGGAAGATGAAGCAAACACCAAACATAACGTTAAATAAAAAGATGTTATAAATTTCAGTATGTAAAGTATGCTATATACTTTATTTGGTATGTCAATAGAGCAATAAATAAGATATTAATAGGGGTAAAGAAAAAGTGCACCATAGATGACTATGAGCTCCCGACTGTCATCTGTCGCACCTGGAGATGAATACACAACTGAGATAGATCAATCTTAGCAATTAAACAAACAGACACAAGAAGGCTATCAAATCTCACTAAGCAATTCTTGACTTCTAAAGAGTAACTGAGCTATAGTTATTTTGAATGTCCATATCTGCAAACCTAGCAAGGCAAGGAAAACTAAGAATCCTCATCTCCATAAAAATCTTTCCTTTTTTACTTCAATATTTATAACTCATTTAATACCATTTTTACTTCTTCTTTTTTTTTTTTTGCAAAAGGCCAAAAAATTTATTACTAAATAAAACCCAATCCAAAAGTCATGGATTTAGGCTATAACATGTACATACTAAAACGTTCCTGATAAACTCAAATAGAAACTTAAACTCTAGCAATAGAGATAACATAACTCAATAAACCAGTGTATAAAACTCCTACCATGCATAGACTGAAATGACTATTAAACACTGTTTACACTTCTCACACTCAGTTTCCTTTCTTTATGTTGTTATTTTTGTCTCCATACCTGCTCCTCAAACTGACAACTATCAATTGAAATAACACTCACTTATCACAACAATATAAAGCATAAATAAAGGCATCAATGTTGATCCTTAACCTCTATATATCCAACAAAGCAGTGCGTACGTAGATCCTATACGGAAATCTTGAACATTGAGGCACCAAATTTTCTTAGAGTTTCTATTAAGTTCTTCCCAACAAACATCTAAATTTACATATTTGTACCCTGCTGCATCAAGTCCGATTGATACCATTGCACCTGTCATTTGTCAGATAATTTACTCGTCAATGACTCATTGAAAGTGATTCCAACTATTCCATCTTTATACGCTAATACACACCAAATCTGAGACAATAAATAAACATTCTTAATTTTTTTTATAAAATCTCCCCTTACTGTCTTTTCATAAAAAATCTGCAACCTGAAAATCCAAATATTTAACGCTACTCCCATTCACACAACAACAAACAACCATTAAGAAAAACACTCTTCAAAAAAGCTGCTGAAAAAATAATCTTGCAGAAACTGCCTCATATTTATGTACAAACTGAACTTGCCTCACTATTTAAAGTTTCACTCTTTTATGCGTCTCAGTGTGTGAAGATCAAATATAAGATAATTGCACCCTAAAAGAACAACTTCTTTATTTGTTTTGAGATTAACATGTCAAATTTTAATTTTTTCCAACAAAAAACTCAGTAATTACAGATAACATAATGAAGACAACATACACATTGCAAATCGACATGTGATAAGCCAAGAAGTAGAGTGCCTAAGAAGAACCCAAAGTATTTGATCAAGACTTGTCTGCATTAACTAGGGAGTTGTCTGAATTGACTTAGTTGTTGATCGTGTCCACAAGTACTTGCATTAGAATAGGTCAAGTAGTTATTAATTAGTTTTGGATAATTCAGCCATCTTGTTGGCATTAGCCTTTAGTGTCCCACTTCTTAGAGACGTGATCTATTTCATAAGAATAGTTGTTAATTTCCTTTTGTATTTAAACTCTGTTATGGTCATTAATAAAGGTAGCTCATTCCAATTGAAATTATTGTGGTTAATTCTCACCCCAAGTAAAATATTATCTTCTATAAAAATTCTATAGCTTTGATTGAGGCCTATCATTGGTATCAGAGTTATGGCAACCAATTAGGAACGTATTAAGCAGTTGGAGGATGGACTACACCGAATGGAGCTCGACATGGCTGACAGGCTACGGCATGTGGAAGAAATTCTTAACCGTCTCTCTGATGTACTGCTTGCAAAACAGGCGCCTCCAAACCATGGCAATCAACACCACGAGGGCCACGATGGGGGACGGCTTGTTGTCTCCTCCAAGACAGCGAAGCTTGAATTTCCTAAATTCTCAAGAGATGATCCGACGGAGTGGTTCACTCGTGTGAACCAATTTTTTGAATTTCAAAATACTTCTAAAACTCAAAAAGTTTCTTTGGCCTCCTACCACATGAAAGGAAAGGCCAACCAGTGGTGGCAGTGGATTCGCAAGACGTTCCAAGAAGAAGGACGCGCTCTATCATGGGCAAATTTTAAAGACGAACTCTGGGCTCGCTTTGGGGCTTTGGAGTGCGAAGATTTTGATGAAGCCCTTTCAAGGATAAGGTAGGGCAGTTCATTGCGTGATTACCAGCGGAAATTCAAGCACTTGGGCAACCAGGTACGCGGTTGGACCCAGAAAGCTCTTGTGGGAACATTCATGGGTGGCCTCAAACCAGAAATAGCTGATGGTATAAGAATGTTCAAGCCCAAATCATTAAAAGAAGCTATTAGCCTTGTACGAATGAAAGATGAGCAGCTGGCGCAACCTTTTAACTGATCCATTGCTGACTCCCATTCTCTAACAAAATTCAATAGATCTTCACCTATGAAAAGGCTCATTTGGGACGAGATGCACACAAAAAATGGCACAAGGGCTATGGTTTAATTGTGTTGAGAAATTTACACCTGCTCATAGGTGTAAAGGGCCGCAGCTTCTACTATTAGAAGGTAGCAAGGAAAATTCAGATGAAGAAGAAATTGAGGGCTCAAGAAGTGAAAGACAAATTTCTCAGTATGAACCTTGAGGTCAAGGTTCCAGCCAAAGGAGGGGGTATTAATAAGCCAAGAAGTAGAGTGCCCAGAAAGAATCCAAAGTATTTGATTAAGAGTTGTCTGCATTAACTAGGGAGTTATCTGCATTGACTTAGTTGTTGGTCGTGTCCACAACTACTTGCATTAGAATAGGTCAAGTAGTTATTACTTAGTTTTGGATAATTCAGCCATCTTGTTGGTATTAGTCGTTAGTGTCCTAGTTAGTGTCCCACTTCTTAGAGACGTGATCTATTGCATAGGAATAGTTGTTAATTCCCTTTTGTATTTAAATTCTGTTATGGTCATTAATAAAGGCAGCTCATTCCAATTGAAATTATTGTGGTTTATTCTCACCCTAAGTAGAAAACTATCTTCTATAAAAATCCTACAGCTTTGGAATTGGTTAATCCAGCAGTGACAGATGGAAGAGCAACCCAACAACGAGAATTGGAGACACGATCGAAAAATAGTAGCCACCAATGAGAGAGGCATTTGCTTTGATATTCTTATCATGAGTCTATAAATACCCAAAAAAATTAAAATAGTGATGTATTAATGAAATTGCCTATAATTCAAATTAATTTAAGAAAAATTAAAAACTAACCGTCAAGACGTTTAGACTTTTATTTACACTCATCGTCAAGATATTGCAATTATGTATCTGGTTGGGTTACGCTAAGAGTTTTAGGAGCCTCACCAATTTATATTTTTGATATTTGGATAGCAGCACAAGTGTCAAGTAAGAAACCACCTATTGGAAATTGGAGTAAAAAATCAATATAAGGTTAAGGTTAGTCTAAATCTAATTGAACCAAATACCACTACCTGCAATTGTTTCAAACACACCACTACCTCCAATTGTTTCAAATTCTGCAGATGCACAGTTGTAATCCAAACTCAAATCTACATCATGTCAATCTCCTATTGGTTGGTTTAAATTATTATCTTAGAAAATAAAAATTAACTTACATAAAAAAACAGAGCACATTAAGTTTAATATTAGTCAACAAAACAAATTAATTTTTGATGGGTATATAAAAAGAACCATTATTGCATAGTTAGACGAATCATACTCATACATTGTTTCTGACACATATACAAAGTCCTAGTTAAGCATCAATATTACATTATCTCCAAACAGAAAATAACAACAAAAAGAAATTATGATATTATCCTACTTCATTAACCTTAAGTCCTATGTCAAACTAGGAAAGGCTGATTGTATCTCAAACACCCAAACTCTCGTATGCATTCTAGTCCATTTCAATGTTGCCCTTGTTTCTACCACAATAAAAATAATTCTTGGTTCTTAAATTAAATATTTATCTTGATCACGCAACATATAAATTAAAATTTGCAAGAGGTTCAGTCATATATGTTGATTTCCGACTCCTTCCGAATGTGCATAGCGAAAATTCAACAATACATAGAAAAAACTATGCACTTCTCAGAATTCCAAAATTAAAGTTGAAGCTTAGCCATGGAATGGGGAGATGAACATAGGAAGAAAAAAAATTCAATTTATATCAACAATAAAATGAACCATTATTGAAACCTTATTAGAACTATGAAACACAAAAGCACTTGAGAGAGATGGGGTTCTGGACCTTATTCTCTGTATTGTTGAATTTGACTTTGTGGAAGTGAATATTGAAATTCAACAATACACAAAAAAAAAATTATGCACTTCTCAAAATTTCAAAATTAAAGTTGAGAACGAACCATTATTGGATTGCCTATGCTCTGCTTGCCGACTAAATTGCCTATATTGTGCTCGCCGACGCATATTCCGATCATTTCTATCACTTTTCGTCTCGCATTCCACCCTTTTCTATAACTCTCCCTCAATACATATATATCATCACAAAAATCGATCATTTCATCAAACACTTTGTAGGCATGAGAAAGGACTACTTTAATCGAGAAGATGGGAGATTGAGAAAGGGGAAATGGTTGGAGAAAAGTAAGGGGAAGAGGTTGGAAAAGAGCAAGGGTTGGAGATGAGGAGTGATTGTTAGCCATAAAGCTTGGAGAAAGGACCGGCGATTGAAGATGAAGAGGCAAGACGAAGGATTGGGAAGCTTGGAGAAAGGACCGACGATTGAAGGTGAAGAGGCGAGGTGAAGGATTGGGATGCGACGTTTGAAGATTGATCAAAGGAGCAAACTCAGTGGATTAACCCTTACCAATGAAATTGACTCGGAATTATTTGGTTTGGGATCAGCTCTTATGATGTTATACATTAGTATTGATTCTTACACTTTTTTCATGGCAACATGTCATTATTTCAATGTCTTAGAGAGTCTTTTCTTTTAGAAAATTGATATTTTTACAAGATTATTCTTACATGAATAATAAACAGGGTTCATCTCATATAAGTGAGACTCTTATGAAAATATCAATTCTCTTCTTTTATATATCATCTGCAAGTTTGCCCTTCTCAAAGCTTGGATTGGTCAATTGATAAAGATGGTTCTCAATGAATTTTCTGGCCAAGTTTTTTTTTGTACGCTCAAGAGAAACATTACAATTAATATTTTAAAAATCGGACTGAACCGCTAGTAAAAACCAAAATCGGTTCATGATCCGATCCGGACCATTAAACCATTTTTCTCCAAAAATCGATAAAAACAAATTAACCGGTGATTGAACCGCGTGACCCAATGAACCGGCCACTGATTCACGGGTTTGACCGATTCAAGTGTTATATATATATAAAAAAAATTAAAAAAAATTAGGACAGTATCAGTTCTCACTTCTCACTTTGCTTAATTTGATATCTCGCAGCTGTAGCTTCAGCCTTCACAGTTCTCACTACTTCTCAGTTCTCAGACTCTCACTCTTATCGCCATCGATCAACATCTCTCCCTTCTCTGTCGATAAGGTAATATGATTGATAAGTGATGACTCTCGTCGATATTTTGATTTGTTTTCCATACAAAGCCCCAATTTTTTGTTAACACGATCTGCTCTCACTTTTGCTCTGTCTTAATCTTGATGTTTGTTGGATCAAAGTCAATTGTTGTACACAAGTATGATATAAGTTAATGATTAAATTTGTTTAGGAGATGCAGTGGAACATAATCTTTTTCTATATAATTTTTCACTATGTAATTCTAATCTTCATTCTAAAATTCAATTAGATTCATTTTCCTTCCAAGACAAAAGGAAAAAGAAAAAGAAAAGTTGCACCGTAAAAAACTGGTAAGGTCATCAGACAACCAGTTTTTTTCCCTACCTGATTATATAGATGGACAATTTGTATATTTAAAATTTAAATTATATATTCGTATATTTAAATTGTGCGCGGGTGTGTGTATATATATCAATATATCATGTCCTTATTCAATAAAAGTTGGTCGCTGATCATTAAATTATCAAAACACAATTACAATCCATCAAGTAATATAGCTTATAGAGAATTATTTTGTTTAGTTAGCTTATAGAGTGTGGACAGGATAAGGGAATGCATAAACTGATAAAAGTTGAGTTCAAGTGCCCTTGCGGCAAAGGCTACCAAATTCTTCTTTCTGGGAATGCTTGTAATTAGTTGTTACTACAAGTTGATTTAAACATTCTTGCCCTTTACATTAGATTTAGTATCCTGCATGCACTACTCCATGACTCCACAAGCCTTACAACACCAAAACAGCATCCTGCATGCTCTACTTAATTTGTTTACATATTCTGACTTGCAAAACTTTTTTTGATCTGTTACAGTCAATGGTGTACATATCTTGTTGTTGTAACTTTTTTTAGGTTTGAGCAGTTGACATGTCGTCATCGGGCCATGATTCAACCGCGCAGTCAGTTGCATCTACAAATACAAGGGGAAAGACGGATGTTTCATGGAATCATTTTAGTGAAGGGCTAGCTGTAGATGGTAAAAAATTTATTACTTGTTTATATTGTCAAAAAGCAGTTAAGGGTGGTGGCATTAATAGAATAAAATAATATCTTACAGGGACAAAGGGTGAGGTTGGCCCTTGTAGGAGAGTTCTTGCAAATGTAAAACATGAAATGGAACAATCCTTAAAGCAAATTGAACAAATAAAAAATATTGACATGCATTCATTTGATGATCCATATGAAAAACATGAAGGGGGTGATGTAGACGTTGAAGAGATTATTCGTCAATCTCCATCTAATAATGTAGTGAGTGGTAGTGCCGTAGTAGTGCACCAACAAAGGGGAAAGGAAAAAAATAAGTAACTTCCTTACTTCAAAGCCCCAACCTGAGAAACAACCTACTATAAAAAGTGTTATAGCTGGTAAATTAAAGAAGTTGTGTGGAGGGCAAACATGGTTGTAGCTAGATGGTTTTATGATTGTTATATTCATTTTAATGCCATGAATTCAATATATTTTCAACCTATGTTTGATACTGCAATTAGAATCGGTTTGGGTTATAAAGCCCTTTCTTATTATGATGTTCGAGTCAATTTTGCTTAGAGATATGAAAAAAGATGTGCAACTCTTTGTTGAAACCATGAGGTCTTTTTGGGGTGATTGTGGGTGTTCTATTATGGGGAATGGTTGGACAGATGTTAGGCTTAATTAATTTTCTTGTCTATTGTCCACATGGAATTACTTTTGTTATATCTGTTGATGCTTCTGATGCAGTGAAGAGTGGCATACTTTTGGCGAAGTTATTCCAAGAAGTAATTGAATGAGTTGGACTAACTAATGTATTTCACATGGTAACAGATAATGGGGTTAATTATGTGCTTGCAGGGAAATTAGTTTCACAACAATTCAAAAACATTAGTTGGTCTCCTTATGCTACACATTGTTTAAACTTGATTTTAGGGGACATAGCTAAGATGAATCATATTGTTGAATTAGCTAAGAAGGCATCGAAGATAACCAAGTACATTTATAATCATGGTTGGTTATTAGATTGGTTGAGAAAGAGAAAAGATTGGTAGAAATCATTCGTCCGAGGCCTACTCATTTTGCCACGACTTTCATTGCATTGCAGAATATTTATCATCATATGCATGATTTGCAGGCTTTGGTGCTAGTAAGGATTTTAAGGAGTCTAGATATACAAAGGATGCATAAGGTAAGGTTGTGGTTTCTTACATATTGGAAAAAAGATTTTGAAATGATTGTTTGATTGTAACCAAAATTGTGGAGCCTTTAATACGTCTTTTGAGAATTGTTGATATGGATGAGAAACCCTCCATTGCATATTTGTATGATGGCATGTTTAGAGCTAAAAAAGCTATAAAGAAAGTTTTTAGGCAAAAGAAAAGCTTGTACAAGCCTTATACAAGAATTATCAAGGAGCATTGGGATAAACTTGTGTAAAGTGTTCATGCGGCCGCATATCGGTTGAATCCTTGTTTTCAGTATGATAAAGAATCATTTTGTGTGAAGTCGGAATTTATGGCGGGTCTTACACTAACTACTTCGAAAACTACTCAACCGGGTAATATTTATTTATTTATTAATATTTGTTCAACTTTGTTGCTTATTTCATTGATTTCTAATGTCATGGTTTGTATTTAGATGAGTGGTGGAGGTTGTTTGAAAGTAGTGCTCCAGATTTACAAAAGTTGCACTACTACAAAATAGTAAAAAGATAACACTTAAACAACAACGTTTTTGTAAAAAACGTTGTGGTATTTTTTTTAACAACGTTTTTTCAAAAAACGTTATAGATACATATGCAAAAACGTTATGTATTTATAAGGGGTAATAATTTGTTTGAAATTTATAACGTTTTTTTAAGAAAATATTATCTATTTAAAAAACACGGAGCTTAAAAAAAATAGCGCGGAAGTGAAAACTTAAAATTAAAACACGGAGGATATATATTTTCTGATTATTAAAAAGCATTATAGAGAGAGAAACAATCTACGCATTTTGAATCTTCCAAGTGAATTCATCTCTCTCTCTCTCTATCTGTATTTGTATTTAAGCTGGAGCCTTAGAGATTTATATGGTTACAAGTGTTACTAATGTTACTTTTACTGATCTAAAACGGTACGTTCATCTTCCTCTTTTTTCATGACGCGAAGATTGATCTATTTTTTCGGTTGGCGCCATTTAATGTTTCAGTATCCCTCCATTTTTTTTCATCTCTGTTAATTTACTTTCTCATTTTCTCATCTTCCCCAAATCTCTGAGTCATCATTTCTCTCTCTCTCTCTCTTATAATCTCTCTTCATCTCTTAATCTTCCTCGCCGCCAGATCTCAAAGCTAGCGGCTCATCTAGGGCACCCAAATTGCAAAGCTAACTTCAATCTCTCTCTCTCTCTCTCTTATATATTTCCGCTTCGTTTTTGTTTGTTTTGATGAATTTATGATTTGTTTTGATTGATTGATTGATGAAATACAGGCATGTTGTTCTTTCGTGCACTGGTATGCTGGTGAAGGAATGGGCGAGTTGGAGTTCACCGAAGCAGAAAGCAATATGAATGATCTGGCGTCCGAGTACCAGCAGTATCAGGATGCTACCGTTGATGAGGAAGACGAGTACGAGGACGAGTAGATGGCCGGGTAGGAGGAACTGGGGTTCCTGCAAGGCTTTTGCTGTGACGGGCTTCATTTTCGCAGCTGCTGAATGTGTTGTTGAAAAGGTATTATTATATTCAGTAATTTTCGAATTACTCCAAATTATTTAGGAAAGGAGGGTGTGGGGCTTGAGCACCCAATCTATGTGGAGTTTTGTATGTTCTGTGATTATAATTTTTTTTACTAGTTTATGCTTTGTTTTATCCTTCTCTGAAGATTTAGGGATAACGCTTCAGTTGGTTAATATTTTATTTGGATTATTGCTTTAATTTTCTTTTGGTTTGAAGGCTCGTGCAAAACATAACGTGATAAACACAATTGTTGCAGGATGTGTAACTGGAGGAACAATATCAGCAAAGGATCTTGTTTAATTACCTCTGCCATTTTAGACTCGTTATCTTTCTTGCAAATGCAAATTAGCGTGAAAAACATAATTAGTTAAAACTGTTACTTATTTTGTTGGAAGATGTCATGCTATCTTTCATGATGCTTTGAACTTATTATTTTGCTTGTGCCTACGGAGGATGGTCCAAAGAATATCTTTATTTTGCTAGGACCATGACATGTGTTAAGTATTTCATGGAGTGTTCTGCTAAGGTTCTTCTAAATTAAAATATTCAATTATGTAGCATTATTTTCAAAATTAGTAGATTCAACATGTACTAATTTCAAAAAAAACAAGCATGTGTTTTCAAGTGCCACCTGAACAAGCACAAGGAAATATTTTTAGAATTACCTGTCATAGATGTGAAGTCTTATTCTTAAAATAATTATAGTTTTAACCAAACAAACATTTGAAATAACTTTTCCACAATGCTGCACAACAGCTTACTTTGTGTGTCACTATGAATTCTCCCAATCTGGTTTTAATGCTTTAGACTTGTTTCACATTTTACCGATTCATAATTCATTTGCCCAAACATGATGCGAATTAGCCACTGCTGCCTGTAGGGAATTTGACATGGTTCATTTTGAAGATTGGACTTTCTAGTTTCTATCATATATGAGCTAGTTGGATTATTCTCGTGTCGGACTTTCTATTCTATATGAGCTATTTGGATTATTCAGTTAATTTACTATCTGGAATTTCTATCTAGATCACCTGCATCTGAAAATATGGGTCCTTGTCTGTAGTTCTTTTACATTCACATGCAGTAAGGGGCTTCTTGCTTTCACAGGAAAATTAGTAATGTTCAGCATGATTCTCGAACTTCTATGAAGTTTGCCTACTTTTCTGGCAGTTATCAATGCATAAGTTAAAATTTATTCCAGTTATCATTGGGTCACCTCTGTTTGGAAGTTTTTGCACTATATCTTTGATTGAATATTTCAGATTGCCTATGGTTGAGCATGTTCAATTTTCTAACATATAGTTCAACTAAGTGTTGATAATATTACTAGTTTATTACTAATATTTTTAAAAGAACAGAAGATTTCCAACTTCAGGACACCAATATGATACAGCTGTTTGTTGATAGGATGGGAAACCAGCTGCTGTCCTATGAATGAGTCATATGAATACTCATCAATTATTGAGTTTTGTTGTTAGTTGAATTAAACATATGTAACCATAATCCATTTTATGCTTTATCTGCTTGTTTACATCTGATAAAAGCTTCTGAAATGTTCCCTTCATAACCTATTTCATGCTTTATTTGCTATGTCACATACTATAAAAAGTTCATGAAATGTTCTTCTCAGTTCTCACCAAAAATTAAAAATAAAATTAGAGTCCAATTTCTAAAGTCAATTTTTTTAATGAAATTTTTTACTTTAACAATAATCAATTGTCAAGATCACAACTTGCTTTATAAAGAATTTAGAATCAGATACAATAAATAAATAAATAAATAAAGAGATTTAGTGTTTTGATTTTGAAATTGAACTCATTTTGAGACGTCCTAAGAGGGAACGATGTCCATTCTCAGTTTGGGAGGGAGAAGCATAACCTTTATTTCCTGTATTGCAAATAGTGATAGAAGCCTATATTAGAATGTTAAGAAAGTTACACTATATCCTTCTTTGTTGAAATGGGAAAAACCAAAGAAAGTGCGTCTGCGATTTACTTTTCAAGGCATATATTGGGACAACTAAAAGATTTCCAGACAATATAGTTACTGAAATGCCATTCTCTTAAACTTTGTTTTTTAAAGTGAGACAGGGGGAGTATAATTCTAACCAACATCAACTTTCAGTTGCAAGATTTTCTCTTTCTTTCTTTTTTGATTCATTGTAACATCTTTTAACAAATATATACTCTGTAATACATCCCACTTATAAGGTGGAATGTGTGACTGATATAGTTTGTATGGCTTCTTCACTTCTTTTTCTTGTCTCATCTTGCACACTATTAAAACTGTGGCTACTATGTATTCTATTTCATTTGATTGATTTCTTAAACATAAACTTTGCAGGTTCCCAAAAGGGGTGCCTTGGGTCCGATATTATGGAACTTACAAAGGTTTGAATATTAATATCATATGGCCAGGGAAGGACACAGTTTTTGGTGAGTTTTTTGTTTTCATGCTTTTCTTTTTGAATTTGTTAAGTTGCAGCAAGACATGTTTTCTTTAATGAATTTATACTTCTATCTAATATGAGCTACATTCTTTTAGGCATTATGTTGATATTGATATTATTATAAAGTCTCATATCTTCTTCGATTGTATGGACAATTATCTAATTTGGGATACAGCCTTGCAACCCATGATTAGTTAGCATACAGTAGTCGCACAACACATAGTAGGGACTAGAAATAGCCCAAACTCCTCTTCTTTACCAAATTTTTTATTCTCAATTGTCGATCTAGGCTATGCTATAATTCTTGTTTTGGTTTTAAGTAACTAGTATATCCTTATTAGGCACTCACTCCTTGCATAACATTTATCCCCTTTTCCCCCCATAAGTATGAGTAACATTAATCCCCTTTTTCCCCCCATAAGTTTAAGTAAATGCCTTGAGGTCGGTGGAATTCCATAAGTTCTAACACGTCCAGTTGTCCACTATTTACTCTATCACTGACTCCAACATTTTATTTTCCAGGGGTTGACAGTGTAGGCACTGTTTCTGCATCTCTTGTGACATATGCGTCTATTCAAGCATTACAGCCGGACCTTATCATCAATGCTGGCACTGCAGGTGGCTTTAAGGTAAGGTGGTTTTGCTTGGGATTGTTTCTCTTACTTTATTATATGTTTCTAGAATATGATAAGCTTCTTTATTTTTCTTTTGTTGTCCTCTTCTTCTTTTTCTTTGTGTTCCTTTGTTTCTTTCTTCTGTCTTATTTCCAATTCTTTCACTCTGGACATCTTATTAGGGTAGCATTTGGGAGAGGTCCCCTGTTTTCTGAAAGGGTTTTGGACTAAAATTTGAATTGGTAAAAGTATTCAGTGATAATATTCTATAGCTAGACTTATAGAGGAAGATCAAATTGTTAAAAGGCCTTATTGCAAAACTGTTTCTCAGATTATACTATTCAGGAAGTAAACTTTCACCTAAGTGCACTGGAAATGCAGTAGTGCTTATTTTTACTATAAGGTCTTGGTAGTAAGTTATGGAGAGACCACCTAGCACAAGGAAGTTGTCCCAGACAAACCTTTGAAGAGTACTATAAAAGCTTATTCTGTTTTTGTTAAGTGTTAGTTTGACGTGTCCCATTGATGAAAATAGTCTAAGGTAATTTTATAGAGGAATCCATAAGCATGTCTCGTATTCTGTAGAAAGTACTCGATCACTGAAACAGATGTGCATATATGTAGAGTAAATGGCTCACTTACTTAAATTTATAATGTCTTTCAGGGTCAATATTACCGACTCTCAGTGCCTCTTTTTCTAGTTCTGAATTTAATCATCCTTAGTTTTCTGTACTATTAATGACACATCGTCTGTTTCTCTGATATAGGTAGTTATTCCGTCACACCAGCTTAAAGCAGTTAATTCTTCATCAAGCAGAACCAACCAATTCTGCTGAAAAATACGTCCAGGTTATATCTGTTGATAACCATGAATTTTGGTACATGGGTTTTTTGAACTATGACGGCGCAGTGAACTGCTTAGAGGTTTAGATATTTATTTTGGGAGTTAATGGTGGATGTACATGTTAATTTAGATTAATGTATTTTGGGAGAAGACTTTTTTGCACATGATTAGGTAGTAGTGCGCCACAGTTAATTTGGTATATTTTGTGGATAGTTGGTATATTTTGTGGATGTAATAATTTGAAACTATAAACGAATGGTATTATTGGATGTATTTTGAAATTGAAAATGGTTGATACATTTTGGCTTTAAATGAGAATTTCGAGTTTTTTTAACTATATATCATTGCATTAATATTAGCAGTTCTACAAGTACAATATTGCAGGTGCACCACTACTATGTAATGTGCTAAATAGAAGACACCTTTAAAACGTTGTATAAATGAGCCTAAACGTTGTGTAATGTATTAACAAAGATATATTACAACATTTTTATGTTACACTACAACATTTTAAAAACGTTGTCTACACGTACTACAATAGATGACATCTTATAAACGTTGTATAAATTAGTCTAAAGGTTGTGTGATGTATCAAACTACAACGTTTTATACCAGAAAATGTTGTGGAATGATACCATCTACAACGTTTTCAAGCATCTTAGTATTTATTTAAAGACAATGTACAACGTTTTTTAGTAAAAAAACGTTGTATTATGAGCCAACTACAACGTTTTAAAAACGTTGTATAAAATGGGTCAAATAGATGACACCCTTAACCTCGACGTTTCTGGGAGAAAATTACAACGTTTTTTAAGTGTTATCTTTTTACTATTTTGTAGTAGTGTTGGCAATCAATGTCCTTAGCCAAACTATTAGTTCATCGGGGTGCGAAAGGAATTGGAATCTTTTGGATCGCATACACACCAAGAAAAGAAACCGGTTTGAGCATCAAAAACTTAATTATCTCGTGTTTGTTCACTATAAATTGAGATTAAAGAATAGGTATTTTCATTAATTCAATTAATCTTTCTATGAAATTTTAATTATTAATATTATATGAAGTTAGTTTTATGGAAAATAATCATGAAACATTGAAATCTTAATTTTAGGCATTGCTACAAGAGATGGAATTATGATTCAATTGATTATGAATCAATTGACAAAACAGACTTTTGGATTGTTAAAGAGGAGGAAGAACCATTTCTTGATTATGATGAGCTAGATAAAATGGTTTATGATGAAGGAGTGAACTTGTTTAATTATTTTTATTTTATTTTATGTAGAAGTGAATGAGGAAGAATACATTGTGAATTTAGATGTTAATGATGATGATGATGATGATGATATAGACTTTACGTTATTCACAAATTTGTCGTTGGATAATTTCGTTGGAGAATCTAACCCATTTAGAGTTGAAGAACTTGGAGGAGTTGGAGGAGCAAGTGGAAGTGGTACTCGTGGATTAATAGATGAAGATGACAATGAGAATTGGCAAGAAGCATCACATTCTCGACCTTAGAATGATTTATGTTTTTTGTGAATTAAATGTCATAGATTTTATTTTAGTAATTTAGTTGAGACTTTGTTTGGCATTCTAGATATGGTTGCATTCATATTTAATCAAACACTTGAACTTATAGTTGAATTTCCGAATTTGAATGTATCTTAGAGATGTATATGTTAATTTGTGTTTGATTTTATCAATTTTGAGTTGTGAGCATGACTTAATATCTTTTTTTTCATATAAATTTAGTATTTATTTGAATTATATAAAGTAAACATTGTACAAATAAGTTTAATTTTTTTATTTTTTTTTTTGTAGATAACTTGATTAATTTTACATATTTGATAAATATTATATATAATGTATAATAATTAATATATTTATTATATATTAATAACGTCAATGGGTCAATAACGGTCCGACCACTGATTGAACTAGTGATTCATCCACCCAATAACTTTTCTGATTCGATGAATGATCCGAGTTTGAGAACATTGATTACAAAATTATTTATATTTTTGAACTTTTAAGAATTGGATGTTGTAATACATTATTAGATGTAGTTTTTTATGATTATAATCTTTTTACCTACGCATATTTTAAAACAAAAATTAGAAAAATTTTGATTTTAAAATTGAACAAATTTTAAATTTAGTCGATGTTAGCAGGAAGGATGGAATATAATACAAATAAGTGTCTTGAGTTAAGACGAGCACGGGAAAGAGCAATTTAACTAGAGAACTGATATTTTCACAAGTAAAAATAATAATTTCATAAATTCTCTCTCACATAAATTAGTAAATGAGTCTCACACTCATATGAGAGGGAAACTTGTAGAAGTAACATTTTTGCTTATGGAAATTCTCACACAACTTCCTAGTCAGAAAGGAATTATTTTTATACTTGCAAACCAGCTTTTCTCCTCCGAACATGGTTTCTTCTTCGGCTACCTCCTATCCTATCTCCTCCTCCTGGGCCTGCAATTCCTACTAGGATAATCACCTTTTTCTTTTCTATGAACAATGTGAGTCGTCTATAATCAAGGATGAATTTACAACAATTTGAAACTTTCCACGACAAATGGGTAATCAGTTAGATACAAATTATCGGGTTTCTCAGGATAGCATGCGTACCAAATGGAATGCACGTAATTTATGCGCCTAACTGGTGGGACAAAATCAAATTAACCGCCATTAATAAATTCCGCATTATCGGAGAAATAACCACGATCTTCATGCAAAACTTGCACCGACAATCACAGTTTCTTGTAGATATGATATGCATAACAATTGAGTCCAAGTGTAATCAAAATCAAGGTTCCTACGAGACAATAACCTGAGATAATACCACAGTCGCCGTCGTCTTCTTCTAAGGATAAGGAGGCCGAACCCACTTCTTATAAACCCCAGGATTAGCAGCAAGGACATAAAGCTTATTGTCGTTACCAGATAAAACCACGGGGAATGACTTTATAGCGGTCATCCTCGCCCGTCTAGATATCCTTCTAGAACTCACGGAGTCGAGGAATGGGGTGTACTGTGGTACGTACTTTCATGGGGAATTAAATTCTCATCCAACTGTGTAAAGACTATTTCCCATGGATACTTATGAATTATCGTCTGTGTAAAGACTATTTCCCATGGATACTGGATGGATACTTATGAGGGAGGGAGGGTATAGATCAAAACCTACAAAGTGGACCAAAACAATCTTCGCTCTTGCAATATAATTCCCGTACAACGATAGGACATCTTGTCGCTCTCTCCAACAAGTAATCGCAATTAATAAAGATTTGTTCTTCATCTCTAAATTCCACAGTTCCTATCACTAGTACAGACTACAGAGGAGGACTGAGAGAGCGGCTAGGGTTAAGGATTAAGTAGCTGCGATTTATGGACTGGAAGGAAAACTCTCGGCCAAGTTATTTTAAACGTCGGGCAGTATTATATATTATAAAGAAGTGAAGATTGTGTACTTTAAAAATTAATACTTTGGTCCTTCATTATAACACTTACAAGTTCCGTCTTATTTTGACAAATCTTAACATACATCTCCATCACAAATTTTTTTTTTCTAATTTAATATTCCCTCCGTTCTAAATTATAAAATCATTATTGATTTTTTAAAAGTCAATTTGAGATATTTTTAAATTTAAAATTAACATAATTTATTTAAAATTTTAAAATAATAAATGTTATAACTAGTAATACTTTTTAGGTGATTTATAATATTCATAATTGTATTGACATAAACAAAATGAATTCATCTCAATTTTGAATTTGAAAATTTTGAAATTAATTTCTAAAAAGTCAATATTGATCTTATAACTTGAAACGTATGAAGGATATTCTAGATAGCATTTTACCTGATGATATCTGACCCTCTTCTTGTTTTACACTTCCCTATCATGTTTTATTTTTGTCCCTTCGAATAGGTCTCATCTCAAAAAATAACATCAAGGTTACATAAGGTTAAACTTATACCCTAATGCCAAATTATTGCGGCATTTCTAGGTTTTTGAAATAATCCCCTCCGTCCATAAATGAGCATCCTGTTTGACTCTTTTTTTTAACGTGTGATTTGCCAAAGACAAGTTTATATAGGGCTCTCATTGTCGGAAAAGGGTAGTAAATATATGTCAAGTGGGTAGACTGGCCTGTTGGTTCCCAAGATTCTCTGTATTGCAAAATTAGTTAGCTGAGATATTCATGATTCACTGCAAATGTTTACAATTTAAACTGGATTTGTTAATTTGTTTTACATTATGTGCTTAATATAGAGGCAAACATTGGCCTGAAAAATTGAATAATATGGTTCAAATGATTTGGACCCTTGAGCTTTACTAGTGTTTCAATAATTTTATGAACTGTCCATGTAGGAGTTTTGACTTAAAGAAGACTAGCAGATAGATTCAGGTGCCTTCCAGCTCTTGTATGGGGTCTTTTGAACGAGACGAAACTTCACTTAGTTGATTATACTTTCATATTATACCCCTCCATCTCTCAAAAAAAAAGTCATTTATAAAATTTTCAAAGTATATTTTTCCCCATATTTATCCCTAGCTATTGTATTTGATATTGTTCAATCTTGATTAGAGATCATAGTGATTGGACACATATTATTCATTAATTCCAACCAATTCTCACACAGCCATACAAATGTGTCATCGATCTCATCTCTCAATAGCGCAAATCCAAACAAGATAGAATGGTAATGATGATTGACACCGACGAATGGAGCAAATGGCATAAAATGCCTATTAGTCCTATATATGGTATCAAAAGAAATTACATCACCAAAAATTTTATACGTAACAATTGACCTATAATCTACCCATAACATACTTGCAATACGATTATCATCCCCTCGTTTAATACAACAAAAAAATATAGTCTGACATTGTTCAACATTTCAATTAGATTTCTAGTCACCTCATTTATATTTTTATGTGTCTATATTTAAAAAGTTTTACTTGTAGATACAAATTTATGGTTGTGAGTTAGCGCAAGTGTACACATATCAATTATCTGCTTTTTTATTATGAACAACGCACAATTTTTCTTTGCATTCAGTTTTATCTACGGAATCTCTCCTCCTCTTTATCTTCTTATCAACATCATCATCACCATCATTTACTGTCTTTTTTTTTTCATTTTTTCTAATAACTTGATATCGCGTTTTCCTACATTGGTATAATTTAGAAGAATACTCATTTGAGTTTATATGTTTTCTACTAGTTTTAATTCTAATTTCAAATTCAATACGCTGGACATATCGCCTATAAAAAAATTCAACTTCTTCAAATGTAACAAAAATTTGCCCAATATATGGAGTATCATCTTGACAAACACTAGTAATCTCATCATTTGTAAGATATATTTTCACTAACAAGTGACATGGAATGACAAGATTCAATATCAAACAAATCCATGAAACAACAAGGATATCCAAAGGGATGAGAGATTCTTACTTACCAATCTTATGAATTGCAAACAACAAATATTAAGTTTTATAAAGATTGTTCTTTGCCCGAACTTTTTTCTTCATATAAGATTTTATTTCACAATGGCAACAATTCTTCATATCTAAAAGAATGAGGGATTTAATATGAGATGCTTCTTTTATGTTCCTACCGCATGCGGTACATTTTGTTCCTACCGCACAATTTTTTGTTCCCTTTCGCATATTTCTCTATTACACACAATTTCATGTTCCTATTTTGTTCTTACATCACACAATTCATGTTCCTATTTTGTTCTTACTTTGTTCCTACCACATAATTGTTATGCAATACCTATTAGAGCCACATAATAGTTATGTGGTATATTAATTGTTCCTACCGCATAACAATTGTACGATTCCTCTTTTTTTTTGTGGGTCTTTTTTTCTTTTTCTTTTTTGCAGTACTTTTTTTTGTGTAGTTCCTTTTTTTCTTTTTCTAATCGTGGCTATCAAATTATGTTATGCCTATTGAAGTCGCATAACAGTTATGCGATATGTGGTTGTACCACATAATTGTTATGCGGCTCAAAAGGATACCGCATAATAATTATGCGATGCTTGTACTTTCTTTTTGGTAAATTGATGGGTAATTTAGTCAAATTTTCTGTGAGTCATGTACCGCATAACAATTTATTAGGTACTGCACAACTGTTATACAATATTATTTTATTTAAGTCTTTGGATCTAGCAACTGACAGACAATATTAGATTGGATAGATACATATTCCAGTCTAACTTTGGATATATATATATATATATATATATATATATATATATGACCCGATCCAAGGCTCACGCTAGCTAGGAACACTATTTCAGCTAGTTGATCTCTCACCGTTTATTGCAAGATCTAATGATTAGGAGGAGGCCTGACCGCTAGTCCTAATGGCGGTCAAGGAGATTTTTTTAGGTTGGTCGCTACTAGGACTAGCGGCCAAGCAGACTACGTCGTTTTGGACTTTGGCCTGGTTGCATGTAGGACTAGCGGCCAGAGAAAATAACATCATTTTTCCTGGTCACACCTCTTACATGCGGTCAGGCTAAACCCAAAATATTTTCTTTTTTTTCATAAGATTTAATACATAAATTTAAATTATATATTATATACATGTAGATGTAGATGTTACTTCTAATTTATATAGATATACTAAATTACTTCTAAATTATAAACATGTACCAAATATCATATTAATTATAAATTTAAAATGAATTAACA
The DNA here is from genome assembly GCA_947179155.2 of Hedera helix. Taxonomy (NCBI): domain Eukaryota; kingdom Viridiplantae; phylum Streptophyta; class Magnoliopsida; order Apiales; family Araliaceae; genus Hedera; species Hedera helix. The sequence goes on from OX359278.1 coordinate 37,786,701, forward strand.
AAATTAAATTTGAATTATATAGATGTTATCTATCAGGATTTGAATACCCATGATTTATGAGATTAATCACTTCCATAGTTATCTATTGATTTAAAAATAATAAAAATTATATTATATAGTTTTTAATTTCTATAAATATTTTAAATTTTAAAATCACCAACTTCTATAAATCATTTATTTTTATATACTCCTTACTAAAATTCTAACAAAATAATTCATTCATTTAAAATAGGATCAAATTTATTTTTGTTAATTTATTTTAAATTTATAATTAATATGATATTTAGTACATGTATATAATTGAGAAGTAATTTATTATATCTATATAAATTAAAAGTAATCTCCTGCATGTATATAATATATTATTTAAATGTATGTATTAAATCTCATAGGAAAAAAAACGATCACGCTAAAACTCAAAACAACGTAGTTTGTTTGGCCGTTAGTCCTAGTAACAGCCGACCAAATAAATAATTCTCCCTAGTTGCTACTAGGACTAGCGGCCAAACACCCTCCTAGTCATTAAATCCTGCAATGAGATCAACTAGCTGAAATAATATCGCTAACTAACATAAACCCTGGTTCGGTTTCCTATATATATATATTTTTTGCTTTACTGCAGTTCATTACTACAGAATGAGGGGTGTAACTGGTGATAATAGTATAAGCTGCACAACTCTTGGCAAAACTATGGTGAGGATTGGAGAACTGAAACAGTATTTCATAATTCTACGACAGCAACAAAACTTGCCAAAAAGGGATGGTTCAGCTGCTGACTTGCACAACCTGAAAATCTCACAAGCAAGATAGGGAAAGCGAACACACCACATGAAAATGCCAAAACTAAGCAACAAGCAATACAAAACCCATACAACGTTCTAATTATGAACAAGAGCACTCGTACGGACTAAAATGCCCACATATGTCTGAATTTGAAATTAATTACAGTTTATAAAAGCAAAAGCTACAGACACATCTACATTTTGCAGAACAGGAGTAAATCTACAAAAGCAGCAAAAAGGGCATCTACGTAGGAACAATCAATGAATCACTCCTCCCCTAAGTTGGAGAAACTTGAACCCTCATCATCCAAACAAGTTCCGCCAGAACCACCATGTTTCTCCATTTGATCGACCATGTCACCTTGGCTTCGGCATCTATTGAAAACGCTACTTACTACAGACCTCTCGGACAGTGAAACCAAACCCATAGCTGCAATGCTGTTAGCAATGGCACCAACATCACTGACTCCTTCGTACAACCCCCTGCTACCAGTAACTGCTAGTATACTTCGATTCTCAGCAGCATTTGTCAGAACAGAAGGCAATACAGACATCAACTGTGAGTTGTTTTGGCTAGAGGTGCTGAGCAGCAGCCGCAGAGTCTCTCTCGCACTGTTCTCCATCATCGAATCACTTGCTGGGTTTAATGGGTTCACGAGAGTTGGGTGCAATGATGGAACAGTGGTCGAAATAGCAGGGCCTGCACTCACAAGGTAGCCTGGGCCCGATGAGCAAATGTCGATACATGGAATGTGTATAATGGGATCACACATTAAAGGTGTAAAGGTTGCAATTTGCTGTGATGTTGGCAAAGACAATGGCAGCCTAACCAATGGCTCAGGCAGAAAAGGTGGAAAATCTAGCAACGGAATTTCGGAGAGATTAAGAGGTGCCTTAGGTGCCACCAACAGACTAGAGGGCATAGAGGTAGAAAGTAGAGAAGATAGTGGCGGCAAAGAGAATGATTCAGTTGATGAGAGGGGCAGCTGTAGAGGTGCCACTGTGTATTGCAGAGTTGATGTGACAGGAGGACACCAGCAATAATATGGAGAAATAAGAGATGAACCCGCGGGCAGACCTTCAGATTTGCTTAGAAAGGGGGGATTCGTGGATTTTCCAAGTGAATCCAAAAAACTTGACGAGGGAGACAAAAGATTTCCATCAAATTCTGGAAGCTTGGCCTTCAATTGATTTGCACTAGTTTCATCCGTGTTATTTGGTGAAGCAACAGAAAGGTTGTCAATAAATGAAAGATGGCTCTCTCCTCTGCGCCTGAATTTTTCTCTAGAAACACTTTTAAGAGTGGATAAATTTCTTGGTAGGCCCTCTTTAAAGGAGCTTGACCTTGGACTAAGACTAGCTTGATAAACTGCATTTGGTTTGGCTCCTTGACTGCCATAGTACCGAGGACGTGAAGGCTTTGATGACACTGTCACCAAATGAGTATCTAGTATATCTGAGGAAAGGGTCGCTAAGACAACTGAACTTGTTTGAGTTTTCGCCACTGTTGACCCACCAAGATAAGAGCGAAGATGAGTCGCAAAACATCCAAGACGAGCCTCACTGATTCCAGTTAATTCAGCAAGAGAGGGCTTCTTCATTAGCAAATCCTTCAACTAAAACAGGGTAAACAAAGAAAAAGAATTCAGTGAGTAAAGGTAAAGTATGTTGATGTCTACATTAAATAATTATTTGGATTAGATGATGTACCTTGTCAAGTAACTCATCTCCAAGGAGCTTTGATTTTTCTGAACACCAAAAATAAAGATTTTCGCAACCTGCAATCCTCATCACAAAAGATCGACCAGATCCGTCTGCTGAGATTTCTTCAATCTCTACAGAGTAGCTCGAAGTGCTACTTAAAGTTGACAATCTCTCTATCTGACCATCATCGCCAATGAATGAGATGCGCAGATTAGAAGTAGGCAAGAGCGTGAGAGTTAAATTCCCTCTGACAAAATGTTTGGAAAAATAATCAGATGGCAATAATTAAGCAGTGAACCAATGCTCTACCAAAAAGAGTATCGGAGTAATCATAGCATTAAAGCCAATGCTAAGAAAACCCAAGCTTGTGGATAGCGCACAAGAATAACTAAGGAGTAAATGTCGTACAAAAGTAACTTGAAAGTAATGTTCTATTCTAGTAAACACAGTCACATCAGTAACAAGAACTAAATTATCTGCTAAATCCGGGGGAGAAAAAAAAGAAGGTGAATCGTACATTATTACCAAACTCCACGACTTCAGAAGTTATGTTCAATCACAAAATTCATACCCATTTCTGATTACAAGATCAAAAATTCTGGGTCTCAAACCAACTTCTCTAATTTATGGTAATCCACGTATAGTTGGTTTGAAGAGAGTTAAAAGCATCTCTTGATCCTAGCATGATATAGGTATCTGCCTCATCGAATACAAATGCTTCAAACTTGAAGATTCAAAGCAGATGCATGAAGCCAAAATGTTCTTCAAACCTGGCCTTGTTATATACATTATAAAGTAAACTACGACAGATTTTTTGAACTTTTTTATTATTTTGATAGGTCGGACTCAGATTACTCCTTTTGCTATTTAACTATTATCATAATCAAAACTTCCCTTCATATAATTTTTTTTTTTTTTTGAAGAAAAAAAAGAGTAGAAGATTGACAAATAAATGACCAAGGTGCTGAAACATTGTAAGCTTCATTCTAATTCAAGATTCTAGACCATCAAAGCAGCAACGGGGCGTTTCCAGTGGCTACAAATTTTAAATCTCAAAATCCCTCCTAAAACAATCTAATTACTAAATAAATATAAAGCATTGGCCGAGTTGAAGCAGAAGGTAAACCATCAATTGCAAGTAATATCCATTAAATACCAGATAGTCATGGTCCTTTGAGGGAAAATATGTTGCATGATACAATTTTCATGCTTAATTACCAGCTACCCAAGATGGGAATGAGACTATTTCAATGTTAGCATATATCTCTTTTACTCATTTACTCAATTTAACAAGTATATACTACAAACTTTATGTGATGACTTAAGTTCATCACCAAAGATTCGATGTAAAAGAAGTCTAGTCTGGTAAGGTGCCATCTATATATATAACAGCAACTGAAAGATGTTCGCCAAAACAAAGATGTCAGGTCATATATAGCATGTATGCTAACAAAGAGTAAACATAAAATTGTTCAATAACATATATATGTGATTAAACAAACTACTGCATAACTACATAAGCCTTGAGCATACAGTACATATAAATATCTAACTAAGCAAACAAAACAAGACAATGCTTTCTCAATCAGTTTTTTAATACATGGAACTTAACCTCTATATAGCCAGTGAAATAATTATCCAAATCAAAGTAAACTATATAACATAGGAGCATGAAACTACCTTTACTTCTTCTTAATTCAGAGATCATAATAGAAAACGTCCACTTTACCTACAAGTCAAAAGATATATTTATTCGGAAGCATGAACATGGTGACTTGATAAGCTGAAATACATAATCCTGCAATTTCTACTTAATTACTTATCATCAATAACTAGATGATATATTGCCGGTCACATCTGATCAATTTTGAATGTCATATAAGAGGGATAATTTCAGTTAATATATTATGCTGAACCAAATTCTCAACAAAAAAAAAAATGTTTACCAAACTAACTAAAACAAAACATATAAAAATTTCCAACCAAATATATTGGCCAAAAAAATTTATAAAAAGATTCACATGTGAAAATTGACAGGCATTGCACATGAAAAAGTAAATGAATTAAAAACTAAACATTTAGTATATAATGCCGCCACAATGCTGCAGCAAATAAACAATTTAGTATATCATTGCCTCCACAATTTTGCAGCAAATATATGCTGATCAATTAATAATCTCAATCTTCTTAACAGGGGCAAAAACTATATCAATTCCATTTCGAAACTAATATGACAGAACACGTTCACTACACCAACCTTCATGGTGCCTTCCCATGTCAAAATGCACCTCCTAGCTATGGATGGTTTCATATCAAGACGCAGTGGTCTAAGAACCAACCAAATATATCCAGCATGCAGTACCAGTCATGAGATGGTTAAGGCGAACAAATATGTCTGCAATTCATGTACAAGACACTCAAAAATTGCACCCTAAACAAGTTTAGGGATCAGAACAAAGTAAACCCAGCTTTAACAAATTATCAAGCACCGACACTAATACAAATCAAATCAAATAAAATTACAAAAGAACAGAAATCTTTTACTTCAATGATACTAATACTAAAACTTGATACAGAGAGGGGGGAGAGATTGGTAATAAAGATAGCAATGTACTATCAAGAAAAGTTCATATTAAAAGACGTACAAACTTACACGAATTCAGTTTAAAACAGCAATACGGTTCTTATAAATGAAGTACCATATAACCTGCAACTTGAAGATCATTACATAGAACGTAATGGTGTAGTTTACAGGTTAATATTAAGAAATAATCGATTTGAGATCACACATAAGAGATAATAATGTATCAGGAAGACGCAGGGCAGGTGATCATGTATAACATCAGTGAAATTCTCCCATAATTGCATAATTGTGTAAGGACGTCTACGATAAGCTATAGATGATACTAATCAACATAGCTGAGTGCTTGAAGATTCAAGTATATTGTCTACCTCGAAGAAAACAAAAAGTAAATCCTTCACAAATTTAATAAAGAAAACAAAAGGAAATTTTACTTGGAAAGCTCCGTAAATTAGATATAATGTCACATTAACTTAAGTACTACCCAACATAACATCCAGGAATAAATTACACATGAAACTAAGTCAACAAAATGCACCAGCCCTTTATACAACCAACAATTCACTTCCACATTGTTTGAATGCCCCTTTAACGTATTCTAACATAAGACTAATATATACATACATACATACATATATATAAGCATATACATATACATATATGTGTATATGTACATATACATATATGAATGTATATAACAGCAGGATTTGTGCACTTAAAGTTTTGCTGGCATTGTGCACTTGTTCATATACTAACCGAGTGGCATTGCACAGCAACTGTAATATGTTAAAATTAGTGAAATGAATGATGAGATACTATTACACGCCTGCCTTCTATGTTATATAATAAAAGCACAAATCAGAGCTTAAGAGCCAAACCTTAAACACCACATGTATTTACTTTGTGTATTTACTTTATATATATATATATATATATATATATATATGTCACATTAGCACAACAACAAAGGTATCCAACTATGTGCAATTACCTTGTACTAGTCGGGCATAGAAAAGTCCCTTGCTTATTGATTTTCCCAACGCGAATTGAAACAAGCGGAATACACAAGCACCTGGCGAGCATTGCAACTTCTGATGGCTCAAAGTGCTGCCCGATAGAAAAGCATAATTCTTTGAGTTTCAGTTTATTGCATCAAACAATATATAAGCAAATAATAATAACATTATTCAGTACCTTGTCAATAATTAGAATGTTAACATGATATCCAACACTACTACAGAACTTCTCAACTACTGTTGTTACTGTTAAGTTAACTGGATTGGATCAAACATATTATTATCAATGGAAGACAAATAAATATCATATGTCCAATGTACTAATTTGCTATTTCAATTCCTATTTAGCTGACTCGGATCACGTGTACAAACATTCAAAATATATTACTGGATAAATTTATGAAGAATTTAATAGTAACATACAAAATTAAAATAAAAATCATAATATTTCTAAGACATCCATGTTTTCTTTGCTTTTATTAGCAACTAATTTGCTAAAATGACTATAGATATAAACACACCCTGTGCCTATGAACGAACCTGAATGAGATGAGCTAGTAATCGATCCTCGGCTACACCATTGGAGGCATTAAGCTTAAGCAAGGGCTTCAATCTCTCATCAGCACGACAAGCTCCCATGACTTGCATATCCAAAGCCTGAAGCCATTGCATAACCCTATCCTCCCGGTCGCTATTTTGAAGCAACAGATCACCATCTCCATCTTCCACCAAAATATCCGTCAAACGCTCCGTCAGACCAAAATTATTACCAGATCTCCCTCTTTGACCCACCGATGATGATTCGCCAATATCGCTACCCGTTCGATCCATATCTTCAATATTTTGTTCATTAACAGATTCTTGTTTCTCTTTGTTATCCATTATAATATTATGATCTTCCGAAACCTATTTTCTTTTCTCTCCCCAATTAATCCGTAGAATTTCAATCAGAACCTGAAATTTCTATGAAAAATCGTTGCTATTATGAAGTTTCAAATCCAATCACAGAATTAGAGATCCAAAATCAAGATCGAGACAAAAAGAGAGAACCAACAACAACGGCGAAAAAGATTTCCAATTGAAAAGATAAGGAGACTGAATATATAGCCAAGAGGGAGACCCTACGGACTCCAAATGTGATTATGAAATGCAGTTAAGACTTGGTTAGGGGTCCGGCTGGCTCGGCATACGTCATGTTAACCCAGAAGTGAGGGAAAATTATTTTATAATCTTAGCGTATGAACATGTCCTGAATTACTTACATATTATTATTTTAATTTTTATAATAAAAAAAATTATTATGTATATTAAAATGATTGAGCGATTTGTGGGACCACCGGAAACCTATGGCGTTGCTGTATGAGATTGTCACGTCAACCAACAGTCGACTATTTCGTCTGATAGTGAAAGATGTGGCAGTTGCTAGCGTGCGCATTGGAGGAACGGCTAACAAAACCGAATAAAAAAAGAAAAAAGGATTTAAATTAATAAGCTAATCTTATAGGAAAATATGACTTAATGATCGAAAAACTTTGAATTTGACATTTTTTATCAATTTAATTTATTAATTAATTTTAAATAAAAAAATTATTTAATTTTAATTATTGAATAAAAAATATCCTTGAAATTAATCAGCAATAAATCATAATTAATTAATAAAAAAGTGTCATTGGAAATATTATATAATGTGTAACTAATATTGATGTGACATATTAAATATAAAAATAATAATTTATTTTTAATATTTTAATTCAATTAAAAATAATTTTAAAAACCTAAAAGTGTTAAAAAAAAAAATACACCCCTATGCCCCTTCCCCAAACTCCCAAGCCCTTCTCGCTCGTCCTTTCTCTCTTATTTTTATGATCTTTTTTATGGTCTTTGTTTTATATGATTTTTGTAATTTTGGTGAAAAAGAAGAGAAAATCTATATGAGAGTGTTACGATATAGGTTCTAGCCCTTTATTTTCTCATAAAAAGTTAGTTGTCTAAGAGGAGAGGTTTAAACTTGTATCAATCCCACATTGGTATCATATATTACCGATGTGGGATATGTCCCCCCCCCCCCTATATGACAAGCTCACATAGGCATTCATAACATTCCACCACAACCCTACATGGGTATTCCATACTACCGATGTGGGATCTGCCCCCTCAAATAACAAGTTCACATAGGCATTTATAAAATTCAACCACGACATTGGTTGTATGACCCCGAATTTTATGAAATACAAAATTTAATTTTTCTTCATATATATTTTTCTTGAAACAGTAAGTGGTTAAATTAATAAAGTTAAAAGTTAAGGATGTTATGTGTAAATTATATTATGTCGGACAATATTCATTTGATCAGGGATTATTCGTTCTGTCGGGGAATATTCGTTCAACAGCGTCGTACGAACCAATCATTGGTGGACCCCACAATGAATAATTGTCGGATATAGAAAACGACATAAACAATTTTTAAATGGTCAATGATACTATCACTTTTAATTGTTAAAATATCCCGTGGTAAAAGAATTGTAATATACGGTATTACAAGTGTGACGCCCCCAAATCTAGGCCCACACAGCCCAAACTTGAGTCGTCAAAAGACTACAACAAAATTATTACAACAAAGCACAACGTACAACAATATAGTGTATAATAATACACAACTAAGTCTTCACTATTATTGCCACACTATTTTACAACACGTGAAGACTAGGATAACTATTCTTCGGACTCTCACTCCATCCCCCGGCTAGACCCCGTTACGTTTTCATCTCCTGTTGAAAAACAATGGAACAAAAGAAAGGGTGAGCTCAAATAGCCCAGTAAGAAATATCATGACTAAGATAATGACGAATAAATTATCATTAGCCTTCAACAGTTGAGTTCTTGATAGAATACAATAGACTACAAGGTTTATATCAAAAACTGTAGTTAAATTCTTAAACAATGTTCAGATCAATAATAGCAGCGGAATGAGCAATCTATTAGAAGAATAATGCAGACTATAATGTCCACTCGCTTCTCTTTTTAGTAAAAATATCATCAACTTTTATCATCTGAAATATCATTAGTCAAAATAATACAACTTCACAGTTCCTGGTCATAATTATGCAGATCAACAGTTCATCTTTGCACTACGGGCCAAAGACATTCAATATAACACCAACGGTCATGATTATACCAGATTCAGCCTTTGGTCATAATCATACCAATCAACAGTTCATCTTTGCACTACGGGCCAAAGACATTCAATATAACACCAACGGTCATGATTATACCAGATTCAGCCTTTGGTCATAATCATACCAATCAACAGTTCATCTTTGCACTACGGGCCAAAGAGAACATTAACCACGTGCCATAAAAGACACCGAACAGATGTATCGCCTTTAACCTAGTATATCGCCTTTAACCTATCATCTGTTCAACAATTATATCACATCTGTGCCCCCGGCCACAAATATTCACAACAGCTTGATTCTTGATGATTAATACAAATAACAGTGATACAAATGATGAACATAAGAACAGGATAAACAATAAGTATCGGAAGTTTACTTTGTGCAGATTCAAATAATGTCCAAATTGCCAACATGATGTGGAGTGAAATTTAAAAATGATATTCAAGATCCACAGTTCAGAATAACGGTTACAGTTCAATAGAAAGGTTCACGTAAATAGGAAGGTTCAGTTGAAATAATGAAGTTCAACTATTATGGAACATATAATATTTTCAGGAATTATAGAAGCAATAGTTCCATAATAAGTTTCGATTTAGGAGTATGAAAAAAAATAATATCCCTTACCGTAGCAGGTTTGATTAACAAACGGTGAAGGAAATTAATATCCCTTACCATAGTAAGTTTGAATAATGGAAGATGAAAAAGATGGTATCCCTTATGAGTATAAAGGAAAATGATATCACTTACGAATATGGAATAAAAGTGTCATGTGATAATTCGTGTAGACAAATTATTTCCACACGAGACAAATAAAAAGGGTTATTCACCAACAGGCGATAATCCGCACCGTAAGGTTATTCCCATCAATTTGAATACGAATAGTTATTCACCAAACAGGCGATAATCCGCGCCGTAAGGTTATTCCCATCAATTTGAATACGAATAGTTATTCACCAAACAGGCGATAATCCGCGCCGTAAGGTTATTCCCATCAATTTGAATACGAAGAGTTATTCACCAAACAGACGATAATCCGCACCGTAAGGTTATTCTCAAAGATTAATAAGGAATGAATACAAAAGGTTATTCACCAACAGGCGGTAAACCGCACCGTAAGGTTATTCCCACAATTTAATACATGGAAATAAATGACACAAGAAAGAAACGATATTATTTTCGAGAATCAAAGAATGATAATCCCTTCAAGTAAGAAAGAAAATAATATCCATTTATGATGATGAAAAGAGTGATACCCCTTACCGTAATAAATTTAAGAGTGTGAAAAGAATGATATTCCTTACCTTAACTCGTGACTGGATATTGGTTTAAATGAGGTTGATCAACCTATATTTTTATAATAAAATTAGTAATTTCCACATATAAATTTCAAAGTGTATGATAACTCGTATAATATGAATTATCAAAATTATATATATTTAACATAATTTTTGTAGTATAATATAACTACTTTTAAATAGTTTTAAAAATAATATTCCAAAATAAATCTTCCAAAGAAAGCTTTTAAAAATGAATCTTCTTAAAGAAGAGTCTTCTAAAGGAAGATTTGTGAATACCGTGAAAAATAGGAATTTATAAAATTACTACTCTTTAATAAAAGACTTACTTGAAAAATTCCTGCACTCCTTTTGGTTTTCAAACTCTCAAAATAACCTTACTATTCTCAGAGAAAACTCATAAAATTCTTATAGAAAATTTTTATGTTTTAGGTGTGATTTTTCTATTCAGCTGAACAAGCTATTTATAGGAGAAAAAAAAAAGTTACTATGCGGGTTGGTAGGAGTCGGCTGCGCACGCCAGTGCTGAAATTCAGCAGCAGGCGCCTTGCTGCCTTTTTCTCCTTCCTTCACCAGCCACGTTTCTCATGCCCAATTCAAATTTTAATTTTTTCATGTGGCCCCCCACATAGGGTCCACATGTTACTATTTAAAAAAAAATAATTAATATTTTTTTTTTTTTTTTACATTTATTTATTTAATTTAATTTTTCTTCCTATGGGTCCTGCATATAAAATAAAATAATGCTACAACAATAATTCAAAAATAATGTAATAAACACGTTACAGATTATTATTAATTTAATAATATAAATTACTGTATATTTGCTACTGTGACAATTATTTGGTTCAATAATTTTAAAAACAGTGCAGCAACAATTATTGAGTCAATGATATGAAATACAGTGTAATGACAATTATTGAATCAATAATGCAAAATACTGTGTAGCAACAATAATTGAATTGATAATATAAAATATTATGCAGTGACAATTATTGATGAAATGATGCGTAACAGTTACGGTGTCAATAATATGAGACACTGTGCAATACCGTGTGCTACTGTAGAGTACCGCATGCTACAGTAAAATACCATAAATTACCGTATGCTACTATTCTTTTATCACCGGTATTTTAACAGTTAACACCGTTGACTATTTTTATTTAAAAAGGTTACTTCTGTCGTTTTCTATATCCGACAAATATTCCGTTGTGGGGTCCACAAATAATTTGTTATTTCGGCGCCGTCGTACGGCCCGAATATTCCCCGACAAAACGAATATTCCCCGACAAAACGAATATTGTCCGTCAAAATAAAATTTGCATATAACATCCTTAACTTTCAATTTCGTCAATTTAACCACTTACTGTTTCATGAAAAATATATAAAGAAAAATTAAATTTTATATTTCATAAAATTCGGGGTCTTACAACCTCCCCTCCTTATGAAATTTCGTCCCCGAAATTGACGTACCTGGCATTTCGAAGAGGTATGGATACCTAGACTTCATTTCAGATTCTAGCTCCCAGGTCATTTCCTCAATATCTTGGTTCCTCCATAAAACCTTAACTTGAGGTATAACCTTTGAGCGTAAGATCTGCTCCTTCTTATCTAGGATCTTAACAGGTACCTCCTCATACGTTAAATCTTCTGCTATAACGTCTGGTTCTAACTCAATGACGTGGTTTGGGTCCTTCACATATTTACGTAACATAGATATGTGAAAAACGTTATGGATGCGAGACATACTTGGTGGTAGGGCTAGTCTGTAGGCTACGGATCCTACTCGATCGAGGATTTCAAATGGGCCAATAAATCGAGGGTTGAGCTTTCCTCTCTTTCCGAATCTCGTAACCCCTTTCCATGGAGAAACACGTAAGAATACATGATCTCCGACGTTGAATCTCTCATCTCTCCGATGAAGATCGGCATAACTCTTTTGTCGTTCTTGTGCTGTCTGTATTCGTTGTCGGATCATTTGGATCTTTTCGGTCGTCAAGCGTACCAACTCGGGTCCCAACAGTTTTGCTTCTCCTACCTCATTCCAACATACTGGAGAGCGACACTTGCGTCCATATAAAGCCTCGAATGGAGCCATACCTATACTTGCTTGGTAACTGTTGTTGTAGGAAAATTCCACCAATGGCAAGTACTTATCCCAACTTCCTTTGAAATCTAGTACGCAAAGTCTCAAAAGATCTTCGAGGGTCTGAATCGTCCTTTCCGATTGTCCGTCCGTTTGAGGATGGTATGCAGAACTGAACCGTAGCTCAGTGCCCATAGCTTTTTGTAGACTGATCCAAAAGCGTGAAGTGAATCTAGGATCTCGATCAGAAACTATGGAAACTGGCATGCCATGCAATCTCACGATCTCATTTATGTACATACCGGCAAGACGTTCAAGTGAAAAGTTTTCTCGTATAGGCAAGAAATGAGCAGATTTGGTCAATCTATCTACGATCACCCAAATTGCATCTAAGCCTTGAGAAACTTTGGGAAGACCCGTCACGAAATCCATATTGATGTGTTCCCACTTCCATTCGGGAACCTCAAGTGGTTGTAATGGACCCTTAGGTACTTGATGCTCTGCCTTGACACGTTGACAAGTTAGGCACCTTGAGATAAACTCTGCAATCTCCCTTTTCATATTGTTCCACCAAAATGTATGTCGAAGATCTCGATACATCTTGGTACCTCCTGGGTGGATTGCAAACGGCGTGTTGTGTGCCTCCATCATGATTTTATGCTTTAATTTAGGATCGTTAGGAACACAGAGTCGAGAGTTGACTCGAAGTATTCATTTCTCGTCGATTCTTGCTTCGGGAATGGTACCTTCTTGTACTTTCTTTATCATGTTTATCAGTTCCGGTTCGGTAGCTTGAGCAGCTTTAATTTTATCGATTAAAGCTGGTTCTACTCGCACGTGAGCAATCTTCGAGTGGGTCCCTAGTGTCTTTAGCTCTATCTCCATCTTTTGCAAGTCGTACAAAATACACTTTTGTGTTGTCAACAGTGCACTTGTACTCGCATAAGATTTTCTGCTCAAAGCGTCAGCTACAACGTTCGCCTTTCCCGGGTGATACTGGATTGTGTGATCATAATCCTTCAACAGCTCAAGCCAACGTCGTTGTCGCATGTTGAGTTCCTTCTGGGTGAAGAAATACTTGAGACTTTTATGATCCGTATAGATATCCACTTTCTCTCCGTACAAGTAGTGTCTCCAGATCTTCAACGCGAAAACGACTGCTGCCAACTCTAGATCATGAGTAGGGTAATTTTTCTCATAATCTTTGAGTTGTCGAGAGGCATAGGCTATAACCTTTCCATGTTGCATAAGGACACAGCCTAAACCTTTGCCTGAAGCATCGCTGTATATGACAAATTCTCCCGATCCTGATGGAATGGTCAGAACAGGAGCTGAAACAAGTCTCCTCTTAAGCTCTTGAAAACTTTTCTCACATTGCTCGCTCCATATGAATTTTGTGCTTTTCCGAGTAAGCTGAGTTAATGGAGTGGCGATTCGAGAAAATCCTTCTACGAATCTCCGATAATAACCAGCTAGGCCCAGAAAACTTCGGACTTCGGTTACTGTCTTGGGTTGTTCCCAATTTAGTACCGTTTCAATCTTCGCAGGATCGACTGATATTCCTTGACTAGAAATCACATGCCCAAGAAACGTGACCTCCTCAAGCCAGAACTCACATTTCTTCAACTTGGCATATAATTTGTTCTCACGGAGCTTCTGGAGTATCAATCTCAGGTGTTGTTCATGATCCTCACGACTTTTGGAGTATATGAGGATGTCATCAATAAAGACAACCACAAAATGATCCAAATATTCCTTGAATATTCGGTTCATCATGTCCATGAAAGCTGCAGGAGCATTGGTTAGTCCAAAAGGCATGACTAAAAACTCATAATGCCCATAACGAGTTCTGAAAGCAGTCTTTGGAATGTCCTCAGCTTTAACCTTTAACTGATGATATCCAGAACGGAGATCAATCTTTGAGAAATGTTGAGCACCTTGTAATTGATCAAACATGTCATCGATCCTAGGCAACGGGTACCTGTTTTTGATGGTGACATGGTTCAATTCTCGGTAGTCAATGCACAATCTCATACTCCCGTCTTTCTTCTTCACAAATAGAACATGAGCACCCCAAGGTGATGCACTCGGACGAATGAAACCGGTATCCAACAATTCCTGTAGTTGGACTTTTAACTCTTGAAGTTCAATGGGAGCCATTCGGTATGGGGCTTTGGAAATGGGCTTGGTACCGGGTTCAAGATCAATACAAAATTCAATTTCACGGTTTGGGGGTAAACCAGGAAGTTCTTCAGGAAAAACGTCAGGAAACTCATTAACAATGGGAATATCATTCAAGTTTGACGTATTTTTGTTCAAATCAGTGACATGAGCTAAAAAGGCTTGACATCCGTTTTTCAATAAACGAATGGCTTTATGGCTAGAAATAACAGTTATAGATTTCAATGGTTTAGTTGCTTGAATTTGCATGACAGGTTGATTAGGAATATGAAAACTAATAATCTTATGAAAACAATCAATTTTAGCATGATGGGTAGTCAACCAATCAATTCCTAAAATCACATCAAATTCATGCATTTCCAAAGAAATAAGGTCAACAGGTAATGTGAGGTTGTTGATTTGAACTAGGCAAGATTTATAGACAGTAGATGTAATGGTCATTTCTCCTAATGGGGTTTCAACTGATAAGTCAAAGTCCAAATTTTCAGGAGTTAAGTTTAAACGCTGAGCACATGCAGGTGAGATAAAAGAATGGGTAGAGCCAGTATCTAACAAAGCGTAGACTTCACGAGAATTTATGAATAGCTTACCGGTTATCACCTCGTTCGAGTTTCGTGCCATTTGGGATGTCACAACAAAAGCTCTCCCTTGAACTACAGATTTTCCCTTATCCGCGCTAGCTTTTGGTATCATCACTGCAGCTGGACTTGATTTTGTGGCAGGACAAAACCGCGCAAGATGACCCTCTTTCCCACAACTGTAGCACTTTTTGGATTGCAGTGTACAGTTTGGGCTGATGTGACCTTCCTGACCACACCTATAGCATCTCACTGGTGGTCGATCTTCTCCCCTTGAAACTGGGGTCGGTGCTGGTGCTGGTACTGGTGCCCTTCCATAATTATTATGGAATCTCTTTCTTTTGAAATTGTTTCCACTGGATTCTCCTCTTCTGTTATTTGATGTGGAATTACCACCGAAGTGTTGGTTACCTCCTCGATGGTTCTCGTTCCTGTGGTTGTTATCATTTCTCTGATCATTGACTCTTGGCTGTAATTTTTCATCTGTTTGCTCCACCCTTTGAGCCCTATCAACAACATCTGAATACAAACTAAATTTATGAGAGCTAAGTTGTTGACGGATTTCGAATCTTAGACCACGTAAGAACATCCGACTCATCCGTGCTTCGTCATCTACTAGATGAGTCGCAAAACGAGACAGTTCAGCAAACTTAGCTTCATATTGAGAAACTGACATGTTTCCCTGCTCCAGCTTAATGAATTCCACTTCCTTCATATGGCGGATGCTTTCTGGGAAGTACTTTTCATTAAATAGCTCTTGGAATTCTGTCCAAGACATCTCAAGTGCTGAAGGGTGGATACGTTTTACCGCTTCCCACCAGTGATCCGCCTCACCTCGAAACATAAAAGTAGCAAAGGGCACCTTCTGATCATCAGCGCATTGTAGGACATCAAGTATTTTTGTCGTCTGCTTCAGCCATGCCTCCGCTTTGAGTGGGTCAGGCTTCCCGTGGAATTCAGGTGGTCCCAATTCTTTAAATTGCTTGACAGTGACTATCCTCAAATTACCAGCGTTTCTACCGTTATTGTTAACTGGATTTCCTCTTGCCTGATTCTGCATGAACTGCATGAAATTCCTAAAGAATCCATCATTCATCATGTTATCAGGAATATTATTTCCTGAGTTGGCAGGAGGATTGTTTGTGGCTTCTTGATTTTCGGCTACATTCGCTTCGGGTATTTCATAGTTAACCTCTTGATTTCCAGATGCCATACTAAACTGTGGTCACAAAATAAATGTTAGTTCAAATAAACTGACTCATCACTTCATGTCCCTATATTCAAATCAACTCATTAGATAATAAAATCTAATTTAGGTAGGACATACTAGTGACTGATTCTATTCGTCTCTCCCCTCCTAGTTCTAACCCCAGATCTCCATTAAAGACCATATCCCTAAGCTCTGATGCCAACTGTGACACCCCCAAATCTAGGCCCACACAGCCCAAACTTGAGTCGTCAAAAGACTACAACAAAATTATTACAACAAAGCACAACGTACAACAATATAGTGTATAATAATACACAACTAAGTCTTCACTATTATTGCCACACTATTTTACAACACGTGAAGACTAGGATAACTATTCTTCGGACTCTCACTCCATCCCCCGGCTAGACCCCGTTACGTTTTCATCTCCTGTTGAAAAACAATGGAACAAAAGAAAGGGTGAGCTCAAATAGCCCAGTAAGAAATATCATGACTAAGATAATGACGAATAAATTATCATTAGCCTTCAACAGTTGAGTTCTTGATAGAATACAATAGACTACAAGGTTTATATCAAAAACTGTAGTTAAATTCTTAAACAATGTTCAGATCAATAATAGCAGCGGAATGAGCAATCTATTAGAAGAATAATGCAGACTATAATGTCCACTCGCTTCTCTTTTTAGTAAAAATATCATCAACTTTTATCATCTGAAATATCATTAGTCAAAATAATACAACTTCACAGTTCCTGGTCATAATTATGCAGATCAACAGTTCATCTTTGCACTACGGGCCAAAGACATTCAATATAACACCAACGGTCATGATTATGATGATTATACCAGATTCAGCCTTTGGTCATAATCATATCAATCAACAGTTCATCTTTGCACTACGGGCCAAAGACATTCAATATAACACCAACGGTCATGATTATACCAGATTCAGCCTTTGGTCATAATCATACCAATCAACAGTTCATCTTTGCACTACGGGCCAAAGAGAACATTAACCACGTGCCATAAAAGACACCGAACAGATGTATCGCCTTTAACCTAGTATATCGCCTTTAACCTATCATCTGTTCAACAATTATATCACATCTGTGCCCCCGGCCACAAATATTCACAACAGCTTGATTCTTGATGATTAATACAAATAACAGTGATACAAATGATGAACATAAGAACAGGATAAACAATAAGTATCGGAAGTTTACTTTGTGCAGATTCAAATAATGTCCAAATTGCCAACATGATGTGGAGTGAAATTTAAAAATGATATTCAAGATCCACAGTTCAGAATAACGGTTACAGTTCAATAGAAAGGTTCACGTAAATAGGAAGGTTCAGTTGAAATAATGAAGTTCAACTATTATGGAACATATAATATTTTCAGGAATTATAGAAGCAATAGTTCCATAATAAGTTTCGATTTAGGAGTATGAAAGAAAATAATATCCCTTACCGTAGCAGGTTTGATTAACAAACGGTGAAGGAAATTAATATCCCTTACCATAGTAAGTTTGAATAATGGAAGATGAAAAAGATGGTATCCCTTATGAGTATAAAGGAAAATGATATCACTTACGAATATGGAATAAAAGTGTCATGTGATAATTCGTGTAGACAAATTATTTCCACACGAGACAAATAAAAAGGGTTATTCACCAACAGGCGATAATCCGCACCGTAAGGTTATTCCCATCAATTTGAATACGAATAGTTATTCACCAAACAGGCGATAATCCGCGCCGTAAGGTTATTCCCATCAATTTGAATACGAATAGTTATTCACCAAACAGGCGATAATCCGCGCCGTAAGGTTATTCCCATCAATTTGAATACGAAGAGTTATTCACCAAACAGGCGATAATCCGCACCGTAAGGTTATTCTCAAAGATTAATAAGGAATGAATACAAAAGGTTATTCACCAACAGGCGGTAAACCGCACCGTAAGGTTATTCCCACAATTTAATACATGGAAATAAATGACACAAGAAAGAAACGATATTATTTTCGAGAATCAAAGAATGATAATCCCTTCAAGTAAGAAAGAAAATAATATCCATTTATGATGATGAAAAGAGTGATACCCCTTACCGTAATAAATTTAAGAGTGTGAAAAGAATGATATTCCTTACCTTAACTCGTGACTGGATATTGGTTTAAATGAGGTTGATCAACCTATATTTTTATAATAAAATTAGTAATTTCCACATATAAATTTCAAAGTGTATGATAACTCGTATAATATGAATTATCAAAATTATATATATTTAACATAATTTTTGTAGTATAATATAACTACTTTTAAATAGTTTTAAAAATAATATTCCAAAATAAATCTTCCAAAGAAAGCTTTTAAAAATGAATCTTCTTAAAGAAGAGTCTTCTAAAGGAAGATTTGTGAATACCGTGAAAAATAGGAATTTATAAAATTACTACTCTTTAATAAAAGACTTACTTGAAAAATTCCTGCACTCCTTTTGGTTTTCAAACTCTCAAAATAACCTTACTATTCTCAGAGAAAACTCATAAAATTCTTATAGAAAATTTTTATGTTTTAGGTGTGATTTTTCTATTCAGCTGAACAAGCTATTTATAGGAGAAAAAAAAAAGTTACTATGCGGGTTGGTAGGAGTCGGCTGCGCACGCTAGTGCTGAAATTCAGCAGCAGGCGCCTTGCTGCCTTTTTCTCCTTCCTTCACCAGCCACGTTTCTCATGCCCAATTCAAATTTTAATTTTTTCATGTGGCCCCCCCACATAGGGTCCACATGTTACTATTTAAAAAAAAATAATTAATATTTTTTTTTTTTTTTTTACATTTATTTATTTAATTTAATTTTTCTTCCTATGGGTCCTGCATATAAAATAAAATAATGCTACAACAATAATTCAAAAATAATGTAATAAACACGTTACAGATTATTATTAATTTAATAATATAAATTACTGTATATTTGCTACTGTGACAATTATTTGGTGCAATAATTTTAAAAACAGTGCAGCAACAATTATTGAGTCAATGATATGAAATACAGTGTAATGACAATTATTGAATCAATAATGCAAAATACTGTGTAGCAACAATAATTGAATTGATAATATAAAATATTATGCAGTGATAATTATTGATGAAATGATGCGTAACAGTTACGGTGTCAATAATATGAGACACTGTGCAATACCGTGTGCTACTGTAGAGTACCGCATGCTACAGTAAAATACCATAAATTACCGTATGCTACTATTCTTTTATCACCGGTATTTTAACAGTTAACACCGTTGACTATTTTTATTTAAAAAGGTTACTTCTGTCGTTTTCTATATCCGACAAATATTCCGTTGTGGGGTCCACAAATAATTTGTTATTTCGGCGCCGTCGTACGGCCCGAATATTCCCCGACAAAACGAATATTCCCCGACAAAACGAATATTGTCCGTCAAAATAAAATTTGCATATAACATCCTTAACTTTCAATTTCGTCAATTTAACCACTTACTGTTTCATGAAAAATATATAAAGAAAAATTAAATTTTATATTTCATAAAATTCGGGGTCTTACAACAAGTAACACACGGTATTGTACAGTAGCACACGGTATTGCACAGTAGCACACGGTATTGCACAATGTTTCGTATTATTAAACTAATAAAGTGGTTATCGTGCAATATTTGACTTTATTGTCACATGAACAATAATTCATGTTATTAAACTGATAATTGTCACGGTAGCATATGTACAGTAATTCACATTATTGAATCAATAATTGTCATGACACAGTAACGTATTTTTTCTTTTACATACTTTCTGCATTATTGTTATCTCTATTATGATGTTATTTAAACAGTTGTATTTCATTAATTAATTGACTTAATATCTAACTCAGAGAGCCAACTACACTGTATTTATAACAATTAGTCATAATAATGAATAAGTGTAAATTATTGTTGAATAATTGAATTGATAAAGTTATTTGTTTATTATAATAAATAATATAAAGTTATGTGATATAAAATGAATGGTATATATATTAAAGATAATGTAATAATTATAGAATTTTAAATGAACGGTGTAGATTGAAAAGATGATATTTAAATAAATGGTTTAGATTAAGAAAATTTTAAAAGATGAAATGAATGGTATAGATTAAAGATAATATAGAATTTGAAATGGATGGTGTAGATTAAAGATGATCTTTAAATGAATGGTTTAAATTAAGGAAATCTTAAAAGATAAAATGAATGGTATAGATTAAACATTATCTTGAAATGAACGGTTTTGATTAAATTAGAAAATCTTGGTTATGACAAGATTTTTTGCTATAAATAAAGGTCTTAACTTAAGGATTTTTCTTATACTTTCTTGCTCATTCTTTCTTTCACTCTCTAAATACTTCTTTGTGTAAGTTCTCTCTAAGTGTGCTTAAGTCATCTTCAGTATTTGTGAAGATCTATAAGTGTACGAGTACTGTTCAAGTTAATCAACCTCATTTAAATCAATATTCAGTCACGTATTAAGGTAAGGGATACCATCTTTTTCATCTTCAACTATTCAAACTTACTACGGTAAAGGATTATCATTCTTTGATTCTCAAAAATAATATCGTTTCTCTCTTACTCATAAGATGTGTCATTTATTTCCATGTATTAAATTGTATGAATAACCTTGCGGCGCGGATTATCGCCTGTTGGTGAATAACCTTTCGTATTCATTCCTTATTAATCTCTGAAAATAACCTTACTACGCGGATTACCGCCTGTTTGGTGAATAACTCTTCGTATTCAATTTTTATTAAATTGTGGGAATAACCTTACGGCGCGGATTACCGCATGTTGGTGAATAACATTTCGTATTCATTCCTTATTAATCTCTGATAATAACCTGACTACGCGGATTACTGCATATTTGGTGAATTACTCTTTGAATTCATTTCCTATTTTTCCAAACATTTCTATTGAACTGTAACTGTTATTCTGAACTGTAGATCTTGAATATCATTATTAAATTTTACTCCACATCATGTTGACAATTTGGACATTATTTAAATATGCACAAAGTAAACTTCCGATACTTATTGTTTATCCTGTTTCTTCTGTTCATCATTTGTATCACTGTTATTTGTACTAATCATCAAAAATTAAGCTGTTGTGAATATATGTGGCCAAGGGCACAGATGCGATATAATTGTTGAGCAGATGATAGGTTAAAGGCGATTTAATAGGTTAAAGGCGATACATCTGTTCGGTGTCTTTTATAACACGTGGTGAAAGTTCTCTTTGGCCCGTAGTGCAAATATGAACTGTTGTTTGGTATGATTATGACCAAAGGCTGAATACTGGTGTAATCATGACCGTTTGTATTATATTGAATATCTTTGGCCCATAGTGCAAAGATGAACTGTTGATTTGCATGATTATGACCAGGAACTGTGAGTTTGTATTCTCATGGTCAGTGGTGTTTTAGATGATAAAAGTTGATGATGTTTTTCCTAAAAAGAGAAGCTAGTGGACACTATAGTCTGCATTATTCTTCTAATAGATTGTTCATTCTACTACTATTATTGATCTGAACGTTGTTCAAGAATTTAACTGTAATTTTTGATATAAACATTGTAGTCTATTGTATTCTATCAAGAACACAACTATTGAATGTTAACGATTATTTATTCGTCTTTATATTAGTAATGTTATTCTTTACTGGGTTATTTGAGCTCACCTTTTCTTTTTGTTCCATTATTTTTCAACAGGAGATGAGAACGTAGCTGGGTCTAGCCGGGGGATGGAGTGAGAGTCCGAGGGATAGCTATCGTAGTCTTCACGTGTTGTAAAATAGTGTGACAATAATCGTGAAAGACTTAGTTGTGTATTATTATACACTGTATTGTTGTGCGTTGCACTACTTGTAATAATTTTGTTGTAGTCTTTTGACAACTCAAGTTTGGACTGTGTGAGCCCAGATTTGGGAGTGTCACATTGGTATCTCACATTACCGATGTGGGATCTGCCCTTCTAATTCGATATTCTTCCAAACAAATCCACCGCAAATTCAAACATATCATCCTTCATGTACCCAGCTATCAAAGCATTCCAAGACGAAACATCTCTGATAGGCATTTCATCAAACTATTTGTGCGCATCACTCAATTGACCACACTTCACATACATATCAATCAAAGTCCCAACATAAATATCAAACTCCAACCCACTTCTTAATCTCTGCCCATGAACACATCTCCCCAACCCAACACTACATAACTAGGGGCGAAGTTACATGTAACCGAGTGACAATTGACCCCATTGAAAAAAATAATTCGTTTATAATGTACGGTCAATTTTAAAAAAATTAAGTATAATATATAAATTGATCCTGCTCAAATTTTATAAATTTTCTAATATACGGGGTCAAATTAAAATTTATAACTTTCTCGATCAAATTTTAACCACATATGACTTATATCACATCTATAAACGTATCTCTCTCTATAATATTTTTAAACTAAATAATAATATAATATAAATTATTTTTCAAATTAATTAATTATAAATAATCGTGATTAAAGTTTTTTATTATGGATGAATATGGTTTATATATACCATGTGTTCATTGTAATATAATATATATTTTATGTATATGTTATCCAAAAATAGAAAAATATCCAAAAAAAATTGGTTGGGGGCGCTGACCGAACCCCGTTAAATTATTTATAACTGAGTAATAATTTTGACCCTCTGACTTCACCGCTGTACATAACTCCACACAAGACTTGAGCACAAAAAAGGGAACGTAAAATTATCCTCAGGAAATCCCAATAAATGCACTTCAAAGTAAATTTCTAGAGTTCTATCGCAATACCCATAATTGGTAAAAGCGCAAATGATTGAATTATACAAAAGAGAGGATGGGTTAGTAATATTATCGAACAACTTTCAGGCAGAGTCAATGTCACCTGAGCTAGCATACATATTGACCATTTTTGCACCGAGAAAGCCATTAGGAGCGAGTCCTCGAAAGGCCATCTGGGAGTAAACTTGTTGGCCTATCATAGCATCACTATCATAGCCAGAGTTCTTAGGTAAAGAGGACAAAATTCTTGATCTTTTCTTATTGTACCATTGAAGAATAGTTAGAAAATGAACTAGAAACAATTCCTATATTTGTACAACGGGAGCAATTTCTGATCTTGTGAGTGAAGGGTTGGAGTACAATACTTTTAGGACAAAGGGTAAGATTGTCATTTAGAAAAATAATGGAGGGTGGAGTTGTCATTACATTTGGTCAAAGTTGTTTAAATAAAATGACTTCTAAGTCATTTTTTAATATGTCCGAATTTCTTACTTATAAAAAATGACTTATAAGCCATAAAATAAGCGTCAGCGGAACAATGTTTTGAAAATCAATTCAGACTTGGCGGTTCAATCGAAAATCGGTCGAAAAAATGAACCGATTTGGCATCGAATCAATCAAAATCCAGTTTGACCATCGGTTCGATAGTCAAATCGATTGTTCAACCGATAAAACCGGTTAGTTGAACTGGTTTTAAAGTATTTTTTAATATTTTTTTGTAGAAAAATATTTTTATTTTTAAAATTATTAATAATATTTTTATTTTATATTTATAACGTTACAGATTCAATAACGCTCAACCACTAGTGAAAGCAGTAATTCATCCACTTGATACCTTTTCCGGTTCAATGATGGATCCGAATATGAAAATATTGCTCTCAAACGCCTTAACAGTAAAAACCAACTTATAAGTTAGTTTGACCAACTTATAAGTTAACGTCGAACAGACTTCTCTAACATAGCGATGTTAAAGATTTTAAATTTTAGTCTTAAATAATTTTTTTAATAAGGTGATATGAAATAAAAAATAAATTTAATTTTATAATATATCGAAAGAGATGTACTCAATAATTAATTTAGTGATGTCATATTATTTAAAATAAAAAAATTTAAGACGACTAAGTAATAAGTATTTTTTTCATTCTAAAATTAAAGATACATTTATAAAACGATAACTTTTAATAATAATTTTATATTCTCAAATATAGTGCTAATACTAATTAAAAATTCAGTTATAATGGTTTAATATTAAAAATGATAATAAAAAATAATAACAAACTAAAAATGTTATATTACTTTATAATTTTAAAATAAATAAATATTTTTAATATTGAAATAAATTTAAAAAATATATCTTTAATTTTAAAATTGAAAGAATACTAATTAGCATGAAATATTCCCAAGTATATTCCATCAACAAAAGATTTGAGTTGTCAAGTGGGTCAATAGACACTTTAGTACCTTGTAGGTTTATACTTTACATAATTATTGAGTTGCAGTGTGTATTGTTCAACTATTTGCAAGTCGTAATGTCAACATTTCTTTCCTTTTTTACTAGTGGAATACCGAAGTTGTGACCTCGTTCAGCCACACGCGACGTGCGTGACAGAAATAAAAGATTTATATAATAATATAATTGTAGTGTTATTTTTCTGTATTCAGAGAAATAATAGCATGAGTAACGAATATAAGGATAACAATCGGAATAAATAAAATTATTAAATAGAAAAAAAAAATAAAAAAAAAATAATTTAAGAAAGTAAAAAATAAAACATTAATTTAGAATTTTAACTAAAAATATGAAAAGAAAAAATTTGAAATTTAAGGTGTGTTGTTTTTTGGGCACGAATTTAAAAGTTTAAAAATCGTAAAGTAATTTTTGGAAAAACTAGTAATGATAAATTAAAATTAAAATAACAAAATAATAATAAACAATTAAAAAATAAATTAATTAAGTTAGATGAAAACATGCCCGAGGTTGAGATCTACCGAGCCAGCCACTGAGGCCAGGAGAAGTCTCTTTCCTTATCAAGTCTCAATTGATTAATCTGCCATCAGTGATGGCGATGCCGGAATACTTAGCCTCTGCTTTCCACGCAGCATCTCCAAAATGGTCAAAACAGTGCTCGCCGGACCTATAATTAGTGAAAGTACTTTTGGTGAAAGGTGACCTCATTTATTATTAGAATATCAAAAAATAATTATAAAAATCCATATCATACAATTTTGTGTAGATATTGAATTTGAAATATAACTCATTTGCTGTAACATTTTTTTTCTTCTAATAATCAAATATAGAAAACTGAACAATTATTATGAGATTCTTTCTTTTATTGATTGAAAGTAAGAATATTGGGAAGGTGAGCAATGCTTAAAACTTCCATATGATTACCAGAAACTATTGCTCTTAAAGCATGGTGAATAATTTACTCCTCCCTTCACATGCATATGAATCTCTTGTAGACTCCATTATAAAAATCTCTACATGCAAATGAAGAGAGGAATATACTATTCACCGTACTTCAGAAGTATGAAATAAATTTTCTATTATTACCCCTCTCAATTGTTCTGTATATGATAACACTCTAGAATTAAAAGAAACTAACTAGCTTCACGCAATTAGCCAACACCACATAAATCAATTTCACACAAAAATAGACGGGAACAATTGACCACCGCTATTAGAGACGAGCATATCCACCATTAAGACTACAAATCAAACCAAATGGTAACTCGACTCAAAAAAATGTGAATGAGACTCTAATTCGTTAATAATATAATCCAAATCTAAACACAAAAAATAGCTCGAATAAAAATACAAAGACAACACTCTAGATTTAAAAGAAACTAAACTAGCTTCACGCAATTAACCAACAACACAAAAATAGACGGGAACAATTGACCACCACTATTAGAGGCAAGCATATCCACAAATCACAAGGGTGGATTTAACAAGAATAAAGCTGCTCAACCTTGGGACGGTAAATGAGTGAAAAAGACAGTTTTGACATAGAGGGGTCAGTGTTGGTGAGCAGCCAATTAAACTCCAGTAGAGAAGAAAAGCTACAGCTAGAGGATAAAAACATTATTCAGGTGAGCCAAACCACATGAAGAGAACTATGAAAATATAGAAATAACAAAAGCAAGAGGAAGAGGGGTAAGCCACAGAAGAGGTCAATGCTGTATCCAAATACCGAGAGGTCAAATCTAATAAACTATGGCAGATGTCGCAGCATGCTAAAATGGTTTAGGCATTGCAAAAATAATCCTAGAAGTTGATCGGCCCAAGAAGACTGATAGATAAAAGTTTTAGGGTGTAATCAACTTCTTTTGTAACTTTGTAGCATGATTCCAAGTTTTGGTTCAAATTCCGTCAAAGCAAGAACCAAATGTGTGATGAACATTAACTGTCTAATAAGATACTGCTCTAGCTCTCCCAGTCCCTGTAGAATCCTATCGGAAAAATATTCTGAAGCTTGGTATCACTTGCTTTTTTTAGGTTCTTTTGCATAATCGTTTATTAGTCCTTCAACATCTTTCCAGAATAGACCCTCCACCAAAACTCCTTCCTTGGTGAACCTGTAATAATACACACATTTGTAAGGATGCATTTTATAACTCCACATGAAATTCACTACACAGAGAGAGAGAGAGAGAGAGAGAGAGACCACTGGGTAACGCTTTTGGTGAATTCCACTGATGGTTTTGCAGATATTGATTGGGGATCAGCGCTTGCTATGTTGAGCGTATACATATCAGAGAATCTTGGCAACTTAGAATAGACCACCAAGCCAGTGCTGTTGAAGGATCCCTGCATATGCAAGACATTTACTAAAGAAATAAGACCACTTTTCCAACAATTCCAATTTGTCTGAATGGACAACAGATCAATATCCATATACACGGGTAAAAACTTAAGACATGAAGAAACACAAGTAAATAAACTATGTTAAGTCAATCAGTGGGCAGATAAAAGGTAAAGAAAACAATTTAAAAGTAAAACAGGTCTAAGTTTCTGACAGCCAATCAAGCTCTTCCATAACCTTTAAATTTTAGTTATTTTCCCTAAACTAATACTACTGCGAGCTTAATGGAACTAAGCAACATATTCCAAACTTATACAGTCTAAGGCAAACATAAAAGCTCTCCCAATAATGCAGGTGATATCCCTGATGTATACAGACGATTGTTCAGGTATGCCATAAAGTTACTTATGATAAAATTTGCCTAATAGTAAATCATATTAATGAAGAAATAGCATTTATATGATGTGTGTACCGCATGAACTAATAACGTCACCACTTATTATGCACGGATATAGTTTCTTTTCTTTTGGAGTCAACAACTATTTATCTCTGATAGAGCTGGATCCTAACTGAATAATTAAAGCCCGTTTTGACGGACCAAAGAAGCAACCAACAAATAGGGGTAATAGTTAGCTAGACTTGTCAAAAAGGAGGGGCACGTTTTCTGGAACAAAAAATCCAAGGTAATCCACTTTCAAGATACTCGCAATAGATAATTAGCAATACAATTGATACAAAAATGCTCTAAAAAGGCAAGTTTTTATAAAAGTAATGTTGGTTGGTCATAACCTTCCTGATGCACCAACATTGAAAAAGGGAAATAAACAATACATACTACATACATATATCATATATGTATCTGAACCAAGCTCAGTACAAAAGTGAAGCGAACCAAAGACGAGCGACATTTTCTAATAGCACTACTAACTTTACGGCTTTAACAGCTGACCACCCAAACGACATAATTAATCCCTGAATATCATGGCAGACGAATACCATAAGCAAACACAATATCCTATAACACTGGTGAAAGCATAAAGAGAACTCGGGAAAAAAAGTAATCTTTGATATTTCTATTAAACTGGAAAATCCCCTACATGGACATTGTGCCATCTTGGAAATGCTAAAAGGTAATTTCATTGTCAACTCTAGACCTTTGGGCCTTCACTTCTAGAATTTATTGCTGACTGACATATACAATCAACAAGGGTTTTCTGTTGAAGAAGTTTTAAGAAGTAAGAGTGGGAAGAACGTTGTTTGAGAGAGAGAGAACAAAAATCAAATTACCCTATGTTGATCTCATATCTAATATATATTGTGGCCATAGAATCGAAAACAGATGACAAGGAAAAAACAAAAAGAATAAAAAACATAAGCTGCTAGGCTGATACACTCTGGTCACATCTGTAACGAGTTCCCAGCAACATGACCATCTTTCCCTTTCAATCCATGTTCAATTTCCAGAATCATGTTATTTGCAGGCACAAGCACACTTACTTTTGATGATTCCAGAATTCATTCTTCTTTATTAGATAAATATCAAATATTATGGATAAAACCTTTAGAGTGTATTAACCAGAACTTACAAGTTACAACTGATAAATGCATTTCCCATAAAATACTTAGTTGAGCTGAAAATTCAAGTATAAACCACCCAATCTAATATTTTTATGAGCTCCCAAGTTCATAGTCGGCAGATTTTAAAATAAACAAGCTTCATCAGCATTGTCAAAGCTATGGCACGACATTCTCATTTGGACAAAGGGGTAATTATTTAACAATCCAAAAAACCTTCTCTGGTGTAAAGTTTTTTTAAGTTCCATTAGTCCACCAACTCAGTATAAAGTAATCCATCAGAAATTCATGGGTGACCCCCTAAATATTAGTGAGTCCACAAAGAAATGGCATTGATATATACTTGTACTCATGGTTTTAAAAACCGGACCTGACCGCCGGTTCAATCGTAAAAATCGGAACCGGTTCCGATTTGAACAAAAAAATCAGTTTTAGTCAAAAGCCGTTTAACCCACCGGTCGGACCGGTGGGTCAACCGGTAAAACCGGTTATTGACCCAGTGACCCCCTTTTTTTTTTGTACAAAAAAAATGTTAATATTAAAATTAACAACATTTAGTAATAATATTGTAACTCAACTTTATTATGTTTTAATTCATAAAAAATGAGATTTTTTTAAAATTTTATTAATTACTAATAATATATATTTTTATATATTAATAACGTCACTGGGTCAATAACGATTCGACCACTGATTCACCCGATACGTTTTCCGGTTGCTTATACTTATCAAAAAGACAAAAAAAGTAAATAAGTTAAATAAGTGAGTCCGCGAAGAAAGGAAACAAATTATTTATAACAAAACAGAGGAAAAATAAAACTGGATAGCCGTTATATTGCTCAGTTAGTCCAATATTTAGGAATCACCCTCTACATATGATATTTCCTAGCCTAATTGTTAGACTAGAAAGAGGACAACAGTCTAAAAAACCTCTAACAACCAGAATACTCACATGGACACCACATGCCATATCATGGCATGCACTACATCACTATAAAATGTTAGGATCAAGGTGGATACTAAGTTTCCCTCTCTCTCTATTGGCCCTTGATCCTAATATTTGGCAACAACAACAAAAAGATGGATCCTAACAAAGATGTGACTGATGGAGAGGAAATAGACTTCAGAAATAGAGTTGGAGGGGGAAATAATGGGGGAATAAAAGGAGAAAGTGAGGTCAGGAAGGAGGATAAGGGGGAGAAAATCTCTCAATTCAAAATTTCATTCAAATCAAGCTTGAAAATGAATATACATCCCTTACAAATATTTTTACCTCCGCAGAGCCTTCTAGAAGCTACTACCTCCTTATCTTAATAAATATCAAATCATCACAAAATAACAATGATGCAATCAAACTTATTGAAATAACAAAAAGGCCACTACAACTAAATAACTGAAATATACTCCTAGGATTTCTCCTAACAGAAACATCAATCGGATATTCTTCAACCAACAACTGTACAAAAGAGAAGAAATCGTGCACCTTCCAACATGGCCAAATTCTTTTTTCTACCTAAAACAATCTAGCTTTCTTCCCAGATAGTGTCCAAGAGCTTTTTCACTCCAACTATTTCTTTCATAGTTGATGAAGCCTCAAGTCTCCCAAATTCCAAAAGTTATAAAGTTTGAGGTGAAATATTGTATGGTAACATCTCTTCAACATATATACTTAATGAGATTTGAATTAAAATAAAATTTAAAAACTAGTTAATGAAATAGAGAATATAGCTAATCAAACCATAAACCAAGAGAAAACCAAATGGATACTAGTTAATTAGCACATCCAAAGTGGAAGAGGATGTGATAATTGTGGGCCATCACATGTGAGTTCAGAGTTTTTAAACCAAGTCAGCTAGAAATGCTAGTATTAGAACTAGAATACTGATATCATATAAGTTTTTTATAAGTAATAATGAAATCATATAAGTTAAGCATCTGGATACAATATACTGGCAGTTTACAGCTTAAAATAAACAAATGCAATAGTGCTTGAGTTTTCGATGCAATAGTTATTGAGTTTTTGATGCATGATAGGAAGGAAGGATGGGGCACAACAGTACATCCAATCATCCATTAATGACCTTCTTTGGTCTTACAAACTCAATTCTAAAGACTCAAAGACCTCTCTATCCTTTTCATTGCCTAACATCAAGTGCAACCTGTATAAGTAAACAAGTTGAAAATCACAATAAAGGAAAATATCATATTGTACTGTGCAGGCTTAGCAGTTCAAGAATCTTAAACACCAATAAGAACAAAAAATAAGGAGTCATATGGGGTGTAAGCTGACAGTGGAAAGTTGACTTCTTTCAAAAAAAAATGAATAAATATTCCTTCAGTGACAATTTCATACAATAGGGAGATGACATGTCACCTGGAATATTAGATGATCAAAAGTAATTCAATGCTTACACCCACACACATAACATGCACAATATTTATTTGTTTAGAGGAAACTCTCAAAGCCAAATTCTAAATTAATAAATGAATAGAAGTTGGTAAATCATGATTGCATAAATGTAATCATTTTACTCTTTTCGTTAACAAATTATTAGACTGAGGTTCAGAGGGGTAAATTTCCATATTCAAGCTTCAAACCGTCCACTAGATAGTGTAAGACAATCACTCTAAAGCCCAAGGCTATTAAACCTAAAAGACTAATGGTAAAGCTCTTTTTCTTCACTTTATTCAGGATTTTCTATATATCCAATAACCAGAAAAAAGTCTCATATTAATAGTTCTTTACTTCTATTCCTCCCCAAAAAATAAAAAGAAAAAAAAATAGAGACATTAAGTTTCACAAATTTTTATATTTGTAAGATATACTATTAGAAGGGAAAATAATGAAACACCAAAAGCCTAGAAGATAAGTACATTCAGGAGATAAATCTAGCAAAATGAAATAAAAAGCAACTTAGAAGGATAGAGAAACTTACTGCAGGAGGATATGTAAACAATATCGCATTCTTTTCCTTTGTATATATGATCAGCTGCAATATTACGTTGAATAAAACATACTTGCGCTGAGTCAAGAATTAAACAAGCTAGATGCTGGGAAGAAAAAAAAACAACATTGCTGTGAAGTAAAGAATCTCAAGTAACCCCCTTTTGGCTGTGTGTTTGGTCACAGCATAGAATGAAGAGATTTAAAAGATCAAAGCTCTGAACTTTATTTCCTGATACTTAAAGAGCATAACTTTCCTACATTGAGTCTAATAAGACTACAATGAATTGAGAAATCCTTTTAACAATTCCTTCTAGCCCTGCAATAAAATTATAATTTGTTTGGAAATTGGAAACTCAGAGGGAAAAGAAAGTAGAAAAAAGGAAAATGTAATCTAAATTTATTGAAGCTTTCTTAATCATCCATCACAATACAAATAACCAATATACCTGATATTAAATTTCCTAAAGCATATATTAGTAGAGTTTCAAACTACCAAACAGATTACAGGTCTATGCCTGTCACGAAAAGGAAACAGAAACAAATCCATTTCTGCAACCAAAACAATCAAATTAAAGTGAAAACTAAACAAAACTAGAAATAAATCTCAAAATTTTAAATTTTTCTTAAGAATAAATAGCAGGGAGTAACAGATACATATAATTTTCAATTTACCCCCATTTTTCCCAGCTACCAAATAAGGAATAACAGTAAAAACAAATAAATGAAATGCTGGTCACGAAAAGGATATAGTGCGATGCAGCCGATCAGGAAATTCTTATTGTCGGGGAATTTCTTGTTATAAAACTGAGCGAAGAGCGCAATGACGATAATGATTGTCCCAATCAACAATCTAATATTACTCATTCTCACATCTTCAGGGTAACCACGCCCTGTCACGATCTACGAACAGAAAAACACAGATCACTCATAGAATCCCTAAAAAACAACTCAATTGACTAGTATAAGAATTTACTACTACCTCAGAGGCAGATTCATCGAGGATGTGTTTGATGGAGTGATGATCTAACAAATTTGCTTTTTTAGGGTTTTTGTTTGTTGAGGAGGTACTGTTGTTAGCCGACATGTCCCCCTTTTTCTCCTGCATTTTCCGGATTAGAATTGTTAGGGTTTTGTCTGAAATTAAGTGAGAATCTATCTCCTCTCTTGTGATATAAAAGCTGACGAGGCTGTTACGACCAGCGAGTTGGAATGAGCAGTCAAGAGTAAAGACTCACTGAGTCGCTGTCAATGCATTTATATAAAAAATAAACATAAAGTGAGTCTACCACCGAGTTTGTGGGTTAGGCGAGTCCGAGGTATAGATACCGATTGTTCAAGGTGAGTATTACCCTTATGGCCTTATTTTAATTTACCAAAATGGCTACGGAATATATCCGTAGTTTTAAAGAGTTATTTATTTATACTATATTATAATTAAATAGATAAAAAAAATTAATTTAGTTGATTTTTAACTTTTTTTAAACTAAGTCAATTTTATTATTTATCAATTTAAATCAAAAATTGGAAATAGTATCATAGCTTTATAAGAAAATAAGAAATTAAAAATATTATTATACTTTTATAAAGAAAAAAAAATTATTAATATAATTTTATAAGAAAATAATCAAAATAAGATCATCTTGCATAATATTAAATTATTTACTTTATTCAAAAATTAAAATTAATATCATAATTTTATATAAAAAAAACACTAATTCATAATATAATTTTATAAGAAAATAAACAAAATAAGATTATCATATTTAATATTAATTATTTTTTTTTATTGAAGATACAATAATAGTTTAAATAAAATTATATTACTAATTATATAATATAGTTTGAAAAAAAAATAAAAAATTATCATAAAACTCATCTATCTAACTTAAATTTGTTACTATTATTGAGATATCAATGTAATTATAGCTTTGAGTATAAGAAAATTTTAATCATTATTTCGATAACATAACTTTTATTATTAATAAAATAAAATTTTAATATGCTAGTCGGTCATATGCTTCAATTATTGAAAAAATAATAAATTAATTACACTATCCAATAAAATTATAAAAATAAAATTTATACATCAATAATATTACAATTATACAACATGACCCATTATTTAGCTCAACTAAGTCAAAAATAAAAATTAGTAATATAATTTATAATGAAAGAATCATAAGATCAACTTACTTAACATTATAGTTTGTTACTACTATTAAATAAAATTTTATTATAACTTAGATAATATAGTTTGAGAAAAAATATTCAAATAGATCGTATTATCTAACTTGAATTTGTTACTCTTGATTAAATTTGATTATAATTATATTCAAATATAAATAAAATCTTATTATATGTTAAATAATATAATTTTAGAATAAAAATATTTTCATATTAGAATTATTTTACCTAATGTATTTATTAATACATCTATAAAAAAAATTAATAAAATATTTACAATATCATAAATTTATCACAAGACTTTGTGTTTTGCACAAGATATGTATGTAACGCCCCCAAATCCGGGTTCCTCAAACCCTAGACTTGGTACGTCACGATACATCATCTTCATACATGTTCTATAACTAATGCGGAATATATAAACATAAATTGTTTATTCTACAACATTTCCCAAGGTTTCTAACCTTAACTTACATATATATACCTTTAGATTCATAAAAAGGTTTACAAAATTACTTACATCATATAACAATTTAGTTATAATAAATAACACTATAATCTTGTCTTTTGCTTCTGTCTCCGTCTCTCCTCGGACATTCGTATTATTCTGAAATTTGTTATCATGATATAGCAAGAGTGAGCAACGACTTTGCTCAGCAAGTTTAAATACAATAACGATATATCATGATTGAAAGAAAGAACAAGCTTTCGGATTTTCAACAATATAATAATTGTGAAAGAGTACGAATCATAATTTCAATAATTGAATGACTGAATCAAGTAATGTTGAGTGTCAATAATGACCATGAACAATTTTAACTGAACCTTATGGTAATGAAGGTGATCAGCCTTTCATACCTGATGAACACATGCAACAAGCACTATGTGCGAATCAACAATTTAAAGATGTGGAATAATTATACAGAATTAAACCATAGCATGCTTGAAACGTAATAACTTGAATTTGAGTTAGGGACTTGAACAACAAAATAATATATCCTGCTCGAATATAAATTGAGTAGGGTTTAGGAAACTTGCCTGTCTGCTCAGCTACAATTAATGTCTAGCTTTAACTAACTGGCTTTGAAAGACCTAACATTAGTAAAGTTGGTCTAATAATTAGTACAGCGTATTTGTACAACTATACGCTCATTAAGAAACTTATCTACCACACATAAGTACTAACACATAATTTACATCAGTCAAAACAATATTATTAACCTTATAGACCCTCAATCATATTAGGTTAATAATTTAATAAATTAGAAAATGTTTTTCTTAAGTGTTGGACACTTATTAAACTATTAAACAATTTATTATAATTGTTTAAACAAAAGAGTTAAAAGACATTTTCTTTATTTCATTAAATCTAATTTCATTTAATTACTATTTATCATTAATTAAATAGTAAGTAATTAACTACCTTTAGTTATTATTTAATAATAAATAATAACTTACAAGATTTATTTATTATTTAAAATTAATCAAATAATAAATAATTATATTATATTAAAAATAATCAAATATCTTTAGTTATTATTTAATAATAAATAATAACTAATTAACTAGATTCATTTATTATTTAAAGTTAATTAAATAATAAATAATAAAATTATATAGTAAATACTCAAATATCATTAGTTATTATTTAATAATAAATAATAACAAACTAAATTTATTTATTATTTAAAGTTAATCAAATAATAAATAATTAAATAATCAATCTTAGTTGTCTTTAATTATTATTTAATAGTAATTAAATAATAATTAATTAATTTATCATCCTTGTTTATTATTTAATATTAATTAATTTATCATCCTTGTTTATTATTTAATATTAATTAAATAATAATTAGTTTAATCGTAAATTCAGAAGATATAATATTAACTAGATTAATATTTACAACATTTAAATATTAATCCAAAATACTTATTATATTTAAAAAAATATAATATTAAACTAACTAGATTAATATTTACAACATTTAAATATTAATCCTAAATACTTATTATATTTGAAAAAAAATATAATATTAAACTAACTAGATTAATATTTACAACATTTAAGTATTAATCCTAAATACTTATTATATTTGAAAAATATAATATTCAATACCTAAATATCATTTTTGTATTATTAATATTTTTGTTATAATTTTAAATTAATTTTTAAACATTTAAATTAATTTAAATTATCCAGAATGGCAAAATCGTAAATAAACTGAAAAACCGGACCGAGGGTAAAATAGTAATTTCGCCGAAAAATGACCGGAGGGGCAATCTCGTAATTTCTCCGGAAATTTTATTACCGCGCATTGCGCGCGTACGAAAATAACCGGCCCAAAACGGTGCCGTTTTGGGGAAGCCGGAACGTCTTCCGCGCTTACGCGCGGGGACGGTTTATTTATACTCAAAACGACGTCGTATTATACCGCGTCTGGCATGAACAGTCGCTCGCGCATTGCGCGGCCGACGTTTTTTTCCTTCTTCCAAGCAGATTGTGAACAGTAATTTTTATACACCACTTTAATAAAAATTATATATTCAAGTAAGCTTTAAAAATCCAAAAAATTTACCAATCACTTAATATCAATTTATAACATGAAAATTTAATTTTTTCATGATTTAATATTAAAAAATTTTACATCACATAAACTACCACAAATCATAACTTTTTGTGTATAACTCCATTTTGAGTGATTCAAACTTTGTTTTTCTCATGATTTAATGTTCTATAATATTATAACATTAAATCTAAATTTTATAAAAATTAATTTCTTGTCATTACTTTGAGACTTGATTTAACACCACCAAACACATGTTTTTAGCATATAAATTATACCAAAATACAAACCAAGTATATTAATTCAAGCATGACATAAATAGTACTACTACACATTATTAACTATATTAATATGTTTATACTCACATGTTAGTTTATTTAATTAAAAAAAATAAACTACATTTAAAATAACCATTACCTCATTTTAATGGCTATCTTCATTTTTCTTCCAAAATAGGTGGTGCAACTTGAAGACATGCACCAAGATCTCCTTCTCTACCTTCTCCATGCTCTCTCTCAAAAATTCTTACTCTCCCCAAACTATTTCTCTCAAACTCTCTCTTTTGGAACTTAGAAAATAAATGAAGTATAATGTCTACCATTTCAAGTATACATGCAAAATTCTTAGATACAAAATTATATCTATAAGTCATAATGCTCCTCACTTGGATACTTGCACAAGAAAGATAGCCCATGACTTAGTTGGTGGAAGAGGGATAGTGTCATGTACTTAAAAAAAATAAACAAGCAATCCTTTATTTAATTAAAAGAAAAATAAAATAAACACAAAATCAATTAACTATCATTTACTCCCTTTTGCCGGCAACAACCAAGTTACTTGTCCCAAAAAGATTGACCAAAGTCACTTTTAATAAATAATAGTTTTATAAAGTATTTTTCAAGTGGGCCAAGCATTGGGCTTTAATTTAAAATACCAATTGGGCTTCTATTAAATTGTTTGGGCTACTAAATTGTCAAATTTTATTATTCTCCACTTGGACTACTAATTAACCCATGTTTGGCTAATTTAATAATTTACACATTAATTATTCAATCCATGATTAAATAAATAATTAGATTGAATAAATAATTAAATACTCTAACCCATAAGTATTAAATTACTAAATGGACTAATAATATTATTAATAATATTTTACATTATTTACATTAATTAATAATCATATTAATTAATTTATTATATTTAATTCACTCATTATATTCAATTTAATTGAATATTTAATTAATGACAACTTATCAATTATTTTGATATTAAAACCTTAGAGTGTGTTCGTTAATACTAATATATATAATCTATATATATTATTTATACACATTACTTTACCTCAAAAATAATTTCACAATAAATTATGAAATTAAAATAAATACAATATATAATTTAATATATATTATTTAGGCCATAAATTAAATTATTTAATACATTTACATTAAATAATTCATTTCTCATCAATTATGGAAATACATCCATTTACCCGAAAATACATTAAAATAATAATATATTTACTCAATTTCTTATTTAAATAATTTATTTAATTATTTAATTAATATTACACAAATAATTGTATAATTAAATTTCTCATTCTCATAAATCATTTACAATGATTTATTTAATTATAGAATATATTCATTTAATATATTCAATTACTATTTAAAATTACTTAATTAATTTAATCCCTTCATATATATGAAATTAAATGTTGTACATATCTACAATTACTAATCTCCCTTAATTAATTCAACTACTTTATATAATTTATAATTATATAATTTACATAATTATTCCTCACAAATAATTTATCAACAATTTGCATAATTGTTGATTAATGAATAAATTAATTCCACAATAAACCTTTTTAATTCAAATTCGGATTAATTTAATATTAATCTATCTATTTATCACAATTTAATTAACCATTAAATTATGTTACTAAATGTGCACGCATATATATATTCATATAAATACATATTTAATTTACACGCAACACGTCGCATAATTACATAACTCCACTAATTAATTCTCTTAATTTAATTAGACTTGTTGTTAGTCAAGTTTATTGAATTATCACTTTACTTGCTAACTTATCAAAAATTTTGATATCACCATATCTAAGTTAGTCCGTTAAATTTAATTTGGACCTCTATTTATCTATCACTACTAGGTTATCAAACTCCAACCTTTATTAAATATTAAATATTTTATTTCTAATTCATTTAAATATCCGGGATATTACATTCACCCTTTCTTCTAAAAATTTCGTCCCCGAAATTTCATCATACTCATTTCTACAAATTATCATCTCTGAGAATAACTCTTTACTCATCAAATTCTATGACCACCCTTTTCTAGGAAGTTCATACTTCTAAACTCATAATTCCAGAACAATGGAATATATTGCAGAAGAATAAATTGAAAATCAATATCTTACAGAAGAATAAATTGAAAATCAAAATATTCATTAAAACTTTCATAATATGCTGAGGGGTCATCAAGACCGTGAACATATGAAAGGAATTAACTGAATTCCGAATAAATAGTATTTATCCCTGTAAATACTTATAAACAGAGTGTTTATCAATCACAAAGACTGAAAACATTCCATAGGTGTACGCTAGGTGATCAGCCTATTGTACCATACGTCGTGCAGAACGTCTTAGTTTTTAGGCGCCAGTCGGAGCTATATGCCGACAAAAATATATCTGCTTTAGCCGACAGAATATATTTATTTTTGCACTTGTTCACCTCAGACTTACTACAAAATTCCGTTACAAAATACTTTGGATTGGATAATAAAACTTGAGTCAATTCTGACAAAAAATGTCCAGTCAAAATAAATGACAAAGACTCACATCATTGAACTATTCGTATATTATGATTCAAAAATCATTTCAGATCAGTTGAAATAACTAAAATTCATTTATAGGACTTCATGATACCGCATCATCTTAACAGTACGTTGAGGATTCCGTCATTAATTCATGACTTCATGATACCGCACATCTTGACAGTACGTTGAGGATTCCGTCCTTTGCATCCCCACACCACGGCTTTAATGGCGTGTGATGATTTCATAAATACATTTTGATATTTTCTAATCAATTTGTCTAGCCGAAACAATTAGCATAGACTCTTCTTTAAACGTTTCAAAATACTGAAAATCATTTTATGACTTTGTCATATTACATCATACCATAGGTGGCTTTAAACATCCAACACTAGGTTACTCTGCAATTGATGACTCCGTTGTTTATCATCTCTGCACTAAATGCATTAATGATTTCAAAAATACATTTGTCTTTTCAAAAGCACAAAAGTGCGAATCTAGCACGATTTTAAAATTTTCAAAGTCTAGCATAGCTAGGAGATTTGGAATATCCTAAAACCTCAAAACACCTCAAATTTTTCCTCCACCTTCTTTTCCAACTTAATAACTATATCTAGTATAGCTTTAATCTTGCTACTTAACTCTACCCATACTCACTGTTCATCAAACTTACCACACATTAGGGGTTCAGGAACTTACCACAATCATATGGGTTGAGGAACTTATCCTAGTCAGACCAACATAGTCCATTCGCTGAGGGGTTCCACCATACGATTATGAGTTACGAACTTACCATCAATATGAGTTTTAAAAAAAACACGTACTTATGTTAATATTCTCTACCTACCCAATATATTATGAGAAAAGAATCACCTTCTCACCATATATACATCGAATAGCGTGACACCGGGTTCAAATCGATTATCATTATAGGAAGCTAAGTGGTTGTCAAACCAAACACAATCTCCTGCCCATACAAGAAATTGGTCAACTCGGCCACTAATCAATATAGAAAGTTAAGCGGTCGTTAAACCACGAACAAATCCCCCGCCCATACAAAGAACTGTTCAACTCAACTACTATATTCATATAGGAAGCTAAGCGGCTCTAAAACCAAGCACAAATTCCCTGCCCATACAAGAAATTGTACAACTTAACCACTAATATGAGTCCTCAATTAAAAACCTACAAACCTCTAACTTCTCTTAACTTGATATGAATTTTGTCAATTCATACCTTATCACACTCAACACTTCAAGAGTCCACTTGTTACTATTTCAATATCTTCATTGTTATAGCACCATGCTATCAAAACCACCTCTTTAATCATTTAACAGACCATTTGTCATTCCATGATTTTACTATGATCATCGTGATCTTATAACGCAATTGATTTCACTGTACTATTTCTCCTTTATTCTAGGATCGTTTAATTCTATCATCTTATCATTCATCTCTGATCATTTTACTGTACGATCCTTCTCTTTTTAAATTCTTGAATCAAGTGTTCCCTGATTCTTATTCCATTTATTTGGATTACACTCATTGAAGATCCTTCTTTGAATCTTTTCATATATCTATGTATCTATATAGATTTATTTTCTACTTTATGAACTGTATATGTTCATTTCTAAACTCTATCTGAGTTTATCCTTTCACTGTCTTCATTACCTTTCCAGGATTATAGCCTAAGGTACTACTACCTAAGAACTATAACCTATCAGCTCTGATACCAACCTGTAACGCCCCCAAATCCGGGTTCCTCAAACCCTAGACTTGGTACGTCACGATACATCATCTTCATACATGTTCTATAACTAATGCGGAATATATAAACATAAATTGTTTATTCTACAACATTTCCCAAGGTTTCTAACCTTAACTTACATATATATACCTTTAGATTCATAAAAAGGTTTACAAAATTACTTACATCATATAACAATTTAGTTATAATAAATAACACTATA
This sequence comes from Hedera helix, assembly GCA_947179155.2. Taxonomy (NCBI): domain Eukaryota; kingdom Viridiplantae; phylum Streptophyta; class Magnoliopsida; order Apiales; family Araliaceae; genus Hedera; species Hedera helix. Next base: position 37,828,049 of record OX359278.1, read on the forward strand.
ATCTTGTCTTTTGCTTCTGTCTCCGTCTCTCCTCGGACATTCGTATTATTCTGAAATTTGTTATCATGATATAGCAAGAGTGAGCAACGACTTTGCTCAGCAAGTTTAAATACAATAACGATATATCATGATTGAAAGAAAGAACAAGCTTTCGGATTTTCAACAATATAATAATTGTGAAAGAGTACGAATCATAATTTCAATAATTGAATGACTGAATCAAGTAATGTTGAGTGTCAATAATGACCATGAACAATTTTAACTGAACCTTATGGTAATGAAGGTGATCAGCCTTTCATACCTGATGAACACATGCAACAAGCACTATGTGCGAATCAACAATTTAAAGATGTGGAATAATTATACAGAATTAAACCATAGCATGCTTGAAACGTAATAACTTGAATTTGAGTTAGGGACTTGAACAACAAAATAATATATCCTGCTCGAATATAAATTGAGTAGGGTTTAGGAAACTTGCCTGTCTGCTCAGCTACAATTAATGTCTAGCTTTAACTAACTGGCTTTGAAAGACCTAACATTAGTAAAGTTGGTCTAATAATTAGTACAGCGTATTTGTACAACTATACGCTCATTAAGAAACTTATCTACCACACATAAGTACTAACACATAATTTACATCAGTCAAAACAATATTATTAACCTTATAGACCCTCAATCATATTAGGTTAATAATTTAATAAATTAGAAAATGTTTTTCTTAAGTGTTGGACACTTATTAAACTATTAAACAATTTATTATAATTGTTTAAACAAAAGAGTTAAAAGACATTTTCTTTATTTCATTAAATCTAATTTCATTTAATTACTATTTATCATTAATTAAATAGTAAGTAATTAACTACCTTTAGTTATTATTTAATAATAAATAATAACTTACAAGATTTATTTATTATTTAAAATTAATCAAATAATAAATAATTATATTATATTAAAAATAATCAAATATCTTTAGTTATTATTTAATAATAAATAATAACTAATTAACTAGATTCATTTATTATTTAAAGTTAATTAAATAATAAATAATAAAATTATATAGTAAATACTCAAATATCATTAGTTATTATTTAATAATAAATAATAACAAACTAAATTTATTTATTATTTAAAGTTAATCAAATAATAAATAATTAAATAATCAATCTTAGTTGTCTTTAATTATTATTTAATAGTAATTAAATAATAATTAATTAATTTATCATCCTTGTTTATTATTTAATATTAATTAATTTATCATCCTTGTTTATTATTTAATATTAATTAAATAATAATTAGTTTAATCGTAAATTCAGAAGATATAATATTAACTAGATTAATATTTACAACATTTAAATATTAATCCAAAATACTTATTATATTTAAAAAAATATAATATTAAACTAACTAGATTAATATTTACAACATTTAAATATTAATCCTAAATACTTATTATATTTGAAAAAAAATATAATATTAAACTAACTAGATTAATATTTACAACATTTAAGTATTAATCCTAAATACTTATTATATTTGAAAAATATAATATTCAATACCTAAATATCATTTTTGTATTATTAATATTTTTGTTATAATTTTAAATTAATTTTTAAACATTTAAATTAATTTAAATTATCCAGAATGGCAAAATCGTAAATAAACTGAAAAACCGGACCGAGGGTAAAATAGTAATTTCGCCGAAAAATGACCGGAGGGGCAATCTCGTAATTTCTCCGGAAATTTTATTACCGCGCATTGCGCGCGTACGAAAATAACCGGCCCAAAACGGTGCCGTTTTGGGGAAGCCGGAACGTCTTCCGCGCTTACGCGCGGGGACGGTTTATTTATACTCAAAACGACGTCGTATTATACCGCGTCTGGCATGAACAGTCGCTCGCGCATTGCGCGGCCGACGTTTTTTTCCTTCTTCCAAGCAGATTGTGAACAGTAATTTTTATACACCACTTTAATAAAAATTATATATTCAAGTAAGCTTTAAAAATCCAAAAAATTTACCAATCACTTAATATCAATTTATAACATGAAAATTTAATTTTTTCATGATTTAATATTAAAAAATTTTACATCACATAAACTACCACAAATCATAACTTTTTGTGTATAACTCCATTTTGAGTGATTCAAACTTTGTTTTTCTCATGATTTAATGTTCTATAATATTATAACATTAAATCTAAATTTTATAAAAATTAATTTCTTGTCATTACTTTGAGACTTGATTTAACACCACCAAACACATGTTTTTAGCATATAAATTATACCAAAATACAAACCAAGTATATTAATTCAAGCATGACATAAATAGTACTACTACACATTATTAACTATATTAATATGTTTATACTCACATGTTAGTTTATTTAATTAAAAAAAATAAACTACATTTAAAATAACCATTACCTCATTTTAATGGCTATCTTCATTTTTCTTCCAAAATAGGTGGTGCAACTTGAAGACATGCACCAAGATCTCCTTCTCTACCTTCTCCATGCTCTCTCTCAAAAATTCTTACTCTCCCCAAACTATTTCTCTCAAACTCTCTCTTTTGGAACTTAGAAAATAAATGAAGTATAATGTCTACCATTTCAAGTATACATGCAAAATTCTTAGATACAAAATTATATCTATAAGTCATAATGCTCCTCACTTGGATACTTGCACAAGAAAGATAGCCCATGACTTAGTTGGTGGAAGAGGGATGGTGTCATGTACTTAAAAAAAATAAACAAGCAATCCTTTATTTAATTAAAAGAAAAATAAAATAAACACAAAATCAATTAACTATCATTTACTCCCTTTTGCCGGCAACAACCAAGTTACTTGTCCCAAAAAGATTGACCAAAGTCACTTTTAATAAATAATAGTTTTATAAAGTATTTTTCAAGTGGGCCAAGCATTGGGCTTTAATTTAAAATACCAATTGGGCTTCTATTAAATTGTTTGGGCTACTAAATTGTCAAATTTTATTATTCTCCACTTGGACTACTAATTAACCCATGTTTGGCTAATTTAATAATTTACACATTAATTATTCAATCCATGATTAAATAAATAATTAGATTGAATAAATAATTAAATACTCTAACCCATAAGTATTAAATTACTAAATGGACTAATAATATTATTAATAATATTTTACATTATTTACATTAATTAATAATCATATTAATTAATTTATTATATTTAATTCACTCATTATATTCAATTTAATTGAATATTTAATTAATGACAACTTATCAATTATTTTGATATTAAAACCTTAGAGTGTGTTCGTTAATACTAATATATATAATCTATATATATTATTTATACACATTACTTTACCTCAAAAATAATTTCACAATAAATTATGAAATTAAAATAAATACAATATATAATTTAATATATATTATTTAGGCCATAAATTAAATTATTTAATACATTTACATTAAATAATTCATTTCTCATCAATTATGGAAATACATCCATTTACCCGAAAATACATTAAAATAATAATATATTTACTCAATTTCTTATTTAAATAATTTATTTAATTATTTAATTAATATTACACAAATAATTGTATAATTAAATTTCTCATTCTCATAAATCATTTACAATGATTTATTTAATTATAGAATATATTCATTTAATATATTCAATTACTATTTAAAATTACTTAATTAATTTAATCCCTTCATATATATGAAATTAAATGTTGTACATATCTACAATTACTAATCTCCCTTAATTAATTCAACTACTTTATATAATTTATAATTATATAATTTACATAATTATTCCTCACAAATAATTTATCAACAATTTGCATAATTGTTGATTAATGAATAAATTAATTCCACAATAAACCTTTTTAATTCAAATTCGGATTAATTTAATATTAATCTATCTATTTATCACAATTTAATTAACCATTAAATTATGTTACTAAATGTGCACGCATATATATATTCATATAAATACATATTTAATTTACACGCAACACGTCGCATAATTACATAACTCCACTAATTAATTCTCTTAATTTAATTAGACTTGTTGTTAGTCAAGTTTATTGAATTATCACTTTACTTGCTAACTTATCAAAAATTTTGATATCACCATATCTAAGTTAGTCCGTTAAATTTAATTTGGACCTCTATTTATCTATCACTACTAGGTTATCAAACTCCAACCTTTATTAAATATTAAATATTTTATTTCTAATTCATTTAAATATCCGGGATATTACAATGTAGATACTAAAAGTATTATATATCTATACTGTAACTTAAAAAAAAATTAGTTCATCCTTTTTTTTTGCAAAAATTACTTTTCCTATATTATTCTTTCTCCTACTTTAAGTCAAAAAATAATTTTCCCACGTTAGGTAAAAATTAACGTGAAATCAATTTATTAGTAATAAAATACCTCAATAATCACCAATCTCCTTGTTAATTTGCTGTATTATATGTATTAATCTATTGGACCGCATTTATAATAAATTGGCATGCTATAGTATTTAATGAGTTCATCGCCACCATTACTCAATTTATTGTTAAAAATAAAATATAATAATTGAATTTTATTGTTAAATAAAATATTTTGTTATACTATATTGCATTGTTGGCAGACTACCGGCACGAAAGAGATCTTGAATTTTTGAATTGAAGTTAAATTTTTTTTTTTTTAATGCATAATTATTAGTACAATTTTTTTTTTATTTTAAAATAAAAAATTTGAAGATAGATAACTCAATAACATTAAAAAATCTAAATCATAAAAAAATATATACAAAAAAATAACTTAAAGAGTAAAAAAAAAATCATTGAAAATAAAGAGTTAATAAATAAAATTTAAAAAGTCCAAAATATTAGTATGTGAATAACAAAAATAGTCCATTAAGTCAAAAGTAATATTACTTACTCCATTCAAAATACTATATTAAAAATATTAATTATATATATATAATTTAAGAATCAGGAATACTACCCCATGCTTTATACATGGTATATTGTTAGTCTATCTATTTATATTATAATTAAATAAATAATTTAATTCGTCCTCATTTTTTCTTGTTTGATTAAACTTTTTACTTTTCCCAAGTTACGTCATTTTTTATTATTCTTACATTAATTTAATTATTTATTCAACATAATATAATTTTATAAGAAAACAATATTATCTTACCTAATATTAGCTTGTTACTATAATTAAAATGTGTGTGTGTGTGTGTGTATATATATATATAATTGTTTAAGTAAAATTTATCATTACTTAGCTTATATAATTTGAGAAGAAAATGATTTTCTTGCAAAAATAAATATACAAATTCATTATATAATGATTGTTTATTATACAAAAATCACTATACGAATTCATTATTAGTTTATATATTGATTGTTTAGTTTAGAATTTTCTCACAGTAACAAATTCATTATATAATTTATATAATGATTGTGTTACCATTTCTATCAAAATATAAATATAATTATGTCTTCGTGTTTATCTTGGTTAATATTAATTAAATTGTTACTACTATTAAAATAAAAGTTTAGACGCAACAATATATTATAGAGTAATTTCATGTGGACAAAATTTTGCACAAACACTATTACTCAGGTATTACATGAATAGTAAAAAAAAGATGTAAAAAATAAATAAATCATAAGATCATATTACTTAATATTAATAAATAAAATTTTATAACAACTTAGATAATATAATTTAAGAAAAAAATAATTTTTTCACAAAAATCGTCTTGTCACAAAAATCATTAACTTGAATTTGTTATAATTACTAAAATACATAAGTATAATTATATTTTCAAATATAAAATAATATAATAATTAAGAAAATTAATATTTTCACAGTAATTTTTGATATTTTCATATAAAAACCGTCGTTATAGACCTATAACGATGGTTAAAACTTTTGCTATAGACCTATAACGTCGATTTTTATGTAAAAATATCAAAAAATATTATGAAAATATTAATTCATTAACTAAATTACACTTCCAAGAGTGAATTAGATAAGATATTTTTAATGATGAGCAAATTATTATTAACCACCAAGCCTCATTAAGTCCACTTCTAAATAACCAAGAGGTATTGAAAAAGTTAATAAATTTTACTCAACATAGCAAAAATAAAATTATCTATATATATTACTAATCAATAGCAAAGACGAGCTATAAGTGGAAATAAATGTCCATTGAAATGAGAGTGCATACGTCTAAAACGCTTGGTCAATGATCACAGTTCAACAGGTACAAAGTGCAGATTGCACTCAATATATAGCTACATCTGGAAATATTCCCAATAAAATACATGTTCACACTTTAACATGGTGTATAAGCATATAATTGGGCTTCCAATGACATTTGTACTGCATTTAGCGGCATAAGTTGGACCTAAAATAGTTTAGGGATGGATTTTCTCCCATGCCATTCCAAAGGGCATAGGTTCATGCCGTGCAACTTAATTAAATGCAATTCCTGAATTCCCCCTAATGTAGGCATTCATTATAAAACTTCTTCTGAACACTAACACTAAGACCCTGCGCTACTGTTGCCATTGCAATAACGTGGAGAATCATGAAGACTTTGATCTAACTATATTAATGGCATCCTTCGTTAACAACCGCCTAGCCCCATTAACAAGTTCCTCCTTAATCATGAACAATACTGCAGCAGCAAGAACACTTTGAACAATTTTCGTGCCCATCCCCTTGTAAAATCCATTAAACCCTTCATACCGTATCATCTTCGTGATGGCATCCCGGGTACCTATATTGGGGAAAGCAAACTTGTAACATGGTTTATATTTAGGGAACAAGAATTGAACACACAAAAAATCCGTAAAATCAAAATGAATGAAGTCATCCCTAGCGCTACACTAACATTCAATCTACCAACTTGTAATCAAGTTAAGATTAAATATTGAATAAGATGATCTCTCTTGAGGGACACTACCATCTGACCAGTTCCTTTTATCTCTTCCGCCCACCCCCTCTTCAAATTTTAGATAGATATGCTCCAAAAAAGAAAAACTAACTCAATGTTCAGCTGCAAACTCAATAATTTTTCATACCGTACCATATGTTTGCTAATTATGCTATTCCTGATTTAGAGTATATCATAATTCACAAACCTTTGTAGTGACGTTTTTTATCTCCGACAGTAACTTGCTTTGCTTGAAGCCTTGCCTGCAAAGACAAATCAAAGAAAAATAAAATCCACCAAATAGATTCGTTATCACCTACCCCTTGATTAAAGCTGAGACAACTATGACTTCTTAACCCGAACATCTTTGGCTTAGTGTGGTATTTAATTCTCATTTACATATAAAATTTTAGTCCCCATTTTTTTTCCAATTCATTATTCTATTTACCTCACGTAAGCATTGTTTGATGTAGGCCTATACCTTGTATTCTCTACAATCCAAAAACATTCAATCCAAAACTAAGTTGACAGCCAGTATACCCCCGTAAAAAACCCGAATTAGTGGGAAATCACCTACCTTATCCACACGAATTCTTTTCCTTTCTAGAGCAAGATTGCTACATACTTTACCTCATTTTACGATTCCCTCCTTGGATTAAGGATAATCTTGGGGAAGGTAGAAATAGAAAAGGAGGTGGAGTCTGAATCTATGACATGATATACTATAAAAGGTAATAGCAATTGTACAAAATAGAAAGAACTGCATTTCTACTCAGAATAGCGTTGCATACCCATTGAAATATGATCTCATAAATTTGATACGAGTAATCTATTATTAGTCCAGGGCCTTTCTAGAATAGAACTGATGGTAATATGATAATATCTCTAGTTCTGCTGCTACAGTTTGCTGGTTCCACCCCCCCCCCCCCCCCCCCCCCCCCAGGGCACCCCAACACCCTAAATTGATTCTCAAAAGCGTTCCACACACCAAGACGTGTTGGTCAAGTCAAGTGACAGGCCTATGGTTAATGGACAGCACAGAAGTGCTGAACTTGCACTTGAAATATTTTCAGCCAAAAATATGGACAGTATTGGAGAAAAGACGCTTTGTTCTTCCATGGAGATTTTGGTCTAATAAAGTTTTCAAGGAGCTGTCTTGCAAGAAAAAATAAAAAAAATTTATATATACTTAAGCCACTAACCTTCACAACCAGAAGAGGATATGTGACGACTGTAGCTCCAAGTTTAGCCAAAGCTCCAAGAAGAAATATCTAGCAGTATAACAAGCAATGTGTTCAGTACTTGCAGTGAAGTTAAAAATGGCCGAATTGGTATAGCAATATAGAATGAGGAAATGTCCAAAATATATCCAAGAGAGGGTGTTACTAAAACTTCATAAACTGGATATCACTTGCCTCCAAAGCAGTTACTCCTTGATTAGTTTTCTTACCCGAAGCACGTTTTTGCTTCAGCTTCTTCAATAAGGTCTCATACAGCATGAATTGCAAGGAAGGATTGCTCACCTGCAGGTAACAGTGAAAGCAGTCAGTGACCACCCGCAGCATGTATTAGTGTCACTTTCCACCTACCATTATTAATGTTGGTAAAACACCTTTCCAGAATCCCCATAGTCCAGCTTCATCATAGAGTTCCTGAATCTGCAGAAGGAATAATTCTCATTTAAGTATACGAGTAACAGGCAACGGTTCACATTCTCAGGAAGCTAAGTGAGAAGACACATTGGTTGCATTGCACATTAGGGAGTGCACTGGATAAACCACCGGTTGCACGCAATACTATACCAACCAAGTGTAGATAAACTCTATTTCTTCTCCCAACAAATACTTATATCCAAAAAAAATAATCAATTAATGACAAACTGTATTTTTTATTGCTTGACGTAGCTACAACTTAAACATTACATCACCCCCCAAGAAGTTGGGACTTGTGTCAATATATGATATGGAAGTAAAACGGTAAAAAGAAGATGAGACATTCATAATATTCTTCTATAGCAAAAGCAGAATAGATTTGTTAAGAGCCTAAACAATTTGAAAATAATTATCTACTTTAGTAATATTATGCTGCCAAATGATGTCTATCTCAATTTCAAATAACTGGTCATAGAGATAAAGTTAAATTCCTTCAACTACAACTACTGCACTAAATGGTGTTGGGAACAATCATTTAACACATGAATGTACATACCGCATGGTAGGTTCCAAACGGAGGCAGTTCTACCAAAGCAAGAACTCCATCGTCTGAAGCCGTAGATTCAATCTGCTGAGGCTGGGTTTTCTTTTTGTGAGTCTGCGTGATGAAAAGATCTATAAATAATGAATTTTAGGTCGAGCATTTTGATACAACTAATATACATGTGTGTGAGTTTTTTTATTGATCATTAGAATCATTCAAAACGATAAATGTTTGATTGAAAACTTCAGACTTCCTAAAATTGTAGTTATTAGTCAATCTCATAGAACTCTCTTTATCACACCTTATGAGCAGGACAGAACAACATAGTGTCCCAATGTGTGCTACATTCCCCAATAAGATCTTTTGGAAGATTTTCTAGTATATGGGTGCCAATCCATTAAATTACGAGGATTAATAATATAAATATGACACTTAAAGCTCAACCTTCTTGTTTATGAAAATACTCCCATATAATAATAACCTTATTAACTGTTTTTGAATTTTATATTGTTTTCTAAGTTTTTCTTGCTTTTCTATGAAATTTTGCACTTCTCTACTTTTAAGTTGAAGCGTTTTCCCTTTGTATGCCAATGGAGTTCTTATTTGAACACTTCTTTCAAATCTCTGTGTAGTGTGTAATAATTAAACATTAATATGTTTTAACATTTCAATATTAGTATCTTTTTTCATAAAAAATAAATGAATATTGCTATCATCATGTCCCAACTAGAGTAAATTCCTGCATCTGTCAATGCCCATGAATCTCCATTATTTTAATGTGAAATGGAAATAACCCCTACAATAATTAGTGGAAGATCATAGCAAAGGAGCTAAGACTTCACAAATAATTAAGTGTGAATTATATTTGAGAAAGAGAAGGATGGGAAAGAAAACAATTTGGTGTACTTAATTTTCAATTATTGAAGTAAAGACAAACCATATACATTAATATGACACTTTCCATATTTTAGAAGGTAAACGAACTTAATAGACAACGCAAAATTCAACATATCTAAAGTTAAAAGAGTGCACTGATTTTATGGTTACATTAATAGAGACCAATGAACGATTTCTTTACCTGCATGCGCGTAACAACAACCCATATTGGATTAGTCAGCAGCACATTCACACACCTATTAAAAGAACAGAGTCAAATATATTCCTGACAACAGAAACAGATGCATTGGGAGATAAACTCTCCAAACAGAACTACAGAAGAGATGGGTAAAGGTTTGAATTGCGACAATTCATAATTTCAAAAAAATAAAAAGAGAATCCGATGTGGGTATATTATAACCTTATCAAATTATCATATGATTGGAATATGGCAATTCTTTAACAGCTCATTTCAGTCCACACCACAATATAATATTGTCTTTTGAGAGAAGGAATTTTATACCCAGGCAGCCCATAATGTAGAAAAAGGGAAAAGGGAGGAGTGTAACAATATAAAAATCTTTGAGGAGCTGGCTTCAGTAATCTCAAAAAAAGTAGACATCAGCAAGGAAAAGTGTATTTTTTATTTAAACTTCTGCAAAGGCATAACTGTTTACAATGCATTAAACTTAATGGCAAGTTTAAAACAAGAGCAACAAAACAAGTATGTACCCTACATAATGTGTTAAGAACAAATAATAAACTTCACAGCAATGGGTTTTGATAGAAAAGTAAATATCAATTTGGTAACCATCTTATGCCGGAGTCCTGGATCCCGGAAATATATCTACAAATGGCTGTAACTGAAACAGGTCAACAATAATTATAAAAAACCAAAGACTTGGATAATTTTTTACGACAATGTCAACAATCAAAACTAGAAGCAGACTACTTGGTAATAAGACATCATAGGACCTATTAAATTCTGAATTGAGCTTGAGCACGTGAATCATAGATATCTAGCACATATACAAGCATGAATAACAGTAATGGCCTATGCAAGTAACTGTTGGGAGTCAATAAAATCAAGAAACAAGAACTATCATGTACTTGAAGTTCAGTGGATGATAACTAACGGAAAATACTGATTAAGAAAAATAACTACCCAGATAAAGCAGCCACCACAAGCGATGAAAACATCCCAACTGTTCCATCGCCAAGCCCTTTTTTACGACGTTCAAGTGCAGTAACTTCGGCCTTGTTCCTGAATATTTGATAGAAATAATAGTAAACACCCTGTACCATAAAAAGTATTACATAAGAATCAGAAATCTAAATTAAAAAATGATGTCCATATATTTAGTTAGAATCTCTTAACAGAAAATTTCTCCCCTTTTTAATAATAAGAAACTGACGAATTATGGTTTGGGCAATTTCTGCCAAAAGAAACAAATTAAAACGCAGACACTTATCCTGAAAATACGATTAACAATAACATCAGATGGTAGTCTATGTTCCTGTTCAAACACGGATCTTTCAACATAATGGATTACAGGTCAAACATATATGTGCAGCAACCAGAATATTTGTTAACATCAGAACATCTTTAGATCTTTGTAATGACTACATGAAGGTGAATTTAGTATACTTGACGAGAAAAAACTACAGATCATTATTGAAACAAAAAATTAGCCAAGACATTTTAAAGTTGATTATAACCATCAAAGCCCAAAAAATGGTGCCTTGGACTAACAACTATAGACCATAGAATGAGGTCAGCACAATTGTTGAAATGTCCTCATGACACTCATTGGTTCTTGAAAAGGCCAGTTAAGATATTGAGCAAAACTCAAGACGTAATTTTATTAAATATTAATAAAATTTTGATATCACTTATCTCCTAATATTTTCAATTAGATTTCATATTCATACTGGAAGAGGCTCAAGTCAAATGACAATAAATACATAAAGTAAATTCGTCAAATGTGAGTGTCTATAGAAAGTAAAGAATATAAATTTTTAGGCAATAACACGTTGGAGCTTAGCTAATACTGCAATTTTCCCCTCTCTGATAAGTAATAATACTAAGCTAGTCCAACAAATAATACATTGAGAATATGTATTTTATTTTGCAGAGAACCCCGTCCTGGAGGCAAGAAATGCAAGGAGGTGCAGATAACTTATCATGTTATGAATGCTTCAAATGGCACATTTTTCAGTGTTGTGTGAACAAAATCAAAGAAAACACATACTAGTTGTTTTGACTTTTGAGGCATGTATCTAAGGCTCCCATTAACTACTAAGTACAGCACCCTCCCTAGTTGTACAACCGGCTAACTATAACAGCAAAAATAATTATTAAAAAAAATGGTTTCTCACTTAACACTGAACCATGTCCAAATTACAAGTGATTTCAAAAGAGTCTTGATTAAAAGAATCCAATGTCAATTCTCTTTGGACAGAAAAACTCCTAATTCCTCTTTCAGCTGCATTTTCAAGGTTTATCTTGCAAACACATAGATCATTGATGTTATTATCAACAACAAAAGCTTATTTAAATTAATCAATAGTATATGAATGAACATATTGCTAAATCAATTTTTTTTTAAAAAAAAAAAGTTAGAACTAAGCATACATCAGAAGCAACAGTAAAAACCAGCTAAATTAAGTATTTAAGTTCACCTGAGACGCAGCCGTTCCAATAAGCGACGGCGTTAAGCCACCATAGAGGCGAGTCCATCCCTCTTGTTTCACGACCTATAGATCATCATATAAAAATTCATACAACCCATATGAAAAAGTATAAAATACAAAAATCCAAAGTAATCGTACTTAGTAAGCAAAAAAGAAAGAAAAGGAAAAAAAAAAAAAAAAAAACCTGACACATTTGCTCTATAGTTCCATGCTCATTCTTCTGTTTCTTCGGATCTCTTTCCGTTTGTTGACGAGTATTGACCTGAGATCACCACGAAAATCGGAAATGATATATAATTATAAACTTCAACTCCATTTGCATATATATATATATATATATATATATATATATATATATATATATATATATATATATATATTATGAATATTACTGTTTGTGATCGTTCGAAAATAGAAAGAAAATTATTGGACATACAGTTTGGAGAGGATACGTGATAAGCTGAGCGATGATTCCACCGCCAGCTCCGGCTAGTCCATTGATCAAAGCATCCGACATATTTTATTCTCTCGGGGGTAAAATTTTTGCTGTAATAAGAGAAAATTTGGATCTAATTCTAGCGAGAGAAAGAGTTTTAGAGAGAGAAACTATCACAAAAGTTTGGAATTGAATAGAAAATTGACGGAAGATGGCGTTCGCTATCAGAGAAGAGGAGGGGAGATAGTGGCCCCATCACTTCGTCGTTCCGTTCAAGAAAACAAATGACGTTGGTAGGAGTGACCCGTCTCTGACCTCTCTATTTACCATATTCACCTTCAGAAGAAGGACTAATACCGACTATGTCCAAAATTAGTTAATGTCTTTGACACATTTAAAGGCATTTTTGCTTTGTTAAATATTAAGGCTCTAAATTGTTATTTTACAAGTCTTCTTTCTAGTAATTTTACAAAATATATCATATATAAATAATAAGTGAATCTCATATTTATATGAATAAAAAAATTATTGAAACAATTAAAAGAAGTGTGAAAATAATACTCATTTTATTATAAATTATAGAATTATTATTGACTTTTTAAATGTTAATTTCAGATATTTTTAAATTTAAAATTAATATTATTTATTAAAAATTTTAAAATAATAAATTTTATAAATAATTATACTTTTTATCTGATTTATAATATTCATAATTGTATTAACATAAATTACTGAATTCATGTCAAATTTGATTTTAAAAATATTTTATATTAATTTTTAAAAAATTAATATTAATCTTATAATTTAAAATAAATAGAATATTTGATACTTCGTTCATTTCTCAAATTTTAGGCAAATGGTAACAAAATTGTGATATCTCATTCAAATAAAGATATTGTGATCGAAATATATGTTTACTAATAATGTGACATAATTCTATTATTAATTAAAATAACTATCAACGTATATTTAATCCTTGTTTTGTAGGGAAAAAACAAAGGATTGACTTTGATACAATTAATAGCATTAAAATCACAATTTTAATAATATAACAATATCTATGACATTTATTTTTGACAAATTTGGCTCCTATGGAGTTTTTAAGATACTCTAAAATTGGAAATTTAAAAATCTCTATCTTCCATTAAAAATCAATAGTCAAATTATTGTAAGTTATCATTAATTTAATTTTATTAATCTTCCTTAATTTAGGATCCAATCATAACCTAATTATTGGCAAAAATAAGTTTTTCCTTTTGTTACCGGTGTCTTAATATCTTTTTATCTTATTAATGTTAATTAACTCATGATTTCACGTGAAACACGAGTTTTATTTTATTATAAAATTATTGTTATATTTATATTTTTTAATATTGTACTATATTAATTTTACTAATAATAGATTCATATTCTGTGCGTAATTTTTATATAATTTTGTTTTGAAATATTCTATTTAACTGATAATGTATAACTAATTATTGATAAAAAATTAAATAAATTTAAAAATTTACAATAATAATTATTCTATTTATATAATATAAATGATAGTATTCCTCTTTAAAATGATTTATTTGATTTTATATTCCTATGTTCATCTATTTATGTAATAATAAAATTTTAATTAAACCCAAATAGTTATACTTATATAATTTAGTAATAAACTTTTTTTGTTATCAATAATACAAAATTTTAAAGAATACTAAGTAAGTTAGAAAATATATAAGAATAAGAGATAGTGGTATAGTAGATAATTATGATACCATACCACCCACGGACATGAGAAAGAATCGGTATACGGTGTTTTAGCTGTTAACAGCAGGAAATCCTTCCTTCTTACCCGCGCTGTCTTTCCTTTCTGACTTTCCTCTTGATTTCGCAATCGAGACAGAAAGAACTGTTGTCATTAAGGCTAGGTCAGAATGAAGTAAAGAATGTAGATAAAAAAATTTTTAAATTAAATGACAGATAAAAATAATAATCTATTATATATACTAAATTGCAGTACATAACACCATATCTTGACAAATGGCACTCTCACAATTAACCACATGTCCTATACAATTAATGCCATGTTGCATTACTTTGCTTAAAAAGTGGCGCTCCCACAATTACCCACTTATCCTGTGCAATTAATATCATGTTGCATTACTTCCTAAATTGCTAACCATTACTAAACACTACCTCCGCCTTTTGAAATTTATAATATATCATATATAATATCATACCATAATAACAAATTCAGTACATAATATAAACTGTTTTGATAATCTTAACTAATTAATCTGAAATTATTATTACTAATTTAATTATATTACATCGTAATATTATATATTTTAATAACAAATAAATCTAAATTTTTTTGATATTACAGCGTAATATTATACAATTTATTTACACTTATTTAACAAAAAAGTTTTCCTTAAACAAATAATAACAAATAAATTTAAAATTTTCTGATAATGACTAAACACTACCTCCGCCTTTTGAAATTTATAATATATCATTTGTAATATCATACCATAATAACAAATTCAGTACATAATATAAACTGTTTTGATAATCTTAACTAATTAATCTGAAATTATTATTACTAATTTAATCATATTACATCGTAATATTATACATTTTAATAACAAATAAATCTAAATTTTTCTGATATTACAGCGTAATATTATACAATTTATTTACACTTATTTAACAAAAAAGTCTTCCTTAAACAAATAATAACAAATAAATTTAAATTTTTCTGATAATGACTAAACACTACCTCCACCTTTTTGAAATTTATAATATATCATTTGTAATATCATACCATACATTATAACATACATATATATTACAAAAATAATAACAAATTCAGTACATAATATAAACTGTTTTGATATTATCCATACTAATTCAGTACATATCTAAATTATTCTGATAATCTTAACTAATTAATCTGATATTATCATTACTAATTTAATTATATTACATCGTAATATTATACAATTTATTTATACTTATATAACATAAACGTATTCCTTAAACAAATAATAACAAATAAATCTAATTTTTTCTGATAATGACTAAACACTACTTCCACCTTTTGAAATTTATAATATATCATTTATAATATCATACCATACATTATATCATACTTATATATATTTCAAATAAAATAACAAATTCAGTACATAATATAAACTGTTTTGATATTATCCTTACTAATTCAGTACATATCTAAATTATTCTGATAATCTTAACTAATTAATCTGATATTATTATTACTAATTTAATTATATTACAGCGTAATATTACACAATTTATTTACACTTAAATAACAAAAACGTCTTCCTTAAACAAATAATAACAAATAAATCTAAAATTTTCTGATAATAACTAAACATTACCTCCACCTTTTGAATAATATATAAACTGTTTTGATAGTATCCTTCCTAATTTTTCTGATAATATAAACTGTTTTGATATTATCCTTACTAATTTTTCAGATAATATAAACTGTTTTGATATTATCCTTACTAATTATCAATACTATATAAACTGTTTTGATATTATCCTTACTAATTTTTCTGATAATATAAACTGCTTTTACTATATTATCATTACTCTCCTATTATCATTCATTTCTCTCTATTTCCCCCCTATAAATACATACCAACTACTCCTTAACAACTCACATTACAAATAATTCTCTAATTCTTATTTAGATGACGACTAAATACGATTTTGTTGATGACATCAGCCTTATCAAAGAGACTTGGAAGATTAAAGTCAGGATAACTAGACTTTGGAATATGCCAAACTTCAACAAAACAGACCACGTAAACAGCATTGAGATGGTGTTGTTGGATGAAAAGGTATACATATAAAACTCGAAATTACAACCTCTTAAATTACAACATCTTACCATATTCATATTCTACTTTTATAGGACGGCAAAATACAAGCGAGCATTAAAAGATCGCTTTTTACTAAATTTCAATCCACGGTCAAGGAACATAAAGTTTTTATTATCACCAATTTCGTTGTCAGTCAGAACGGTAGTTCTTTCAAAGCTACCAAATATCCGTACAAGATTAATTTTCTGTATTCCACCTCACTACGAGAGTTAGATGAGACTCTTATTCATCTATATGGATTTCAATTCACTACATTCGAGCAAATACTATCAAACCCGGTTGATGATTCCTATTTAATTAGTATGTTTAATAATAACTAACCATTCCATTCTTTACATACTGAATTGTTTTACTGTTTTGCTTAGATGTTATTTCTACTATTTTGTTCAGATGTTATTGGACAACTAACTGGGATAGGGAGTGTAGAAGTCAGCACAAATAATGGTAAACAGAGCAAGAGAGTTAATATTGAATTAACTGGGATAAGGAGTGTAGTTCTTGGCAGATTGAAATTTTTATTGTCATACTTCTCGCACTGTTTCAGGTTATTCGTGAATTTTTTTATGCTTACCACAACACAACTTTGCGCTATGCAAATCTATATTCTGTTGAAAGTGCAAATGAGTTAAATGAAGACATTCAGATTATGGTGACATTGCATTCAAGGGGAGGACCTATGGTTTTTTTTTTGTGTGGATTATATCTCACGGTGTTTATATTTATGGCTTCTTGATCTATTAAATTCTATTATCTGGAATGTAGCTTTACTTGATTTGTTAAGTAATAGCATCCGATAAATCATTATTACTTTTTCATGTTATTATGGTAATACTGTGAGCGCCTATACAATTGTCAAAAATGGATAAAAAAAACTAATGAGGCAATGTATTCGTTCTTTAATTATAACATTGTGTTATGTATGACACGGTTCTATATTGTTATGTTTTTGGACATGGTATTTGTACATATTGACATGAAGATTCAACATAATTATTAATGCTCATGATTTTTAATTTCCACATGTAACATGTGATTTTCCTTCTGGTCTGAGAACACACACGCACACACACACACACATATATACACACACACCACACACGCACACACTACTGTTATGTCATGTCCTATAGTTTGGTGATCAGATTAATTATATACTTGGATATGTATTTGCGTACAAATCTTTTACCCAAGCCTATATAACATATGCTACCAAAATTTAAAATTTAACAATAATTTACCATCTTTTTATTATATTTTAATTTATTAATTACATGTATAAATTTATTATTAACAACATGAATAATCCCGCCGCATCGCGCGGGTTTGAATCTAGTTTCTTTTACTAAATTCTAGATTTCTATTATTACATTTTAAGATTGTAAGACCATTCCTAAATTTTAGGATTAAGAGACTAATTTATGTTATCTATTATATATATATAGATTTTATCTATAAGGTCATTTCTAAATTTTAGGATTGAATGATTTTATTTTATTTATTATATACAAACTCACCAACTTCGTACGAAGCAACAGACAACATGAATATTATGATATCTAGATAAGGGATTATTATGATAATTAATTAAATATATGATAAATACTTACTTAAAATTTTGAGAAGATAATGGTAGTTATTAAATATTTATTTAATTAATAAATAATTGAATTATATATTATAAGTTTCTTCAATTAATTATTAAGCTAAACATTTTGAATAAAATATAAATTTATTTAGTTATGATTTTGAGAAAATAATTTCTTTAATTTTATTTAGATTAGATGAATTCGTCGAAATTCTAATTCAAATAGAATTATGAGACTTAAGGTTTAATAAATTTAATTTAGTTATAAAAATCAGTTAGTAATGAATTCACTATGATTTTTTATAACTAATTTATAACTATTACTAAAATTTAGATTTATTATTAATACAATTAATCATATGATTTTATAGAATTTTAAATTTTAATAAATTTAATTTATTTAAAATATTACTTTAATAATAAAATTCAAGACTAATGCTAATATAATCAAATCACATGATTTATTAAGAGATTTTTTTTGATATCTTAATAAAACTATAATAATAAAATCATCCTACATAAATTTTGTTAAAATATATTATATTACATAAGATTATGATAGGAAAAACTTATAATAAAAATGATAGATATAAAAAAAAAAATCTTTTAAAAAGATTATTTTCTTATTAGAGATATAAAAACAAAAGTCACTTTCATTTTTCTAAATAGGTTAGATTTTGTTTTTTTTTTTTTTAAATTCTTTACAAATTATTTAATTGTTTTAAATTTAGATAGTATTTATACTAATTTGAATAAGAAAGAAAAAGTTGAACTAAAAATTTGTGAAATTAAATTTATACTTTTAATTATATTATAGATATATATAAATACATAGTGTTTACTTAATTTGCAAAGATAGATAAAATAAAAATGAAATACAAGAAATAAGAAGATAAAAATATCAGACTATTTTCCTTCACAAGGAGATTATGATAATTTAAGTACAGGATAAATTATATTCAGATTCTCTCAGCTTCCATAATAAAATAGACAAATCCTTATCTCTGTAAATTGCCATTAATTTTCCCACAAAATATTTTCCAATATTAAACATTCTATTGTTTTCTTATGTTAAATCAAACTAATAAAATTGAATATCATTGCTCAAGTCATTAACGTGTTTTTGAAGTTATAAAAACCTTATTTCAGTTGGACTTTCTAAAAAAGGTTGAAAGTAAGAAATATCGAGCCACTAGGTTCACCAATTAAGAGTGTGCATGATACAGTTTAATACGATTACAAAGTATAATCGTAATCAAATTGTATAATACAATTAATATTATAGAAATAACCGTAACCACGATTAACCAAACCGTTTAGTTACTAACAGTTTTATTTAATATTTTACATTTACGATTTTTTTCGAGTTAATATTTTATTCAAAGAATGAATAAAGTAAATAAACAAGTTAATAATAAAAGGAGTTTAAAAATTCAAACTATAACTATTATCCACTATTAATATTGGTACTAATACATCTATAAAATTATTAGAATTTAGAAACAATATTATGCTATAAAAAAAATTATGTTTACTTTCTGCAAGTTTGTTGTACATGTATGATATGAACAATTAGAAGAAAAATTATATAAACAAGTAAAAAATTACTAATAAGTAGACATTTAATTTATTTACGAATGCACTTGCTATTATTAAGTTAGTAATCATATACTAGAGTTTTATCATACATACGTGTGTGTGTGTGTGTGTGTGTGTGTGTGTGTGTATATATATATATATTGGTGCGATTCAATTAAATTGGAGCAATTTTTCGTTACTAATTGTTGTTGCAACTAAATGTATAATTCGATTTTTTTTCAATTTTAATTTATTAAATTTTCTATTGGTTACGGTTTTTTGTAGTTTGATTTTTCGAATTTTTTAGTGTTCTTTTAGTTTCCGATTTTTTTCTCATACCTACCACCAACAAATGAGGTTAACAATAACACTACTGCCCAAGAACTCCTTGCAACCTAACCCAATATTAACTTCATTTCTATAGATAAATAAATAAATCTGTAACTTATATACTAAATTCTCTCAGAATATGCTCAAATGACTTGGAGCTGCAACAATGCATTTGCTACACAGTTGAGAAAATGTAGATCATATATCAATATCTATATCAGAAGGTAACACTTCACAAGAATTACTTAAATAACACCAATATCTGCTAGATGTGAGGGCATTCACACAGTTTGCAGGTTATTATCTTCTTTTAAAATTTGAAAATTAGAGTATGGCTATATATAATAACAAATTTATATTGATATTAAATATCGATGTATTTAACTAGATACATGAGATAGAATGAGAGAATAAAGAAGAAACTTGCTCATTATTATTTTAACTTATCTTTTAGGATTTCACGATCATTGATCCAAATTCATCATAAAAGTTGTCGACATATAAAGTTTACATATACAAGATTTAAATACAAAATCAAACACTACATCTATCTTAATCATTAAAAAATAGGACATGATACGAATTTCAATGACATGCTCTATTTTTAAATGGTTAATATAGATATAGTGTTTGAATGTTATGTTTAGATATTATGTACTTATACTTATTCGAAATCATTTTCATTTATAATTTCCTTTTCAAACTAATATAAAATCAAAATTATTGAAGTATTAAATTAAACGACCAAGAAAAACGTACTATCTTGCACCATGAAGAGTGCAGATTTCTTGGAATATTCTTTCTATGCTTATAAATATTCATGGAAAATGTGAAGGAAACACTTAGGAGCCTAACCAAGAACAATATTGTTGAACATTGAATGATTAAATTTGATGATAAGAAATAATATACAAGGGCTGTGTTAGATAAGATCAAAGCTGTTAGGTTGATCTCCTGATATAAATGTATAGATTTATAAAGTCTTTTGTGTTGTACTAAGACTTAGATTTAAATAGATCAAAACTGTTAGGTTGATCTTTTGTTGTAATCTAATCGTAGAATGGACTCTACGATTTCAGTCAAGAAGACTCTACGATCAACAGACTCTACGATCAAGACAACCAATCGTAGAATGGACTCTACGATTTTGGCCAAGAAAACTCTACGACCAACAAACTATGTTCTAAGCAAGAAGCCGTAGAACGAACTCTACGTTCAACAGTCTAACAGTAGAGTAAACTCTACGATGACAATAAGAGATGATCCATTACAGAACAATCACAACAGCAAGGATATTCGTAGAGTTGATCATGGAGGGTCGTTGAGCAAAAAGACAAGAGACATCACGACTCTCAGATTAGAAGCTATTTCGTTCAAGAGTTCAATCTGCATTGATGTAACCGAAAAACTTCTGCAAATCAATCAAAGTCAGAAAAGTCAGGGGACTGACCCAAGCGCACTATGCAACAGAAAGAAGACTTTCGAGGCAGTAAAGTCAGAGGACTGTGTCCTATCAGTCCTATAGTATGGAAGGACCAAACGATTCTATGGAAGTTGTTAGGAACCTACGACTGACATATCTGTCCCCAAGGAAAAAGAAAACACCATTCCATGGACTAACGGGTCAGATCAAATAAAATCTCATCAGAGCATTAATGAGTTATATTAATATAATATTCAGAAGCTCCCCTCTGTGAGGTAACGGAAAGAAACAAAAGCTCGAGCAGATGTTCCAACGGGAAGAAAAACTGAAGCCTTCACTTTTTAAATACCAAGATCGGCAAAAGAAAAGAAGAGCGAATAACAAAAAAAAAAAGAATATACGCAAGAAGTTGAAAAGATCAAACTGATAAGAAAGCTTGCATTGCTACTAAGTCCTTCAGAAACTTATGCTAAAAGCAACTTAGTAGCTCATTCAAATCTACACCACTCCAGGAGAGTTCTTTGTGAACTAGAGTATCCAAGTCTGTTAGACTTGTAGAGTTCTTAGTGAACTAAAGTTCCAAGACTGCTGGTCTTGAAGGAATCTTAGTGATTCTGAAATTGTAAAAGTATCCTTAGTGGATTTGCTGCTGGAAGAGCAGAACAATGGAGTAGGAGTCTTGTGAGCTCTGAACCACTTAAAACCTGGAGTCTTTCTTATTGTGTCTTTTAATTGCTATATCTGCCATATAATTGCTTGTTGAATTCTTACTTTAACATATCAAGAAAAGGGTAACTAAATCGTATTCCGCTGTTTTAAACTTATTGATTAAGAATTAATTAACGTAAAATCTTTAAAGTAAAAGAAATTTTTAAAAGAATCTATTCAACCCCCCTTCTAGATATCTATCGTGTCATTGAGAACTAACAATTGGTATCAGAGTAGATTCTCACATCTAAAGCCTTACAAGCTTGAGTAGATCAAATGACACTCAACAAGAACGGATCAGAACTCGGTGGAGGTAACAAACCACCTATGTGTAATAAAGAAAAATTTGTTAACTGAAAAGTTCGTATGATGGATGCTATAGATGATGAACTGTTCGAGACAGTGCTAAATGAGCCAATCATACCAATGAAGCTTGCACTATCAACTGAAGATCCAAGCAAGCTAGTAGCAAAGAAAAGAGACGAATGGACAAACAATGAAAAGAAGGATGTTCAAAGAGACAAAAGGGCTAAGAACATCTTATTTCAATCTTTGGATAATGATCTATTTGAGAACGTTGTCAACTGTAAAACAGCTCAAGAAGTCTGACAAACTCTGTTAATCATGCATGAAGGAACAGAAGAAGTCAGAGAAAATAAGCAATCACTGCTTGTTCAGCAGTATGAAATGTTCACCTATATCTCAGGTGAAAACATTACAACCACCTATGAGAGATTTAACTTGCTACTAAACTCTCTCAGATCTTATGAAAAAATCTATCCAAACAGAGATCTTATCATTAAATTCATGAGATCTTTACCAAGCAAATGGGATGCCAAAACCACAGTCATCCGGGAGTCAAAGAACCTACACGAGATGACTGTACAACAGTTATATGGAAATCTTCTCACCTATGAGCTGGAGCTAAATCAAAGAGCAGAGAATCTATCTGGAAAAAGAAAAAAGGAGAAAAACATTGCTCTTAAAGCCTCAACCTCAATCTCAACTCACAGAAACAATCACAAGGATAATTCTGACTTTGACAAGGATGAATCAAATGATGATGAAGGAGCTGCCATGCTAGTCAGACATTTTAAAATATTCATCAACAGGAACAGACCTTAGAAGTTCAAAAGCAACAGCAGCAAAGAACAACCAAATGACCTTTGCTATAATTGCAAAAAGCCAGGTCACTTCATTGCTAAATGTCCAAAATCCTTAAGAGAAGAGCTGAGGAGGGACAAAACAAAAGCAAATCCAAAAAGAGAATTCAAGAGCTTCCACAAACAAAAGAAGAAAGACAAAAGCTTCATAGCTGAAGGCTCCTAGAGTGACTCAGAAGAAGAACTAAATTCTGAGTCAAGTGACGATGAAGAGCCACAGAAGGCCAACATGTGCTTAATGACAAACGAAGAAGGAAGCAGCAAAAAGGAATTCAACATAGATGAGGTATTTGATTTCTACTCTCCTGAATTAAGCATTGATGATCTTAGAAAAGGCATGCATGACTTAATGGTAGAATTACACAAATACATAAAAATGTTTAGAAGGTTATCTAAAGATTACTCTCATCTAAAAGAGAATAAAGAAAAAATAAGCATAGAATTAGAAGCCTCATTTCAAGCTGCAAAACTTTACTCTAATCTTGAGACTGAGAATGAAAGACTAAAAGAGATAAATGATTTAAGCACTCATAAAGAGTATTCACTAGCCTCCAAGATTCAGAAACTAGAAAAGACAATTTTTATGTGGAACAAGTCTAGTTCGTCTATGGACACCCTGATCTCAAGTCAAAGAGATGTGACTGATAAATCATGATTAGGATTTGAGAATTCATTCTCAAAGCCCAATATGGAAAAGTCTATGAAAATAAATGAAGGCAAATCCTTTAATCTTAATAAATGAATTATGTTCATCAAATCCTCAGATTATATATCTCCCAGCAGTTCACATTTTGCTAAGCCTGCTATCATTTTAGACAATAAAACTCGCACGGGGCTGGGGTTCAGAAAATTAAAAAACAAGTCAAGCAAAACTCACTCTACAAATCATGAGAATCGTAGAGTAGTATGGAAGCAGAATGTAGATCAGCAAAATCAAAAGACTATGAGAAATCATAATCCATACAAGTCCTGGACAAATAAGAATTCACAAATGCACACATATCATCGTCAATATCATATCAATCATAGGCACCATCATAAAAATGATAAATATTTGTCAAGATATCATAGACTGCAAGGATTTAAAATCAAACAGATTTGGGTCCCAAAAGGTACTAATAAAGCAGGACCCAAACAAATATGGGTACCAAAATGAAGATTGATTTGTCATGCAGGTAAATAGATCCATCTGGTATCTTGACAGTGGATGCTCAAGGCACATGATAGGATACAAGGCTCTTCTATCAGAGTTTAAGGAAAAAGATGGACCTGCTGTCATTTTTGGAGACAACGACTCTGGGAAAACCAGAGGTTATGACTCAACTGAAAATGGTGCAATATCTTTCAGTAAAGTGGCGTATGTTGAGGCACTAAAACACAACTTGCTAAGTATCAGTCAACTCTGTGACAAAGGACATCAAGTCACTTTCCTCAACAACCAATGCCAAGTTAGAGATTTGAAGACTAACTCTCTAAAGCTAGAAGGAGTTCGAGAAGAAAATGTCTATGTGGTCAATCTTGCTCAATTAAGTTCAGAACAAACTGTCTGTTTTCTTGCTAAAGCCTCTGAAGATATGTGCTGGCTCTGGTACAGGAGGTTATCTCATCTTAACTTCAAGAGTATTTCAAAGCTTGCCTCCAAAGATCTAGTAAAAGGATTGCCAAAGTTAAATTTTATCAAAGAAAAACTCTGCAAAGCTTGTCAGTTTGGAAAGCAAACAAAGACGTCATTCCAGAGCAAGTCAGTAAACTCAAACGATAGGGCTCTTCAATTACTTCACATGGATTTATTCGGACCTGTCTCGACGGCTAGCCTCGGAGGAAAGAGATATTCTCTAATGGTAGTAGATGACTACACTAGATATACATGAGTATCTTTTCTAAGCTCTAAAGATGAAACCATTTCACATCTTATCAAGCTCTTCAGACTAATCATGAATGAAAAAGGCGAAAAGATCAAGGCCATCAAAAGTGATCATGGAAGAGAGTTTGATTTATCAGATATGGACCTGTTCTGCGAAGAAAATGAAATCAATCACAACTTCTCAGCCCCAAGGACGCCTCAACAAAATGGAGTAGCAGAAAGGAAGAATATGACTCTTATTGAAGCAGGAAGAACCCTTTTAGTACCAGCCTATCTTCCTGAATATTTCTGGGCTGAAGCCATCAGTACTGCATGTTATACTCAAAACAGGTCACTCATACACTTAACATTGAAGAAGACTTCGTACGAATTATGGAAAGGAAGAAAGCCAAACATAAGTTATTTCCATGCGTTTGGTTGCCTATGCTACGTACTCAACAATGGCAAGAAGCATCTAACTAAATTTCAGCCAAAATTAGATGAAGGAATCTTCCTTAGATATGCAACAGATAGCAGAGCATTCAGGGTGTTCGACAAGGAATCCTTAACTGTTGAAACCTCCATCCATGTCACATTCGATGAATCAGATCCTGAAAAGAAAAGATCAACATTCAACGAGTCATCAGACACAAACTCAACGATCGAAGAACTCAAAATCGTAGAGTCTGACTCTACGACCTTAAAACCAACAACATAAATCGTTGAACAAGTAGAGGAAATCGTAGAACACACCACACCAGACATTGAAACTTTACGATCAGAACAAGAAGCTGATTTAGAGGAACTCAGACAAGAAGGCACCAGAACAGACGTTCCTAGCAGAATAAAATGGATCAAAGATCACACTCAAGATCTTAATATTGGAGATCCAAACACTGGAATAAAGACAAGAGCTGCAACTTCGAATGAATGCTTTTATCTAAGCTTTCTCTCAAGAGGAACCCAAGAAGATCGAAGAAGCCTTAGGAGATTCAAGTTGGATAGAGGCCATGCAAGAAGAGCTAAATCAATTTGAAAGAAGTAAGGTTTGGAGATTAGTTGTCAGGCCTCAGCATAAACCAGTCATTGGCACCAAATGAGTTTTCAGAAACAAGATGGATGAAAATAGTGTGATAACAAGAAACAAAGCAAGATTGGTGGCCAAAGGTTACTCTCAAGAAGAAGGAATTGACTACGATGAAACTTATGCTCCAGTTGCCAGGTTGGAAGCCATAAGGATCTTCCTTGCCCATGCTGCACATATGAAGTTCAAAGTCTTCCAAATGGATGTCAAAAGTGCTTTTCTAAATGGAGAATTTGAAGAAGAAGTCTACGTGAAACAACCTCTAGGTTTTATCAATCCAACCTTTTCAAATTATGTTTATAAATTAGATAAAACATTATATGGTCTAAAACAAGCACCTAAAGCATGGTATGAAACCTTAACCAATTTTCTCATTGAAAAAAGATTCACTAGAGGAATAGTAGATACTACCTTATTTTTGAAAACATAAGGATAAAACACTGCTAGTTCAAATTTATGTAGATGATATCATATTTGGTTCTTCTGATGAAAAATTATGTGAAAGATTTGTCAAGCTTATGCAGAGCAAGTTTGAAATGAGCATGATGGGAGAACTTAACTTCTTCCTTGGACTACAAGTAAAGCAGACTGATGAAGGCATATTCATTAATCAAGCCAAATACATCAAAAACTTATTAAAGAAGTATGACATGGAATCTGCAACTATCATGAAAACTCCTATGCCACCTGCCACCTGCCACCAAGCTCGACAAAGATGAAAATGGTAAATCCATTGAAATCAATCAGTACAGAGGTATGATAGGCTCACTATTGTATCTTACCGCTAGCCGACCAGATATAATGTTTGCTATATGTATATGTGCTAGATTTTAGGCTAACCCCAAAGAGTCTCATTTATTAGCTGTGAAAAGAATTTTCAAATATCTTAAAGGAACTCCAAATTTAGAATTATGGTATCCCAAGGAGTCATCCTTTGATCTAATGGGATACTCAGATGCTGACTATGCAGGATGCAAAATAGACAGAAAGAGCACAAGTGGAACTTGCCAGATGCTTGGCAGCAGACTTGTCTCTTGGTTTAGTAAGAAGCAGAACTCAGTATCCATCAACTACAGAAGCTGAATATATAGCCGCAGGCAGTTGCTGTGCACAAATCCTATGGAAGAAGACTCAGCTTGCAGACTATGGGTTTGAGCTTAATTCTATTCCTATATATTGTGATAATACAAGTGTAATTGCTATAACTCATAATCCTGTTATGCATTCAAGAACTAAGCACATAGATATAAGGTATCATTTCATTAGGGATCATGTACAAAATGACAATATATCACTTCACTACATCCCAACTGAAGATCAACTAGCAGACGTGTTTAGAAAACCTTTAGATGAATCAAGATTTAATAAACTTATAAGTGAGTTATGAATGCTAAATCTAGACCCTTAATATATATATATCATGATTTTTTTTAGGAAGATACTAACTCTGTAGGAAGAAAAGTGTGCAAGGAAAATAAGTAAAAGACAAATTCATGAAATGCACTCAACAATCGTCAAGCGAAGGATCGCAGAGTACGCTTAAGATCGTAGAGATCACTCAACGATCAACAAACCAAGGATCGTAGAGCACACTACAAACCGTAGAGCTCACTTAACGGTTGGCAAGCCAAGGATCGCAGAGTATTCCTCAATCGTAAAGCTAACTCAACGAACATCAACAAAAGAATCGAAATGTCAAGAAGGATCGTAAAGCTCTGGGAGCAAAATGGTCATCAACCAACTGAAATGCTCCTATCAGAACTTGACACGCATCTCAGTAAACATAGAGGGAAGTTTTTAAATACTTTGAAAACTGCACGTCGTTTATTTCTTCAAATCAAAAATCTATCATTCCTCTATCTCTCTCTCTCAATCCTAAACCCTAAGTTTTCAATACTCAGATAAATCATTCTTATTGTTTCAGAAAAACTATCAAATGACACCTGCTCAAGTCATTCCTGGAAACGAGCTCAACTTCGAAGCCTTCACAACAGCAGATAAGCAGTTCAAAAGAATAATACAGTTACTAGATAAGGCTGGTCTGCGAGAAGCTCTGAGAACAAATACGAGGATTCTATCAAAGCTTATCCGAGAGTTTTACATCAATGAATTCTATGCAAACGGAACTCTAACCACTACAGTGAAAGGGGTACATCTCAACCACATTGTTGAAGAACTTAACCTAGCCCTAGGTTTCAAGCAAGGAGGCCCCACATCTCTAAATATGGTGAATACCGAAGAAGGCCTGAGAAGAATGCACTACCAAAAGAATCCAGGACTGAAAGGTTTGAAGAAGAAAGAATTTCCTTAGAAATATGAGTTTCTGACTGATGTGATAGGTAAATGCCTCCTCTGCAAAGACTCAACTCATGACTCAGTCAGTGAGGTGCAACTGAAATTAATGACAGCTATAGTCAAGAAGATAAACATTAACTATGGCTCCTTGCTGTTGGAATGGATAGGGAAGTGGGTCCAAAATGCGAAAAAAGCTAAGGGGATCAGAAAAATGTTCTATGGGAGATGCATCAGCATTCTCCTTAGATCGTCATTGGGGGATCTGATTGAGCATGATGAAGGAGAAGCCCTAAATACTAACAAGAGAATAACCAGAGACTCTTTGACAACTAGAGGAGGAATTCAGTTGAAAATATGAAACTATCCCGGCCAGGGGATAGTGAAGGAACGCAGAGTGATGCAGGGTCATCGCTATTAAAGAACACACCTGCAGAAGAAGAATCTCAGGAAGTCAGCAAGTAATCTCAGGGTATCATCAGAAAGAGGAAAGGAAAGAGAGCCCTTGAGATTGAAGAACCTCAAGGCTCATCAAATGAGGCTCCTGAAGGAAAGGTTGCATCAGAGGATGAAGATTTCAATCTGCGAAGGGAAACTCGCAGTAAGTATGAAGCTGAAGAAGCCACTCCAAAAGAGCCAAAAAGAAAGAGAAGAAGGCTAGTAAAATTAGCCGACAAAGGCTCAGTAGCTAAAGGGGAGCTACTTGAAAAATTTGACATTGCTCCAGTTGAGAAGGAGTCATCTAAAGCAGCTGAGCCTATGGATGCACAAACTGAGAGGGAGCCACTAGTAGTTTCTGAGCCAGTAGGTGCTTTGGCTGAGGGGGAGACTCACGAAGATACTTCAATCCCTTCAGCCACAATGAATAATGATGAAGAGGATGACATCGAAATAGTGGCTGTTAGAAGAAATGAGCAAATGCACCTTGACTACAACTGCCTGCTGAAATTCTTGCCACTGATGCCATTCCACCGAGCTCTGGTGCACAATGTGTGGGATCAGGTCTTCTGGACCTTCAAAGCATACCCTAATGTGGTGATTATTGCTCAAGGCTATCCTCAGAATCTATTCTTTGCCCAGAAGCTCGTTTCATGCAGCCCATTTTCACATTCTTTAGGGCAAAATGTACATTTTATTCCTCTAGCTCTCATTCAAATTCATACACCTTCACGGATGTTCAATAAATTTGAGGAGTCTTCAAATGCCAACTCTGCATCAAGCTCTACGATCAACACTTCCCCGATCGTAGAGTCCCCACCATCTACGACTGGTGGTCAAGAAAGCCTCAATGATCAAAACATAGAGTGCCCTCTAGACTCTCTCGAAATTCTGCCCACTCATCAAACAATGCCTCCTGTTCCATCTTCAAGACTTCTCTTAACCTACGAGGATATTCCTTCCACCTCTGGTCACGAATATTTTCACATTCCAAGCTCTACGGTTGACCAGAGACAACCATCTCAACTCCTCCAGGAAATTCTGGACAAGGTATCTCGACTTCCTACAACTGAGGGTCTAACTGACTTAACAAGCCATATCCATATAGAGATACAGAAATATCTGGCATCTAAGTCCCACAACATTCAACGAAGAATGGACGATGTCATTGATGCTGCCAACGATATCTCTAACAGCTTGAATAAACAATTCTCCACACAGTTAAAGCAGTTAACGGCAACAGTCTCTGAAAATCTCCAAGAAAGGGATAAAATATTTCTGAAAGCTTTAAACAAACATCAAAAGGCAGTTGTTGTTCTTCAAGAAACCAATGACAAATCTATCACACTCCTCAGTAATGAGATCATTTCCTTGAAGAATTCTCTCACAGAACAAGAACATCGATCGAATGACACTTTGTCATTGGTGGAACAAAAAATAATAATGGTTGATGAACGACTCCAAGCACACCAAGATGATGTTGTTGCCACTAAGACTCAACTTCAAGAAATTATTCAGGGCATACAGCAGCTTTCAGAACAGGTAGCAACCATTAATGATGCCAACAAGGGGGAGAAGAAACTGAGCACAACAGAACAAACGAGAACGAGCTCAGACTACAGCAAACGAGGAAGAGCATCTCAAGGGATGAGGATGGTTCAAATATCAATACATCATCCTAGATTCGAAGCAGTACCACCTCATCCCAGACAGGATAAGACAGCAAGACCTTTTTCCTCAACTGCAAGGCCATCTAGCTCACAAGAATGATTCCAAATTAAAGAAGAATAAGCTTTTCTGAGGGAAGAAGAACTGAGAAAAGAAGAAGAAGAAAGGAGAGCACTCTTCAGGCAGAGGGAAGAAAAAAGAAGAAGACCTCCTAGTAGAAGGAGATAAGTTATTTTTTTACTCAATTGTATTAACTGACTAAACATCAATAAAATTCATAATTTTCATTAGAAAATATAGCTACTCACTGTATGATTAGGCATTCAATTATTCATATGCATTTTGCCTATTTAATGTGTTCAAATCACTATCTGCTATTTATGTTGTCATCATCAAATAGGGGGAGATTGTTGAACATTGAATGATTAAATTTGATGATAAGAAATAATGTACAAGGGCTGTGTTAGATAAGATCAAAGCTGTTAGGTTGATCTCCTGATATAAATGTATGAATTTATAAAGTCTTTTGTATTGTACTAAGACTTATATTTAAATAGATCAAAACTATTAGGTTGATCTTTTGTTGTAATCTAATAGTAGAATGGATTCTACGATTTCAGTCAAGAAGACTCTACGATCAACAAACTCTACGATCAAGACAACCAATCGTAGAATGGACTCTACGATTTTGGCAAAAAAAACTCTACGACCAACAGACTATGTTCTAAGCAAGAAGCCGTAGAACGAACTCTACGTTCAACAGTCTAACAGTAGAGTAAACTCTACGATGACAATAAGAGATGATCCATTACAGAACAATCACAACAGCAAGGATATTCGTAGAGTTGATTATGGAGGGTCGTTGAGCAAAAAGGCAAGAGGCATCACGACTCTCAGATCAGAAGCTATTTCGTTCAAGAGTTCAATATGCATTGATGTAACCGAAAAGCTTCTGCAAATCGATCAAAGTCAGAAAAGTTAGGGGACTGACCCAAGCGCACTATGCAACAGAAAGAAGACTTTCGAGGCAGTAAAGTCAGAGGACTGTGTCCTATCAGTCCTATAGTATGGAAGGACCAAACGACTCTATGGAAGTTAGTAGGAACCTACGACTGATATATCTGTCCCCAAGGAAAAAGAAAACACCCTTCCATGGACTAACAGGTCAGATCAAATAAAATCTCATCAGAGCATTAATGAGCTATATTAATATAATATTCAGAAGCTCCCCTCTGTGAGGTAACGTAAAGAAACAAAAGCTCGAGCAGATGTTCCAACGGGAAGAAAAACTGAAGCCCTCACTTTTTAAATACCAAGATCGGCAAAAGAAAAGAAGAGCGAATAACAAAAAAAAAAAGAATATACGCAAGAAGTTGAAAAGATCAAACTGATAAGAAAGCTTGCATTACTACTAAGTCCTTCAGAAACTTATGTTAAAAGTGTAAGACCCCGAATTTTATGAAATATAAAATTTAATTTTTCTTCATATATATTTTTCTGAAACAGTAAGTGGTTAAATCGATAAAGTTTAAAGTTAAGGATGTTATGTGCAAATTTTATTTTGTCGGACAATATTCGTTTTGTCGGGGAATATTCGGGTCGTACGACGGCGCCGAAATAACAAATTATTGGTGGACCCCACAACGGAATATTTGTCGGATATAGAAAACGACAGAAGTAACTTTTTTAATAAAAATAGTCAACGATGCTAACTGTTAAAATACCGATGATAAAAGAATAGTAGCATACGGTAATTTATGGTATTTTACTGTAGCATGCGGTACTCTACAGTAGCACACGGTATTGCACAGTGTCTCATATTATTGACACCATAACTGTTACGCATCATTTCATCAATAATTGTCACTGCATAATATTTTATATTATCAATTCAATTATTGTTGCTACACAGTATTTTGCATTATTGATTCAATAATTGTCATTACACTGTATTTCATATCATTGACTCAATAATTGTTGCTGCACTGTTTTTAAAATTATTGAACCTAATAATTGTCACGGTTGCAAATATACTATAATTTATATTATTAAATTAATAATAATCTGTAACGTGTTTATTACATTATTGTTGAATTATTGTTGTAGCATTATTTTATTTTATATGTTGGACCCACAGGAAGAATAAATAAATAAAAAAAAAATTAAATTAAAAAAATAAAAATTAATTAATTTTACTATTTGAAATAGTAACGTGAATAGTAACATGTGGGACCCATATGGGGCCCACATGAAAATTAAAATGTGAATTGTGTTTGCTGGAACGTGGGTTGGTGAGGCTGCTGCCTGAATTTCTCAGGCTGGCGTGCAGCACGCCAGCCACCTACCACCTGCATAGTAACCTCTTTTCTCCTATAAATAGCTTGTTCAGCTGAATAGAAAAATCACACCTAAAACATAAAATTTTTCTATAAGAATTTTATGAGTTTTCTCTGAGAATAGTAAGGTTATTTTGAGAGTTTGAAAACCAAAAGGAGTGCAGGAATTTTTCAAGTAAGTCTTTTATTAAAGAGTAGTAATTTTATAAATTCCTATTTTTCACGGTATTCACAAATCTTCCTTTAGAAGACTCTTCTTTAAGAAGATTCATTTTTAAAAGCTTTCTTTGGAAGATTTATTTTGGAATATTATTTTTAAAACTATTTAAAAGTAGTTATATTATACTACAAAAATTATGTTAAATATATATAATTTTGATAATTCATATTATACGAGTTATCATACACTTTGAAATTTATATGTGGAAATTACTAATTTTATTATAAAAATATAGGTTGATCAACCTCATTTAAACCAATATCCAGTCACGAGTTAAGGTAAGGAATATCATTCTTTTCACACTCTTAAATTTATTACGGTAAGGGGTATCACTCTTTTCATCATCATAAATGGATATTATTTTCTTTCTTACTTGAAGGGATTATCATTCTTTGATTCTCGAAAATAATATCGTTTCTTTCTTGTGTCATTTATTTCCATGTATTAAATTGTGGGAATAACCTTACGGTGCGGTTTACCGCCTGTTGGTGAATAACCTTTTGTATTCATTCCTTATTAATCTTTGAGAATAACCTTACGGTGCGGATTATCGCCTGTTTGGTGAATAACTCTTCTTATTCAAATTGATGGGAATAACCTTACGGCGCGGATTATCGCCTGTTTGGTGAATAACTATTCGTATTCAAATTGATGGGAATAACCTTACGGCGCGGATTATCGCCTGTTTGGTGAATAACTATTCGTATTCAAATTGATGGGAATAACCTTACGGTGCGGATTATCGCCTGTTGGTGAATAACCCTTTTTATTTGTCTCGTGTGGAAATAATTTGTCTACACGAATTATCACATGACACTTTTATTCCATATTCGTAAGTGATATCATTTTCCTTTATACTCATAAGGGATACCATCTTTTTCATCTTCCATTATTCAAACTTACTATGGTAAGGGATATTAATTTCCTTCACCGTTTGTTAATCAAACCTGCTACGGTAAGGGATATTATTTTCTTTCATACTCCTAAATCGAAACTTATTATGGAACTATTGCTTCTATAATTCCTGAAAATATTATATGTTCCATAATAGTTGAACTTCATTATTTCAACTGAACCTTCCTATTTTCTGAACATTTCTATTGAACTGTAATCGTTATTCTGAACTGTGGATCTTGAATATCATTTTTAAATTTCACTCCACATCATGTTGGCAATTTGGACATTATTTGAATCTGCACAAAGTAAACTTCCGGTACTTATTGTTTATCCTGTTCTTCTGTTCATCATTTGTATCACTGTTATTTGTATTGATCATCAATAATCAAGCTGTTGTGAATATATGTGGCCGGGGGCACAGATGTGATATAATTGTTGAACAGATGATAGGTTAAAGGCGATATACTAGGTTAAAGGCGATACATCTGTTCGGTGTCTTTTATGGCACGTGGTTAATGTTCTCTTTGGCCCGTAGTGCAAAGATGAACTGTTGATTGGTATGATTATGACCAAAGGCTGAATCTGGTATAATCATGACCGTTGGTGTTATATTGAATGTCTTTGGCCCGTAGTGCAAAGATGAACTGTTGATCTGCATGATTATGACCAGGAACTGTGAAGTTGTATTATTTTGACTAATGGTATTTCAGATGATAAAAGTTGATGATATTTTTACTAAAAAGAGAAGCGAGTGGACATTATAGTCTGCATTATTCTTCTAATAGATTGCTCATTCCGCTGCTATTATTGATCTGAACGTTGTTTAAGAATTTAACTGCAGTTTTTGATATAAACCTTGTAGTCTATTGTATTCTATCAAGAACTCAACTGTTGAAGGCTAATGATAAATTATTCGTCATTATCTTAGTCATGATATTTCTTACTGGGCTATTTGAGCTCACCCTTTCTTTTCGTTCCATTGTTTTTCAACAGGAGATGAGAACGTAACGGGGTCTAGCCGGGGAATGGAGTGAGAGTGCGGGGATAGCTATCATAGTCTTCACGTGTTATAAAATAGTGTGACAATAATAATGAAGACTTAGTTGTGTTATATTATCCACTGTATTGTTGTACGTTGTATTTCATTGTAATAATTTTGTTGTAGTCTTTTGACGACTCATGTTTGGGCTGTGTGGGCTCAGATTTGGGGGCGTCACAAAAAGCAACTTAGTAGCTCATTCAAATCTACACCACTCCATGAGTGTTCTTTATGAACTAGAGTATCCAAGTCTGTTAGACTTGTAGAGTTCTTAGTGAACTAGAGTTCCAAAACTGCTGGTCTTGAAGGAATCTTAGTGATCCTAAAATTGTAAAAACATCCTTAGTGGATTTGCTGCTGGAAGAGCAGAACAGTGGAGTAGGAGTCTTGTGAGCTCTGAACCAGTTAAAACCTGGAGTCTTTCTTATTGTGTCTTTTAATTGTTATATCTGTCATATAATTGCTTGTTGAATTCTTACTTTAACATATCAAGAAAAGGGTAACTAAATCGTATTCCGTTGTTTTAAACTTATTGATTAAGAATTAATTAACGTAAGATCTTTAAAGTAAAAGAAATTTAAAAAAAAATCTATTAAACCCTCCCTTCTAGATATCTATCGTGTCATTGGGAAAAAACAAATATGACAACAAACCATATAAAATAAGCAGCCTGAACTCGGGAGGACCATTGATTCATAAAGTACTAGAGTTGCCAAGTTTGAAAATATACTACCTTTAGTCCAACAACAACTACTTTATAATATTAGGGTTCTATGTGCCTAAGCATAACTGCAATATTCTGTCATAAAAATCATTTCCAATGAAAATTATATATTTTCAGTCGTATGTACATCAAATTAATGAGAGAAAAAAAATACTTTAATGTGTTTAATTCTTGAAAATGAAATATATAAATAGGCAAAAACAATTCTTTTCATAAAGAGACCTCTTGGTATATCAGCCAGAA
The DNA here is from genome assembly GCA_947179155.2 of Hedera helix. NCBI lineage: Eukaryota > Viridiplantae > Streptophyta > Magnoliopsida > Apiales > Araliaceae > Hedera > Hedera helix. The sequence goes on from OX359278.1 coordinate 37,864,673, forward strand.
GTACCACATATGACAAGTGAAGTGTTTAGCTCTGTTCTAAAATTAAAGATATAATTTAATTTTGAAATCAAACGATAACATATTAAAGTTCAAATTGATATAAATTTATTTAATTTTAGTTGATATAATTATTATAATTATATAATATATAACAGAAACTATGAATCACAAAATTTATTTCATTATAAACTTTAATAAGTTATGCTAATTTTAAAATTTAATATGTCGTCATTTAAATTTAAAAATTAAATTATATATATAATTTTGAAACAGATAGAGTACTTTTAGTAAGGTGATAAATATCAATCTAAGGGTCAATTATGGACAAAGAAATGCGGTGTTTTTAACGTGAGTTTTTTAGCAAGTACTTGTCCTTTTCTGTTTTTTAGTTCTTGTGTTCAATTTCCAAAATTAGCCATAGTATGAATTAGGAGCAATGTTAATAACTCAATTTTTAAAAAAATAATGATATTTCTACAAATAAAATTAATAATTTTATAAGATCTCTCATATGAATAAGAAATAGATCCACACTTATGAGAGATGTAATATCAATTCCTTTTACTATTTGAGTTGGAATGAAGAACTAAGAATAGGGGTGTTTATCTGGTTTTTACTGGTTCGAATCGGATCGGTACCGAATCGGACCGGTATCGAAATTAGATAAATTTTAGTACCGATACCGGTTAGATCGGTATACCGAACTGGTAAATCAGTTCGGTACCGGTAAAAATCAAATAATAATAATAATAATAATAATAAAAAAAAACAATAATAATAATAATAATAATAATAATAATAATTATTATTAATTATTAATAATAATAATTAAAAAAAAATAGAAAATCGGTATGATTCGGCATATACCGAACCATAAAAACTCGGTACTGGAATTGATACCGAAAAATCGATATATACCGATTTCTTGCATGTAGGCCAATGTACAGGAAAAACTTGAGACAGCAATTTGTAAAACATTGATATATAAAAAAAGGTTGATGGGCAGATGATCCAACCCGTTGGCATGTGGGCCAATTTCCAAGAAAGAATGACCCGTCAAGAAAGGTTCTTCACCGAAGAAATCCAAAAGGGCCTTCAAAGCCTAATGGGTTTCACAGCATATAAACATGGATTACCAATGAAAGACAATGTTAAAAAAAATATGGATATTGCATGCTTAGGGCGGCCTGGCCCAACTAAAGTTGGTCTTGTACTGTAAACCCTAATGACGACTGCACTCAACGAACTTCATACACAACATTAATATTCAAAATTAAAAAATCCACAAAATATAATCAAAAAAGCAAAAATTATTTGGGAAATATTAATAAATGACTTCTTCTTTGATAACTTGTTTCGTCTCAAGGCACCATTCCGGGGAAGCTAATTACAAATTTAGAATATTATATGTACAAAAATATTACCACGTCAGTTTAAAAGATATCGAGTCTCACCAAACTTTGATTCTAATTAATTTACGAAATCTTAAAATTCAAATTATGACGTGTATTTATTTAAATTACAGAATAAATTAGAATTGTAGTTAGTAATACATTTTAAATAGTGATATTTCTGGAGTTTTTTATTTATTTTTAAAATAGATACATGAACAAAAAAAATACTATTACAAGCTCAATTCCTTTGTTTTTATTTTCCCAGAAAAACAAAAAAGCAAAAGAAAAATATTACTAAGCTTTTGTTTAACATGGGCCTCAAGTGAACTCCATGGACCATTGTAAGTAAGGTTCGCCTTCTTAGTAAGGACTCTACCGTTAAAAGACTCCCTTTTCCAATCCAAAATAGAAACGAACCCCCCTTATAAGTCTGGAGTGCCCCAACTTCACCGCATCGTTTCGCCACACTCGAGTATCGCCCCTGGACTGAAGACCAAAGGTTCTCTCTCTTCTATCTCTATCTTCTCTCTCTATCTCTATCTCTCCTCTATGTAGTGGTTATGTATTCAGATATCTGTGTTTTTCCTAAATTCAATAATCTGTGTTGATCCTTTTTTTTTCTTCCTGTTCTTTTGTTAATAATTCTCTAATTTGATTTAAGCTGTATGCTTTTGTTAAATTTTGATATACATACACGATTGGAGTAAAAAAAAAAAGAAGGTACTAATTCGTACAATCGGATTCTAATGGGTGGTAACGAGTTTTAGGAAAATCCACATTGGGATTCAGAACCAAGAGAAAACTTGTGTATAGCAAATTTAGGAAAAGTTATTAAGTGATTATAAGGCACCATGTTATCATAAAATAATTTTTTCAAAATTTAGAGCCAAAAATCATAAAATAATTTTTTCAAAATTTAGAGCCAAAAAAAGGGCAAAACTTTTTTTTTTTGATCAGTCTGTCGTGACATCAATTTTTTTCTATTTAATATAGAATATATCTATGTATACATTCTGTTTCACACAAGAAAATAAGTACTATGAAACGTGTTATGTTTGTGCACATAAAATTACTTTATTTTCAAACGAGTCTACGTGTTTGAGTCTTTGTAAAAATCAAACGAGACTCGGTATTTTTAGAGTTTTATTCCTAGTACGTTGACCCATTTTACTTTTGGCAGGTTACTATTATCAATTATTATATTACTACCAATGTTATATTATACTGTTATCCACACAAAAGACTAATATTATGTTTGAATTAAAATAATAAAATAAATAAAAAAATAAAATAGAGAAAATAATATAACAAAAAATAAAATAATTCATTTTATTTTAACTAGAATGAGTCATTTCATATCATTTTCAAATGTTAAAATTCATAAATTTAAAAAAAATTAAAATGGTCATCCATTTTATTCTAATAAAACAACAAATCACAATTTTTTTTATTCTATAAGAATAAATTATTTAATTTTTTTAACCAAAACGTAACATAAAAAACTCCCAATTGAACTTTAGAATCGTATGGAAAAAGTAGTACAGTTGTTATTATTGGTTTTGTGCGTGTATGTTAGTTTGCTTTATGCAACTTTTTTACATTGTTTTTTTGTAAAGTACTTATACATTTCTAAGAAAGTTGCACGAAATTGGTATATACGAAGAATTGTTAGGAAATTGGAGAAGGGCGGATATTTTCTACAAATCAATAAACTCGCACCCTTCCTCTAAAGTAGGATTCTATTTAACTTGGGATTTTGTTTCTTTTTACAAAAGTATATTAAAAATTGTCTAAGACACTTGTAAACATAATTGTTTTGAAATTTAATACCGAAAACTCTTACTAAAAAATTATATTTAAACTAAATGTCTCTAATAAACTTTTTTTATAACCCATCTCTAATAAACTTTAATACAAAATAATCTTAAATGAGAACTACTGTTTTGGGAAGGTTCTATTTCTCTGTTTTCTTTCTGTTGAAATTACCACAAGTGAGTGACCCCGCAGCCCCCTCTACTCTTCCCCCCCCCCCCCCCCCCCCCCCCCCCCCCCCCAACAACACACCACACAAAACCCACCCGGGGGAAATTTCTAAATTACTTCGAAGCTGCAAGACTTAATATGGTAATGACAATAAGCTTCTATTGCCTTTGTAACTACCATTAATAACTGTTTTTTTTAGCCCATTCTGAAAGATTTGAACAAAAATTGCAATTACGTTTATATGAAATAGTTTCATATTCTCCCCTATATGTTGACTGAAAGTTTTAGTTTGTAAAGCACTTGTCTTTGATAGAAGTAATCTTTAAATTTCAGTAGCAAGTCTTTATCCCTGTTTTTTGAAATATTATCTTGAATGATATCCGCACAGAGGGTTTAATTGAAGAAGAAAACTATTGGTCTAATGGCTCCTGGATTTCTTCCAGTTTTGAAGAAAAGGAAGAGACCAATGATGGAGGTGGTGGAAGAGGAGAAGGAGATTACGCTTCTTCTGGCAATCCGTAATGCCGAAGACATTGACAGGGAAACGAAGGATCCTGCTGGTGACAAAAGACTATACTGCATATACGTATGGGTTGATCCAAATGATGGGTTCTGGACAAAAGTAGCTGACGGTTTACCAAACCCAAGGTGGAACGCAAGATATAGCATTCCATTGGGTAAATCTCCGGAATACGATTACTTGTACTTGGAGATTTATCGAATCAGGTCCAAGTCAGACCCAGGGACTTCCAACGGCGATGTATTGGTTGGTAGGACTAGGATTCCTTTGCCAAAAGCAATCGACCATAGAAGAGGTGGACGCTTTGGGCTTGTGGTACCAAAAGGAACAGGATACATACCTGAAGGGCACATCATACTCACTATGGAGATGAGGCACCAAGAGGATGAGGATACATAGCTAATGGGCACATCTTAGTCGCTATGGAGGATGAAAAGGAAAGTGAAAAGCCATGGATACCGCTATTAGTTCAATCTTTTAGTCCTTTTGTTAAAATTATTTGGTCTGACTACAAAGTTGTCTCTTCTTACAATTTCAAAAATATAGGATCAATATTGACTTTTTAAAGTCAATTTAAAATATTTTACATTTAAAACTGATATTAATTTAATTTAGTTTAAACAGTACAATTATAAAAATTGGAAGCTATCTAAATAATATTACTAAATCAACGATTTATCATTTTCAAAAGTTAAATTTATTACAACAATTTTGAATTTGAAAATATACCTAATTGACTTAGAATAGTCAAAACTTGATCCTATATTTTGTAAATTATCTTTCACTGTCTATGGCAGTTTCGCTAGAGCCAAACTACATTGTTTCAACAACTCTTTTATTGGTGAGAAGTCCTCAAACTTTATATTCATTGTAAATTTTAAGCTCTTCACTTGTGCATGTATGATGGATTAAAACAAAATTTAAGGAGAACCCAAACTCAGATGCAGTCCATATAAGCATATACACATACATATATGTATGTGTGTTACTGAATGACATCTAGCAAAAGATGATACTATAAGAATATGTATGTGTGTTACTGAGTGACATCTAGCAACAAAGATGGCACTATAAGAAAATGGGTGTTACTGAGTAACATCTAGCAACAAAGATGACACTAAGAAAATGGTAGTGATATTAGTATGTCTGAACTTGTGTGCTTGTGATGGCTAATTGGCCAGACTCTTCTACTTCCATAAACTTTTGTTACATGAAAGTAATTCTTGTGTATAATCCATAGTTCAAATCAGCAGATGGATATGGATATGAACCATTCAGTCGAATTCTTAAGCTCTACAAATTGCCCAGATGTATACTGTAAGTTAAATATATGAAAAATAAGTGAGCCATATGTATCAGAATAAATATAAGAATAAACGCAATGTATGCTTGAATTTATATCAAGCACCAAAATCTAATTCAACATTTCTTTCCAATTACATTCTGAGAATGTATATGTTAAACATACCTCAAGGCTCAAAGGATTCAGCCAGAAATGAGCTTGAGGCAAAGTCTCCAATCGCACCAAGGAACATCAGAATACGCATGAATGTTTTCTTGTATTCAATAATGAGAAAGTGACACCTTTTAAGGAAAAACCAGCTAAGATCATTGGCCTCTATTTAATAAGCAAAAATAATTGTGGACAACTTTAAACTTTTCAAGATTAGTATCAGCTTACATTTAATTTTTATTTTCTAGCAATAAAATATCAGCTTATAATTTAAGAAAAAGGAAAAGGTCATTCAGGAAAGAACTGATGAAGCTTACATCAACTGGGTTGTAGAAAATTTGACCATCAATATATACGTAAAGGTCAAATATTCTGAAAAGAGGAAAGTAATTAAATCACATCATCTGTGTAGTGACCCTCCAAATACAATGGAATGATTTAATTAATAGCATCTAAATGAAGTATTATTTCATGTACATTATACATCTATATATAAACGTTATTTGTTCAGTAAGTTTACTTTCATGTTTAAAAATTCTTATTGTTATACTGTACTTCTACATATAAGGTTATTTGTATTCTTAAATTACTTACTGAATTTCCTATAGTAGAATTCCAGCTGTCTGGTTTTCTATTTAGACTGCCAAACCCCAAATTCCTCTTCCAATTATTACTCTACTAATTACCAAGCAGTAATAGCTATTTCTTCAGAAACCTAACCAGGTCTATACTAATTTACCAAAATCTTGATCTACCAAAGAAGCAAAGAATATAGAGGTTGATGCTAAAGTGGTAACCAGAATATAAATGAAAGAGGCAACCTTTTTTGCACCGCCCAATATTAGTTGTACAAATCCAGTGCAGTGCTCTACTGCAAGTCTGTGGGTTGCTTTCTTGCGAACAAGTGGGGTTAAATGCTTTTTAAATCACTAAACTGGGTTCGACTTACAATTACATCATTGAACTCAATTTTTTACAGTAAACTCATTTAGCTACTATTTTTTTATTTTTTTTTTACAAAATAGTGATAAAACCGTCTACTCTGTTATGTTTTTACAGAAGAATGATGTGGCAAGGTGAGGTGTATAATTTAACATAACAGATGACAATTTTGTATCAATTTAAGTGACAAGATGATTCGGTTAAAACCCACCCAAAACCCATGACCCATCCAGTATCTGGTTCACTCCATATTTATCTCTGGTTTCCCCTTCCAATCTCTCTCCGGCCTACACGTCACCACCGGAAAACATGAAGTTCTAATTGCTAAAAGAACTATTTCCAATTATGCAAGGTATCTCCAGAAAAAAAGATGAAGATCTCATCTCTAATCATCATCTCTCTCCATGTCTTCTTCTGACTTCTACCTTTCTTATTCTTCTCCAATGTTCAATCAAACCAAAATTAGTCACAATATTAAGATATGTAAAATATGATTCACCATTTTTACGATGCCTCGTGTACTTAAAGAATTACACTCTTCTGCTTTCTCACTCCTAAACCCCAATTAATTTCATAATTTAGACAAATAATTGCAAAACTTACCTAGACACATTTTGGGTATTAATTTTATAGAATAACTTATGAAGTCTTTCTCTCTCATAAACTCAATTTCTCACTCTTGGGTCTTACTCTTTCACAAAATTAGATTCCATTACTTTCATCCAAGCATCACATTCATTTCACCGCGACATATATTAATTATTATGTATATAGCATATATCAATTCTGGAAGAAAATCAAACAAAAAGAAGAAGCTTTAGAGAAGAGGGAGGAAGAGTTAGGCTGCAGTCTCTCTACAATCGCCCAACTTTTTTAAGCCATAACGGTCAGAGGGATTTTCTGAACTTGGCCTTTGTGGTGGCAACAATGGTGGTTACTGGAGGTGGTGATAGCGGTGAACCGGTGGTGGGTGGTAGTGGTGATACCAGTGGTGGGTGGTACATCTGATAACGGTTGTGGTGAGTGGTGGCGGTGAAAAAGAGTTTTGACAAAATAATTCCACTAAGGCATGTCACGTGGATGAACATAATAAGATAAGGTTCTTTTTCCTCACATGCGGATTACGTGTAATGCTGCCATTTAAAGTCAACAATTTCAACAGTTTTTGTAATGTTTTGTAAAAAAAAATTCAAGTTTAGTTAGTCGAATGCAAAAAAAAAAATTAAGTTTAATGATGCAATTGTAATTTGGACCCTATTTTAGTGATGAAAACAACATTAACCGCCAACAAGTGTCCAGCTTGTAAATCAAAGTCATTATTTATGTATTTGCATCGATTCTAATTGAGCAATTCACTAATCAAAGTGCATAAGAACTCCCATCAGAAGTATGATAAAGGCATTATGGAAAGATATTCAATTAACAGGTCCTAAAGAACTTTTTTATAAGTGAAGCAAGGAATTCAATTACCTAAAGCTTCCACAAAGGGCTCACATCCATCCTACACAAGGACTTCAAAAATAGCCTGTCATAAAAAAGGGTACAAAATAATCAGTAATATTGAATCCTACTCTCACACATTATAAGAGAGTACCCAATGAATTTTTGGACTGGAGAGAGGATATCATTACGCACATAGAAATTAGGTTACAATAACTAGCTATTGGACACTATTATGACTTGCAAACAAGGAAACAAACAAAGAATCCAACCAACTCACCACCACTGCCTATTTTAATTTAAAATCTGAAGAAGTGTCCAATGATGCATACGTCAAAATTGAGCACCCATAATCATATTTGAATCTCTGTGACCTGTTAGCAATGACTTGATTTAACTGAAAACAAGACATCGTATACGTCTACCTATTGATTATCATTTTTGAGAATTAGTCATGCATTTCTACACATATCATATAGGGGTTACAGTGACCTAAATTAGGAAAATTGATTAGGACAACCATGTTAGATACGATCTCTTATTATTCACAACGACAAACAATTAGGGTATGCATATCAGTCTCTTTGACACTTAGATGGACGTGAATCAAACTTAAACAAGGTACACATGCCTCTTAAGGTATCACTATAACTACTACACATGCCAATGCGGTCTTAGCCTGATAATTAAGACAGAGGCGCGGTGACCTTTAGGTCTTAGAATCAATTCTCACCTTCATATGATTATTTCATCCTTTATGTGAAATTTGTTTCATCCTTTTTGTGTTACTCCTTTATGCAAGTTTACAGTAGTTGTGATTGTGTATGATAAGTTAGTAACATTATAAGCTATCGAAGAGACAGGCACTGATACACATTCCACATTCTGTGAATGTGGAGAGTATAATGATGTCCTCATCAAAAAAAATTTACAAATATATCGATGTGTGATTTTAACTCTCTTGGGGATTAATTGCGCACTTATGTCCTCCCCCATCGAATTTGAAAATTTCCATTTCTTGTGATACATGAAAGTTCGCATACTTTTAAACTAAATTTCAATTACCAAACATTTCGATTCATGCTGAATACAATACTGAACCAACAATATCATAAAAGAGATTACACTTCTAACTGCCGTATCCACAAATGTACAATGAAAATGAAATCAATAGGTAAACCTGGCTCGTTCTTCACAAGCTGATCGCTTTCTAATGAACATCGATCTGCAAAAATAATCATTTCACGCAATTAGTACAAAATATGAAATAAGAACGGAATAATCGTAAGGTGAAACAAGCAGAACCCTAGAAAAAAATTTACATTTCACATATGCAAGTCACAATTGAATGAGCTGATTCACAACCCATTTCGTCATTTCTAAGCATAACCTTAGGTCTCGTTTGGATGACAATGTGAACACATCTAAATTGGATATATAAGTATTTAGTTTATTCTATCTTTATCATGTGTCTATATTATCCATGTTTTAAAAATATATATAGATAAGTGATCCCACTGAAGGTTGATGTCAATATTTCACTTTATTCCAATTATATTTTGGTTTCTTAAATAATCTTAAATGGAGACAACTAATTAAAAAAATAAAAAAATATCTCTCTCTATCTATCTATCAATACTATAATTAAATAGATAATTTAATTATTCATCTTTTGTTTTGATTTAGCTTTTTTTTATTCCATCACCTATTTTTTCTTTCGATTTTTTATTTTTCCTACATTAAGTTAATTTCTATTATTGATCTATCCAAATTAGAATTTAGAATTAGTATCATATAATTTTATAAGGAAACAAAATAAGATCATCTTATACATATATATAATATTAGTTTGTTACTTTAATTGAAATATATATACAATAATTCAAGTTTTATTAAAATTAAATTACTACTTGGATATTATATTTTGAGAAAAAAACTAAATTCTAAACTATATTAATTTCATAATTTAATTTATAACTATTATTAAAATACAAATGTAGGTATATTTCAAGTATAAGTAGGATAATATAATTTTAGAAGAAATTATATTCTTATGAAAACCAACTTAACAAATACTAGTATTAAACTATATTATTATTAGAATATATATATATATATATATATATATATATATATATATATATGTATATATATGTATGTATGTATATATACTATTGACCAATAATTTGATTTAATTATTAAATTAAAATTTAAACATTGAAAACAAATTACTCTTTTTAATAATATATTTATAAAAAAATATCATAAAAACTAAACAGCATATTAGTGGTATAATAGACCATTTGAAATAAAGATAAGTAATATAGTTCTATAACAAAACAATTATAAGATCATCTTATCGAATAGTAATTTATTATTATTATTAATAATTACAAGTGTACGTATATTTCAAATATAAGTAGACTTTTATTATTATTACTAATATTATATATATATATATATATATATATATATATATATATAATATTATAAGAAAATAATTTTCTTAAAAGGGTATCTTCCCTAATATTAAATGGTTACTATTATTAAAATAAAAGGTATAATTACTATAATATATTTAAAAAAAAAGATTCAATTATTAAATAAAAAAAAAAATTAATTTCTCTATTCAATAATATTTTGTAAAAAAAATTAAGAACGTCTACTGTAATGTCCTAGAATTTTCACGTCTTTATTAATTAAATTATTAATTTAATTTCCAACGAGTTAGTTTTACGAGATTATTTAAATCCTTTTATGTGATTGATTAATTATGTGATTAAATAATTATGTAATTAATTACTAAAATTAATTAAAGGGGGTCAATAATATGTTATTAAAATAGTGAACAAACCCTAAGGTTTTAATATCAAAATAATTGATAAGTTTTCTATTAATTAAATATTCAATTAAATTGAATATAATGAGTGAATTAAATATAATAAATTAATTAATATGATTATTAATTAATGTAAATAATGTGAAATATTAATAATAATATTTATTAGTCCATTTAGTAATTTAATACTTATGGGTTAGAATATTTAATTATTTATTCAATCTAATTATTTATTTAATCATGGATTGAATAATTAATGTATAAATTATTAAATTAGCCCAACATGGGTCAATTAGTAGCCCAAGTGGAGAATAATAAAATTTGACAATTTAGTAGCCCGAACAATTTAATAGAAGTCCAATTGGTATTTTAAATTAAAGCCCAATGATTGGCCCACTTGAAAAATACTTAATTAAACTATTAATTATTTAAAAGTGGAAAGTGACTCAATTTTGGGACAAGGAGAACTAGATCAGCCGACCATGCATGGAATGAGAGAGAAAATAATTGATTTTTTTTGTTTATTTTAGTTTATTATTTATTTATTTAATTAATGGCTGCTTGTTTTATTTTTTTTCAAGTACATGGACCATGCTTCTTTTCACCAACTAAGTCATGGCTAATTTTCTTGTGTAAGTATCCAATATAGGTGCATGATGGTCTAGATTAATAGATACAATATGTGTATCTAATATTTTGTAGGAGTATACTTGTATTTGTAAGACTTGTACATTTCATTATTTTTCAAGCTAAAGAGAGAGCTAGAGAGCATTTGAGAGTGTGAGAAAAATATTTTGAGAGCAAAATTTATCAAGAGAAGGAGTTCTTGGTTTATGTCTTCAAGATTCACCACCTATTTTGGAAGAAAAAGGAGAATAGCCATTAAATCAAGGTAATGGTTATTTTAAATGAAATTTTGTTTTTAAATTAAATAAATCATCATGTTAGTATAAACATGTTAATATGGTTATTAATGTGTAGTTGTAATATTTATGTCATGCTTGAGTTTAATATGTTTGGTTTGTATTTTGGTATATTTTATATGCTAAAAATATGTATTTAATAGTGTGTAAACAAGTTTTGAAATTTATGTCCAAAAATATTTTTATAAAACTTAGGTTTGATGTTCTAATATTATAGAACATTAAATCATGAGAAAAACAAAGTTTGAATCACTCAAAATGGAGTTATATACAAAAAGTTATGATTTGTGGTAGTTTATGTGATGTAAAATTTTTTATAAAAAAATAATGATATTAAATCATGAAAAATTATTTTTTCATGTTATAAATTAATATAAGGTGATTGGTAATTTTTTTGAATTTTTATTGATGATTTAAAGCTTACTTGTTGGTATAGTTTTTATTAAAATGGGTATTGCCGGAACACTGTTCACATTCTGCCGGAACAAAAAAAAAAAATAACACTAGCCGCGCAATGCGCGCACCTACTGTTCACCAGAAACGCGGAGCCAAACGACGTCGTTTGGTGTCCGTCGAAATTTACTCCGCGCGATACGCGCGGAAGCCGTATCCGGCTTTTCTAAAACGACGTCGTTTTGGGCCATTCATTTCATTACGCGCGCCATGCGCGGACGAGAATTTCGGGGAAATTACATTTATGCCCCTCCGTGTTTTTTTCAGCAAAATGACCATTTTGCCCTCGGATCAGTTTTCTGATTAATTACGAAATTGCCATCGGTCCGGTTTTTCCACTTATTTAGGAAAATGCCATTCGGGTTAATTTTAATTAATTTAAATATTTGAAAATTAATTTAAAATTATAACAAAAATAATATTGGGGAGGATATTTTTCATTAAGTTTAATATTTAAATATTTTAAATATTAATCTAGTTAGCTAAACCATGGTTAAGTTAAATAAATTTATTATTTATTTATTATTTTAAATGTTAATAATAAATAAAGATGATAAATTAGCAATTATTATTTAATGCCTATTAAATAATACTTAAAGAGAGATAAAATTTATAAATTAATTATTTATTATTTAAATATTATTAAATAATAAATAAGGATAATTAAGTAATTAATTATTATTTAATTAGCATTAAATAACGATTAATAAAAATTAAGTTATTAGAGTAATAATTTATTATTTAATTTAAATAATAAATAAGAATGATTTGATTATTATTTAACCTTAAATAATAATTAAAATTAATTAAATAATTAATTATTATTTAATTGACATTAAATAATAATTAAAGAGGATTTAGATTAGTAAACTATTATTTAATTGCCTTAAATTAAATAATAAGTAAGGTTAATTACTTAGTTAATTATTGGTTGATTAATATTAAATTAAAGAAGGTTAAAATTAAGTCAATAATTATTGATTATTTAATTATAATTAAATAATAAGTAAGTACAATTAGTTATTATTTATTTTAAATAATAACTAGAGTTAATTAATTAATTTCTATTTAATCAAGATTAAATAGTAATTAAATAGAGATTGAGTTAATAAAATAAATTGAATTTAATTATGATTTAATTAAACAAATGTAATAAGTTGTTTAAGGGTTTAATAAGTGTCCAACACTTAAGAAAAATATTTTCTAACTTATTAAATTATTAACCTAAAATGATTAAGGGTCTATAAGGTTAATAATATTGTTTTGACTAATGTAAATTATGTGTTAGTACTTATGTGTGGTAAATAAGTTCATTATTAAGCGTATAGTTATGCAAATACGCCGTACTAATTATTAGACCGACTTTATTAATGTTAGGTCTTTCAAAGCAAGTTAGTTAAAGCTAGACAATTATTGTAGCTGAGCAGACAGGAAAGTTCTCTAACCCTACTCATTTATTGCTGAACAAGTTTCTATACTTGTATTATTGTCAAAGCTTGAAGTGGTTTAATTATTTAAAATTATCCCACATCCATATTGTTTATAAAATCGCACTTAGTGGACTTGAAGCTTATTAGTTCTTGATTCATGAACTGTATTAAAAATGTCTTAAGCTAATAATTCATCTAGACATTACGTTTCTAAATTCAATAACTTGAATACTTTTAAAAGCTTATCCAAACCATTGTTGGGTGTAGATTTCTTATATTAAGTCTGAGAATTGAACAACCCTAAATTAGGGGATTTTGTGTCGGAAAACCGACTTTGGGCGCCAGTGACTAAATGTAATGCATATACAGCGGGTTGAATAGGCTGATTCCCTTGAAAACCAAACAACTCAAAGGGTCAGAGGAAACTCTATTATACCCTCGTTAGTTCAGGGTCCTTAGTGACCACTCAGCATTTTAAGATTCAAATATTCTGTTTATTAAAATTTGAATCCTGTTTCATTCACAATTGTTATATCTATTGTTGAACCATTGATGACATTTCCCATTCATTCATGATATATTAAATCTATATGATTGTTCTAAACTTGCTGAGCAAACTAGTTGCTCATTCTTGCTATATCATGAACCATTTTTCAGATAATCCTGATTGCTCAAAGAAGGATAAGGGAAAAGGAAAGGCCAGAGCTTAAGTTAGTTTATGCATGCTAATTAGAAGCTTAAATTTGTGTTTACTGTTGTTAAACCTTTTGTAATTCCTTATGATAGGAACTGTTTATGTTAAGGTTAACAGACCCTGGTATTGTAACCTTTTTGTAAGGGAACCAATATGTATTATTCCGCGATATTTAAATGCAATGTATGCATTTAATTGTTAGTAATATGTTGAATAGTGAGAACCAAACTCGAGGTTATGGAACCCGAATTTGGGGTCGTCATAGGTTGGTATTAGAGCTGTAGGTTAGAAACGTTAGGATTTGCGAAACCTAAGTTATAACCTTAGTATTAAACTCATATCGAGTGCGTTAGGGGATGAATCGGGGAGATTCATCATGTTGTGTGTTTTTGGAGATGGATTGAGAAAATCCATCGAGCCGAGATGTACATGATAAAATATCATTTCATTTAATCAATGAATATATTTTATTGTTGTACTAACGTGTGTTATTTTTTTTATGATATAGGATGGCAGAGATCGGACAGTCGAGTCGCACTGCTGAGGAGGACTATATTGATATCCATATGGATACTGCACAGCCGCTGGTGGCTGCACCCGTAGAGGAGCCAGAGTCAGATCCTGAGGAGGGGGATCGCGTGGAGCCCGTCTGGGGCGGAGTCATGAGGCCTTACAGTGAGGATGAGGCCGAGTCAGATGAGTCTGAGGAGGAGGAGTCAGCTGATGGCATGGGCACCACTGCCGCTGACATCATAGAGGGACTGACCGATAGGAACGAGGGGCTGGAGGCAAGGGTCCAGCATCTAGAGGAGCAGAATCTGACCCACCAGCACATGGAGGATCAGTATAGGGATGCGGCTTATCAGTTCTCTGGCGAGAACACAAAGCTGAAGGAGAGGATTGTAGGACTGGAGGATCAGGTACAGGAGTACGAGGATTCAGTGGAGCACTTTGCGGTGCTAACTCATCAGCTGGTAGAGCAGGATGTAGAGCTGCAGGCTAAATTGGCAGTGGCTGAGACTAGGTTGGCAGAGGCTGAGCTGAAGGTTCAGCAAGTACAGACAGAGAAGGCCGCCATCCGTGCACACTGGCAGGAGGCGATAGAGGACCGAATAGAGATGGAGAGACAGCGGGATGCCGCTCATGGTCAAATGATCGAGCTAGAGGAGGAGATCCGCGAGAAGCGGGTGAGGACGGATAGACTTAGCTATGTCTACCGATCTTCATATGGTAGGCTTCAGAGCAGGGTGCACTACTACCCAGCTGAGGAGGGCCAGTCGATGCACACCATCAACAGGAGTGTGGTGATGGCCATCGGGGATGAGGAGTATGATGACGCGATCCGTAGGGGGATGCGCATTCAGTAGTAGTAGTTGTTTTCTAATTTCGTATGTAAATAGATGCAGTAGAACCCAACTTTTGTTTTATTAGAGGGTTAATATGTCACTAAATCCCAACTCTAGGAAGTTGTAGGATATGTCAGATCCCATCTTTTGTAGCTTCTCTGGGATAGAAGCATTTATAGCAGTATGCTTTTGGATGTAAAGTGCTATGCACTACTATTTTAGCATATAAATATAAATGCAGTCAAATTTATGTTATATGCGTGTTCAAATAATTACTTGTATGTTAGCTAAACATTGCCTAAGATACAAAATAATGAAATGAAAAAGATGTAAACAGTATAACAATGTAAATTTTTGTTTATAACAGAAAATGCCGCCACGTAGACAACCACCAAGGAACCAGGGGGTAGAAGAGTCAGTTAACAACGACGTGGGGGGACACAACGTAGACCCTATGCAAAACTTTGTCGACATGCTAGCTGAGGCAATGCAAAACCGCCACCCTGTAGTAGCAAATCCGCCACCACCACCAAATCAGTTGGCGAATTTTAAAGATTTTAAAGCGGTGGGACAGCCAGAGTTTAGGGGAACGTCGGACCCGATAGAGGCCCAGTCTTGGATAAAGGAGATAGAGAAAGCGTTCGTTATCGCAAGAGTAGCTGAGGAGCAAAAGACAGTCTTTGCTACCTACATGATGAAAGGCGAAGCCAATTTCTGGTGGGAAGCCAATCATAATAGGGCTGGGGATGGTGTGGTGCCCTGGACAAAATTTAAGGAAATATTTGATGAGAATTATTTCCCGAAAAGTATGAAAAGTAGGATGAATGTAAGGTTTCTAGAACTGAAACAGAAGAACATATCGGTACCGGAGTACGCGGCAAAATTTAATGAGCTGGCCAGGTTCGCTCCACATCAGGTAGACACGGAGGAACACAAGGCCAGGAGGTTCGAGAATGGATTGAGACCTTGGATATTCAACAAGGTAGCAGTACTGCAGATTGACTCGTTCACAACTTTGCTTGAGAAGTCAACCATTGCTGAAGGAGGAAGCGGCGCGTTAACCAAGTACAACCAGGAGAGAAACAAGAAGAAAAATGAAGGGGGAAGCAAGAACAGCAACAGTGGAGGCAATAATAACAATAACAGCAATAAGCGCAAATGGGACAACAACAGTAACGACAAGAGCTCGGGGAATCAACAAGGAAGTGTTCAGAAAAGGCCGGCATGCAATATTTGTGGAAAGAATCATTTCGGGGAGTGCAGGAAAGGCAAGAACACGTGCTATAATTGTGGTCAGGTGGGACATATTTCTCCAAATTGTCCCCTCCCAAAGAAAGTGAGATGCTTTTCTTGCGGAGCATCTGACCACCTGATAAAAGATTGCCTTAAGAAGAAGAATGACGGGGGTAGCGGCTACAAGGGCAATAACAGCAAATTGGCTATCGGGGGACCGGTACCACAGAACAAGCCGACAGCACGGACATTCAATATGACGGTGCAAGATGCCGTGGGGTCAAAAGACGTTGTGTCAGATATTATTCCGATCAATAATATAAATGCATATGTATTGTTTGATTCGGGTGCTACCCGTTCATTTGTGTCTGATGATTTCGCTAGACGATTAGAGTTGCCTAGGGACAAACTAGAAAACTCAATGAACATAGAAGTTGCTAATAAAGAAGTGATTCCGGTAGAGTACATACATAGAAATTGTTGTGTTGAAATCAGGGGTCAAATTAAATGTGAATCTAATTCCAATACGTCTGGGGGAATTTGATGTAATACTTGGGATGGATTGGTTGTTTAACCACGGGGCGATAATTGATTGTCAGAAGAAGTGCATACACCTTAAGACACTGAATAAGTCTAAGGTTGTATTTTATGGCAGCAAGTCGTCAAGACAGTCTTCTTGTCTGACGATGATGCAAGCCAAGAAATTATTGAAGAAAGGTTGTGTAGGGTATTTGGCTCATGTGGTTGATACATAAGTGGTGAGTCCCGAGATGGAGCAAATACCAGTAATTAGGGAGTTTATGGATGTTTTTCCAGATGTACTGCCAGGCTTACCGCCGGACAGGGAGATAGAATTTGTGATTGATTTAGTACCGGGGACAACACCGATATCGAAAGCACCATATAGGATGGCTCCGGTAGAACTGAAGGAATTGATGGTGCAATTGCAGGAGTTGTTAGATAATAAGTACATTCAACCAAGTGTTTCTCCATGGGGAGCACCGGTGCTGTTTGTAAAGAAGAAGGATGGATCGATGAGATTGTGTATGGATTATAGAGAGCTGAATAAGGTGACAATTAAGAACAAGTACCCGTTACCACGAATTGATGATCTTTTCGATCAATTGAAAGGAGCGAAGTACTTTTCAAAGATTGACTTAAGGACTGGTTATCATCAGTTGAAAGTCATGAAGGAGGATGTACCCAAGACGGCATTCAGAACTCGATATGGGCATTATGAGTTTCTGGTGATGTCGTTTGGACTAACGAATGCGCCAGCCGCATTTATGGACATGATGAACAGAATATTCAAGCAATACTTGGATAAATTTGTAGTCGTGTTCATTGACGATATTTTGGTGTATTCCAAAACGGAGGAAGAGCATGCTGAACACCTAAGATTGGTGTTGGAGATTTTACGGAAGGAGCGGTTGTACGCTAAGTTTTCAAAGTGTGAATTCTGGTTGGAAAGAGTTCAATTTTTAGGTCACGTTATTGACAAGGAGGGAGTTTCGGTTGATCCGGCGAAGGTTGAATCGGTAATGAATTGGGAACAACCAAGGACGCCGACAGAAGTAAGAAGTTTCTTAGGGTTAGCGGGTTACTATCGGAGGTTCATTCAAGACTTCTCAAAGATAGCAACACCGTTGACCAACTTAACAAGAAAGACGGTGAAATACGTGTGGACGGAGAAGTGTGAGAAAAGTTTTCAGGAGTTAAAGAAAAGACTTAGTGAAGCACCTGTATTGACCTTACCAGACGATACAGGAGGTTTTACGGTCTACAGTGATGCATCGCACAAGGGGTTTGGCTGTGTGCTTATGCAAAACGGCAAAGTCGTTGCGTATGCGTCCAGACAATTAAAAGATTACGAGAAGGGATATCCTACCAACAACTTGGAATTGACAGCAGTAGTGTTTGCCCTTAAAATTTGGAGGCATTACTTATATGGAGAGAAATGTGAGATATTCACAGATCATAAGAGTCTAAACTATATCTTCACACAGAAGGAGTTGAATATGCGGCAACAGAGATGGTTGGAATTGATCAAAGATTATGATTGTGAAATTCTATATCATCCCGACAATGCCAACGTAGTAGCGGATGCTCTGAGTAGAAAGAGCAGGGAGAAATTGTTCATATTGACAGATCAAGAACAATTGGTTCAAGAGATGGCTCGAATGGAGTTGAAAGTGAGAAGTCCAAACGAGTCAACAGAAGTCGAGGTGAGCCCAACCTTGTTAGATAGGGTGAAAGAGGCTCAAGACAAAGATGAGGAATGTGACAGAATCCGGAAGAGGATGACCGATGGAGAAGAGGTCAAGTTTAAAATTGATAGCATGGGATTGCTGAGATTTGAAAATCGTGTTTGGGTACCGCTAGTGCCTGAATTACGAGAGGAAATTTTGCAAGAGGCCCACAGTACGAGATACTCGATACATCCGGGGAGTACGAAGATGTATCAAGATCTACGTCAGCATTTTTGGTGGCCGAATTTAAAAAGGGAGGTTGCAGAATGTGTCAGCCGATGCCTAACTTGTCAAAGGGTAAAGGCCGAACATCAGAGACCAAGTGGATTGTTACAGCCGTTAGAAATTCCTGAGTGGAAATGGGAGCATATCACAATGGATTTTGTGGTAGGACTTCCAGCAACACAGAAGGGATATGACGCAATTTGGGTGATTGTGGATCGGCTAACAAAGTTAGCGCACTTTTTGCCGATCAAGATTAGGTTCAGTTTGGATCAGTTGGCCAAATTGTACATCAAAGAGATAGTTTCAAGACATGGGGTGCCGGTATCGATTGTGTCAGACAGAGACCCGCGCTTCACGTCAAAATTTTGGAGAAGTCTTCAGGAGAGATTGGGGACACAGTTGAGAATGAGTACAGCGTATCATCCGCAGACTGATGGGCAAAGTGAAAGAACAATTCAGACATTGGAAGATATGCTCAGGGCCTGCGTGATGGATTTCAAGGGCAGTTGGGAAATCCATCTACCACTAGTTGAGTTTGCATATAACAACAGTTATCATGCGAGTATAGGTATGCCACCTTACGAAGCTTTATATGGCGAAAAATGCAGAACACCTCTATGTTGGGATGAGGTAGGAGAACGCCGACTGTTGGGGCCAGAATTGGTTCAACAGACGGTAGAAATTATCAAGGTAATAAGAGCTCGGCTAGTAGCAGCTCAAGACCGTCAAAAGAAATACGCCGATTTACATCGACAGAAACGAGACTTCGAAGTGGGGAGTTTTGTGTTCATTAAGGTATCTCCCTGGAAAGGGAAGATCGGATTTGGAAAGAAGGGGAAATTGAGTCCAAGGTTCATAGGACCCTTCGAAATATTGAGGAGAGTGGGTGAAGTAGCATACGAGGTAGCTTTACCTCCTGAATTGGAACATATTCACAATGTGTTTCACGTGTCAGTATTGCGGCCATACAAACCAGACTACAAGCACGTTATCTCCTATGAACCAATTCAAGTCGGGAAGGACTTATCCTATGAAGAAGTTCCTGTTCAGATACTCGATAGGAAGGAACAGAAACTGATGTTGAACATTGAATGATTAAATTTGATGATTAGAAATAATGTACAAGGGCTGTATTAGATAAGATCAAAGCTGTTAGGTTGATCTATTATTAATTGTATAAAAGTCTTGTGTGTTGTACTAAGACTTAGATAGATCAAAACTGTTAGGTTGATCTGTTGATGTAATAAAGTCGTAAAAAGAACTCTACGATTTGTGTCAACGAAACTCTACGATTCAAACAGACTCTACGATTAAGACAACCAATCGTAGAATGGACTCTACGACTGTGCTTCCGAAGACTCTACGATCAAGACAACCAATCGTAGAATGGACTCTACGATTGTGGTCCAGAAGACTCTACGACCAACCAGACTGTTCTTTCCGAGAAACCTTATATTGGACTCTACGATCAACACTCTAACAGTTGAGTAAACTCTACGATGATCAGTAAGAGATGATCATTTACAGATCAATCACGTAAGCAAGGGTGTTCGTAGAGTTGATCATATTAGATCGTTGAGCAATAAGGCAGGAGACATCACGTTTGTCAGATCAGGAGCCATTCTATTCAAGTATTTTATCTTCCTCAAAGTAACTAAAAAGGAAGTTTCTGCAAATCAATCAAGTCAGAAGAGTCAGGAGTCTGACCCAAGCGCACTATGGAACAGACAGAAGACTTTTAAGGCAGAAAAGTCAGAAGACTGTGTCCTATCAGACCTATAGTTTGGGAAGACCAAACGACTCTAGAAAAGTTAGTGGGAACCTATGTCTGACATCTCTGTCTCAGAGGAAAAAGGAAAACAACCTTGCATGGACTAACAGGTCAGATCAAATAATGTCTCATCAGAGATTTAATGAGCTTTATTAATACAATATTCAGCAGCTCTCCTCTGTGAGGTAACGGGAAGAAATACACGATCCAACGGGAAGAAATCTGAAGCCCTTACCTCTTAAATACGAAGATCAGCAGAAGAAAAGAAGCAGCACTGTACAAAGAAAGAAGAACGCAAGAAGTGAAAAAGATTGAACTGATAAGAAAGCCTGCATTGCTACTAAGCCCTTCAAACATTCAAGCTGATAAGCAACTTAGTAGCACATCCAAATATACATCAATCCAGACGAGTTCTCTGTGAACTGATATAAGCAAGTCGGTTAGACTTTGAGAGTTCTTAGTGAACTAATGTAAGCAAGTCTGTTAGACTTGTGAAGTTCTTAGTGAACTGAAATTCCAAGACTGCGGGTCTTGAAGGAATCATAGTGATTCAGCTTTTGTAAAAGTATCCTTAGTGGATTTGCTGCTGAGAGAGCAGAACAGTGGAGTAGGAGTATTATGTGCTCTGAACCACTTAAAACCCAGAGTCTCTCTCTTGGTGTCTTTCATTTGCTATATCTGTCATATAATTGCTTGTTGATTTATTAATTTAACATTTCAAGAAAAGATTAACTAAATCTTATTCCGCTGTGTTAAACTTCTGGTTAAGAATTAATCAAGAAAGATAATTTCAAAGAGAAGAAATTTTAAAAGAATCTATTCAACCCCCCCTTCTAGATTACTATCGTGTCATTGGGAACTAACAATTGGTATCAGAGCAGGTTCTCACATCTAAAGCCTCACAAGCTTGAGTAGATCAAATGGCACTCAACAAGAATGGATCGGAACTCGGTGGAGGTAACCGACCACCTATGTGTAATAAAGAAAAATTTGCTAACTGGAAAGTTCGTATGCAGGCTTACATGGATGCTATAGATGATGAACTATTCGAGATAGTGATGAATGGGCCATTCATACCAATGAAGCTTGCACTATCAACTGAAGATCCAAGCAAGCTTGTAGCAAAGAAAAGAGACGAATGGACGGACAATGAAAAGAAGGATGTTCAAAGAGACAAAAGGGCTAAGAACATCTTGTTTCAATCTCTGGATGATGATCTATTTGAGAACGTTGTCAACTGCAAGACAGCTCAAGAAGTATGACAAACTCTGTTGATCATGCATGAAGGAACAGAAGAAGTCAGAGAAAATAAGCAATCACTTCTTGTTCAACAGTATGAGATGTTCACTCACATCTCTGGTGAAAACATTACAACCACCTACGAGAGATTTAACTTGCTACTAAACTCTCTCAGATCTTATGGAAAAATCTATCCAAACAGAGATCTTATCATTAAATTCATGAGATCTCTGCCAAGCAAATGGGATGCCAAAACCACAGCCATCCGAGAGTCAAAGAACTTGCACGAGATGACTGTACAACAGTTATATGGAAATCTTCTCACCTATGAGCTGGAGCTAAATCAAAGAGCAGAAAATCTGTCTGGTGAAAGAAAGAAGGAGAAAAACATTGCTCTTAAAGCCTCAACCTCAACTCACAGAAGCAATCACAAGGATATCTCTGACTCTGACAAAGATGAATCAAATGATGATGAAGGAGCTGCCATGCTAGTCAGACATTTTAAAAGATTCATCAACAGAAATAGATCTCAGAAGTTCAGAAGCAACAGCAGCAAAGAACAAGCAAATGACCTTTGCTACAATTGCAAGAAGCCAGGTCATTTCATTGCTAAATGTCCAAAACCATTGAGAGAAGAGGTGAAGAGGGACAAATCAAAAGCAAATCCAAAAAGAGAATTCAAAAGCTTCCACAAACAAAAGAAGAAGGACAAAAGCTTCATGGCTGAAGGCTCCTGGAGTGACTCAGAAGAAGAACTAAACTCTGAGTCAAGTGATGATGAAGAGCCACAAAAGGCCAATCTGTGCTTAATGGCAAATGAAGAAGGAAGCAGCAAAAAGGAATTCATCATAGATGAGGTATTTGATTTCTATTCTCCTGATTTAAGTATTGATGATCTTAGAGAAGGCATGCATGACTTAATGACAGAATTGCACAAATATATAAAATTGTTTAGAAGGTTATCTAAAGATTACTCTCATCTAAAAGAGGATAAATAAAAAATAAGCATGGAATTAGAAGCCTAAGTTCAAACTGCACAACTTTACTCTAATCTTGAAACTGAGAATAAAAGACTAAAAGAGATAAATGAGTTGAGCACATATAAAGAATCCTCACTAGTCTCCAAGATTCAGGAACTAGAAAATACTATTTCTATGTGGAACAAGTCTAGTTTGTCTATGGACACCCTGATCTCAAGTCAAAGAGATGTGACTGATAGATCAGGATTGGGATTTGAGAATTTATTCTCAGAACCCAATATGGAGAAGTCAAAGGAAATAAATGAAGGCAAATCCTTTAATTTTAATAAAGGAATTGTGTTCATCAAATCCTCAGATTCTACCACCTATCCACATTCTGCTAAACCTACAATCAGTTTTAACAAAAATCACACAGGTCTTGGATTCAGAAAATTGAAAAATAAGTCAAGCAAAACTCACTCTACGAATCATGAGAATCGTAGAGTTGTATGGAAGCAGAATGTAGATCAGCAAAAGACTATGAGAAATCATAATCCATACAAGTCCTGGACGAACAAAAAGTCACAAATACACACATATCATTATCAATATCATATTAATCATAGGCACCCTCATAAAAATGATAAATATTTGTTAAGATATCATAGAAGGCAAGGATCTAAAATCAAACAGATTTGGGTCCCAAAAGGTACTAACAAAGCAGGACCCAAACAGATATGGGTACCAAAATGAAGATTGATTTGTTATGCAGGTAAAGAGATCCATCTGGTATCTTGACAGTGGATGCTCACGACACATGACAGGAGATAAGGCTCTTCTATCAGAATTTAAAGAAAAAGATGGACCTACTGTTATTTTTGGAGACAATAACTCAGGGAAAACCAGGGGTTATGGCTCAACTGGGAATGGTGCAATATCTTTCAGTAAAGTAGCATATGTTGAGGGACTAAAGCACAACTTGCTAAGCATAAGTCAACTCTGTGATAAAGGACATCAAGTCACCTTCCTCAACAACCAATGTCAAGTTAGAGACTTGAAAAAAAATTCTCTAAAGCTAGAAGGAGTTCGAGAAGGAAATGTCTATGTGGTCAATCTTGCTAAATTAAGTTTAGAACAAACTGTCTGCTTTCTTGCTAAAGCCTCTGAAGATATGTGCTGGCTCTGGCATAGGAGGTTATCACATCTTAACTTCAAAAGCATTTCAAAGCTTGCCTCCAAAGATCTAGTAAAAGGATTGCCAAAGTTAAACTTCATTAAAGAAAAGCCCTGCAAAGCTTGTCAGTTTGGAAAGCAAACAAAGACATCATTCCAAAGCAAATCAGCAAACTCAAATGATAAAGCACTTCAACTACTTCACATGGATTTATTCGGTCCAGTATCTACGACCAGCCTCGGAGGAAAGAAATACTCTCTAGTTGTAGTTGATGACTACACCAGATATACATGGGTATTCTTTCTAAGCTCCAAAGATGAAACCATTTCACATCTCATCAAGCTCTTCAGACTGATCATGAATGAAAAGGGAGAAAAGATAAAGGCCATCAGAAGTGATCATGGACGAGAATTTGATTTCTCAGAAATGGACTTGTTTTGTGAAGAAAATGGAATAAATCACAACTTCTCAGCCCCAAGAACGCCTCAGCAAAATGGAGTAGCAGAAAGGAAGAATAGAACACTTATTGAAGCAGGAAGAACTCTCTTAGCAGCAGCTTCTCTCCCTGAATATTTCTGGGCTGAAGCCATCAGTACTGCATGTTATACTCAAAACAGGTCACTCATACACTCAACATTGAAGAAAACTCCGTACGAATTATGGAAAGGAAGAAAGCCAAATATAAGTTATTTTCATGCCTTTGGTTGCCTGTGTTACATACTCAACAATGGCAAGAAGCATCTAACCAAATTCCAGCCAAAATCAGATGAAGGAATCTTTCTTGGTTATGCAACAGATAGCAGAGCATTTAGAGTGTTCAACAAGGAGTCACTAACTGTTGAAATCTCCATCCACATCACATTCGATGAATCAGATCCTGAAAAGAAAAGATCACCTTTCAACGAGTCGGCAGACACAAGCTCAACGATCGAAGAACTCAAAATCGTAGAGTCCGACTCTACGGCCATGGAACCAGCGACAGAAATCGTTGAGCTAGGAGAGGAAATCGTAGAGCACACCACATCAGACACTGGAACTCTACGATTAGAACCAGAAGCTGATTTAGAGGAACTCAGACAAGAGGGCACCAGAACAGACGTTCCTAGCAGAATAAAATGGACCAAAGATCACACTCAAGATCTTATTATTGGAGATCCAAACACCGGAATCAAGACTAGAGCTGCAACCTCTAATGAATGCTTTTACCTAAG
The DNA here is from genome assembly GCA_947179155.2 of Hedera helix. Lineage (NCBI taxonomy): Eukaryota > Viridiplantae > Streptophyta > Magnoliopsida > Apiales > Araliaceae > Hedera > Hedera helix. Next base: position 37,890,151 of record OX359278.1, read on the forward strand.
CTTTCTCTCTCAAGAGGAACCCAAGAAGATTGAAGAGGCCTTAGAAGATTCAAGTTGGATAGAGGCCATGCAAGAGGAGCTAAATCAATTTGAAAGAAGCAATGTCTAGAGATTAGTGGCCAGGCCTCAGCATAAACCTGTCATTGGCACCAAATGGGTTTTCATAAACAAGATGGATGAAAATGGTGTGATAACAAGGAACAAAGCAAGACTAGTGGCCAAAGGATATTCTCAAGAAGAAGGAATTGACTACGATGAAACATATGCTCCAGTTGCCAGATTGGAAGCCATAAGGATTTTCCTTGCCCATGCTGCTCACATGAAGTTCAAAGTCTTCCAAATGGATGTCAAGAGTGCTTTTCTGAATGGGGAACTCCAAGAAGAAGTTTACGTGGAACAACCTCCAGGTTTCATCAATCCAACTTTTTCAAATTATGTCTATAAATTAGATAAAGCACTATATGGTCTAAAACAAGCACCTAGAGCATGGTATGAAACCTTGACTAACTTTCTCATTGAAAAGGGATTTACTAGAGGAAGAATTGATACTACCTTATTTTTGAAGAAACATAAGGATAAGACACTGCTAGTTCAAATTTATGTAGATGATATCATATTTGGTTCCTCTGATGAAAAATTATGTGAAAGATTTGCCAAGCTTATGCAGAGCAAATTTGAAATGAGCTTGATGGGAGAACTCAACTTCTTCCTTGGACTACAAGTAAAACAGACAAATGAAGGCATATTCATTAATCAGGCCAAATATATCAAAGACTTGTTAAAGAAATATGGCATGGAATCTGCATCTATCATGAAGACTCCTATGCCACCTGCCACCAAGCTTGACAAAGATGAAAATGGTAAATCCACTGAAATCACTCAGTACAGAGGTATGATAGGTTCACTATTATATCTTACTGCGAGTCGACCAGATATAATGTTTGCTACATGTATATGTGCTAGATTTCAGGCTAACCCCAAAGAGTCACATCTACTAGCTGTGAAAAGAATTTTCAAGTATCTTAAAGGAACTCCAAATTTAGGATTATGGTATCCCAAGGAGTCCTCCTTTGATCTTGTGGGATACTCAGATGCTGACTATGCAGGATGCAAAATAGACAAAAAAAGCACAAGTGGAACTTGTCAGATGCTTGGCAACAGACTTGTTTCTTGGTTTAGTAAAAAGCAGAACTCAGTATCAACATCTACTGCAGAAGCTGAATATATAGCTGCAGGCAGTTGCTGTGCACAAATCCTATGGATGAAGACTCAGCTTGCAGACTATGGGTTTGAGCTAAAATCTATCCCTATATACTGTGATAATACTAGTGCAATTGCTATAACACATAATCCTGTTATGCACTCTAGAACTAAGCACATAGATATAAGATATCATTTCATCAGGGATCATGTAGAAAATGGAAATATATCACTGCACTACATCCCAACTGAAGATCAACTAGCAGATGTCTTTACAAAGCCTTTAGATGAGTCAAGATTTAATAAACTAATAAGTGAGTTAGGAATGCTAAATCTAGACCCTTAATGTATGTTTTCTTTAGGATACTAACTCTGCAGGAACAAAAGTGTGCAAGAAAAGTAATGGACATGCTCAACTCAAGTCAACAATTGTCAAGGATCGTAGAGTATACTCAAGATCGTAGAGCTCACTCGACGATCATCAAGCCAAGAATCGTAGAACTTACTCAACGACTCTCAATCCAAGGATCGCAGAGTATTCCTCAATCGTAGAGACAACTCTACGAAAAACAAAAGAATCGTTGTGTAACTAAGGATCGTAAAGCTCTGAGGAACTAAGGGTAAAATGGTCATCAACCAACTGAAATGAGCCTATCAGAACGTGTCTCAGCAAACATAGAGGGAAGTTTTAAATACTTTGAAAACTGCACGTCGTTCATTTCTTCAGAGTTCAAAAATCTATATCTCTCTCTCTCTTTTCTCTCTCAATCCCGAACCCTAAGTTATCATTTCTCAGATAAACCGTTCTTCTCGTTTCAGAAAAACGATCAAATGGCACCTGCTCAAGTTATTTCTGGAAATGAGCTCAACTTTGAAGCCTTCAATACAGCAGATAAGCAGTTCAAAAGAATAATCCAGTTGCTAGATAAAGCTGGACTGCGAGAAGCGTTGGGAACAAATACAAGGATTCTATCAAAGCTTGTTCGAGAGTTCTACGTAAATGGATCCTATGCCAACGGAACTCTAACCACCACTGTAAAAGGGGTTCCACTCAACCTCACCGCTGAAGAATTCAACCTAGCCCTAGGTTTCAAGCAAGGGGGCCTGACATCTCTAAGTATGGTGAGCACCGAAGAAGGGCTAAGAAGAATGCACCATCAAAAGAATCCAGCACTGAAAGGGTTGAAGAAGAAAGAATTTCCTCAGAAATACGAGTTTTTAGCTGATGTTGTAGGAAAATGTCTCCTCTGTAAAGATTCAGCCCATGACTCAGTCAGTGAGATACAGCTGAAAATAATGACAGCCATAGTCAAAAAGACAAACATCAACTATGGCTCCTTGCTGCTGGAATGGATAGGAAATTGGGTCCTAAATACAGAAAAGGCTAAGGGAACTAGAAAAATGTTCTATGGAAGATTCATCAGCATTCTCCTAAGATCATCATTGGAGGATTTAATTGAGCATGATGAAGGAGAAGCCCTCAATACCAACAAAAGGATTACCCAGAAACTCTTTGACAACTGGAGGAGGAACCCAGTTGAAAATAGGAAACTATCTCGGTCAGGGGATAGTGAAGGTATACAGAGTGGTGCAGGGCCATCACTTCTGAAGAACACTCCTGCTGAAGAAGAATCTCAGGAGGTCAGCAGACATTCTCCGGGTCTTGTCAGAAGAAGGAAAGGAAAAAGAGCTTTTGAGCTTGAAGAACCTCAAGGATCTTCAAATGAGGTTCCTGTTACTGCTCCTGAAGAAAAGGCTGCTTCAGGGGATGAGAGTTCTGATCTGCGAAGAGAGACTCGCAGCAAATATGAAGCTGAAGAGGTCATTCCAAAGGAGCCAAGGAAAAAGAGAAGAAGGCTAGTAAAGTTAGCCGACAAAAGCTCAGTAGCTAAGGGGGAGCTACTTGAAAGACCTGACCTTACTCCAGGTGAAAAGGAGTCATCTGAAGCAGTTGAGCCTATGGATGCTCAAGCTGAGGGGGAGCTTCCAAGTATTCCTGAGCCAGCAGATGCTCTGGTTGAGGGGGAGACTCAAGATGACATTTCAATCCCTACAGCCACAATGAATGATGATGAAGAGGATGACATTGAAATAGTGGCCGTTGGAAGAAATGAGCAAAGGCACCTTAACTTCAACTGCCTGATAAAATTCTTGCCACTAATGCCATTCCACCGAGCTCTGGTGCACAATGCATGGGATCAACTCTTCTGGACCTTCAGAGCATATCCCAATGTGATGATTATTGCTCAGGGCTACCCTCAGAATCTGTTCTTTGCCCAGAAGCTCATCTCTAGTAGCCCCTTTTCACAAACTTTAGGGCAAAAGGTACATTTTATTCCTCAAACCCTCATTCAAAATCATACACCTTCACATATGTTCAATAAATTTGAGGAGTCCACAAGTACTCATCCTGCATCAAGCTCTACGACCCACATTTCCCCGATCGTAGAGTCCCCACCATCTACGATTGGTGGTCCAGAAAGCATACATGATCAAAACGTAGAGTGCCCTCCAGACTCTCATGAAATTCTGCCTACTCAGCAAACAATTCCTCTGGCTCCATCTTCAAGACTCCTGTTAACACACGAGGATATTCCCTCCACCTCTGGTCACGAGTACTTTCATATTCCAAGCTCCACGGCCGACCAGGGACAATCATCTCAACTTCTCCAGGAAATTTTAGACAAGGTATCTCGGCTTCCTACATCTGAGGGCTTAACTGACTTGACAAGCCATATCCATACAGAGATACAAAACGACCTGGCATCAAAATTCCACAACCTTCAACGTAGAATGGACGACATCATTGATGCTGCCAATGGTCTCTCTACCAGTCTGAACAACCAATTCTCCACAAGACTGAAGCAGCTAACGGCAGCAGTCTCTGAAAATCTCAAGGAAAGGGATAGAGTTATTCTGCACGCCTTGAACTCACATCAGCAGGCCATTGTTATTCTTCAAGAAACAAATAATAAATCTATCACCCTCCTCAGTAATGAAATCATTGCCTTGAAGGACTCTCTCAGAGAACAAAAACATCGATCGAATGACACTTTGTCATTGGTGGAGCACAAACAAATCATGGCTAACGAAAGACTCCAAGCTCACCAAGATGATGTAGCTGCCACTAAGACCCAACTTCAAGAAATTATTCAGGGCATCCAGCAGATTTCAGAACAGGTAACAACACTTAATGATGCCAACAAGGGGGAGAAGAAACTGAGCACAGTAGAGCAAACAAGGGATGAGGATCACAGCAGAAGAGGAAGAGCACCTCAAGGGATGAGGATGGTTCAAACTTCAATATATCCTCCTAGATTCGAAGCAGTACCATCTCGTCCCAGACAGGAGGTGACAGCAAGACCTTCTTCCTCAACTATGAGGACTTCTGGCTCACAACAGGAGGTGGTAACAGCAAGACCTTCTTGCTCATCAATGAGACCTTCTAGCTCACAGGAATGGTTTCAAATTAAAGAAGAAGAAGCTGTGTTGAGGGAAGAACAACTAAGAAAAGCTGAAGAAGAAAGGAGAGCATTCTTCAGGCAGAGGGAAGAAGAAGGCAGGAGACCTCCTAGCAGAAGGAGATAAGTTTTTTTTGTTGTTTTCTCAATTGTATCATCTGACAAAAACATCAATAAAATTCATTTTTTTCTCTAGAAAATACAGCTGCTCACTGTATGATTAGGCATTCAATTACTCTTGCATTTTGCCTATATTAATATGCTCAAAATCACTATCTGTTAATAATGTTGTCATCATCAAATTGGGGGAGATTGTTGAACATTGAATGATTAAATTTGATGATTAGAAATAATGTACAAGGGCTGTATTAGATAAGATCAAAGCTGTTAGGTTGATCTATTATTAATTGTATAAAAGTCTTGTGTGTTGTACTAAGACTTAGATAGATCAAAACTGTTAGGTTGATATGTTGATGTAATAAAGTCGTAAAAAGAACTCTACGATTTGTGTCAACGAAACTCTACGATTCAAACAGACTCTACGATTAAGACAACCAATCGTAGAATGGACTCTACGACTGTGCTTCCGAAGACTCTACGATCAAGACAACCAATCGTAGAATGGACTCTACGATTGTGGTCCAGAAGACTCTACGACCAACCAGACTGTTCTTTCCGAGAAACCTTATATTGGACTCTACGATCAATACTCTAACAGTTGAGTAAACTCTACGATGATCAGTAAGAGATGATCCTTTACAGATCAATCACGTAAGCAAGGGTGTTCGTAGAGTTGATCATATTAGATCGTTGAGCAATAAGGCAGGAGACATCACGTTTGTCAGATCAGGAGCCATTCTATTCAAGTATTTTATCTTCCTCAAAGTAACTAAAAAGGAAGCTTTTGCAAATCAATCAAGTCAGAAGAGTCAGGAGTCTGACCCAAGCGCACTATGGAACAGACAGAAGACTTTTAAGGCAGAAAAGTCAGAAGACTGTGTCCTATCAGACCTATAGTTTGGGAAGACCAAACGACTCTAGAAAAGTTAGTGGGAACCTATGTCTGACATCTCTGTCTCAGAGGAAAAAGGAAAACAACCTTGCATGGACTAACAGGTCAGATCAAATAATGTCTCATCAGAGATTTAATGAGCTTTATTAATACAATATTCAGCAGCTCTCCTCTATGAGGTAACGGGAAGAAATACATGATCCAACGGGAAGAAATCTGAAGCCCTTACCTCTTAAATACGAAGATCAGCAGAAGAAAAGAAGCAGCACTGTACAAAGAAAGAAGAACGCAAGAAGTGAAAAAGATTGAACTGATAAGAAAGCCTGCATTGCTACTAAGCCCTTCAAACATTCAAGCTGATAAGCAACTTAGTAGCACATCCAAATATACATCAATCCAGAAGAGTTCTCTGTGAACTGATATAAGCAAGTCGGTTAGACTTTGAGAGTTCTTAGTGAACTAGTGTAAGCAAGTCTGTTAGACTTGTGAAGTTCTTAGTGAACTGAAATTCCAAGACTGCGGGTCTTGAAGGAATCATAGTGATTCAGCTTTTGTAAAAGTATCCTTAGTGGATTTGCTGCTGAGAGAGCAGAACAGTGGAGTAGGAGTATTGTGTGCTCTGAACCACTTAAAACCCAGAGTCTCTCTCTTGGTGTCTTTCATTTGCTATATCTGTCATATAATTGCTTGTTGATTTATTAATTTAACATTTCAAGAAAAGATTAACTAAATCTTATTCCGCTGTGTTAAACTTCTGGTTAAGAATTAATCAAGAAAGATAATTTCAAAGAGAAGAAATTTTAAAAGAATCTATTCAACCCCCCCTTCTAGATTACTATTGTGTCATTGGGAACTAACAGGAACAGAAACTGAGAAATAAGATAATTCATTCTGTCAAAGTACTTTGGAGAAATCACGCCATTGAAGAAGCTACGTGGGAATTAGAGGAGGAAATGAGGGCAAATTACCCGTTTTTATTTGAGTAACCTTATTTTTACAATTCCGAGGACGGAATTTTTATAAGGAGGGGAGAATGTAATGTCCTAGAATTTCCACGTCTTTATTAATTAAATTATTAATTTAATTTCCAACGAGTTAGTTTTACGAGATTATTTAAATCCTTTTATGTGATTGATTAATTATGTGATTAAATAATTATGTAATTAATTACTAAAATTAATTAAAGGGGGTCAATAATATGTTATTAAATTAGTGAACAAACCCTAAGGTTTTAATATCAAAATAATTGATAAGTTTTTTATTAATTAAATATTCAATTAAATTGAATATAATGAGTGAATTAAATATAATAAATTAATTAATATGATTATTAATTAATGTAAATAATGTGAAATATTAATAATAATATTTATTAGTCCATTTAGTAATTTAATACTTATGGGTTAGAATATTTAATTATTTATTCAATCTAATTATTTATTTAATCATGGATTGAATAATTAATGTATAAATTATTAAATTAGCCCAACATGGGTCAATTAGTAGCCCAAGTGGAGAATAATAAAATTTGACAATTTAGTAGCCCAAACAATTTAATAGAAGTCCAATTGGTATTTTAAATTAAAGCCCAATGATTGGCCCACTTGAAAAATACTTAATTAAACTATTAATTATTTAAAAGTGGAAAGTGACTCAATTTTGGGACAAGGAGAACTAGATCAGCCGACCATGCATGGAATGAGAGAGAAAAGAATTGATTTTTTTTGTTTATTTTAGTTTATTATTTATTTATTTAATTAATGGCTGCTTGTTTTATTTTTTTTCAAGTACATGGACCATGCTTTATTTTCACCAACTAATTCATGGCTAATTTTCTTGTGTAAGTATCCAATATAGGTGCATGATAGTCTAGATTAATAGATACAATATGTGTATCTAATATTTTGTAGGAGTATACTTGCATTTGTAAGACTTGTACATTTCATTATTTTTCAAGCTAAAGAGAGAGCTAGAGAGCATTTGAGAGTGTGAGAAAAATATTTTGAGAGCAAAATTTATCAAGAGAAGGAGTTCTTGGTTTATGTCTTCAAGATTCACCACCTATTTTGGAAGAAAAAGGAGAATAGCCATTAAATCAAGGTAATAGTTATTTTAAATGAAATTTTGTTTTTAAATTAAATAAATCATCATGTTAGTATAAACATGTTAATATGGTTATTAATGTGTAGTTGTAATATTTATGCCATGCTTGAGTTTAATATGTTTGGTTTGTATTTTGGTATATTTTATATGCTAAAAATATGTATTTAATAGTGTGTAAACAAGTTTTGGAATTTATGTCCAAAAATATTTTTATAAAACTTAGGTTTGATGTTCTAATATTATAGAATATTAAATCATGAGAAAAACAATGTTTGAATCACTCAAAATGAAGTTATATACAAAAAGTTATGATTTGTGGTAGTTTATGTGATATAAAAATTTTTATAAAAAAATAATGATATTAAATCATGAAAAATTATTTTTTCATGTTATAAATTAATATAAGGTGATTGATAATTTTTTTGGATTTTTATTGATGATTTAAAGCTTACTTGTTGGTATAGTTTTTATTAAAATGGGTATTACCGGAACACTGTTCACATTCTGCCGGAACAAAAAAAAAAATAACACTGGCCGCGCAATGCGCGCAGCTACTGTTCACCAGAAACGCGGAGCCAAACGACGTCGTTTGGTGTCCGTCGAAATTTACTCCGCGCGATACGCGCGGAAGCCGTATCCGGCTTTTCTAAAACGGCGTCGTTTTGGGCCATTCATTTCATTACGCGCGCCATGCGTGGACGAGAATTTCGGGGAAATTACATTTATGCCCCTCCGTGTTTTTTTCGGCAAAATGACCATTTTGCTCTCGGATCAGTTTTCTGATTAATTACGAAATTGCCATCGGTCCGGTTTTTCCACTTATTTAGGAAAATGCCATTCGGGTTAATTTTATTTAATTTAAATATTTGAAAATTAATTTAAAATTATAACAAAAATAATATTGGGGAGGATATTTTTCATTAAGTTTAATATTTAAATATTTTAAATATTAATCTAGTTAGTTAAACCATGGTTAAGTTAAATAAATTTATTATTTATTTATTATTTTAAATGTTAATAATAAATAAAGATGATAAATTAGCAATTATTATTTAATGCCTATTAAATAATACTTAAAGAGAGATAAAATTTATAAATTAATTATTTATTATTTAAATATTATTAAATAATAAATAAGGATAATTAAGTAATTAGTTATTATTTAATTAGCATTAAATAACGATTAATGAAAATTAAGTTATTAGAGTAATAATTTATTATTTAATTTAAATAATAAATAAGAATGATTTGATTATTATTTAACCTTAAATAATAATTAAAATTAATTAAATAATTAATTATTATTTAATTGACATTAAATAATAATTAAAGAGGATTTAGATTAGTAAACTATTATTTAATTTCCTTAAATTAAATAATAAGTAAGGTTAATTACTTAGTTAATTATTGGTTGATTAATATTAAATTAAAGAAGGTTAAAATTAAGTCAATAATTATTGATTATTTAGTTATAATTAAATAATAAGTAAGTACAATTAGTTATTATTTATTTTAAATAATAACTAGAGTTAATTAATTAATTTCTATTTAATCAAGATTAAATAGTAATTAAATAGAGATTGAGTTAATAAAATAAATTGAATTTAATTATGATTTAATTAAACAAATGTAATAAGTTGTTTAAGGGTTTAATAAGTGTCCAACACTTAAGAAAAATATTTTCTAACTTATTAAATTATTAACCTAAAATGATTAAGGGTCTATAAGGTTAATAATATTGTTTTGACTAATGTAAATTATGTGTTAGTACTTATGTGTGGTAAATAAGTTCATTATTAAGCGTATAGTTATGCAAATACGCCGTACTAATTATTAGACCGACTTTATTAATGTTAGGTCTTTCAAAGCAAGTTAGTTAAAGCTAGACAATTATTGTAGCTAAGCAGACAGATAAGTTCTCTAACCTTACTCATTTATTGTTGAACAAGTTTCTATACTTGTATTATTGTCAAAGCTTGAAGTGGTTTAATTATTTAAAATTATCCCACATCCATATTGTTTATAAAATCGCACTTAGTTGCACTTGAAGCTTATTAGTTCTTGATTCATGAACTGTATTAAAAATGTCTTAAGCTAATAATTCAGCTAGACATTACGTTTCTAAATTCAATAACTTGAATACTTTTAAAAGTTTATCCAAACCATTGTTGGGTGCGGATTTCTTATATTAAGTCTGAGAATTGAACAACCCTAAATTAGGGGATTTTGTGTCGGAAAACCGACTTTGGGCGCCAGTGACTAAATGTAATGCATATACAGCGGGTTGAATAGGCTGATTCCCTTAAAAACCAAACAACTCAAAGGGTCAGAGGAAACTCTATTATACCCTCATTAGTTCAGGGTCCTTAGTGACCACTCAGCATTTTAAGATTCAAATATTCTGTTTATTAAAATTTGAATCCTGTTTCATTCACAATTGTTATATCTATTGTTGAACCATTGATGACATTTCCCATTCATTCATGATATATTAAATCTATATGATTGTTCTAAACTTGCTGAGCAAACTAGTTGCTCATTCTTGCTATATCATGAACCATTTTTCAGATAATCCTGATTGTTCAAAGAAGGATAAGGGAAAAGGAAATGCCAGAGCTTAAGTTAGTTTATGCATGCTAATTAGAAGCTTAAATTTGTGTTTACTGTTGTTAAACCTTTTGTAATTCCTTATGATAGGAACTGTTTATGTTAAGGTTAACAGACCCTGGTATTGTAACCTTTTTGTAAGGGAACCAATATGTATTATTCCGCGATATTTAAATGCAATGTATGCATTTAATTGTTAGTAATATGTTGAATAGTGAGAACCAAACTCGAGGTTATGGAACCCGAATTTGGGGTCGTCACATCTACATTATCATAATTTGGTTCAACCGAGTCAAAAACTAAAATAAGTTATATACGTTTTACAAAAAAAACTAAAATTATAAGATCATCTTACCAAATATTAATTTGTTACGTACCATTATTAAAAAAAATTATATTGCTACTTAGATAATATAATTTAAGAATAAAATATTTTTTTCATAAAGATAGTCTTAATTAGCTTGAATTTGTCATTATTATTATTATTAAAATAGAAATATAATTATATTTCAAGTATAAGTAAAACTTTAATACTAATTAGATAATATATTTTGAAGAAAATTATTATTATTTTTTTATAAATATCATCTTACATAACATTAAATTATTACTATTATTAAAATATGAGTATAGATATAATAAATTAACCAATCATGTAATCAGATTATTAAAACAACAAATTAATAAGACCCTGAAGAATTGAGGGCGAAAATAAATGACCATTTCGACCAACAATTCTTTTTCGACATTTGGTGTGTTAAGTTTGGTCGAAATGACCATTCGACGGAATCACGTTTCTTTTATATTTTGGAATCGCGATTCTTTACCCTCCCTAAGGAATCGCAATTTCAATGAGTAAATGAATGGAAAAAAAAATATTAAGACAAAAATACCTTCACCCATATATATATATATATATATATATATAGGTATTTTATTTATTTTGCATTATATTATATTAATAGAGTATATGTGATATATATTATTATTATATGTTTATAATGTATATTATTATACATTAAATATATTATATAAATAATTTACAATATATAATATGATAAATTTTAATATGTATTATATTTATATTATATTACATTATAATTGTATATATAATAAATAAAAAGATTATATAATATAATATTATATATTAGTATTTATTATATTATAATATATATATATATATAGATATAGATATATTATTATTATTATTATTATAAGTTATACTATATATTTTAAACATATAATATAGTATATATCATAGTATATTTTTTAAAATGTTTTATATTATATTATAATTATATACATAAATATATAGCATATCTAATATAAGATATAATATTATATATGAATATATAATATTATTATATTATATATTAATATAGTATTAGAATATTAATATATATATATATATATATATGTCGACGCCGGGATTTTCGCCGTCTCGTTTTTTTATTATTAAAATATCCCTTTCCAATTTTAGCCTTTTGAATTAAATGTGATTTTGAAAAGGTCGGCTTAATGTCGACGGGTTTTGAAAGATCGATATTTTATGAGCCAATTGACCAGAGTCGCCAGTTGGTATATTTGAAATGGATGTACCAACTCATCCGAATTTTGTTTTCGTAATCGCTGGCTCATATGTGACTCCGAATTAATTGGTCCGCAAACCGAGATTCATAGAGTTCGGGGGCTTGCTTAAGCGAGGGGAAGGTGTTAGGCACCCCCCGACTTCCGTGAAATACGGTTACCGCAATCTCGATTGTTTTCCTATCATTTTAAATCCTAAAAAATGTGTGAGTTGCGCGCGTGTGTGTGTGTGTGCCTAAATGGAGGTTTGTGGTGAGTTTTTTGCATAAAACTTGGCTTTTATTTTATATGGCAAAAGTGTTTATCTGGAAAGTGTTTTTGGACGTTCTTTGACCCAAATGACGAGGCTTCGCTTTTTATAAGAAAGATTGATTTTAATTTCGAAAGCGTTAAGGGTTTTTTATTTAGATGTCATTTTAGAAAACAATAGTTTTAAACTTTTGTCAAATAGGAATCGAGACCATACATTGCCTTCTAACAGTTAATATAAATAAAACGAGGGCAACTTCTAGAACTCTTTAACCCTATGCACAAAGTTTAATGAAAACATTTATTTATTTGCAAAATCGTTTTTTTGTGACGTTTTAAAACCAACTAAAGCCTATTCATCAATCATGGATTAAAGTTTGCCAAAACACTTAACCTTTAAACCTCGTGAATCTAATATCCTAAATTGATCACTTTTAGAAAATCTTCATCGTTTGCCTTATTTTGGAAAACCGTTTTTCGTGTCGTAAATTAAAACAAACATCCCAAAACGTGGCATGTGAGCCATCCAGACAACCCCAAACACCCACAATCACATATTTTATTATTATCACGGGGCCTTAACCCGAACACGACTTTGTGTCGTTTTAAGGCCCGATATTACAACATACACATACATGGACCCTATATCATGATTACATATACCCAAAACGTCCATCATCGGGATTCGACCGCTAGGATCTCCTCCCTAGGCTCACAATCACCCAAATAGCTACATAACCAATAATAAGCCAAATCTAAACAATATTAAACATTACTATCGCATTACATAACCCAAATATCACCCAAACCAACACTACGCATTACTCATTACCACGACGAGCGAAAAATCACCGTACGGGTGTCATCGGGGCGTTAGAAGGAATTATGTTCCGATGGAACCCTCGCTAACGACGCCTAACCCACGGATCATCACCCACATAATAACATATTACATCAAATAAACCAAACACAAAGCTATACTAACAATACAAACAAAAAACCCAAAACAAACAACTTTTCACCTTGCAAAACGTCGATTCGAGCCTCTTATATCATAAAATGAACTACACCACAAGATCACTCAACTAAAATAGCACAACAATATGGATCTAATGCTTGAATCTAACCAAAACCGAGCTTTCTCTCTCTCTCCCGCGATCTTTCTCTCTATCTTTTTCTTCCTTTTTCTTCTTTTTTTTTTCTTCTTTCGGGTGGAAATGGCGATCTATAGCCATTTCCAAGCAGCCGTAGATGCATCTGCGGCTGGGCGGCAAGCCGCCTGCGCCGCTTCCTCGGTTGCCGTGTGCCGTCTCCTCGAGCTGTGCGAAACCTCGAAAATCGTTTGGCCGCAGATGCATCCGCGGCTATCTGGCTTGCTTTTCTCGATTTCCGTGCCACGCAGTCTTAATTCGCCAATTTCTGCGGTATTATTTTGGAAGGCTGTATTTTTGCAATCCGGAAATCCCGGGGAAACGTGCCATAATGTTCTGGGAGGCTAGTTCGGAGGGCTGTGACTTGATATAGAATTTGATAATTGTGCCTGGCTTTCAGCGAGACCCCCGAACATCGTAAGCGTAGTGGCCATTAGTCGTCTTTGGTGATCCAACCAGGTTCTTCTGGATCAGTCGTTTGCCTTGCCTGATGCTCGTTGTTTCCTGTGGCGGATTTAACCGTAAGTCGTTGGGGTGACTTTGTGTTGGGGTCCACCTTCCTTTTTCGCATGTCGGGTCAAGTGACGACTTTGCCCTCCTGCCAGGGTTAGTAGAGAAGTGCAAAATTTGTGTGTCTACAATATATATATATATATATCACACACACACACATATAGTTAGTTAGAGATATTTTGGTCATTATATTATATTTTATTCTATTTTCATATAATTTTAAAGTAACGTACCAAACACATGAATATATAAAATGTTCGATTTCTATTCTATTATGATCTGATTCTGATTCAAACAATTATTGCATTCCATTCAAAATTATTTCATCCAACTAAATGGCCGTTAGATGGCATCAACACCCTCTTATAATATATCTAAATTGATTATATAATTTTTGTAATGAATTATATTATCTCTAACAAAATAAGGTCTTATGAAAAGAATAAAAATCAGGAAAAAAAAGAATATGGTGAAGAAGAAGAAAAATGTATTCCATCTGTTTCAAATTATAAAATTAATATTAACTTTTTAAAAGTAAATTTCAAATATTTTTAAACTCAAATTTGACATGAATTTATTTAATTTATGTCAATATAATTATAAATATCATATATTATTTAAAAATTATTATTACTTATAAAATTTATTATTTTTAAAATTTAAATAAATTATATCAATGTTAAATTTAAAAATACCTTAAACTGAATTTTAAAAAATTAATATTAATTTTATAAATTGGAACTGGGAGAGTATCTTTTTTTTTAGCTTTACAGTTCACAGGGCCCGCCTCTCATTTTTCCCTCTTTTTAAGGGTGTCTCATATAAGAGAATGAGCAAGTTACCCTCAATAAATGATATTTTAATGCACTTATTTATCATTTGTTCATTAATTTTGTCCTTAAACCTATTACACAAGACAAAACACAAATTTAAAAAATAAATAAATATAACCATTTTATATTATATAAATCAACATCACATGATAGTACTTATCAAAAAAATAAAGAGAAATCACAATCATCTTCCTCTCAAACAAATGATTATCATGTTGTTCTTATAGAAAATTAGTCTAGAAAAAATATTATTATAAAAGCCTTAAGATAGAACGTATTTAATTAGAGAGAGAGAGAGAGAGAGAGAGAGAGAGAGCACACATATATCTGAACGATTCCTATTATATATTATACAAATTTATATTAAATTATAATTATGAAATATATTAATATATAATATTAGATAAAATTATAAGAGGGTCCCATGCATTTATTATACATTTAAAAAAAAATTATTATTAATACTTATTCATGTAATTAAACAATCAAAAATTTAACATAAATATTCGTAATATATATTATTTTCCTATACGAGCCTAGGCAAATTTTTTAGCTGAAAGTGCATTGAGTTCATCATTCAAATTTTAGAAAACTATGGATCTCATTTTGATTTGACCAATTATATATATTGGTGTATTTATGTTTACTCTTAAGTTTACCATATTTTAATTTTCAAATTCTCCTTCATTCATACCTGCAGTACTGTTGATGGAAAGACCATTTTAGGCATTAAAATTATCGTTATGCTCCAATGCTGAGTAAAGATTCAATACAAACGTTTCACCATTAGATGTGATGGCGAGAAAGAAGATAAACAAAATATTTAAAAATATTGTAACAATTGTATTAAATGTCTTCTTCAAATGTATATACATGGACGGGTGCAGAGTTTTTTCTTAATTTTTTTTTTTAAATAAACGGAAAGATCAAAATAAAATTTAGAATCTTGAGGCATCTTTTAATTGCTAATGTAATGATTTTTTTTTTCATGCTAATCTAAATTTAATGATCTTATGTTATATTTGGATTGAAGATGAGACATGAATAAAAAAAATTGTGTTTGGTTTCTCAATTGGAATGAAATGAACCATTCTTATTCTTCTCAAATTTATGAATTTTATTCTTTGAGTGAAGGTATAAAATGACTCAATCTAACTGGAATGGAATAAATCATTCCACTCTCTATTCCATTCCTTTAATTTAAACATAACACTATAATCACATTGAACAGTACTACTTAAATCCGAGATACATAATTTCAGATTCGAAGCCATGCATCAAGCTAGTTAAACTATAAAAAGTTTAAATGCAGATCCAATGGTACATGATCGCTCGATATTTCTCTCCCAAGATCGTACACCAAGGGGTCCGACGACTTCTCCTCGTATTGATTAGCAAGTAGCCTTAGCCTCTCAGATTCTGAATCACAAAATGATTTTAAAGGAAACAGCTGCAATGTCTCCATTGCTCTTTCAGGCTCCGGTATCTGAGTAATCTCAGCAAAATCTGTCAATATGAAAGCCAAAAACTTGATGAATATAAGTACTCCAAAAAATTTAGGCTTCTTATTTATTTTTCTCTCTTTTTAATAAACCTAGATTCAGTGAGGCTACAAACTGTAATAGAAAAATGTTACATCTGATCGCACAAAGTTTCATACTTATTCAACAATACAACTATGTGCTACATGTTGACGTTTCATCTTTTGATGAAACGTCAGTATAGCACAGAGTAAAATTAACGCTAATTTAGGCTTCTTAATTTTTTTTTTGGTAAAGTCATTAAGACTATAGAAAAATATTGCATCTTACAGCACAAAGTTTCACACGTTGGTCTTAATTTTTTGTTGATCAATAATGCAACTTTGTGCTTACTGACGCATGCAGCATCATGGATTGACAAATTTTAAATATTTCACTCCGTCCAGATTCCTTTTAAGTTACTTGAAAACACGAGCGAGCGAGCGAGCTCAAGTATCAAATTCTGAGGATCCCTCACACGAGCTAGAGATAAGTCATCACGTACGATTTGACCTAACCGCGTCAGTGGAGAATATATATAACCATGAAAAAGAAAAATATTAAGAAAATACCTACTTACTTTTTGTTGAAGAAATCTTTTCTTGGCAGTGGAACTCATTTTGTTGGTCATGACTAACAAGAACCCTACGTTGTTTCTGTCTTTCCCTGGCTTTATGGTTCTGAAACCAGTAAAAAACATTCTTGCTCTCGATCTTGCCGTAAAAGCTCAACTGAGAAGAAATCTTTTGTATCTGATTAGTACTGGGAGTTCGGAGTCCGGACCTGAACAGATCCGTCAGAACTTTAACCTGTTCAGCGGTCGGATTCCACCGTCCGCACTTATTTCCACCGCCTGGTTTAATGGAAAAGCCTGACGCTCCCTCACGATCCATATCTGAACTTAATTTTTCCTATGATTAGTTCTGGTAGTTTCTAAACTTTGTCTCTCCTTTTTGGTCCGCGCAGTGCTTCTGAACTCAGAAAACAAATGTACATTGTCTGTATATATAGTGGAATACGATGATTAAATTAATTATCTTTTATTTATTTTTGTATTAATTAATAAAGAAGATCTTAGTGCGGAAGAATAAGCCTTTTGTTTATGTAACGAGTCTAGCGAATCGTGTGGGAGGTAAGAGGACTTTGAGGACGTGATCACATTGTTTTTTTTTATAATTTTTTTTGCCTAGTTTTTTGTGCATGGGGAGATAGACGACATATATAAAAAAGCCGCCACTATTCAAAGTTATCGCGAGCAGACAGAGGTAGCTTCTCAAATTTTGTATATACAGACTGAGGTGCTGTTTGATAAAATTCTGTATTAAGATCTGAATAATTTAGACATCTGAATAATATAGAGCATCTGAATAGAATTATATCTGAATGAAAAAATGTTGTTTGATAATCAATTTTTTCAGATGTCTGAATAACAGTATTTTACCATTTTAACCCTATGAACAGTTGAACATTATAATAATAATAATAATAATAATAATAATAATAATAATTATACTAATAATAATTATAATTAATAATAATAATAATAATAATTATAATAATAATAATTATTATAAAAATAATAATAAATATTATTATTATAAAAATAATAATTATAATATTAATGATAGTGCTAATAATAATACTAATAACAATAATTACTCTAATAAAAATTATGATAATAATAATTATAATAATAATAATAATCATAATTATAATTATTATAATAATAATAATTATTATTATAATATTAATATTAATAAAAATAATAATAATTATAATAATAATAATTATACTAATAATAATTATAATTAATAATAATAATTATAGTAATAATAATATTAATTATAATAATTATAATTATTATTAATAATAATTATTATTACTATAATTATTATTATTATTATTAATTATAATATTAATATTAATAAAAATAATTATTATTATAATAATAATTATACTAATAATACTTATAATTAATAATAATAATTATAGTAATAATAATATTAATTATAATAATAATTATTATTATAAAAATAATAATAATTATATTAAAAATAGTACTACTACTACTACTACTACTACTACTACTACTACTAATAATAATAATAATAATAATAATAATAATAATAATAATAATAATAATAATAATGATAATGCTAATAATAATACTAATAATAATAATAATTATTATTATAATATTAATAATAATAAAAATAATAATTATTACAATAATAATTACACTAATAATAATTATAATTAATAATAATAATTATAGTAATAATAATATTAATTATAATAATAATTATTATTATTATTATAAAAATAATAATAATTATATTAAAAATAGTACTAATAATAATAATAATAATTATTATTATTATTATTATTATTATTATAATAAAAATTATGATAATAATAATTATAATAATAATAATCATAATAATAATAATAATAATAATTATTATTATTATTATTATTATTATTATTATTATTATAAAAATAATAATAATATTTATTATTATAATAATAATAATAATATTGAGTGTTGGATATAAAAGGAATTTGTTAATATTGAAGAGGATATTTTTGTCCAAGTTCATTAAGATGCTCCTCTTAATGGTTTAGATTTGATTTTGTATCTCAACCATTTAGAGGCATTCAGATGTAACAAAAAAAAAAACAAACAACTTTGTTCCTCTTAGCGATTAAGAGGTTGTCCATTAAGAGCCATTAAGACACAAACAAACAGCACCTGACTACTATAAATTAGGTCATTTAGCTAACTGTGCTGACGCAAGTATAACATATTAGTACCCAAAAAAAAGGAGAATATGTTGGTGCTTTCAAAGTAGGCGATGCGAATATATGTTTTCTATGTTAAATCTGATATCAATTGTTTAGTCATTTAATTAGCTAATTGTTGTGACTCAAGTATAATATATTAGTACTAAACAAAAAAGATTAATACAACATATGAATATAGATCATATATAGATATATAGCTATAGGGTTTTGGATGATCTTTAATTATTTTTGTTATTGCCCTGTGGATTCCCCTCCCTCAATTTTTTCTCTTCACTTCTCACAATCAAACTGGTAGATTAGTGCCATCTCCCAGCAAGTTAATTGCAAGTAATAATTCACCGAGTTAGAGGGCATAGAAGCTAACTTTCCTAACCTCTAATCCTACAAGGAAATAAATATGATTGAGGTCTGAAATTCAACATCTAATAAATATTATAAATAGTGTTGATGGTCTATTAGTAAATTAGTTTCGAGTAATTTAATGCTTCAACGTGGCATCAGAGCATATGCATGCACCCATAGCACCTTAAGATTCATTTCAGAATGAAGAAAGTTTGATGACAAATTCATCATTCTAAACTCGTCAAGCTAATGAAAGTACTGCACTTCTTAATTACTATGAATGCTAAAAGATAATTTAATTTATGGAGTAGAGACTGGACTAATGAGTCCAAGTCTACAAGACATATGAGTAAGCCAAGTTTAGTGTATAAAATATGAATTCAAACGTGCCTATTTTTTAAATTAAAGAACATATAAATGGTTAAACAGGCTTAGAAGTGATGGTAGTGAAAGTCAAAGTTCGCATTGTCTGATCTTAGTGGATGATTATGATCACTAAGTGACTGACATGGATACTTGGTATTTAGTTGGCCATAAATGCCCTTCGGTCAAAAAATAGTGAGATTAAATTAATTAATTAACCATCTTTGAATGGCGTGGGGATAGAAACTAGAAGACAGCAAAAGCCACAAAGTTAAGAGATCTGAGACAGACAACTCATGCATGACAAACAAGAAGGAGACCAACTTTGGCTTTTATCGTGTCCTATGGCTTTTGTCTTAGGTAATTGCATACTACTTTAGTGGCATGGCTGCTTCAAATCTTCTGCTCAAATTTTTTAGGGAACTTCAAAGGAAACAAATAAATGTATATATATATTTTGAAGACTGAAATTGTGGATGCAATATGTATATATTGGGGAGTGAACCAAAACAAGTAGTTGTTATGGACCGTAATTTTTTTAAACGTCAGCTACTGATAGTAGTGGACACAAATCAGAAAATCAAACCTTAAATATTAGATCAGATAACTAAACCCTAAAAATTAAATCCTAAATCCTAGAAACTAAACCCTAAACTCTAAACTCCAAACCCTAGAAAATAAACCCCAAACCCTTAGAAAATAAACCATATCTTATGCAAATGCATGAGACTTTAGTTTTGGGACGGAGAGAGTGTATGGTCATTGCCTGAGGGAATTGAAACTCTATTACTACGTTTGAATTGAGGGAATGTAATGAAAGAAGGAATGTAATGAAAAACAGTGTATTAAATGATCATTTTGGATGATAAACCATTCTAGTGGAATAAAAATTCATTCCATCCCTTTGTTTTTTTATTTTATGTGAGAGGTGATGGAATAAAATTCATTGCAATAGAATGAATATGTATGATAATTTTACCATCATATTACACCACTCACACCCATCAATAATCAAACATATACTTAAAATACCTTAAAATTATTTTATTCCTTCATCCATTTCATTATTTCAATTCAAACACAACATAAGAAGCAAGAGGCATGGCATGCAAATTTTGCGATGTTACAAAACTACTCATTGTCCCCCCCCCCCAGAAGATTCATATTTAATAAACCTAAATGTGAGGACTATAATACAAAACCATTACCTGAATTGTTCAAGGGTTCATGTTTCATCCTCAATTTAGTACATAACAAAATAGAATACAAGAAAAGTACCACGAAGGAGGACCATTTTTACTAAATATACATCAAGAATACAAGAAAATGAGGAGGGGTTATATGGAAGAATAAGTCTAGATATATAATTTTGGAGTATAACTCTAAATACTACACATATTATAATTATTAAAAAGTAGAGTTTGACATATAAATTCGTGTCAGGTCTCACTTTTTAATGATTGAAATGTATATAATATTTGATTATAGTATATGTAGAGTTGTCCTAAAAGATGGAAAGGTGAATATATTGGCAAAGAAAAATTCTAGACTTATTCACTTTTCTTACCAGCATATAAGACAAATAAGTGTGACCTACTTATTTAGGTTAAAGATAAAATAAGATGGGACTATACTCATTTGTTTTATATGCAGATAAAAAAAATAAATAAGTATAGAAGCGCAAAAGTGCCATCTGTCTACTTTCCAGTTGTCCACGTACTCCTTTCCCTGCATGGTGTGGACTTGAGAGAGAGAGAGTAATAATTTCCCGACATTATTATCCAAACAAGGGAAATGTTTTTCAGTGAGATATTAAAGAAGTCTATATACACAACACGCTGCACGTAGCTATCTATATATGAAATAGAGGAGTATTATGAATTGACGATGATGGGAATCCTACATTGATTATCTGCATGCACGCGTAAAATGTAGGCGGCCCTGAATTCCGTCATTTTTTTGGTTTGTCTCCGCTACGTGTGAGGATCTGACAGTGATGGTTTATAAAAATAAGTTGAATTTTATATAAAGAGTTGAATTTTAAATAATTTTATTATATATAAATGCAAATATTATATAAATTTAACACTATGTTATAAAAGTATGTTTAAAAAATATAATTACTAATTTTAATTAGTGTTTTTGATTATAATTAAGTTTTAAAATGTAGTTTATATTTGATAAATAAAAAATACTTAAATTAATAATAAGTGAAAAATGTCTGGTATAAAAAAATTTGATAATCACTTATTTCAAGTGTAAATTTTTAAAAAATAATATTTAATATTTGGAATTATTAAAATAATTAGGGATAAACTAGTAATAAATTTCGTCAAACTTGATTATTAAATTTGACAAATAATCAGAAACTCCAAATTAAAACTTAAACTTCTCATTATTTTCATAAAAAATAATTATACGCAATTTTAAAATTAATTTATCAAATACTTTTTTGTTTCTTAAAATTATTTCTAAGTAAGTTTGATTATTTATAAACGATACCAAACACCATCTAATTTCTATTAGCGGAACCGTCTATTTTAATCATCCAAACAATTAAAATCCGCAATCACAAGAAAATTTCATTTTGAGGCCATTCCCACCTTTCTTATTCTATCCCAACCCCAATACTTCAATGGTTTATTGGTCATTCTACATTTTCTACCATACTCATGGCAATGTAAAAAAGGTAGAGGATTCTTATTTCTACAATGTCTTACTACGCAGTTTTGTGAAATTATCCAAAAATTCTCTTCTACATCTTGATATTAGGTACTTTTGCCTTACAATTTGATTGGAAAAATAGATGTCGAAGAAAACAAGAAAGGAAATTATACCATCTTCTTCTTAATTTCTATAGCACACGACAACAAGAATTGCTATAAACCAATCCTCTTCCTAGAGAAAAATATACATAACCGATGGCTTTTGGTCCGAGTGGTTCTACTTAATCTATGGTAACCATGAAATTAGAGGAGCTTTGGCATATCAAGAAAAAGTATGCGAGTGTATTTAAAATTCAGTCTAAATTAACAAAAAATAAAATAAAAATATATACATCATGCCAGCATATGGAGCAGATTTGTCAAAAGGAGGGAAGCACTTTGCTCATTTGAATGGCAAATTCGAATCTTTTTGTTTCTCTTGCAACATTATCAATAAAATGCAAATTACATATTACCAAAATAAAAATATTTCTCTCTAAAATATCTAATAATAAATTACTCTTACCACAACCACGACTTAATTCTCTATAAAAACATTAACGCGGCCACATGTTTACCATCTACCCAGAAATGCAGTAGTCAACATTTTTGTAGACACTGCAAACTGTTCCAGTCATTCAACACAATTCAACGGACCACCGAGCCTTGCCCTAAAAGGAAAAAAGAACACAAACCCCAGGCTTATAGAGATTCGTGAACCACACAAGACCCTCACAGAATTTGAGCCGCGGTGTTCAGCTTTTCTGCCAGGCTGAGTTGCGTTCTTGTGATGCTTGACAAATACAGCAAAAGCAATTGATCCTACAGCATGAAATAAACACAATGAAATTCAGGCTTAAATTAAGATAAATTGTAGTAGTTTGGAAACACCAGAATGCTGCTGCAGCAAAAGTTTTAGAATTGAAACTAATTGGCTGCAAATCACTAGCAGTAAAAGTCAAAAATTAAATATTATAAACCAGAACTCTGCCATTCTGAAAGGTGTCCCATCCACATTTTAAAGTCTATATTGCAATGCAATTATTTAGTGTCTAAAATAACCATCAATAATTTGAAGTTTAGCAAACTCCCAAGTTACATGTTATATAAATGGATATTAAGCACCGAATAAATATAAGTGTATAATATTTAAATATTATATTTATTTTAATTATTAAAAAATAGAACATGACATTAAAATTTGTATCATACCAAATTTTTAAATAATTGAGATGATGTAATATTTAATTTTGTGCCCCTAAATTTATACTTAAATGCCACACAACAAAATCTTATAAGTATGAATATTTCTATAGAACCTTAGAATAGTGGGCTTCCCACACCCACAAAATAAGAAGCCAAATACCATAGTTATCAGAACTGGATCGGATATAGAACCAGCCGAGGCATTGGTTTAACAGTTCATTGGCTCAACTAAAACCGGTTGCGCTGGATTTTTATTATTAATTAGTTAAATATATTTATATTATCAAATATTTTAATATTTATAGCGAAATATTAAATTACTACTATGAAAAGTACGGAGTACCAAACGAAAGACTAATGATTATAAGGATATACTCAATAGAAAATAAACTATTTATTTATTTTGGCAGGAAAAATCAATTTTTTATAAATAGGAAAAAGAAATGACAGCAATACGCCCGTAAATAATAATGATTATATTATAAATATAATATAAAATTAAATTAATATAAAAAACTTCCTCTTTTATAAAATAATCATATTTAAGTCAATAATAATTTTATATTTAAGTCAATAATAATTTTATTATTATTGACTTTTTGAAGTCAATTTAAAATATTTTTAAATTCAAAATTGACATGAATTGTTTTAGTTTTAATCAATACAACGATTAATAGTGTAAATTATCTAAAAAATATTACTTCTTGTAAAATTTATTGTTTTCATAGTTTTAATTAAGATTAATTAATTATCTCAATTTTAAATTTAAAAATATATAAAAATTAAATTCTAAAATTCAATAATAATATTATAATTTAGAACAAAGAAAATACTACATAATAAGGCAAATAAATAAATCTTGTTATTCATATATTTATTATTTTAGTTAAGTCAATTTATATGGTATCAAACTTCCAGGTTTCATTATATAATACATTTATATAATACTCCACTAGGTAATATTTTATAATATAATAATGCTCCACTACCTAAAGTCTAATATAATAATAACTATAATACTATGCACTTTATTTACAACTTAATACATCAGAATGGTTTGTAGTCTGAATCGGACAACCATTTAGTCTATTTGTTTATGTTAGAAAAGGTTTGAACGAATCAACAAAGCACTGACTGAATCTACCAAAAATTCCAAGCTGAGTCGATCAGTTGGCTATTTGAATTGAAGCGCTTGAGTTTTTCTCAATCACTCTCCTCAATTTGTCTTCATCAGCACTGACTGAATACATCTGCTGTCGAAACAATATCCTTGTAACGGCTTTTTCGACGACGGTGGAATCGATTGTCGTCGTTGATGACGATTCAGATTGAATCTTTTCGATCATGATCGTAAGCGTGCTGTTTATTGTTGAGGCAAAAGAATATAGAAAAGTGAGATGAATTGAGAAGAATCGAGAATTGATCGGCTGTGATTGAGTCGTCTTTTAAGTACTCCAATCAAAACAAAAACCCTAAAATGCAAAATGAGCAGACTCAAAAATTGAGCAAGAATGAAAAAGATAGAGAAAGGTCATATAAATTAAACCAGAATTAACAAAATTGAGGAAATGAAACCCTTTTTAGATTGGGATGAAAATTGAAAACCCAATTAACGAAATAAGCAATAGATAAATATACAATGAGAATTGACCTGAATTGAGGAAATCCGAGAGTTTACTATTCCCCAAATTGCCTGCTCAATCGATCGATTTGTTGTTTGTTTCTTTAATTCTGTTTTAATGAAGAAAGACCAAAAACGTACTAATGTAATGAATCTCGTCTGTTGGAACATCCTTATAAGCCTTCAAGTCATGTGCCTTTGTTTACATGCCGACTTTGTATTTTGTTAAGGGGGTGAAATAGTAAAAAAATGTTATTAAGATGTTTTAAACATATCAATTATCAAATAATATTTTTCATTCAATATTCAGAATCCTGTTTCATTCAGCTCATTCAGATTACTTAAACATTCATAACAGTTTCGTTCAGTTTTATTAAACAGTCCCAAAGACGCAAACAATAGTAGAAAAAAGGAAAAAGAAAAAAGAAAAAACGCCTCAACATTTTATGATAGCTACCCAACTCCCAACAAGTTTGGCGTCATCCATCAAAGGGAAAAAAGAGCAATCGGAAGGAAAAAAGGAACAATCAAAGGGAAAGAACATAATCAAAATAAAAGATTGAATGATTGAAAAATACAATCAAACGCCTCAACATTTTTCGGATAAATTTCTCATCTTAAAATTTTTGATTTGTAAATTTAATCTTAGAATCCACAAGTGAGTTTCATTTATTACGCCTATTTATCATTCTGATTCAGTTTATTTGTCTTCAACGTTCCAAAAACGATCCAAATTCTTCAGAATACTTCATTTTTTTAGTGTTCATAATCGGACCGGTTTTCCAAAAATCGGCCGGTTCACCGGTTTTAAAAAATATTAGTCAAGTTAAACGGTTTAATCCGTTATTATACTTGCAAGTCTAGACTTTTGAGAGAATCAGAACAAACTAAGGTACGGTTCCTGTTCAACCGGACGGTCTAGTCCGGTTCTGATAACTATGCCAAATACCACCATATGGATATATTTATCATTATTGAGGGAAAAAAACATGTTTTCATAAAAGAAGATAAAATTAAGTACTACGCAAACAAAAGAAGATTAATCTTACCTGAAGACTATTTGTTTACAAGCTAATCAAAAGTTGAGGGAGATAGTTTGGGAAAAGAGGCTACGGTATCTGATATAGATCTTCCAATGTTATTATCCGGTGCAACATGCTCGTCCTGAAATCAAAATTGGATAAGTAATCAGGAAAAAGTTAAATATAAAGAATAGGGACATCAAATAGTGAGAATAGAACCAGTTTTCTCACCACAACATCAACATATTTGTAGGCGTCATCAGTCAAAGCTAATAGCTTCTCCATTGACACTTCCATTCCTTTCAAATCATTTGGGAGTTTGCCCACCACTGTTTTCTTAAGGACCTCAACTACAGTCAAGAATTTTTTCTGATTAAACACAAATCCACTTATCTATCATGACTGCTAAGAAAGATGTAAGCAGAAAGTTTTACGTATTCCATCTTCCCCAATCCATTTCTGTAAGTGATTAGTTCTACTAACATTGTCATTTCAACATTGTTTTAAAAATTATAGTGAGTGAAGTGTGATCCTCTCATCTATCCTGACTACTAAGAAAGATGTAAGCATAAAGTTTTAAGTATTCCATCTTCCTTTTATGTTAGTGATTAATTCTAACACTGCAATTTCAACTCTGTTTTAAAAATTATAATGATTGAAGTATGATCAATCATCCAACAAAGGATACTTTTTGGGACTCTAGACAACTTAAAAGTCATTCTCAGTAATTTCCTAAAGTGCAGGATATCTGATGCAGGAGAATCAGGAGAAGAGGAAGCCTACTTCTCGGATAGTACTTTATTGGCTCTGAGATCGGTGGCGATAAGTGTGACCTCAGCCTTGGCCCGACCTTAGACCGACCTTGGCCTCGGCCTGACCTGACCTCAGACCGACCTTGGCCTCGGCCAGACTTCAGCCTCAGCTCTAGTAATATTAATTTTAGTTTTATTTTTCTTATTTCAAACAGCTTCTATCAGAGATTGGAAAGTACCATCCGACCAGGACTTCCTTTGGATTCACCTTTTGATTAGATGCTAACATATTGTGTGGGTAATCAATATCCAATGCGACCTAAAACCATTAAAATTGGGGAAATTAGACAAGAGCAGGACATATAAGCAAATTCTTTTTGAACCATTAAAAACACACAAGCAAGCACATGGAAATGCACAGCAGTCCAGATAGCTTAACGAACGGCAATTTTCTACATGAAACAGAAGAAAAAGATAACTGAACAAGCAATGAATCCAACAATTTCTGTGATAATGAATAGGGAATTGATATTTCCACAAGGACACACTCACATGAATGGAAAGATCTCAAACTCGTGAGACATGTGAATTATCAAAACATACTTACGGAAATTACAATTCCCATAATCAATAACATGACCATTCCCTTAGGATAATATAGTCCAAGTTCCTAGACTACTGATGACTTAAATTTGTAATATACTCGTAGTCTATAATAGATTGGCTCTTCTGTCTGGGTCGTATGTAGTTTATTTTGCAAAAGAAGCACTTCCCATACCAATTAGGATTATTTATAACCTCGTAACCTGATCAAACTAATTTATAGCTGAATTTCTGGCTAAAAATGAAAACAGAAAAAAGAAACAAAAGCTCATACATTTGCGAATACTGCTTATATTTTCCAATGATTTGCACAGAAATAAACCGAAAAATAAAAATAACTTAACAGAGAGAAAAAAGAAAAGGTAACCTGATCTGATGATTCATTGTGAGGGACGGCATAGGAGTTACGAATGTCAACAATGCCGCCGGGTAAAACAGAACCGAGAAGAATACTTTTACCAATTTATAGTCTCGGATAGACTTGATAGAATTGCAGGAAAGCTGGAGAAAGAAGTAGAAAAGGAGATTGGAAATTTTTGTTTTGATATTCGATATCTTCTGTGTTTGCTACTATTACAATATAAAGGTAGAACAATGTTAACTAAAAATGATCCTGAGTCCTGACCATAGATTGAGAACTATCTAAAAGGATTGATCCTAGGCATCCATTCTACCCGATAAACAAATAACCCGCCGTAACAAATACCGATGACTCTCTCAGCTTGGTCTGGTCTTCTCACAAAGCAGTCACATATGTTGAATATCACCAGCGGGTGAACCTTTGCCGACAGGCTCGTCGACGACGGCACGAACTGTAGTATCGTTTGCTCCCTCGACGCCATTGTGTCTGATCTTCAGCTCGGAATCAGCTATACCGATATGAAAGTTAAGAGAGATTGGGGAAAATAAAAAATGCTCTAGGGTTTAGAGAGTGATCTTACCACCTGACTCCGGATGAAGGGGGGCTGATTTAGTGCTTACAGTTACCACTTACCGTTAACAATTTGGCATTTTAACTAAAAGCCCGGATTCAAAGTAACCCGGACCATTTTTAATCCTTCTTGTTATTGGTTATTGGAGTGATATAGTAGTATATACAGTACCATCCGTTGATCTTGTGGTAGTTAGGTTTGATTCATGGACTGATCACACATTACTGGCATTGGCAAGTACAGCACATGATGCTATGGTGGTTAACTCTGGGCTTACACCATATGCAAAAGTCAAGGATATTATTGGTAATGATGGTTGGCAACTTCCTAGCCCGAACCACATTGCCATCCGTGATTTTTGGGAGAACTTTGATGTTACAAGGACCTTTGACTCCTCTAAGCTGATGCAATTATGTGGGAGGATGTTACCCATGTCAAGGTTGTCACTGTTTGGAATTCTATTCAAAAGAAACGGCAGGAGGTCGAATGGTGGAAGTTAGTCTGACACAAGTTTCAAGTCTCAAGATGCTCTTGTTTTTTTGTGGCTTGCTTTTCATAAGAGGCTCAAAAGTAAGGATGTTCTTATGCGCTATGGTCTTGAGGTTGACCCTTTGTGCAAATTGTGTAGCACACAGAATGAAAGTTTTGATCATCTTCTCTTTCAATACAACAACTCTTTTCAGCTGCTCTTTTCCACTCTTAAGGTTTTGTGGCTAGAAACTAGAAAGGCAATTATAGGAGCTGGAGTTCCATTGTTTCCTTTCTCACTGAATTGAAGGTTTCAAATGATATCCTTTGCTTGGGGTTTGCCATGGTTGTCTACTATATTTGGAGGGAAAGGAATGCTCGGATGCATGAAGAAGCTTCCCAACCAGCTACCTGCCCTAGCCGACAGATCATACATCTTATCAAATGTAGGCTACATAGTTCATCTGTAGCTCGAAAATAGACCTCTTGCCAAAACTTTTCACATTACAATCTGTTTAACACTGTTTATTGCTATGTTCTTTACTTTTGCCCGCAGGAAATGCCTGTTTTGTAGGGCTTGTCCCATACTTCGCGATATGCCCCTTGATCTTTTGTACTTATTTCATTTCGATATACATTAATTTAGCCACACAAAAAAAAAAAGAATTGTTACTTAACTCCCAAGTTGGGTTTGATTTTTATTTACAACAGATGATTGATGATGACTCTACGTAATACACACTACTTATAGAGTATATGCCCCCTCCTTCGTTCCAAGACTTTTTTTAAGTCACTTAACAAATTTTTAAATTTAAAATTAACATCAAGTATTTTAATTTTAGTCAATATAATGACGAATATAATAAGTTATTTAAAAAATATTGTTCTCTTTTTTATAATTTTTAATGAAGCCTCTTAACTTTAAATTTAAAATATTTAAAATTAATTTTTAAAAATTAATAATAATTTTATAATTTGAAAAAGAGGAAGTATTATAATTCATCTGTTTTAAAGTAAATATGTATTTTGATTGTTTAAAATC
This sequence comes from Hedera helix, assembly GCA_947179155.2. Classification (NCBI taxonomy): domain Eukaryota; kingdom Viridiplantae; phylum Streptophyta; class Magnoliopsida; order Apiales; family Araliaceae; genus Hedera; species Hedera helix. Next base: position 37,920,248 of record OX359278.1, read on the forward strand.
AATATATATTGTCAAAGAGTGAAAATAAGTCTTCTTGTGAAATTGGAGGGAGTAATTTGAAAAATACAAGTAAGAAACAAATCATGTCGGAGAAGTTATATGTGCACAGATAAATATAAATATATAAAGAAAATATTAGCATGTAGATTCTAACAATTGAATTTATTATACACATCTTTAATATATTTACTACGTACGTTTACCATTTATGCACAAAATTAGTCTTGGGCCTTCTTGAGAGTGAAAGAATTAAGTTTTGAGGATGATGATCACACTCCCACTCCCATGATTCAATTAATGTATGAAGCATATTTACCATTGGACTGTAGCAACTTAGCAAGCGCACACGGTTCATGCCCCCCGCCCATCTTTTTCAAACTCCTCGTTCTCATATAATCAACTACTACGCGCTCCCCACCTCGCCCGACTCCACCCCACTCCATTGTTGTTGAAAAATATATGAAAAAGAAAAAATTATAGAGAAGTGAGAAAAAATATTTAAACTTTAAAATATTTAATTCAACTCACTTGCTTTAAAATGACTTACATATATGACTATTTATAGGACTCTTAGGACACTTCTAGAATCACTTTAATAATTATTACATGACCAAATACATATACATGAATTTAGTCATATATGTTCCAAGACACTTCTAAATACATTCATGTATATATATGTATCATGAACTTAAACACTCACTCATTCATGTACTAACATAAATTAATACTATTAAATCAAGTTTATATTTTCAACAGCTACTCTTAAACTTGATTTATGAAATTCTCAATAATGTTGTAAAACTTTTTGATTTTTCGATGTCTTCAATCGCAAGATTTTCTTTTGTCATCTTCATTGATGTATATGACACAAATAATTTTCTTGGCATACTCGAAGCTTTAACACATTGAAATACTTTCATCATTTTTGCAATTTCTTTGGACGTGATAATTTTCTCTCTTGTTTTTACTTTTGTGCCTCGACATTTATTTGTCACACATGCTTGAAATTTCTATTTAATCTTCTTTATCTTATAATCTAACTTCTCATGTTTTGCATGTTTCACGAACTTCTTGTGTTGCTTCTCCATTTTACTATTTGTAAACTCCTTTTGATCATAATAATTCTCCATGTTGACCCATTTAATGTCTTTCACAAAATTCATTGCTATAAATCCCAAATCAATTTTGACACACAAAATAGTTTTCTCATGCTCCTCCAAATTTTTGAACATATAGTCTTGATTAGCAATTTTTTCTTCTATTTTCATAATTTCAACAAGTTCACCATTGACAATTTTGTCAATTACTTCAATTTTTTTGATCACATTGTCCATTTCTTTTGTTGCTTCTTTTACCTTTTCAAATGCTTCTTCACTTACATCTCTTCAATTTCTTCAATTTCTCCTTTTTTATCTTCAACTTTTGTAATTTCATTAACACAAATCTTTTCGACTTTCTCTTTTGAGATATCTTCAAAAAATTCTTTTTCATATTCTTTTTTCTCAACCAATTCATTATCAATTTCTCCAAGAGATATCTCATCTTCTTCCACATATCGTACTCAAGACTCTTTAGGTAACGGTGAACCTTTATAGTTATTGCAAATAGATTGAAGCTCATTCCATAATTGAGTTAGACAATTAAAACTCGCAACACGTTTCTAAATTTCTTTATGCATTACTCCTTGCAAAATCTCCCTTGTTCTTTTTTCTTTCATTTCTCGAACTTTTTCCAAAATACACTTTTCTGAATTTGTAATGACATCTCGCCTTAAATTACAAGCTCCAAGATATGCTCGAATCCTTATACTCTAAACATTATAATTTCTAAACACTAATTTGTCACCGAACATAGGAAACATCATTTTTCTATAATTTACCTCTCATGGACACTATCAATATAATGACATTTGTGACGTGTTTCAACTCACAAAATTCTTTTTCAAATTTCTCCTTAACTAGCACCTTCGCTAGATTGCATTCGGAGCTCTAATGCGCACACTTTGCACTCGCCCAACGAAACTATTTGATAGCATCAAGTCACCTCAATTTGGTTGTCTACTCTCCCTTATCGTCACCTTGGACAACTTGTCTAAAGCTTGAAAGTACCTTGTAATTAACCTTAGCTCTGATACCAATTTGTTGGAGAAATAATAAACTCAAACTCACACACACTAGAGAAAATGGAGAAGATGTTATCACAAAGGAAGATTTTATATTTCTTGCTTGGTTCAAATAACTTGAGTACATAAGTATTTATCGGAATTTCCTAACATGTATAAACTTAAATACATGAATGACCATTTAATGAAAAAATACCTCTCTAGACAACTTTTCAACTAGCTATATGAACCTACAAGTACATAAATACTAATAAGTATACTTAATTATGATAAGTTTACTTTTCAACACTCCATCTTAAACTTGTCACACTAAATGAGTTCTGCAATTTGCAAAATAATTCGCCTTTGAGTGACTTCGTAAAAATATCGACAATTTGGTCTTGAGACTTCACAAATACAAGTTCAATTTCTTTCTTCGCAACACATTCTCTTATAAAATGATACCTTGTATCAATGTGTTTGCTTCAGTCATGAAACACCGGATTCTTAGCCAATGCAATTGCAGACTTGTTAGCTCGGATACCACATTGTTGAAAAATATATGGAAGAAAATAAATTATAGAGAAGTGAGAAATAGTGTTTAAACCTTAAAATACTTATTCAACTCACTTGCTTTAAAATAACTCACATACAAGACTATTTATAGGGTTCTTAAGACACTTATAGAGCCACTTTAATAATTATTATATGACCAAATACATATACATGAATCTAGCCATACATGTTCTAAGACACTTTTAAATATATTCATGTACATACATATATCATGAACTTAGATACTCACCCGTTCATATACTAACATAAATTAATAATATTAAATTAAATTTATATTTTCAACATCCACCCCCATCTTTTTCAAACACCTCGTTCTCATATAATCAACTACTACCAAAAGTCACCATAGCCACGCCCACAGTTTAATAGAAAAAAGTTTGAAATCAATGAACGAAATTTGTACATTGTCTTGTTACATTGTAGAGTTTAATAGAAAAAGTTTTACTAGTGTAGGACACATTCAACAAAAGAAAACCTTTTTGTTAATATTTGTTTCAATAGCAAAATTTGTTACAAAGAGTATATATAAAAATATCTTAATATATTTCAACACATAATCTATAAAAAGGCAAAGGATTATTTATTACTACTATTTTATATATTTTTTGTCTTGAGTGGAACCAACGGCCATAATTTTTTCTTTTTTAAATGGCGCTAATACTCGATGCATACGTTACTCATAAGGGAAGAGGATTAATAAAAAAAAAATAATGATATAGATGATAGTCGTTTTGGTGCATATATCCTGAGAGCATTGCAGGATTAACTCCCAAATCCCAATGCATGTTAATCGGACGTAAATAAGTTTAAGCGTATAAATTTTACATATAAATTCAAACATAAACTTATATCTAAACTAAATATGCACTTAATAAATTTCGGCCGTTGACTAAGACATGTCAGGCTTTGATTTTTTGGGCTTGCAGGCTAAGCTTCTCAATAAAAAATTAGTCTATTGACGCTTGCGGGTCGGGCCGAGCTTGGCCAAATCAGACCTAGACATATGGAGAGATGGAGAAGAAAAGGAGAACGATGAAGCCGCAAAATCGCTGATCACAGACAGTAATTAGATTATCTTTGATAGTAGCTATTAATTATTGTAATATAGTATTGGGTAAATAAATTTGATTATTATCTAAGAGTTTTTTTTGTACTAACGTGTACAAAACTATAAATTAAAGTGACCAAACATTAAAAAACCCATCAAAATCACAATTCTTTACAATTTTCAGTACTGTTGCTTAAAAATCAGAAAATGACTTGGAATGATAATGACTATATAATTATATAATATAAGATTGTCTACAAATCATCATCATCCCAATTTGAACTCAATCATATTATAATATAATATGCTAAAAGAGAAACGAACACAGTTAAGTATTTAGCGTATTTAATTCAATATTTCAGTCATTTTATCAAAAATCGAGACAAACAGATATAGATTAGGCTAAACTTTTACGTTCAGATCACAGCTTGTGTAAAACTTATAGACGGACCAGACCTTGACTAAGTTAGGCTTTGACAGGATCAGTCCATGCCAAGACCAAGCCGCGATTTTTTGTATCAAATCTCATTTTTTAATGGTGTAAATAAAATTTATATTTAAATTTGTGTAAAAATTTTGTGTTTGTAGACGACATTGGACGTGCATGCAACTAGTATCATATCATACATCAGCACCTTATCTAAAAGAGAATCCAAAGTCGACTGGAGTAATCAACCGCTGAGCGACAAGATACAATTAATTCATGATATGAAAAAGGAAATATGGAGCAGGTTTGCGTTTGGTAGAGTTTGGATTATTTGTAAATTCTGATAGTTACATCCACCACACAAATATGAAATATTACAATGATAATAGCCACTTAGAGTAGGGTTGGTACCAAAACATCATGTGCACTCCTCTCTTAGTCCACTTTAGTAGGGCTGGTGGTCCCAGGACCTTAAATGAGAAAAGCTCAGCCCCATCCCAGCCACTTCCAACCAAATACATACATACACAAAATAAGAAGAAATATTAGACAAACTCATCAAGCTTAATTAAGGATCATCAATGGATGTTCATTCACTTGGATTTGAATGGAATCGCTCTGATCACCACTTGGTGGTACAGTGCTGCTAGTGCTGCTCCAATGAATGGTCCTACCCAGAAGATCCACTGTGATCAAATAACATATATTTCATCAAATTAATGAACATAAAAATATGTTACATTTAAAGAAGCTAGATATTCTATAGTCATGAACAATGGAGTGCTATAGCTAGCTTACATGGTCGTGCCAGGCATGGTCCTTGTTGAAGATGATGGCTGCACCAAGACTCCGAGCTGGGTTGATACCGGTGCCGGTTATGGGAATGGTTGCCAAGTGTACCAAGAAAACGGCGAACCCAATTGGCAACGGAGCCAATATCTGATAATAAATAGTATTATTCGTCATGCACTTGACAACTAATAACAAAGTTAATAAATAAAATTGCTAGTACCACCATAATCCCAGCTTAACTAATCAAAAAAAAATTGAAAATATTTCAGTTTTCAAAACATAATCTTCCTAGTATTTAACATCAATATATACATATATTCACAAGATTTGTTTAATTTTTTATTAAGCTAGCAAAAATTGCGAAACTTTTTCTCATTTTAGCTAATTTTGTAAGCGGGACTTCTTAATTTGGGACAAAGAGGATTTGTTTGTGCAGAGTGCTCACCGGGACGTGGGAATCTCTGGCACTGCGCTTGGCATCAGTGGCAGAGAAGACAGTGTAAACAAGCACAAAGGTACCAACGATCTCGGCACCTAGACCATCTCCCTTGGTGTAACCATGGGCAACAACGTTAGCTCCACCACCTTGAAGAGTGTATTCCCTCTTCCCCTCGAACCCCTTCACTACCCCAGCACCACAGATCGCACCCAAACACTGCATCACCATGTAGAATAATGCCCTTGTCAAGGTCAACTTCCTAGCCAAAAACAGCCCAAACGTCACAGCCGGATTAATATGCCCACCTGCACACCAACCCCACCAATATTATACAAACATTAAAGCTATAAAAAAATTGTAAGAAATTTAGGAGTACCAATATTATACAAACACTTGTTCACAATGACCAAGCTAAATTTTTTATGTAAAATGTTCAAGACAATAAATATTATACATTCAAACTCACAATTTTATATGATTCATTAAAACTTAAGAAACAATAAATTTAATAGTCGATAGTAATTTTTAGATAGATTGCAATATTTCACTGTGTAAATGAAAATTAAATTAATCTATGTGTTTTAAAATATTTCAAATTTACTTATACACAAGGACGAAAGTAAAAAAATTGTGCAAGGAACTCAAGAGGACCTTAAGACAATTAGTTTGGCCCGAGTTAACACATATTGGTCCTCCTATTTAAATTAGTGACAGAGTATTTTAATTAGTGCATAATTTACTGTTTCTACGTGTTAGTGAAAATTTAGTACAAATATAAACAAATTACTAAAAAATTGTAAGGAGCTTAAGTGGACCTGAGATGCCAGCGGTGCAGTAAACGAGGGCGAAGATCATGCCGCCGAAAGCCCAGGCGATTCCTTGAATTCCGACGGATGCACACTTAGACGGCGACTTGGACACACCCATCACCGTCAAAACAGTGATGTACAGGAACAGAAACGTTGCGATGAACTCGGCGATCCCGGCTCTGTAAAAGGACCAGGAGCTGAGCTCAGCTGACTCAAACAGCGGCGTTGGGGGCGGCTCCTTGTAGTCTTTGTCCTGGGTCTGAGCAGCGGTCCCGATCGGCTGCCTCTCGTTGAACTTGTTGGCTCCGAGTCTCACATCTTCTTCCTTCCCCTCCATTTCTGAACTTGCTTAAGCTTTCTCTCTCACGCACTAAAACACACAGTAGCTATTTTCTCTCTCTCTAGATTCTAGAAAATGCTGGCTGAAGCCTGAAGGATCGTTTTGAGTGACTAAACATAGTGGTGATTATATTTATAGGACAAAGAAAGAAGTGGGGCCCGTTAACGTTTTAATTATTTGCCCGTTAATCTACCAGGCTATTTTCGAACCGACCCGGTTCATATTAATTTCTTTCGATGGTTAGGGACATAAATGCCCTTGCACGAAACATTAAAAACGACGTTGCGTTGGTCGGTTTCTTTCCTCAATTATTTTTGGATTAGGTGGCAAAATGAGGTCCATTCGTATGTGGGACGATGTTGATTGGTCCACCGCCCACTCAAAAAAATAGTGAAGATGAATGGTGGGTGGGTCCGGTTCGGGTATGAGCGTGTGAGTCGGTAGGATCACGTGGCCAACGAAGCTTGGATTGTTACACCTTGTCATAGAACTGGGTACTGGAGCTTTTAGTTCACTTTGAATATCTATCCGGCCAAGGATTTTGCATACTTCTAATAAGTAACATCTTGGCCCAAACTTTCATAATTTTATATAACTACTGTATGTATGGACATGTGTTTTGCAACTTGTGTCGAAATGAATCTTATTAGTAGATTAAATTTAATGAAAATTGATATTTTTATAAATTAATTTAATATTTTATAAAATTAAATAAAATTTATTTTTTAAAAATTAAAGACTTAATATTAAATTAATTCAAGCTATAGTACTTATAACTTGGACAAAACTCAATTCAAAAAATTAAGTATGTTCTATCTTCAATTTTAGTTAAAATTGTAAATTGTAAGTATGTTGATGCTTTTTTTTTCTTCCATGATATTCATTTTTTCTCAAATTCTATGATATGTTTCTTTAAATTTCAATTTCCCATAAATTATATAATTTTCTCATCTTCCAATTTATCATGCATTATTTTAATGTACAATATATATATATATGAAGTATATTTTTTTAGGAATAGATTTTTCTTCTTCTTCTTATTCTAATTTTACTTGATTGTATTTTTTTTTTTTGCGTATTTACATTTGTCTTTTTTTCAATAGGAAATAAAAAAATATTCAAAATTATATTACAAATACTGGGACTACTAAACGTCCTCGATCTAATTCTATTCAAGACTTGGTAAATGGAAGTTTACATTGAATAATATGTATTTGATGATATTGAAAATGAGGTAATTTTAACAATGACGAAAAAAATAAAGAAATTGGGCTTCAAAATATAATTATAACAATTTTATTGTATTTTTAATGAACTCAATATTTGGTGAATTACATTAATAATAATAATTATTATTATTATTATTATTATTATTGTTGTTGTTGTTGTTATTAATTAATTTTAACTATAAGAGTGACTATTTAATTTAATAAAAATTCTATATACGTCACTGATTTTTTTATTTTGGGCTATAAAGTTATTAATAGTAAATTTATATATACATTAATTATACTATTTTCTTTTCGATAGACAAATGCAATAGTTTTCATCAAATAAAATTAAGCGAGTGAAAATAATAAGGGAGAAAATTTTTATTTATATGACCAAAATAATTTTTAAATTTACATATTAAAAAGAAAAAAAATAAAATAAATGTATTTATTGATTTATTCGGTTATCAATCGCCAGAAGCCAAGCTTTCTATTAGTGCCAAAATCCCTCGCACAATTTCCATGGAAAAAGCCACAGAACACAAAGTTGGACCACACTACTAAAAAAAGTGAACGGCCTTTATCACTACTCTGCCACTTTAGCTATTCTAATCATTACTTGATGATGATGATATAATGGGTCGGCGGTTGCTGTCGAGTGCCAACAAAACTACTCATAATAAAACTATAACTCATCCCTGTCATCCTATTTATTCTTCTTATATAATCAAAATAAATGATTTTATTTAAATTATTTCAAATAATTGTTTCTCCAAGAACAATTGGAATTTTCATCATGGACCCCTTTGTTTATTGTCATATGCCCCCGAGCTTGTTATCCTTGTAATGTCAACTAAATTATACATTTAAATCTAATATTCTAATTATATATATTCTTTTAGGATAACAAAATTAAATGCATAAGAACTAAACCCCCCAAACAAGTTACAATAAAATATTTAACCACAAAATAAGGATATTATAAAATATGAGCAATTTGATATTAAAAAAAAATAGTGGAAAAATGTAATATAAGATATTACCTTAGTTCAAACTTGGTTAAGAATCTTAAGATCGACTACCTGATAAGATAACATAATTTTATTCCTTAGTGTTAAATTTTTCTTTTTAGGGTTCTATTAAAAAAAAAATTTAACTGTAAATTTGATACAAAATTACGTTGTTTTTTAAATAGTCTTAGTCAAACTTAACTAAGGTTGCCTTAAATGACCTTTCTACCAAAAAATAGTTTTTTTTTAATATATAAAATTTACAAATATTTAGCATGATTTTTTTTTTCATGTTTACTATTAAAAATATTAAGTTGTGAGTTTAATTGTAGTGTCATACTTTTATAATAATAATAAAATTATTCTATCAAATATGAGACTATTGTATTATTCTTCACTAATGTCAATAAAGAGAAGACTCTAATTGTGAAACGAATTTTATTATAAATGAAACTCTTTTTCTAGAAAAAATGGAGGACTAAAATTTTTCTGTATGATATTATGTTGAAATTTCTACTTACTCTTTGCCTGCACGACATAAACAATAAAAATATTATCATTATTGATTTTTTAAAATCAACTTAAAGATATTTTTAAATTCAAAATTGACATAACTTTTGTTAATTTTTGTTGATACAATGATGAATATTATTAATTATTGAAAAAATACTACTAATTATAAGATTTATTATTTTATAATTTTTAACGAATCATTTCAATTTTAAATTTAAAAATATCTTATTTTGTCTTTCAAAAATTAATAATAATTTTATAATTTAAAACGGAAAAATATTAATTTAACTGATAAACATGTGAATAACCGGCCCCACAAACATATTACAAACAAATATATTTATATTTTAAGTGGTCGCAATCTAAATATTTTTAGTACAACAATAATAATATTCTAAAATTGATGAGCAACCGCCAGTTTACCCCAGGCCACTCGTTTTTTACAATCAAATACATAATTGCAGCCTGATATAGACTTTCTATATATAAATTTCTTCAATTTCAATAATAATAATTTTTACGAGAATATTCTAGAATGAGATTGTGTACTTCTTTTGTTTGTTTCTCTCCTTTGATTATGCGTTCACTTAATTTTTATTTTCAGAGCTACCTGAGAGCTAAAGTACTTACTAGATTGGCTTGGTTCAAAAGTTTGTTACCTTTTGGTGCCATATAATTAGATCTGGAAAATGTGGCCCAAGCTTAAAGGTTAGTCCAGTCCACTTAGAAAAAGTGGACTATGGATTTACATTTTTAAGGTTAAAAAACTTAGGCCTCTATGGCCCAACCATATTTTGGAGCAGCCCAAATTAACTCAGCCCATAAGTGGCCCAGCCCATACACATCTGAAAGTAAATTAGTTCACTTTGCATTTCACTATAATACTACTCAAAAGTTGGGGCGAATCCAATTTTTTTAAAATTTAATAGCAAACAAAGAAAAAAAATAAAACATCCCTTTTAATTGTGTTCGTCCAGACGGAAATCTCACCTTCTCCGTCTCATACACGTCTTCCTCAAATCGGTGGCTTTTATTCTTTTAATTCATTTTTTTTTTATCTTAAGATTGCTTCTATTTATCTATATGATCAAATTAAAGTTTTTGTAGTGCATCTGCCTTAATTAATAATTATATATTATTTGTGATATTTGAATTAAAAAAATTATTATTATTAATTTCTAGTGTTTTAACATCTGTAGTTGAACAATTCGTGAATGATGATGTCAGGTCCTTCAATATTAGTTTGTTAGTAAAAAAAAAGGAAAATTATAAATAGTGTTGGAATTATGTATAAGTAAATATGATATATAACAAGAAAAAAAGGTGAATATTAGTTTGTGAATTAGCAATTTTTTTTTCCTATTATTAATGTCATACTAATCGATTGAAACTACTTACTCATTCCTTTTACTAGCAGCTAAAAAGTTGTTAGCACCCTTCTTCACTATTTTTTTTCAAATGACTATTACTTAAACTCACTAATTCATTTATATTAAATAAGCTTATTTTTAAAATTAAAAAATATGAAAAGTTCATGGGTCTCACTTTTGTAGCACAATACCCAACTCATTTTTAGTCCAACCCAGCCAATTAGGCCGACCAGCAAGTAATAGAAGAAAGTTGGGCGCAAATCGAATTTCAAATATCCGATATTTCATATTTTTACGAAATATTCGATAAATGTAGGCGGTCAAAGTGAATAAATATAATCTTATATTTCTCAAATATCAAATTTGTCAGCAAAATATATTTTTTTAAAAATAATCTAACTTTGAAATAGAAGGAATATCATAGAATCATATATATATATATATATATATATATATATATATGGGGAATGATCTATAGCAAACGTTTGCTATGGACACTATTCCAGCAAATGCATCTTTAACCGTTGAAATAATGATTTTGATAGATAAGATGGAGTCTCACCCGCTATATAAGATAACGGTTAAGAAAAAAAAAAAAATCTCAATCCACCCGTCATCTTAATTGACGGGTGGAGTTTTGTTTTTTGTCTTTTTTTTTTTTTTTAATCTAAGTTTAACAAAAAAAAAAAAAAATCCCGCCCGTCATCTTAGTTGACGGGTGGAGTTTTGTTTTGTTTTTGTTAAAGTTATATTAAAAAAAAAAAAAAAAAAAAAAAAACTCAACACATACACTCCACCCGTCAACTAAGATGACGGGTGGGAATTAAATTTTTTTTTTTTTTTTTGTTAAAGTGATATTATAAAAAAAAAAAAAAAAATCAATATACTCCACCCCGTCATCTTAGTTGACGAGTGGGAGGGAATTGAATTTTTTTTTTGTTAAAGTGATATTATAAAAATAATAAAAAAAATAAATTTCAATACATTCCACCCGTCATCTTAGTTGACGAGTGGGAGGGAATTGAAATATTTTTTTTTTTTGTTTTTGTTAAAGTTATATTATAAAAAAAAAAAAATTAATACACTCCACCCGTCATCTTAGTTGTTGACGGGTGGGAGGAAATTCAAAAAAAATAAAAAAATATTCAATACACTCCACCCGTTATCTTAGTTGACGGGTGGGAATTGATTTTTTTTTTGTTTGTTAAAGTTATATTATAAAAAAAAATTCAATACACTCCACCCGTCATCTTAGCTGACGGGTGAGAATTGAATTTTTTTTTTTTTAAGTTATATTATAAAAAAAAAAATTCAATACACTCCACTCGTCATCTTAGTTGACAGTTGGGAATTGAATTTTTTTTTGTTAAAGTTATATTAAAAAAAATAAAAAAATCAATACACTCCATCCGTCAACTAAGATAACGAGTGGGAATTTTTTTTTATTTTAAACTTATATTAAAAAAATAAAAATAAAAACAAAACAAAACAAAACTCCACCCGTCAACTAAGATGACGGGTGGGAAATTTTTTTTTTTGTTAAAATTATATTAAAAAAATAAAAATAAAAACAAAACAAAACAAAACAAAACTCCATCTGTCAACTAAGATAACTGGTGGAAATTTTTTTTTTTGATTTTGTTAAACTTAGATTAAAAAAAAAAAAAAAAAGACAAAAAACAAAACTCCACCCGTCAACTAAGATGATGGGTGGACTGAGAATTTTTTTTTTTTTCCTACCCGTTATCTTAGATAGCGGGTGAGACTCCATCTTATCCATTAAAATCATTATTTCAACGGTTGAAGATGCATTTGCTGGAATAGTGTCCATAGCAAATGCTTGCTATGGATCATTCCCCATATATATATATATATATATATATATATATATATATATATATATATATATATATAATGTCTAGAAAATTAGATCGGTCATCGAACCGAAAAAGTTATCGGATGGATGAGTCATTGGTCCAACCAGTGGTCGAACCGTTATTGAACTAGTGACGGCATAAATATATAAAAAAAATATATTATTAATAATTAATAAAATTTCTAAATATCTAATTTTCTATAAGCTAAAATATAGTAAAATAATATTATAATATTATTAAAAATAATCTTGTAAAAAAAAAAATTACTTGAAAACCGGGTCAATCAGTTCAACTACCAGTTGAACCACCAGTGGTCAATCGATTTTTGACCGTGTCGTTGACTTTCCGATTTTTAGGTCGGACTGGACCAAAAAGTCAACCGATTTCGGTCGAACCGCCGTCCGATCGCTGGTCCAATTTTCTCAACATTGTATATATATATATATATATATATATATATATATATATATATAGAGAGAGAGAGAGAGAGAGAGAGAGAGAGAGGGTGATTCAGGTTCAAAATTGAATCGAAGTATTTTTTTTTCATCCAATTTAATTTTGTCTATCCGTTGCTAAATCCAAAGATTCAAATAAAAGAATAATGCATAATAGTTATGCGGTGCTTAACAACTGTTATGCGGTATATGACCAGCAAAAAATTAACTAAATTACCCCTAAATTTACCAAAAAGAAAGTACAAACACCACATAATTGTTATATGCGCATGACAGTTGTAATTTGATAGTAACGGTTGGGTAAAAAAAAAAAAAGAACCACACAAAAGAAAAAAAAAGCTGCACAGTTGTTATGTGGTACATAGTGGTACCACATAACAATTGTGCGGTAGGAACATAACAATTGTGCGGTAGGAACAATATACCGCATAATTATTATGCGGTATATTGTTTGTAGATAAAGAGAAGGAGAGATTCCGTAGTGACTTTGATCTTGAACTATGATTGTTTGCAAAAATAAAAAATTGTCACAAGTATAACGTTCCTAACGAACTATGAGTTTTCGATAGAAAACAACACGTTACGGCCTTGTGCTTCCTCCGCCTTTTCAGAATATAATATCAATATTGACTTTATACAATAAACATGTTTAAAATTTATGTGATTCATTTCTTTTAAAAATAATAAATCTTGTAATTAGTAATATAGTTTGTAATTTTCATAATTATAAAAAATTTAAAACTAAATAAAAATATATCAGTTTTGAAAAAATATCTTAGATTGATCTCAAAAAGTCTTATTTGATTCTATATTTTAGAAGGGAGTGGGTGATAGAATTAAGTAGTGTTCCATTAATTGGTGTTTAAGGGGTTTTCTGCATTACCATGAGGGAATCTGCAAAGGGTTTAATTTAATGATAGAGAAAATGAATTATAAGACTCTGTTTTATCTTCTGCTCCCAATATCACTCTAATATAACAACCTAGAATAGGCAATTGATTTGGAACTATAGAATAATAACTGGAATCTCATCTTCAGAATGTCTTAATTACTGGGGAACTTCTCTGATAGCATAACCATTATCTACTTTTTGATTGTGAAAATACAGAGCACGCGTCCGATGGAATCACCATAAACAATTCTTTTACTGCAGTTAAGATGAACGCACGCGTATAAAGTCTAGCTAAGCTAGGGTTTTTGTTATCGGAAGGAGATTGCTGTTAGGGGTGGGTCAGAAGGAGTTCCACTCTCGTCACTTTCGCGTAGCAGCGGGCTCGCAGTATACTGTGTCTAGAGTCTAGATGATGATATGTATCACTCCTCTCCTCCTGTGTTCCACACAGACGAGATGCATCAGTCAAGTGCTCCGTGTTATTACTACTTTATTACATTAGTTAATCAATCTATATCTGTTACTCCTTCCTTCCGTGATAAATTAAATGTTTAATTATGATTTTTTTAAATTAAATTAATTATTTTTAAAATCTATTTTTGTCAAAATATAGATAAAAAAATATAACCAAAAATATATATATACAATTTACTATTATTCCCAATTTATATAATTTTTAAAATATATTTATATATACTCGATTATTAATTCTAAAAATAATTAATTTAATTTAAAAAAAATTAAATTTGAACATTTAATTTAAAACGAAGAGAATATATTATATTAATATTCGAAAACAATTGTGATTGTATTGAATCTTTAAGTGCACATTTTATACCAAAATGCGAAACTCAGCTTCAGTACAAGACGTTATAGCAAATTAAAGACCAAATTAAAATTGATTTGTTTCCTGAACTCGTATTTTCGATTGAAAGGGAAATTCTATACTCGTACTTGTACCACACAATTTGGTAAAGATGTCAATTCAGTTTTCATTAATAATGGAATAACCCCACATCGTGACCCAAATTTAAGATTAAAAACAAATGTGGGAGGCGATTATAATTATATTGAATCAAAAATGGAATCAATTTTCTTTTGCAAAACAATAATCTCCATACAGACGAGATTCCCACCATGCAGGTCCGAAATCCAAGACTTGAACTTGGGATGGTAAATAGTAGATTATGCAAATAACTTAAATTGAATGACATTAAGAAACAACTATGTAAGTAACTAACATCAACAATCAAAACTTCAAATCCAACAATTCAGATCAACAATCTCAAATCTTAGTTTAACACAGAAACGCCACATAAACTTAGAAGTTCAAACATAAGAATTCATAACAAACAGAAACCTAGTCGAAAAGGCTGAAACCCATGTCATCATCAGATTCATCAGCAGGCTCGTCCTTTTTCTCTTCCACAGCAGCAGCAGCAGCCGGAGCTGCACCAGAATCAGTAGACGCGGTTGGCGCCACGACAGCTGCAAACTTGCTTGGATCCTGTATACACAAAACGCGTAAAAGAATTCAAGTCAGGTTAAAACAAAAAATAGAGTAAACAGATTGGTTTAAATACGAATAGCAACCCCTAATTAACAGCACATACCGCGAGGAACTCTTTAACTTTATCAGCTTGTGGGAAGGAGTACTCAGTTTCAAGAGCAATAGCCAAAACATTTTTGTAGGCATTGACGAACATGTGGGGTGCAGCTGCCAGGGTTGGGTATGAAAGGGCCAATGATAGGGAAGTGACCATGGAAACTCCCACAGCAAACTTGCCAATGAGATCATCTTCGGTCAGGTCAAGCACCTCTGGGCTGAAAACTGATCCATTGTCATAAGCAGATAGGACAACTAGACCATAAGAAAAGGGCCTGATCCCAAGTTTTGCAAGCAGAGCAGCCTCAGATGAACCCACTTTTTCACCCTTTTTGATAAGCTCGACTGGGGTGATAATTTCCACAGTACCCTTGTTAATCTTAGTTGGAATGTTCAGCACCTGGAGGGTGATAATATGACAGTAAAAAATAAAATATTTGAAAGTAAAAGAAGGATCTACTCAAAATACAAATACAATAGGATGGATTTAATACCTGGAAGAAGGATGTTTGAGAGGGGTCGAGGCCAGTGTTTCCTGGCGGCACCACCACATCAACTGGAGCGACCAAACCAACACGAGCAGGAGCTCCAACCTGATCACAGGCAAATAATTAGCTACAACACCTTTTGTGCAGTAGTAAAAAACAGAAGTTTCAAGTGCAAATATAAAGAACACTAGCGAAAATGATTATACATCACGCCCTTCACCCTAATTCAAATGTCTTAGAATTTTGGAAAATCCAAAAACATAAATGTCAAAAGTTATATTATCAATGGTACAACAAACAATAAATTGATGTTGCAGTAAACGGGCATTCGATTATAAGCTCAGTCGCTGTTCTTGACACAATGAAGTAACAAGAAAATTCTAACCCTGAGTACTAGACTGCAGGACTCCTGCAGAGTGATTCACCAAATATTATTGCAGAAGGTAGAGTTAAAAAAACACAGGTTCTGAGTCAAGAACAGAGGTCGACGCCTAATTACTCTGTTGTCAAAAACTTTATAACTAAAAAGGCTATTATCTTAGGTAGAACACGTTACACATTAAACTGACTTTTGACAATAGGGTAGGTCTACCCTCAGATGTGTATGTGTAGTCCATAACTATTGGGCTCCAGACGTTTTATACCATAAATAACTCTACTGTTTTGTATGTGTAGTCCATAACTATTGGGCTCTTGACGTTTTATACCATAAATAACTCAAATGTTTTTGCCAACAAAAAAACACATGCCATTCTTCATGAACAGTTAAAAGCATATCTAAAGCTAAGAGGTGACAGTTATCCATATATCACTTGCCAGTAAGACTGTAAAATGAATCAAATGTTTCGGACTCAATTCGTGCTCGCTCAATATAAACGACAATTAAAATATGGGTAATATTTAAAATTCGATAAATTACTTGAATCTCTTAAAATTATAATTTTCTATCGATTCTCGGATCATATAATTCGCTGGAACAATTCAAATTACTCAAGCTCGATTCGAGATTGTGTCTGACTCAATAGCTAAATGAACTTCAATCAAATCTTATTTCATACTCGCTAAATTTTATAAACCAAATCTAAGCAACTTCCTTACTTGTCAGTCTTAATTCAATAAACATGCAAAGGAAGGGTATAGCCAATTATATAAACACCATCTCACTTTATTCTTCCATATATAATTCAATTCCTATTCAAATTTGAGTCGGACTACACATCCTGATGTAATTTCTAATACCATATACAATTTTTCACAAAGTATCTAAATTTGCACCATTAATCACTAATCAAAATTGACAAAGCAAATATAATACTCGCGCAAATTAAGGAAAAAGGTGTCTTTGCTTCATTACCTTGTATTTGGAAACCTCCTCACTCACTTCCTTCAAATCACCCTTAGTAAAGATCAGCCCAACATTTCCCTAAATTCCATAACAATATCCAAGCATATCAATCAAACATTTCTAGGCAAAACAAAGTCTCAATCTTCAGACAAAATAACAATAAAAAATCCCAATCCTCAAACAAAATAATTAAGTACTTACAACAAGGAGAGGAATGATATTGAGGAAAGCCTGGTTTCCCGTCTTCTCAGCATGAATCCTAACAGACCTCTTCATCATAGTATTTTTCCCCATCAGAACAACCGAATCGCCACGCAGACCTTTTCGGATGTTCTGCAGCTGAGTCGACCCGACGTTATCGGCCGCAGCGACCAGGATCTGAGTGTATTCATCGAGAAGCTGGCACAACTTGGCATCGTAAGCTATTTTCTTGTCTGCCTTTGATGTTTTCGGTGCCATTGATGAGTAAATGTAAAAGTATAAGGAGAATAAACCCTACGAGTGAACGGAAGAGATAAAAAAATGAGGGCCAAGACGAAGCTAGGGCTTTGCCAAGGCGGACAGCGGCTGCGCCGTCTCTTTAACCTCTCCTATTCAGTTTTCAGGTTTTTGGTTTTTGAAGGAAGATAAACCCCAACACCTCGATTGCTACAAGGAGTGAGAAATGGGATGTGTTGGTTTATATAAGGAGGAGAAGAGGAAGACCTAAATCGGACGGCTGTGATTCTCCATTTTACTTATTATTGAGATGAATCTGATGACCGTGCTGGTCTTAGAGGATTTAGAAATGGTAGTGTCATGCCATGTTAATATATCATGCTTTATTATTATTATTATTTAAAAATTATATTTATATAATTGTATTGTAGGATAAATTTTAATTCTAAGAATTTAGGATGAAGTTGAAAGATAGACTAAGAGGAAAACTTAAGAAAAATTTACTTTTAATAGATCAATAGTAATATATAATAACGTAAGAGCTGATTTTAACTCTAATTATTTTAAGTCAATTTCATAAGCACGAGTTAATCCACCGAGTTTGTTCATTCGAAGTTCAATAGTCGCATCCTTTGACTTTGCATCTTCAATCGCTCCTACGATCTTCAAACGTCGCATCCTTCCCCGTCTCACCTCTTCATATTATATCTCTTTGACTTTTTCGATTCTTCCTGAAAGCCTTCTTTTCATCTCCTTTTTCTTAATTATATTCATAATTCAATTGCTCTTCCTATCAATCACCTCTTCCTTTTTTTCTATTGTTTTCCTGAAAGCCATATTTTTCATTTCCTCCTTCTTAATTATATTCAAAATTCAATTGCTCTTTCTTTCAGAGGATATTTCTAGGATGGAATCGAGCATGAACGAGGAACTCTGTATGGATATTGATCCTCAATCCAAAGAAAACCTAGCGACTCCCAAAGATTGAAGGAAAACACTTAACAAGGTGGTTTGACTTATATAGGTTTGTTTCTCAATCTTTTATTGGATTTTTGAGCAACTAGATTTATGGAGTTTTGTTGTGTTTCTTTTCTATATATTAGCAATTCATTCTAGATAAAGTTAGAGGAATTGGGCTGGATTTTTAAGGTTAGATTCAATTTTTTCCACTGTACACTCCCTGTTTGATGGAATGACACAAAGAGGTCTTACATAGTTTTTAAACTTCAATTAGACAAATTAGCATATCTTTGAAAAATGAAGTGTTACACCTATACATATCTTCATATATTCACATAGTTATTCTCTTCTCTTCGTTCTCTCTCTTTTATGGCGGTCGCGCTATATAAAGGTATAGTTCAATCATTTTAGTTTACATCATGTTTCTATATAAAAAATATACGTAAAATAATGGTATATGTGTGTATGTATTCATATGAGCTTAGATTGTAAAAATGGAAATTATATGATTTCAGAGAGATAATTGATGATGTTTTTTACTATGATTATTAGTTTTTGTTTTTTGGCCACTAATTTCTGAACTATTTGGTATCTGTAATATTTGATTTTCTAATTTTTATGGTTTCTTCTACTCCGACTCATTGTTACTATCTCTCCTGCAAAGTACCAAATGAACTCGACTCAAGGTACTTTTGTTCTCAGTGTTTTTGTAACGACTAAAGAAAATATGTAATTTTATTATTAATGAAAATGAACTTATTTGTAGAAGATTATATGCATTTATGTGTGAAGTTAATTAATTCAATTAAATTGAATTGAGCATGGGACAAAGAAAGGAATAAGATGAATTTTTAAAACAAAGTTTAAAAAGCAAGAATAATTACCTATAAGCATGGGGTGAAGCAACTGTTAACCTAATCTACTTTATCCAAAGGTTAATGCCTAATTGGGTGTATTATATACATGTATATGTACATGTATATTGTTAGAGTTGATGCCCTAGAGGCTAATTATTTGATGTAATTGCTTAACATTTTTGATATTATATTTGATTAAATAAATGGATTATTTTATTATCATTTCATTTACTGTGTTATATAAATGTTAACATAATAAAAGCCCTTAGAATAATGATACGAATTATATAGCTTTAAGTATGTGACTTGAACATGAGATTATATAATTACAATTAGTATCATTGCTCTTAAATGTCCCTAGTCGAGTATCATTGTTAATGGGATAACAATGATGCATTGAGACTAGTATGTGGATTGACTGATGGCCAAATCTCATTGGTCATAAATATATGAGATATTTGAGTCAATGCATAGGTACATGTTAGAGAACAATGTACTGGACTGACCCACCATGAGAATTCTACGTGGAGTATTATACAAAGTGTCATAAGAAATTCTCATAGTGACAATGATGTAATGATCCTCCGACCTGAGATCACTATATTATTACACGAGAATTTATGTACTTTGATATCATCAAATGTCACCTTTAATGGGGTGGACAATAAAGGTGATTATTGGGTACATCATGAATCGTGTGAGGAATATAAGTGATCTAGATAGACTTTAACCCTCCTATATATCAGGGGTGATATCCATAGGTCTCTTGATTGAGTAGGACTATGAAATGTATGGCCATGCTCAAATATTGATTTATTTCATATAGTCTACTCATTGATCAAGAAAACTCAGATTAAATTATGAAGAGTATGACACTTTCCATGCCTCGAGTTTAATCTAGGATGTCAAAGTTAAAAGGATTAAATTGCATTGAAACATTGGTCACAAAAAGGTTGCATCGAATCATCGATCTTATTATTATTTGGGTAGCAGTGATGCATTACTAGATGCCGCTCACTGTTTATAATTTTATAATATGATTTTAAAATTATTGCCAACATAATAATAACCTACAGGGTCACACACTTAGAACGTATTTAAAAATGAAATTAATTTAAATTATAAATATTTAACTATGTCAATATGATTGATAGTATTTAAAATTATGAATTTAAATTAATAGGATAATTTATATATATGTATATTAATTAAGTTAGACTTAATTAAGATATAATATATATAAATTCGGATTTTATTTTTCTAATTAAATTAGGTTTTGGTTAATTCCTATTAACTACTATATATATGATATATCAGTAGTCTTAATCACGTAAGGAACAAAAACTAAAACCCTAGCCGCTTTCAGAAAGAGGCTAGAGAGAAAAATAGTTCGAAAATTCAGATCTTGGTGGCTAGTACCGCGGTTCCTTTTGCTGCAGATCGTGGGACGATTTGTGGAGCGTTCGTGTGGACACCGTAGAGACGCAGTCGCTAGATTGCGTTGAAGATTCGAAACCGTTCCAGAATTCCATCGTTGCCTGTCCATCTCGGATAATCGGTAAAATAATCTAAACCTCTGATTAATCTGTTTTCGCATGGATCCTGTTTTAGGGTTTCGGGATTTTTTTTTTAAATTCTGCTACTTTCACTGTGTCGAAACCCTAACATATATATGTATAAGGAGTTTCCCTATAAATAGAGGACTCCTAACTCATTTGCCACATTTGTATAAGTTGGAAGAATAGAGAGCTAGAGAGAGTATAAAGAGAAAATAGAGAGTGGTTGTGACGCCCCCAAATCTGGGTCCACACAGCCCATACTTGAGTCGTCAAAAGACTACAACAAAATTATTACAACAAAGCACAACGTACAACAATACAGTGTATAATAATACACAACTAAGTCTTCACTATTATTGCCACACTATTTTACAAAACGTGAAAACTATGATAACTATTCCTCGGACCCTCACTCCATTCCCCGGCTAGAACCTGTTATGTTTTCATCTCCTGTTGAAAAACAATGGAACAAAAGAAAGGGTGAGCTCAAATAGCCCAGTAAAGAATATCATGACTAAGATAATGACGAATAAATTATCATTAGTCTTCAACAGTTGAGTTCTTGATAGAATACAATAGACTACAAGGTTTATATCAAAAACTGCAGTTAAATTCTTAAACAACGTTCAGATCAATAATAGCAGCGGAATGAGTAATCTATTAGAAGAATAATGCAGACTATAATGTCCACTCGGTTCTCTTTTTAGGAAAAACATCATCAACTTTTATCATCTGAAATATCATTAGTCAAGATAATACAAATTCACAGTTCCTGATCATAATCATGCAGATCAACAGTTCATCTTTGCACTACGGGCCAAAGACATTCAATATAACACCAACGGTCATGATTATACCAGATTCAGCCTTTGGTCATAATCATACCAAACAACAGTTCATCTTTGCACTACGGGCCAAAGAGAACATTCACCACGTGCCATAAAAGACACCGAACAGATGTATCGCCTTTAACCTATTATATCGCCTTTAACCTATCATCTGTTCAACAAATATATCACATCTGTGCCCCCCGCCACAGATATTCACAACAGCTTGATTTTTGGATGATTAGAATGATATAAATGATGAACAGAAGAAATAGGATAACAATAAGTATCGGAAGTTTACTTTGTACAGATTCAAATAATGTCCAAATTGTCAACATGATGTGGAGTGAAATTTAAAAATGATATTCAAGATCCACAGTTCAGAATAACGGTTACAATTCAATAGAAAGGTTCACGTAAATAGGAAGGTTCAGTTGAAATAATGAAGTTCAACTATTATGGAACATATAATATTTTCAGGAATTATAGAAGCAATAGTTCCATAATAAATTTCGATTTAGGAGTATGAAAGAAAATAATATCCCTTACCGTAGCAGGTTTGATTAACAAAAGGTGAAGGAAATTAATACAAAGGGTTATTCACCAACATGCGGCAATCCGCTCCGTAAGGTTATTCCCACAATTTAATAGAATTTGAGTACAAAGAGTTATTCACCAAACAGGCGGCAATCCGCTCCGTAAGGTTATTCCCACAATTTAATAGAATTTGAGTACAAAGAGTTATTCACCAAACAGGCGGCAATCCGCTCCGTAAGGTTATTCTCAGAGATTAATAATGAATGAATACGAAAGGTTATTCACCAACAGGCGGCAATCCGCTCCGTAAGGTTATTCCCACAATTTAATACATGGAAATAAAAGGCACGTCTTATGAGTAAGGAAGAAACAATATTATTATCGAGAATCAAATAATGATAATCCCTTACCATAGTATGTTTGAATAATGGAAGATGAAAAAGATGGTATCCCTTACCTCAACACGTGACTGGATATTGCTTTAAATGAGGTTGATTAACTTGAACAGTACACGTATACTTATAGATCTTCACAAATACTCAAGATGACTTAAGCACACTTAGAGAGAACTTTCACAAGAAGTATTTAGAGAGAGAAAGAAAGAACAAGTAAGGAAGTTTATGAAAAATCCTTAAGTTAAGGCTTCTATTTATAGCCAAAAATCTTATCGTTCATTTAATCTAAACCATTCATTTAAAGATCATCTTTTAATCTACACCATCCATTTCAAATATTATATTATCTTTAATCTACACTATTCATTTCATATCACCTAATAATCACCTAACTTTATATTATAAACAAATCAATTTAATTATTCAACAATAATTCACACTTTAATCTACACCATTCATTTCATATCACATAATAATCACCTAACTTTATATTATAAACAAATCAATTCAATTATTCAACAATAATTCACACTTTAATCTACACCATTCATTTCGTATCACCTAATAATCACCTAACTTTATATTATAAACAAATAACTTTATCAATTCAATTATTATGACTAATTGTTATAAATACAGTATAGTTAGCTCTTAGATATCAAGTCAATAAATTAATGAAATACAACTGTTTAAATAACATCATAATAGAGATAACAATAATGTAAAATAAAGCATACGTTACTGTGTAATGACAATTATTGATTCAATAATGTGAATTACTGTGCATATGTTACTGTGACAATTATTAGGTTCAATAATTTTAAAAACAGTGCAACAACAATTATTGACTCAATGATATAAAATACAGTGTAATGACAATTATTAAATCAATAATGCAAAATACTGTGTAACAACAATTATTGAATTGATAATATAAAATATTATGCAGTGACAATTATCGATGAAATGATGCGTAACAGCTACGGTGTCAATTATCAGACCAATAATATGAGACACTGTGCAATACCGTGTGTTACTGTAGAGTACCGTGTGCTACAGAAAATACCATAAACTACCGTATGCTACTATTCTTTTATCACCGGTATTTTAACAGTTCCGTTGACTATTTTTATTTAAAAAGGTTACTTCTGTCGTTTTCTATATCCGACAAATATTCCGTTGTGGGGTCCACCAATAATTTATTATTTCGGCGCCGTCGTACGGCACGAATATTCCCCGACCAAACGAATATTCCCCGACAAAGCGAATATTGTCCGACAAAATAAAATTTGCACATAACATCCTTAACTTTCAATTTTGTTAATTTAACCACTTACTGTTTCAAAAAATATATATATGAAGAAAAATTAAATTTTGTATTTCATAAAATTCGGGGTCTTACAACCTCCACCCCTTATGAAATTTCGTCCCCGAAATTGACGTACCTGACATATCGAAGAGGTAAGGATACTTAGATTTCATCTCAGATTCTAGCTCCCAGGTCATTTCCTCAGTATCTTGGTTCCTCCATAAAACCTTAACTTGAGGTATAACCTTTGAGCGTAGGATCTGCTCCTTCTTATCCAGGATCTTAACAGGTACCTCCTCGTATGTTAAATCCTCTGCTATAACGTCTGGTTCTAACTCAATGACGTGGTTTGGGTCCCTCACATATTTACGTAACATAGATATGTGAAAAACGTTATGGATGCGAGACATACTTGGTGGTAGGGCTAGTCTGTAGGCTACGGTTCCTATTCGATCGAGGATTTCAAATGGGCCAATAAATCGAGGGTTGAGCTTTCCTCTCTTTCCGAATCTCGTAACCCCTTTCCATGGAGAAACACGTAAGAATACATGATCTCCGACGTTGAAACTTTCGTCTCTCCGATGAAGATCAACATAACTCTTTTGTCGTTCTTGTGCGGTCTGTATTCGTTGTCGGATCATTTGGATCTTTTCGGTCGTCAAGCGTACCAACTCGGGTCCCAACAATTTTGCTTCTCCTACCTCATTCCAACATATTGGAGAGCGACACTTCCTTCCATACAAAGCCTCGAATGGAGCCATGCCTATGCTTGCTTGGTAACTATTGTTGTAAGAAAATTCCACCAATGACAAGTACTTATCCCAACTTCCTTTGAAGTCTAATACACAAAGTCTCAAAAGATCTTCGAGGGTCTGGATCGTCCTTTCCGATTGTCCGTCCGTTTGAGGATGGTATGCAGAACTAAAACGTAGTTCAGTGCCCATAGCTTTTTGTAGACTGATCCAAAAGCGTGAAGTGAATCTAGGATCTCGATCAGAAACTATGGAAACTGGCATGCCATGCAATCTCACGATCTCATTTATGTACATACCGGCAAGACGTTCAAGTGAAAAGTTTTCTCGTATAGGCAAGAAATGAGCAGATTTGGTCAATCTATCTACGATCACCCAAATTGCATCTAAGCCTTGAGAAACTTTTGGAAGACCCGTCACGAAGTCCATATTGATGTGTTCCCACTTCCATTCGGGAACTTCAAGTGATTGTAATGGACCTTTAGGAACTTGATGCTCTGCCTTGACACGTTGACAAGTTAGGCACCTTGAGATAAACTCCGCAATCTCTCTTTTCATATTGTTCCACCAAAATGTATGTCGAAGATCTCGATACATCTTGGTACCTCCTGGGTGGATTGCAAACGGCGTGTTGTGTGCCTCCATCATGATTTTATGCTTTAATTCAGGATCGTTAGGAACACAGAGTCGAGAGTTGACTCGAAGTATTCCTTTCTCGTCGATTCTTGCTTCGGGAATGACACCTTCTTGTACTTTCTTTATCATGTTTATCAGTTCCGGATCGGTAGCTTGAGCAGCTTTA
This sequence comes from Hedera helix, assembly GCA_947179155.2. Classification (NCBI taxonomy): domain Eukaryota; kingdom Viridiplantae; phylum Streptophyta; class Magnoliopsida; order Apiales; family Araliaceae; genus Hedera; species Hedera helix. The sequence continues at coordinate 37,945,986 of OX359278.1, forward strand.
ATTTTATCGATTAAAGTTGGTTCTACTCGCACGTGAGCAATCTTCGAGTGGGTCCCTGGTGTCTTTAGCTCTATCTCCATCTTTTGCAAGTCGTACAAAATACACTTTTGTGTTGTCAGCAGTGCACTTGTACTTGCATAAGATTTTCTGCTCAAAGCGTCAGCTACAACGTTCGCCTTTCCCGGGTGATACTGGATTGTGTGGTCATAATCCTTTAACAGCTCAAGCCAACGTCGTTGTCGCATGTTGAGTTCCTTCTGGGTGAAGAAATACTTGAGACTTTTATGATCCGTATAGATATCCACTTTTTCTCCGTACAAGTAGTGTCTCCAGATCTTCAACGCGAAAACGACTGCTGCCAACTCTAGATCATGAGTAGGATAATTTTTCTCATAATCTTTGTGTTGTCGAGAGGCGTAGGCTATAACCTTTCCATGTTGCATAAGGACACAGCCTAGACCTTTGCCAGAAGCATCGCTGTAGATAACAAATTCTCCTGATCCTGATGGTATGGTCAGAACAGGAGCTGAAACCAGTCTCTTCTTGAGTTCTTGGAAACTTTTCTCGCATTCCTCGCTCCATATGAATTTTGTGCTTTTCCGAGTAAGCTGCGTTAATGGAGTGGCGATTCGAGAAAATCCTTCTACGAATCTCCGATAATAACCAGCTAGACCCAGAAAACTTCGGACTTCGGTTACTGTTTTGGGTTGTTCCCAATTTAGTACCATTTCAATCTTCGCAGGATTGACTGATATTCCTTGACTAGAAATCACATGCCCAAGAAACGCGACCTCCTCAAGCCAGAACTCACATTTCTTCAACTTGGCATATAATTTGTTTTCACGGAGCTTTTGTAGTATCAATCTCAGGTGTTGTTCATGATCCTCGCGACTCTTGGAGTATATGAGGATGTCATCAATAAAGACAACCACAAAATGATCCAAATGTTCCTTGAATATCCGGTTCATCATGTCCATGAAAGCTGCAGGAGCATTAGTTAGTCCAAAAGGCATGACTAAGAACTCATAATGCCCATAACGAGTTCTGAAAGCAGTCTTTGGAATGTCCTCAGCTTTAACCTTTAACTGATGATATCCAGAACGGAGATCAATCTTTGAGAAATGTTGAGCGCCTTGCAATTGATCAAACATGTCATCAATCCGAGGTAACGGGTACCTGTTCTTGATGATGACATGGTTCAATTCTCGGTAGTCAATGCACAATCTCATACTCCCGTCTTTCTTCTTCACAAATAGAACAGGAGCACCCCAAGGTGATGCACTCGGACGAATGAAACCGGTATCCAACAATTCCTGTAGTTGGACTTTTAACTCTTGAAGTTCAATGGGAGCCATTCGGTAGGGAGCTTTGGAAATGGGCTTGGTACCGGCTTCAAGATCAATATAAAAATCAATTTCACGGTTTGGGGGTAAGCCAGGAAGTTCTTCAGGAAAAACGTCAGGAAACTCATTAACAATGGGAATATCATTTAAGTTTGACGTATTTTTGTTCAAATCAGTGACATGAGCTAAAAAGGCTTGACATCCGTTTTTCAATAAACGAATGGCTTTATGGTTAGAAATAACAGTTATAGATTTCAATGGTTTAGTTGCTTGAATTTGCATGACAGGTTGATTAGGAATATGAAAACTAATAATCTTATGAAAACAATCAATTTTAGCATGATGGGTAGTCAACCAATCAATTCCTAAAATCACATCAAATTCATGCATCTCCAAAGAAATAAGGTCAACAGGTAATGTGAGGTTGTTGATTTGAACTAGGCAAGATTTATAGATAGTAGATGTAATGGTCATTTCTCCTAATGGGGTTTCAACTGATAAGTCAAAGTCCAAATTTTCAGGAGTTAAGTTTAAACGCTGAGCACATGCAGGTGAGATAAAAGAATGGGTAGAGCCAGTATCTAACAAAGCGTAGACTTCACGAGAATTTATGAATAGATTACCGGTTATCACCTCGTTCGAGTTTCGCGCCATTTGGGATGTCACAACAAAAGCTCTCCCTTGAACTACAGATTTTCCCTTATCCGCGCTAGCTTTTGGTATCATCATTGCAGCTGGACTTGATTTTGTGGCAGGACAAAACCGCGCAAGATGACCCTCTTTCCCACAACTGTAGCACTTTTTGGACTGCAGTGTACAGTTTGGGCTGATGTGACCTTCCTGACCACACCTATAGCATCTCACTGATGGTCGATCTTCTCCCCTTGAAACTGGGGTCGGTGCTGGTGTTGGTACTGGTGCTGGTGCCCTTCCATAATTATTATGGAATCTCTTTCTTTTGAAATTGTTCCCACTAGATTCTCCTCTTCTGTTATTTGGTATGGAATTACCACCGAAGTGTTGGTTACCTCCTCGATGGTTCTCGTTCCTGTGGTTGTTGTCACTCATTTCTCTATGCTGATCATTAACTCTTGGCTGCAATGTTTCATCTGTTTGCTCCACCCTTTGAGCCCTATCTACAACATCTGAATACAAACTGAATTTATGAGAACTAAGTTGTTGACGAATTTTGAGTCTCAAACCTCTCAGGAACATTCGACTCATTCGTGCTTCGTCATCTACTAGATGAGTCGCAAAACGAGACAGTTCAGCAAACTTAGTTTCATATTGAGAAACTGTCATGTTTCCCTGCTCCAGCTTAATGAATTCCACTTCCTTCATATGGCGGATGCTTTCTGGGAAGTACTTCTCGATAAACAGTTCTTCGAATTCTGTCCAAGACATTTCGAGTGCTGAAGGTTGGATACGTTTTACCGCTTCCCACCAATGGTCCGCCTCACCTCGTAACATAAAAGTAGCAAATGACACCTTCTGATCATCAGCGCATTGTAAGACATCAAGTATTTTTGTCGTCTGCTTTAGCCATGCCTCCGCTTTGAGTGGGTCAGGCTTCCCGTGGAATTCAGGTGGTCCTAATTCTTTAAATTGCTTAACAGTGACCATCCTCAAATTGCCAGCGTTTCTACCGTTATTATTGACTGGATTTCCTCTTCCTTGATTCTGTATGAACTGCATGAAATTCCTAAAGAATCCATCGTTCATCATGTTATCAGGAACATTATTTCCTGAGTTGGCAGGAGGATTGTTTGGGGCCTCTTGATTCTCGGCTACATTTGCTTCAGGCATTCCATAGTTAACCTCTTGATTTCCAGATGCCATACTAAACTGTGGTCACAAAATAAATGTTAGTTCAAATAAACTGACTCATCACTTCATGTTCCTACATTCAAATCGACTCATTAGATAATAAAATCTATTTTAGGTAGGACACACTAGTGACTGATTCTATTCGTCTCTCCCCTCCTAGTTCTACCCCAGATCTCCATTAAAGACCATATCCCTAAGCTCTGATGCCAACTGTGACGCCCCCAAATCTGGGTCCACACAGCCCATACTTGAGTCGTCAAAAGACTACAACAAAATTATTACAACAAAGCACAACGTACAACAATACAGTGTATAATAATACACAACTAAGTCTTCACTATTATTGCCACACTATTTTACAAAACGTGAAAACTATGATAACTATTCCTCAGACCCTCACTCCATTCCCCGGCTAGAACCTGTTATGTTTTCATCTCCTGTTGAAAAACAATGGAACAAAAGAAAGGGTGAGCTCAAATAGCCCAGTAAAGAATATCATGACTAAGATAATGACGAATAAATTATCATTAGTCTTCAACAGTTGAGTTCTTGATAGAATACAATAGACTACAAGGTTTATATCAAAAACTGCAGTTAAATTCTTAAACAACGTTCAGATCAATAATAGCAGCGGAATGAGTAATCTATTAGAAGAATAATGCAGACTATAATGTCCACTCGGTTCTCTTTTTAGGAAAAACATCATCAACTTTTATCATCTGAAATATCATTAGTCAAGATAATACAAATTCACAGTTCCTGATCATAATCATGCAGATCAACAGTTCATCTTTGCACTACGGGCCAAAGACATTCAATATAACACCAACGGTCATGATTATACCAGATTCAGCCTTTGGTCATAATCATACCAAACAACAGTTCATCTTTGCACTACGGGCCAAAGAGAACATTCACCACGTGCCATAAAAGACACCGAACAGATGTATCGCCTTTAACCTATTATATCGCCTTTAACCTATCATCTGTTCAACAAATATATCACATCTGTGCCCCCCGCCACAGATATTCACAACAGCTTGATTTTTGGATGATTAGAATGATATAAATGATGAACAGAAGAAATAGGATAACAATAAGTATCGGAAGTTTACTTTGTACAGATTCAAATAATGTCCAAATTGTCAACATGATGTGGAGTGAAATTTAAAAATGATATTCAAGATCCACAGTTCAGAATAACGGTTACAATTCAATAGAAAGGTTCACGTAAATAGGAAGGTTCAGTTGAAATAATGAAGTTCAACTATTATGGAACATATAATATTTTCAGGAATTATAGAAGCAATAGTTCCATAATAAATTTCGATTTAGGAGTATGAAAGAAAATAATATCCCTTACCCTAGCAGGTTTGATTAACAAAAGGTGAAGGAAATTAATACAAAGGGTTATTCACCAACATGCGGCAATCCGCTCCGTAAGGTTATTCCCACAATTTAATAGAATTTGAGTACAAAGAGTTATTCACCAAACAGGCGGCAATCCGCTCCGTAAGGTTATTCCCACAATTTAATAGAATTTGAGTACAAAGAGTTATTCACCAAACAGGCGGCAATCCGCTCCGTAAGGTTATTCTCAGAGATTAATAATGAATGAATACGAAAGGTTATTCACCAACAGGCGGCAATCCGCTCCGTAAGGTTATTCCCACAATTTAATACATGGAAATAAAAGGCACGTCTTATGAGTAAGGAAGAAACAATATTATTATCGAGAATCAAATAATGATAATCCCTTACCATAGTATGTTTGAATAATGGAAGATGAAAAAGATGGTATCCCTTACCTCAACACGTGACTGGATATTGCTTTAAATGAGGTTGATTAACTTGAACAGTACACGTATACTTATAGATCTTCACAAATACTCAAGATGACTTAAGCACACTTAGAGAGAACTTTCACAAGAAGTATTTAGAGAGAGAAAGAAAGAACAAGTAAGGAAGTTTATGAAAAATCCTTAAGTTAAGGCTTCTATTTATAGCCAAAAATCTTATCGTTCATTTAATCTAAACCATTCATTTAAAGATCATCTTTTAATCTACACCATCCATTTCAAATATTATATTATCTTTAATCTACACCATTCATTTCATATCACCTAATAATCACCTAACTTTATATTATAAACAAATCAATTTAATTATTCAACAATAATTCACACTTTAATCTACACCATTCATTTCATATCACCTAATAATCACCTAACTTTATATTATAAACAAATCAATTCAATTATTCAACAATAATTCACACTTTAATCTACACCATTCATTTCGTATCACCTAATAATCACCTAACTTTATATTATAAACAAATAACTTTATCAATTCAATTATTATGACTAATTGTTATAAATACAGTATAGTTAGCTCTTAGATATCAAGTCAATAAATTAATGAAATACAACTGTTTAAATAACATCATAATAGAGATAACAATAATGTAAAATAAAGCATACGTTACTGTGTAATGACAATTATTGATTCAATAATGTGAATTACTGTGCATATGTTACTGTGACAATTATTAGGTTCAATAATTTTAAAAACAGTGCAACAACAATTATTGACTCAATGATATAAAATACAGTGTAATGACAATTATTAAATCAATAATGCAAAATACTGTGTAACAACAATTATTGAATTGATAATATAAAATATTATGCAGTGACAATTATCGATGAAATGATGCGTAACAGTTACGGTGTCAATTATCAGACCAATAATATGAGACACTGTGCAATACCGTGTGTTACTGTAGAGTACCGTGTGCTACAGAAAATACCATAAACTACCGTATGCTACTATTCTTTTATCACCGGTATTTTAACAGTTCCGTTGACTATTTTTATTTAAAAAGGTTACTTCTGTCGTTTTCTATATCCGACAAATATTCCGTTGTGGGGTCCACCAATAATTTATTATTTCGGCGCCGTCGTACGGCACGAATATTCCCCGACCAAACGAATATTCCCCGACAAAGCGAATATTGTCCGACAAAATAAAATTTGCACATAACATCCTTAACTTTCAATTTTGTTAATTTAACCACTTACTGTTTCAAAAAATATATATATGAAGAAAAATTAAATTTTGTATTTCATAAAATTCGGGGTCTTACAGTGGTGAGGAAAAATAAAGAAAAATCAAAGGAAACTCTTGTCAATTGAGGACTTTAAGGAAGAAGAAGGTGGAAAGCTTACATAAGTTCGTAGCAAGGAAAAGTAAAGCCTTAAAAAGGTATAACAATCCTCAACCCTAATTCCTTAGTTAAAGTAGTGTATTTTAGCTTTCTAATGTAGTATGCATGTTTTGGCTGTGGGAAGATATTTGTGAGATGAGATCATGAAGGATCCAAATGTATAAGATTGAGTTTATGAAGGAGATTAAGTGTCTAGTATGTGTTTATATGTGTTCTAATGTAAGAAAAATATATATATATATATATATATATATGACCATGTACTACGTGTAAATCAAGTGGTATCATGAGTTTTGAAACTATGTAAAACAAGATATGTACATTGTTTGTAAGATCTATAAATCACATGTTGTAGATCTAAAAGATACGAAGATAATCCAAGTGAAATGGAAGAAAAATGAGCTAAATGAATTTGTTATGAATTTTCTAAGAAAATGTGTCCTATGGTAATCCCTAAAATCTTTGAACCCGTATATTGCTTAACAAATGATTTTTGAAATGATCGAAATCCTTGAATGTTGTTAAAATGTGAATTTGCTAAGTTTTGGATTAAGAATGAACTTATTTGAATGTATATTGAACAAGTTATGAACATTTAAAACAAAAATAATCAAAACTGCAAAAGCTAAAAAAATCAAAAAACACAAGGGTTGAAACTTTAGTCACTTGGTGCGGGGTGCGTCAGGCCCAGTGTTATTCTGACGCGAGGCGCGCAACACTAGCAGATCTGAAAATCCGACTCGGGTCGAGTCAGAGTCACTCGGGTCGGGTCCAGGTCAAACCAGGTCAAAGTTTTTAAATAAAATAAATAATAATAAAATAATAATAATAATAAATATTATTTGAAGATAAATAAATAAGAAATAATTAAACAAATAAAATAATAATAAAGATTATTTTATTTGTGGAAAATGATGAATAAAATAAATAATGATTAAAAAATAAGTAAACAAATAAAATAATAATAAAGAATTATTTTATTTGTAGAAATTAGTGAATAAATAATAAATAATGTGAGATGAATAAAAAATAAAATAATAATAAAGTTTTTTTTTTTTTTGAAATTAATATTAATTAATGAAGAATGGTTAAACAAATAAAATAATAAAAAGATTATTTTATTTGTAGTGAATACTAATATTGAGAAATAAATAGAATTGTATTGAAAAATGATTAAGCAAATAAAATAATAATAATTATTATTTTATTTTATTTGTGAAATCATTGTATGGAAAGTACTATTAAGAGATAAACAATATATTAAATAAAAGTAATTAAACAAATAAAATAATAATGAAGATTATTTTATTTGTGAGTCTTAGTTATGAAGATGCATGAATTAAATGTACGTGTATAGTTCGGAATAGAACTTTAAATGTGGTTTGACAGAGATTAATCGTTAGAATGATTTATGATATAGGTTATTCGAAGGGAGGAAACCTAGAATCAACTAGAGAGGACAAACAAGGCAAGTAGTATAAATTGTACACTTTATTATTTCGTGCAAGTAATTAGAATATTATAATTGTTGAAAGATGATTCATATTGAACTCAAGGATCATGTTTATATTCATGTAAGGTTAATCTTATATCTGAATGTTGAACTTAAAAACCTAATTATTCATACTTAAATACCTCTAAAGGATTTCTTGAACCCTAACTTATGAACATTGAAGGTGAAATTATTCGAGAAGAGTGTCTATGCCAATTGATTCGAGTAGGGTAGAGCATAGTGCAGTTTGAAGTCAAAACCGCCCATGAAACCGCTTAAGTACGGTTTGATAAATCCAAAACCGCGTATGAAACCGTAAGGTTCGGTTTGGTGCGGTTTTAAAAAGTGCGGTGCGATTTTATTTGGGTGCGGTTTCGGTTTTAAAACCAATTGTATATATACATATTGAAAAATATATTTTCTATTACAAAAATTGGTGGCAATAAATTACTCTCTAAGAAAGTTCTTGGAAACATACTCATATTTTTACATAAACACAAGTCCAAATATCCAATACACTTACATTAGTTGCAATAAAAAGACAATTAACTAATTAAGATAAAACAGTAGTTGAAACAAAATCTACAATATCCTTTCATCATCATTTGTTACAAAAAGTCTCCATAGTCACATTGCAGCATGGCAAACAGCATCCTTTCATCATCATTAACCAGCAGTTGCAAATTCAAAAGATAGCAACAAAAGTTTTAATAATAAAAACATTAACATCAGTTGGTTATTCAGTAACAGCATATCCACAACATTAACAGCAGTTGCAAATCCAAAAGACAGCAGCAGCAGCAGTCCAGCATCAAGTAAATCACAACATTAACAGCAGCAACAGTAGTAATGACTGTTCAAAACACATCTTTTCTTCAGCATTTATATCTTATATTCAACATAATACAGCCTAAATTATTAACAAAGAAAATTTACAAATATTAGAGTTATTTGTTGGTGTGATGTCGCAAGCACCCAAAAATAAAATCTTACTTTTGAAAAATAAATATGTAGTAGTGTAAGCAAGAGTCGATCCCACAGAGAATGATTATTTAATTTTATGTTTTTGCAAATAAAAAACTGGGGGGATTTTTGAATCAAAGAAATAGTTTAAATCAAATTAACTAAAGTAATTTAATGAAATAAATGATGAGAAAAAGCCTTGGTTTAAGTTAATATCCACCATCAAGAATTTACAACTGATCAGTGATGCAAAAATAAATCAATTAATATTTTAAAGATTCACCTTAGAAAGAACTACTCGCAGGTGGAATAATTTTTCTCCTCTCTCCTTAATTTTAGATAAGTAGAGCCACTTGGTCTAAATATCCTTACTAATAAACAACCTTCGGCACTTGCTAAAGATTTAATTTAATAGCAGCATAAAGAATTAGAGAGATCGTTGAACTAAACAACACAAGCCACTTGTTTGCATTTAATTTAGATGAATATTCTTCCTAAGATAAAATAATCTTTTGATCTGCAAAATAATTATTAAACTTAGTTGCTTCAAAAATAGCAATAGATTAATATGAATAATAAACTAGTAGCGCTCCTAGCAATTAAACAAATCAATCATAAAATTGAGCATAGAAGAATATTCAATAATCAAAATATAAATTGAACAATTAAAATAAATTAGATCTCACAGTGGATAAATCTTGATGGCTTCAATCACTTAAACCAAGAAAAATAATTTAGCTACTCATAATTGTAGAGAACACTAAAGAATGGAAGAGAGAATTTTTATTCTAAGAAAAGTTGTGTCTTACAATGTATCTCAAGCCCTCTATTTATAGGCTTCATAAACCTCCTAACTTGTCCAAACCCTAATAGGATTTACAATTAAAAATAAAAGAAAAGAAAAATAATTATTTTCCTAACCCTAGTTGGAATTAAAATCCAATTTGGAATCAAAAAGTAGCAAAAATCCCGAAATCTGCTAATAACGCGCAAGCCAAACGCGGCGTTGACTTAGTCAACCCGCGTTTTATTTTTTTTTCTTTTTCTGAACATCCGCGCATTGCGCGCACTGTTCACTGCCGCGTCCATTGAAACGACGTCGTTTCGTGCCTGTTTCAGCAATAACCGCGCTATGCGCGAGCGACATCAGTTTCGGACTTAAACGACGTCGTTTGATCTCCGGTCTTTTACCTCTACGCGCCATGCGCGGCTGTCCCAATTTTCGGAAATTGCAATTTTGCCCCAGAGTTGTTGTTAATTTCAGATTTGCCATCAGACTTTTGCGAATTTTTCAGATTTGCCCCCAAGCTTTATTTTTCCTACAAAATAAAATATAAAAATAATATAAAAATACTAAAAATCCTAAAAACACATAATAATAAATAAAACACCTAAAACTAAAAATAAATAAAAACACATAAATAAAAAGAAATATAAAAATACTATAAAATTACCTAAATTAACATAAATTAACTAAAATCCTATAAAACCTATTAAAACCAAAATAAGCTAAATAATTAAACATTTAAGCATGCAATAAATATAAAAACTAAGTATTAGGGCATAGAAATATCGTATAATTTAACCCTATCAAATACCCCCACACTTAGCTTTTTGCTCGTCCTCGGGCAAAACAAAAATAAAAACTATAAAAATAAAACTAAACTACTTACTTGAGCAACAGAGCAATATAAATTTCAACATCAGCCTCAAAGATTTTTAAAATGATAACTCAAAGAAAATTTAAAAATCATGTAAAATCTAGAACTTTAACATATTTATTAATTCTACTTTACTCAAGACCTTTTGTGTGTGTGTGAATCCAAATGTATCGAACTAGCAAAAAACTTAGATCCATTCACATAATTAAATGTCTCATAAATGATATCAAAAATGGTTAGTGTAACAACAATACTCTATAGTCTTACTTTCCTCATCATTTTTCATTAATATAGACACATATAACTAGAAGATCAAAAGGTTTTTAACAATTATACACACTAGGATTATTAATATGCATTTTTTCAAATATTTTTTCTCATTCATTTTTTTTTTTTCTCTTTTTATGGGTGCATTTTATGCTCCATCCCATTTTTTTCTTTCTCTTTTTTTTCCACGATGAGTGCATTTTATGCTCCATCTCACCAACGAGTGCGTTTTATGCTTCATCTCGCTTTTTCATGTGTTTATGAGTGAGTGCGTTTTACGCTCCATCTCAACCCACCACAAGATTTTTCATCAATAATAATCCTAGAAAAATTACCTAAATCATCTCTTCCAAATTATATTTTGTCTTATATTTCACTTCAAGTAATGATCAAATAAGATATAGAGTTCAAAAATATCTTTCATAAGCATTTAACCATTTAAACTTTCTCTTCATTAAAACTAGCTCAAACAAATGGATATAAGTGCATAAAAAATTTAAAGATCTCAAACAAAGTAATAATCAATAATAAGTCAAAAATTCAAACTAAGCAAAAATTTATCATTTTTCCAAGAGTTATTAAATAAAAATCAAAATTTTATCATTGGCTAAAAATTAAAATTCCAATTAACTCATTGCTCAAGCGACACATCCTAAAAATAATAAGAAAAAAATAAAAAAAACTACCCCATTTTCGTAGGAAACACGGTTACACTTAGCATGTGCAACAAGCCTTTAAACCCCAAGGTTACCCCAAGTGGACGAGTTTTGTCTCGTGAGGGTTTGCAGTGAATTTACCCACAAAATTCAAATTTTCAAATTTTTTTAAAATTCCTAATTTTTTTTTTTTTATTTTTTTTTTTTAAATGAAACAAAATTTTAAAATTCCCTAAAAATAAAATAAATATCATAAATCCCTTCCCCCACACTTAAAATTTACATTGTCCCCAATGTAAAGTAAAATGCAAAGAAAAAGACACAAATAACTATAAAAAGAAAAAGGGAAAAGAAATGCAAATCTGTTTTCTTGGGTTGCCTCCCAAGCAGCGCCTTTGTTTATTGTCCTTGACTTGACAGCATGCTTAAACACTACGTTACTCCTTCCTCTTGAATTTTGACCATTTCATCCATCTTTACTCCATTTATCATAGTCTTGTTAAAACTCCCTTGCAGTGGATATGAATGTTCTACTCCCTCTTCAATGAACATATATTCGAGATGATTAGGGAGAGGCTTCAAATCTGGAATGTAATCCTGCAAAACAAAAGGTAAAGATTTCTTGTTAGAAACGGGTAAGTCAAAATATGGATCATTACCTGTGTTCGAAGAGTCATTCACAGCCGCCACAGTTTTCTTTAAATCAGCAGTCAAGACTAACTCCTCTTTCTCTTTCCCAATATTCGGACTAAATGTCGTTTTCAATTCACTCTTTCCATCAGTTTTAGAAACTTTTGCTGCTAAAGAATCACTCACATCAACGGAATAAACAGGATTATGACATTTCATGGCATTAAAAATATTAAACTTAACAATTTCGCCATCAAACTCTATTGTCAGTGTACCACTATGAACATCGATCTTAGTTTTGGAAGTCTTTAAGAAAGGTCTTCCTAACAAAATAGGAGCATTTTGATCACCGTTTTCCATATCAAGCACATAAAAATCAGCAGGAAAAATCAAACTATCTACTTGCACAAGAACATCCTCTACTATACCCTTAGGATAAGTGTTAGACCTATCAGCCAACTGAATCACAGTACCAGTTCTATTTAAAGGTTCAAGTTGCAAAGAAGCATATATAGAATATGGCATGACATTAATAGATGCTCCTAAGTCTAACATAGCCTTTTCAAATCTCGTGTCTCCTATCTTACAAGGGATAGTAAACATTCCTGGATCTTGGCATTTTGTAGGGAGTTTTCTTTGAATTACGGCAGACACATTCTTTCCTACTTGCACCTTTTCATATTTTTTAAGTGCTTGCTTTCTCTTGTGTGTACACAATTCTTTCAAAAATCTGGCAAAGCGAGGTACTTGTTTAATTGCATCTAACAATGGAATTTTTACCTCGCAATTATGAAAAATCTCAAATAAATCTGAATTTTTCTCGTATGTCCTTTTTTCTGTTAAAGCAAGAGGGAAATGGGGTACCGGTTTATACTCAGAGAGAGGTGGAAATTTATGCTTAGGAGTACCATTGTTGACTAGAACATTGTCGTCCTCTTGACTGTTGTCTACCTCCTTGTTGTCTACTTCAACTTTGCTTGTCTCGTTTGGTGCAGACTCTGTCTTTGCTGGAGTTTCGATCTCTTTACCGCTTCTCAACGTGATTGCACTAACATTTGCTTTTGGATTTGCCATTGTTTGCGAGGGTACTTTTTCAGAATTTTGCGCCTCCAATCTATTAATGGCACTTGTCATTTGTCCCATCTGTGTTTCCAAATTCTGCAAATTTGCCTTCGTTTCCTGTTGAAATTGCAAAGTGTTAGTGCTAATTTGTTTAACCAAATCCTCTAAAGACACATTAGAATCAGATGATTGGCCCTGTTGTTTGTTAGGATATGGCTGCTTGTATTGTTGGTAGCTTGAGAAGTTTTGAGGTGCAGACGGATTCCCTTGTGGATTTCCATAGCCGAAATTCGGATGATCTCTCCAACCTGAGTTGTACGTGTTTGCGTAAGGATCATATCTCCTTTGTGGTTGACCAGGGAAACCACCTACTGCATGCACTTGTTCGTGGGACTCCTCTTGAAGAGTGGGGCACATATCCGTCGGATGTCCTACGACCGCGCAAATTCCGCAAGCTTTCACTTGTTGCGTATTACCTACAGCCATTTGACGAACAACAGAGGTTAGGCTACCAATTCGTTGCTCAAGTGAAGAAATATTTACCTCATTAACATTCTTGGATGAAAAATCAAGCCTAGTGCCAAATTGTTGGGAGTTAGCAGCCATGTTTGCGATTAAGTTCCTTGCAGCTTCGGGCGTTTTGTCCACCAAAGCTCCTCCACTGGCAGCATCGATCATACTCCTATCAGTAGACATGAGTCCTTCATAGAAGTATTGGATGAGGAGTTGCTCGCTGATTTGATGGTGGGGGCAACTTGCACATAGTTTCTTGAAACGTTCCCAATATTCGTACAGGGATTCTCCATGGTTCTGCCTCACACCACAAATGTCTTTCCTAATATTGTCTGCCCTTGAAGCTGGAAAATATTTCTCCAAGAATAGTCTTTTCATCTCTTCCCATGTGGTGATACTGCCGGAGGGTAGGTAGTAGAGCCAATCCTTAGCCAAATCTTTCAAAGAAAATGGAAAAGCTCTTAGATTGATTTGCTCTTCAGTCACTCCAGAAGGTTTCAAACTTGTGCACACCATATGGAATTCCTTTAAATGTTTGTGAGGATCTTCACCTGCAAGGCCATGAAAATTTGGCAATAGATGGATTAAACCTGATTTTAATTCAAAGGAAGTGTTAGCATCTACATTTGGAAAAATTATGCTTAAAGGTTGTTGATTCAAATCAGGGGCCGCAAGCTCTTTCAAAGTTCGATTCCTAGCCATGATTTCCATCTTCAACCTGCACAACTCAAATAAAATATGTAAACTAGAAAAATAATTAAAAAAACTAAGAATAGTTACTAAATTAAATTAATATTTACAAAAGCACAAAATTAAATTAAAATCAAGTTCCCCGGCAACGGCGCCAAAATTTGGTGTGATGTCGCAAGCACCCAAAAATAAAATCTTACTTTTGAAAAATAAATATGTAGTAGTGTAAGCAAGAGTCGATCCCACAGAGAATGATTATTTAATTTTATGTTTTTGCAAATAAAAAACTGGGGGGATTTTTGAATCAAAGAAATAGTTTAAATCAAATTAACTAAAGTAATTTAATGAAATAAATGATGAGAAAAAGCCTTGGTTTAAGTTAATATCCACCATCAAGAATTTACAACTGATCAGTGATGCAAAAATAAATCAATTAATATTTTAAAGATTCACCGTAGAAAGAACTACTCGCAGGTGGAATAATTTTTCTCCTCTCTCCTTAATTTTAGATAAGTAGAGCCACTTGGTCTAAATATCCTTACTAATAAACAACCTTCGGCACTTGCTAAAGATTTAATTTAATAGCAGCATAAAGAATTAGAGAGATCGTTGAACTAAACAACACAAGCCACTTGTTTGCATTTAATTTAGATGAATATTCTTCCTAAGATAAAATAATCTTTTGATCTGCAAAATAATTATTAAACTTAGTTGCTTCAAAAATAGCAATAGATTAATATGAATAATAAACTAGTAGGCTCCTAGCAATTAAACAAATCAATCATAAAATTGAGCATAGAAGAATATTCAATAATCAAAATATAAATTGAACAATTAAAATAAATTAGATCTCACAGTGGATAAATCTTGATGACTTCAATCACTTAAACCAAGAAAAATAATTTAGCTACTCATAATTGTAGAGAACACTAAAGAATGGAAGAGAGAATTTTTATTCTAAGAAAAGTTGTGTCTTACAATGTATCTCAAGCCCTCTATTTATAGGCTTCATAAACCTCCTAACTTGTCCAAACCCTAATAGGATTTACAATTAAAAATAAAAGAAAAGAAAAATAATTATTTTCCTAACCCTAGTTGGAATTAAAATCCAATTTGGAATCAAAAAGTAGCAAAAATCCCGAAATCTGCTAATAACGCGCAAGCCAAACGCGGCGTTGACTTAGTCAACGCGCGTTTTATTTTTTTTTCTTTTTCTGAACATCCGCGCATTGCGCGCACTGTTCACTGCCGCGTCCATTGAAACGACGCCGTTTCGTGCCTGTTTCAGCAATAACCGCGCTATGCGCGAGCGACATCAGTTTCGGACTTAAACGACGTCGTTTGATCTCCGGTCTTTTACCTCTACGCGCCATGCGCGGCTGTCCCAATTTCCGGAAATTGCAATTTTGCCCCAGAGTTGCTGTTAATTTCAGATTTGCCATCAGACTTTTGCGAATTTTTCAGATTTGCCCCCAAGCTTTATTTTTCCTACAAAATAAAATATAAAAATAATATAAAAATACTAAAAATCCTAAAAACACATAATAATAAATAAAACACCTAAAACTAAAAATAAATAAAAACACATAAATAAAAAGAAATATAAAAATACTATAAAATTACCTAAATTAACATAAATTAACTAAAATCCTATAAAACCTATTAAAACCAAAATAAGCTAAATAATTAAACATTTAAGCATGCAATAAATATAAAAACTAAGTATTAGGGCATAGAAATATCGTATAATTTAACCCTATCATTTGTCATGAATAAACAAAAGCACCCAATACTCCTATTAAATTATGCATCTGTTTTAGATCATGGTTTTACATATGCAGTATAAGAGTGATTCATGTGTTGACTATGGTGCCCAACAACCTGGCAAAGATTTAAAAATATTTATGACTCCCTAATTCAACAATAAAACATCCCAGATTTATGCCAATGCCATTTGCTCAGAAGATTAGAATCATCAAGCAAAACATTCAAAAGACTGTTTTACAACTTCCAGAAGTGTTGCTACAACAGATGAAGAATAAATTACAACCTCTAAATGTGCTACCACATAACAGAATATTACTTTGGTCAGGTGTTCAACCAAAACCTTTATATTTCATTCATTAGCTTAACCAATAAAACTACAACAAATATCTTTATTTTTTAAATTACTTTTCTTGTAGAAAAAATTATTTTTTAAATTACTTTTCTTGTAGAAAAAGCAACACATTTAATGAGCATGTTTGAATAAATCTACTATATTTAACTTTTGATTTTACAACTAATAAAAGTAAACCCAACTTTTAACAAATACCACAAATGCACAAACTATAAATACATGGACCAAAGTAGAAAGATAAATAGGCCCCCAAAGAGGACATAATTGGATGAAGTTCATGTAGCAATGGCTAGTTCGGATCAGAGTTTGTTGACTCAACATAATAAACTATGAGCCTTTGTATTTGCCTTCCTAATCATAAGCTACCTTCACTAGCATTTATGCTAAAGGACTGGCATAAGAATATATTTTAAGTTTATGGTAGCATCATGGTCCATGGTTGACTAAAATGCACAAAGCAGTAGATATAATCCATGCTGCTAATGGATATACCAACAACTTGCCGTAAATGGAAACGACAGATTACAGACAGTAAACATCAACATGGATAGACTGTATTGGCAACATCAAAAGACTTCAGAGTCTTTCAGACATAATTATTCCAAAGTCTAGCAAATTGTTAAAACATGAAGGTTGCCAGAAAGAAAGATTACAAAAAAAATTCTAAACTTCAGCAGGAATGGCTAGATTCTGTTAGTTCATAAAATCAGGACATATAATTAGATGTTTCTAAGCAGACTCTTGAGTAGTTTATTGGAACATATGAAGACCAAGATGAACTAATAAATAAACCACTATCTTGATTCTTGCAAACATAGATAATTAGATATACCTGAAACAGTAATAAGCCCTTTCCCAAAGAAACAGCCTGCAATGTATATATTTTTCTCATAACTAAGTCAGCTATACAACACTTAAATGAACCAATCTATACATGAAAACAGAAAATCTCCATCTTCAGTAAAAGAAGCTTACTTATTTAAATTCTATTAGTTACTCATCGACCACACATTGCTCAAGCAAATGTCCGAGCAAATTGAATTCATCTATGAAGCATACATAAAAAATTATACGTGAGAACTAAGAACATTTGAAAAAGTACAATAAAATCAAATAATAATTTTAAAAGTACAATACAAATCTACCTTTTTCAATATTCTCGAATTGTTGAAGTTCTTCCGATTGTTCTTGAAAGTCGACAAAAGTTTGTGAATTGCGTAGCCAATCTTGAGTACAAATCAATGCTTTGGCCGTCCTATGAGAGAGTTGACTCCTATGTGCATCAATAGTCCTTCCACCGGTGCTAAAGGGGGAATTAGAAGCAACTGTACAAATAGGCATACCCAATACATGCCTAGCAATTTTTGAAAGAATTGAAAACTTCACCGAATTTATTTTTCACCAACCCAAAACATCAAAGTTTTCATCTTTCTTCTCTCTACCATCCCCTAAATATATATCAATCTCTGTTTTTCCACTTTCCCCTGTAACTTTTTCTTGCATATACTTTTCAAAGTCATCATTTAAATCCCCTTCAATGTTTACACTAGAAGAAGAAGAAGAAATGTGACCTCCATTATTATCTTTATAATGGTCAAACATTTCGTGTATTGTCTTCATCACCTTTTCACCCATTAATGTAGCTTTTGGAGATCGATTCTTATAAAGTCTAGCAAAGCAAAATTCCAAATAGTGCATCTTATATCTTGGATCCAAAGCAACTGAGATATATAACAAGAAATTAGAATTATCCAAATTGTCCCAATATTTGTCATATTTTTCTTTCATCCTTTTGGCCATGTCTCTCATCAAAATATCCCCACTTGAACACAATTTCATTATTGCTTCTTGCATTTTTACAAGTTCAATGAAAAAAAGATTTGAAGTGCAATATTTAGAACCGGATATTTTCATTGTAACATCATAAAAGATTTTTAAAAATTGGATGAAACACTTGACATTTTCGAAATCTTTCCACTCCGGATGCCCTTCAACCATTTTCTTCTTACTGTTTCTTCTCCTAGTATTATCCTCTGAAGCCTCCTCCTCATGCTTAAAGAATCCCTCATAATTAAGATCTTCAATAATCATCATATCAAAAGCCCCTTCATACTTTACGGCAATCTTCAACATCATATATGTCGAGTTCCACCTAGTCTCAACATCAAGGCACACTATTTTGTCACACTTTATTTTCTCTCTTTCTACACAAGTCTTAAATTTTGCAAGCCTTGCCGAAGAGGATCTAACATTCCTCACCGCATTTTGTATCCTACTAATAGACTCATGTTGATCTTTTAGGCCATCTTTCATAACTAAGTTCAAAATATGAGCACAACATCTCAAATGTATATATTTATTCTCCAATACTGCTTCTGGGCCCCTAAGAAATTTTTTCAAGTATAAGATAGCGGTGTCATTCGAAGATGCATTATCTACTGTGATAGTAAATACACGATCTATCCCCCACTTTGTCAGCAAAGCATGTACCAATTTCCCAATTACAATCCCTTTATGACTTCCAATTTGACAAAAGTTTAAAATTCTTTTACAAAGCTTCCAATCACCGTTAACCCAATGAGCCGTTAGACACATATAATTAATGTTTTGAATGGATGTCCAAGTATCCATTGTGAGGGAGACTCGTTGTGAGGTAACAATTTGCTTCAATTTAACTACTTCCTTCCTGTAAATTTTTAGACAATCTCTAGCAACTGTCCATCGAGATGGCATCTTAAACCTTGGTTCTGCATCACTCGCGAATTCTCTAAACCCCTCATGTTCCACAATCCTAAAAGGTTGGTTATCTTTGATACACATTAGTGCAATTTTTTTCCTTAACCTCTCTTGATTAAATGTATGACTTTTAAGGTTATGAGTTGCGCTCACACTTTTCTCTCTCTCTTCCTTTGTCAAAACAACAAATTCTAAAGCCTTTTGTTTTTTGTCTTTATTGATTCGAAGGGGGGATATAGTACAAACATTACGCAAGTGATTAACCATTGAACCCGTGCCATTCTTTCTAATGTTACATCCCATTACAAGCTTGCAATATTTACATTTTGCCTTCTCATTACCTAGTTCACAACCCTCTAATGCCTTAAAATGTTCCCAAACAATCGAACGTTTTTTAGACTTAGGTTCTCCCTTATTCTCCTTTTTATCATCATATAGGTTTATAGCATTGGTAGCATTAGATGGTTCTTGTTGATGCTGAAAATATAAAATTATATAAAATGATTAAATCTCATTCAAAATGTTTAAGTAATACATAGCAGTCTAGCAGAGCGAGAATAGTGTTGATTTTGTACCTCATTAGCAATAGCAGCTGATTGAGAATGTTCATTAGAAGGAGGTTGATGAGTAGATGTCATTTGGGCCTATTACTGAAATAAAAATAACAATGTTAACAATAACAGTCACTTAATCATATCATTATATGCTCATTTTAATGCCACAAACTGATCATGACTACATCCAAACACGACAACAAAACACAACTCGCATGAAAGAAAATTTTAAAATCTTTTGGACATGACTAACTTTAACCCCACATTGGTATTGAACAATATGATAAGTGCCTTGCTGAGGCAGCTTTGAGTTCAAGACTCCAAAGAAGCACTTTTTATGCTTTCCCTGTACTTTTTATGCTGATCTTAGCAAAAAGAAAAGAAGATTGAGCTATTAGTTTTTTCATTTTTAATTTTTTGGGGCCTTTCTTGTATAGATGATGTTTACTTGCTTTATTGGACTGTTTACCAATATTTTAGCTGGGTTGTATACAAATTGAAATATGATCAAGTAAAAATGAATTTCATTTTCAGATATTTGTAGTTTTCCTGACATACCCAGTTTGTTTATTATATTTTATATGCCTATGCTCTTATAAAATGTTTATCTGGATGTGCTAATTTAAAGGTAAAAGTATGGAGTATTTATATATTTTATCTAGTCACTAGAAAAGCTTGTCCCTGTTCTTCAGTCAAGCTTATCTTGATTATTTACTCTTTTTGATCCTCATGATTTAACAAACAAGGTTCCTGGCTTTTTGATCATACATTTCTTAACTATTTCCTTCCATGACAGTATTGATCATGCCCACCCCTCAACACTGCTTTCAACCTTTGTAATAAGCATTTGACAACATATACTTTATTACTTAAAGCAAATCCATTGTTTATTTACAATTTTAAACTCATGCACCGAAAAGTTTTCATATAAAGTTATGCAGTTATGTTACCATTACTACTGACGAAAAAATCAGAACTCATCCATTATCTTTGAAAACATTACAAATAAACCATATCATTGTCCAATTGTCAACAAAATATCTATTCTCTACTTGCATATCCACCGATTGCTAAAAAAATAAGAAAATCCACTCGAGGAAGAAGAAAATCCCTAAAAAATAAGAAAATTGACAAATGGGTAAATTTCAAATTAGAGAAGAAGAAGACGAAAAAGGTACCTGAGGGCTGAGGAAGATAAGATACATCAGAGAGAAAGGAGGAAAAGGTGAAGACTAAAGAGAGGAGGAAGTGGCGCAGTAGTGAAGAGACGAGGAAGCCAAGAACTGCCGAATTGGGAAAGTGAGAATGATTTTAGGGCTTGCCGGCTTGTTAGCATAATGTTATATAAAAACTCAAAACGACGTAGTTTTATTTCTCAGCCAGCCATCAAGTGCGGTTCGGTTTTATAGGTGCAGTTTGGGCCAAAAACCGCACCCAACCCGCAATTTTGGTTTTTTAACCACTTTAAAACCGTCGTACACGCCGCAACCGTTGGCTCAATTTTAATTGGTGCGGTTTGTGCGGTTTTTGGCTCAGTTTCGGGGGCAAATCGGTTTTCTGCTCCACCCTAGATTCGGCTAGACAAATAATGAATAAAATCAATCATATTTTAGACAGTTATCCAAACCAATTGCCTTAGTGCGGATTCTTATGATATGCTGAGATGAATAACCCTGATAAAGGGAAAATATTTTGTCGGGGAATCGACTTGCGCGCTATAAATGAATGTTATGCATAATGTGGGTATGATGGGGTTGATCACCTCATGTACCTGTTTTTAAAGGTTTACAGTAAAACACTGTTAATCATTCTAAGATCTCATAGTCCATCGTGACCTCTCAGTAATGGAATTATTTAGACTTTGAAAAACCATTGAAACTTATTATCCTCAATTCGTTTAATTCAATTCATAAACTGTTAAAGCTTTTAAAAGTATTAAACCTTGATCATGATTACATGTTATTGTTAGATTTATACTTGCTGAGCAAATTCGTTGCTCATTCTTGCTTTCATTAAGTATTACAGTTAAGATCAAACAGGGTGAAATTTTTGAGAAAACTAAAGGGAAAGGTAAAGTTAGTGATTAGCCTTTAATCTTAGTTATTGCGCTAGTTATTATAATGAACAATAATTGTATTTTGTGTTGGATTATAGTGTACTTAGTAAAGGTTAATGGACCTTGTGAAGGTTGTGCTATGTACCATTAATGTAAATATTTATGTTATTATGCCTTGAGTTGAAGCTTAGTTAGAATGTATGTTTTGGATCGTGGGGCACCAAGTTCGAGGTAGCAGTACTTCAATTTGGGGGCGTCGCAGTTTTTGTTTTTCTTTTAGGATCAGTAGAATTATTTTACTAGCTAGGTTGGTTTGAGTTTTGGGGTTTAATTGAACAATAATGTTTGATTCGACTGTCATTATTGTTCTCGACTTGGAATTTCTGTCATGTAAATTTATCATTATATAATAGTAATTTGGGTTCAATCAAACAGTTTTGAAGCCCTGAACTTCATTTAATATGAAAGACCTGATATGTTTTTTTATTTATTTATAGAAGTGAACTTTTGTTTATATAATGGTACGATAAGTTTTCATCAACTTTTTATAATAGGTTGAGTTTTATCTTAATTTGGTAATTTAGTTCCGTTACTTCTATGGGGATGATCTATTCGTTAGTGTAATTTTTATTTTTAGAAGAACTGTTAGTACTCATTAGCTAAGACATTAGTTGGGTTAGTGAAACTAAAACTGTGAATGGTGGATTATAAGCTTAGTATGGTTCATCTCTCTCCATAAAAGATATATACATACATATATCTATATCTATATATAGTTCTGGGCTCCTCTTCTTCCCAATATGTTATGTTCCTCAGCTTGAATTCAAACCCCAAGAAAACTCAATTCATTGCCAAATCAATTATTTTCCATTCTAAGAAAAGCCAACCCTTTTGAGTTCCCTTCACATTCTTTTGATTTCTCAGCCAATTTCAGCTGGGTTTTTCAGTTCTTACATAAAGCAACAACCCATTATTATAAAAACTTCAATAAAACCTCTGTTTTCATGTTTGAGATGAGATCAGTCAATGGCAACTCAATCAAGTAACCCCCAATCTATCCATGATTACACTGTCAATGTTTCTTACTTTTAAACCCTTTTTTTCTCTTTTACCATATTGTATGATTTTGATCATTTAGGTGTTACAGAAACACACATGTATATTGTTTACTGCTTATATAGTTGTATGGAAATGTCAATTGTTTTTTATTATTATTTTGTTATTAGATTCTTTATAATTGATTGATATGAAACATAATTGAGTGTGTGCAAGTGATTAGCTGTGTGTGAGTTGAAATTTTACATTATAGGAAAGTTTTCTTTTTCTTTTGGAGGTTTTAATTGTCAATTATGTAATTTTTAATTCAATCGTGAATGCCATGCTCTATACTTCTAAATGCAGGTTATGGCCAGCTCAATCTGGAAGAATTATCATTATGAGGGTCTCAAAATGTGGACTACTTCGAGAAATTAGACCATATTAGTAAATACATTTACGCGTAAAACTAATTACTGAATTATACATTATTTTGCTTCTTAATTTATAGCTATTATGTTGATTGTTGTTTCAAATTGTACTATTTTATGAATGTTATTGATGGAATTCATCAATCTTAACTCATTTTAGTTTATGAGTTAACTCAAATGATTATTATTATATTTAATTTAATACAATTTATTGATATTGATAAAATATTTATAATTCTTAACTTTGTGCATGAATCATTTGAGAAAAATTCAACAAGTCTTTTCAATTAACTAAAATTAATATTAAATTCATTTAATATGATTCATATATATGAACTCTAAAAAACACAAAAACTAATGCACTAATAAATAGATATTACATGCATAATAAATTTTAGAAGACATTTTTCACCTTATATATACTTCTCAACAAAAATATACTTTACTAAAAATATGTTCATTATACATTTGAAAATGGATGAGAATTTCACACTATTGAGAAGCCTTAAAAGAAGTAGATCTAGTTTCTCTATACACTCTTGTCAAAATTGAAATTACTTGCAGTGAGAGTATATAATAAAGGTGAGTTTTTTTCTCAATGTTCAATTTGGGACCATATTTTCGTTCAATTTGAAGCTTTATGTTTAAGGATTAACAAAAGTTTTGTGTTAGTACTAAAGAACATATGAACATCATTTAAAAATATTATGATACAAAATTCTACTTGACACTATAGGAAGAATATAAATGGTTTTTTCTCAAACTACTAAAAGTTATATGTAATTTTAATCAATTAAATGTAATTAATTTATAATTTTTAATATGGAAATATGAAAAGATCATTTTTAACAATTATTTGTAATTTTTAATTGACAATTATTTGTAATTTTTAATCACACAATAATAAAAATAATTAAATTTCTTTTAATTGTGGTAGAATATGCTAATCTAAATTATTAATATTACAGATGTATTATATCAATGAAAAATAATAAATATACGTCAATAAAAAGTTATTAAATATTTATAAAAAAATTATACAAACTTGCCCGTGCCTCGTATTAGCAACATATCACAGCTAGGCATGTCTAACAACCGTGAGAGTCTATGAAGAGATGAAGTGCTTGAAATTCTTAGAGAAAAGGGGGGGGGGGGGGGGGGGGGAACTCTCATAATCTAGCATCAATCAGTGGAAAAAAGTTGAGTGATCTCGGAGATCTAACGGTAACAAATTCAAACCAAAATAATAATCCACTCGAGCTTTCAAATAAGGAAAATCAGCGTGGTGATCCAACAAACTCCAACTAATGAGGGATTCTCTGTTATCAAGGTTTCTCTATTATCAAGCAAGCTGTCAAACATAACAAATGGATATCATTTTGGCTGTCAAACCAGAACCAACCACATTTCAAGGGATTTTTCTTTATTTGAATTTTGTTGTCAATGTAATTGTGTTGAAATACTTCACAATTATAGCCCAAGTGTTCACATTGAAATTTAATAAAAAAAACTCTTCTAGTATTATTTTTCTTTACCTCGCATAGGCAATCAAACTTATAATTTTATTAATTCAGACTTTGTTGAAAAATAAATTCAAACTTATGATATTTTGATATTTTATTATTTTTATCAATCAAAATTATGTCGTTTGTGCATGTCACATACTCTAATTCTCTTTAGATATTTGGGGTTGATAAATAATATTCTTGCAATTTAAAAATAGATATACATTTGTAAATCAATCAAATTATGTCTTTAAAAATATTATTAATATTAATATATATTCAAAAAAAAAGTATGTGATATCAAAAATAGTATTATATAAACTTGATATTATTTGTTTATTCAATCAAGTTAGCTATTAGGGTTTGTAGTATTGTTTTTAAGAAATAATTCTAAGGAAAAATATTTTACTTATTAAATTCTTTTTGCATCCCAAAAGGATGATTAAAGATTTTTTTATACAAATTAAGATAGTCAAAAACGAGAAGAGAGTATAAACTTAGTTTTTATTTTGCTACTGTATTAACATGTGTGTTAATTGCTTTAATTAACTCTTGAATTTGTGAAGAGAGACTGAATTAATTTAAAACCATTTGTGACGTGATTGATTTAATATTTGGCTAAATTTTATCTAAGTGACTTGTGTACTTTAGACATACTTTTTAAAACTAATTTTTTTTTTTATCACTTAAGTTATCCTTTTAAGGACAAAGGGAGTAAATTATTATTATTATTAAAATAAAAAATTTACTATTTTCTCAATATTCATAACATATTAATAAGAAAATTATTTACTATTTAAGTGGTAGAAATTTTCTAATATTATTACTTTTGCTAATGGATATATCAAATTCTTTTTTAACATATTTTGTATTGTTGTTCTGTTGTAATTTATAACGGTCATCCTCTGCCTATAAATAACCACCTCCCTTGCGTTCAACAGCTAACGACCATAGCTCATCTCGATACCGGCGCTCTTCCTTGTCAATTTCTCCCCTATGCTGTCGAATCGTAATCTCAATCGGCAGATGAACATACATCATCTCATTGATATGGCATCGGTGATATGACCCTCTCAGTTAACCCGACCACCATCATCTCGCTTCCAGCTGCCGAGACCAGACCTCAGAATTCCGATCACTATCAGAAACATTAAAGAAGATCGGAGAGTTCTCAGCTCAGAATGGATCAACGAACGATCCATTTACCTCAAATCGTTCTCCTTCCACAACTACAAATCGATCTGAATTCAACAAAAGAGCTTCACGAATCGGATTGGGCATCCACGAAACCTCTCTCAAGATCGCTAGACTCGCTAATTGTATGATTTCACTTCATTTTTCTTCTCTACATTTCCCCTCAATCTATTCAATTAAGGGTTTTTTTGTGTGCCTATTTGTTTGACGGTTGATTCATCGGTTGCGATATAAGTGATACGAAATTAGGAAGTTGTACACAAAATTAAGCAACCCTTAATTACTCAAGTGATTTAAACCATGTTATTTGATGGCAGACAATTCTACTTCTGTCCATGGTGTGACCGTGTGGTCATATTGGTTAACACAATTGATTTAAACTATGTGAAACTATCTCGGTTGGAAATGAAAAAAGAATCAATAAAATGAGACTAGTGCCCTGTTAATAATGATTTCAACCTAGAACACGGACATTTAAAAATACTGAAAGTTGGTGGATCAACTTCTCTCTTAGGTTCATCAAGTTATTCTTGAGTGGGCTTAATTGGGGCTATATATTAACGAGTTTTTACTAGGGATCTATAATCATAAAAATGTAGGCACAAGGCATCAAAACACTAGTGGGTTGAACTTGAAACGCATGAAGATTGAAGATGAAAAAAGGATTGAAATGTGTTGAATGGATAGTTAGTAAATTAGTTGTGGTCAGTGGTAGTAGATTAGGAACTTGAAGAATGTAATAGGGGTCGTTGTGATGCCATCACTCACATGGAACCATTTGTGTGGATACAATGAACAAGGGATGAGAAGTCTACCTTCACCAAATTAGTGGAAACAAGACAAAAAGAACATTAAAAAGATTGTTTGACAGGAGTGTGTGATAGCTTGGTGAGAGAATTGATATGCCATGCCTCCCTTTGCCAGGGCTTGCAGCTTTCAGCCGATGCTGAATTTCTTGGGTTATACTCGGTTTTTTAGGTTGATACAGAATATATGGTGTGTGATGAGGTTTGATGATGATTCAAATGTACAAGGTTGTTCTTTTTACTGCAGTAGATAATTTGGATGGATTCAGTAGACCTCAGTAGTTCGTGTTAGACATCTCAAACCATCTATTGAAAATCTTAAGTTATGAAGCCATTTTAGTGTAGAGTATTTTGTTAGAGGTTATATATTGTAGGCAATTTTTAGCAGACAATTGATATGCTAAACTCGAGTTTGCTATTCACATTTGCTTGGAAATACATTGGCCAAAAGGTCATCAATTTTCTACGATCCATTGAAGGAGATTCAAAAATTGATTGCCTTAATAAAAGATGACATTACAACGCTTAACATAGCTGTTTCTGATTTGCAAGCCCTTCAAACATGGAGATGGCTGATGAAATTTATTGTGAAGATAGAGTAGTTCATTCAACTGCTGTTTTTCATGACTTGAAGAACAAACTTAATTATGGGGGCGACAAAACAGTATCAGAATGTACTCCATTAACTACAAGAACAGAGTCAGCTTTAAATTGAACAGTCTCCCTCAACCCTCTATCTCTCTGATTCAAAGGACCGGGTTCATTAAAATTATTGAGAAATTTGGGGATTTCTACAAATCAGTCCCAGTTTCATTGAAACTGAAAATTATTTGCTCAACAAAGATGAAGAAATCATCGATGACAATAGAAGAACTACATAAACAAGGACGGTAACAACCGTCTTACCTTCATCTTCTACTCCAAAAATCAATTTTTACAAATATAATTTAATCTCTTATAAATCTCTAATCCTCTATTCAAAATTAAAGTCCAAGATAGAATTACATATTTATTTAAATATTTTTTTTATCCCTTAATAACCCAGTCACCAGCCACGTCATATTTTATATCTCTCCTCCCAATTTAATTTGTTAATGTTTCACTTTTTTTAGGATTCTCCACCGCCAGACCCACCTCCTCCGTCATCTCCTCGCCACCAACGATGCCTCTTACATACAAAACTTCATTGCTAATCCGCTATCACCACCGATTTCTTTTAATCGTATCTGATAATTGAGAAGAACGTTTTGCGTCCTTTGAAAGTTCCAAAATACGTTGGATACCAAATAATAGAACAAGAAGATGCATACAGAATTGAAATTGAATTAAGGAAAGGACTTGGTTGAGCTCTGATACAAGATTTCTCAACAGTCGGCATTAATTTCTTTCAGTTCTCAAACAAATAATTTTCTTAAAATCAATTCATGACCCAAACCCAATCTCTTGGATCTTTAGACACTGCTTTTGTGATAGTGATAAGGGGGTATTGCTTGCAATTGTTTACGGATGACGCGGCTACGAAATGGGTGATGTACGGAGGCGAATTGTTTATGGAGGCGCTGTTGAGAACAGATGATCAATAATTCTATACTTATGGAGGATGGTGATGGTTGAGTGCATGATTGTTCATCCGAATCCGTCCTGAGGTGATATTAGCCTTTTAGCCATGGACGCCATGGATTCGAAGTACTAGTTGGATGATCCACTGTGGCATAATTTTTTAATTTAATAATAATGCATTGCATTATCTTCACCTTTATTTTGAATGGAGGGTTGAGATTTAGAGAATTCCACATTACCGTTCGAGCCAAATCCGTCTATCAATCTCTCACACTTAATTATTATTTTTTTTTTTTTTTGAGAATCGCATAGGTAATTTTCATTAATCAAAATAGCTAATAGAACCAGTCATAAAAACAAATACTACATTTGATGGTAATTCTTCCATCTAGACTTGTAGTTGATGAGATGAAGTTGTCCGCCTCGCAAGTGAGTGAGCTACATTATTTACCTGTCAACACATAAAAGAAAAATTACATTCATGAAACAGAAAAATTAGGCACTTGATATCTGCTACTATGTGGCTAAAGTGAGTAAAAGATATTTGCTACTATGTGGCCAAAGCGAGTAAAAGATATCTGCTGTAATTGTAGAATATTTATCAAGACATGAGAGTCACCTTCCAAAGTAACTCTAGTAAAACTCGTTTCGCGAGTTAGCTCAAGTGCACGTCGGGCTGCCAATGCTTCACATTCAATGGCTGTGAATGGCAGAGGAACTTACTGAGATAGGGAGACCATCACCTGCCCAAACTCATCTCGGATTACTACACCTAGCCCAGAACGATTATCAGCCTGAAACAACGCTCCATCAAAGTTAACTTTGTAACGCGAATTTGTTGGTGACTCTCACCTAGTCGTAGTCTTTATTCCCGGAAGCTTAGTGAACGAGGTGTTGACTGTAAATTCCTGCAGCCTCTCTTGAACTTGTGATACCATTTGTTGAATTAGAATAGACACTTTACAATGTATGATGTTGTTACGCCTATTCCAAATTGCCCACACCATCATAATATATCTTTCAGGATTTTTGTTCTCTATACAAACACATCCAAACAGATCAATGAAGGAACTTGTTCTCTTCAAACTTTCAGAGTTCCAAAGCGATACCCGTTTCAAGCTGAGGGCATGCATATAGAGCATGTAACACGTCTTCCTTATGGAGTTGACATAGCTCACATGTGTTATCATTAGTAATTTTACGGTGGGCTAAGTTGGCTTTTGTTGGCAGTGAGTTTTTTGTCGCTCTCCACACCAAATTCTTCACTTTGCTCGGCACATTCAAACTCCAAATGGTCTGCCATAAATGTTTCAGTCTCTCTTCATTAGATTGCCCTGATTGCTGATGTTGGTGTTCAAGTTGTAGGAATTTGTAACTTGACTTCACTGTATATGTTCCATTTGCAGTAAAAGGCCGCATGAGTTTATCAGGTCGATCAGTACGATTAAAGGAACTTTTTTTAACAATTTCGGCCTCAAATTCCAACAATAAGTTATCAATGATTTCATGTATCCACACTTTCTGTTCTGGATTAACCAACTCACAAACCTGAGCCTCCACCATGTCATTTACCGGCGATGAAAGTATTTTTGGGGAGTGTTTTATCGGTAGCCACCTATCTTTCCTTATACGTGCTGATTTTCCATCACCTATCCTCCAAATCGCCCTTTTTTTAATCACTTCACGTCCACGGATAATGCTCTTCCAAACATATGATGATGAGCTAGGCATGATTGTGCCATTGGGAAGTATTTTGCCTTGAAAACCAGGTAGAAGAGAGAAGAATGATCATGAAGCAACCTCCATGTATGTTTTGCCAAAAGTGCATCATTGAAGCGTGAAAGGTCTTTAAATCCCATTCCTCCATGTGCCTTTGGTTTACACAATTCCCCCAAATTTATCCAATGTACCTTTCGACTATCACCCCTGTGTCCCCAAAAGAATTTTTTTTATTTGAGTCTTAATATCATGGCATAATTCCACCGGGAACTTAAAACACGACATAGTATACTTAGGTAATGCCCGTGCCACTGCTTTAATCAATATTTCTCTTCCCACTTGAGATAGAAGTTTACCTTCCCATCCTTGAAATTTCTTCCACACCTTTTGCTTTATATTGTCGAAGCTCTCATTTTTTCTCCACCCAATGAAAGAAGGTAAGCCCAAGTACTTTTCATATTGTTGCACTACACATACTCCAAGTGTATACATGATTGAGGATTGCACTTCTTGGGGCGTTGATCTACTGAAAAAGAGTGTAGTTTTGGATTTGTTGAGTTGTTGACCAGAAGCTTTTTCATACAGATCAAGTATCTCCATCAATTTTTGGCACTCCATCCTCATAGCCCTGCAAAAAATAAGACTATCATCTACAAACAAAAGATGTGTTATCTTAGGTCCATTTCTACAAATTGAGACTCCGCTTATATATCCATTCATCTCTGCCTTTTTCAACAAACCATGAAAGCCCTCCGTGCACAACAAAAACAGATAGGGTAAGAGAGGATCCCCTTGCCTAAGACCCCTTGTTGGCACAATATTTTCACAGGGCTCACCATTAATCAACACCGAATATGTAGCTGTAAACATATAAACCATTATCAATCTAACCCAACTATCTGTAAACCTCATTTTTTCAATCAACCTTTCCATATATTTCCACTCCACCATATCATAAGCCTTGCTCATGTAGAGCTTTAGTGCCATAAATCCTATTTTGCCAGATCAGTGAGTTCTCATGTAATGCAAAGTCTCAAAAGCTACCATTATGTTATTAGTAATTAATCTTTTCGATAGAAATGCACTTTGGTGTTCAGAGATAAGGTGTGGCAAAATTCTCTTTAGCCTATTTGCTAACATCTTGGAAAATACCCTATAAAGTACATGACTTAGGCAAATAGGTCTATATTGAGAAAAATATAGGGGTTCTTTAACTTTGGGAATCAAAGTGATAAAAGAGTGACAAAGTGTTTGTGGTAGAGGGCCCGTATTGAGATACATTAAAATAGCTTCAACTACATGCTTACCAACCAAAGAACAATGGCCTTGATAAAAGAGAGGAGGCATACCATCGGGTCCAGTGGACTTAAAAGAGGCCATTTGCTTCAAAGCCACTTCAACTTCTTCGGTCATATACTCCAAAGTGAGTTGATTATTCATCTCATCAGTAATAACTGCTGTAATTTGCTCAAGAACCTCCACAAAGCAGGTTGGGTTTGATGATGTGAATAGGTCTACATAAAAATTAACCACAGTTTCCGCCACGCTAGTAGGTCGGGTGCACCATTGTCCTTCTCCATTATACAGCTCTTTTATAAAATTCTACCTTCTCCCCTCCGAAGACTTACTATGGAAAAAATGTGTGTTTCTATCCTCATCCTTTAACCATTGAATTTTTGCTCGTTGCCTCCAGATAATAGCCTCCTTATCCATCAATGAGTTTAGCTTCGCCTCTAGTCTCCTTATTCGGTCCACTTTCCCCCCTCGCAAAGCCATTTATTCAGCCTTGACAAGTGATTTTCGTTTTTTCTCCAATTCTCTTTTCACATTCCTAAAATTATTTCTACTCCAAGCTGCCAGTTTTTTTACCACAATCCTCCACCTTTTTTAGCATTCTAATGTCCCCCGAGTCAGCATAGTCACCACACCAAACTGCCTCAATTACATCTCTACATCCCTTATCATTCATCCATATCTGTTCAAATCTAAATGGTCTTTTTTACTGGTAATTCATTTTTTCAGGAACTATCCACATAGCTTTATGATCCGAGGTTGTGACATCAAGGTGATGAACCTTTGTATCACGAAACATAGCAAACCAATCATTTGTTGCGATTGCTCTATCAAGTCTTTCCCATATGGTAAAATCATCAAAATGTTTATGCTAAGTAAATATTGATCCTATGAAACCCAAATCCATAAATCCACATTCATCTAGAACATCCCAGAAAGCATGCATTTGATTATGAGGTCGAACTCTTCCTCCCAACTTTTTCGACTACTTTGTACTCTCATTATAATCCCCTGCACACAGCCAAGGGGTTGACCTCAATGCTTTTAACCATCTCAATTTTGCCCACGCTCCAAGGCGATTGCTTGTATCTGGATCGCCATAAAATTCTGTGAACCTCCATTCCTCTGGTTTATTTTTGTTGACTAATGTATCAATATGATTTTTTGAAAAATCCACCACATCCAAATCAAATTCAGTCTTCCAAAATAACTCTAAACCACATGTTTTATTTCTTTTTAGTGCTATAAATTTATTTCTAAAATTCAAAAGATTATGTGCAAAAGTTATCCTTGCTTCATCCATCCATGTTTCGGCTATAAACACAACGGATGGATCTTTTGCCCGAATCATTTTTACGAGCTGGTCATATGTTCGGTGGTTCCTAAGCCTCCAACAGTTCTAACATAAAAGACTCATTGGTACTGGTGGGGCTAGGAACCAACCTCCGCCAATATAAACTCATTTTTCGGTGTCTCCATTTTCTTTTTCTTATGTATTTTTTCCTCCTCAACCATCTGATGAAACATTTTATTTTCCCCCCATTACATCCGGCATCACAATGTCAGAAGCCTCTTTTTGTCGTACAATTCTTTTCCAGGAGCCTTGCATAGGATCATTCGATTTTTCTTCCTCGTTATGTCACCAAATGCTGCACGTGGTTTGCTACTAAAGGACCGAGTGTCACGTGGATTAGATATTTTTAAAGTGCAGTCAGTTTTGTTATGCAACTTGACATTATGGATTTCCATTCCCATGCACACCAAATCAGATGGAATATTCTCCTTATTTATGTTAAACAATCTTAATCCCTTATCTTTCTCATTAACGCGTGTATCAAAATCATCATCTATCTCCGTTGCAACTTCTATGTTAAATTCGATCCGCCTCTGTTTTGGATTTTCATTATTCCTTCCCCTAAATCCCGATATTCCAATCTCAAAGCCAGCTACTTTCTCCTTATCACCCTTTGCATTCAATTCTGTAATACTCTGTTTTGAAATTCCGTGATTTCCTATCCCAAATTCCGGTACTCCAATCTCAACCCTTTGATTTTTAGGCAAAATTTCCCTCTCACTAATTGCCCCTGTTTCCGTATCAACTATGAAGATTTTTGACTCCGAGCTTCTCGTCCGTTTGACCACTACCGGTGATTTTTTATTCTACTGAGGAGCTGTGTCGTCTTTTGACGATTTTTTATAGTTGTAGAAACCAGGGACTTGCATAACATTCCTTCTATTTGCCATAAATAAGGTCGCTTTAATCCATGGCCCGTACTGCTGAGTTTCATTAGAAAGCGTACCATCACTATCTAGCTATATCTCACAGTCCTTATCACCATGCATCACGCTACCGCACCAGTAACAGAGGTTCGTCAACCTCTCATACTTGAACGACACCCATTGTTCTTTGCCATTTTCCATCGTTATTACTCTTCCCCAACAAAGCGATTTAGAGATATCAATTGTGACTTTAACTCTAACAAAGCCATTGCCCTCTGTTTCACTACTATCCTGAGTGTGTATCACCTTCCTAAGAATTTCAAAAAAAAATCCAGCCATAGTTTTTGTTTTGAACATTAATGGTATTTCATGAACTTGCACCCAAAAAGTTACCATATTAAACTTTATATCTGCCAAATCCTTATCCCTGCTGTAACTAGTGAAGACCATAAGATGTTTGTCGAAACTCCATGGTTCCGAGCCTAAGATGCTGTCCATCTCCTGCTTGTTATCAAAAGTAAAAAGTACCACATGATCGTTCTCCTTTTTAATTTTAAATCCACAGCGAGACCTCCATAAAGGCGTGAAGGTTTTGGCTATGGCTTCTAAGTTAAGGGCTCGGTGTGTTAAGAACTTTGCCGCAATGGTATAATCTATGACAGCCTCCTCCTCGCTTAGTCTTAGGTTTATACCCTCTATATCAGTGAGGGTTAAAGATCTCGATGAATTAGTAATTTCCTCCATGAGCATAAAAGATGAGAAGAAAGATTAAAACAATCACAATATCCGAGATATACTTGATATCTCATATTACAGAGGCACCTTGCAAAAGGGACTGTAGTTCTACAATCTAGAAAGAGATGGAGGACCTATCCGCCGCTAGAGAGAGAAACCCTAAATTACTTTTTCTTTCTTCTGTGCCACCAGGATGCCAATATTTCTCACACTTAATTAAATCAAGTTTCTTTTTTTATCCTTTCTTTATTTTATTTAAACTATGGTTTGTCATTAATTTTATTTTTTAAAAAATATATATTTTTGTATTATAATAAAAAAAATTAAAGCTATGTGTCAGGTGAGTAATCACTTATTATAAAACCTACTTTTTAAAACAATTTTTTTGGTGTAATTAAGTCACATCTTATAATAAAAGAGTATTATTAAA
Organism: Hedera helix; assembly: GCA_947179155.2. NCBI lineage: Eukaryota > Viridiplantae > Streptophyta > Magnoliopsida > Apiales > Araliaceae > Hedera > Hedera helix. Next base: position 37,980,712 of record OX359278.1, read on the forward strand.
ATTGAAAATAATAATAAAAAAAATTGAATCTGTTTGTGAATAAAACTCCTACTAACCCAAGTTCAATTCATCCGCAATAATTTCTGACAATATTTTGTGATTACTTCTTTTCAACAATTCAAAATATTTTATCATTTCACAACTATTATATATGCATCTGATCGATTTTCAACCATTCTGCTTTTTCATTCTTTAGTCCAATTCTCATCTCATATGTTTTTTTTCTCCAAAAAGATATAAGTCAAATTAAATTATTTGGAATGACAAGGTACAAAGTGAGGCTATTTTCGTTAATCATCTATCTTACAATAGATTATTGAATTCTAATTATAGCTCAAAGACATCATAGAAGAAGGATGAGAAGCAAGTGGAATTATATCTCATCAGAATTGAATAATCTAATGAAGATGACTATGAAAATCGTTCTATAAAAAGTAAGTGGACTTATCTAAGAGTTGTTTTGTTGAAACGGAAATTTTGATTTTTCTTTTAATTTCTAGAATCTATACTTTTTCTCTTTCTTTGAATTCAATCGATCTTTTTATCATATGCATGGACTTTGTAAATTACATAAAAAATAAATAAAAATTGAACAATATTGACGTTACACGCTTTTTTGACAGTTATTTTAATACAATTGAATCACACCTTATCCTTAAATTTTAATTTACGTTGTGTTTCTATTTTTCCTACCCACCCAACCATACAAAGAGAGAAGACATTGTTATTGAAAGTTATTTGTTTTCAATAACTAAAGATTTGTTTAGAATTTTTCTCCTCCATCTCCTCTAATATCTCTCAAATTTTACATTACACTCTCTAATTTGTATTGATAAATTAATGTCACATGCATTGCATGTACTTCAGCCACTAATATTAATAAATGTTAATCAATGTTTATTTATACTAGTCTTATTTATCACACACTATATGTATGCAATTAAAAATTTATAAATTAATTAGTGAGGAGATAATTTAGGAATGAGAGAGAAAGTAAGAGACCGATAAAAAAAATGTACTATTTTTTTAAAAACCATAACTGTTACACAGTTTCAAGAAAGTTAATTTTTTTTCTCCCTTTCCTTTTATAAAATAGATTATTTACTTTCAAATATATATTTTTATGTGTCTATACGTATCTTAGGTCATGAATGGTATAGAAATATTAAAACGTGCCCATCTCCGATTATTAATTGGTGGGAACCGGCTAAAGGGAACAATATTGTCTTTTAAAAATTGAATAAGATGTTAATTGTTGATTTCCAAATATGTGGGTTAAAATCAAAAAAGTTGCCAACTTTAGAGTACACTTTTGTCATTACCTCAAAAAATATAAAAAATAAATAACAATTACAAAATTGGAGTATCAAGTTACAGTACTTATGTACAAAATTCAATTATAACGTCAATACAAAATATTAGATATGTCGCTTCAATTTCAATTAAAATTGTAACTATGTTGATTTTTTTTATAATATTCTATTTCTCTCAAATTTTTTGTTATGTTTCTTTAAATTTTATTTTCCCTCAATTTTAGGGTTTTCTCCTCTTCTAATTTGTCACCGTAGTCTTAAATTGAATTTATTTACTTATTTACATATAAATATACTATGAATAATTTATAATGAATTGAGTATATTTGTCCTAAATTAATGTATATAGTATATATGTATGGAATATATTTTTTAAGAGTAGGGATAATACTTTTTTTCTAATTGCACTTGATTGTATATTTTGTGTGTATTTACGTTTGTTTTTTTAATAGGATGTAAGCAAATATTCATAATTATTTTAGAAATCATGTGACTAGTAAACGTTCTCGATTCAACTTTAGTCAAAAATTGGTAAATGGTGGCTTAAATTGAAAAAAAATGTGTTAAATACCATTAAAAATGAGACGATTGTAAAAAAAATTAAGAAATTGGGCTGCAATAAATAATTTTGTAATGATTTTAATATTTTCTTAATGAATATTTTATTAGGTGAATTATATTAATTATTATTATTATTTTTAGCTGTCAATATTTTTTTAATTATAAGGGTGACCGCCCTTGATAAATTTTCTAAATAGTGTATGTATTTATACCCAGACAACATGCATAGTCACATATTAAGGCCCTGTTGAACAAGGTATACGTGTCTATATATTTAGGTGGTATTCTGGGAAAGGACTTTATCAATATCATTTCTTGTTGACTTTTTAGCTAGATTTTTTGTTTCTTTTTATTTTATTTTATTGTTTTGTTTTTCTTTTGGAAATTAAACTGGGGGATTTTTATATCAGGATTGATGATAATATGGATGAGTTATTGGCAAATGTTGAAGGTGCTCGCAGTTCTCTACTGAAGCATTCAAACGAAACATCATAAAACAGGTGGCTTTTAATTAAGATATTTGCCATTTTAATAAAAAAAAATCTGATTATATTCATCTTCTTTTTGGCTTGATTAATTGTTTCATCTACTGCACTTACAATCCTATATCACTTCTGCTCTTATATAGATATATAGAGGGAGAGAGACAATTTTGTCTCTTTTTTTTTTTTTGACCTTCGACTTTGTCTTTCTATTTTTGATTCGACATTTGACTTTTTTTATATTAAATTAATTTTTATTATTTATTAATTCAAATTAAAAACTAAAAATAATAACAATCAAATCAATTTATCTATATATAACATATAGTCTATAGTATAGTTTATCGGCCTATCTATTTATAATATAAAATGAATTACTCTTTTCCATAATACACATAAAAAATACAATAAGAACTAAGCAATTTCTTAATTGTATAATCAGATTATCTAAAACAAAGATAAATAATATAGTTTTACAATAAAGTAATCATAAGATCAAACACTATACACACCAAACTAATTGAATCATTAAACAAACGATTATCCCAAATTAATGAATGATATAAATTATATTAAATCGTAACTATAATTAAATTTCAAATATAAATAGGATTTTACTATTATATATATATATATATATATATATATATAGGAAAATAATTTTCTTATAAGGGTATCATATCTAATATTAAATGATTACTACTATAAATATAAAATGTAGAGATATAATATATTAACCAACAATATGATTTAATTATTAAATATATTTTTTTTTAAGAACATCAACATTATCACAATTTGGTTCAATCGAGTCACAAAATAAAATTAGTAATATATTTCTTACAAAAAAGTTAAATCATAAGTTCATCTTACCAAATATTAATTTGCTATTATTATTAAATAGAAATAATTTAAGAAGAAAATAATTTTTCATAGAGATCGTCTTAACTAATTAACTTGAATTTTTTACTATTATTAATATATAAATATAATTTTATATATTTAGATGGAAATTATTTTCTTTTGAAGATTATCTTACATAATACTAAATTGTTACTATCATTAAACAATAAGTATACATATATTATACTAATCAAGCATATAATTAAATTAGTAAAGAAACGAATAAGACCATGTAACTTGCATGAGGTATACATGCTAATTTTCTTGAAATTAATAATAATCTAACTTATATTATTTTTTAAAACAATTAAAGAATTATGTATTTATGAACAAACTTGTGAATAGAAAAACATATTAGAGGCCATAAGATGTGTGTGTATATAAATACTGTTGCTATTTATTATAATATTATAATCAAATATACATTTTATATATGCAATTGAAAAATATAAAATTATCTAAAAAAATTAGTTTGGGGCTCCTTCGAATCCGTCAAACTATTTATAATCTCACAATATTTTAATTTCATGGGATAAAAATCCTATATTTTCATTTTGATTATCTTTTTAGAACAATTACAGAGCTTGTTATGTTGTACATGATTTGTGTGATATTTTTAGTGAAATTGAAAGCCTCAACACTTTTTTTTTTTTGTAAGAAAAAAGAGAAGTAAATATAACAGTGAAAGCCAACCAACCAGCAACAAGCGACAACTCCCAACCGCAAAATAAATGGAAAGAGGAGAGGAAACTTCACAAGACTATTAAAAGTCGTTCCATTAATTAATTGGCAGGGGAAAAGAAAAGCTTGGGTTAGAATTGAAGTAATGGCGGACAAAATATATAGACCAATACTAATTATGGACAGAAGAGATACTACTTAGACCTTTGGTGATCCTTGGTAAGGGCGGAGTCTAAGAATTTTTTTTGTTCTAGACTACGAAGTATTAATTATATACATAAAAAATTGTCCCGCCAAGATCAATTTTTTTGTATTTGAGGTATCAAGCACCTAGGCTCTCTAATTTTTATGTATTTAGAAGCTTAGACGCTTAAGGGCTTGGGCGTGTAGGTGCTTAGGAACTTGACACCTAGGCGCTATTCTCCTATATAATTTGGATGCCTAAACACTCTTTAGTCGCACCATAATTATCAAAATACCATCCAGCTAAGATTTTTTGGTAAAATCAATAATTAAAATATATATAATTAATATAAATTAACTAAAATACAATTAAAACACATAAAATTAATATTAGCAAAATTTTTCACAATAATAATAATAATAATAAAACATATAAATTAACATAAAATACTTAATTTAATACAAAAACATAATTAACAAACATACCACTAAAATACCTAAAAACTTTACTCAGGCTACAACCCACCCCAGCCCAAGTGTGGCTCCGCCCCTGATCCTTTGGAATTATTAGCACAATCACACTATATATATATATATATATATATATATATATGTCTTATTATGCATTGTAATTTTTTTAACCAATTATAATTGTAATAATTATTAATATTTAAGATCAGATAAAATTATAACAACAATTTATCAGATAGTATTTATTAATTATGAAGTTGGTCTGGTTTGTATGGCTGTATCTCTCGGGTTATCTTCTTCATTCAATTATAAATTTCATGTGATAATGATACGTATTATTAAAGCTTGGTGCGGATTTAGAATTTTGTTTAAAAGGCCAACTTTCAGTATCTCTATTTTATTGGCCAAACAATCTAACACGGTAAAAGCATGACCATCCATTGAGGTAGAACCTTTAAATAAAAGTGACAATTATTCTAGACTATCATTTAAACCTATGAAGAAAGACACCATAAAATTTGATAATTTCATTACATAAAAAAAAATTAAAGTGATTTTTTAGTTGGATAATATTACCGGCACCAAAAAATTATCCCGAATAAAAAAATAGATGCAATTTTTCTATACGTATCGTATAAACAAAAAATTGCATGAGAAATATTATATTAAAATTATTTTTTGTCTTCTAGATGTATTTTTTTTTTATACTGGTGTCCTACTTGTATTGTTGTTATTTTCACAAAGAATTAATACTTTCACAAAAAATTTCCGACCTATTTACCATTAACTATTACGCTATAAAAGGGTGAAAGGTTGTAATTAACAACTTTTTATTTCTGCACTTCTAGTGAATATATTTGTTAAGTCAAGAGAAGCTTTCAATATATGGAAAATCCACCCGTTACGTCGCATTTTTTTAAAGACACTTTCTTCTTCTTAATCATGAATGTTTAGTTAATGTGGGCAAGGGACTAAAGGGCAGCAAAATCCACTAATTCCCATCAAAGTTGTCATGCCAATGAAGGCAGGCTAATCCTTTTAAAAATAAGATTCAATTTACCCAATTTTTACTTTTTGAACAGGAAAAAATTGGTTTTGGCAGATAAGGCTTAATTAAGAGTAAATTTTTTTTCCTTTTGGTGTACATAGTTATCCTGATTTAGCTTCATTTTGGTATATAAAAGTGTTAATGTTATGATTTTTGGAGTGATTATGTGGTAATTATGATAGGTTAAAATAACTTAATGATACTCTTGAGATAATAAACGTGAAATTTGATTTGGATTCAAAACATGCCATGTCGTTACAAATGGTCCCGATGATGCTTTACTTTTTCGAGTTGATTACTTGGTGCTCTGCTTTATACTCTGAACCTATAAATCACGTTCTTACGGTGGTTTAAGGTGTTGTTCCACCGTAAAACGCCTTCAATGTGACTATTAATAATCGGAGAGATAGATAGAATATCAATAATGTTGTGTGTGTAAAAAGAGTGTTTAATCTTTTTTACCATGTTCATCCCTTATTTATACTCTTTTCTGGTAGGATATTTTCTATCAATCATCATGATAAATGGAGAGTTATTCCGCATAATGTGGACAGTAGCAGTCCTGTCAACTGTCGTAATTCGTGGACTCTCAAACCTTCACTTCCCAGACGGATTCTTCAACTTCAGGCCTCTGAGATATTAGTCTTAGACCCTTAATATTTTCACACTCCATAACCCCCCTAACTTCCCTAACGACATTCGTTTAGATATTAGGTCTCTAGCTCAATGAAATACCCGATCCAAACCAACATCCCGAATGCACTCCTTAACAAGTACCATAGTGGTGGGGTGGCTTTTTTTGGTGAGTTTGGTGCCCACAAATGTCCTACACATTGTGATTTGGTTGAACCTTAATTAGAAGTGCCGATGTTATAGAGTAAACTTATGTAGGACCAAGATGATACAATATTAGTATTAGGATAATAAATTTTAGATTTGATCTAGACTCAAGTTTGATAGTTTTGTGAAAACAATGCAATAAGTTTCGAAGTATTTATATTATATTTATTTCGAAATTTATCAGGCAGAGAGAAAAGAAAAGAAAAAACTTGACCAAGTATATTTGTATCAGAGGATGTCAAGAAAGAATAGTAACGTGGGAAATGCAAACTGAACAAAATTAATTTAAGGATACAAAAGCATAGACACGTTTGAATAATATGACCAGGAAGTAGAAATTTGAATAAGCTAGATAGAACTTTACAACAGATATTGGATCTTTATGGTCAAAAGGGTGTAAGAAAATTGTACCATTAGTGAGAGCACATTCCACAGCCTGGTAGAATGAATAGAAGAATGTCCATTGCAAAATTTTAATGTAATTTAGGGGGCTCAACTTTAATTTTGAGTGACAATTTAGGACAAAGAATGTTCTATTTGGCAATTGAACTTAAATTATTTTATCATTTGTTTACTTTGTAAAGTGATTTCCATTAAAACCTTCCGCATAAGAAAAACATAAATACCTATAGGTGGGCTCCAATATAAAGCTTTTTAACCTTTTCTTTTCCGATATTTTATATTAATAGTTTTTAGCTATTGCATTAATTATTTGAAGATTAATTGTGGTTTCAAGGTAGTAAAAATAAAACTCAAATAATTAACAGGAATATTCCAAATAAAGAATCTTATTTCTTTTTATAATAGGATAAAATGATATAATATTTTTAAATTTATCAATAAAATTTTATTCACAATTTTATTACTAAACTAAATATTCAGTATTTTAGAAATAAATATGTAATGAAAATATATATTAAATTTGTAAAATTTTCGAATGAGACTTTTCTTTATATGTGAGAGACTGTATTTTCTTTATATGGCTTTGTTTTGATTAATTATTATTATGTTGTTGGTTTGGGCGATTACAGTAGTATATACTACATTAATGACCATTTAGACAAGAGGACATGAACATATATATTTGGGGCTTGTTGTGATACTACAGTGTTCATACCATCATTTCACAACTATAGAATTTGGTCTTTTCTTGGGCTTGGGATGACAACCTACACTGCCTGGTACTTGACTATTGCTGGCTTTCTTCGTGGACAGGTAATTGTACCACCAACACGTTTATATTTAGCACAGCCTTGATAATATCTTTAGTTATCGCAACGACTCGCAATGATGACTGGCAAATGTTATCTCCGTTACGACTAATAGTTACCCCCTCGTCTTCCCAAACCTTTTAACCTTAATCTGCACTCAATTTCCTTAATTTTTTTAACCGTCTTGCAGGTTGAAGGAGTAACTCACTCGGGTCCAACGAAGCTGGTGCTGGGGCAACCAATATACTCTATACTTTTGGCGGACACGCAGTCACAGTGTGAGTTATTTATTCAGTTGTCTGTCAAATATTATATAAGTCTTAGGGGGCTGCTTCAAACAAAAAAAGTTTACCTGTACACAATTTGTTTTTATTTTAATATTGTATATGGTACAAATGCATAATAAATCCACAAAATGGTTTAAGGTTACATACGTATTAACTAGCAAGGTTAATTAGGCAACAATTATTGGTGCAAAATGGACGAAGAGTGTCAGTTTGTTCTTAGAAAAAAAAGGCTAAAGAAGCTTGTTATTGACTGATATAACATATGGGAATTAGGATCAAACTTCCATCCTTCAACCAGTAGGCTATATACTGCAATAAAAATTAATAAAGGATAGTACGAGCAATACATTTTTATTTTTTTTTGGACCTTTTTGGATCATTTGTTGGCTATATGGGGTAAAGAATGCTCAACTCATTCACCTTATGCGATGATGGCTTTGAAAATTATTCCTAAAATCTGCACAAGTAAATTATCTTAGTTCTAATGAATTTTTTTTTATCACTCCTAGCAAATGTCAATTGAAGCATTCTGAACTTGAAACTCTTGAAGCACGTTATAGTAATTTAAGAACCTATTATTTTGCCGTCTAAGTGTTAATGTGCTGAGTCATTATCTTAAACTCCAAATTCTATTGATTCCAAATAGCTAAATTTTGTGATGAGTGTTGGTAAATAACACAGGTTCATACTGTTTACAGGGAAATTATGCATGCCATGTGGAAGCCCCAGAAATTTAAGTACTCATATTTGTTTGCCACCTTGTATGTATTCACAGTTTCACACTAACAATTCCATCAGCTGCCGCGGTATATTGGGCTTTTGGAGACCAACTTCTCAACCGCTCAAATGCCTTCTCTCTCCTTCCACGGACTGGTTTCCGTGATGCAGCAGTTATTCTAATGCTCATCCATCAGGTCATTACTCAGAATGAAGCAAATTCTTTACCTCCCAAGTTAACCCAGAATTTGGATACCTTTAAAATTCCATTTGTTGCATTTTTTTCCTTCGACAGTTATAAGATTTTTTTTTAAAAATGGTCTAATGCCTTGTAGCTCAATTATGATAGACATACTTATCTAATTCACACATGATTACCCTTTTTTCTTTTTTCCTTCTTTTTTGCAGTTCATAACTTTCGGGTATGCTTGCACACCTTTGTATTTTGTGTGGGAGAAAGTTGTGGGGATGCCTGAAACAAAGAGCATATTTTTAAGGGCACTGGCAAGACTTCCAATTGTGATACCAATATGGTTCTTGGCCATTGTATTTCCATTCTTGGGGCCTATCAACTCAGCTGTGGGGGCACTTTTGGTTAGCTTCACTGTCTATATCATCCCTGCTCTTGCTCATATGCTCACTTACAAGAAGGCTACATCTCGGGAGGTAGTCAATCAATACATTTTTACTTGCACATATTCGTTGGTATCTGCAATATTTCTGGCAGTGTCTAGTAGTGGTTCCAATGACCACCCTCATTTAATTATTTTCTTGCCTGTTCCTCTTGTGACACAAATAGTTGTAACCGACTCATGATAGATATGATTCATTTATGAAATGAATTATCTTCCCCCCCCCCCCCCCCCCCCCCCCCCCCCACTGTTTACTTATGAAAAGGACAGATATTAAAGTTGTACATCGACTTTGGGTCCTAGCAAATACGGATGACCCCTTAATCAGCCTTCTTTTTTATCGGATACAAAGTCAATAGATGGTTGTGATTTTCAACGAGAAATGAAGATATGCCGTTACATTTATTTGATGTTTGATTTTTTTTTTGGGGGGGGGGGGGGGGGGGGGGGGGGGATTCAATTCTTTGGTACCTTCCTCCAACAAAAGTATTGTTAGACGTATGCATTCATGGCGGGATTTGATTACTTTATGTTAAGCTAGCTAGTAGCCTCCATGATTGCAACTCATAGCTCTTTTACCAATTTTCTCCAAAAGGGTCGAAGATTAAATAAGGGGGTTCTTTGTTTGGTGGCACTTCCTTGTCATTCCGTAGCCTCCCTCCTTGTACTCTTGTACTAACCACATCTTGGATTGAGCTGGCCAGTTGTGATCTACCCTACTACTTATACTTTGCGTAACTTTTGTAGAGTAGTGTTATTTCTTTGATCTGGCAAACTAATTGTTGATAAGGATGTTTAATCAATAATCACGTACCTAAAATGTTTCCCTAGGGTGGGTACATTTGTTAAAATTGGAAGCACACGCCTTCTAATTTGGGACCTCAAATGATGATACATAGGACCTTTTAGATTTCTTGGGGATATGCTTATTCATTACATGAAACAACTAGGTTCATATCAACTATCAAGTCAAACTTAGCTGTATATCATGTTTTTTCCTACATCGTATATGTAATGTAATTCTTCTAATTTTTCTGCGCGCAGAATGCTGCAGAGAAACCTCCGTTCTTTCTCCCAAGCTGGAGCGCGATGTATGTGGTGAACATGTTTATTGTAGTATGGGTTTTGGTGGTTGGCTTTGGTTTTGGAGGGTGGGCTAGCATGACCAACTTTATTACGCAAGTGGATACATTTGGCTTCTTTGCTAAGTGCTACCAATGCAAGCCTGCGCCGGCACATTACTAATTTGTGATATTCAAGAAAAAAATTCCTTTTTGTTTTAGATAGGGAGGGTGGTTTTATTAGATTTTCTCCCATGTGGTATGCTGCTGTTTTCCTCCCTCTGGTGTTCTATATATATATATATATATATATATATAGTGTAAATTGTCGCGAACAAAGGGAAAAAGGAGAGATGCATGATTTGGTATCAAATCTATATTGGCAATTTAGGTTAAATGATCTATATTTGATGGAAGATTTTACATTTAACTTATTAGTGTTTATAAACATTTTGATTACAATTTTTATTTCTATTAAGTTTTGGCGGTTGATCGCTATGCTAATCTAATCAGATTATTTTTTATAGATTTTTGATCCAGTTAGGATCTAATGAATCAATTGGGAGGGAAACTCAGTTTATTTTTTTATTTTTGTAATAAAATTTAAGTCTTAGAAAAGAAATTACCTAGCCCCAACCTCTTTTTAATCGATTAAAAAAATCACAATTTTTTAACATTTTTTTCCTTTTAGTGAAAATGTTTAAACTCATTTCCTAAATAGGGGTGAGAGAGTTCAATTGCAGTAATCCAAATTCCGTTGCCCCTTTCTATTGGGGGCTGATCCATCTTATCAGAGTGCCTAGTGGACCGGCTTGAAAGAATACTAATGGAAAGTGAAGGCCCAGTTTTATTTGGATTTTCCAATGATATTTGTTGCCAACTCTCAATCAAGGGAGCTTCACATGATTTGAAATTTGATTTTTTTTGCGGGTAAATCAGCCCAATATTAGGACTAGTAAGCTAAGCTTAGCAATAAGAATAAAAAGATATTCCAAGATCTTGGAGAGCAGTTTTAATGGGGACAAATGTCAATTGCGACTGACGTAAAATGATAAACGAGATAAGATATAATATATAATAAATTTATCGTCATATTTAATAAAATTCAATTTAAAAAATAAAAAATATATATGAGTAATGATATTTTATAATAATCCATGTAATGATTTTTATAAAAAATAGTGAAACTTATTATATGAGTGGTGAGTCGTATTATTTTTTATAAAGATCATTACATAATTTATTGATAACATCATTATACATAGCAAAACTGTAAAAAATTATGAGAAAACTGGAAATAAAATAAAAGTTAAAGAAATTATAATTCGAATCATCATTACAGTTGAACTTTAACATTTCAAACTTCACTGTTGAAACAAATAATAATTTAAAGGGAGAATTATATTTATTAGTATCTTTTTAAAAAATATTATAATAAAAGTGTATATATAAAAAATTTATAAAATTAGTAAATTTTTAATATTTAATTTTCAAATTAGTGTATTGTTATTTCATTAATTTAGTTAAGTGATTTAATGTGTAGTTGGTTCCAAATTTCAAAATTCAAAACACTTCAAAAATTGAAATAAAAAGTTGAATAAAAAGTCAAATAAACTATTCATAAAAAGGGATCCAATTAAACTGGAACTCTCAAATCATTTTCTTTTATCAGTGTTTCTCTTTAAAGTAAACCAGTCAGCCATGATGAAAATCAGCTGCTCCGCCAATCAGTTGGCGCAGTTCTTTGGCGCCAACACCACCAACCACACCGCTGCTGCTGATTACCTCCATAATAGTGTTTGGTTACCTCCATACTAATGTTTGGTTACCTGGAAAAATCGAAAAATTCAACCATGAACGTGAAAATTCCATTAACGTCACCATGAGCGTGAATATGAAGGCATTGGAGGGGGCGTTTGTAAGACCCCGAATTTTATGAAACACAAAATTTAATTTTTCTTCATATATATTTTTTTGAAACAGTAAGTGGTTAAATCGATCAAGTTAAAAGTTAAGAATGTTATCTGCGAATTTTATTTTGTCGGACAATATTCGCTTTGTCGGGGAATATTCGTTTGGTCGGGGAATATTCGTGTCGTACGACGGCGCCGAAATAACAAATTATTGGTGGACCCCACAACGGAATATTTGTCGGATATAGAAAACGACAGAAGTAACCTTTTTAAATAAAAATAGTCAACGGAACTATTAAAATACCGGTGATAAAAGAATAGTAGCATACGGTAGTTTTTGGTATTTTCTGTAGCACACGGTACTCTACAGTAATACACGGTATTGCATAGTGTCTCATATTATTGGTCTGATAATTGACACCGTAACTGTTACGCATCATTCCATCGATAATTGTCACTGCATAATATTTTATATTATCAATTCAATAATTGTTGTTACACAGTATTTTACATTATTGATTTAATAATTGTCATTACACTGTATTTTATATCATTGAGTCAATAATTGTTGATGCACTGTTTTTAAAATTATTGAACCTAATAATTGTCACAGTAACATATGCACAGTAATTCACATTATTGAATCAATAATTGTCATTACACGGTAACGTATGCTTTCTTTTACATTATTGTTATCTCTATTATGATGTTATTTAAACAATTGTATTTCATTAATTTATTGACTTGATATCTAAGAGCTAACTATACTGTATTTATAACAATTAGTCATAATAATTGAATTGATAAAGTTATTTGTTTATAATATAAAGTTAGGTGATTATTAGGTTATATGAAATGAATGGTGTAGATTAAAGTGTGAATTATTGTTGAATAATTGAATTGATTTGTTTATAATATAAAGTTAGGTAATTATTAGGTGATATGAAATGAATGGTGTAGATTAAAGTGTGAATTATTGTTGAATAATTGAATTGATTTGTTTATAATATAAAGTTAGGTGATATGAAATGAATGGTGTAGATTAAAGATAATATAAAATTTGAAATGGATGGTGTAGATTAAAAGATGATCTTTAAATGAATGGTTTAGATTAAAGGAATGATAAGATTTTTGGCTATAAATAGAAGCCTTAACTTAAGGATTTTTCATAAACTTCCTTACTTGTTCTTTCTTTCTCTCTCTAAATACTTCTTTGTGTAAGTTCTCTCTAAGTGTTCTTAAATCATTCCTAGTTTTGAAATCTTTTACATTCTCCTTTGAATTCCCGAGTGGAATTTTCTTATGTACAGTAACTCTTTCGAAAAATCATAGTAAATTCATTATTTGTCAGAATTTAATGAATTAAAAGCCTGTCTCTTCAGTTTTTCGTCCTCTACAACTTTGAAGAAGGAAGAAAAGTCATCTGAAATCATCTTCATGCCTTAAAATACTAAAAACCGTAACCTATTCTGATTTTCGTCACTATTTTCAGTCTTAGTTTTGAAAATTCATAACTCATTCATATTAACTCCGAATTGAGTGATTCTTGAGTCTATGCCGCCTATCTTTACGAGAGTAACATTATTTTAAAAACATAAAGAGATTTTAAAAACTCTAGAAGACTCAAAAGTCAGATTCTTTACTGCTACATAGACAAACAAGGAAGGATTTGTTCGGCTAATAAACTTGTTTCACAATATCAAGGTAAGGGATGTCATTTTTTTCATACTCTCAAATTTACTACTCGTAAGGGATACCATCTTTTTCATCTTCCAATATTCAAACGTACTATGGTAAGGGATTATCATTATTTGATTCTCGATAATAATATTGTTTCTTCCTTACTCATAAGACGTGTCTTTTATTTCCATGTATTAAATTGTGGGAATAACCTTACGGAGCGGATTGCCGCCTGTTGGTGAATAACCTTTCGTATTCATTCATTATTAATCTCTGAGAATAACCTTACGGAGCGGATTGCCGCCTGTTTGGTGAATAACTCTTTGTACTCAAATTCTATTAAATTGTGGGAATAACCTTACGGAGCGGATTGCTGCCTGTTGGTGAATAACCCTTTGTATTAATTTCCTTCACCTTTTGTTAATCAAACCTGCTACGGTAAGAGATATTATTTTCTTTCATACTCCTAAATCGAAATTTATTATGGAACTATTGCTTCTATAATTCCTGAAAATATTATATGTTCCATAATAGTTGAACTTCATTATTTCAACTGAACCTTCCTATTTACGTGAACCTTTCTATTCAATTGTAACCGTTATTCTGAACTGTGGATCTTGAATATCATTTTTAAATTTCACTCCACATCATGTTGACAATTTGGACATTATTTGAATCTGTACAAAGTAAACTTCCGATACTTATTGTTATCCTATTTCTTCTGTTCATCATTTATATCATTCTAATCATCCAAAAATCAAGCTGTTGTGAATATCTGTGGCCGGGGGCACAGATGTGATATATTTGTTGAACAGATGATAGGTTAAAGGCGATATAATAGGTTAAAGGCGATACATCTGTTCGGTGTCTTTTATGGCACGTGGTAAATGTTCTCTTTGGCCCGTAGTGCAAAGATGAACTGTTGTTTGGTATGATTATGACCAAAGGCTGAATCTGGTATAATCATTACCGTTGGTGCTATATTGAATATCTTTGACCCGTAGTGCAAAGATGAACTGTTGATGTGCATGATTATGATCAGGAACTGTGAATTTATATTATCATGACTAATGGTATTTCAGATGATAAAAGTTGATGATGTTTTTACGAAAAAGAGAAGCGAGTGGACATTATAGTCTGCATTATTCTTCTAATAGATTGCTCATTCCGCTGCTATTATTGATCTGAACATTGTTCAAGAATTTAACTGCAGTTTTTGATATAAACCTTGTAGTCTATTGTATTCTATCAAGAACTCAACTGTTGAAGGCTAATGATAATTTATTCGTCATTATCTTAGTCATGATATTTCTTACTGGGCTATTTGAGCTCACCCTTTCTTTTGTTCCATTGTTTTTCAACAGGAGATGAAAACATAACAGAGTCTAGCCGGGGAATGGAGTGAGGGTCCGAGGAATAGTTATCATAGTCTTCACGTTTTGTAAAATAGTGTGGCAATAATAGTGAAGACTTAGTTGTGTATTATTATACACTGTATTGTAGTACATTGTGCTTTGTTGTAATAATTTTGTTGTAGTCTTTTGACGACTCAAGTTTGGGCTGTGTAGACCCAGATTTGGGGGCGTCACAGTTGGCATCAGAGCTTAGGGATATGGTCTTTAATGGAGATCTGGGGTAGAACTAGGAGGGGAGAGACGAATAGAATCAGTCACTAGTGTGTCCTACCTAAAATAGATTTTATTATCTAATGAGTCGATTTGAATGTAGGAACAGGAAGTGATGAGTCAGTTTGTTTGAACTAACAATTATTTTGTGACAACAGTTTAGTATGACATCTGAAAATCAAGAGGTTAACTATGAAATGCCTGGTACGTCAATTTCGGGGACGAAATTTCATAAGGAGGGGAGGTTGTAAGACCCCGAATTTTATGAAATACAAAATTTAATTTTTCTTCATATATATTTTTTTGAAACAGTTAGTGGTTAAATCGATCAAGTTAAAAGTTAAGGATGTTATCTGCGAATTTTATTTTGTCAGACAATATTCGCTTTGTCGGGGAATATTCGTTTGGTCGGGGAATATTCGTGTCGTACGACGGCGCCGAAATAACAAATTATTGGTGGACCCCACAACGGAATATTTGTCGGATATAGAAAACGACAGAAATAACCTTTTTAAATAAAAATAGTCAACGGAACTATTAAAATACCGGTGATAAAAGAATAGTAGCATACGGTAGTTTTTTGTATTTTCTGTAGCACACGGTACTCTACAGTAATACACGGTATTGCATAGTGTCTCATATTATTGGTCTGATAATTGACACCGTAACTGTTACGCATCATTCCATCGATAATTGTCACTGCATAATATTTTATATTATCAATTCAATAATTGTTGTTACACAGTATTTTACATTATTGATTTAATAATTGTCATTACACTGTATTTTATATCATTGAGTCAATAATTGTTGATGCACTGTTTTTAAAATTATTGAACCTAATAATTGTCACAGTAACATATGCACAGTAATTCACATTATTGAATCAATAATTGTCATTACACGGTAACGTATGCTTTCTTTTACATTATTGTTATCTCTATTATGATGTTATTTAAACAGTTGTATTTCATTAATTTATTGACTTGATATATAAGAGCTAACTATACTGTATTTATAACAATTAGTCATAATAATTGAATTGATAAAGTTATTTGTTTATAATATAAAGTTAGGTGATTATTAGGTTATATGAAATGAATGGTGTAGATTAAAGTGTGAATTATTGTTGAATAATTGAATTGATTTGTTTATAATATAAAGTTAGGTAATTATTAGGTGATATGAAATGAATGGTGTAGATTAAAGTGTGAATTATTGTTGAATAATTGAATTGATTTGTTTATAATATAAAGTTAGGTGATATGAAATGAATGGTGTAGATTAAAGATAATATAAAATTTGAAATGGATGGTGTAGATTAAAAGATGATCTTTAAATGAATGGTTTAGATTAAAGGAATGATAAGATTTTTGGCTATAAATAGAAGCCTTAACTTAAGGATTTTTCATAAACTTCCTTACTTGTTCTTTCTTTCTCTCTCTAAATACTTCTTTGTGTAAGTTCTCTCTAAGTGTTCTTAAGTCATTCCTAGTTTTGAAATCTTTTACATTCTCCTTTGAATTCCCGAGTGGAATTTTCTTATGTACAGTAACTCTTTCGAAAAATCATAGTAAATTCATTATTTGTCAGAATTTAATGAATTAAAAGCCTGTCTCTTCAGTTTTTCGTCCTCTACAACTTTGAAGAAGGAAGAAAAGTCATCTGAAATCATCTTCATGCCTTAAAATACTAAAAACCGTAACCTATTCTGATTTTCGTCACTATTTTCAGTCTTAGTTTTGAAAATTCATAACTCATTCATATTAACTCCGAATTGAGTGATTCTTGAGTCTATGCCGCCTATCTTTACGAGAGTAACATTATTTTAAAAACATAAAGAGATTTTAAAAACTCTAGAAGACTCAAAAGTCAGATTCTTTACTGCTACATAGACAAACAAGGAAGGATTTGTTCGGCTAATAAACTTGTTTCACAATATCAAGGTAAGGGATGTCATTTTTTTCATACTCTCAAATTTACTACTCGTAAGGGATACCATCTTTTTCATCTTCCAATATTCAAACGTACTATGGTAAGGGATTATCATTATTTGATTCTCGATAATAATATTGTTTCTTCCTTACTCATAAGACGTGTCTTTTATTTCCATGTATTAAATTGTGGGAATAACCTTACGGAGCGGATTGCCGCCTGTTGGTGAATAACCTTTCGTATTCATTCATTATTAATCTCTGAGAATAACCTTACGGAGCGGATTGCCGCCTGTTTGGTGAATAACTCTTTGTACTCAAATTCTATTAAATTGTGGGAATAACCTTACGGAGCGGATTGCTGCCTGTTGGTGAATAACCCTTTGTATTAATTTCCTTCACCTTTTGTTAATCAAACCTGCTACGGTAAGAGATATTATTTTCTTTCATACTCCTAAATCGAAATTTATTATGGAACTATTGCTTCTATAATTCCTGAAAATATTATATGTTCCATAATAGTTGAACTTCATTATTTCAACTGAACCTTCCTATTTACGTGAACCTTTCTATTCAATTGTAACCGTTATTCTGAACTGTGGATCTTGAATATCATTTTTAAATTTCACTCCACATCATGTTGACAATTTGGACATTATTTGAATCTGTACAAAGTAAACTTCCGATACTTATTGTTATCCTATTTCTTCTGTTCATCATTTATATCATTCTAATCATCCAAAAATCAAGCTGTTGTGAATATCTGTGGCCGGGGGCACATATGTGATATATTTGTTGAACAGATGATAGGTTAAAGGCGATATAATAGGTTAAAGGCGATACATCTGTTCGGTGTCTTTTATGGCACGCGGTGAATGTTCTCTTTGGCCCGTAGTGCAAAGATGAACTGTTGTTTGGTATGATTATGACCAAAGGCTGAATCTGGTATAATCATTACCGTTGGTGCTATATTGAATATCTTTGACCCGTAGTGCAAAGATGAACTGTTGATGTGCATGATTATGATCAGGAACTGTGAATTTATATTATCATGACTAATGGTATTTCAGATGATAAAAGTTGATGATGTTTTTACGAAAAAGAGAAGCGAGTGGACATTATAGTCTGCATTATTCTTCTAATAGATTGCTCATTCCGCTGCTATTATTGATCTGAACATTGTTCAAGAATTTAACTGCAGTTTTTGATATAAACCTTGTAGTCTATTGTATTCTATCAAGAACTCAACTGTTGAAGGCTAATGATAATTTATTCGTCATTATCTTAGTCATGATATTTCTTACTGGGCTATTTGAGCTCACCCTTTCTTTTGTTCCATTGTTTTTCAACAGGAGATGAAAACATAACAGAGTCTAGCCGGGGAATGGAGTGAGGGTCCGAGGAATAGTTATCATAGTCTTCACGTTTTGTAAAATAGTGTGGCAATAATAGTGAAGACTTAGTTGTGTATTATTATACACTGTATTGTAGTACGTTGTGCTTTGTTGTAATAATTTTGTTGTAGTCTTTTGACGACTCAAGTTTGGGCTGTGTGGACCCAGATTTGGGGGCGTCACAGTTGGCATCAGAGCTTAGGGATATGGTCTTTAATGGAGATCTGGGGTAGAACTAGGAGGGGAGAGACGAATAGAATCAGTCACTAGTGTGTCCTACCTAAAATAGATTTTATTATCTAATGAGTCGATTTGAATGTAGGAACAGGAAGTGATGAGTCAGTTTGTTTGAACTAACAATTATTTTGTGACAACAGTTTAGTATGACATCTGAAAATCAAGAGGTTAACTATGAAATGCCTGGTACGTCAATTTCGGGGACGAAATTTCATAAGGAGGGGAGGTTGTAAGACCCCGAATTTTATGAAATACAAAATTTAATTTTTCTTCATATATATTTTTTTGAAACAGTTAGTGGTTAAATCGATCAAGTTAAAAGTTAAGGATGTTATCTGCGAATTTTATTTTGTCAGACAATATTCGCTTTGTCGGGGAATATTCGTTTGGTCGGGGAATATTCGTGTCGTACGACGGCGCCGAAATAACAAATTATTGGTGGACCCCACAACGGAATATTTGTCGGATATAGAAAACGACAGAAATAACCTTTTTAAATAAAAATAGTCAACGGAACTATTAAAATACCGGTGATAAAAGAATAGTAGCATACGGTAGTTTTTTGTATTTTCTGTAGCACACGGTACTCTACAGTAATACACGGTATTGCATAGTGTCTCATATTATTGGTCTGATAATTGACACCGTAACTGTTACGCATCATTCCATCGATAATTGTCACTGCATAATATTTTATATTATCAATTCAATAATTGTTGTTACACAGTATTTTACATTATTGATTTAATAATTGTCATTACACTGTATTTTATATCATTGAGTCAATAATTGTTGATGCACTGTTTTTAAAATTATTGAACCTAATAATTGTCACAGTAACATATGCACAGTAATTCACATTATTGAATCAATAATTGTCATTACACGGTAACGTATGCTTTCTTTTACATTATTGTTATCTCTATTATGATGTTATTTAAACAGTTGTATTTCATTAATTTATTGACTTGATATCTAAGAGCTAACTATACTGTATTTATAACAATTAGTCATAATAATTGAATTGATAAAGTTATTTGTTTATAATATAAAGTTAGGTGATTATTAGGTTATATGAAATGAATGGTGTAGATTAAAGTGTGAATTATTGTTGAATAATTGAATTGATTTGTTTATAATATAAAGTTAGGTAATTATTAGGTGATATGAAATGAATGGTGTAGATTAAAGTGTGAATTATTGTTGAATAATTGAATTGATTTGTTTATAATATAAAGTTAGGTGATATGAAATGAATGGTGTAGATTAAAGATAATATAAAATTTGAAATGGATGGTGTAGATTAAAAGATGATCTTTAAATGAATGGTTTAGATTAAAGGAATGATAAGATTTTTGGCTATAAATAGAAGCCTTAACTTAAGGATTTTTCATAAACTTCCTTACTTGTTCTTTCTTTCTCTCTCTAAATACTTCTTTGTGTAAGTTCTCTCTAAGTGTTCTTAAGTCATTCCTTGTTTTGAAATCTTTTACATTCTCCTTTGAATTCCCGAGTGGAATTTTCTTATGTACAGTAACTCTTTCGAAAAATCATAGTAAATTCATTATTTGTCAGAATTTAATGAATTAAAAGCCTGTCTCTTCAGTTTTTCGTCCTCTACAACTTTGAAGAAGGAAGAAAAGTCATCTGAAATCATCTTCATGCCTTAAAATACTAAAAACCGTAACCTATTCTGATTTTCGTCACTATTTTCAGTCTTAGTTTTGAAAATTCATAACTCATTCATATTAACTCCGAATTGAGTGATTCTTGAGTCTATGCCGCCTATCTTTACGAGAGTAACATTATTTTAAAAACATAAAGAGATTTTAAAAACTCTAGAAGACTCAAAAGTCAGATTCTTTACTGCTACATAGACAAACAAGGAAGGATTTGTTCGGCTAATAAACTTGTTTCACAATATCAAGGTAAGGGATGTCATTTTTTTCATACTCTCAAATTTACTACTCGTAAGGGATACCATCTTTTTCATCTTCCAATATTCAAACGTACTATGGTAAGGGATTATCATTATTTGATTCTCGATAATAATATTGTTTCTTCCTTACTCATAAGACGTGTCTTTTATTTCCATGTATTAAATTGTGGGAATAACCTTACGGAGCGGATTGCCGCCTGTTGGTGAATAACCTTTCGTATTCATTCATTATTAATCTCTGAGAATAACCTTACGGAGCGGATTGCCGCCTGTTTGGTGAATAACTCTTTGTACTCAAATTCTATTAAATTGTGGGAATAACCTTACGGAGCGGATTGCTGCCTGTTGGTGAATAACCCTTTGTATTAATTTCCTTCACCTTTTGTTAATCAAACCTGCTACGGTAAGAGATATTATTTTCTTTCATACTCCTAAATCGAAATTTATTATGGAACTATTGCTTCTATAATTCCTGAAAATATTATATGTTCCATAATAGTTGAACTTCATTATTTCAACTGAACCTTCCTATTTACGTGAACCTTTCTATTCAATTGTAACCGTTATTCTGAACTGTGGATCTTGAATATCATTTTTAAATTTCACTCCACATCATGTTGACAATTTGGACATTATTTGAATCTGTACAAAGTAAACTTCCGATACTTATTGTTATCCTATTTCTTCTGTTCATCATTTATATCATTCTAATCATCCAAAAATCAAGCTGTTGTGAATATCTGTGGCCGGGGGCACATATGTGATATATTTGTTGAACAGATGATAGGTTAAAGGCGATATAATAGGTTAAAGGCGATACATCTGTTCGGTGTCTTTTATGGCACGCGGTGAATGTTCTCTTTGGCCCGTAGTGCAAAGATGAACTGTTGTTTGGTATGATTATGACCAAAGGCTGAATCTGGTATAATCATTACCGTTGGTGCTATATTGAATATCTTTGACCCGTAGTGCAAAGATGAACTGTTGATGTGCATGATTATGATCAGGAACTGTGAATTTATATTATCATGACTAATGGTATTTCAGATGATAAAAGTTGATGATGTTTTTACGAAAAAGAGAAGCGAGTGGACATTATAGTCTGCATTATTCTTCTAATAGATTGCTCATTCCGCTGCTATTATTGATCTGAACATTGTTCAAGAATTTAACTGCAGTTTTTGATATAAACCTTGTAGTCTATTGTATTCTATCAAGAACTCAAATGTTGAAGGCTAATGATAATTTATTCGTCATTATCTTAGTCATGATATTTCTTACTGGGCTATTTGAGCTCACCCTTTCTTTTGTTCCATTGTTTTTCAACAGGAGATGAAAACATAACAGAGTCTAGCCGGGGAATGGAGTGAGGGTCCGAGGAATAGTTATCATAGTCTTCACGTTTTGTAAAATAGTGTGGCAATAATAGTGAAGACTTAGTTGTGTATTATTATACACTGTATTGTAGTACGTTGTGCTTTGTTGTAATAATTTTGTTGTAGTCTTTTGACGACTCAAGTTTGGGCTGTGTGGGCCCAGATTTGGGGGCGTCACAGCGTTGAAGGCAAAGGTAAAGCTGAAAAGATAGTAGAAAAGTCCGCCGGCGACGGCGTCGAGGACGTTGGTGAGTATGATGTTCATGGTATTTGTAGCGCGGACAGAGCTGGAGCAGAGCATGGGGAAGCCGAGCTCCATGAAGAAGACGAGGTATGAGGAGAAGACGAGGTAAGTGGCGATTTTTTGTTGCAGTAAATTTAGATAACCAAACACTAATATGGAGGTAACTAAACAATAGTATTGAGGTAACCAATTCCTGAATGTGTAGTAACTAAATTTTCGAACAGTAAATCTAGGTAACCAAACACTAGTATGGAGGTAACCAATTCCTGAATGTGTAGTAACTAGTTTTTTCATATAGTAACTTTATGTAACCAAACACAGTTGGTAACCAAACCTTCATATCAAGGTAACCAAACCTTCATACCAAGGTAACCAAAATCTTAGGTTACTAATTTATTTTGAAAGTGATGCAGTTAGTAACCAAACCTTCATGCAGTTGGTTGCTAAACCTTCGGACCAAAGTAACCAATTCAGTTTTATTATGTTATAAATTTATTTTGAATGTAATGCAGTTGGTAACCAAACATTTATACAAAAGTAATCATTTTAGTTTTTGTGGGTAACCATTTCGCGGCTAAGGAGGATGATGAAGGGGAGGAGAGGACGATGTAGCGGCGGCATAACCAAGGCCTGCTGAAGATTTGCGACGGAGGAGGATGATAAAAAGGAGATGGATGAAGAGAATGATGAAGGGGAGACAGCAGCAGAGGAGGATGATGGAGATAATGATGACGGTGAGACGGTGAAGGTGGTGATGAAAAGGGTGAGGAGGTGGCGGAAGAAGATGAAGATTAAGATAGATAAGATAATTTTTATGTTTTTCATTCTTTTTTATTTGAATTTTGTATTATGAATTTGTTTTTGTTGTTAGATTTTAAAGATTTGAATTTGAATTATTAATTATAACAGTTATTTGTCTTTAATTTTAGATTTCTTTATTAATATGAAATTGAATAATTTAAATTTATTACTCTCTTTTTATAATTATTTTATGAATGTACTAATAATATAATTTTTTTTAATTATTATATATTTTTATAAAGAACCCTAATTTAAATCTTAAAAGAGTCTATACCAAGAATGACAAAATATATGGGCTTGAGGGGACAGTCCACCATATGTAGACATGCACAGTAGGCCGGCCTGGTCCGGTTTGGTAGGCTTTGGCCGTTGACTAGGCCGGGCCAGGCTTTGACTTTTGGGCCTGTAGGCCGAGTCAGGCCGGACTTCTCGATAAAAGTCTGGCCTTTTTAGGCCTGTAGGCCAGGCCGGGCTAGACCTTGGTCCGGGTCAGGCCAGTCCAGTCCTTGGGCCGGGCTGGGCCAGGACAGGCCTAAAAATGTAATCAACTAATTTTTAATGTGAAATATAAATATTAAATAAGCTAACTACTATATTAATTAAATATATTGACAAAAAATTAAAAATGAGTAACTAATCAATAATAAATAATGAGTCAGTTATAAATATTTTGCTTCAAAATATTTTAAAAATATCTTCAAAATTCAAATTTTTAAAAAATGTATCTTCCTAACTTCAAAAAATATCTCTTCATTATATCTTTAAAAAATATATATCTTCAATATTCATGGATGTGCAATTTCGCGTAGACTAGGCCGGGCCTTTGCATAGCCAGGTCGGGCTTTTTCGTAGGCTGGATCAGGCCGGATTTTTACGTCAAAATAGTAGTCTGTTCAAAGACTGTAGGCCGGACCGATCCGATCCGAACTTTGACCAGACTGAGTTCAGGTCAAGTCAGACCAACCTATAGGTCGTAGACTTTTTGTATATCTCTGACCATATGGTCAGGCTGGGTATCTTATTCAATGTTAACTTGCAATGTCAGTACACTCATTTAATGTTATTGAAGCTTTTAATTAAAAATAAGATTTAGCGTTAAATATTAATTTTAACCATAAACTATAGTGCACGGTTTTTGATTTAGTCTAATATACACTGTACCATTATAATAACTAGTCTCGGTGGCGCGGCGCACGTATTGTGTGTGCAGGAAAAAAAAATTGTGACATAATTTGAAGATAACATTTATTTTTTTCTCATTTTTTTAATAATATAAATAATTAAGATTAAATTCTTTTATAATAATATTACATTTAGATTAAAAGAATAAAATGAGTTAAGTGATGTAATAGGAAAAAAAATAAAATGAAAAGTGAAATGATTTATTCTATTTCAAATGAAATAAGTCATTCTCAAGGAATAAATTCATAAATTTGTGAGGTAAGAGAATGGTCCATTTCATTTCAATTGAGCAACTAAACATAATTTTTTAATTTTATTTTATAAAAATGAATCATTCTATTTTCACCTTCATTTTTTCAATTCAAACGTAGCATAAAGTCACAAGATTTTTAATAATTTATTTGCCAGATATAATTTACTATGCGAATTATACACGCATTGACATTACGAAAATAAAAATTGAAAAGTAATTCATTTGTTAACTATTTTTACTTTTTTGTGCTTCTTATTTTAGTTTTTATATGTTTCTTCGCTTACTTATTTTTACTAGTAAAAATAAAAATCATTAATTTGATAAATATGAATAAATTCTTGTTTTATTTTATTTTATAAAAAAATAATTTTTGAAATTTAGATATTGATAAAATTTGATATCTAATTAGAGTTAAAATGGCTCATTGTATTATCAATGTAAAAGAAACAATCTTTTTATATTTTCATTTTTGCTAGTAAACTGAGTTTTGCTCTTATATTTTTTAAAGTAAAAACAGTTATTAAATAGTTTATTTGTTCTAAATTATAAGATCACTATTAACTTTTAAAAAGTTAATTTAAAATATTTGTAAACTCAAAATTGACACGATTCATTTTTAAAATAATAAATCTTATAACTAGTAATATTTTTTTAAATAATTCATAATATTCATAATTGTATTAACATAAACTAATTAAATTTATAATAATTTTAAATTTAATAATATTTCAAATTAACTTTTTAAAAGTTAATATTGATCTTATAATTTACATCAGAAAAAGTAATATTTTTTCGTATTGATTCAAGAAAAGTAGAAATATGAACAAAAAATTAAAAACGAAATAATTAACATAAGATCTGTCTATCTATCGCATGTGTGCGATATTCAATTTCTATTAATGTGAGAGAATTACATAAAAATATTATTTTTATGAGGTAAATATTATTCCCCCTAAAAATTTCCAAGAGTTTTTTTTTGGCCCTTTTCCCGCGACCCGCATTCCTTTCCCCCTCACCAGGAAACAAAATGATAGCCCAACTGGCCAGCTATACTTGTTACCAAACAGAGCAAGAAGGCCTTGCCCCAAAGGGATAAAAAAAGGACAAATTAAAATTATTAATTTAATAATCCTTTAATATTATTAAGAGAGTATTTGTAATCGTTTATAAGTCATCAAATTTATTTATAATTAATTTTAAAAAGTAAAAAAATATTATTAAACTGATTTTAACAAGGTTATAGTCATTTTTTTAATGAAAATAATAACAAACTCTAATTTGGAGATTCTGATTATTTGTAAAATTCAATAATCATATTTGACCAAATATATTACTAATATATTCTTATTTATTTTAATAATTTCAATCATTATCTATATTTATTTTTCAAAACATTCTTTTTTATTAATTTACACATAAAATAAGTGATTAACAATTTTTTTTATATCAAATACTTTTCAATTATTACTAATTTAAATGTTTTTTATTTATCAAATATAAATTACTTTTTTAAAACTGATAATGATCAAAATTAATAATCAAATCTTTTAAATAATCTCAAACATACTCTAAAAACAATACGAAGCCGGGGATCAGCTATGACGAATGATATCGGACCTTACCTACAAGTAACAAATTCATCAAAAAGAAAGAAATAAACAAGGAAGATATTGAGAGTCTCCTGCTGTGCAATGTAGTGTTATAGCAGTCGGTGGTCAGCTGTATCACACCCTCTTCACATTTCCTTTGTTTTTTCTCATCATTTTATCTGTTCTATTATGCCTCCAAGAAGACGACAAAAGGTAGTTAAACCCCAATTTCTCTAGATTTCTTAGCATTTTGGATGCTGCATGTTAACACCTAATTTTGTTACTCTTGTCCAAATCACCAAAATCGATAACAATTAAAAGTTTGACTGCTGAAATAGTAATAATGAAAGTAGTAATTGAAGTACCGTTGATCTCTACTTATAATTGTATTTAACTCATCACCTCTTGTCCATGTACGTTCAAGACCAATTAAAAGTAAAAGTTTGAATTAGAGTCCTCCTATAACTAAAATTCAAAATTGGATGAGTCCAGAATGAATTAAGTCTCATATCCCTCCAACGTTGAAAACCAATCATATTAAACCATCTCAATTATATTCAATTGTGGACTCTGACCCTTTTAGAATATTAAGCCGTCAAAATATATTGTACTTCTATACCGGACCCAAGTAAAATATTAATATAGGTCAGCACCTGATATGAGTCTTAAATGTATGATTTGATATGGGCATACACCTGTACCGGACTCTAAATAATTTTATCCCAACACAGCATATGATGCTATGCGTTCTTTTGGGTTTTCTGATGATTTGGTTAGGAAAATTCTTAATGATCTCCTCAAGGTGTGTCATTTTATGTGTTCCTGTTTTACAGAAGTGTTTTTGCTCTAAGAAAGTGTGATATGACATGGGTTTTCTTCAATTTTGGTTTTGTTCTTGATTTGGGATTATGAAAGACTGGTTGTTTTTCTTGTTATGTTAAGGTTTACGTGATGATTGGTGGGCTTTTATTGAGGAGAACTGTTATAAGGTTCTAACTGAAGCTATTCTAGACGTAGCTGACCGGGATCAGCCTGACCAAGACCAAGACAATCATATAGATAATCAGCTTGACCAGGACCAAGAGAATCCCATAGGTAATCTGCCTGAACAAGAAAATCTTACAGAAAATCAGAATGATGAGGACCAAGACAATATTGTAGATAATCTGCTTGACCATGACAATCTTATAGTTGAGGATGGTATTGATGAACAACAATATCAGCCAGTGGAATCTGTACAACAAGGTCAGGAACAAGTGGAAAGTGTACCTGAGCTGGAGGATGGTGGTAAAGAGATTTGTGTGCAAGAGATGACTGAACTAGAGCTAGCAACCCATAGATGATGCATTTGAAGTGGAGAATTGTTTAGCAAGCCAGGTTTTTTTTTTGGTTGGTAATTTGTTGATATATATTGTATATTTTATTTTTTAAACTTGATTGCTTGTCTTAACAAAGAAATGAAATTGGGTACAAATGCTTCCCAAAACTTTTCCCAAATTAAGAGTAACCATGTCATTATATTTTCAAATTAGCTTTAGTCTTGCTTATTGATTGTATTGAAGCTTATTTGTTAGTTCAGAAGTTTGACTTTCATATGTGGACTCTAATTATGGGATTGAGTGAGTATCCAAAAAGATTTTGTTAACTGATTGGGAATTCGGTCAGTTATGTGCTTGTAGTTGATCATCAGGATGACTACTAGGTTTCTGTAAGAAAATAAGTTGGGCAAAAGAGTATGTAGGTACCATTTGGTGAGTGTAATATTATTTTATTGATACCCTGCAAAATTAGTGGCAGGTTGTGGGTTCGACTAGCACATTATGCAAGACGATTTGCACTTCAGACATAAGTAGTATCGTTAGTGTGTTGATCTCAAGGTCTTCCTTTGGGCTATCTGAAGGATAAGATTATCACTGTTTGTTGAAGGTTCATATATTATTTATTATGCTAATATTTTCTGCTTTTTCAAAGGGTTTCTGTAACTATTATTGTGATCGAATCTTTAGTTAATTATTAGTTGAGCTAAATTCGTAAACCTATCCTAGATCTGACGTGGACTTGACTGATATTTTTGTAGCTTTGAGTTAGGCAGTGGAGTTAGTTTTTGGTTTTAGGTTTAGGGTTTAGGATTTAGGGTTTAGGAGTTGAGTTCTCTGCACGGACTTGGCTGATTTTTTTTGTAGCTTCGAGTTAGGCAGTGGAGTAAGTTTTCGGTTTTGGGCTGCTGAATTGTTTTTGATGGCCTCATTCTTTTCAATTGGTGCCAAGTTTTGTGGTTGAGGTATATGTTTCTTTGCACAACTTCTGGTGGAGTTAGTATTTTTTGCTTTGTCTATGCTCTTGGTAAATTCATTTTATACTTGATGGTTTCACCACTATTTTAGCTCAAATGATTCTTTACTTATTATGCTTACCGACTGAAAGAAAAAGCTTAAATGAAAACCGCATTCTATCTCCCCAAGCAGCAACCAAGGAAAAGCTACTTGTGCGAAGTGTACGTGTGTAAAGAAATGCCTTAATTTTTTCGTCCATACTCTCGGAAACTCCTTTCTAACATTATCGGGCCGTAGCTTGCCATCATGATGGTCCCATCTCTTTTCTCAGTCCTGTTGTATAAGAGATGGTGTTTGATGTGTATTATTATTCTCGTGTCAACTTATTAATTAAGACTTGTTAGATGGTTGCTTCTCTCTGTTGAATTTTTGATCAATTATCCCCGACCATTTATGCAGCTATGTAGTTACTATATACTTGATACAAACTGAGGCTGTGTGATATTTTTCTCCTTTTGGTTGTAGACTAGTGAAATATGGTCCAGTAGGGCACCTTTTAGTAGATGTATTACAAATTTGAACTTCTCGTTGATATTATAGCAATCATTTCTAGGATCGAATTTGGTTATCCATATATTACTCCTTGGGTGTACGTTTATGTATTATTTGATATAAGTTGAGCGTTGATCAAATGTCCATGGGTTTCCTCTAGTTTACATGAGTTCACTCCTCTTTTTGGCACTTCCATGACTTTCCCTGATTTCCCAAAATCATTAGGTGTTTCTCGTGCTGTCATGCATCTTCTCAATTCACATTTAAGAATCTTCATATACGTGTGGATGATGATAATAGCTGTTGCAGTCTATCAACAATACAATTACATAGCTCTCAGTTCATAACACATCAGGTTGTGCACCGAATTCTAAGTGAGCTAAAATAATCAAATGGATAGAACTTCAGAGCAACATATATCAAGTTCCGATAAGCATTATAAGCATCAATATAGACTGAAGTGACTTCTTTTATTTTACTTCACTGCTTCATTCATAAAAAGGCGTAAAGGCCATAATAACAAGATATTATTCCTTCAATATTGCAACTTGATTCATGTGCCGTATGCCTGCATATTAAAATAGGAAGATTATTGCAGCCCGGTTATCCTCTGGTTGTCGTGTTAATAATATTCTTTTAATTTCATTTGTCAAGGTTTTATGACTTCCAAAATGATTAGATTAGAAATAACGTTTAGTCCAAGTAAAAGTTGTGTACTTTTGTAGGAAGTTCCACCAAGCAAGCTTGAAGTGCTTGCCCACTATACTACCCCAGCAGGCCAGCACCTCGGGTTCCTCTTCAGACCATGCCGAGTAAACCATGTTTTGGATGGATCGATGACAATGATGACGACACGAAGATAATGATGTAGAAGATGATGTAAAAAAATGAAATCCTCGCTGATGCATATGCAGTTTGAATAGATTTTTGGTTAGATAAAATGTTTTTGCGGTCTGTAATTAGCTACATTGGTAAAAGTTAATGCTTGTATCTGAAAGCATAGCTATTATTAACAAAATTCCATTGTACTGCTGGAAAAAATTCTTCGAAAATAGGTTTTAATTTTCTTAATAAAAACAGGATTGATAATCTTTATGATTTTGTGCAAAACAACAAATATATATACTATATATAGAGTACAAATTTGTTATTTAATACTTGATTAGATTAACACATTTAAATATTTGAACAATATTTAGTATAATCAAATCTTTCCTCCTATAACCTTAAAAAAAACCCTAGATGTGTTTTTCT
Organism: Hedera helix; assembly: GCA_947179155.2. NCBI lineage: Eukaryota > Viridiplantae > Streptophyta > Magnoliopsida > Apiales > Araliaceae > Hedera > Hedera helix. Next base: position 38,011,348 of record OX359278.1, read on the forward strand.
TATGTTGAAAGAGAAAATACGTATTTTCTTCTAATGGAAAAAGTACCAAATACGTTTCTGATTAATGATATGTATAACATTAATCCTTACCCTTTTTTATAAATCTGATCCATATCAGGTTAGGAACATGATCATAAGGGATTCCTCTTATGACTATAATACTTATTTATATATTATTATCTAATAATAATATTCAAAATAAATATCAATAACAATTAATTCCATTAAATAATTGTAATTGCACTTCAATACAATAATTAATTAAATAAACTTTTTACTAATAAACTATAAATATTTAATATACATAAATATTTCATAATTAATATAATCCCGATATATTTAAACTAATTTCATAAGTCTATAATTTATCTTTATTTGATCATAAATTAATTTAATAATTAAATCAATTTTTTTAATAATAAATATTAAAAGACTCTGCCAAGATTCCACGATCAATGATAAATTACCTTATGAAAAATCTAATAGATGTTTTGACAATAATAATGTTCCTAATATTAATATAATTAAATATATTAATCGACATTCCGATATATTAATTAACACAATGTAATCTCACACATTGGAATATCAAATTAATATATATAACAGTATTAAGTCCATTATTATTTCAAAATTATGAAATTTCACAAATTAATATTTATGTAAAACTATTTTCTAAATAAAATATTATCACACGATCTGTTTAATGCACTAGTACTTTAATTAGAAGTCAAACTTTCATGATCAAGATAAATCATCTATGTTAAAATACTATAACCTACATGATGATATCTCAAATTATTATAGGTTATAAACCATTATTTATTTATTTATATATTGCATATAATTTATATCTTCTGTGTATAATTTTTCTTTATACACATAAACCATAATATATAAAATATGGTGATTTATATAAATAAACTAAACGACCATTTAATGAATAATAAATGATATACTTTATTAATAAATAAATATTCAATATAAATAAATAAATAAAAATTTTATAGCAAAAATCCAACATGTACAAAGTTGACCAGAAGTTACCCCAAGTTGCAAACTTCAAGGAATTATATGGTGTCCTTTTTTTTTGGTTGGCTTATTATACATTTTGTCTTTAAACTACTCACCCCAAATGAATTGTAATGTATTAATTGTGTGAAAGTGCAATTGAAGACTTGTTGGTATTTTTGCTAGATTAAACCTTGGTGATTATCTTTGTTACAGTACCATTTTAATTTTCTTTCTTTTATTTTTAATATTAGTGGAAAGCAAAATGAAATTGCAGGTATTAATTGAAGTTTTAATGAAAGTCCAGATGAAGACAGTGAGGCACATGCATTATTGTTGGGTGACTGAAGAAGACGTAGCTTTTGCTAAAAACAGAATTGTTTTCAAAAAAACATTTATATTGTCCTCGTGTGAGGCCCAAAAATTATTTATGAGAGATATATTATAAAAATATTAAAATTATTTATGAAAATACCAATTTCAGAATAAATATTCTCCTCCTATAATACTATTTTCGAACTTATGGAAGTTTAACGTATTATGCCACAATAAATGAACTTATTTAATACCGTGTCTGTGAGTATAGGAGGTTAGACAAAATATAAATAGATAATTAATGAAAATGAGATTAGAAGGGAATTATTATTATTTTTTTTTTGTCATGTCTGTGAGTTTAAGAAAATAATGATTATTAAGAGATTTTAATTGTGTTTTCCCTTGTTTATTTATAATTAATTAGTGTGATCGTTGAAATGAATCAGTGTTCTTCACAAAATTTGTTTTCGTTTGGACTTTTATTTTTTAATTTATTTGTGTTTTGTTTTGTTTTGTTTTAGTAGAGTTCGAATGATTGTCATTCAATTCATTCATAAATAAACGTAAGTTTCAAATAGTTGGTTGAGTTTCAATGATAACGGGGGTTGTAATCCTTTATTTATTTATTTATTTTACCATTCTAGGTTATAAAATGACCATCAAATGTAAAGCTTATGAAGAATCAATAATATATAACTCTACCCTACTTAATTAGCTTGAATGGTTAATTTAGTCAAGTGAGAGTGATATTATAAAGAATTTGACTCGTGTGCTTGTAGGCCAAAGATGATAGTTTAAAAATAATAATAGAATTAATAAGGAAAAGTCGATCAGTCTTAACGATTAGTCTATTTTTTTTTTACTTTTAAAATATTTATAATATTTATTTTGATAATTTTTTTTACAAAATTCAGTAATTTAGGTGTAATTTAGATGTATGTAAATAACAACAATATTATTTACATGTATCTAAATTACACCTAAATCACTAAATTCTGTAGAAAAAATTATCAAAATAAATATTATAAGAATTAAAAGAAAAAAATAATAATAAATAAATAAAATTAGACCGATCGCTGAGACCGGTCCCTCCCTAAAAAAGTTCAATTAATAAAAGTGATAGTTCCCCTCCTCACCCTTCCTACCGGCTCCCCTAAGCCCTAAGATGAATGTAACTCGTCAACTTATAATGTCTGAATTAACTCATAATATATTATTAATCTTTATTCTTCTATAGATTAATATTTAATAAAGTATAAAATGAATTAGATAACAATGGTATTCAAATTAGTACCTAAATATATTTATGAAGATAATTACTGTGTATTTTTTGTTACTGGTATCCAACGATAAAATAAAAGCACAAAATTTTAATAAACTTTCGCAAGTTTTTTTTTTTCAAACTCGTAGTGGGAATTGATCATTGACGATTTCGTCAATTTGATATATTTTTAAATTTAAAATTAAGATAATTTATTAAAAATTATAAAATAAAAAAATTAGTACAATGAGTAGTATTTTTCAAAAATAAATAAATTATAATATGCATTAGGAAAAAAAAGAGATAAGGAACACTATATATAATTGCGTGATAGTACAAAATAATGTTATTTTATGTAATTGGATATATAAAAAGGACACTTCCTCCCATCTTGTTTACAAAAAAAGATATTTTAAATTTTTTTGAAACACGATTATTATAGAAGACAATTCATGCAAAAACGTGATATATTAGTCACCTCTCGTGCTTTTTTATTTATATTGATTTGAATTAAAGAAATTAAGGTTAATTTTAAATTTAAAAATATTTTAAAAAATTAATAATAATTTTATATTTTAAAATAGATGATGTGATTATTATTTTATATTATTTTTATAGCAGCTCAACCTAATTAGTTGCAAGTGCAACAATTTCATTTATCATCATAGTGGTGGCAGTAGTGTCTTAAACAACCTTTTCCTCTAATGTTTGCAATTTGGATTGGTACATTAATTTCATTAATTGCCGACATAGGTAAAAAAAAGTGGACTGGAAGTCTGAATATAAGACCAGCAGGAGTACATATAGGGACTTTATTAACCGTTAGATCATGATTCCATCAAGTCATCGAAACCGTTCCTTTTTTCTTAAAATTTTAAAAAATAAAATAGAGCCACTTGGCATAACTTGAATGAGCATACGAGAATATATTTTGCTTATAAATACGCATGCAAATGGCGCTCTCTTGAGCTTTGCTGCCAAAGTGTCTGTGTTTTACAGTTTTCCATTTTCGTACCTCTGTTTGCTCTGAGTCTTTCTCTCTCTATATTTTAGGAGATATAGAGATAGAAAGATTGTGCACATTTTCTTGATTTCTATGCAGAGATTTCTTGGACAAGCTATGGCGCCGAGCGGAAGAAGACCCAGATCAAAGGCGGTTGTTTTTTTTTTGTTTTTGTTTTTCATTTTTTCAAAAGATTCCGTACATTTTCGGCTGTTTTCTTAACTTTTTGAACAACGTTGTAGCCGCGTAATACGCGAATGGATGCTGCCATTGACGCCATGACTGCTTATGGGTTTTCAGCGGAGCTTGTTAGGAAAACAGTGAAGGAACTTTTAGAGGTGAAATGATTTTTTTTTTTTTGGGAAGAAATCCGATTGGTAGTTAGCAATACCCAGAAGGGAAATGTGACCAGAAGGGAAATGTGAGTTATTTAAGTTCTATTTAGTTTATAGACGGTAAATTAGTTGTGGGTTTGTTTTTACTTGGTGGAGTTTGATTAGTTGCGTGTGTTATACTGAACCCTGTTCTTGTTATTTTTTCCCCTTTCAATCTCTTGCCCTTTTGCTGTTTGGGGTGAAATTTTTATCAGGGTTTTTTGATTTTGGGACTTTTTGTCTGGTTTATGCATTTATTTATTAATTTTTTGTATTATTCTAAAATTAATTTTAGTTATATGGTGGAGAAGAATCGTGGCCTGTTATCGAAGAGGGTGGTTATACTTCTGTCCTTCTTGATGCCCTTCTAGATGCCCGAAATAGGACTGAGGAAAAAGAAGAAGAAGGAGGCAATGATCTGGAAACTTGTCCACAAGGAGGAAATTTATTGCCGGTAATAACTAAAAACATTATTTTTGTGCTGTATTATTTTCTGATTATGCTTTCAGTTTGTATGCTTAATCGTGGATAACAGGATATGATTGGTATTTGTTTAGCCGAATGTGATTTTAGGCTTAATTTCTGTATTTTAATCGAGTCAGGCTTCATTTGTTCTTTTAAAGAGTAATTCTTTGGGGATAATGGGGATATTAGGAGTATGGATAATCAACAATGGCCAACAAAATATGCAATTGATATCCTATAGGGATATGGATATGGCATGTATCAAGATCATTAGCTCTTAATTAGCAACCAATAGTAAACTCTACATAAAGAGAAATTTATCCCTCTCTTCAAAATCCCTAATATTAGGTGATTATTTTCAACCTAAATAGAAGGATAATGCCAGGGTAGTGTTGATACATCCTATCTGTTGTGTCATAAGAATCCTTGTTCAGAAAGTGTTGTAAAATGTTGTTATGTGACCTTATTAAATGCATGAATTTTGTTTAGTTTAGAAAGTGTTGTTATGGAATTTTGTTAAAACCTTAAAAGTACATTCCCCTCTGTCTTTCTTGTGGTGAGAACTTAATGTGATACACTCGGGGCATGTTTGATTGGCTCTAAACGAGTCTGAATGGCCATTTGGCATGACATGGGGTGATTAAAACTGTTTTTTTGAGGCAAATATTTACTCTTAATGCATTTGACTGAATAAGTCATATTGCTTTGATTTATTCATTCAGACCTCATTTCTTATTCCATTTGGACAATAGTGTCCTTAACTTTTTTTTTAATAAATTTTTGACATTTAACGTCCTCTTGCTCTTATTATGATTTCTCTTTTCTTCTGCGACTTGTATAGTCTGACAATAGCCTTTGAGTTTGTGACCAAGCTCATGGTGTTTGATGTGCAGAGAATACCGTGACATATGAGAATTACTCTTTTGAATTTGTAAATGAGAGGTTTTGGTTCAAACTTATCAATGGCCATCATTTATTAATCAAAAGACTTTACATTAAATGAACTGCATGGGAGTGAAATAAATGATTGATTTCCTTTCTTGGCCTGCATACAAAGGATAGATATTTTGTGTTCATCAAAAAGGTAGAAGAGTTTTACATTGGATCTGCTTTAGGGATTAGGGAACCTCCTGAATATTTACTCAAAATGTGTGGCATAAAAAATGTGGCCTACATGCAGTTTGTTATGTCACAACTTATTTTTTCTTTTTCTGATAAAGTTTTTGAATTCAAATAATTTGTTTGTAATGCACATTTGTTTTTAATTATCAAAGACATTCTTTTTTTCACTAAGCTTTCATACGGAGTCTCAATTCAAATACCCTTAAATATTCAAAACTTTTCATTCAATTTTTAGAAACAGTACCGTTAATAGTATTAGTGACAGTTTCCATGATATTTATGTATTACCCTTATATATATGTATGTATGTATATGCAGGGACGAATCTAAGAATTTTTTTCAGCCGGGGCAAAATTTTAACGAAACTAGTAATCCACCACTAACACTATGGTGCAATTTTGAAATGAAACCCAAAACTTTGTTGGAGTTTATCTGAATCATTCATTACGGTATATACTTTAATAACATTGTTATTCCTATTAGTCGTCTTCTTAATAGTGTTTAACAAATTGAATTCATTTGAAGAATGAGCTATAGGCACGACGTGCCGTGCTGAGAGGTATTAATAGGTTTCGCTTTGGAATGTAATAGTAACGTGAAAGTAGGAAGAATTTTGATTTGTAATAATGACTAGAAGTGTAAAGGAATGTCGTCCATTCTTGCCGACCACAATAAAAAAGATCCTGTTAGACCTTACATGTGATTAGCAGGGGGGATAAGTAGTTGTGGTATGTATGTGAAGGCATCAGGTAAGCATTAAATGATGAAAAGCGAGGAGGCAGAAAGGGGTCAGCTATCATCACATTCAATCCAGGATCGAATATAATTAGGAGACATTTCAAGTTTGAAATTATGCATGGCAGCAGAGGTACAACAAACAAACAGCAAATGGAATGTTTTCAAGGGACTAGCTCAAGTTGGAAGAAGGTGAGTATCTATCTATCTATCTTATTTCCGCCTCTGGCTGCCGTTGCCGGGGCACTTAGTTGCCGGAAGATAAAAACTGACAAACAGTAGCTGGTCGGCGGCTCCGCAGTTGCCGGGGCACTTGCTCAAGTATGCCAAAGAGTACATCCGTCCCTATGTATATGTATATGTATATCTCTGTGTGTGTATTTATATATAGAGAGAAATACTTTATATTGATAATTATGTATTATAGTAAATATCCGTATTCTATTTTTTCAAATATGTTACGGACATATCACTATCATTGGTATTTGTATCTTGTATCTATTTGTGCGCTTCTTAGCCATAAAATTTTATTTTACATACTTGCATACTTAGTGTCTTGTTCTGCACTTACTCAACTTCACAAAAGCTATGTTTGATTATTGCGTGGTCAGACTTGCCTTGTTGTGACTACAACTTCTTTGATTATAGTAGAATACTTGGATATGAATTTTGGGTTACGTCTCCTACATTATTGTTTAAAAACATGATAGTTTAATCCATCTTTTTCCCTCTACGCTGAACTCTGCTTTGATAGACATGTTCTCTCTCACTCTCTCCCTCACCCCATTTTTCATGCTCAAGAATTTCTTCCTACAGCCATAGCATTTTATGTTAGAGCTCCTTTTGGTGGCTTCCACATATTACTTCACATGATGTAGTCTGAGGATTCTCTTCTCCCTCATTCTGATTCAACTTTATTATTAATTCTACCACTAAATGTGCCATATAAAAAGTTTCCGTTTCTTGATAGAAGTTTGTTGGTGTATTATGACTACTTAGTATTCCTTCGAAGAATAGAAGGGTTTAGGGTTTAGCATTACTTTGTATCTCACTTGGCCCTGGTTTGAATTTTTGAAACTTCCTTTGTTGTGTTGCTTAACATGAGGAGGCTAAGATGAGATTAGTGCTTATGACATACTAACACTTGCTTCCTAAGTCCAACAAGAATATGTATTTGCCTATACCCTAAATTCAATTTGCAATTGTAAATCGAATTGAATTGCGGTCCCTTAATATTTAGTATTTAATGTTCTTGCCATTGTTTTTGTTCTTGAGTAATGTGTAAGTGGTGTAGTTAACGCACAGTATCTTAATTTGTTAAGTTACTTGCCAACTTATCCAGGTCATTTTGGTTAAACTTTCAAGAATTAAAGGAGTAGAAAGAAATAACAGTTTTAACAGTTTTGTATATTAATAAGAATGCATAAGCGTACTTTTAACCTATTTTGATACAATATTTACTTCATAGGCATTGGCTTACTTGGTTCCTGTCAGTGTCACTCTTTTCTTTTCAGTGGAAGAAACTATCCGAGATCATGAATTATCCACAGATCAATAAGCAGTCCCCAAACTCTCACACAATTTACATAATGTAAAGAGAATGCTTCTGGATAGAATTGTTTGAAGAGAACGGAGTTAGTTTATCTTAGAGAAGAGAAACCTCCGAAGGTTGTGTCTGTTCTGTACAAATAGATGTGTCTTTTAGATTATAGTATGATCATTAATAGGCAAGTCTGTTAATTTAACAGATCCAGCCAATCCAGCCAATTGATTAATTTGGAGCCATGTGAAATTGTGAATTATCATGGGTTGACTTGAACCCAGATCCGATCCAACCCCCAAAACCAACAAGATTGTACCTCATCAAGAAATCAAGGAAGAAGACTAATACAAATCAAGAAAGAAACGTTGAACATAACGGCCAATTAATAGAAGTCCACATAATAAGCATAATGTCTGCAGTTTAATTAAAACCTGCATGGTAGGAAATGTTGTTGATCATTCATTTTGCAAGGCCATAAGCTCTCTATTTAAATAATTTTTCTCCACTATATGAAGCACAAGAATTTTGTGTGGTTATTGTGTCTGTTTCATTACTTGTTTACCAATGCGTCTTTCATTTATCCTTGCTAGTTTACTCTCCTTGTTTATTGTATTCGTTGTAACTTCTGAAATCTGGAGAGGTGTTTCATTACTTGTTAGTTTGCTCTCCTTATCGAGATCTTGCCTCTCTTGTTCTCCTACAGTTGTGCATTTAAATAGGCATCACCAGAATTCCCACATCTTTCCATCATCTCTGGGATATGTTGACTTGGTGTGGGAAACTTGGATTATTTTTTTACAGATTGCAGTTGGATACTACCAAATGGTTTCAGCAGAGGTGACTTGAATGAATTCTGTCGTAATCTTTGAACTGTTAAGCCGATTATTCTCTGCAGTACATGAACATATATTTGCATACATGCATGTAAAAATAGCTGTCATTACTTATGTGTGCATTTGTGTGTGTACACATTTATATATACGAAAGAATTACTCTGTCATTACTTAATAAAAAGGCTCTTCTGCACCAGTCAGCTGGATGTTTATTATGCCTTTTCAAGTTACTAGATCTGTCCTTTGATATGTGATGATCTAAAATTTAGCATAACATGAATGTCAATAAACTTATTTATTCACTAGAAAATTGTTGCTTAGATTGTGATGCATTATATGACTTAATTAGGCTGTGACTGGAGTAAATATTTTAGTAATAAATTATTAACGGCACCTGCTGCCTTGCTGTGCACATATTTGCTTTTCGTAGAATACCTCGGCAAAAGAAAATGGAGCCGCAGATCCTGCATCACTTGATATTTCTGGGCCCTCACGTGTTGTTGGACCTCCTGGTTATGAAATTATCACCACTGCATCACAGAATGACAACACAGGTATGCCATGAAACTTTCATTCTTATATTGATCAAGCAAATAAATGTAAGGATTAGGGCACACCAGAATTTAGAATAGTAATTGTCCCCCAACAAAACCCAAAAGAAGAAAGAGGGCGTAAATAGCATTAATGATTTTTTAGACAAATCATATTAGAAGTACATTAATGATGCTAAATGCCACGTTATCTCTCTTGTGGCTCTAATATCAAATTATTTGAATGGAAAGATATTGGTCTCTACCAATCGAGCAGTCAGAATCTTGATGCTACTGGGAAAAATGAAGAGTCTCCCAAAGGTCTTGTTAATCTTCAAAATTCCCCCGTCAACTCTTCCCCAGTGATTCTCCATTCCACACCACCGGTTGGCAGTTTTCCAATCCGAAGATGTAAGCCTTGTTACGGGTGGATTGGTGATGAGGATGATGATGATTTCATATACCTCCTGCCAGCAGAAAGTTTCAGTCCTGCACCAGGGAAATCAAGAAGCATAAAGCGAAAGACAAGATGGGATGTTGGACCTGAAGATAGTTAGATCTCTCTCTTATATTACATAAAATACTTATAATGCTCATGAAAAATTAAGTATAGATCTGCAAGGAGAAGAAATTAGCATTTTTGGGGTGGCAGCTGTGCTTCAAATGTCTTGATTCTTGAAGTTTCTCCATTATTTTCATTGTTCCAGACATGAAAAAACATGGAAAGAAATATTTTTTTTCCTGATTTTGGGAACAGTGGATGGAAAGTGATGTGTTTTGCAAAATGATTGCATTTTGCTTCTTGTTTACCTGTTACATTACTTGAATGGTTCCTTTTATGTTTCTGCCCTGTTCTTTGTATATTTGTTTTCTTCTTTAGGGATCCTCAATTGCTGATTCTTCTTTCAAGCTCAAGGCTTGTAGTAAGCTTCTTTCAATTTCCAATTGAAATGAAAGTTTGACTCTTTCACCAGGGGATGATCTGTAGTAAGTTTTTCTATAGGTCTGCTGAAACATTTTGCTGCACTGTGACTCTCTATTTGGCTACCTCATGCCATATACATGTTTATTCAATACTAATAGGATATTTTCATGTGGTATGCATTGTAGTTGTTAGTTTCTCTACAGTGTATGGTACCTGTTGTTTGATCTGTGTTCAGCATTGCTCATTCTCTGTGCATTAGAGTCTCTGATAAGCCTAATCGTGTGGTAGAAAAGAAGCAAATAAAAAAATTTAAAAAACAGAGACAGAATACTTGATTACGAGAGTTGCAACTATTTGTACAAGTCTTTATGTTGGTTTGTTCTTGGCTGAATGTGTATCGAATGCTGGGATTGGCGCCAAGAAATTCGGCCTTTAACGGGTGAGAATTTTGTAAAATCATATTTTCTGCTTCATTTCTGCAGCTCCATCCTCCAGGTTCCTTAAAGCTTCAAACCAAGCATTCCTGCTGCAAATTGTGGTCAGTTCTTCACGTATCCTAAAACATGGGTCCCAAGGACAAACAATTATATGTTAACACTAAATTTTGTATGCACGAAGAAATCACCAAAACAGCAGGTTAAAAAAACGTTAATAATTGTTGAAATTGTAAATTATGTTATTGTGAAGTCAAAGTCGCGAAATACATTTAGATAAACACATATTGTAAAAGATATAAAATATACATCGAGATAAACACACACATTATTGTAAAAGAATTTTACGGGAAATTCAATTGAAAAAAAATCTCGGGAAGAGAAAAAAATCTACTATAAAAATAATATAGATAGTACAAATTATTTATCTCTCTCTTCCTACTTCTCACACTCCACTCCGTATTCTCTCTTTTCTCTATGTTGTATGTTCTATATCTTCTCTTCAATCCCTTGTTTGTGGTTGTATTTATAGATGTCACATCTATCCTAAACCAATTAAGAGCCGGAGTCTTTTTTAAGATCTCCTTATATAGATTCATTCTCAAATTAAATTTTCTTATTTCCTCCAAATATGGTAACACAATCTTAATTTAATAAGAATTCTAAGCTGTCAAAATAAATATATGTGGGCCAACACCAGATTCGGATCATTAAATAAAGTGGATTACACTATACTCGGGCCCAAATAATTATATCCCAACACTTACTATATTGCTATGGATTATCCTCATTGTACTGAATAATTTCTTTTAAATTTGAGCGTTCACTTATATATAAATGATTGTACGTCAATCAATTTGGGTTTTACTCTAGGAGTAACCCTCAGTATCGAAAAATACTTTTTTAAGCTTAGATTATCCTGAGAAATACATAGAATTTCGCATGCATCAAATTCATACAGAATTACTATATTCACTGACCTCACACATCAGGAGAATTTTTTATTTTTTATTTTAAGTTTAACCTATGGTAAGAAATTACATACATATACTATAAGTTCAAAATTAACTTAAACTGTATTATTCAAAGTTTTTATGATCATTGAGGGTCTACGTTTAGCTTAAATTTCATTGATAAGTATTAGTAAAGAGTTAATGTTCCGTTTCTATGGATCATGGTGGCATGAACTCATTTTTCGTTTCCTCACACCTGACATATCTTGTAATCGAGACAAATGGGTTGAAGTTAGGGTGATGTTCTTAGAATAGAAATTTGTTTTAAAGAGGCATAGAAATAAATAAAGAATCCTCTTTTTTTTTAGCCTTTTTTTCACGTCGAGTCAAGTCTTTTACCCTTTATTTTTCATCGGTCATCATAACGGGAATTGTAAATGTTAAATTTTTAAGTAAATTTGAAAAGAATTTCAAAGTTAAATTAATAAGTGTAAATCATTTCCTTCCGTTTCAATATCAATGATATTGATTTCTCATAACCGTTGTAAACCTTCTCTTAGCAATATCTATACTAGCCGTCGCCGTTGCAAAAGAAGTATTAGCCGTTGCGTATAATAACTCTCTTCGGGAGCCATGCATAATACATGACTACTACTACTCTGAAGAAGTAGATAAAAAGTGCTCTGAAATAACAATATATATATAATATATATTGTATTATAAAATTATTATTTTTTTCTTGTATCATTTTTGTTTCAAAATAATAAAAAACAATAGACTGTTTATGTTATATTTTCTATTTGAGTGCATATTCGAAAAAAATGAATTGTTGAATTCTGAAAGGTATCCGCTGTGACCTTTTGTATTGGTGATATATAATATCGGAGGAGTGGAAATTATCTTTAAAAATAGTGTTTTACGCACGTCTTAATTTATTTGGGTAATATCATCTTAACTCATTTTTAATTTTTATAATAATTTTCAATTATTGTCCAACAGCAAATACCTCGATCAGCGGGAAAATTGTTTTAAGTAACTTGATCCCAACCTAAATTTACGAGCGGTGACTGTCTACGGAACTCTCAATACATTAAGATTGTAAACTAATTTTTTGATAATAAGATTGTGATACGAAACATATTTTTGGATAAAAATGTCCCTATTTTAATAAGGTATTGCAATCTTGTTTTCACTTTTTCTAATATTATTACACTATCACTGCGTTCAAGATACAATACACATTAAAATTGGAGATGATTTATTGTCATCAGTTATACTTTATGTACGGGATACTCCTCCCTACAAAAATAGAATAAAAGAAGGGTCTCAAATATTATACTAAAAAATTGAGACTGATTTTATTATTATCAATAAAATACTTTTTGTATTTACTCTTTCAAAAATAAAATCTCATTTGTGAATTGTGAATTTATTTTTTAAGTCTAAAGTACAGTTTGCACATTTAAATTTATATTTTAGAGCACTGTCACACTCTAAATTTTAAAACGTATTTTTCTGCACCATTTTTCAAAGGCCAAGTGTTAAAATGTATATTCCGAAATTTTATTCAGTGATCGAGAATACTATTTTCTCAATTTTTAAAGGGCAAAAATGTTAATTCACATAATAACAAATTAAAATAAATGAAAATAAAATTAATATATCAAAATCTTACTTTGAACCTTTAATCTTAACCCATATTCTTTCTAATATTTCAATTCATACCCCAATCCGAAACCCAAATCCTAATCCTAAAATCTGAATACCAACCCAATTCATACCCCAAATCCACCATGACCATCACCATAGCCCCGAGCAACAAGTACAAACCCATCCAAACAATAATCATCACTTTCATAAGTAATAGAACCAAGATGATAATGCTGCAGAGAATCATAGAGAAGAAGACAGAGAGAGAGAGAGACAAAAAGAGAGAGAGAAATAGAAGATAGAGAGAGGACAGAGAATTTGAGAGGGAAAACAAATTGTAATCACATTTCACATACCCATTCTTACTCACTGTTACATCATTTATCAGCTCAATTCTCCTCCTAACAGACTTCTAACAGAATTACAATATAAGGGCAATTATACCCTTATTTAACTAACTACTGGATTAATGACTAATTAACCCCTGACCAACTAAATAACCATGTAGCTGATGACCCACTTCTCAGTCCTTGCACAGTTGAAAAAATTCTAGAGGTGAGAATTTGTATTTTCTATTTCTTGGATAACTCTAGTTATTATGAATCTTTAGGAAAACAAGAAAATATGAAGTATTGTGTTCTTATTTAGTCTAAATAAGCTCAATTAGTTGTGGGTTTAGCTCAGGTGAAGTTTGATTAGTTGTGTTGTTTGTGTTCAGCTGACCCCTGTTTTAATAATTTTCCTTTTATTATTTTTCTTCCCTTTTTGTCTGGCTTTTTGTATTATGTTTTGCCTGAAGTATTTGATATGTGTTTTGATATTAGGAATATGGTAGGAATATGGTAGAGATAAAGCATGGCTTTTACTGAAGAGTGTTCTTATACTGCCCTTTTTCTTTTCCAATTCTTGTTTGTTTTTTATTTATAATTTTTATTTGGGTGTAACTTTGACAATGGTCTTAATTTTAGGAATATGGCGGGGATGAAGGTTGACCTTTCATCGAAGTAGATTGCTATAATGTCCTTATAAATGTCATTCTTGCTGAAGAAGAGAAGCATGAAGAGACAAATGATCAAGAAATATGCGCAGAAGGAAGAAACACGTTACTGGTATTAAATGCTACCATTGATAGGGTGTATTATGATATCTATATATTTCAGATAAATAAGTAATTTTATTTTAAAATATAAAATGCATAAAGGGAAGCAATAAGCATTTTATATAACCTCTATTATTTTGAATTTAGCTTTCATCAGTTTCTCTACTTAATCATGGATATGGATGGAATGCAACAGAACTTTGCTTGATCAAATGGGATTATTGGGCTAAGTTTATATTATTTTATTGGTCGTCATGGAGAATCAGCCCTTATTTTCTTATGTTAATGTGTAATGCTATGGGGATTGGGTGCATGAATAATCAGAAACTTGAGCAAATTGATGACCCAACAGAGATATAAAACTAGTGTCTGGATCATTAACTGTTTGAGCAGCTTTGACTATAAACTAATAAAAGAGAATGTATTTTTAAGGTGATTGTTCTTTCTTCACTATATATAATATTGTTTATATGTAAATTGTAAAATATTAAAGGAAAACTACCAGGATCAAAATATGAATGACACAAGTGTTGTAGCCTTGTATGCACAAAGTATCAAGTGAAACCAAAACTAAGTTGCTCAAAAAAATAAATCACCTGGAAGTTCTGTAAATGAAAACATGAACTATGGTAGTTACAAGAATTAGTGAAATGCTCTAAACAATTAGGATAAGAGTCAAAACATTGTCATGGTGTTTTAGTTCTCTCATGTGCTAGGAGTGTCAATTATGAAGGGAAACGTATCCTGCCTACTCTTGTTTTTGCTCTCAAATCCCTTTATACTATTAATAAGGAATGCTTTGTTTGGCTATTAACATGCATGGAGATGGATGAGATGACCAGGATTCCCAAGGACAGACCAGGTCTAGCACTTACTGATCCGATGGGGGATTAGTGAGGATCGTGGTTTCTCCTTCAAGTAAGAGGTGGAAGAAGTGGGGTTAAAGAGTGGCAGCGACTGCAATTTTTTTTGAATTATGGCGAAGTTAGGGATATGAGGGCTAATTCTCTAATTCTTATGCATGAAATTGTTGATTTGCGAGGTAATTGTGCTTCTTATTCTCCTTATTATGGAATCTCTCTAGCATACTTCCAATATTCTGGATAATCAATAAAATGGAAGGCTTTGTATTTGAGCCCTTGAGCCCATGGAAATTGTTTTTAGCTGAACATTAATGAATGAATATTGCTTCTTGATAAACGTATCATTAAGAATTGTTCCCCCCCCCCCCCCCCCCCCCCACACTTTAGTCTCTGTTCTTTTAATTCTATTTCCTAATACGAGTAATGAGGCTATACTTTTAGAAGATGTTTTTCCTTTCAAAGTGAGATTTCTAAACATATAGGGAATGTTTATTAGTTAATTACTTAACTTGTGTGCAAAAATAATAGAATATTTATTTGGGACGGACACCAATGAAAACCTCAAATTAAAGACCGCTAGCATTACTTATTATTCTTGCATGCTTTATAAACAAAGTTCAAAATGTTGAATTTAAACAGACAATAACCAAGCTTTTATTGTACAAATGGAAAAGTAGAAGAACTCGCTAAACATGGCAAAGAGGAGATCCTTGAAATTTTTTTCTAACTGAATGCAGCTCAAGAAGAACACTACTTATCTTCATTCTCTCTTGTCCTGATTCTCTGGAGCATGCCACTCCAATATTGATAATGGATTTCAGGCACTCTACTGTTATATCACCTGCTGCTGCTGCTACCTCTACCTTGTCTAGAATACTGTTTAAAAGTATAGGGTCCAAAACCTCCATCACATGGTCAGGCAATGACATTTTGGCAAAGTTGTGAAGGTTAAGACCTTCCACAAACATAAGATCAGTGGGTCTTTTTCCTGTCATCATCTCCAGTATTAAGATTCCATAGCTGTACACATCCCCCATAGCCGATAACTCACTTCCCATGCCGTACTCTGCCATTCACAAAATTTTTTACTAAAAAAAAAACCAAGATTACATATTTTTATTAAGACTAAAGAATGAACCAAAAATATTGTGCCGTTTTAGATATAGTAGTATAGTACTATAATTAAGCTAACAATGAGTAGCACAATTTGAGACTTTCAAATTCAAAATTGAGAGGATTTATTAAAAATTATGAAACAATAAACCTTATAATGATCAATACAATTTGTATAGTTAACAGTAGTGTCATTATTGTACTAACTAAAATTAAAGGTATAATGTTAATTTTGAGTTTGAAAATGCTTAAGTTGACTTCAGAAAGTTAATATTGACGGAGGAAGTATATCAGTTTTAGAAATATTTAAATTTTGAGAGGGCTTGGTTCACCTGGAGCTGCATATCCGATTGTTCCTCGTACCCCGAGTGAACTGCTTTGAATGGCATCAGCGTGTTCGTGAAGAAGTTTTGCAAGGCCAAAATCTCCAACATGAGCTACCATGTCTTCATCAAGTAGAATGTTGCTTGGCTTTAGATCACAATGTATGATGGGATTCTCACACTGGTGATGAAAATAATCGATTGCACAAGCCACATCTACGGCAATGTTAATTCTTTCAAGGAGGCTAAGTCCACGCAATTCATCCTGTCCATTTTGTGTCTCTGGGTGCAGCCACCTCTCTAAACTGCCATTGGGCATGAACTCGTAGACTAAAGCTTTAAAGTCATTACCTTGAAAATCGATAGTTGAGCAACAAGTTATGACCTTTACGAGATTACGATGTCTAATATTTCTCAATGCTTCACACTCGGCCATGAAACTCCTGGAAGCTCCTTGATGTTGAAGGTTTAGTACTTTGATAGCAACAACATCTCTATCCTGTTGAAGGAGTCCTTTATAAACAGAGCCAAAACTGCCCACCCCAATCAAATTGGAAGGAGAGAAGCCATCGGTAGCTTTAAAGAGCTTCCCGTAAGAAACCTTTAGAAATGACTCCTGAAGTAGTAATGAGGATGGTCGTGTTTTGCGTTTCTTTTTGCGCCAAGCGAGCAATAAAGACAACATCACAATTACCCCAAGTAGTGGAAACAAAACTGACATCACAATTACAACTTCTGGAGACCATTTTCTATGCTTATTTGATTGCTTGATGGTGCATTTGTGTAGCAGAAGTGCAGGCACGCCCCCGCATAGCCTATTGTTTCCAACAACCGATATTGCACTTAAGTTTGTGAAAACACCTTTAATTGGTACCTCACCTTCAAAGTCGTTAAAGGATAAATTCAGCTTTTTCAAGGAGAATTGCTCAAAGAACTTTGGAATCTGCCCAGATAAGTTGTTACGAGAAAGATCAAGGTTTTGGATACCTCTTAAAGAACTCAATGTAGGAGGGATATGACCCTCAAAGAAGTTACCCTCAAGATGTAGGTTTTCAAGACTAGTACAGCTATCTAGGCTGCTTGGAATTTCACCAGACAAGTCATTCTCAGATAGATTCAATTCCATTATATTTTTGAGGTTGCCAATCTCGAGTGGGAGTGATCCAACCAAATTGTTCCGCGATAGATCTAATGAAACTGATAGTGCTGATAGTCTAAAGAGTTCTTTAGGTATGGTGCCATTGAGGCTATTTTGAGAAAGTAGCAAAAGTAACAACTTTTGGCAGTTTCCAAGAATTGAGGGTATATTGCCCTCTAGTAGGTTCATCGATAGGTCGAGTACTATTAATAATGTCAGATTTCCGATAGAATCTGGAATTTTCCCAGAAAAGTTATTCCCCCCTAGAGATAATTTTCCTAAGTTTTGAAGGGCGCCAATGCTTGTGGGAATGGTCCCTGTAAATCGATTATTTTCGAGGCCTAACGCTGTTAAGTTGAGAAGATTACCTATAGTTGAAGGGAGGCTTCCATGAATAAAGTTTCTACCAAGTGTTAGCTGCGAGAGTTGGGTTGAAAGATTTCCCACAGAACTTGGTAGCAACCCTATGAAACGGTTGTCATTCAAACCCAACACTTCCAGAATGCTGCAATTCGTCATAGATGTAACAAAACTCATTTCATCATAATCACCACTTCCAAAAGTATTATTTAATAGAACTACCCTTTTCAGATTAACTAGGCCTCCAAAATCGATTGCTACTTTACCATTAAAATGGTTAGCACTCACATCAAGCCTTTTCAGTTTTGAACAATTGGATATTGAGACCGGAAGTGGTCCAGTAAAGTTGTTACCCCATACTTGAATGTTCTCAAGATGAGGTAACATCAAACCCATGTCTTTCTGAAGACTACCAGAAAGTTGGTTTTTAGCCACAGAAATAATTCTTAACAAAGATAGATTATAAATGGATGGAGGAACCATACCAGAGAGGCCAAGGCCGCCTAATCCAAGTTCTCTTAAATTAGCCAATTGAGCGAAGATATCAGGTATGTTCCCACCCAGGGGATTGGCAGCAGCAGATATAATTTCCAAAGAAGTGAGATTTCTAATGAAAGTAGGTATCCCTCCAATTAAGCCGTTATCATTAAGACTTAGAAATTTGAGCTTCAACAGAGAACCAAGCTCATTTGGGATTCTCCCAACTAACTTATTGTAGCCTAGGCTAAGAAATATCAGATTAGGGCAGCGCGATAAGTTAACTGGAATTTCACCTTCGAATGAGTTATTTGCGAGGCTTAAAAACCGCAATCTAAATAGATGCCCAACTTCAGGAGGTATTTCACCTTCTAGACTGTTATCTCGAAGCCTGATCTCTCGAATGAAGCTAAGATTTCCTATGTAAGGAGATAAGGAACCCACTAAGCCTCGAGCTGAAATGTCTAAGATGGTGACTCTTTGATGGTGGTGACTACATGTTACACCTTCCCACAGGCAGAAGTGGAAGGAATTGTTCCAGGAACTTAGAGCACCTTGAGGGTCATGCAATATCATTGACTTGAAGGCCAACAAGGCTGCATGATCTGTCTCGTTTGCGCCTAAGGCGGCAGGGCTGCCAGTTGGGAGACATCCAACTTGAAGTAACAAAATATGCAAAATGAAGAATGAATACAACATGATCTAGATGTGTCCAGTTGAAATGATTCAAGTTACTGGAGTTGGAATTTCAGTAAGATGAGTTTGCTGATGTCTAATGTTTTTTGTAGGAAAATGTGTGTGCTGATTGCTTTGATGAAAGAGAAAATACTAAGAAGATTCAATTGCCATTTTTCTTGCATTTTGTTAATTTAGGAGTCAAATCATTGTGGAAAGTTGGCTTGAAGAAAAGTTCTAAAAGAACAAGAGTATACAAGGAGGTAGAAAATGGGTAGCAGAAAATAAGTCTAATTCCAAACATTTCCTTCAATTCTTGACTTTAAGTTTTTATTTACAAAATTTTCTTACAATGATTTAATAGTATTCAACTACTTTGAAAAAATTGCAGCGATGTGGCATATAATTAATAGAAGTTTGTCTTCACAGTTATAAATAGGAAACTGCTATTTCCGTAAGAAAATTTTGATAGTTCCATAATTTTTTAACAACGTTCAGTCAACAAGTGCAGTACCTTTAAGGCTCGTTCGGTAACTGTTTTTGTTTTCAATTTTTTGTTATGCTTCTACTTTTTTGAAATCAACATTGTTAGGATTAATACTTGCATTTATGTTCTTTATCTGATTTAATAATAACAAAGAGATTAATGTAAACTTAAATGAATAAGTAAGAAGTGCATAGTACTTATAAAAGATTATATATAAATAGACATAGGGATTAAATTTGTTAAGTTAATTCAATTCGTAGAGTTAAGTTGTGTAATAGCGCTAACCAAGCTATTCAAGATCGTCGAATAGAAGACACAGAGATTACAGAGTGAATTAAGACAACTTGGCAGATCGTAGCGCAAAAGGGGATGACACTTTGAGATCATAGAGTGATACCATACGTAGAGTAGAATCACAGAGCCACTATAATCGTAAAGTGAAAAGAGTAAAGTTAAAGTTACTCTACTAATAAGTAAGGATTGACTCTACAATTTTACACTAACAAAATCGTATAGTAACAACTCCTAACATGCCAGTGGAAAGTGATGATTGTTAAAAATTAAGTCGACGTAAACAAAATAATATAAAATAAAGAGAGAAGAACAACACAAGATTTAACGTAAAAAATCTTTAAAAGAAAAAATCACAGGTTAACTTATGAATCTCCACTATCATAATAATAATAGGCTTACAAATTCCTCCCAAGATTTATACTCTAAAACTTGAGGTTACACAATATCGTAATATAACTTTTTGGATGGAATATAAAAGGTGCAAAAACCCTCTCCCTCACATAAACACAAAACTCACTCACACCCTCTCTTAACTCTTAGGATGCTACATGACTTTTGGTTGTACTACACTTCAACAACTAAACATAAAACTTTCTTTATAAAATATTTACAACTTTTCTCTTCCTATTTAAAATAGAATACTTCCTTTTCATAATAACAATTCTTTTCTGAATAGGATTCGAGGAATATCCTAACAATTCATCTCTCGTCTCAAATCCCCAACTACTTCAACTTCATGCCTAAATAGGATTTAAGGGGTATCCCAACAATTTATCCCTCGACTCAAATCCCCGACTACTTCAACTTCATGTCTGAATAGTAGTTGAGAAGTATCACAATAATTCATCTCTCGACTCAAATCCCCAAACACTTCAATTTCATCACTGTCATTGTTGTCGTTAATTTATGTGCTTTTGATTTTAATAATGACACTATGTTTTATATGGAGCTATTTTGAATGAGCAAGTTTGGGATATATGGATTGGGCTGATTGTATATATTGCTACCAAAATTGGACTATGTTCTTGCTGATTTCGTGGAGGCCCAACGTGGATAAATGCTTCATAGAGACATCTACTGGACTAGGTCCATAGGAAATCACTTAGGATGTCCTATAAGGTTTTCTAGCCCAAAAGTTTAAATGTAAGGAATTATTTAATTGCTGAAAATCTATTTTTTAACAAACCTTAACATGGATTAAAAATATTGAAATTATGGAAACTGAATAAGTCAAATAACTGATTTGATTGGGACTCTATCAGCTTAATCATATCAAATTTATTTGTTAATATTTTTTTCCTTTAATTAAGTTTTTATCTTGAAATTCAAAATCTTTGAAAAACTAATTTGGAAAATTATCTTGTCAAATCCGTTGCGTACAAATAATGCTGCTGAAATTCTGTTTTATTCTAATCGAGATCTGGGCATTCATGTTAACTGTATTTTATAGTCATTGGACTACATATTTATACACACATCTTTCTCAACAAAAAGAAGAATAAAACCTTTTAAGCAATAGTGAGTCATATATTAAGAGCTCTCAAAGAAAATTTTCCAGCAATAATTTTTGTTTTTTTCTTAATTTCTTTTGGTTGAAAAATCATAGTTATATTATAATTTATTCTTTCTTATTAAAACTTGTATTCAACCCTTGTTTGTCCTAGATGATCCAGTAACGGATAGAGTTGTAGAAAGGAAGCTTTGAAGGTTACAGTGGTGTAAGAGTAATAAAGGTGTAAAACAAATCCAATAGTGCAAAGGGGGCAGTCGTGTTCAATAAAGATTAGAACTTATTTGTACACGGAGTTTTTGAGTAATGAATTGAATATTAATTAATAAAAACTGTAGCTCATCTTGGACTGTTGTGTACAGTTTGGGCTTATGTGACCTTCCTGACCACACCTATAGCATCTCATTGGTGGTCGATCTTCTCCCCTTGAAACTGGTGCTGGTGTTGGTACTGGTGTCGGTACCCTTCCATAATTATTATGGAATCTCTTTCTCATGAAATTGTTCTCACTTGATTCTTCTCTTCTGTTATTCGATGCAGAATTAACGTCGAAGTGCTGGTTACCTCTTCTATGATTCTCGTTCCTATGGTTGTTGTTGTTTCTCTCTCTATGCTGGTCATTGACTTTCGGTTGAAATATTTCATTTTCTTGTTCCACCCTTTTAGCTCTATCTACAACATCTGAATACAAATAAAATTAATGAGAACTAAGGTGTTGGCGAATTTTGAGTCTCAAACCTCGCAAAAACATACGACTCATTCGTGCTTTGTCATCCATTAAATGGGTCGCGAAACGAGATAACTCGGCAAACTTTGCTTCATATTCAGAAACCGTGATGTTTCCCTACTCCAGCTTAATGAACTCCACCTCTTTTCATATGACAGATGCTTTCTGGAAAGTACTTCTCGTTAAACAGTTCTTGAAATTCTGTCCAAAACATTTCGAGTGCCGAATGATGGATATGTTTTACCACTTCCCACCAATGGTCTGCCTCACCTCGTAACATGAAGGTGGTAAATGGCACCTTCTGATCATCTACACATCGCAGGACATCAAATATTTTTGTCATCTGCTTCAGACACGCCTCCGCTTTGAGTGGGTCAAGATTCCTGAAAAACTCAAGTGGTCTCGACTCCTTAAATTGCTTAACGGTGATAATCCTTGAATTATCAACGTTTCTACCGTTATTGTTGACTGGATTTCCTCTTACTTGATTCTGCATGAAGTTCCTAAAGACTTCATCGTTCATCATGTTATCAGGAACATTATTTCCTGAGTTGACAGGAGTATTGTTTGTGGCCTCTTGATTCTCAGCTACATTGGCTTCGGGCATTCCATAGTTAACTTCCTGATTTTCAGATGACATACTTAACTGTGGTGTCAAAATAAATGTTAGTTAAACAAACTGACTCATCACTTCTTGTCCTTAAATCGATTCGTTAGATAACAAAATCTAATTTAGGTAGGACATACTAGTGACTGATTCTATTCGTCTCTCCCCTCCTACTTCTACTCCAGATCTCCATTAAAGATCATATCCCTAAGCTCTGATACCAACTGTGACGCCCCCAAATCCAGGCCTACACAGCCCAATTTGAGACGCCAAAAGACTACAACAAAATTATTACAATCCAGTGCAAAACACAAAAATACAGAACTCAATAATACACAATTAAGTCTTCACTATTATTGTCACACTATTTATAATATGTGAAGACTACTACAGCTATCTATCGGACCTTCACTCCATTTCCCGACTAAACCCAGCTACTCTCTTATCTCCTGTTGACAAACAAAGGAACAAAAGGAAAGAATGAGCTCAAATAGCCTAGTAAGAAAATATCATGACTAAGATAATGACAAATAAATTATCATTAGCTTTCAACAGTTGAGTTCTTAATTGAATATAATAGACAATAAGCTTTATATCAAGAACTACAGTTAAATTCTTGAACAAAGTTCAGATCAATGATAACAGCGAAATGAGCAATACATTAGAAAAATAATGTAGATTATGATATCCACTCGCTTCTCTTTTTAAGAAAAATGTCCTCAACTTTTATCACCTGAAACACCATTGGTCATGTTAATACAATTTCACAGTTTCTGGTCATAATCGTGCAAGTCAACAGTTCATCTTTGCACTACGGGCCAAAGATATTCAATATATCACCAACGGTCATGATTATACCAGTATTTAGCATTTGGTCATAATCATACCAAACAACAGCTCATCTTTGCACTACGGGCCAAAGATATTCAAAATATCACCAACGGTCATGATTATACCAGTATTCAGCGTTTGGTCATAATCATACCAAACAACAGTTCTTCTTTGCCCCTGGCCAAAGAGAACATTTACCAAGTGCCATAAAACACACACAACAATTATATCGCCTTTATCCTATCATTTGTACTCCAGGACACAAATATTCACAACAAAATGATTCTTGATGATTAGAATAACAACAGTGATATAAATGATGAACAGAAGAAACATGATGATCAATAAATATCGAAAGTTTATGATTTTACTTTGTATAGATTCAAATAATGTCCAAATTGTCAACATAATGTGGACTCAAATTCAAGAATGATATTCAAGATCCACAATTTAGAATAACGGTTAAGGTTCAATAGAAAGATTTAGAAAAATAGGAAGGCTCAATTGAAATGATATTAGATGAAGCGCAAACTATTAAAGAATATATAATCATTTCAGGAAACTTTACCAACAAGAGACAAATAAGAAATGAATACGAAAAGTAATTCACTAAACATGTGATAGTCCGCGTAGTCAGTTTATTCTCAGAGATTAATAAGGAATGAATACGAAAGGTTATTCACCAAACATGCGGTAGTCCGCGTAGTCAGGTTATTCCCACAAATTAATAAGGAATGAATACGAAAGGTTATTCACCAAACATGCAGTAGTCCGCGTAGTCAGGTTATTCCCACAAATTAATACATGTAAATAAATGACACATCTTATAAGTAAGAAAAAAACGATATCATTTTCGAGAATCAAGGAATGATTGTGACGACCCCAAATCCGGGTTCTTTAACCTCGGGTTTGGTTCTCACTGTACAATACTAAACAATAATGAAATACATAAATTGTATTCAAACTTCGCGGAATAATACAAAAGGTTCCTTAATCAAAAGGCTACACTTCCCAAGGTCTATTACCTTAATCTTAACATTACATATCTTAAGGGAAATACAAAAGATTTACAACAGTAATTACATAACAGTATTATAAACTAGCATGCAATTACTAAAACTAAACATTCGCTTTCCCCTTGCCTTTGTCCGATTTAGAGCTTTCGGGAATAGCTGAAATATAGTCATGATATAGTAAGAATGAGCAACTAAATGGCTCAGCAAGTTTATTGTAATGTCCTAGAATTTCCACATTTTTATTAATTAAAATATTAATTTAATTTCCAACGAGTTAGTTTTATGAGATTATTTAAATCTTTTTATGTGATTAATTAATTATGTGATTAAATAATTATGTAATTAATTACTAAAATTAATTAAAGGGGGTCACTAATATGTTATTAAATTAGTGAATAAACCCTAAAGTTTTAATATCAAAATAATTGATAAGTTTCCTATTATTTAAATATTCAATTAAATTGAATATAATGAGTGAATTAAATATAATAAATTAATTAATATGATTATTAATTAATGTAAATAATGTGAAATATTAATAATAATATTTATTAGTCCATTTAGTAATTTAATACTTATGGGTTAAAATATTTAATTAATTATTCAACCTATTTATTTATTTAATCATGGATTGAATAATTAATGTATAAATTATTAAATTAGCCCAACATGGGTCAATTAGTAGCCCAAGTGGAGAATAATAAAATTTGACAATTTAGTAGCCCAAACAATTTAATAGAAGCCCAATTGGTATTTTAAATTAAAGCCCAATGATTGGCCCACTTGGAAAATACTTAAATTAACTATTAATTGTTTAAAAAGTAAAAAGTGACACTTAATTTGGGACAAAAGAAGGGAGATCAGCCGACCATGCATGAATGAGAGAGAAAAAGTGAGGTTTTGTTTTATTTTATTTTTCATTTAATTAAATAATGGTTGCTTGTTTTATTTTTTTTTTAAGTACATAAACCATGCCTCTTTTCACCAACTATGTATGGCTAGCTTTCTTGTGTAAGTATCCTTGCTCTCTCATTATGGAAATTTGATAGATATAGATTTTATATCTATGCCCATTGTAAGTATACTTACAATTTAGTAGATTTTGAAAATCATTTCTCATCTTTTATTTTCAAACAAAAGAGAGAGCTAGAGAGCATTTGAGAGTGAGAAAATAGTGAGATCAAAATACTAAGAGAGGAGAAGGAGTTCTTGGTGCATGTCATCTTCATTCATCACCTACTTTGGAAGAAAAAGAAAGATAGCCATTAAATCAAGGTAATGGTTATTTTAAATAAAGTTTTGTTTTTAAATTAAATAAATCACCATGTTAGTATAAGCATGTTAATATAATTATTAATGTGTAGAGGTAATATTTATGCCATGCTTGAGTTTAATATGTTTGGTTTGTATTTTGGTATATTTTATATGCTAAAATATGTATTTAGTAGTGTGTAAACAAGTTTTGAAATATATTACCAAAAATATTTTTGTAAAACTTAGGTTTGATGTTCTAATATTATAGAACATTAAATCATGAGAAAAACAAAGTTTGAATCACTCAAAATGGAGTTATACACAAAAAGTTATGATTTGTGGTAGTTTATGTGATGTAAAAAATTTTATAAAAAAATAATGATATTAAATCATGAAAAATTAATTTTTCATGTTATAAATTAATATAAGGTGATTGGTAATTTTTTTGGATTTTTATTGAAGAGTTAAAGATTTATTGAAGGTATATTTTTATTTAAAATGGGTAGCCGGAAACACTGTTCACATTCTGCTTGGAAGAGAAATTTAACACTGGCCGCGCAATGCGCGAGCCACTGTTCACCCACCGACGCGGAGCCAAACGACGTCGTTTGGCATCGGCAGAAAATTTCTTCCGCGCGTTATGCGCGGAAGCCATTTCCGGATTGCCAAAAAACGGCGCCGTTTTGGTCCGAAAATATTATAACGCGCGCCATGCGCGGTAGTTATTTTCCGGCGAAATTACAAGTTTGCCCCTCCGTGTTTTTTTCCGGCAGAATTACCATTCTGCCCTCGGTTCAGTTTTTCAACTTAATTACGAAAATGCCATTCGGGTTAATTTTAATTAATTTAAATATTTAAAAATTAATTTAAAATTATAACAAAAATAATAATAATACAAAAATAATATTGGGGAGGAGATTTTTCATAAAGTTTAATATTTAAATATTTTAAATATTAATCTAGTTAGCTAAACCATGGTTAGGTTAAATAAATTTATTATTTATTTATTATTTTAAATATTAATAATAAATAAAGATGATAAATTAGCAATTATTATTTAATGCCTATTAAATAATATTTAAAGAGAGATAAAATTTATAAATTAATTATTTATTATTTAAATATTATTAAATAATAAATAAGGATAATTAAGCAATTAATTATTATTTAATTAACATTAAATAACGATTAATGGAAATTAAGTTATTAGAGTAATAATTTATTATTTAATTTAAATAATAAATAAGAATGATTTGATTATTATTTAACCTTAAATAATAATTAAAATTAATTAAACAATTAATTATTATTTAATTGACATTAAATAATAATTAAAGAGGATTAAGATTAGTAAACTATTATTTAATTTCCTTAATTAAATAATAGGTAAGGTTAATTACTTGGTTAATTATTGGTTGATTAACATTAAATTAAAGAAGGTTAAAATTAAGTTAATAATTATTTATTATTTAATAATAGGTAGGTACAATTAGTTATTATTTATAATAACTAGAGTTAATTAATTAATTTCTATTTAATCAATATTAAATAGTAATTAAAAAGAGATTGAGTTAATAAAATAAATTGAATTGAACTAAACAATTATAATAAGTTGTTTAAGGGTTTAATAAGTGTCCAACACTTAAGAAAAATATTTTCTAACTTATTAAATTATTAACCTAAAATGATTAAGTGTCTATAAGGTTAATAATATTGTTTTGACTAATGTAATTTATGTGTTAGTACTTATGTGGTAAATAAGTTCGTTATTAAGCGTATAATTATGCAAATACGTCGTACTAATTATTAGACCGACTTTATTAATGTTAGGTCTTTCAAAGCAAGTTAGTTAAAGCTAGACAATTATTGTAGCTGAGCAAACAGGCAAGTTCTCTAACCCTACTCAATTATTATCGTTGAACAAGTTTCCATACTTGTAATTATTGTTAAAGCTTGAAGTGGTTTAATTATTTAAAATTATTCCACATCCATATTGTTTATACAATCGCACTTAGTGCATTTGAAGCTTGTTAGTTCTTGATTCATGAACTGTATTAAAAATGTCTGAAGCTAATAGTTCAGCTAGACATTGCGTTTCTAAATTCAATAACTTGAATACTTTTAAAAGCTTATCCAAACCATTGTTGGGTGCGGATTTCTTATATTAAGTCTGAGAATTGAACAACCCTAAATTAGGGGATTTTGTGTCGGGAAACCGACTTTGGGCGCCAGTGACTAAATGTAATGCATATACAGCGGGTTGAATAGGCTGATCCCCTTGAAAACCAAACAACTCAAAGGGTCAGAGGAAACTCTATTATACCCTAGTTAGTTCAGGGTCCTTAGTGACCACTCAGCATTTTAAGATTCAAATATTCTGTTTATTAAAATTTGAATCCTGTTTCATTCACAATTGTTATATCTATTGTTGAATCATTGATGATATTTTCTCATTCATTCATGATATATTAAATCTATATGATTGTTCTAAACTTGCTGAGCAAACTAGTTGCTCATTCTTGCTATATCATGAACCATTTTTCAGATAATCCTGATTGCTCAAAGAAGGATAAAGGAAAAGGAAAAGCCAGAGCTTAAGTTAGCTTATGCATGCTAATTAGATCTTTAATTATGTATTTACGGTTTTTAAACCTTTTGAAATTCCTTGTGATAGGAACTGTTATTATGTTAAGGTTGATAGACCCTGGTATTGTAACCTTTTGAAGGGAACCAATATGTATTATTCCGCGATATTTAAATGCAATGTATGTATTTAATTGTTAGTAATGTGTTGAATAGTGAGAACCAAACTCGAGGTTATGGAACCCGGATTTGGGGTCGTCACAGGTTGGTATCAGAGCCGTAGGTTAGAAACGTTAGGATTTGCGAAACCTAAGTTATAACCTTAGTATTAAACTCATATCGAGTGCGTTAGGGGATGAATCGGGGAGATTCATCATGTTGTGTATTTTTGGAGATGGATTGAGAAAATCCATCGAGCCGAGATGTACATGATAAAATATCATTTCATTTCATCAATGAATATATTTTATTGTTGTACTAACGTGTGTTATTGTTTTATGTTATAGGATGGCAGAGATCGGACAGTCGAGTCGCACTGCTGAGGAGGACTATATTGATATCCATATGGATACTGCACAGCCGCTGGTGGCTGCACCCGTAGAGGAGCCAGAGTCAGATCCTGAGGAGGGGGATCGTGTGGAGCCCGTCTGGGGCGGAGTCATGAGGCCTTACAGTGAGGATGAGGCAGAGTCAGAGGAGTCTGAGGAGGAGGAGTCAGCTGATGGCATGGGCACCACTGCCGCTGACATCATAGAGGGACTGACCGATAGGAACGAGGGGCTGGAGGCAAGGGTCCAGCATCTAGAGGAGCAGAATCTGACCCACCAGCACATGGAGGATCAGTATAGGGATGCGGCTTACCAGTTCTCTGGCGAGAACACAGAGCTGAAGGAGAGGATAGTAGGACTGGAGGATCAGGTACAGGAGTACGAGGATTCGGTGGAGCACTTTGCAGTGCTGACACATCAGCTAGTAGATCAGGATGTGGAGCTGCAGGCTAAGTTAGCAGTAGCTGAGACTAGGTTAGCCGAGGCTGAGCTGAAGGTTCAGCAGGTTCAGTCAGAGAAGGCCGCCATCCATGCACACTGGCAGGAGGCGATAGAGGACCGTATTGAGATGGAGAGACAGCGGGATGCCGCTTATGGACAGATAATTGAGCTAGAGGAGGAGGTCCGCGAGAAGCGGGTGAGGACGGATAGACTTAGCTACGTCTACCGATCTTCATATGGTAGGCTTCAGAGCAGGGTGCACTACTACCCAGCTGAGGAGGGCCAGTCTATGCACACCATCAGCAGGAGTGTGGTGATGGCCATCGGGGATGAGGAGTATGACGACGCGATCCGTAGGGGGATGCGCAGTCAGTAGTAGTAGTAGTTGTTTTCTAATTTCGTATGTAAATAGATGCAGTAGAACCCAACTTTTGTTTTATTAGAGGGTTAATATGTCACTAAATCCCAACTCTATGAAGTTGTAGGATATGTCAGATCCCATCTTTTGTAGCTTCTCTGGGATAGAAGCATTTATAGCAGTATGCTTTTGATGTAAAGTGCTACGCACTCCTGTTTTAGCATATGAGTATAAATGCAATTGAATTTATGTTTATATGCGTGTTGAAATAATTACTTGTATTTTAGCTAAACATTGTCTAAGATACAAAATAATGAAATGAAAAAGATGAAACCAGTATAATAATGTAAATTTTTGTTTATAACAGAAAATGCCGCCACGTAGACAACCACCAAGGAACCAGGGGGTAGAAGAGTCAGTTAACAACGACGCGGGGGGACACAACGTAGACCCTATGCAAAACTTCGTCGACATGCTAGCTGAGGCAATGCAAAACCGCCACCCTCTAGTAGCAAATCCGCCACCACCACCAAATCAGTTGGCGAATTTTAAAGATTTTAAGGCGGTGGGACCGCCAGAGTTTAGGGGAACGTCGGACCCGATAGAGGCCCAGTCTTGGATAAAGGAGATAGAGAAGGCGTTTGTTATCGCAAGAGTAGCTGAGGAGCAAAAGACAGTTTTTGCTACCTACATGATGAAGGGCGAAGCCAATTTCTGGTGGGAAGCCAATCAGAATAGGGCTGGGGATGGTGTGGTGCCCTGGACGAAATTTAAGGAAATATTCGACGAGAATTATTTCCCGAAAAGTATGAAGAGTAGGATGGAGGTAAGGTTTCTAGAACTGAAACAGGAGAACATGTCGGTACCGGAGTACGCGGCAAAATTTAATGAGCTGGCCAGGTTCGCTCCACATCAGGTAGACACGGAGGAACGCAAGGCCAGGAGGTTCGAGAATGGATTGAGACCTTGGATATTCAACAAGGTAGCAGTACTGCAGATTGACTCGTTCGCAACTTTGCTAGAGAAGTCAATCATTGCTGAAGGAGGAAGTGACGCGTTAACCAAGTACAACCAGGAGAGAAACAAGAAGAAAAATGAAGGGGGAAGCAAGAACAGCAACAGTGGAGGCAATAATAACAACAATAATAACAACAAGCGCAAATGGGACAACAGCAGCAACGACAAGAGCTCGGGGAATCAACAAGGAAGTGTTCAGAAAAAGCCAGCATGCAATATATGTGGAAAGAACCACTTCGGAGAGTGCAGGAAAGGGAAGAATACATGCTACAATTGTGGTCAGGTGGGACATATTTCTCCAAATTGTCCCCTCCCAAAGAAAGTGAGATGCTTTTCTTGCGGAGCATCTGACCACCTGATAAAGGATTGCCCTAAGAAGAAGAATGACGGGGGTAGCGGCTACAGGGGCAATAACAGCAAATTGGCTATCGGGGGACCGGTACCACAGAACAAGCCGACAGCCCGGACTTTCAATATGACGGTACAGGATGCCGTGGGGTCAAAAGACGTGGTGTCAGGTATTATTCCGATCAATAATATAAATGCATATGTATTGTTTGATTCGGGTGCTACCTGTTCATTTGTGTCTGATGATTTCGCTAGACGATTAGAGTTGCCTAGGGACAAACTAGAAAACTCAATGAACATAGAAGTTGCTAATAAAGAAGTGATTCCGGTAGAGTACATACATAGAAATTGTTGTGCTGAAATCAGGGGTCAGAAATTAAATGTGAATCTAATTCCAATACGTCTGGGGGAATTTGATGTAATACTTGGGATGGATTGGTTGTTTAACCACGGGGCGATAATTGATTGTCAAAAGAAGTGCATACACCTTAAGACACCAAATAAGTCTAAGGTCGTATTTTATGGCAGCAAATCGTCAAGACAGTCTTCTTGTCTGACGATGATGCAGGCCAAGAAATTATTGAAGAAAGGTTGTGTAGGGTATTTGGCTCATGTGGTTGACACACAAGTGGTGAGTCCCGAGATGGAGCAAATACCAGTAGTTAGGGAGTTTACGGATGTTTTTCCAGATGTACTGCCGGGTTTACCGCCGGACAGGAAAATAGAATTTGTGATTGATTTAGTACCGGGGACAGCACCGATATCGAAAGCACCATATAGGATGGCTCCGGTAGAACTAAAGGAATTGATGGTGCAATTGCAGGAGTTGCTAGACAATAAGTACATTCAGCCAAGTGTTTCTCCATGGGGAGCACCGGTGCTGTTTGTAAAGAAGAATGATGGATCGATGAGATTGTGTATGGATTATAGAGAGCTGAATAAGGTGACAATTAAGAACAAGTACCCGTTACCACGAATTGACGATCTTTTCGATCAATTGAAAGGGGCGAAGTACTTTTCAAAGATTGACTTAAGGACTGGTTATCATCAGTTGAAAGTCAGGAAGGAGGATATACCCAAGACGGCATTCAGAACTCGATATGGGCATTATGAGTTTCTGGTGATGTCGTTTGGACTAACGAATGCGCCAGCCGCATTTATGGACATGATGAACAGAATATTCAAGCAATACTTGGATAAATTTGTAGTCGTGTTCATTGACGATATTCTGGTGTATTCCAAAACGGAGGAGGAGCATGCTGAACACCTAAGATTGGTGTTGGAGATTTTACGGAAGGAGCGGTTGTACGCTAAGTTTTCAAAGTGTGAATTCTGGTTGGAAAGAGTTCAATTTTTGGGTCATGTTATTGACAAGGAAGGAGTTTCGGTTGATCCGGCGAAGGTTGAATCGGTAATGAATTGGGAGCAACCAAGGACGCCGACAGAAGTAAGAAGTTTCTTAGGGTTAGCGGGTTACTATCGGAGGTTCATTCAAGACTTCTCAAAGATAGCAACACCGTTGACCAACTTAACAAGAAAGACGGTGAAATACGTGTGGACAGAGAAGTGTGAGGAAAGTTTTCAGGAGTTAAAGAAAAGACTTAGTGAAGCACCTGTATTGACCTTACCAGACGATACAGGAGGTTTTACGGTCTACAGTGATGCATCGCACAAGGGGCTTGGCTGTGTGCTTATGCAAAACGGCAAAGTCGTTGCGTATGCGTCCAGACAATTAAAAGATTATGAGAAGGGATATCCTACCCACGACTTGGAGCTGGCAGCGGTAGTGTTTGCCCTTAAAATTTGGAGACATTATCTGTACGGAGAAAAATGTGAGATATTCACAGACCATAAGAGTCTGAAGTATATCTTCACACAGAAGGAGCTGAATATGAGGCAACGGAGATGGTTGGAATTAATCAAAGATTATGATTGTGAAATTCTATATCATCCCGGCAAGGCCAACGTAGTAGCGGATGCTCTGAGTAGAAAGAGCAGGGAGAAATTGTTCATATTGACAGATCAAGAACAATTGGTTCAAGAGATGGCTCGAATGGAGTTGGAAGTGAGAAGTCCAAACGAGTCAATAGAAGTCGAGGTGAGCCCAACCTTGTTAGATAGGGTGAAAGAGGCTCAAGACAAAGATGAGGAATGTGACAGAATCCGGAAGAGGATGACCGATGGAGAAGAGGTCAAGTTTAAAATTGATAGCATGGGATTGCTGAGATTTGAAAATCGTGTTTGGGTACCGCTAGTGCCTGAATTACGAGAGGAAATTTTGCAAGAGGCTCACAGTACTAGATACTCGATACATCCGGGAAGTACGAAGATGTATCAAGATCTACGTCAGCATTTTTGGTGGCCGAATTTAAAGAGGGAGGTTGCAGAATGTGTCAGCCGATGCCTAACTTGTCAGAGGGTAAAGGCCGAACATCAGAGACCAAGTGGATTGTTACAGCCGTTAGAAATTCCTGAGTGGAAATGGGAGCATATCACAATGGATTTTGTGGTAGGACTTCCAGCAACACAGAAGGGATATGACGCAATTTGGGTGATTGTGGATCGGCTAACAAAGTCAGCGCACTTTTTGCCGATCAAGATTAGGTTCAGTTTGGATCAGTTGTCCAAACTGTACATCAAAGAGATAGTTTCAAGACATGGGGTGCCGGTATCGATTGTGTCAGACAGAGATCCGCGCTTCACGTTAAAATTTTGGAGAAGTCTTCAGGAGAGATTGGGGACACAGTTAAGAATGAGTACAGCGTATCATCCGCAGACCGATGGGCAAAGTGAGAGAACAATTCAGACATTGGAAGATATGCTCAGGGCCTGCGTAATGGATTTCAAGGGCAGTTGGGAAATCCATCTACCACTAGTTGAGTTTGCATACAACAACAGTTATCATGCGAGCATAGGTATGCCGCCTTACGAAGCTTTATATGGCAGAAAATGCAGAACACCTCTATGTTGGGATGAGGTAGGAGAACGCCGACTGTTGGGGCCAGAATTGGTTCAACAGACGGTAGAAATTATCAAAGTAATAAGAGCTCGGCTAGTAGCAGCTCAAGACCGTCAAAAGAAATACGCCGATTTACATCGACAGAAACGAGACTTCAAGGTGGGGAGTTTTGTGTTCATTAAGGTATCTCCCTGGAAAGGGAAGATCAGGTTTGGAAAGAAGGGGAAATTGAGTCCAAGGTTCATAGGACCGTTCGAAATATTGAGAAGAGTGGGTGAAGTAGCATACGAGGTAGCTTTACCTCCTGAATTGGAACATATTCACAATGTGTTTCATGTGTCGGTATTGCAGCCATACAAACCAGACTACAAGCACGTTATCTCGTATGAGCCAATTCAAGTCGGGAAGGACTTATCATATGAAGAAGTTCCTGTTCAGATACTCGATAGGAAGGAACAGAAACTGAGAAATAAGATAATTCATTCTGTCAAAGTACTTTGGAGGAATCACGCCATTGAAGAATCTACGTGGGAATTAGAGGAGGAAATGAGGACAAATTACCCGTTTTTATTTGAGTAACCTTATTTTACAATTCCGAGGACGGAATTTTTATAAGGAGGGGAGAATGTAATGTCCTAGAATTTCCACATTTTTATTAATTAAAATATTAATTTAATTTCCAACGAGTTAGTTTTATGAGATTATTTAAATCTT
Source organism: Hedera helix (assembly GCA_947179155.2). Classification (NCBI taxonomy): domain Eukaryota; kingdom Viridiplantae; phylum Streptophyta; class Magnoliopsida; order Apiales; family Araliaceae; genus Hedera; species Hedera helix. The sequence continues at coordinate 38,046,244 of OX359278.1, forward strand.
TTTATGTGATTAATTAATTATGTGATTAAATAATTATGTAATTAATTACTAAAATTAATTAAAGGGGGTCACTAATATGTTATTAAATTAGTGAATAAACCCTAAAGTTTTAATATCAAAATAATTGATAAGTTTCCTATTATTTAAATATTCAATTAAATTGAATATAATGAGTGAATTAAATATAATAAATTAATTAATATGATTATTAATTAATGTAAATAATGTGAAATATTAATAATAATATTTATTAGTCCATTTAGTAATTTAATACTTATGGGTTAAAATATTTAATTAATTATTCAACCTATTTATTTATTTAATCATGGATTGAATAATTAATGTATAAATTATTAAATTAGCCCAACATGGGTCAATTAGTAGCCCAAGTGGAGAATAATAAAATTTGACAATTTAGTAGCCCAAACAATTTAATAGAAGCCCAATTGTTATTTTAAATTAAAGCCCAATGATTGGCCCACTTGGAAAATACTTAAATTAACTATTAATTGTTTAAAAAGTAAAAAGTGACACTTAATTTGGGACAAAAGAAGGGAGATCAGCCGACCATGCATGAATGAGAGAGAAAAAGTGAGGTTTTGTTTTATTTTATTTTTCATTTAATTAAATAATGGTTGCTTGTTTTATTTTTTTTTTAAGTACATAAACCATGCCTCTTTTCACCAACTATGTATGGCTAGCTTTCTTGTGTAAGTATCCTTGCTCTCTCATTATGGAAATTTGATAGATATAGATTTTATATCTATGCCCATTGTAAGTATACTTACAATTTAGTAGATTTTGAAAATCATTTCTCATCTTTTATTTTCAAACAAAAGAGAGAGCTAGAGAGCATTTGAGAGTGAGAAAATAGTGAGATCAAAATACTAAGAGAGGAGAAGGAGTTCTTGGTGCATGTCATCTTCATTCATCACCTACTTTGGAAGAAAAAGAAAGATAGCCATTAAATCAAGGTAATGGTTATTTTAAATAAAGTTTTGTTTTTAAATTAAATAAATCACCATGTTAGTATAAGCATGTTAATATAATTATTAATGTGTAGAGGTAATATTTATGCCATGCTTGAGTTTAATATGTTTGGTTTGTATTTTGGTATATTTTATATGCTAAAATATGTATTTAGTAGTGTGTAAACAAGTTTTGAAATATATTACCAAAAATATTTTTGTAAAACTTAGGTTTGATGTTCTAATATTATAGAACATTAAATCATGAGAAAAACAAAGTTTGAATCACTCAAAATGGAGTTATACACAAAAAGTTATGATTTGTGGTAGTTTATGTGATGTAAAAAATTTTATAAAAAAATAATGATATTAAATCATGAAAAATTAATTTTTCATGTTATAAATTAATATAAGGTGATTGGTAATTTTTTTGGATTTTTATTGAAGAGTTAAAGATTTATTGAAGGTATATTTTTATTTAAAATGGGTAGCCGGAAACACTGTTCACATTCTGCTTGGAAGAGAAATTTAACACTGGCCGCGCAATGCGCGAGCCACTGTTCACCCACCGACGCGGAGCCAAACGACGTCGTTTGGCATCGGCAGAAAATTTCTTCCGCGCGTTATGCGCGGAAGCCATTTCCGGATTGCCAAAAAACGGCGCCGTTTTGGTCCGAAAATATTATAACGCGCGCCATGCGCGGTAGTTATTTTCCGGCGAAATTACAAGTTTGCCCCTCCGTGTTTTTTTCCGGCAGAATTACCATTCTGCCCTCGGTTCAGTTTTTCAACTTAATTACGAAAATGCCATTCGGGTTAATTTTAATTAATTTAAATATTTAAAAATTAATTTAAAATTATAACAAAAATAATAATAATACAAAAATAATATTGGGGAGGAGATTTTTCATAAAGTTTAATATTTAAATATTTTAAATATTAATCTAGTTAGCTAAACCATGGTTAGGTTAAATAAATTTATTATTTATTTATTATTTTAAATATTAATAATAAATAAAGATGATAAATTAGCAATTATTATTTAATGCCTATTAAATAATATTTAAAGAGAGATAAAATTTATAAATTAATTATTTATTATTTAAATATTATTAAATAATAAATAAGGATAATTAAGCAATTAATTATTATTTAATTAACATTAAATAACGATTAATGGAAATTAAGTTATTAGAGTAATAATTTATTATTTAATTTAAATAATAAATAAGAATGATTTGATTATTATTTAACCTTAAATAATAATTAAAATTAATTAAACAATTAATTATTATTTAATTGACATTAAATAATAATTAAAGAGGATTAAGATTAGTAAACTATTATTTAATTTCCTTAATTAAATAATAGGTAAGGTTAATTACTTGGTTAATTATTGGTTGATTAACATTAAATTAAAGAAGGTTAAAATTAAGTTAATAATTATTTATTATTTAATAATAGGTAGGTACAATTAGTTATTATTTATAATAACTAGAGTTAATTAATTAATTTCTATTTAATCAATATTAAATAGTAATTAAAAAGAGATTGAGTTAATAAAATAAATTGAATTGAACTAAACAATTATAATAAGTTGTTTAAGGGTTTAATAAGTGTCCAACACTTAAGAAAAATATTTTCTAACTTATTAAATTATTAACCTAAAATGATTAAGTGTCTATAAGGTTAATAATATTGTTTTGACTAATATAATTTATGTGTTAGTACTTATGTGGTAAATAAGTTCGTTATTAAGCGTATAATTATGCAAATACGTCGTACTAATTATTAGACCGACTTTATTAATGTTAGGTCTTTCAAAGCAAGTTAGTTAAAGCTAGACAATTATTGTAGCTGAGCAAACAGGCAAGTTCTCTAACCCTACTCAATTATTATCGTTGAACAAGTTTCCATACTTGTAATTATTGTTAAAGCTTGAAGTGGTTTAATTATTTAAAATTATTCCACATCCATATTGTTTATACAATCGCACTTAGTGCATTTGAAGCTTGTTAGTTCTTGATTCATGAACTGTATTAAAAATGTCTGAAGCTAATAGTTCAGCTAGACATTGCGTTTCTAAATTCAATAACTTGAATACTTTTAAAAGCTTATCCAAACCATTGTTGGGTGCGGATTTCTTATATTAAGTCTGAGAATTGAACAACCCTAAATTAGGGGATTTTGTGTCGGGAAACCGACTTTGGGCGCCAGTGACTAAATGTAATGCATATACAGCGGGTTGAATAGGCTGATCCCCTTGAAAACCAAACAACTCAAAGGGTCAGAGGAAACTCTATTATACCCTAGTTAGTTCAGGGTCCTTAGTGACCACTCAGCATTTTAAGATTCAAATATTCTGTTTATTAAAATTTGAATCCTGTTTCATTCACAATTGTTATATCTATTGTTGAATCATTGATGATATTTTCTCATTCATTCATGATATATTAAATCTATATGATTGTTCTAAACTTGCTGAGCAAACTAGTTGCTCATTCTTGCTATATCATGAACCATTTTTCAGATAATCCTGATTGCTCAAAGAAGGATAAAGGAAAAGGAAAAGCCAGAGCTTAAGTTAGCTTATGCATGCTAATTAGATCTTTAATTATGTATTTACGGTTTTTAAACCTTTTGAAATTCCTTGTGATAGGAACTGTTATTATGTTAAGGTTGATAGACCCTGGTATTGTAACCTTTTGAAGGGAACCAATATGTATTATTCCGCGATATTTAAATGCAATGTATGTATTTAATTGTTAGTAATGTGTTGAATAGTGAGAACCAAACTCGAGATTATGGAACCCGGATTTGGGGTCGTCACATTTATAAACAACAATCATACGATATATCATGATGAAGGGAAATAACTTCAAGGTTTCAACAATAGCAATTGTGAAAGATAACAAGAATCAATGTTCAATAAAAGAAGGAATTGACTCTTTACTGCTGAGTGGTCTTTAATGACCATGAACTGCTACTAAGGTAGATCAGACATACAATGTCTGACTCCTTGTTAAAAATAACGGGACACTTGAGGGGATCAGTCCTCTCATGTCCTATGTATATGCATCACATTTAGTTTTCTTGCGCGCTGTCGGGTATCCGACAAATAAAATCCCCTTTAACTAGGGTTGTTCTATCTCAGTCTTACTGTAAGAATCCGCACCAGCCAATGGTTTGGATAAGCTTTTATAATATTCAACTAAATGAATTTAACATGCATTTGTCTAGCCGAAACAATTAGCTTAGACGTTCTTAAATAGTTTGCAAAGCACTATGTGCGAATACAATAATCAATAGCGATGTGAAGTAATTTTTGATAATTAATTCACTTAAAGGTCTGTCAAGTAACTACGAGTGTAGAATATTTGCTCAACAATAATTGAAATGTAAATACGGTTGAATAATAATTGCAACAATAAATACAAGTTAAAGTTAGGAAACTTGCAATAAAAATTACAAGTTAAGGATAGAAAACTTGCCTCGTGCGTCGTCTACTGCTAATCAAATTAATCTAACAATCCTTGAACGGACCTAACAATTAAATCAATTTGATCTTAAATTAGTATCATATACTTGTAATTATAATGACCTTTATAAACCTTACGAACCACATAATTGATTAATTATGGGTAATTAAACACTTAGGAAATATTATCATTAATTGATAATATTTCAAACACAAAGAACTTATATTAATTGTTTAATATAGTTCAAAATAAATATCTAATATTATTAATCATTTAATAATATTTTATTAAGTTTCTAATATTATTAATCATTTAATAATATTTTATGGATTATTTAATATTATTAATTATTTAATAATATTTTATTATATCTCTAATATTATTATTCCTTTAATAATATTTTATTGATTATCTAATATTATTAATCATTTAATAATATTTTATTCATTACCTAATATTATTGATCATTTAATAATATTTTATTAAGTAGCTAATATTATTAATCGTTTAATAATATTTTATTAATTATCTAATATTATTAATCATTTAATAATATTTTATTAAGTTTCTAATATTATTAATCATTTAATAATATTTTATGGATTATTTAATATTATTAATTATTTAATAATATTTTATTATATCTCTAATATTATTATTCCTTTAATAATATTTTATTGATTATCTAATATTATTAATCATTTAATAATATTTTATTCATTACCTAATATTATTGATCATTTAATAATATTTTATTAAGTAGCTAATATTATTAATCGTTTAATAATATTTTATTAATTATCTAATATTATTAATCATTTAATAATATTTTATTAAGTTTCTAATATTATTAATCATTTAATAATATTTTATTAATTATCTAATATTATTAATCATTTAATAATATTTTATTAAGTATCTAATATTATTAATCATTTAATAGTATTTTATTAATTATCTAATATTATTATTCCTTTAATAATACCTTATTGATTATCTAATATTATTAATCATTTAATAATATTTTATTGACTTTATAATATTATTATACACTTAATAATATTTTAATAATCTTCTAATATTATTATTTATTTAATAATATTTTATTACCCTTATTATATTATTATTTCAATAATAATATTTATACACCTTTAAATCAATAAATCAATTATATATATATTTAAAAATATATTTATTAAGTCCAAAAATACTAAAATGATTTTTGGAACATTTTTCATTTTCTGACCCGACCCGAACCAGACCCGACCCGACCCGGCTGACCCGGCCCGACCCGACCCGGTTCGGGTTTTTATTTTTTTTTTCCGAACAGTGCACTGCGCCGGGGCGCAGTGATTTATACTGCAGACGGCGCCCCGGCGCCGTACTCCAGTAGCTGCCCTTTTTGTGATTTTTCTGGACAGTTTTGGTACTTTGATTCAAACCTTGATTAAATGAAATCTACACATCCAAATAACACCAAATCAGTGTTGATGTGTTTCTAACTTAATGTTTTACAATATTCCATGGTTCGATCGTCTTTTTGAAAACGTTTTACACGAAATTTACGGATCGAACCACATAGGGTTGAAAAACGACATCCTTTTCGGTAAAAGCTATAACTTCTTTGTTATTCATTATTTTTGAAAACTTCAAAAAGATTTTATCTTTAAAACTCATAGATCTAACTTTCTAGCCATAAAACTCCACTTTTTGATTTGTACATTTCAAAATACAACATCAAACGTAACATGCATGGTTAGGGTTTACCGGTAAAACATGTTATGAACTTTTCTAGCATTGTTATGCATTTCTAACCAACCAAAACACGTTATAAACACATAGATCTATGAATATACATATATTACATAGTTACATACATCTAAACCATCAAAATGAGTTTTGATCGGTTAAAAATAGATTTTAACCGATCAAAAGCTTTCTAGACTACAAAAATGAAATGAGAAGGTTTCTAGAGCACTTTTAAACCTTAGTGATTTGCTTGCTCTCCTTCTCCTCCTACCAAAGTATGTTGTGTAGCTTGAGGACATCCACCAAGACCTTCCTTAGCTTTTCTCACACAAACTCTAGTGTATTTTCTCTTTAGCTCTCAAAGTCTCTCTCTCTTTTCTCTAGAAATGTCTAGCAAATAAACTAACAACCTTGTAACAAGTGTAGAGCCTCTTATTTATAGCACACCACTAATACACCATTAACTCACTAATTCACCCATGTTGGTCAATTAATTGCTAATCATGCTTACTATTCCTTTGATTGACTAGTTGATGGACTTTTGGAATGACTAGGGTTGTTCAACCACTATATGACATGGATGGATTTCCAAGCAATCTAAGAAGTCAAGTTATCCATGTGGGGCCCTCAAAAATTCAGCAAATTGAATTATCCAAGCCATTTTTTCTTTATTTTTAATGCAAAAATGTGCATATATACATCTATATATATATATACATATATATATTAACCAAAGTTTGACCCTTATTGGACTTCACATTGGGCTTGGTAATAACTTCTATTGGGCTCATTCAATTAAATTGTTTGAGCTCAATTTAAATAACACATTGGGCTTATATTAAATAGTCTAGGTTACATTTAATTAAATCAAGCATTGGACTTGTTTAATTAATTACATGGGCTAGTAATTAAATAAATTACATGAGCTACTAGGTTAATATCTTTAACCTAGTTTATCAACTTATTTGGATATAAAATATAATTCAATTAGATTTGCTTTAATTAATTATACACTTTACTTTAATCCTTTAAATAAACATACAAGCACATAAGTACATTTATTTAATTATCTAATGCACAATTAATTAATGAGAAAATTTTAAATTCATTGCTAAATATTTATTAAGTATATTTACAATGACTAATGAAATTCGTGGTCATTACAATGATAATCCCTTACCTTATCACGTGACTGGATATTGATAAAAATGAGATTGATCAACCTATATATTTATAATATAATTAGTAACTACCACATATAACTTTATGGTGTATACCAATTCGTATGAAATCATCAAAAGTAATTTGATAGAATAAAGTAGAATAACTTAAATATAGTTTTTGAAAGAAAATAATATTTCAAAATAAATCTTCCAAATGAAGTTTTCCAAAATAAATCTTCTAAAAGAAGAATCTTCTAAAGGAAGATTTATAAACATCGTGTGACGTGTGTGGTTGCTTATATAACCTTTATAAAAATACTTACTTGAGAAGTACTCGTACACTTACAGATCTTCACAAATACTCAAGATAACTTTAGCACACTCAAAGAAAACTTACACAAAATAATATTTAAAGAGTGAAAGAAAGAATAAACAAGTAAGTTTTTATGAAAAATTCTTACGTTAAGACCTCTATTTATAGCCAAAAATCTTATCATAAATCAAGATTTTCTAATTTAATCCAAACCGTATATTTCAAGATAATATTTAATCCATATTACTCATTTTATCTTTTAAGATTTTCTTAATCTAAACCATTCATTTAAAGATCATCTTTAATCTACATCATTCATTTTAAATTCTATAATTATTACATTATCTTTAATCTATACCATTCATTTCAGATCTCTTTTAATCTATACCATTCATTTCAGATCTCTTTTAATCTATACCATTCATTTCAGATCTCTTTTAATCTATACCATTCAATTAACTTTATATATAAAACAACCAATTTTATATAAATCAATTAACTTTATATATATAAATAAATAACTTTATATAATTTATCATAATAAAATAATTTACTTAACATAATTTATATAAAGTAATTAACTTTATATAAATTATTATAATAAAAACGAATAACTTTATATAATTTATTATAATAAAAATAAATAACTTTATCAATTCAATTATTCAATAATAATTCACAATTATTCATTATTATGACTAATTGCTATAAATGCAGTGTAGTTGGTTTTCTGAGTTAGATAAGCAGAAAAATCAACTAATAATATAATACAACAGTTTAAATAACATCATAAAAGAGATAACAATAATGCTGAAAATAAATAGGAAAATAGCACGTTACTGTGTAATGACAATTATTGATTCAGTAATATGAATTACTGTGCATATGCTACTGTGACAATTATCAGCTCAATAATATTAATTATTATGCATGTGACAATTATTGGTTCAATAAAGTCAATATAGTACAATAGCCACTTTATTAGAACACTGTGTAATACCGTGTGCTACTATGAAATATCGTGTGCTACTGTGCAATATTATGTGTTACTATATAATACCATATGTTACTATTCTTTTACTACCGGGTATTTTAACAATTAAAAGTGATAGTACCGTTAACAATTTTTATTTAAAAAGGTTAATATTGTCGTTTTCTATATTCGACAATAATTTGTTGTGGGGGGGGGGGTCCACTAATGTTTGGTTATTTCGGCGCCGTCGTACGAATCGAATATTCCTCGACAAAACGAATATTATCCGACAAGATAAAATTTGTACAAAATATTTTTAACTTTAACTTTTGTTAATTTATCCATTTACCGTTTCAAGAAAAGAAAAAAATATATATATAAGAAAAAAAATTAAATTATACTTCATAAAAGTCTAGGTCTTACAGAAACTGTCAATATGATAGTTCAGATACTTTGGGGGAGAAAGAGGGAAAGGTGCATCAAAAGAAAGCCTTCCTCCTTCTTTACCTTCAAAGCTTTCAAACGCCATTCCAAAGGATGTTAACAAAAAGAGAAAGAAAAAGGAGAATAACTTGAGACTGAGAACGAGAGTATAATAAAGGAACAGATAATGATTCAAGCTCTATGTAATTTAGAGGGAGATAATAGACATAGGGGGAGATAGTTGAATATATGTTTTGTGCAATATGTGTATTTGTAAACTATCTTAGTTATCAATAAATTGCTATTTTTACTAGATAAAATTGTTATTTGATCTGCCATCTATCTTGAGTTGTGACTGCTTTATTCATTGCCCTTAATTATTTTTTTCATCATCAAATTGGGAGAGATTGTTAGTACATAATTTGATGATGACTTAAGTATGAATTGAGTTAAATAGGGGGATACTGTTTTGTAAACATGATTAGTATGAATTGAGTTAAACTGTTTATATAGAACAATGAATAATCTGTGAAAGAAAGAATAAATGTAAATGTATAAATATTTGTTTGCTTTTGTATAGTCTTTGAAAGAACAGTCATTGTAAAAGAATTTAGGGATCAGAATTGTTAGTTGATCCAAACTGAAAAGATAGACTAGGTTAGGGATCAAACTTGTTAGGTTGATCCAAAAGATAAACTTTGTATTGTCCTTAAAAGAATATTGTTGTAAAATGACATTAGGAATCAAATTTATTATGTTGATCCAAATACAGAGAATTATCAAAATGTAATAGATTAGGTTGAAGATCAACTGAAGAAGAGAAGTAGATCAAAGATTGAAGTTCAAAGCAGAGTCATAACATAACAGAATAAACAAACAGACGAACTCAGGTCGTCGAGTGCACAATAGAAAAGATCGTCGAGTGTAGAATAGATACCAGAATCGTCAAGTAAAATTTCAGAGCCCAAATTGTCGAATGAACTCAAGAACGTCGAGTAAAAACAAGATCGTCAAATAGAGTAGATAATATATATATATATATATATATATATATATATATATATATATATATATATATATACAAACACACACACTTAAGCATCTTAAAAACATAAATATTATAAATATATAGTAATATATAATTATTTATAAATATATATTATTTTATAATATGTATTAAATGCAGTACACTATATATATATGTTATATATGATATAAAATATATATTATAATATACAATATCATAATATACACATATCATATATATTTATATTACTTTAATAATATATAAAAGTCATATTTTAATTATATATATATAATAAAATCATATATATTTATAAATAATTATATATTTATAATATTTATTTTTTTAACATGTTTAAGAGTGTGTGTGGGTGTGTGTGTATTAGCTTAATAATATATATTATATTTTAAAAACATTAATATATACATATTAATATATAAATATAAAATATATTTTAAAAATAGTAATATATATTATAAATAATTAAATATATAATATAATTTTATATTTGCAAATAAGTAATATTATACATATATTTTTGGAATCTTTTGATCATTTCAGTTTATTTCATTTTGTTCTAATACAATTTTCAAGTAACATAAAAAACGTATAAATAAAATATTCGATTTTGATTATAATATAATCTAATTCTGATTTCAATCATCATTTCATTCCATCCATCCAACCAAAGGATTCCTATGAGTGCACCAAGCTTCGTAGCAATAGTATAGATAGACCCTGTCTGGCAAGCTTGATGATAGTGTGTTTTAGTTAGCTTGATTTCTCAACTTGGGTGAAGATCAAAAGCCTTTGCAGTTGAGCAGTTGTCGAATATTTTGTATCAATGATAGCCACAATTACACTAATTTTTATCTTTAAATTATAATATTAAAAAAACAAATAAAAAAAAGTTTATTTTGCAGTTAAGCCCAAAAAACAAAAAGAAAGAAAGAAGGTATTCCGTTGATTGCTTGCAAGTTGCATCCCTTCTTTCTTCTTTTCGTTTGTTATATAGATAAAAGCCTTCTCGTTGCCTTTTTTGTTTTAAAATTTATTTTTATTTTAATATGTTTTATCCTCCCCTTTATCTCTCTCTCTCTCTCCTTGTCTTTCTACTTTTTCAGTTTACCCCACCAATAGTTTGGGATGAAAGAGAAATGCGAACCCACCAAAAAATGCGAGGATAGAAAGATAAAGAAATCTGCCCACGGATCAAATCATGAAGAAGAAAGATTAAACAAGATCAAGATATAAGAAATCTTCTTTGATCTTGATATACTATCCAAGTTCAAGCTTTTTAAGAGACCTTTAAGCCAATGGGAACTACTGAATTGAGAGTCAAAAGAACATCTCTTGCGAGAAAAGGTAACAACTGGAATTGAATTCAGCAACAAACAAACGGTTGAAAACGTTATGAAACTAAAAATAAGAACATTATACAACAAGAAATGTAAAACAAACGGCTGAAAACCAAGAAGAACTACGAGGCCTTACCAAAAGCCACCTCGCCACTGCCAGTAATCCCCAACTCCGAATCTCATATTACCAACAAAAGAAGTATCCTTGGAAAATGAATTTCCAAAGAATCACATGGGTACATAAGTTCTGGACTTCAATTGCATACCTAGCTTGCTTCGAATAACTATCTAATCCACCTTCCACAGGCTATCTAATCCTAACACATTCAACGACTGCGTTTCGAAATGAAACAGACCTAAGATTCTCACAAGGGGCACACAATAATAAATAAGCAAAAAGTCCTCAAATACACACCCAGCGAAAGCAAAATAGTCAGAAGACAAGATGATATTGTATGCAAGAATAGAGAAGAAGACAACAAATAGTTTAAAGAACACTAAAGAAAATTAAAACACATATTTTTCGCACATGGAGGAATAGAGAAGAAGAAGACAACAAATAGATTAAACAAAATACCAAAAGAAAATTTAAACACACATTTTTCACAATGCAGCACTGAAGCTGCAGCTCTCTCTCTTTTTTGACTCTTGATGTAATATATAGAACTCAAAGGAGAAATTACTTGTCCTGTCTTATTCTTTAAACCCCTAACAACTTTAGTAAAATTAAAGTAGAATCTTTCTTTTTTCAAAAATAAATCCAAGCAGAATCTTAAAAGTATGCAAAAACTAACCAAAATTGTTGGATACTACAGGAACGTGAATAAAAACCAACAGTGATAGTGTGACACACTCCAGTACTACCCAACATTTTATACCAGAAAATGAGATCTAAATTAGATAAAACCAAAGACTTTATCCAAACAAAAGTGAGCCCCGCTCCAAAAACATTCACTTACAGATAATGCTTTCTCTATGAAAGCAACTGCATTATGCAACAATAGTAACTTCTTGTGTTGTAATGCTCTCCCCACAAGATTACTCTTCTAATTGGGTATATTAACTGGGTACTGGGTACAGATTGTCAATCGAAGAGGAAAGTTCACTAGAAAAACAAAAGCTGAGGCAAGTTCTTTTCCTTCGGAAATACCCAATAAGTGGTATCGAACAACAATCAGATAACATCCCCCAGATGAAGGTAGAGAAAATTGGATTTAAAAAGCTGCCTCCAAATTCATCCAAAAAAATAAAATAAAGAACAGCTGACTCCAACAACTTGCCATTTGGACGTTTTCGGGCGTTGCTTGTCAATCAATCATGTACATAATTCAGTTTAGATTACGGTGTACCCAAACCTATCAGGTAGACATTAGGTGCTCTCTCTTGGCCCCTTTTAATTGTATTGTGTTACCTAACTTAGGATTTAATATGGTGTATACTAACACTTGACGCACGGCCATACGGGAAGGGAGAAACGAATAAATCACATGATTCACCCATGTGAAAAATAAAATTTATACAAAGGATACCCCAAACCAAATATTGGGAGCAATAGATATTGAACAAAGGTTTACTATAATTGTTAAACCGTTTAGATCTACTCTAGTTATTCATGAACCTTGTTCAATTCCTCATTCCTAGTTATAATAAATAAATAAAATATAATTATTAAAAAAAGGTCTCGAATGATGTAAGTGTAACCCTTACTTTAGTCTTGACATGATAGTATGATACATATTTACATAAAAGGCATGGAAATAACAATGGATGCGCATGAGAGGTAACCTAATTGCCCAATCCCTCTCGTCAAATCAAGAGAGTTTTTCATCTCACAAGGTGCAAAATTTAGTAATACTCTCTCCACTTCCCCTAGAATAGTGTAAACAGCATCCTTAAGACCCAAAGGGCAATCTAGATGTAATAAGTGAAGCACAAGTAAGGTCTCAACATCTTGATACAAGGAATCCAGGGTTGATATCAGGATCCATATAAGTCCCAGTTTTGGTGATTATACAAATCATTTAAAAATTCCAATACTTTCTTAGTTCACACAGCACAAATTGCAACAAATCATAGATTCCAATGCACATCAAGTTACTGAAGAAAAGAAATCCTTCTTTTTTCCATCATAATGAGAAAAGACAGATCAATCTCTATATTTCTATCTATTGCCATCATAATCAATAATCCAGTTATCAGTAACTCAAAATTTTCATTGATCCTTTTTTTTTTAAATTAAGCTTTCAGGTTACAACAGTAGAATGGGAGACAAGCTTAATATTCATATACACATTACACAAATGGCATGATGTTCTATAACATTTCTCATGAGAGCTTAAAACTGCTCGTTCCTAGTGAAACTTGAAAGACAACCCTCACTTTACACTGTAGTAAGGCCACACAGATGCATTAATAAAAGCACGAATAATCTGCCTTACCTCCTTTTCTTCTGGATAAAAAAAATGGCAAAAATAGATTACAACACACATTAAGGTCCAAAAAAGAGCAAGTACACCTTCAAGTAAACTTAATAACCTCTAAAAGTTAGCACCTCAACACATTTTAGACCTGATCGACAGTTCAGAACACACGCATGCAAGTTACTCTTAAAATGATGCAACAAGAAAAAATATTGAAATGCACGTGCTCATTCCACCAATGTCATAAAAGTTAATCAAACAAAACCTAAGAGAAGAGACAAAACATACCTAAATTTTAGTAATCACCAACTGTAAGTCACATGAAAATTTATCATAATTACCCTGAATGAAAAGAGCAAGTATACCCACATTTACACTATCACAAATGAAAATGGAATGTTACACTTGCATTTCTTGCTATTGCAATCTACAATTTCATAATCAGTTTATATACACATACACATTCTAAACAACCAAAAAATATAAATAAAAATACTTAATATTTTCATTTTACAATATACAGATTTCATCTGTCATAAGAAAATATTTTAAGAATAACAAGCAAATTACTTTTACAACTTTTAAAGAGAAGTAACATTTCAATTCATTTACACATCCAACAAATGCCATGAAAATTTATCAAATTACTGAGGAACAAAAGATAAAAACAAGCATAAATTTACACAATCACCAAATTTCCATTGCTTACGATCGTAATCCACGATTCACAATCTGTGACATAAATATTTAATTCCACTCACAGCACTAAAATTGATCAAAATACAAAGGATAGTAATAAAAAAACTGAAAATTATACCTAAATATGCAGAATCAAGGACGAAATCTCCAAATTTAAGCTTTTATTTCCTGCTATCGTAATCGACAACTTCTTTATCAGTAACCGAGAGAGAGTGTTGAACAATTGACCGCCCGATCGAATTGATCCAATCTTCCTTCTCTTTCTCCGAATCGGCGATGAAGTACATGGTCTCCGATCTAGTGGAGAGCTCGAAAGCAAATTGTTTGTGGAGTACATCTTCGGCGCCCTTGACTGTGAGGCAGGTAGCCACTGGGATAACGCCACGTGGAACGGAGCCGCGGGTGACGGTGGATTCCTTGAACCAGAAGAGCTTCCCTTGCTTGAGCACGAACCAACGGCGACGCCATGTCTTTATGTACTCTCCTTGCTTGGTGAGCCAGCCGGTTCGCTCCGGGTTGGACCAGAACTCGACGCCGCCGTAGTCCTCGGGGTTTTGGTTGGCGCCCGTCACGGCTCGCCAGAGGCTTGCCATAGTGATTCGATTTGCGGACACTGATTGAAGAAACAGAGGAGGAAGAGAGAGAAAGAGACTGAAAGATACAGAGGAGGGGAAAGAAAGACAGGAAGAAGAGAGAGAAAGAGACTGAGGGCCTGTTCGGCAGTATTTTTTATTTTTTTTAACTTAAAAGTTAAAATTTTAGTAAATTTATAAATTAAAATTCTAGTAAATTTATAAATAAAAATATTCAGCATCACTTTTATTTATAAGTCAAAAATTATAAGTAATAGTTATAAATGTATTCGGTTAATAATAATTTATAAGTTAAAATAAAATATAAAAATTACTAAAATAACTTTTACTAAAAATAATATGTTAAAATAAAAGAGGGCAAAATGGATATTTCAATAAGTTTGACCAAAATTTAAAAAATAACTTATAAATCAAAAAAAAAAAAATTTACTTATTTTTTTTTAACTTATAACATATAAGTCAAAAACAAACATCTTTTTTTAATAAACTTAACTTATAAATTGAGTTACCTAACTTATAAGTTGACGTCCAACATGGCCCGAAAGATACAGAGGAGGAGAAAGAAAGACAGGAAGAGTAGGTGTGCCTATCTGGGAAACGACATTAGCTGACGTGTTAAATTCGTTCACTCCAAAAATAGTGTACAACAATTTTGATATTAACAATTTATCTGGAAATAATAATATTGATTTATTTTTTACTATCTCTATCTCGTGATAAAAAAAAATTATTTTAAATTATTTTAAATTAAATATTTATTTATTTTAAATAATTTATTTTTTACAATAATTTTTTTATAATATTTTTAGTATTAATTATCATATTTTTATTCTCTATTTATATTTACAAAGAATCACTAGTCATGTATAGAAAGTTATGTAATTAAATATGAATTTAAATATGAATAATTTTTTTTAATTTTTTTTAATATGTATAAAAAGTTAATTAAAATCTTTTTCTTGAAACGAAAGAAGTACGTTTTTATTTTAATTTTTACATGAAACCAAGATCAGCTGCAACAGACTAAATAATCAAAATTTTGAATGTGAATGCGAGAACATGAAAAAAGTGAATTAATAAAAGAGCATATATATATATATATATATATATATATATATATATAGTATCAAGAAAAATGTTAACAGAATTAAGAAAATAGAATAGTATTAAGTATAAGTAATGGTATATTAAAATTTTCATAATTTTAAATATAAAATGCATCATTAATTTTGATATAAATTAAAAGAAAACACGTGAGTATAAAATATTACTCCATTCGCCCTCAAAATAATGAGTAAAGTACAAATTTCACATATATTAAGAAAGCAAAAGTTAAAAGAGGATAAATAAATTTTCAAATTTATTATTAGTGTCACACAAGATGCATAAAGTGATGAGTAATTTTATTTTTTTATACTAATAAATTCTACTAAATAATATAATTACCCTTCACTCTCTATGTATTTTATCTTATTTTTAAAAAAAAATAATAATTATATTTTCAATCATCATTTTGAGAACACAGAGAGTATAAATATTTATTTGGAATGGCATTCCTCACTAATATCATCATAACTATCGAACAGCACATCCTTGAAAATGAAATTATGCTTCTTGCTCTCCAAACGAGAAAGAAGTATATGCCCAACGCAGGAAACGATTGATCGAATATGCTTTTAAATTACTTTTTTCCAGGTGAATCCGACGCTTTATTTTATTTGATTGTTAAATTGCTGGCGATCCTTTACAAGAAAAAAAAAAAAAAAAGATTCACAATAATGCGAAATTCAGAGTAAGAAATTTCAAATAAACCTCATCCGCGAAACAAAAAGCGTTACGAAAGGCATACATTCGTTCAGTCGTCCATTTAGGCAGGCAACCGATTGAATTGGGGGTCTAAACGGACCGAGCTTGTAGTCCTCCTTTTGAGTGTGAACGACAATAAGATAAGTTAGACATTGAATTTATAAGGCGGACCCACTCAACTTCAACTATAATAAATTGTTTCTCTGTATAAGAAGGTCGTTTGAATATCTAACTACAATAGATAATACTTACGTACATTATAATCGAACACTACATAGAATACTATATAGATCTCAATTATTAAAATATGGAGCCTGACACAAATTTGTGTCAAACTCCATATTTTAATAATTAAAATTCATGTAGTGTTCGATTGTAATGTCCGATTATAATATACTTATATTTATTCAACTTCGCCCAATTATTTGTATGGTCCTCCCTTCTTCTATTAAAAAGTTTATTAGATTAGGATTTCTTTGTTATACATATTTTAAAAAAAAATAATAATACACATTTAGGAAAGCAGCTGATATGCCCCATTATTTCAGCCGAATTCCTCTAGGAAATTGCTCATTAGCTCGAGTTAACAATAAAATTTTAAAAAAATTTAGACTTATTTATTTTTTTTACCTACTTTTTTTATATGCATATAAGACAAATAAGTGTAACTCACTCATTTAGGTTAAAAATAAAATAAGATGAGACTATATTTATTTATCTTACATGCGAGTAAGAAAATTAAATAAAATAAATACACAAGTATAGAAGCACTCAAAAAATTTCTGTTTAGACCAGAGATGGTGGCAACAAAAAGGCGACCTTGCTTAGAAGGTTTAAGATATGGCAGTGGTAATGTATTTTCTTGAGGTCTCACTTAAGCAGACAGACTAATTAAAAGTTTTATCATGATGTGTCTTACCATCGTTTCTATTTGATTTGAACCAATTAATTAATTTTATGAAGAGAAAGAAAGTACAATTAATATATAGAATTGGGGCATTGTTTGATATTTTTCGAAGATAGGAAGAAATTCAAGTCCAGATTTTCTAGTCCACACGTATCAGCTAGGAAGAAACAGCCCAGTGGTTTACAAGCTCCATATCCACCCGCGTCTTGCTGCTAGATATTTTTGATATTCAAGTGGATGCTTTCGTCAACAAGGGACCCGCTTGATAATCAAGTGCTTAATTGTTTGTTTCTTAGTTTGAGGCTGTTTTGTTTTCTCCCTTCGACAATCAACTTCTGGGAATTTTTTCCATCCCTTCCTGATAATAGTAGACTAGTCCAAAATTTTTAGATCGACTACCGACCCAAACTTTTAGGAGCAGTTTTGTACTTTCGGGATGAATTAGAGTCCTTATATTATATTATATAAGTCGGGATGAATTAGAGCCCTTATATTACATTATATAAGTAAGAGATTCTGTTTTTCACTGTATTAAATTCGATTTTTAAGATAGTGCGATTGATTTGCCGCCTGTAATGGAATAAACCAAACTTTGGGTGAACTACATAAAATTTTGTGTCTTGTATGTGACTGTTTTTTTTATAGATTTCTCTTCGCAATTGTGTTCATTGATACTTATTTTTTTCTAACAAAAACCCATCAATAAGCTGTCAATGAATTCAAGCCCGAATAAGATAAATTATATATGTTCCTTTTTCCTTTCCCATGCCGAATTGAAATATATAGGGCTGATAAGTAGAATTTCAGGCTCATGTTGAGTGACCCGAGTTCATAAGGTCATCATGGGTTCACCAATTACCTGTGAGCCTAAATATGAATATGGTACGTCTGGTAATGTTTGGATTGGCAAATGGTGGACTGAAAATAGTCTTTTATTAGTTACGTAGACCTACTATGCGAATCAAATCATCTGCTCAGATATCATGTTGAAACGTGATTCTATTGGTGACATGAAGCATGTCTAGTTGTTTGGCCTATTCAATCGTCCAACTGTTAGAATAAAAAGGTTAAATAAGTGGAGTAACCTTTTGAATTTATATTTAAGACTGCAAGACTCCAAGAACAAGTTCATAGGTAAATTTATATGAGCCTCTAATATGGTAAAAGTGGATTGAAAGCAATGCCTTGATCTTTATTTTATTTTTTTTCCTTCTACTTCTCATTCACGTTAGCAATACATACGAGTCCCTACTTCTTATTTTTCATGTTCATATCAGCACTTGAACAAGGAAGTCGAGCCTCCCCAACTTCCAGGAACATGATTTTAGGCGCATCAGCTCTTTAACTCAAATGAGGGACCAACAAGGAGGAGGAAATAACAAGTGAATGGTTAATGTCAGCATGGAAGGAACTAGGGTAGTCAAGTGGGGCCGCCGCCCCCTAGTTTTTTTTTTCCTTCTTTCATATATTTACATTTTTGCTCATGGCCTCTTATATATTGACTAATATTCTATGGGTCTTTACTCCAGTGCGAATGAAATTTGTCCGCTTTATACAAAAAATTAGGCGTGGTCCCCACTTGCAAATGATAAAAAAAAGAAGAAAAAGAACTACTACTTTTTTGTGGTTAATGAATTTGTGGCCAAACAAAAAAAAAATCTCTTATATTTTTTATTATTTGTATTGTATAAAGCCTTCACTAGACATAAATCCTGCATCCGTCAGTGTTATCTAACATTGAAATTTTAATCCTCGAACAATATATCTGTTTGATTCTTATTCGTAAAACCATTATTACATATGCTAGTACTGTTACTATATTAATAGCTACAGAAGTCCAGCTTATGCCGGAGAAAAAAAACACAAAAATAATTGTAGGTGCTGATTTCCTTTTTTGGACAAATAATATTTCTATTTTCTTCACCCTTTGCATCGAAAAAATGATATGATTCAACCACAAAACCTTTTGAATGTAGCGGATAACAGCGGGATTCTAGAATTGATGTGTGTTCGAATCATAGGAGCTAGCAATCATCGATATGCTCATATCGGTGACGTTATTGTTGTTGTGATCAAAGAAGCAGTACCAAATATGTCCCTAGCAAGATCAGAAATGGTCAGAGCTGTAATTGTATGTACTTATAAAGAACTCAAATGTGATAACGGTATGATAAAACTATACTTATCAATAGTTATTTAATATTTGTGACAGACGCATATTATGAGTGTGAAATTAATATTAAAAAAATATTCTTTCTATTTTGAATTATAAACTATTATTAATTTTTTAAAAGTTATTTTTAAATATTTTTAAAATTAACATGATTTATTTAAAATTTTAAAATAATAAATATTATAACTAGTACTATTTTGTAGATAATTTATAATATTTGTAATTGTATTGATATAAACAAAATGAATTCATCTTAATTTGAGTTTGAAAATATTTGAATATAATTTTAAATATTATTTATTTTACAAGGTTATGTTAGTGAGGGGCAAAATTGTCATATTATTTATTTTACAAGGTTATTGTTGGTAATATAAAATATCTCACTTTTCCATTCTTTCTCATCCCTCCAAATCCTCCCACTTCTGAAGGCAAAATTTTGAACCAAAAATTGAATCAATTTTATTTCTAAATCCCTTTCATTCCTCCGTAAAAAATACTCACTCACAAACATGAAATTTGGAGAGATTTTAATTATTTTTCCTTCCCATCCCTTCCCTTCCCTTCAATAAAAACTTACAAACACAGAATGTGTCCACCACCAAGGATCAGGCTCAAGAGGTACCCAGTGATGATCATCTTGATAAGTGATACTCCATATGTTATGATCAAATTAAAACTATTAAGAAGTGCACATAGATCGCCAGTCTTTGTTCATATTGTGGATGTAGGGGATAATTTAAGACTCCCAGGTCAACAACTTAAATCACACGAAGCTAAGGCCACGACCGAAATACCTCAGAAAATTCAATTTAGAATGCTCTTACTTCTATTAATTATAATTTAATTAATTATTTTTTCAAAGTAGTTGAATACTCTGATAAATAATTGTAAGAAAATTTTGTAAATAAAAACTTAAAATCAAGAATAATTGATGGAAAATTTTGGAAATAGACTTATTTTCTGCTACCCATTTTCTACCCCCTTGTATACATACTCTTGTTCATTTAGAACTTTTCTTCAAGCCAACTTTCCACAATATTGATCCTAGCTGGATTAACAAAATGCAAGAAAAATGGCAATTGAAACTTCTTAGTATTTTCTCTTTCATCAAAGCAAGCAAGGGCTCACAATGCCTATTGTACTGCTGGTATATGTAGTGGAATCACGAACGTTCCACCGCATCAAGTAAAAATAATAAAGAATTGATATTTTCACAAATTAATTTGATGTTTTTATAAGTAAATCCCGTTTATTCTTGTAAAAATATCTAATTAACTTATGAAAATATCAATTCTCTAAAAATAATATACCAACGAAAATTGTTAAAGATAAGTGATATATGTTCACAACGACTCATGTCCAAGAAGTGGCTTGATTTTGATTTCTGAAAATTGTTAAGTTATAGCCATGCATTCCCGTAAGGGCCGAAACACCACAGAAGATCCAAGTTTGAATTCTCTCTTCTATTATATGCCACGTAGCAGCAATTTTTCTCAAAGTACGTAGTTGAATATAATAAATCATTTTAAGAAAAATTTTGAAATAAAAACTTACAATCAAGGACTGAATACAAATTGCAAGAATCAATAAATAGAGATGGCAAAACAGTACTTTCCACAATGATTTAACGAAAAAGGACACGCACAACATTAATCACTTTCTTCTTATACTCCATCAAAATGACCATGCTAGCCGTTCCCAAAAAACATTGACTGCTGCAACTTCTTCGTATTTTCTCTTTAATCAGAGCAAGGGCTCACCAAACATACTCTGCTTGTATAAATACTTGAAACACAGGGTGGTCGACCACGTCAAATAAAGATAATATACAAGAGAATTTTTTTTTAAAGATATGTTGTTCACAATGAGTCTTGTCCAAATTGTAGTAGTAGTAATAGTATATTTCTTTCTAATCATCTCATTGTTTCATATCAGCAGAATCCACGCTACATTTGATGGAAATGAAACGGATCAATTGGCACTGCTGGCCTTCAAGCACTCTATTTTGCAAGACCCTCAAAGGGCTCTGAGCTCGTGGAATGATTCATTCCATTTCTGTCAATGGAAAGGCGTTACATGTGACCGTCACCACCAAAGAGTCGCTAGATTAGACATGGCATCTAGAGGCTTGGCAGGTCCACTGTCTCCATACGTGGGAAATTTGAGCTTCCTCCGGGTTCTAAGGATTTATAACAACACTTTCAGAGGTGAAATTCCTCCTCAACTTGGTCATCTATTTAGGTTAAAAACACTTAACCTGAACAGGAACAAATTTGTAGGGCAAGTCCTAGAATCTATCGGACAGTTAAAAAATCTACGGGTACTTGACTTGGGTGATAATAAGTTGTCTGGTATGATCCCTCATTCATTTTATAACCTTTCCATGCTGACTATTTTATCTTTGAAACTTAATCAATTCCAAGGTACTCTTCCGCCTAACATAGGTTCGATGCTCCCAAATCTTCAAAGGCTTCAGTTACATGATAACAAGTTTAACGGACCCCTTCCCCTCTCACTCTCCAATTGTTCTGACCTAGAAATACTTGAGTTGTATTCAAACCATTTCAACGGAAGATTAGCAGTTGATTTTGGAGGTCTAAAAAAGTTAACCAAACTAGATATTTATTCCAATAATCTTGGAGGCGGGAAAATCGATGAAATGAATTTTATTGATTCCGCAACCAATTGCAGCAAATTGAAAATGTTGAACCTAGGTAGTAACAAACTAAGGGGGCCGCTACCAAAATCTGTGGGCAACCTTTCTACCCAAATTTATTTTTTTGACTTGGGAGATAATCTAATATATGGAGAACTCCCTAGCACAATAGGTAATCTTGTCGGCATAACTACGTTGTCTCTATATGGTAATCAATTCGCAAGCACAATTCCGTCTAGCATAGGCAATCTTGGGAAAATGCAAAGAATGTATTTACACGTAAATAAATTCTCGGGTGCAATTCCAGATTCTATAGGAAATCTATCATTGTTGAACGAACTATTCATGAGCACGAACAAATTAGAGGGGACCATTCCCAAGAGTCTTGGAAATTGCCGAAGTTTGTTACGGCTAGAAATTTCTCAAAATAACCTAAGTGGCTCCATTCCCATAGAACTGATTGGAATTTCATCTCTATCAATTGCCCTAAATCTTTCCCACAACCATTTGCATGGACCCTTTCCGTTAGAAATTGGCAACCTTAAGAACTTAGGCTCATTGGATTTGTCTGACAATTCTTTGTCCGGCAATATTCCAAGTAGTCTCAGTAGCTGCACTAGCCTTGAAAATACATTCCTTCAAGGAAATAACTTGCAAGGTCCAATACCATCATCACTGAGTTCTTTAAAAGGTGTCGTAAAACTTGATCTTTCTCGTAACAACTTGTCAGGACAAATCCCAAGATTTTTAGAGCAATTCGCCATGAAGTACCTAAATTTGTCTTTTAACAATTTAGAGGGTGAGGTACCGATGAGTGGAGTTTTTGCAAATCAAAGTGCAATATCAATTGTTGGGAACAATAAGCTTTGTGGGGGAATGCCTGAACTTCACCTACACAAATGTTACATTGAAGAATCAAAGTTTTGGAAAGGAAAGACTCGTGTACTCATGATTGTGATCTTCGTTATATGCACACTTCTGTGTGTGATTATAATGTTGTGTATCCTGTTTTGTCGGCATAAAAGAACAAGTAAAGTGAGATCATCTAGACCACTATTGAAGGAACCATTCTTAAAAGTGTCTTATGAACATCTCTTCAAAGCAACTGATGAGTTCTCTTTAGAAAATTTGGTTGGCAAGGGTTGTTTTGGTTCTGTTTATAAAGGCATACTCGACGAACAAGTTGTTGCTGTCAAAGTATTAAATCTTCAATCTAGAGGAGCTTCCAAGAGTTTTATAATCGAGTGTGAAGCTTTGAGAAATGTTCGACACCGGAATCTTGTAAGGATCATAACTTCTTGCTCTAGTGTTGATCGTCATGGTAACGACTTCAAAGCCTTATTGTACAACTTCATGCCCAATGAGAATCTAGAGTGGTGGTTGCATTCAAGTCAAGAGGCACTGACTGAGCGAGGTGAGCTAAAGAGACTCAACTTTCTTCAAAGACTAAGTATTTCCATAGATGTGGCTTGTGCACTTGATTATCTTCATCACCAATGTGAAAATCCAATCATACATTGTGATCTAAAGCCAAGCAACATTCTACTTGATGATGACATGGTGGCTCGTGTTGGAGATTTTGGGCTAGCAAAATTTCGTTTTCCTGAACTTACAGATACAATTCAAAGTAGTTCATTTGGTTTAAAAGGAACTATTGGATATGCAGCTCCAGGTAAACATTTCAAAATTCATATTTTTCTAGAACTGATTTGTGTGACAGTAGCATATCTATATATTAAGCTAATTAAAGGAAAAAGGCATCTTTGTGTGTTTTTTTTATTTTTCTTCTCCTAATTGTCACAATGACTCTTATGATTTTAAGAAGTTTTACTTTTTAATTTATGTCTTATGAATGGCAGAATATGGTCTCGGAAGTGAGATTTCTACAAAAGGGGATGTATACAGTTTTGGGATTTTGTTGTTAGAGATGATAACAGGCAAGAGACCTACTGATACCATGTTTAAGGAAGGCCTTACTCTCCATAATTTTGCAAGCATGGCATTGCCAGAGAATGTGAAAGATATTGTGGACCCATCAATTCTCGAAGATTATGAAGAGGCTACGGGAGTTTGGATAAACAATAGCAGGAGCCCAATAATAGAGGAGTGTCTGGTTTCAACAATAAAAATTGGAGTTGCATGCTCTGTGGAGTCACCACAAGCTCGAATGAGTATCACAAATGTCTTCCATGAGCTTAAGCAACTTTATTTTACGACACTACAAAATGGCTTGCCAATAAGAACATTAAGTTTTAAGCAATAAGGTTTCTTTGAGTTTGTATTGAGTGATTGTAGCAAGTAACTATACAAGCATATGTCGCATAATAAATGTCTACTTTACGTGTGCCATCCACTCGGTTTACTAATGAGCTAATTAACCTTGGTCGACAATTGCAGGATTCTTTCATTACTATTGGGGACATTTGCATACCCTGTGGTGTTTGTATTCTTCTTATTAGTTATTAATGTTGTACTTGTTACTAGAATACTTGTTCATGATAGCAAAAAGCCTTTTTAACCTCTGTATATGTCACTTTGCAAAGCACCAAGTCTCAGAACTGTAACATAAAGCAGTATTGGCGAAAGTAAAAGGGAAAATAATAATAAATCTTATCACAATGTTCATGCGAGTATGGACCAAGGTATGGACCAAGTTCACGAGTTAATTAATTCCTTTTCGATGCCTAAATACTGCAAGTACTATAAACTTTACCTAGTATTAGTCCTGGTTTGGGTGAGACAGCTATATTCCCATCCATCTGTTGCCGTATGCCGTGTGGGCAGCTTGAAAAGTCGGAAAGATGAAAAGAAAAGAAAAATAAGTGCAATATTTCAAGTATCATTGTTTCTGAGAATGAAGAAAAATAAAATAACTTTCTAATTGTGATAATTAAGGCCTCCATTATTACATTTAAAGTCCATCAGCTCAAAACAGAATAAATCACTTCTGAAAGTTCAAAGCTGCACCCGACATATCAATCTAAATAAGATATTTAAAGTATGATAGAAAAAGTCAAGGTCATCAAAGAATTAGTGCCACGTTTATTGGGTACGTGGTTGTAAGTGAAAGTTCATAGGAGCTACCAGCCTATCCGTACTGCTTCTAGTCAATGTATCCTATCTATAGTTTACACCTCCTCTTATAGCTTCCTTGAACTGGGTAATTTGCGAAGCCTAAGCTCTCTATGGTACAACTATTTCAATAATCAAAGTCAAGAAATGAGCTCAACTTTGTGCACTGCTGGGAAATGGCAGGATGAGTAGTTCATTTATTCTTGTAAGTTGGTTTCTAGCCAGTCTTATGTTTCTTCTGTCGTAAAAGCAAACACAATTATTAATTTTCATAAAAATTGATTTTTTTTTTCTAGGAAGTTCATTCTAGCCTACTTCAGTAGTCTGCTGCACTTGTTATTTTATCAACACAAGGTGTAACAAGGTAGTAGCAATATTGGTGCATCAAGTAAACATGAAATTTCTCATGTGCAGGTAATTTTTCCCTACTTTCTACTCTTTAAGCTTTACCCATAGATTCTTCATTCCTTTAATTTTGAATTATTATTAGAAAAAAGGAGAAGTCGTGTTCAAGATTAGAATCGATGGTATCCACCTTCAGAGTGTCATATTGGGATCTCCATGAAGCAACTAATGGATTCTCATTGACCAACGTGGTCGGTGCGGGTGGTTATGGCACAGTGTATAAAGCAATATTTGATCTAGCATGTGTTCATTTTGGCTTATGGTATAATGGAATACTTAAAAGAAAAAAATTACTTGATGGAGGTGTTACAGCTGTTGCAGTCAAAGTATTCAAACCTCGGCGCAGAGGAGCATTTGACAGTTTCACAGCCGAGTGTGAAGCCTTGAGATATATTCGCCATAGAAACCTTGTTAAGATTATAACTACATGCTCAGGTGTAGACGAGGGTGGTCAAAATTTTAGAGCTATTGTCTATGAGTTTATGGAGCGTGGGAGTTTAGAGAGATTGCTTCATTCAACTCAACAAACATATCATGATGGGCTCTACAAGCCTCAGATACTGAACCTGCGTACCAGAATTAACATAGCGGTTGATGTGGCTTGTGCACTTGATTATTTACATTATCAATATGGAAATCCCATAATACATTGTGATATAAAGCCGAGCAACATTTTGCTAGACAGGGAAATGGTTGCACATGTCGCAGATTTTGGACTGGCAAAGCTTCTTCCTGAACTCCCAAATTCAGGACGAAGCAGCTCAATCGGATTACGAGGAACCATTGGATATGCAGCTCCAGGTAAAAACATTGTAAGACTTGAGACATGAGATTTAGAAATATTTGGCTTCGTCTGGGATTGACATATAGGAATTAACACAGAGCAACTTAAGTTAGAATAGAATGCATTTGTTAGGTGTGTTAATGTTTTTCATAGCTAAGGGCTTTTCATAGCTAAGGATTAACACAGGTCTGGAAGTCTCTCAAGTCCATGTCTATTACACAAAATTCAATTTATTGAACTATTTTTTAGTTTTTGTAAATACCTCATTAATTATTACCTCTGTCCTGTAATACCTATGAATTTTAGTTTTTTCAGGTGCAAACGAAGGTGATAATACCTCTAAATGGTAAAAAAATTGGATAAAAAAAGTGAATAAGTATAGAAGCACTCTAAAAGTAATGTGAACAAAATAAAGTTAAGGGTAAAATACAAAAAATGATAATATATTTTTGGGATCAATCTTTCCGCATAAATAAAACCTAAACGTTGACATTTATCCCATCACGGAGGGAGTAATTTTGAAACTTTCCTTTTCTTATTGAATATCCAAGTACTTGCTGGTAAAGTCATCCCTAACTTTCTTTCATTCCCATGATATTTTCTTGGTAACAGAGTATCTTCTAGGAAGCATCGTGTCGACCAAGGGGGATGTCTACAGCTACGGAATTCTATTATTGGAGATGCTGACAGGGAAGAAACCTACTGACCGTACATTTCATGGAGGTCTAAACCTTCACAATCTTGCTTGGATGGCCTTGCCAAACCGCGTAATGGACATTATTGACCCTGTAATTCTAGAAGAATTTGTTGAATATGATCCAGCACAAATGACCAAAATCAAGGCGTGCCTGATTTTATTGTTCGAGATTGGTGTGAAATGCTCAATGGTGGCTGCACATGTAAGACCAGACATAAGAGATGTATTACGCTGGCTGGAGACCGTTAGGAGTATGTTTAATGATATTCAACTGGAATCAGTTGGCAAAATCTTTGAGGAAATTCAACTGCGTCGTACCTCACGTTTTACAGATTGAAGTTTTCACCAGTCCCTCTCCCTCAATGTTGATATGCAGTATGCACAACGCACAACAATCTCTGCATTATCTTTATTGAATTTTTTTTTAAAAGATTAAATGCATTTTCGCGGGGTAGGAAAGAAATAAATATAAAATCATCAGATATTGTATCATTAGAAGAGGTTCAATAAAAATGAGATTTACTTCTCTTCAATAAATAAAATTACTATTTATGCCACCTCCACTAATATCATTTGCTGTGTCCCCTATATTATAATACTATGGATTTGTGTCGTCTAATATATTACATTAAAAAAAATTAACTATTACTACACGTTTAACCAATGATAAAGATCATGAGTTTTTGCTCAATGGTCGATTTTCACGGCAATGAATATACGAGTCCATTGAGTTTGGAGAGGTGGCTACACCCTGAGACAATGAACAAGATAAATTGCATGGACTTGCCCTCCTTCAAATAAGTAACATTGCCAAATAAATGTTATTTAAGTTTTGAAAACCAAAAATATGGTAATAAGTAGTACCTCATACTTGATTTACATTTGTTAAAGTTGGTGTGTTAGATCTAAGAATTTCAAATTAATTTTAAGATTTCGTAAATAAACTTCAAAAAGTCAAATCGTATCTTTGCAACGGAGGGAGTTGCATCTTGCTAGAAACATCCTTCTGCACTTTGCAGCACTAGAACTTACATGGCTTTTTATCAAATGTTTCCAAGGCCTGATGGACTCAAATATGTTTGTTTTTTTTTCCCTTAATTATTTAGCCAAACAAAACATAAGTTAGATTCCAGAGCAGATGTAACATACTCTTGTTTTTTAACTATATAACACGGATGACTCTGGCTCTTGGTCAAGGCACACCATGACTATTTGGTACCGTTATAAGGACAATCAATGTGAACTTGCTTCCTGGTGGACAAAATGTCAAAAGCTGTATTACAATTTCCAGGCTGCCCACATCCCCACCAAGAGCAGATTTTATCACCTCTATTTCTCCCCCTATGTAACTGAATATGAACTTATATTAACGCGTTAAATCAATTGTTCAAAAAATATATAAAAGAAAATAAAACGAAAAGAGAGGGAGAGAGTCTATAAAGGCTATTTGTCCCCAATGCCAAATATTATTACCAAACTTTGAAATTAAAAAAATAAAATGATGTAAGATTTGGGATTTTTAACGTCGATCAACTCAATGTAGACATTTTTTTATTCAAAAGAAAGAGAGAGAAAAGACAAAAGAAGGAAATTTCCAAACCCCATCTCCCCCCACCTCCCCCACCCCCGCCGTACCCAACATACGTTGCCCGAAATTCTTTAGCTAAAGTCAAGAACTGAGGACAACTATGTGCAAATGCAGGGAAATATCAAGATCAGTTCCTTTCTTCTTCTAATTTAGTGCCTAGATTCTTTTGGTTTCCTCTATGATAAAAGCATTTATTTTTGCTGACATGTTTCTAGGAAATGCATTCTAGCCTATTGTAGTCCTCTCTGCAGTTGTTATTATATTAACACAAGGCATAGCAAGGTAATAACAAAGGAGAAATAGAGGCAAACTCCCAAAATGAGAGCATTAGGAGTTTTCCACTACTCAATACACATTCTATCTGTGTTTCTCTTATCAGTCTTGTGCCTCACTCTAACTATCCAAATCTCTGCTGCTACTTCAAGTGGAAACGAAAGAGATCGTCTTGCTTTGCTGGCGTTTAAATCAAAGATTACTCATGATCCTCGAGGGGCTTTTAGCTCGTGGAATAATTCTCTCCATTTCTGCAACTGGGAAGGCATTATATGCACCCACCGGCACAGAAGAGTCACCACCTTAGACCTCTCATCCAAAGGCTTGGTGGGTTCCTTGACTCCTGGTATAGGAAACTTGAGCTTCCTCAGAGAGATCATTCTCTCCAACAACACCCTTCAAGGTGTAATTCCTCAAGAACTAGGCCATCTTTTCAGGCTAAAAGTTTTAAGCTTGACATATAACAACCTTGAGGGTGAAATTCCCGTAAACCTATCCCAATGTTCCAACCTCATTAAACTCTCTGTAGCTTACAACAAGCTAACGGGGAAGCTTCCAATCGAGCTGGCATCTTTGTCCAAATTGGAAGAACTTGTTCTTGATTTTAACAACTTGACAGGAGAGATCCCATCCTTTATTGGGAACTTGACATCACTACGAGTTCTATCAGCATCACAAAATGCTTTTACTGGCTATGTATCTGTAGATTTTGGAAGGTTACTGCATCTTCAAAAATTACGTCTGGCAAGTAATAATCTGGGAAGCGGGGAACAGGGTGACTTGAAGTTTCTTGGCTCATTATCCAATTGTAGCAGTTTGGAAATATTAGAACTTGGGGACAATAATTTTGAAGGATCATTGCCCTGTTCTATTGCCAATGTCTCTACTGCTCTAACATGGATAAACTTATCAGGAAATCAGATTTCTGGAAGCATCCCTTCTGAGATAAGTAAATTCATTAACTTGATCTTTTTAGATTTGGGTTTTAACAAATTCGCAGGCATTATTCCCACTGAAATCGTTAAGCTTGAGAAGTTGCAACGAGTTGTTCTTTCTAACAACAGACTTTTAGGGAATATTCCGGCCTCTATAGGAAACCTATCCATGTTGGACCAACTTCAGTTAGACAATAATAGATTAGAGGGGAATATTCCTCCTAGTTTTGGAAATTGTCGATTGCTGGTCCTACTAGATTTGTCTCAAAATAACCTCAGTGGAACTATACCCAACAAACTTTTCGATGCTTCAGCTTTTTCAATCATGCTAAATCTTTCTCAAAACCACTTGGTTGGATCAATACCTGCGGATGTCGGACGTTTGAAAACCTTGGGTGAATTTGATGTCTCCGGAAATGAGTTGTCTGGAGTTATTCCGAGTGAAATTGGTGGTTGCACTGGCCTCGAAAAGCTTTACATCCAAGGGAACTTCATTCAGGGCTCCATTCCTTACTCGATGAAAAAATTAAGAGGTATTCAAAATGTTGATTTTTCTCGTAATAACTTCACTGGGAGAATCCCAGATTTCTTGGAAACCCTGTCCTTGAAATATTTGAATCTAAGCTTCAACGAGTTTGAAGGTGAGGTACCAGTGAGGGGTGTATTTGCAAATGTAAGTGCATTTTCAATAGTAGGGAATAAAAGGCTTTGCGGAGGCATACCCGAACTACAGCTTCAGAGATGCAGATCAAACAAACATAAAATTTCTCCTGTACTGATATTAATATCCATATTTCCTATGCTTTTAGCTATAACCATAGTTTCTTCAATCTTATATGCTTACCTTACAAGGAGAAAAAAGAAGCCATTGAGGCATTCAAGATTGATATCTATGCCATCAGGCCCATCAGCCTTCAAAGTGTCATATGCAGATCTCCATGAAGCAACTAATGGTTTCTCGCCGGCCAACTTAGTTGGTGAGGGTGGTTTTGGCTTGGTGTACAAAGGAATACTTCACAGGGATGAAACAATTGTTGCAGTCAAAGTATTCAACCCTCAACGTAGAGGAGCAGCGAAAAGTTTCATCACTGAGTGCGAATCCTTGAGAAATATTCGCCACAGAAACCTTGTTAAGATTATAACTGTATGCTCAAGTTTAGATATGGAGGGTCACGAGTTTAGAGCTATTGTTTATGAGTTCATGGAGCATGGAAGTTTAGAGAGGTGGCTGCATTCAACAAGCAGAACATATCGTAATGGGTTATCTAGGCCTCAGATACTGAACCTTCCTACCAGAATGAACATAGCGATTGATGTGGCTTCTGCACTTGATTATCTTCATCATCAATGCGAAGATCCCATAACACATTGCGATCTAAAGCCAGGTAACATTTTGCTAGACAGAAACATGGTTGCACGTGTCACAGATTTTGGACTGGCAATCCTTCTTCCTGAAATCCGTAATTCAGATCGAAGCAGCTTTGTCGGATTTCGAGGAACCATTGGATACATAGCTCCAGGTAACAACGCCGTAAACTTGAAACATCAGATTTAGAAATAGCCACCAAGTATAGGATGCATTTGATAGGTTTATTAATGTTTTGATATCTAACGACTATCATAAAGGTCTGGAAACCTTCACATCCATATTCATATAGAGGATTCCTTTATATATAACATTCCAGTAGCGAATTATTTATAAGTTTCTGTAAATACCTCGTATTTATTACCAATAATTTTCACACTTGGGTTTTTTTAGATGAAAATCACGGCGTTAATAACTGTATTTTTCCAGTTTGATTGAATTTTTCAATAAAGGTGTTAGGAAAATAATACAGTTATTTCAGGGTGGAATTATTAATTTAGAGCTATGTTAGCAATCAATTTTATCGCACGA
The DNA here is from genome assembly GCA_947179155.2 of Hedera helix. Taxonomy (NCBI): domain Eukaryota; kingdom Viridiplantae; phylum Streptophyta; class Magnoliopsida; order Apiales; family Araliaceae; genus Hedera; species Hedera helix. The sequence goes on from OX359278.1 coordinate 38,078,599, forward strand.
GTAAAACCTAACATGTGAGAATTGTTGCAATACTGAGGGAGTAATACTGAAGCTTTCCTTTTCTCTTTATTAACTAAAGTACTTTGTAGCAAGCTATCCATAGGTTTCTTCATTCTAATATTTTCTTGGTAACAGAGTATGGTCTAGGAAGCACGGTGTCAACCAAGGGGGATGTCTACAGCTTCGGAATCTTTTTATTGGAAATGCTGACCGGGAAGAGGCCTAATGACCCTACGTTTCATGGAGGTCTTAACCTTCACAGCTTTTCGTGGATGGCCTTGCCTGACCGCGTAATGGACATTATTGACCCAGTTCTGAAGAGAATGGCATCTGAAAATGAAGAGAATGGTATCCAAATGAAGGAGTGTCTTACTAAAATGCTCAATATCGGTGTGATGTGCTCCAGGGAATCGCCCCAAGTTCGACCAGACATGAGAAACGTATTACACGAGCTGCAGTCAGTTAGGAGCACCTTTTATATGTACCTGTTGCAGATGAGAAGCCAAGGGGAACATATAAGTTTCTTCACGGATTGAGCATTTAAGACTTGACACAGAGCTACTTCTAAGTTGGCACAGACTGCATTTCTAAGGTATATTAATACTTTGATATCTAGCAACTAACATAAAGGCCTGGAAGTCTCTTACACTGCAACACATCTAACTAGACATCATTCCAAATATGGAATTTTATATTAGTTACCTCATATTGATTACTACCTCCATCTTTATCTTTGAGGTGATGGCGTTCATATCTTTAAGGAAAGTGTTCCAAACTTTACTATTTGTAGCACTCCTACTTTGTGGAGTAGGGCTGATGGCATATCTGGCCCGTCAATCCCTCATGGATGCGTAGTAATTCCTAACCAGCATTGGCCATGGACCAATTTAGGCTTACTCCTAACCAGCATTGGCCATGGACCAATTTAGGCTATGTTCATGCCAAACAGATGCGATTTAAAAAAAAAAGTAAGCGTGCACGGCGGTAAAAGTGGCAGATGACGCTACTTGTACTTATGGACTCCCTTAGATAAGTAAATTTACACATTTGTCCTTAAAAAATGCAGTCTAAAACACACATCATACATGTCAGCTAGTATTAGTAGCTAATGCGTCTGTGCGTCTTGCAGTTATTCGTCCGCTACCATTACAAATGGATGCATCCTGCATATACACGTTACACCGGCGATGTATGTCATAACAATCATTGTTTTCCCTAGTTTCTCAATTGTTTGGTCTAGTTCTCTCAACCACGAGGAAAAGTGAAGGCGAATCCATTTATCCACTAAAAACATCAACAAAGAAACTTGAGTTTTGAGATCCAAATCCCTGCGATCACCAGTGTCCTAGGATAGTATCCCCTTCAATGGCATTTATGGAGACTACCATGCTTCCCTCTACAATCTCCTCTCGACTTCCCCGACAATCATAAATGTCTTGGGTTGCCTGCATTGATGCCTGTTTGCGTACTTATCATCAAAATAGTAACACAAGTCTTGAGCCCTTCTGGCATCTCTCCGGACAGCTGTTAGGAATCTTGGTTTTGTGTAGTCGGGGGATGGCTGGGTATTTGAGGACGCAGGGTAGGTTAAGAGTGTCTTGGTGCTTTGCGGTATATTGAGGTCTGTTCTAGAATTATGTGAGGACTGAAATAATGGAGAAGGTTTTGTGTATGTACTTAGAGCATTTGGAACCATGGTTTAATAGGATTTGGCTTGCTTATAGGCTTGTTCAACTATTCACACGAATTGCTAATAAGTAAGAAGAGTGAAAATGAAGACTAAAACCAAGAAGGGAAAACACAATATACAACACGCATTAATCCAATTCACAATTCAAAAATTGCAATAGGGACCTAACAATCGCTAATCAGTCTTACTTTCTACAGCAACAGAATACTTGTCAAAATGTAAATTAAGTAAACCATAGTGACCACCCCTGAATTCAATTAACTATTATCAAGCAACAGAAGTCCTACACGAATTGCTAGAAAGTAAGAAAAGTGAAAATGAAGAACAATAATACCAAGAGGGGAACACACAACATACACAGACATTAACCCACCTCACAATTCAAATAATGCAATAGGGGGCTAACAATCCTTAATCAGTCTTACTTTCCTTAGTTGGAGTACCTCTTCCGTGAGCAGACCACCCACCATGGGCTCTTGGGTATGAAAAAAGGAACCTAATCATATATCTTTTCCAAGATGTTATTGCTTGAAATACAAGGACATTAATGGGTGTTTCTAAATCCATTTTACATATAAATTGGCATATATAAAAGGAAGCACAAACCCATGCTACCTGTCCTGCCTCGTTCAATTGTAGAGTACTGTTAGGTAACTAAACAAAAACTATCTTAATTTACCTGGACAAAATACTGATAGTTGCACTAGACAATCCATGAATGTTTTGTCTCGGTAAATAATACAGTTATTTGTCTGGTCAGGTAAGCTTCACAGCACCTCCAATTAAATTCCTGGACAACCAAAACAGGTGGGCCGCTAATTACCTGTGCAACAAGCTTACCGGTTATCTGCTCCTGCCTTTCTTGGTAGCTCACAGCAGAGCAAATTAATGCCCATTTTCTTGGGTCTTCTACATGAATTTCAAATTTAACACTACAAGTAAATGTTGTCTATCTTCTATAAATTCTACCCCATTTTCAAGCCGATGAGATGGAAGATTGTATAAGATAGTCTATTTGGAGAAAATTTCACCCGGTTCCTAGTGAAACAAATTCACCTCACCACAACAAACACATTAATAATCTTCCTTTAAAAAAATATATATATTTGGATTCATCATCCTTTAAAATATATATATATATATAAAATAAAAAAATTTAAATAAAATTAAAAAAACACTTCATCTTCATCGCATGAACACCAACAAAACATTCACTGTCAAGCCATAACCGTTTGCCACAATCACCGTTGTTTACAACCCAAACTTCTACAACAAATCATTTACTCGTGGTCTAAACTACCAAAACTCGGATATATTCAAGGTTCAACTCCATCGGAACCTCCAAAATCTCAGATCCGATCCACCGCAAACTAAAGAGACCAGTCTTCTTTTTCTTCCTCAATTCCATAACTCATTTTTCCGACTAAAAGAGAAAAATCAGATGTTCATATTCTTTCATAACACCCTAGCCTTAATCGCCCAACACCATGCTCAGCTGTCAAAGATCCCGTCAAATTTCGCTCAGACCCAGTCAAAATTCGTTGGAAAAAGAAAAAATAAAAATCAGATTTAAGAAATTGGTTGATTACTTGGGAAAGGATAGAGATGGGAGTTTGATTGAAGTAAGTAAGAATTCATCATATCTGTTTAGAGAAAGGTTAGTAAGAGAGCTGATGGATCTACCGCCTCCATTATTTTCGATGACTGTTAGCTTTCCAGATCAAGGAAAAAAGAAGAACGTAATAAAAATGATGAGAAAATTTTCAATGGTCTTTCCTTTGTATTTCTCTCTCATCAAAAGTTTTTGGATGATGCTGGTTGTTTTAACAAAAAAAAAAAAATGGGTTCTTTAGATAAGTGTACACCTTTTAGAAAATATTTACATAATTAGTGTGTCCACAAAAATATTTGCACTACTACTGTATCCTTAAAAAATAATTACGGAAAAAATGCCACGTCCAACAAAAATTAAAATATTACCTACAATCAAGGACTTAATGTAAGACCCCGAAATTTATGAAATATAAATTTAATTTTCTTCTTATATTTTTTCTCTGAAACAGTAAAGTGGTTAAATTGACGAAATTGAAAGTTAAGGATGTTATGTGCAAATTTTATTTTGTCGGACAATATTCGTTTGGTCGGGGAATATTCGTTTGGTCGGGGAATATTCGTGTCGTACGACGGCGCCGAAATAACTAATTATTGGTGGACCCCACAACGGAATATTTGTCGGATATAGAAAACGACAGAAGTAACCTTTTTAAATAAAAATAGTCAACGGTGTTAACTGTTAAAATACCGGTGATAAAAGAATAGTAACATACGGTAAATTATGGTATTTTCTGTAGCACACGGTACTCTACAGTAGCACACGGTATTGCACAGTGTCTCATATTATTGGTCTGATAATTGACACCGTAACTGTTGCGCATCATTTCATCAATAATTGTCACTGCATAATATTTTATATTATCAATTCAATAATTGTTGTTACACAGTATTTTGCATTATTGATTCAATAATTGTCATTACACTGTATTTCATATCATCGACTCAATAATTGTTGCTGCACTGTTTTTAAAATTATTGAACCTAATAATTGTCACAGTAGCAAATACACTGTAATTTATATTATTAAATTAATAATAATCTGTAACGTGTTTATTACATTATTGTTGAATTATTATAGCATTATTTTATTTTATATGCAGGACCCATAGGAAGAAAAATAAAATAAAATAAATGAATTTAAAAAAAAAAAAAATTAATTAATTAATTATTATGTGAATAGTAACATGTGGACCCTATGTGGGGGCCACATGAGAAATAAGCATGTAAAATGCTTGCGGGAAGATTAGGTGAACGAAGGAAAGAAAGAGAAAAGCAGCCAGGCGGCTGCTCCGCGCTTCAACATTGGTGTGCCTCACCTACCGCGCATAGTTATTTTTTTCTCCTATAAATAGCTTGCTCAGCTGAATAGAAAAATCACACCTAAAACATAAAATTTTTCTATAAGAATTTTATGAGTTTTCTCTGAGAATAGTAAGGTCATTTTGAGAGTTTGAAAGCCAAAAGGAGTGCAGGAATTTTTCAAGTAAGTGTTTTATTAAAGAGTAGTAATTTCATAAATTCCTATTTTTCACGGTATTCACAAATCTTCCTTTAGAAGACTCTTCTTTGAGAAGATTCATTTTTAAAAGCTTTCTTTGGAAGATTTATTTTGGAATATTATTTTAAAAACTATTTTAAAGTTGTTATATTATACTACAAAAATTATGTTAAATATATATAATTTTGATAGTTCATAATATACGAGTTATCATACACTTTGAAATTTATATGTGGTAATTACTAATTTTATTAAAAATATATAGGTTGATCAACCTCATTTAAATCAATATCCAGTCACGTGTTAAGGTAAGGGGTATCACTCTTTTCATCATCATAAATGGATATTATTTCCTTTCTTACTTGAAGGGATTATCATTCTTTGATTCTTGAAAATAATATCGTTTCTTTCTTGTGCCATTTATTTCCATGTATTAAATTGTGGGAATAACCTTACGGCGCGGTTTACCGCCTGTTGGTGAATAACCTTTTGTATTAATTCCTTATTAATCTTTGGGAATAACCTTACGGCGCGGATTATCGCCTGTTTGGTGAATAACTATTCGTATTCAAATTGATGGGAATAACCTTACGGTGCGGATTATCGCCTGTTGGTGAATAACCCTTTTTATTTGTCTCGTGTGGAAATAATTTGTCTACACGAATTATCACATGACACTTTTATTCCATATTCGTAAGTGATATCATTTTCCTTTATACTCATAAGGGATACCGTCTTTTTCATCTTCCATTATTCAAACTTACTATGGTAAGGGATATTAATTCCCTTCACCTTTTGTTAATCAAACCTGCTACGGTAAGGGATATTATTTTCTTTCATACTCCTAAATCGAAACTTATTATGGAACTATTGCTTCTGTAATTCCTGAAAATATTATATGTTCCATAATAGTTGAACTTCATTATTTCAACTGAACCTTCCTATTTACGTGAACCTTTCTATTGAACTGTAACCGTTATTCTGAACTGTGGATCTTGAATATCATTTTTAAATTTCACTCCACATCATGTTGACAATTTGGACATTATTTGAATCTGCACAAAGTAAACTTCTGATACTTATTGTTTATCCTGTTCTTCTGTTCATCATTTGTATCACTGTTATTTGTATTAATTATCAAGAATCAAGCTGTTGTGAATATCTGTGGCCGGGGGCACAGATGTGATATAATTGTTGAACATATGATAGGTTAAAGGCGATATACTAGGTTAAAGGCGATACATCTGTTCGGTGTCTTTTATGGCACGTGGTTAATGTTCTCTTTGGCCCGTAGTGCAAAGATGAACTGTTGATTGGTATGATTATGACCAAAGGCTGAATCTGGTATAATCATGACCGTTGGTGTTATATTGAATGTCTTTGGCCCGTAGTGCAAAGATGAACTGTTGATCTGCATGATTATGACCAGGAACTGTGAAGTTGTATTATTTTGACTAATGGTATTTCAGATGATAAAAGTTGATGATATTTTTACTAAAAAGAGAAGCGAGTGGACATTATAGTCTGCATTATTCTTCTAATAGATTGCTCATTCCGCTGCTATTATTGATCTGAACGTTGATTAAGAATTTAACTGTAGTTTTTGATATAAACCTTGTAGTCTATTGTATTCTATCAAGAACCCAACTGTTGAAGGCTAATGATAAATTATTCGTCATTATCTTAGTCATGATATTTCTTACTGGGCTATTTGAGCTCACCCTTTCTTTTCGTTCCATTGTTTTTCAACAGGAGATGAGAACGTAACGGGGTCTAGCCGGGGAATGGAGTGAGAGTGCGGGGATAGCTATCATAGTCTTCACGTGTTATAAAATAGTGTGACAATAATAATGAAGACTTAGTTGTGTTGTATTATCCACTGTATTGTTGTACGTTGTATTTCATTGTAATAATTTTGTTGTAGTCTTTTGACGACTCAAGTTTGGGCTGTGTGGGCTCAGATTTGGGGGCGTCACACTTAACTGCCACATTCACCAGTTACCAAACAAAACAGGATGCCAAAAATAAATTCATATTCAACCATTTTCAGCATATTGATAGAAACAAAAACAAAAACCACAAATCGTCAGTGATATAATATGCAAACATCTGGAAAGCAACCATATACAGCAGATTGTTCAATCCAATTTTTGAAAAATTGTTACGAAGGTGACCATCAAGCCCAATTTCGTGATACGGAGAAATACGGCAACGGAAAAAATTGAAATCTCGAATCAAGCAAACTTGCGGCAACGAATACATTCAGAAATCGAAGAAATCAGAATTCGCCATTTATAGAAGGTACATAGATCTGGAACCAAACATATACAACAGATTGTTCAAATCAAAATCAGAAAGATTGGTACGAAGGTAAGTAAGCAATAATATAAAAAGCGAGTATTAAATCTCATAACTTATCATTGAATCTATAAATGATTGTATGAGTTTCTGTTTTAATTAGTAGCCAGAAACGAAAATTTCATAATTGTAAACTAAAATAGTAGTAAAAAATATTACTGTTTTGTGAAAATTTGGTTTGGGTATATCATTCTTCGATTAACTAAATTAAATATATAAGAGTTTGTTTACATATTTTATAGTTCAGTGTGTAATTGGTCACCAGAAGAATGATACTCTGTGTTTTGATGAGGAACATAAATTAAAAAATGTAGTTACGATTTATGGTTACTAGTCACTGGTTATTTGGTTAGTATAATATATTGATTTGGAAACCAACTACTAACCAGTTGCATTTTACTACAACGTAATATGGTCCGATGGTAACCAATTCCACAATTATGAATTAACTTTACCAAATTGGCATTTGCCAGTTTGTTCCCAAATGCTATAGGCATTGCTACTGCTGCTGTAGAGCTTGTAGAGTTAATTTTGTTACTGATGTGCTTGATGTAAGCAGGAACAAGTGCTGCTAATGATATGCTTGTTGTGACACTACTTCTATTAAGGTTGCTTGTGTCTAACCAGCACATAGTAGTACATATTGCAACTGAAATAATCAAAGCTATATATCCAAAGCAGAAAGTAGTTGTATACTGAGCATAAAACTAACATACACAACTCGTTAATTAGCTTGGTGCATTTTACCGACAACATGAAAATGTGTATTTATTTATTATCCAGTACATATATGGCAACACAGGAAATAAACATGCATGTTAATAGCGTGTACTCCTTCGTGCACGAAACACACGTACATATATACTTATTAATTATTTGTTGAATGAAATATAAATTAATCTAATAATTAGAAAATGTTGCTTGCACATATATTATTTTGTTTTTAAAAAAAAAAACTCCAAAACATTGTAGTTTTAATAAAACCAATGTGTGTTATATTCATGGTTACTTAATATTTGTATTTGGTTACTGTATGTTATTCATTTGAAAAAATTCAGAATAAAGTGATTTTTTTAATTTTACAAATATCACGCAATGGATATGATTCCAGTTGTAATATACTACAACGGAACGTGGTCTGACGGTAACGAATACCACAATTTTGAAGTAACTGGCATGCTAATCCCAACAATTTGTTTATTCAAAGAATTTCAAAATTTGGTATGCAATGCATTGACACTAGACAGCAACACAACAAAATTGTCGCTCAAATTTCAGATTAGAAACAGCATACCGCCAATCAATATATCGGATGAATCTACATTAAGATTCTTTATGGAAGTTAGTAGAAAATCGAATGAATACGGCAAGTATCCACTGATTACAGAGAATCTATACAACAAAGGAGGGACTACAATTGTACGAAATATCAGGAATGTAGAAGGGAATAATATTCATTCTATAACGCCAATCAGAGCGACACAATGGAATTCAGAAATTGTACCGTTGGCAACACAAGAAGAACAAATGGGAACACAATACACTGAACAACTCGCTATCGAAGCTGTTTATGAACAATCAAATATACTAAAAGACAGGTCATTCAAGGAACAACAATGGGATAATGTCATATCAGAACCAAATGAATGTTAAGTGAGGGTACATCAAACCTACAAAGACAAAAAAATACTGGCTCAAGCAATAAGACTGCATTCGATAAGGCAAAATCGACAACACAAGGTTGAGAGAACGAGTGGAAAAGACTTTGTGCTTGTATGCATAGAAAATGAAAAGTGCAAATGGAAGTTGCGAGCATCAAAGTTTCGAAAAACCAGTATGTTCAAGGTGAGAGAATTCAATGATATACACACATGTTCAACAGATATACTGTTGGGAGATCACAGACAAGCAAACAGTAAATTGGTTAGTGAATGCATATTGCATAAATTAACAAATGTGAAAAAAAATTACACACCAAATGATATTGTGGAAGACATGATTACAGAGTATAATGTGGTTATCTCTTATCAAAAAGCATGGAGAGCAAAAGAAAAAGCTTTGAAAAAAGTAAGAGGAAATCCACATGACTACCCAGTCATCCCATCATGGTTAAACATGCTTATGAAAACAAATCCAGGTAACAACTGGAAAATCTTCGTGACTTTAATATTAAGTATAGGTAGCCCAATAAAAGTTATTTTCTTTCAATGATCTGAAATTTTGGTTACCATATGTTATATGAAATTTGGTTACCACAATTTTTATATTGACAATAAGTGAATGTCTTTTGGAAACTGTTTATTTTCTATGGCGTTCGTAATGAATTTTTATTTTTGAAAATTGAATTTTCAAACAAGTTGAATTTTGTTTACTGTTGTATTATGCTTTGGTTAAAGGGTGCTTGTTGTAAATATAAAGGTTAAATAAGTTGATTTTAGGAACATTATAATTGTGTTTTGGGAACTGTTTTTGTTATGATTGGTAACCTATGAATATTTATTGTAAGACCCCGAAATTTATGAAATATAAATTTAATTTTCTTCATATATTTTTTCTCTGAAACAGTAAAGTGGTTAAATTGACGAAATTGAAAGTTAAGGATGTTATGTGCAAATTTTATTTTGTCGGACAATATTCGTTTGGTCGGGGAATATTCGTTTGGTCGGGGAATATTCGTGCCGTACGACGGCGCCGAAATAACTAATTATTGGTGGACCCCACAACGGAATATTTGTCGGATATAGAAAACGACAGAAGTAACCTTTTTAAATAAAAATAGTCAACGGTGTTAACTGTTAAAATACCGGTGATAAAAGAATAGTAGCATACGGTAAATTATGGTATTTTCTGTAGCACACGGTACTCTACAGTAGCACACGGTATTGCACAGTGTCTCATATTATTGGTCTGATAATTGACACCGTAACTGTTGCGCATCATTTCATCAATAATTGTCACTGCATAATATTTTATATTATCAATTCAATAATTGTTGTTACACAGTATTTTGCATTATTGATTCAATAATTGTCATTACACTGTATTTCATATCATCGACTCAATAATTGTTGCTGCACTGTTTTTAAAATTATTGAACCTAATAATTGTCACAGTAGCAAATACACTGTAATTTATATTATTAAATTAATAATAATCTGTAACGTGTTTATTACATTATTGTTGAATTATTATAGCATTATTTTATTTTATATGCAGGACCCATAGGAAGAAAAATAAAATAAAATAAATAAATTTAAAAAAAAAATAAAAAAAAAATTAATTAATTAATTATTATGTGAATAGTAACATGTGGACCCTATGTGGGGGCCACATGAGAAATAAGCATGTAAAATGCTTGCGGGAAGATTAGGTGAACGAATGAAAGAAAGAGAAAAGCAGCTAGGCGGCTGCTCCGCGCTTCAACATTGGTGTGCCTCACCTACCGCGCATAATTATTATTTTTCTCCTATAAATAGCTTGCTCAGCTGAATAGAAAAATCACACCTAAAACATAAAAATTTTCTATAAGAATTTTATTAGTTTTCTCTGAGAATAGTAAGGTTATTTTGAGAGTTTGAAAGCCAAAAGGAGTGCAGGAATTTTTCAAGTTGATCAACCTCATTTAAATCAATATTCAGTCACGTGTTAAGGTAAGGGGTATCACTCTTTTCATCATCATAAATGGATATTATTTCCTTTCTTACTTGAAGGGATTATCATTCTTTGATTCTTGAAAATAATATCGTTTCTTTCTTGTGCCATTTATTTCCATGTATTAAATTATGGGAATAACCTTACGGCGCGGTTTACCGCCTGTTGGTGAATAACCTTTTGTATTAATTCCTTATTAATCTTTGGGAATAACCTTACGGCGCGGATTATCGCCTGTTTGGTGAATAACTATTCGTATTCAAATTGATGGGAATAACCTTACGGTGCGGATTATCGCCTGTTGGTGAATAACCCTTTTTATTTGTCTCGTGTGGAAATAATTTGTCTACACGAATTATCACATGACACTTTTATTCCATATTCGTAAGTGATATCATTTTCCTTTATACTCATAAGGGATACCGTCTTTTTCATCTTCCATTATTCAAACTTACTATGGTAAGGGATATTAATTCCCTTCACCTTTTGTTAATCAAACCTGCTACGGTAAGGGATATTATTTTCTTTCATACTCCTAAATCGAAACTTATTATGGAACTATTGCTTCTGTAATTCCTGAAAATATTATATGTTCCATAATAGTTGAACTTCATTATTTCAACTGAACCTTCCTATTTACGTGAACCTTTCTATTGAACTGTAACCGTTATTCTGAACTGTGGATCTTGAATATCATTTTTAAATTTCACTCCACATCATGTTGACAATTTGGACATTATTTGAATCTGCACAAAGTAAACTTCTGATACTTATTGTTTATCCTGTTCTTCTGTTCATCATTTGTATCACTGTTATTTGTATTAATCATCAAGAATCAAGCTGTTGTGAATATCTGTGGCCGGGGGCACAGATGTGATATAATTGTTGAACAGATGATAGGTTAAAGGCGATATACTAGGTTAAAGGCGATACATCTGTTCGGTGTCTTTTATGGCACGTGGTTAATGTTCTCTTTGGCCCGTAGTGCAAAGATGAACTGTTGATTGGTATGATTATGACCAAAGGCTGAATCTGGTATAATCATGACCGTTGGTGTTATATTGAATGTCTTTGGCCCGTAGTGCAAAGATGAACTGTTGATCTGCATGATTATGACCAGGAACTGTGAAGTTGTATTATTTTGACTAATGGTATTTCAGATGATAAAAGTTGATGATATTTTTACTAAAAAGAGAAGCGAGTGGACATTATAGTCTGCATTATTCTTCTAATAGATTGCTCATTCCGCTGCTATTATTGATCTGAACGTTGATTAAGAATTTAACTGTAGTTTTTGATATAAACCTTGTAGTCTATTGTATTCTATCAAGAACTCAACTGTTGAAGGCTAATGATAAATTATTCGTCATTATCTTAGTCATGATATTTCTTACTGGGCTATTTGAGCTCACCCTTTCTTTTCGTTCCATTGTTTTTCAACAGGAGATGAGAACGTAACGGGGTCTAGCCGGGGAATGGAGTGAGAGTGCGGGGATAACTATCATAGTCTTCACGTGTTATAAAATAGTGTGGCAATAATAATGAAGACTTAGTTGTGTTGTATTATCCACTGTATTGTTGTACGTTGTATTTCATTGTAATAATTTTGTTGTAGTCTTTTGACGACTCAAGTTTGGGCTGTGTGGGCTCAGATTTGGGGGCGTCACAGTTGGCATCAAAGCTTAGGGATATGGTCTTTAATGGAGATCTGGGGTTAGAACTAGGAGGGGAGAGACGAATAGAATCAGTCACTAGTGTGTCCTACCTAAATTAGATTTTATTATCTAATGAGTTGATTTGAATATAGGGACATGAAGTGATGAGTCAGTTTATTTGAACTAACATTTATTTTGTGACCACAGTTTAGTATGGCATCTGGAAATCAAGAGGTTAACTATGAAATACCCGAAGTGAATGTAGCCGAAAATCAAGAAGCCACAAACAATCCTCTTGCCAACTCAGGAAATAATATTCCTGATAACATGATGAATGATGGATTCTTTAGGAATTTCATGCAGTTCATGCAGAATCAGGCAAGAGGAAATCCAGTTAACAATAACGGTAGAAACGCTGGTAATTTGAGGATGGTCACTGTCAAGCAATTTAAAGAATTGGGACCACCTGAATTCCACGGGAAGCCTGACCCACTCAAAGCGGAGGCATGGCTGAAGCAGACGACAAAAATACTTGATGTCCTACAATGCGCTGATGATCAGAAGGTGCCCTTTGCTACTTTTATGTTTCGAGGTGAGGCGGATCACTGGTGGGAAGCGGTAAAACATATCCACCCTTCAGCACTTGAGATGTCTTGGACAGAATTCCAAGAGCTATTTAATGAAAAGTACTTCCCAGAAAGCATCCGCCCTATGAAGGAAGTGGAATTCATTAAGCTGGAGCAGGAAAACATGACAGTTTCTCAATATGAAGCTAAGTTTGCTGAACTGTCTCGTTTTGCGACTCATCTAGTAGATGACGAAGCACGGATGAGTCAGATGTTCTTACGTGGTCTAAGATTCGAAATCCGTCAACAACTTAGCTCTCATAAATTTAGTTTGTATTCAGATGTTGTTGATAGGGCTCAAAGGGTGGAGCAAACAGATGAAAAATTACAGCCAAGAGTCAATGATCAGAGAAATGATAACAACCACAGGAACGAGAACCATCGAAGAGGTAACCAACACTTCGGTGGTAATTCCACATCAAATAACAGAAGAGGAGAATCCAGTGGGAACAATTTCAAAAGAAAGAGATTCCATAATAATTATGGAAGGGCACCAGTACCAGCACCAGCACCGACCCTAGTTTCAAGGGGAGAAGATCGACCACCAGTGAGATGCTATAGGTGTGGTCAGGAAGGTCACATCAGCCCAAACTGTACACTGCAGTCCAAAAAGTGCTACAGTTGTGGGAAAGAGGGTCATCTTGCACGGTTTTGTCCTGCCACAAAATCAAGTCCAGCTGCAGTGATGATACCAAAAGCTAGCGCGGATAAGGGAAAATCTGTAGTTCAAGGGAGAGCTTTTGTTGTGACATCCCAAATGGCACGAAACTCGAACGAGGTGATAACCGGTAAGCTATTCATAAATTCTTATGAAGTCTACGCTTTGTTAGATACTGGCTCTACCCATTCTTTTATCTCACCTGCATGTGCTCAGCGTTTAAACTTAACTCCTGAAAATTTGGACTTTGACTTATCAGTTGAAACCCCATTAGGAGAAATGACCATTACATCTACTGTCTATAAATCTTGCCTAGTTCAAATCAACAACCTCACATTACCTGTTGACCTTATTTCTTTGGAGATGCATGAATTTGATGTGATTTTAGGAATTGATTGGTTGACTACCCATCATGCTAAAATTGATTGTTTTCATAAGATTATTAGTTTTCATATTCCTAATCAACCTATCATGCAAATTCAAGCAACTAAACCATTGAAATCTATAACTGTTATTTCTAGCCATAAAGCCATTCGTTTATTGAAAAACGGATGTCAAGCCTTTTTAGCTCATGTCACTGATTTGAACAAAAATACGTCAAACTTGAATGATATTCCCATTGTTAATGAGTTTCCTGACGTTTTTCCAGAGGAACTTCCTGGCTTACCCCCAAACCGAGAAATTGAATTCTGTATCGATCTTGAACCCGGTACTAAGCCCATTTCCAAAACTCCATACCGAATGGCTCCCATTGAACTTCAAGAGTTAAAAGTCCAACTACAGGAATTGTTGGATACTGGTTTCATTCGTCCGAGTGCATCACCTTGGGGTGCTCCTGCTCTATTTGTGAAGAAGAAAGACGGGAGTATGAGATTGTGCATTGACTACCGAGAATTGAACCATGTCACCATCAAAAACAGGTATCCGTTACCTCGAATTGATGACATGTTTGATCAATTACAAGGTGCTCAACATTTCTCAAAGATTGATCTCCGTTCTGGATATCATCAGTTGAAGGTTAAAGCTGAGGACATTCCAAAGACTGCTTTCAGAACTCGTTATGGGCATTATGAGTTTTTAGTCATGCCTTTTGGACTAACCAATGCTCCTGCAGCTTTCATGGACATGATGAACCAAATATTCAAGGAATATTTGGATCATTTTGTGGTTGTCTTTATTGATGACATCCTCATATACTCCAAAAGTCGTAAGGATCATGAACAACACCTGAGATTGATACTCCAGAAGCTCCGTGAGAACAAATTATATGCCAAGTTGAAGAAATGTGAGTTCTGGCTTGAGGAGGTCACGTTTCTTGGGCATGTGATTTCTAGTCAAGGAATATCAGTCGATCCTGCGAAGATTGAAACGGTGTTAAATTGGGAACAACCCAAAACAGTAACCGAAGTCCGAAGTTTTCTGGGCCTAACTGGTTATTATCGGAGATTCGTAGAAGGATTTTCTCGAATCGCCACTCCATTAACTCAGCTTACTCGGAAAAGCACAAAATTCATATGGAGCGAACAATGCGAGAAAAGTTTTCAAGAGCTTAAGAGGAGACTTGTTTCAGCTCCTGTTCTGACCATTCCATCAGGATCGGGAGAATTTGTCATATACAGCGATGCTTCAGGCAAAGGTCTAGGCTGTGTCCTTATGCAACATGGAAAGGTTATAGCTTATGCCTCTCGACAACTCAAAGATTATGAGAAAAATTATCCTACTCATGATCTAGAGTTGGCAGCAGTCGTTTTCGCATTGAAGATCTGGAGACACTACTTGTACGGAGAAAAGGTGGATCTCTATACGGATCATAAAAGTCTCAAGTATTTCTTCACCCAGAAGGAACTCAACATGCGACAACGACGTTGGCTTGAGCTGTTGAAGGATTACGACCACACAATCCAGTATCACCCGGGAAAGGCAAACGTTGTAGCTGACGCTTTGAGCAGAAGATCTTATGCGAGTACAAGTGCACTGCTGACAACACAAAAGTGTATTTTGTACGACTTGCAAAAGATGGAGATAGAGCTAAAGACACCAGGAACCCACTCGAAGATTGCTCACGTGCGAGTAGAACCGGCTTTAATCGATAAAATTAAAGCTGCGCAAGCTACCGATCCGGAACTGATGAACATGATGAAGAAAGTACAAGAAGGTGTCATTCCCGAAGCAAGAATTGACGAGAAAGGAATACTTCGAGTCAACTCTCGACTCTGTGTTCCTAACGATCCTGAATTGAAGCATAAAATCATGATGGAGGCACACAACACGCCATTTGCAATCCACCCAGGAGGTACCAAGATGTATCGAGATCTTCGACATACATTTTGGTGGGACAATATGAAAAGGGAGATTGCAGAGTTTATCTCAAGGTGCTTAACTTGCCAACATGTCAAGGCAGAGCATCAAGTACCTAAGGGTCCTTTACAACCACTTGAGGTTCTCGAATGGAAGTGGGAACACATCAATATGGATTTCGTGATGGGTCTTCCAAAAGTTTCTCAAGGCTTAGATGCAATTTGGGTGATCATAGATAGATTGACCAAATCTGCTCATTTCTTGCCTATACGAGAAAACTTTTCACTTGAACGTCTTGCCGGTATGTACATAAATGAGATTGTGAGATTGCATGGCATGCCAGTTTCCATAGTTTCTGATCGAGATCCTAGATTCACTTCACGCTTTTGGATCAGTCTACAAAAAGCTATGGGCACTGAGCTACGATTCAGTTCTGCATACCATCCTCAAACGGACGGACAATCGGAAAGGACGATTCAGACCCTCGAAGATCTTTTGAGACTTTGCGTACTAGATTTCAAAGGAAGTTGGGATAAGTACTTGTCATTGGTGGAATTTTCCTACAACAACAGTTACCAAGCAAGTATAGGTATGGCTCCATTCGAGGCTTTATATGGACGCAAGTGTCGCTCTCCAGTATGTTGGAATGAGGTAGGAGAAGCAAAACTGTTGGGACCCGAGTTGGTACGCTTGACAACAGAAAATATCCAAATGATCCGACAACGAATACAGACCGCACAAGAACGCCAAAAGAGTTATGTTGATCTTCATCGGAGAGACGAAAGTTTCAACGTCGGAGATCATGTATTCTTACGTGTTTCTCCATGGAAAGGGGTTACGAGATTCGGAAAAAGAGGAAAGCTCAACCCTCGATTTGTTGGCCCATTTGAAATTCTCGATCGAGTAGGAACCGTAGCCTACAGACTAGCCCTACCACCAAGTATGTCTCGCATCCATAACGTTTTTCACATATCTATGTTACGTAAATATGTGAAGGACCCAAACCACGTCATTGAGTTAGAACCGGACGTTATAGCCGAGGATTTAACGTACGAGGAGGTACCTGTCAAGATCTTAGATAAGAAGGAACAGATCCTACGCTCAAAGGTTATACCTCAAGTTAAGGTTTTATGGAGAAACCAAGATACTGAGGAAATGACCTGGGAGCTAGAATCTGAGATGAAATCTAAGTATCCTTATCTCTTCGAAATGACAGGTACGCCAATTTCGGGGACGAAATTTCATAAGGAGGGGAGGTTGTAAGACCCCGAAATTTATGAAATATAAATTTAATTTTCTTCATATATTTTTTCTCTGAAACAGTAAAGTGGTTAAATTGACGAAATTGAAAGTTAAGGATGTTATCTGCAAATTTTATTTTGTCGGACAATATTCGTTTGGTCGGGGAATATTCGTGCCGTACGACGGCGCCGAAATAACTAATTATTGGTGGACCCCACAACGGAATATTTGTCGGATATAGAAAACGACAGAAGTAACCTTTTTAAATAAAAATAGTCAACGGTGTTAACTGTTAAAATACCGGTGATAAAAGAATAGTAGCATACGGTAAATTATGGTATTTTCTGTAGCACACGATACTCTATAGTAGCACACGGTATTGCACAGTGTCTCATATTATTGGTCTGATAATTGACACCGTAACTGTTGCGCATCATTTCATCAATAATTGTCACTGCATAATATTTTATATTATCAATTCAATAATTGTTGTTACACAGTATTTTGCATTATTGATTCAATAATTGTCATTACACTGTATTTCATATCATCGACTCAATAATTGTTGCTGCACTGTTTTTAAAATTATTGAACCTAATAATTGTCACAGTAGCAAATACACTGTAATTTATATTATTAAATTAATAATAATCTGTAACGTGTTTATTACATTATTGTTGAATTATTATAGCATTATTTTATTTTATATGCAGGACCCATAGGAAGAAAAATAAAATAAAATAAATAAATTTAAAAAAAAAATAAAAAAAAATTAATTAATTAATTATTATGTGAATAGTAACATGTGGACCCTATGTGGGGGCCACATGAGAAATAAGCATGTAAAATGCTTGCGGGAAGATTAGGTGAACGAAGGAAAGAAAGAGAAAAGCAGCCAGGCGGCTGCTCCGCGCTTCAACATTGGTGTGCCTCACCTACCGCGCATAGTTATTTTTTTTCTCCTATAAATAGCTTGCTCAGCTGAATAGAAAAATCACACCTAAAACATAAAAATTTTCTATAAGAATTTTATGAGTTTTCTCTGAGAATAGTAAGGTTATTTTGAGAGTTTGAAAGCCAAAAGGAGTGCAGGAATTTTTCAAGTTGATCAACCTCATTTAAATCAATATCCAGTCACGTGTTAAGGTAAGGGGTATCACTCTTTTCATCATCATAAATGGATATTATTTCCTTTCTTACTTGAAGGGATTATCATTCTTTGATTCTTGAAAATAATATCGTTTCTTTCTTGTGCCATTTATTTCCATGTATTAAATTGTGGGAATAACCTTACGGCGCAGTTTACCGCCTGTTGGTGAATAACCTTTTGCATTCATTCCTTATTAATCTTTGGGAATAACCTTACGGCGCGGATTATCGCCTGTTTGGTGAATAACTATTCGTATTCAAATTGATGGGAATAACCTTACGGTGCGGATTATCGTCTGTTGGTGAATAACCCTTTTTATTTGTCTCGTGTGGAAATAATTTGTCTACACGAATTATCACATGACACTTTTATTCCATATTCGTAAGTGATATCATTTTCCTTTATACTCATAAGGGATGCCGTCTTTTTCATCTTCCATTATTCAAACTTACTATGGTAAGGGATATTAATTCCCTTCACCTTTTGTTAATCAAACCTGCTACGGTAAGGGATATTATTTTCTTTCATACTCCTAAATCGAAACTTATTATGGAACTATTGCTTCTGTAATTCCTGAAAATATTATATGTTCCATAATAGTTGAACTTCATTATTTCAACTGAACCTTCCTATTTACGTGAACCTTTCTATTGAACTGTAACCGTTATTCTGAACTGTGGATCTTGAATATCATTTTTAAATTTCACTCCACATCATGTTGACAATTTGGACATTATTTGAATCTGCACAAAGTAAACTTCTGATACTTATTGTTTATCCTGTTCTTCTGTTCATCATTTGTATCACTGTTATTTGTATTAATTATCAAGAATCAAGCTGTTGTGAATATCTGTGGCCGGGGGCACAGATGTGATATAATTGTTGAACATATGATAGGTTAAAGGCGATATACTAGGTTAAAGGCGATACATCTGTTCGGTGTCTTTTATGGCACGTGGTTAATGTTCTCTTTGGCCCGTAGTGCAAAGATGAACTGTTGATTGGTATGATTATGACCAAAGGCTGAATCTGGTATAATCATGACCGTTGGTGTTATATTGAATGTCTTTGGCCCGTAGTGCAAAGATGAACTGTTGATCTGCATGATTATGACCAGGAACTGTGAAGTTGTATTATTTTGACTAATGGTATTTCAGATGATAAAAGTTGATGATATTTTTACTAAAAAGAGAAGCGAGTGGACATTATAGTCTGCATTATTCTTCTAATAGATTGCTCATTCCGCTGCTATTATTGATCTGAACGTTGATTAAGAATTTAACTGTAGTTTTTTATATAAACCTTGTAGTCTATTGTATTCTATCAAGAACCCAACTGTTGAAGGCTAATGATAAATTATTCGTCATTATCTTAGTCATGATATTTCTTACTGGGCTATTTGAGCTCACCCTTTCTTTTCGTTCCATTGTTTTTCAACAGGAGATGAGAACGTAACGGGGTCTAGCCGGGGAATGGAGTGAGAGTGCGGGGATAGCTATCATAGTCTTCACGTGTTATAAAATAGTGTGGCAATAATAATGAAGACTTAGTTGTGTTGTATTATCCACTGTATTGTTGTACGTTGTATTTCATTGTAATAATTTTGTTGTAGTCTTTTGACGACTCAAGTTTGGGCTGTGTGGGCTCAGATTTGGGGGCGTCACATTTATATTGTTACAATGTTTATTTAAGTGCAGGACATAAATTTTGTACTGCCTATATTCTTAATTCGGTTCCTAATAATATTTTGACAAATTGGTTACTGCGGTACACTAATTTGGTTACTAATACATACTGATTTGGTTACTGCAAATAAGAAGTTTTCTACACCAACTAGTATATCAATTAAAATTCAACAATGATGTCAAACATGGCCGAATCTATAAACAATGCAATAAAAGGAATTAGGGAACTTCCAGTTACATCAATGATTGAATGCCTCCGCTGTATGGTCCAAAGATGGTATTTCACAAACAAACAAGCATCATTATCAACATTCACCCAACTTTCCACAACAGCTGAGAGAAGTCTGCAATGTAATATCATTGAATCGAAAAAACTTAAGGTCAGTAATATAACTTTTTAATTATTGAATTCATTAATACAAGTATATGCATTATTGCAATTTTAGAAAACCATAATTATCCTTTCTGGTTACTTTAATATGATGAAAAGGGTTGGTAAACATTAACTACTAAATAGTTTGTACCTATATAAATATTCTAAATGATTATATATAATAACTAAACCATTAAATTATGTTGCAGGTTGAGACATCAAATCTAGTGATTTACACCGTTTACGATATCACTAAACAGTTTATCGTGGACATGGAGCAAAGAACATGCACATGTAATAAATTTCAGTATCACGAGATGCCATGTGCACATGTTGCCGCTGTTATATCCAAAAGGAATTTGAGTTGTTATGACTTTTGCTCAAAAAAATACTCAAAGGAAACTTTGGTAGACACGTATTCACATTCAATCCTCCCGTTGGATGACAAAGAAAATTGGGATGTTCCAGAAGAAATAAGAAACATATATGTCAAACCACCAAATACAAGAAGACCATCAGGAAGACCAAAGAAAGTGAGGTACAATCATGGGTCTGAACACAAAATTCAAAATAAATGCAGCAGATGTCAAGAAAAAGGACACAACAGGAAAAAATGCCACAATCCACCAGTTTTGCGAACAAAAATTGTGTGAGGTATTACATCAGCCCAAAAAAATCTGTGCAGCACATATGTATGATTACAGTATGTAACCTGCAGCAGTGCATATGGAAACCTTTTTAATTGATGTTAAGTAACCAAAGTTGGGTTACTTGTTAATGAAATAATTTTCTAGATTTATTTCTTCTCACAATAATTACTATTAATATCTAAAATAAACCTTCTGCATATTGATCGTAACCAAAACTCTAACCAAAACAAATACATGAATCAGTTACCAAACTGATATGTGTTTTTTTTAATATTTTAGAATTTGGTTACCCAAAACAATTAAATTAGTAACCTTTGTGTAACGAGTTGGTAACTAACTAAACTATGTAACAAAATGAAATTTTAAAAGATTGTGTATGTTTACTGTATGTGACCTATAACAATATATATGGTAACGTTTTTAATTGACGATAAATAACCAAAGTTGGGTTAAATATTAATGAAATAATTATTTGGATTTCTTTCTTTTTAAATAATTATTATAAATGTCACAAATACACCACCTGGATACTTTTGGTAAACAAAAAACTTGCTAAATCGACTACCTTCATAACTTGGCAATATAATTTGTGTTTTTTATTTATTTTAGAATTTGGTTACCCAAAACAAGTAAATTGGTTACCGTTGTACAAAGAATTGGCAACCAACTAAAGTACGCTACAAAAATAAAAAATCATTAATATTATGTATGTTTACTATACGCAACCTATAATAAATACATATGGTAACCTTTTTAATTGATAATAAGTTACCAAAATTGGGTTACATATTAATAAAATATTTATTTGAATTTTTTTATTTTTACAGTAACTACTATGAAATTCACAAATATTGCATGTGAACATTAATGGTAACAAAAAAACTACCAAAACGCCTACCTGTGTCACTTGCCAAATTGATATGTATTTTTTTTATGTTTTATGATTTGGTTACCCAACACAATTAAATTGTTTACCTGTGTATAAACAGTTGGCAACCAAGTACAATATATTGCAAAAAAAATTTAAAAAATATTATGTACATAAAACAACAAATGCATATCTGGTTACCTGGGATAAGAAAAAATGCTTACTAATGTAATCCATCAAAATTCACAAATAGTAAATTAAAAAGTTAATAATACAATACATTAATATACTTAATATGATATAATAAGCCAAAAAAGTAAATAAGTACCAACATATACATGTTCTGTAACTTAATAGTACTCACTCAGTTAGCTGTAAATCAAATATTACAAAAAAACATATTTACCAAAGTAATAATTAATGTCACACTAATTGTGATATAGTAAAAAAAGAACATTCATTCATATAATCATTGGTTAAACAAAATACATTCAGACATAATAACAACTAATTATGGAATATCAACCGAAAATCAAACTTAATAAAAAAATTATACTAGTCAAGCTAAATTACAAAAAAGAATCTTAATGAACAAATAATCTCTCTGAATATTCACTCAGAATCATAATCCCCTAGCTGTTTGTCCCTTGCATGCATATATAGATATACACATAATTTATTTCTGTACTGCAAAATGGGGAATGGAATTGGAATTTCATCAAACCGCTGGTGAATAAAATGTTCGGCAAAACAAATTGTGAACATGCCACAATCCCTGTAAAAAATACACAAAAAAACCAAAAAAAAATCAAACCAAATATTCTACTAAGTGGAATAATTAAATAAATATCACTATAAAAAACTTACCCTTCAATCTGTTTAGGCAACCCTTTTGCAAACTCCAACTCAATTAGGTCATGTTCACCCTTTTGAAGATATGGTGAACTGGATAAATTAATATCTGACCTGCCCTTCCAAAATCCACATTTGCTAAGAATTATGGGTAGAATAAATATGTAAGGCTCACAAACATCCATCAAATTTGTATGCATGACACTCCTAGTTGGTTGAAGAGAATTGTAAATTACGAGACGTCTACGATGCACATCGAATACTAGCAAAAAGCAATGATCTGGAGAAGTCATATGGATGGGGAACAAAACAAAGTCTACATCAACCCAAGGTGTGTTCAAATCCATTAAAGTTCCATGGATGTATTCAGCAATATCACCATCATCAGTAAGTAGAGATGTATCTGAGTTGTTTTCACAGTATTGACTAAATAAATAGGATAACTTTACTTGAAACCAACAGTCTGTAGAAGTCACCCTGATTTTAATGTTGTCACAGTGCCTACACAGTTTCCTTAAATAGTAGAAGCATATGTTGATATGTTGTACAGGGAAAAAAACCAAAACCAAAAATTAATAAATAATTGCCATAAAAATAACTTTTCTCATAAATGAGATCAAAACTGTCAATAATATTAATCAAAACATGGCTGGTAACCACCGAATTATATAACAGTTACCAAAATAGACTATATCAGTAACCAATGTTCCAAAATATAAGCAATAAACAACCCAGCATGTAACAGTTCCTAAACTATAGAATAAAAGTAACAAATTAATCAAAATATTACTTTTATGTAACAAAACTGTTACAAAACAGTTACCATAATAGATTGTAACAGTAACCAAGTTGTCAAAATAAAAATAGAAACCACTCCATGATATAGCAGTTACCAAAATAAAGTATAGCACTGACAAATTTGTCAAAATAAAGACAGCACCCAAAACATTACGTAACAGTTACCAAACTTCATTATAGAAGTAACCAAGTTGCCAAACTGTAACTGTTAACAAAACCAGTACAAAACAGTTACCAAACATTAGTATAGTAGTAACCATGCAGTAAAACTGTAACTGGTAAATAAACCATTAGGTAACAGTTATCAAAATATAGAATATAAATAACCAAGTTGTCTAAATATAACTAGTAACCAAACAAGAATGTGACAATTACCAACCAATTGTATAATGGTTACCAAGATCAAAATATAACTGGTAACCAACCAGTTATATAACAGTTACCAAAATAGACTATATCAGTAACCAAGGTTGCAAAATATAAGTAGTGACCAACCCAGCATCTAACAGTTGCTAAACTATAGAATATTTGTAACAAATTAATCAAAATATTGCTTTTATGTAGCAAAACTGTTACAAAACAGTTACCCTAATAGATTATAACAGTAACCAAGTTGTCAAAATAAAACTAGAAACCAATCCATGATATAACATGTACCAAAATAAAGTATAACACTGACCAATTTGTAAAAATAACGACAGTGACCAAAACAGTACATAACAGTTACCAAACTTCATTATAGAAGTAACCAAGTTGCCAAAATGTAACTGTCAACAAAACCATTACATAACAGTAACCAAACAGTAGTATAGTAGTAACCATGTAGTAAAATTGTAACTGGTAAAGAAACCATTAGATAACAGTTAACAAAATATATAATATAAATAACCAATCTGCCTAAATATAACTAGTAACCAAACCAGTATGTGACAATTACTAAACAATTGTATAGAGGTTACCAATTTATGAAAATATAACTGATAACCAACCAGTTATATAACAGTTATCAAAATAGACTATATTAGAAACCAACGTTCCAAAATATAAGTCGTAACCAACCCAGCATGTAACAGTTGCTAAACTATAGAATAAAAGTAACAACTTAATCAAAATATTACTTTTATGTAGCAAAACTGTTACAAAACAGTTACCATAATAGATTAAAACAGTAACAAGGTTGTAAAAATATAACTAGAAAACAAAAATAACTAATAAGTAGTAAAGAAGGAACTCACATCATGGTCAAGCCACTGTCCAGGAGTCTTTAGTTTATAAAATCACATTTTAGATGATATCGTAACAGACCCAATGACAAATGCAGGTACAATTTTGTCATTGTCTTCAGGAAATTTATCAATCCTTCAATATAAAAAACATATAAGTACAATACAACATATTTTTTTAAACAGACAAAAAAAAAATAAAGTAAACTAAAAAAAAACATACATTTTCCTATTATTAAGTCCAAATTTAAACCATTTATCGAACAATGCATCTTCCCATTTAGTTGGCATACCCATGCAAACATTGGGAAATGCAAAACAACTTTTGCGTACGTTTGAAGGAACCACATTGGAATGCGATGAACCAGCAGACCCGAACTTTGTTGTATATGGAGACCTCAAAGAGGCTCCCATCACTGAAGAACGTACCGGTCTACCAGATGGTTTTAAAACATTTTTTTCTATTTCAACAACTTGAACAATGTCCTGTGTAGTTAAAACCATTTCATCCAAAACAGACGTGCTCCCTGACTCAATTTTACCGACCTTGATCATGAGACATAACATTAGGTAACAATTAGAATTAGAATTTAAAATACAAAAACAAAAATAATTAAGCAATAAGAGCAAGACTATAATGAAGTAACCAATATATTATAAAACCGTAACAAATATTAAAAAAAGCGAACCTTAACAGGAGTATAAAGAACAAGTTCTTTCCCAACAGAATCACTAAAAATATCCATAATTGGTGTTTCCTTGTTCTTCCCAACCTGTAAAAGCATAAATCAATAAATAATCACTACAACATAAACATAAAACACCAATAAAAAATGTCACATATGTTAAACCTTGTCATCGTCTCCATCGTCAATGTTAATCTCATGCATACCACCAACATTATATTCACTTTTTCCATCATCTGAACCCTTACCAACATCACCGCACTCCTTATAAATATCATCAGCATCAACATGACCTTAATTCCCACCCTCACTACCAGTATGGTGTCCACGTAAAAACTTTGTCAGAATCTTCCTTACATCCCTACATATATCAGTATAAAACAATTGTAGTTCACGTTTCAAATCATTCCCCAACTTCTCGACAGCTTTATTAACTTCAATAACCTTCTCTTCCAAAGGGCTTACACGTTCATCAACTATCTTTCTGAAATCAAAAAGTGAAAGACCAATATATACACCCTTCTTATTTGTATCCTTTTCCGTATCACCAGCAACTGAGCCACTATCATTGCCATTTATATAATGAAAACCACTCAAATTCAGTTGGTTCTTCTCAACATCCGTAGGAATGATCATTTCAATCCTCAACTGAAACATATTAAAAAAAGTCAGTACATCATTCTGTTAGTTCCCGTGGACACAATAGAGATCTAGAAGGGGGGTTGAATAGATCATTTAAAAAACTTTTTACTTTTGTAACGAAAGCATATTAGTTATAAATGATAGAATCAATTCAAGCACAGCGGATATTACTTTTAATAAACCCCTTAAAGAAATATGAGTCATTTCAATTTAGTGTGTTAATCTAGTATGGGTGAAAGCAGATATTGTGCAGAATATAAAAGACATAAAGTAAATGACACAAGAGATTTATAGTGGTTCGGAGATAGAATAACTCCTACTCCACTCTTCTACTTGACAGTAGGAAATCCACTAAGATTTAGTCCTCTGGACTAGGACACTCTCGCCCTCATCAAAGCTAGCAGCTTTGGTTCCTTTAGTCACATTAAGACTAGGACACTCTTGCCCTCATCAAAGCTAGCAGCTTTGGACTGTAGACTAAGTCTAGCAGACTTAGAATCTCTTGTACCCTTCGGTACTCAACAAGTCCAGCAGACTTGATTTCTTTTTAGCCACTCGGGCAAGGATCCTTTGACCCTCTTTTGTGTGTTGGATGCTTATTGGGTTGTGCTGCTAAGATGAACTTTGATCTTTTTTATCTTCTGGTACTTAGCAGCTACTTATGATCCATCATTGAATGCTGCTGATGTTTGTCGTTGATATTCTCCTTCTTTCTGATATTCAGCAACTACTCAAGATCACCAAATGTGCGGCTAGGCTTTTGTACTTCAGCTCCTTTGGTACTTGATTGCTCCTCGAGATGAACTCCTGGGATGACTGTGATGCTTCTTCTTTTTGGTACTCAGTTGTTCCTTCTTATCATAGACAGTTTATTGCTTCTCGAGATGGGCTTCTGAGATGACTGTGATGCTCCTTCCTTTTAGTACTCAGTTGCTACCATGTATGTATCAAGTTGGCGTTTAAGCTTCTCTCTTCCATGTGCCTAGTAGTTCTGAACACTTCTCTTGTAATAGAGTTATACATCTCTATGTCTCTCTCAATTCAGTGTTAGTGTTCTGATGGATCGTAGAGTCCTTCAGCATCTTCATTTTCTGTTCCACTCTACGATTGGTTGTTGTCTACCATCATATCTCTTGTGTATTATTTTCAACAACTGCAACAACTGCAACTTCTTTGTTCATATTGTAAGCCTTTATATCTCTGGGCATATATATTACCGTTGAATGAAATCCCGTTTGTTTCATTTGGCTTTGTGCAGATCCTTAATATCTTCAATGTTGACTTTCTTGCTGCTCGTGTCAGTGCTTTTTCCTTTTCTGACATGTTCTGATATATTAACATGTAGCTCAGCTTTCTCTGAAATTAGCCGTTGCTCTCTCAGAGTTGTTCATCAAAGATTATTATATTATTTGCTAGTTAATCTTCTGATTCATCAATAAATGTTTTCCTTGACTTTAAGAATCAGCTGCACTGCAGGCTCTGACTTGTTGACTTGTCTTCTTTATCACTGTAGAGATGTCAGTCTCGTGTTCTTCCCAGTCTTCATAGAGTGGACAGGTTTTTTAAAGAATATGATCGTTGAGACACAGTCTTCTGATTTCTTGAGCCTGATGCATGATACTAGAAGTCTTTGCTCTGACACTCAGCACACATAAGTCAGTATTCTGACATTTCTGACTTCTTCTATAGTAGATGCCTTAGAAGTGTTGACGTGGTTGTTTCTGAAGTAATTAGCAACTCATTTTGAGACTACTGTCTTAAGTGCTTAGATGTCTTCAATCCTAGTTGGCACTTAAGTACTCAACGATCAATCCAGTTGTAGCTTCTTGCTTCTGATCGTTGAGTCATCTGCTGGTTCTGCTATGTAGCTCTACGATCTTGTCTGTCGTAGGCTTCTGATCGTTGAGTCATCTGCTGGTTCTGCTATGCAGCTCAACGATCTTGTCTGTCGTAGGCTTCTGTGTAGAGAGTGATTGACTCTACGATTTTATCCAAGTCTTGCGGTCCTGACAATATGCTTTTCATGCTTCGTGATCTTCATTGTGCTTTATGTATATAGAGCATAAGTCTGTGATCTGGTTTAAGCTTTAACAGATGATTTCTTATCATAGAGGATTGCTCTATGAACTTCAGGCTTGCTCGAACTGCTTGGTTCTATATGTCATGGAAGACTGCTCTATGAACCTTCAGGTGCCAGATCTTTATTGTAGAGGACTGCTCTACGAACTTTTAGTTTTATTCTCTGCTGTACAATGAAAGGTTGTTTATGACAGGTAGCATTTGAATATCTTCAGCTTGATTGCTTTGAACGTTGTACTTCTGCGTTTCCCTTTTTCACTCTACTACTTAGCTTTGCTACTTTACGATCTTGCCTGTGGTGTAAGTCGTAGTGCAATCGTAGAGTTATGATTTAAACTGCTCTACGATCTTAGTTCAGACCAGATGCTGTAGATGTATGAGATCTTCATTCAGTTTGTTTAACAGCCCAAGGACAGCCTACTGAATAATCTTTATGAGGATTGCTGTCGTGATTTTGAATACTCATGTAAAAGTTGCTCTTTGATTCTGCTAGGTTCGTAGACAAGATTAGGAGAATCGTAGAGTGATTGTCTATATGGACTCTACGATCCCGAGAGTCAGCTCTACGATGCCGAGACAACTCTACGATCTGCCGAGAGGACTCTACGATTTTTCGAGCCTTATTCTGCGTTTACCAGGCAGACTCTACGATCTTCCTAGGAGAGATTTCATAAGACTTCTATCTAAATGACACTTCACTTCTCAATCAGTCTTGCTGATGGAGTTGGTGCTTGGATCTTCTGTTTGCTTGCCGGTCATTCAGGGTCTTTATACTGATGATCTTTAAGTAAACACTCTATGATTCTGCTTTGGAAATATGAGCGTATGACTGGTTATGCTGATGACTTGCAGACCCTACGATCGAGTGTAGTCAACGATTCTTGCTTTAACTCTCTTGCCAGATTGCTGTTCCTTTTGATCGATCAGGCCTATCTATTACATTTTAAGATCAGCCTAACAAGTTTGATTTTTCTATATATATAGTCCTTGTACATAGTGATCTTTTGAAGGACTGTACAATGCTATTAACTCATATGAGATCAACTTAACAGATTTGATCTTGTCAATCTAAGTCCTTAGAACATAATGTCTATTAACTATTAAGGACTTTACATCTTTCATCAATGCAGACATATTTGCATATTAATTCATTTGTCTTTTAAAACACATCATCAAATCTTATAATTGAGAAATATCATTCACATGCATATTCCAAACAATCTCCCCCTATTTGATGATGACAAAACAATAATACTAGATGCTTATGCGATTGATGAATGAATCTTACTATACAGTGAGCTACTGTATTACTAGAGCAGAAAATATGAATGTCATTGATTAAATACTTAAATACAGATTACACAACATCCTAACCACTGGATCCAGATCATACTATTTCAGTTTGAGATGTACCTTCCTTTGTATTTGTATGTCTTCTAATGATCTACATGTTGTTGCTGCTTATCTGTTAGTTCTGCTCCCCCTCAGCTGATGACTTCATGTCTTCGTCTGGCTCCCCCTCAGTTCTTGCCTTCACGACTTCCTTTGCCTGTTTTCTTTTCTGCTTCTTCTTACTCTTCTCCTTTAGCTTCATTCGTTTCATCCTGATCCTCTTTCTCTTTTTCTCCCCCTTTTTGTCATCAATAGTCTGAGAGAGCTGCTGGAAATTTACCATGAGCTGCTCGACCAGGTAGGATGTGTTTCCAATTTCAATCTTTAGATCCTGCTGAGTGAGCTCAATGGTCTGAGACAGAGATTGATTTAAATTCTCTATCTTTTCCGAAAGAGATGCAATAGATTCTTCATTGTTCTTCCGAAGTTTCAGAATTTCTTTCTGCTGATTTTCTGATGACTTCTGATTCATCTGATCTTGTTGAAGAAGCTTGAAAGATATGTTTGAAAAAGATGCTTGCACTTCTTTGTAGAATTCTTCTGCTCCAGATATAGCCTCTGTTGTGGTAGAATTCTTGAAGATGTTCTCAAGAGCGGTGATTGTATCAAAGAAGTCATTGTTTGATGATGAAGGAATGTCAGAGGGTGATTTGCTGGGAATATTTGGCTGAGACTGGTTTGTTGCAGTCGTAGAGTCAGGATGCTTTACGGCCCTTGACTCTACGAGTCTATTTTTCTTCTTACTTTCATCTTGATTGATCAACAGTGAATAAGGAATGAATATACTTTCTGCATGACGATAGGTTTTGAAGTGTTGGACATTTTTGATCAGCAGAGTTGGAAATGATTGAACTCTTGGGAAGTTCTGAGAAACCAACTTTAGATTAGGAAAGTAAGTATAACACCAACTGATGAAGCTCGTATCTCTGAAACAGATAGCTTTTAACCAGGGCATCCAAGGGTAGAACCTTCTTAACTCCTGACCCTTATGATCATATAAAACTGTGGTTCGATCGAGCTCTATGTCTTCAAACTTGCTCAGTAAATCTTCCATGGTTATTGAAGCTACTCTGATTTGACCATTGTCGTGATCAATCCATTTGTTTGGCAACATGGCTCCTGGCTTTTCAACTGCTTCCAATATAATCCTTCTTCGAATACTTGATGGTGAGGCTGCTGGAACATGATGATTAAGACTTTCTGACTCAGCATTTTCAGAGCTCGAGTCTTCTTGATCTTTATCTCCGAATGTTGTTTCTTTTCCTTTCCCTTTGTCAGAGTCTTTAGCTTTAGAAATTGATTCCTTTGAAGCTTTGACAGGTTCAGCAGTTGTTTCGTCTAACTGTTCTTTATTTCTCAATGTTCCACTAACATCGTCTTCTCTTACTTCATCAACTGTTTCTGCAGTAAACATTTCTTCACTTCCAGATTTTGACTCACTTGGAGTCACATTTTCTTCAACAGGTACCTCCTTACTTTCATCACTGAGATCAATGAAGTTAGGTGAACCATCTCCTGCCTTTTTATTCCCCAGAGATTTCATCATTTGTTGAAGACGAGCACTTTGTCTTTTTGCAGGCTTGATCTTTTCAGTTTTCAACTTCTTGAGGGATGATTTTGGTGAGATGAATCCAAATGATAGAGACTCATCAGATGAATCATCTTTACTTGAACATGCTTTCCTTTTTCCTTTGCTTTCCTTCGAATCTTTCTTGCTGCTGCTAGTCATCCTTAACCTCTTATTTTCCATGGGATTCTTCTTCCAGTTGTCAAACAGTTTAGGAGACATAACTTTGTGGACATTCAAAGCCTCCCCCTCATCATCCCTAATCTTATCTTGCAGTTTCCGCTTCAGTATAATACTTAAGAATCGTCCATAGAATACTTTTGAGATTGGCTTCCCAGGAGCCTTTATTTTCTCAACCTCCTTGACTAACAAGTCAAATAGTATGGCACCAAAGTTTATGTTCTTCCTCATGACAATAGCAGACATGATTCTTAGTTGATGATCACTTATAGTGTCATGAGCGGTGTCTTTGCATAAGATACATTTGCCTACTATCTCTGCCAGGAACTCGAACTCTTCTGGAAACTCCTTTTTCTTCATACCCTTTAGTTGAGTTTTCTTTACATAACCCATCCTCCTCATTCCTTCAACTGTATCTATGTCTTCAAGTGATGATAGATCTCCAACAGTAATTCCCAGACACTTGTTGATTTCGGTATCATCTATTTTGAGTCTTTCTCCTCTAACTCTTGAAACTAACTCATCATTGTTTACAACTGCGTTCCGATAGAACTCTTTTACCAGAACAGAGTAGACCTTGGTGTTTGCCCCCAAACAGTCTGAGAAACCAGCTTCCTGCACTATTGTAAGAATAGCCTTGAATTTCTTTTCAGAGGACTCAAACTTATCAAAGCCGAGTTGGATGCCAGAAACAACTTGACAGTTTTCCATATCAATGGTTTTGTAAAAAGAGTGTTTGGTCAAATGACGATTTCAGAGAATGACAAGGGTGTGATCGAGATGTATAGATATCAGGGGTCTTTTGTGTTTAGGGTTTGAAGATTTTCTGGGTTTCAACAATGGTTTTGGTACAGGATGAGTTTGCACGGTTTTGAGAAATGGATACTGATAACTGATGGGAAAAGACAATCGTCAGTTTGAAAATTTTGGCTTATGGCAGTTCCCTCGTAAGTTTTGTAGAAGACACGTGTAGGATATTCATTTGCAGGACGTGACCTTCACTTTTGCATTTATTGTAACTGATGCATAACTGACTCACTTGAGTTTGGAGAGCGTGAACATTACTTCCCTGTTTGATAGACACCTTGGTCAGTTCGTAGAGTGACTTGCTCTTCACTCTACGATTATCCTTAGAAAAGACTTTTGGTCACCAATGCAGAATGCTTGAGATTTCTTTGCACAGTTTTCTTCTTTTGTACAAACAGCAGATGGATCATTCCTTGACGAATAACGACTTTGGTTGGAGAAAATTTCTTTTTCCCTTTACACCTGGAGCTCAGAAGGAATACAGGTGATGTAAAACGCTCAGTCTTTTGACAGAGTTCAGGAAGCTCAGAGAGGGCATGCCTCTTAGTTTGAAACTTAGGACTTGGTTTGTCTCTGAGGCGCTTTATCTGATAAAAGACTGCTTTGATATGAAAGAAGGAATGTTAATCACTATATGACATGAACTGTGAGCTGGTAAGAGGATGTGAAAGGTTCAATGAAAGGATGATTTATGTGGAGTGTAATTGTAGACACATTATATTCTACGATCCTTTGACTGGTGCTGTGATCGTAGAGTTGGTCTGACATTGTTAGACTTTGCCCTGTGCATTGCTAAGCTTGACAGAATGTTGCTTCTCCATACTTGATATTGCCTCCTTATGATTTGATTCTCCATCAATGGATTTATAAAGAGTTTTCCTCAGATATAGCTTTGCTAAAATCAGCTTTCGGTGATAGTAGAGTTGACTCGCACTTTGATGAGACCCTTGTTCTTGAATTTCTCTTTAATCTAGTTCCTCTTTGAGTGGTCTTTGGATCAGTCAAGACACCTGCAGGTTAAATTTTCTAATTTGGTACCCACACTTATTTGGGTCCTAAGAGATTAGTAATTTTAAGTATCTAACATTGTCATATTTTGAAATCTCAATGTGCATAGTAGTGAATGAATGATGCCAGTTATTTTATGCTAAATGAGTATGTGTGTGAGAGGTTTAAGATTGATAAATCACTTTTCATGAAGTACTGAATTTTTGAACTTTAGTGGAGTGATGATCAGTTCTATGTGTTGTGCTTCAATGGCTCGTAGAGTTGATCAGTCTCTACGATCCTTCAGAGTGCAATAATAGATATGATCATACTCTACGATTTATCAAGAACTCAGATTAAAACCAAATCTAAAGTAACTCTAAAGAAAGTTAAGGTAGGATAAATACCAATCAAGGCAACCTCTTTGGATTTTGAGAGAAACAGAGTTAATGTAAGGAAGTGAGTATTGCTAAAAATAAATTTTCAAGTTTTCTTCAATTTAGAAGGTTAAATTCAATCTTAACACTCATTTTTCTTTATCTATTGAAAACGCTCTTACATGAGTACAAGTAATATTTAATAAAAGATATGACATGGTTTAACGAGAGTATTTTAGAAGGATAATGATTCTTTTACAAGATTTTGAGAAATGGAAAAAAAAATTAACTTGTCATGCAATACAATAATTGATAGCTTCAGTACTTGGAGGAGATAGGATAAAATACCTCACTGTTATCAATTACTTGACAACCAGTGGATCTGATTTTGATGAAGCATAGCTGTTATTACAATGATTTGCAGTCCTTCCGGTTTTCATTTGTGACACTATAGATTTCTTCATTGGATTCCCTGTACAAACAATTTTCAACTTGTGAGATTAAATTCATTTTGTCTTTTATACCCAATACCGAGATTTAACACTAATTTAAATTTGTGTCATGGATCAACTCAAAGCGTAGGCTTTAACATATTTGTGAGAACCTGCTCTGATACCAATTGTTAGTTCCCGTGGACACAATAGAGATCTAGAAGGGGGGGGGTTGAATAGATCATTTAAAAAACTTTTTACTTTTGTAACGAAAGCATATTAGTTATAAATGATAGAATCAATTCAAGCACAACGGATATTACTTTTAATAAACCCCTTAAAGAAATATGAGCCATTTCAATTTAGTGTGTTAATCTAGTATGGGTGAAAGCAGATATTGTGCAGAATATAAAAGACATAAAGTAAATGACACAAGAGATTTATAGTGGTTCGGAGACAGAATAACTCCTACTCCACTCTTCTACTTGACAGTAGGAAATCCACTAAGATTTAGTCCTCTGGACTAGGACACTCTCGCCCTCATCAAAGCTAGCAGCTTTGGTTCCTTTAGTCACATTAAGACTAGGACACTCTTGCCCTCATCAAAGCTAGCAGCTTTGGACTGTAGACTAAGTCTAACAGACTTAGAATCTCTTGTACCCTTCGGTACTCAACAAGTCCAGCAGACTTGATTTCTTTTTAGCCACTCGGGCAAGGATCCTTTGACCCTCTTTTGTGTGTTGGATGCTTATTGGGTTGTGCTGCTAAGATGAACTTTGATCTTTTTTATCTTCTGGTACTTAGCAGCTACTTATGATCCATCATTGAATGCTGCTGATGTTTGTCGTTGATATTCTCCTTCTTTCTGATATTCAGCAACTACTCAAGATCACCAAATGTGCGGCTAGGCTTTTGTACTTCAGCTCCTTTGGTACTTGATTGCTCCTCGAGATGAACTCCTGGGATGACTGTGATGCTTCTTCTTTTTGGTACTCAGTTGTTCCTTCTTATCATAGACAGTTTATTGCTTCTCGAGATGGGCTTCTGAGATGACTGTGATGCTCCTTCCTTTTAGTACTCAGTTGCTACCATGTATGTATCAAGTTGGCGTTTAAGCTTCTCTCTTCCATGTGCCTAGTAGTTCTGAACACTTCTCTTGTAATAGAGTTATACATCTCTATGTCTCTCTCAATTCAGTGTTAGTGTTCTGATGGATCGTAGAGTCCTTCAGCATCTTCATTTTCTGTTCCACTCTACGATTGGTTGTTGTCTACCATCATATCTCTTGTGTATTATTTTCAACAACTGCAACAACTGCAACTTCTTTGTTCATATTGTAAGCCTTTATATCTCTGGGCATATATATTACCGTTGAATGAAATCCCGTTTGTTTCATTTGGCTTTGTGCAGATCCTTAATATCTTCAATGTTGACTTTCTTGCTGCTCGTGTCAGTGCTTTTTCCTTTTCTGACATGTTCTGATATATTAACATGTAGCTCAGCTTTCTCTGAAATTAGCCGTTGCTCTCTCAGAGTTGTTCATCAAAGATTATTATATTATTTGCTAGTTAATCTTCTGATTCATCAATAAATATTTTCCTTGACTTTAAGAATCAGCTGCACTGCAGGCTCTGACTTGTTGACTTGTCTTCTTTATCACTGTAGAGATGTCAGTCTCGTGTTCTTCCCAGTCTTCATAGAGTGGACAGGTTTTTTAAAGAATATGATCGTTGAGACACAGTCTTCTGATTTCTTGAGCCTGATGCATGATACTAGAAGTCTTTGCTCTGACACTCAGCACGCATAAGTCAGTATTCTGACATTTCTGACTTCTTCTATAGTAGATGCCTTAGAAGTGTTGACGTGGTTGTTTCTGAAGTAATTAGCAACTCATTTTGAGACTACTGTCTTAAGTGCTTAGATGTCTTCAATCCTAGTTGGCACTTAAGTACTCAACGATCAATCCAGTTGTAGCTTCTTGCTTCTGATCGTTGAGTCATCTGCTGGTTCTGCTATGTAGCTCTATGATCTTGTCTGTCGTAGGCTTCTGATCGTTGAGTCATCTGCTGGTTCTGCTATGCAGCTCAACGATCTTGTCTGTCGTAGGCTTCTGTGTAGAGAGTGATTGACTCTACGATTTTATCCAAGTCTTGCGGTCCTGACAATATGCTTTTCATGCTTCGTGATCTTCATTGTGCTTTATGTATATAGAGCATAAGTCTGTGATCTGGTTTAAGCTTTAACAGATGATTTCTTATCATAGAGGATTGCTCTATGAACTTCAGGCTTGCTCGAACTGCTTGGTTCTATATGTCATGGAAGACTGCTCTATGAACCTTCAGGTGCCAGATCTTTATTGTAGAGGACTGCTCTACGAACTTTTAGTTTTATTCTCTGCTGTACAATGAAAGGTTGTTTATGACAGGTAGCATTTGAATATCTTCAGCTTGATTGCTTTGAACGTTGTACTTCTGCGTTTCCCTTTTTCACTCTACTACTTAGCTTTGCTACTTTACGATCTTGCCTGTGGTGTAAGTCGTAGTGCAATCGTAGAGTTATGATTTAAACTGCTCTACGATCTTAGTTCAGACCAGATGCTGTAGATGTATGAGATCTTCATTCAGTTTGTTTAACAGCCCAAGGACAGCCTACTGAATAATCTTTATGAGGATTGCTGTCATGATTTTGAATACTCATGTAAAAGTTGCTCTTTGATTCTGCTAGGTTCGTAGACAAGATTAGGAGAATCGTAGAGTGATTGTCTATATGGACTCTACGATCCCGAGAGTCAGCTCTACGATGCCGAGACAACTCTACGATCTGCCGAGAGGACTCTACGATTTTTCGAGCCTTATTCTGCGTTTACCAGGCAGACTCTACGATCTTCCTAGGAGAGATTTCATAAGACTTCTATCTAAATGACACTTCACTTCTCAATCAGTCTTGCTGATGGAGTTGGTGCTTGGATCTTCTGTTTGCTTGCCGGTCATTCAGGGTCTTTATACTGATGATCTTTAAGTAAACACTCTATGATTCTGCTTTGGAAATATGAGCGTATGACTGGTTATGCTGATGACTTGCAGACCCTACGATCGAGTGTAGTCAACGATTCTTGCTTTAACTCTCTTGCCAGATTGCTGTTCCTTTTGATCGATCAGGCCTATCTATTACATTTTAAGATCAGCCTAACAAGTTTGATTTTTCTATATATATAGTCCTTGTACATAGTGATCTTTTGAAGGACTGTACAATGCTATTAACTCATATGAGATCAACTTAACAGATTTGATCTTGTCAATCTAAGTCCTTAGAACATAATGTCTATTAACTATTAAGGACTTTACATCTTTCATCAATGCAGACATATTTGCATATTAATTCATTTGTCTTTTAAAACACATCATCAAATCTTATAATTGAGAAATATCATTCACATGCATATTCCAAACACATTCATTTAATGTTTAACAAAAAAAAAATCAAGACAGTTCAACATAAACTATAAATTTATGTGACAAACCAAATGTATACATAAAATGTGGCCAAAAATATTTTTCATATTAACCTGCGTACCTGTCCAGATTCAAAAACTAAATCAATCATCTTCTCTTTTGTAGGAGCTTTCCCTAATTCCATCCACCTACACAATCTCACTTCTGACATGCGGTTGTCAATACAGAAACCACGGAACTTCAAAGTAGGAATGGTTTCAAATAGAAATACTTGAAAAACATAAGGCAACCCATTCAACTTAAAGTATTTACAATAATTTTTCTTATAAAAATTATATACAATACCCCCATTCATACCCTTCTTTAAGTGTCCCTTCAAAACAAGTGATAACGACATCTTCGTTTGATCAAATGCAACTTTACCCCACGGGTAGCTACCAATGTCACCATATGATATAAAATTAAGCAATACAGAATCAACATGGTTATCCAAAAAAGCAGATAGTAAGAAGTTGAACACCATGAAGATGGCAGACATTCTAACAGCCTCATCATCATCATAAAAAACAGCCCCCCTATATACCCTACCTATACTGTTACGGGTGACCACCTCATCTCCAAAAAACTTTCTAACTAAAATATTTTCCTTGCCCTTAAATAAAGAAATATCATCATTCCCTTCCCAGCTCAACCCAGAAATTAAACAAAATTCCGGCAAACCAAATCTAACCTTTTTATCACCAAATAAGAACCACATATCTCATTTATCCCTCTAATAAACTTCTCTGACCAGTGCCTGATGTATTAATTGAGAAAACATCTGCGGCTCACCAAGAATTAAAAACTTCCCAAAACAGGTCATCTTAAACTTTTCTAGTTGAACTCCATTCAATTTATTTATAATTACAACTGGCACTTTCATGTCACACCAGTAAACCACTTTTCCAGTGAAATTACGATTGATCTCCTCATAATACAAATCCCAAACCTGAAAGAAAAAAAAACATCAGAAATCAATAAAAATACTATCAAACTCAAAATATAAAAATACATTAGCTAGTAACCAAAAAAATATACAACATTTACCAAAATATATTATAGCATTAACTAAACCATACTATATCATCCAAAAATTCTTACTACATCACTTAAAACATAATTCTAACAGATATACATTCATAAGTAACCAAACATAACAAAACAGTTTCCGAGACACACTCATCATGTTGCCAAAATCAACTTATTGAACATCCATATTATAAAAAAAAAATAACTACAACCCAATATCATAAAATCACATTTACAAAAACTGCAATTGGAGGGTAACATTCCACATTCAAAATACTGTTAAAGTCAAAATATAAATAGACATTAACTAGTTCCCAAAACAGTATACAATATTACCACACTGATTATAGCATTCACCAAACCATAATATATCATTAACAAACTCTTACTATATAAGTTAAAAAAGCAATTTAACAAATAAACATTCATAAGTAACAAAACATAACAAAAACAGTTCCCAAACCCAATCATCATGGTTGCCAAAATAAATTTAATGCACCTCCAAATTATTAAAAAATTAACTAGTAACCAAATAATAGTATAACAGTTACCAATACTAGACTTGGATGGAAACATACCACAACAAAAATAATGGCACACTACAAATATGAATATACATTAACTAGCAACCAAAACATATTAGAACATTAACCAACCCATCTATAGGATCTGATTCCCTCTTTTCCTTCTTTAGTCTGAATATGATCACAATCTGTAATAGTGCTTAGGCACAATCTGTAGCTGAGAAATCTACTACGCACTATACACAATCTGTAGCTCTGAAATTTCCTTCTTTAGTCTGAATATGATCACAATCTGTAGGATCTGATTCCCTCTTTTCGTTCCAGGCAATAGAACTCATGTTTGTAGATGCCCTTTTAAAAGCAAACAATCACCTTGATATTTTTTAGGCATGTTGTTTTAACATTTGATTCTATAAGATGACAAAGTTATTATAATTTCTAATTATGTGTTCACAGTTCTGCAATCAGTTTACTGTTCCCAATGACCAGCTGGAGTACTTCAAAGATGTTACTCCTCAAGATATCATATGTTCACATGTCTGTTAACTTTATATATTTTGATGCCCTTTATCTAGATTTCGCTTAGTTACTTCTGATTCAGAAAGCTGGTGGCATTATACTAAAGGAATAAGATGTGGCTGTGAGCAATGTAAAAATTGATACGACACGTGGAAGAAAAAATCCTCTAGAAAGGTATAGTTGGAAAATGTAGAATTATCATGAATTCTATATGTATTTACTCGGATCTATTTATGGATTTTTCACTTATAGTTTCATTTAATGAATGTTATTTTTTTCCTGTGCGCATATGTTTCAACTTTTCAAAAATACAGGCTATGAACAATTTGTTCATTTCAATCAGGATACCCGTTTAAACAACATGTTTTTTAATCTATGCACACCCGCTAAATCTCACCCTTCATTTTCATTTCGTAGTGCCGGAATCACGGGTGAAATGCTACAATTATAATACTAAATAAATTTTCAAAATAAAGCTAGTAACAAACACATAATATAGCAGTGACACTAACCAATTTGCCAAATTAAATACAGTAACCAAACCAGTACACCACAGTTACCAAAACTCATAATATAAGTAACCAATTTACCAAACTGTAACTGTTAACAAAACCATTTCATCATAGTTATCAAACTTTAGTATATAAGTAACCATGTTGTAAAACAGTAACTGATAACATTACCAAATATTTTTTATTGAAATAACAAAATAATTTTAAACAAATAATCATTAATAATATATCAAAACATAACAACAATCATTTCACACAACATAATCATTAAATATACAAAGAATGATTTAAAAATCGTAAATACAATTAGAAACCCATACCTTAAGATGTTTTGTCTCCGGATAATATTCTTGCTGACAACGTTTTCAACATCATCTTCGGAATCATTCCAAACTTTCTTCGTTGAAACTTCAAAATCAGATTCCGATTCAGAAAATTCCTTACGACTCGTAAGCACATCTCTCCTCAAATCCATTTCCTTAGCAGGGGGACCAACCACTCCTTTATTCCCCTGTTTCGGAGACTTAGTCTCACTACCAGAATCCTTTTCATCTATCTTTGAATCAACATCCATACTTCTGGTAATTATTTTACCCTTACCCTCATCCTTATAATCAACCATCTTCACAGATTTCTTCCTCTTCGAACCCATCTTATAAATGAAGAAAATAATTTCTCGCCTGGAGCAACTATCGACGACTTCAATAAACCACTTTCGATCACACCAAGCACGGTTACAACACTGAGAAAACAACGAAAAATAGCAAATACAAGCCAAATGATACGAATACCCATACTCGGAAAAATTTAACCGGAATAATTATATTGCAGCATAAAATGTGACGACCCCAAATCCGGGTTCCTTTAACCCTGGACCTGGTTCATCACTATACATCATCTTCATACACGTTCTATAACTAATGCGGAATATATAAACATAAATTGTTTATTCTACGACATTTCCCAAGGTTTCTAACCTTAACTTCCATATATACCTTTAGATTCATAAAAAGGTTTACAAAATTACTTACATCATATAACAATTTAGTTATAATGCATAACACTATAATCTTGTCTGTTGCTTCTGTCTCCGTCTCTCCTTGGACATTCGTATTATTCTGAAATTTGTTATCATGATATAGCAAGAGTGAGCAACGACTTTGCTCAGCAAGTTTAAATACGATAACGATATATCATGATTGAAAGAAAGAATAAGCTTTTGAATTTTCAACAATATAATGATTGTGAAAGAGTACGAGTCATAATTTCAATAATTGAATGACTAAATTAATAAATGTTGAGTGTCAATAATGACCATGAACAATTTAACTGAACCTTATGGTAATGAAGGTGATCAGCCTTTCATACCTGATGAACACATGCAACATGCACTATGTGCGAATCAACAATTTAAAGATGTGGAATAATTATACAGAATTAAACCATAGCATGCTTGAAACGTAATAACTTGAATTTGAGTTAGGGACTTGAACAATAAAATAATATATCCTGCTCGAATATAAATTGAGTAGGGTTTAGGAAACTTGCACAAAATAAAGTTCGAAGTTAGGAAACTTGCCTGTCTGCTCAGCTACAATAAATGTCTAGCTTTAACTAACTGGCTTTGAAAGACCTAACATTAATAAAGTTGGTCTAATA
This sequence comes from Hedera helix, assembly GCA_947179155.2. Lineage (NCBI taxonomy): Eukaryota > Viridiplantae > Streptophyta > Magnoliopsida > Apiales > Araliaceae > Hedera > Hedera helix. The sequence continues at coordinate 38,120,370 of OX359278.1, forward strand.
ATTAGTACAACGTATTTGTACAACTAAACGCTCATTAAGGAACTTATCTACCACTCATAAGTACTAACACATGATATACATCAGTCAAAACAATATCATTAACCTTATAGACCCTCAATCATATTAGGTTAATAATTTAATAAGTTAGAAAATAATTTTCTCATGTGTGAAACACTTATTAAACTATTAAACAATTTATTATAATTGTTTAAACAAAAGAGTTAAAAGACACTTTCTTTATTTCATTTAATTACTATTTAACATTAATTAAATAGTAAGTAATTAACTACCTTTAGTTATTATTTAATAATAAATAATAACTTACTAGATTTATTTATTATTTAAAGTTAATCAAATAATAAATAATTAAAATAATCAAATATCATTAGTTATTATTTAATAAATAATAATAACTAACTAACTAGATTCATTTATTATTTAAAGTAAATTAAATAATAAATAATACAATTATATAGTAAATACCCAAATATCATTAGTTATTATTTAATAATAAATAATAACTAACTAAATTTATTTATTATTTAAAGTTAATCAAATAATAAATAATTAAGTAATCAATCTTAGTTGTCTTTAATTATTATTTAATAGTAATTAAATAATAATTAATTAATTTATCATCCTTGTTTATTATTTAATATTAATTAAATAATAATTAATTTAATCATAAATTCAGAAGATATAATATTAAACTAACTAGATTAATATTTAACATTTAAATATTAATCCTAAATACTTATTATATTTGGAAAAATATAATATTAAACTAACTAGATTAATATTTATAACATTTAAATATTAATCCTAAATACTTATTATATTTGAAAAAATATAACATTAAACTAACTAGATTAATATTTACAACATTTAAATATTAATCCTAAATACTTATTATATTTGAAAAATATAATATTAAACTAACTAGATTAATATTTACAACATTTAAATATTAATCCTAAATACTTATTATATTTGAAAAATATAATATTAAACTAACTAGATTAATATTTACAACATTTAAATATTAATCCTAAATACTTATTATATTTGGAAAATATAATATTATATGCCTAAATATCATTTTTGTATTATTATTATTTTAAATTAATTTTTAAACATTTAAATTAATTAAAATTATCCAGAATGGCAATTCTGTAATTAAATCGAAAAACTGATACGAGGGCAATTTCGTAATTACGCAGAAAAAGACCGGAGGGGCAGTATCGTAATTTACGGCAAAATTGTCCCTCGCGCATTGCGCGCGCTGACATTTCTACGGTACCAAAACGGTGCCGTTTCGGAACACCGTCTGTTGGCTTCCGCGCATATCGCGCGGGGACTGAATTTTGTACCCAAAACGACGTCGTATTGTACGCGGTCTGGCGAGTAAACAGTGGCTCGCGCATTGCGCGGCCGACATTTTTTTTCCTTCTTCCAAGCAGATTGTGAACAGTACTTTTTATACACCACTTTAATAAAAATTATACATTCAAGTAAGCTTTAAAAATCCAAAAAAATTACCAATCACTTAATATCAATTTATAACATGAAAATTTAATTTTTCATGATTTAATATTAAAAATTTTTTATAAAAATTTTTACATCACATAAACTACCAAAAATCATAACTTTTTATGTATAACTCCATTTTGAGTGATTCAAACTTTGTTTTTCTCATGATTTAATGTTCTATAACATTATAACATTAAATCTAAATATTATAAAAATTATCTTTGGTCATAAATTTCAAGACTTGATTATACACTACTAAACACATATTTTAGCATACAAAATACACCAAAATACAAACCAAGCCTATTAAACTCAAGCATGGCATAAATATTACTACCATACACATTATTAACTACATTAACATATTTATACTCACATGTTGGTTTATTTAATTTAAAAAAAAATAAACTACATTTAAAATAACCATTACCTCATTTTAATGGCTATCTTCATTTTTCTTCCAAACTAGGTTGTGAAAGAAGATCTCATGATCCAAGAACTCCTTCTCCTTCCTTATCCTTGCTCTCAAATATTTTCTCACCTCTCAAATGCTCTCTAGCTCTCTCTTTAGCTTGAAAATAAAAGATGAGAAAATGACTACAAAAGCTCCTAAATTGTAAGTATACTAGTAAAAATTTTAGATACAAAAGTATATCTATAAGTCATGATTCTCCTACTTGGATACTAGCACAAGAAATGGCTAACCCATGACTTAGTTGGTGGAAGAGGGATGGTCCATGTACAAAAAAATCAAACAAGCAACCTAATTAATAAATAAATGAAAAATAAAATAACAAAGATATCATTTCATTCTTCCTTTCTCATGCTTGTCGGCTGACCACTTTGGGTGTCCCAAAATCATGGTCACAATTTACTTTTTACATTAATAATAGTTAAATTAACTATTTTCCAAGTGGGCCAATCATTGGGCTTTAATTTAAAATACCAATTGGGCTCCAATTAAATTGTTTGGGCTACTAAATTGTCAAATTTTATTATTCTTCATTTGGGCTACTAATTGACCCATGTTGGGCTAATTTAATAATTTACACATTAATTATTCAATCCATGATCAAATAAATAATTAGATTGAATAAATAATTAAATATTCTAACCCATAAGTATTAAATTACTAAATGGACTAATAAATATTATTATTAATATTTTACATGATTTACATTAATTAATTATCATATTAATTAATTTATAAAATTTAATTCACTCATTATATTCAATTTAATTGAATATTTAATTAATGACAACTTGTCAATTATTTTGTTATTAAAACTTTAGAATGTGTTCGCTAATAATAATATATATAAACTATATATATTATTTATACACATTACTTTTCCTCAAAACAATTTCACAATAAATTATGAAATTAAAATAAATACAATATATAATTTAATATATATTATTTAGGCCATAAATTAAATTACTTAATACATTTACATTAAATAATTCATTTCTCATCAATTATGGAAATAATTCCATTTACCCGAAAATACATTGAAATACTAATATATTTTCTCAATTTCTTATTTAAATAATTTATTTAATTATTTAATTAATATTACACAAATAATTGTATAATTAAATTTCTCACTCTCATAAATCATTTACAATGATTTATTTAATTATAGAATATATTCATTTAATATATTCAATTACTATTTAAAATTTACTTAATTAATTTAATCCCTTTATATATATGTACATATATATGAAATTAAATGTTGTACATATATACAATTATTAATCTCCCTTAATTAATTCAACTATTTTATATAATTTATAATTATATAATTTACGTAATTATTCCTCACAAATAATTTATCAACAATTTTCATAATTGTTGATTAATGAATAAATTAATTCCACAATAAACCTTTTAATTCAATTCGGATTAATTTAATATTAATCTATCTATTTATCACAATTTAATTAACCATTAAATTATGTTACTAAATATGCACGCATATATATATATATATATATATTCATATAAATACATATTTAATTTACATGCAACCACGTCGCATAATTACATAACTCCACTAATTAATTCTCGTAATTTAATTAGACTTGCTGTTAGTCAAGTTTATTGAATTATCACTTTACTTGTTAACTTATCAAAAATTTTGATATCACCATATCTAAGTTAGTCCGTTAAATTTAATTTGGACCTCTATTTATCTATTACTACTAGGTTATCAAACTCCAACCTTTATTAAATATTAAATATTTTATTTCTAATTCATTTAAATATCTGGGATATTACATTCACCCCTTCTTCTAAAAATTTCGTCCCCGAAATTATCTCATACACATTTCTACCAATTTTCATCTCTGAGTATAACTCTTTACTCATCAAATTCTATGACCACCCTTTTTCTAGGAAGTTCATACTTTTCACAATTCCAGAACAATGGAATATCTTGCAGAAGAATAAATTGAAAATCAATATCTTACCGAAGAATAAATTGAAAATCAAAATATTCATTAAAACTTTCATACTATGCTGAGGGGTCATCAAGACTGTGAACATGGAATTAACTGAATTCCGAATAAATAGTATTTATCCCTGTAAATACTTACAAACAGAGTGTTTATCAATCGCAAAGACTGAAAACATTCCATAGGTGTACGCTAGGTGATCAGCCTATCGTACCACACGTCGTGCAGAACGTTTGAGTTGGGCGCCAGTCGGAGCTATATGCCGACCAAATACATCTGCTTTAGCTGACAGAATATATTTGTTTTTGCACTTGTTCACCTCAGACTTACTACAAAATTCCGTTCCAAAATAATTTGGATTGGATAATAAACTTGAGTCAATTCTGACTAAAAGTGTCCAGTCAAAATAAATGACAAAGACTCTCATCATTGAACTATTCGTATATTACGAACTAAAAATCATTTTAGATTAGTTAAAATAACTGTAATTCATTTTTAAGACTTCATGATACCGCACCGTTGCAACAGTGCGTTGAGGATTCCGTCTTTTTCATCTCTGCACCATGGCTTTAATGGCGTGGATGATTTTATAAATACATTTTGATATTTTTAAATCAATTTGTCTAGCCGAAACAATTAGCATAGACTCTTTTTTACACGTTTCAAAATACTGAAAATCATTTTATGACTTTGTCATATTACATCGTACCATATTGGGCTTTAAACATCCACACTCGGTCACTCTGCATTGATGACTCCATCACTTATCATCTCTGCACTAAATGCATTAATGATTTCAAAAATACATTTGTCTTTTCAAAAGCACAAAAGTGCGAATTTAGCACGATTTTAAGAATTTCAAAATCTAGCATAGCTAGAAGATTTGGAATACCCTAAAATCTCAAAACACCTCAAATTTTTCCTCCATATTCTTTTCCAGCTTAATAACTATATCTATTATAGCCTTAACCTGACTACTTAAATATATCCATACTCACTGTTCATCAAACTTACCACGTATTTGGGCTCAGGAACTTACCATAATCATATGGTTTGAGGAACTTGTCCTAGTCAGGCCAAATTCGCCCATTCGCTGAGGGGTTCCACCACATAACTATGAGTCACGAACTTTCCATGCGTGTCGGTTCTCAGAACACGAACTTAACTTAACATCCTCTACCTATTCGTTATACATGAGAAAAGAATCACCTTCTCAACATTCATATAACAAATAGCGCGACACCAGGTTTCAATCGATTATCACTATAAGAAGCTAAGTGGTTGTCAAACCAAACACAATCTCCTGCCCATACAAGAAATTGGTCAACTTGGCCACTAATCAATATAGAAAGTTAAGCGGTCGTTAAACCAAGAACAAATATATCAGTTTCCCAACTGTTCAACACTGTAAGGAACACCTGCCATCAGTGCATACGCTTATCCTACGATACACACTGATCGTGCCAAGTTTCGCAGCAGCATCTCCCAAATTGGTTCGCTGACATATCATAGCCCCCGCCCATACAAGAGTTCGTTCAATTCAACCACTATATTAATGTAGGAAGCTAAGCGGTTCTAAAACCAAGCACAAATCCTCTGCCCATACAAAGAAATTGTACAACTCAACCACTAATATGAGTCCTCAATTAAAAACCTACAAACCTCTAACTTCTCTTAACTTGATATGAATTTTGTCAATCCATACCTTATCACACTCAACACTTCAAGAGTCCACTTGTTACTATTTCAGTATCTTCATTGTTATAGCACCATGCTATCAACACAATCTCTTAATCATTTAACAGACCATTTGTCATTCCATGATTTTACTATGATCATCGTGATCTTATAACACAATTGATTTCACTGTACTATTTTTCCTTTATTCTAGGATCGTCTATCATCTTATCATTCATCTATGATCATTTTACTGTACGATCCTTCTCTTTTTAAATTCTTGAATCAAGTGTTCCCTGATTCTTATTCCATTTATTTGGATTACACTCATTGAAGATCCTTCTTTGAATCTTTTCATATATCTATGTATCTATATAGATTTATTTCCTCCTTTATGAACTGTATATGTTCATTTCTAAACTCTATCTGAGTTTATCCTTTCACTGTCTTCATTATCTTTCCATGATTATAGCCTAAGGTACTGCTACCTAAGAACTATAACCTATCAGCTCTGATACCAACCTGTGACGACCCCAAATCCGGGTTCCTTTAACCCTGGACCTGGTTCATCACTATACATTATCTTCATACACGTTCTATAACTAATGCGGAATATATAAACATAAATTGTTTATTCTACGACATTTCCCAAGGTTTCTAACCTTAACTTCCATATATACCTTTAGATTCATAAAAAGGTTTACAAAATTACTTACATCATATAACAATTTAGTTATAATGCATAACACTATAATCTTGTCTGTTGCTTCTGTCTCCGTCTCTCCTTGGACATTCGTATTATTCTGAAATTTGTTATCATGATATAGCAAGAGTGAGCAACGACTTTGCTCAGCAAGTTTAAATACGATAACGATATATCATGATTGAAAGAAAGAATAAGCTTTTGAATTTTCAACAATATAATGATTGTGAAAGAGTACGAGTCATAATTTCAATAATTGAATGACTAAATTAATAAATGTTGAGTGTCAATAATGACCATGAACAATTTAACTGAACCTTATGGTAATGAAGGTGATCAGCCTTTCATACCTGATGAACACATGCAACATGCACTATGTGCGAATCAACAATTTAAAGATGTGGAATAATTATACAGAATTAAACCATAGCATGCTTGAAACGTAATAACTTGAATTTGAGTTAGGGACTTGAACAATAAAATAATATATCCTGCTCGAATATAAATTGAGTAGGGTTTAGGAAACTTGCACAAAATAAAGTTCGAAGTTAGGAAACTTGCCTGTCTGCTCAGCTACAATAAATGTCTAGCTTTAACTAACTGGCTTTGAAAGACCTAACATTAATAAAGTTGGTCTAATAATTAGTACAACGTATTTGTACAACTAAACGCTCATTAAGGAACTTATCTACCACTCATAAGTACTAACACATGATATACATCAGTCAAAACAATATCATTAACCTTATAGACCCTCAATCATATTAGGTTAATAATTTAATAAGTTAGAAAATAATTTTCTCATGTGTGAAACACTTATTAAACTATTAAACAATTTATTATAATTGTTTAAACAAAAGAGTTAAAAGACACTTTCTTTATTTCATTTAATTACTATTTAACATTAATTAAATAGTAAGTAATTAACTACCTTTAGTTATTATTTAATAATAAATAATAACTTACTAGATTTATTTATTATTTAAAGTTAATCAAATAATAAATAATTAAAATAATCAAATATCATTAGTTATTATTTAATAACTAATAATAACTAACTAACTAGATTCATTTATTATTTAAAGTAAATTAAATAATAAATAATACAATTATATAGTAAATACCCAAATATCATTAGTTATTATTTAATAATAAATAATAACTAACTAAATTTATTTATTATTTAAAGTTAATCAAATAATAAATAATTAAGTAATCAATCTTAGTTGTCTTTAATTATTATTTAATAGTAATTAAATAATAATTAATTAATTTATCATCCTTGTTTATTATTTAATATTAATTAAATAATAATTAATTTAATCATAAATTCAGAAGATATAATATTAAACTAACTAGATTAATATTTAACATTTAAATATTAATCCTAAATACTTATTATATTTGGAAAAATATAATATTAAACTAACTAGATTAATATTTATAACATTTAAATATTAATCCTAAATACTTATTATATTTGAAAAAATATAACATTAAACTAACTAGATTAATATTTACAACATTTAAATATTAATCCTAAATACTTATTATATTTGAAAAATATAATATTAAACTAACTAGATTAATATTTACAACATTTAAATATTAATCCTAAATACTTATTATATTTGAAAAATATAATATTAAACTAACTAGATTAATATTTACAACATTTAAATATTAATCCTAAATACTTATTATATTTGGAAAATATAATATTATATGCCTAAATATCATTTTTGTATTATTATTATTTTAAATTAATTTTTAAACATTTAAATTAATTAAAATTATCCAGAATGGCAATTCTGTAATTAAATCGAAAAACTGATACGAGGGCAATTTCGTAATTACGCAGAAAAAGACCGGAGGGGCAGTATCGTAATTTACGGCAAAATTGTCCCTCGCGCATTGCGCGCGCTGACATTTCTACGGTACCAAAACGGTGCCGTTTCGGAACACCGTCTGTTGGCTTCCGCGCATATCGCGCGGGGACTGAATTTTGTACCCAAAACGACGTCGTATTGTACGCGGTCTGGCGAGTAAACAGTGGCTCGCGCATTGCGCGGCCGACATTTTTTTTCCTTCTTCCAAGCAGATTGTGAACAGTACTTTTTATACACCACTTTAATAAAAATTATACATTCAAGTAAGCTTTAAAAATCCAAAAAAATTACCAATCACTTAATATCAATTTATAACATGAAAATTTAATTTTTCATGATTTAATATTAAAAATTTTTTATAAAAATTTTTACATCACATAAACTACCAAAAATCATAACTTTTTATGTATAACTCCATTTTGAGTGATTCAAACTTTGTTTTTCTCATGATTTAATGTTCTATAACATTATAACATTAAATCTAAATATTATAAAAATTATCTTTGGTCATAAATTTCAAGACTTGATTATACACTACTAAACACATATTTTAGCATACAAAATACACCAAAATACAAACCAAGCCTATTAAACTCAAGCATGGCATAAATATTACTACCATACACATTATTAACTACATTAACATATTTATACTCACATGTTGGTTTATTTAATTTAAAAAAAAATAAACTACATTTAAAATAACCATTACCTCATTTTAATGGCTATCTTCATTTTTCTTCCAAACTAGGTTGTGAAAGAAGATCTCATGATCCAAGAACTCCTTCTCCTTCCTTATCCTTGCTCTCAAATATTTTCTCACCTCTCAAATGCTCTCTAGCTCTCTCTTTAGCTTGAAAATAAAAGATGAGAAAATGACTACAAAAGCTCCTAAATTGTAAGTATACTAGTAAAAATTTTAGATACAAAAGTATATCTATAAGTCATGATTCTCCTACTTGGATACTAGCACAAGAAATGGCTAACCCATGACTTAGTTGGTGGAAGAGGGATGGTCCATGTACAAAAAAATCAAACAAGCAACCTAATTAATAAATAAATGAAAAATAAAATAACAAAGATATCATTTCATTCTTCCTTTCTCATGCTTGTCGGCTGACCACTTTGGGTGTCCCAAAATCATGGTCACAATTTACTTTTTACATTAATAATAGTTAAATTAACTATTTTCCAAGTGGGCCAATCATTGGGCTTTAATTTAAAATACCAATTGGGCTCCAATTAAATTGTTTGGGCTACTAAATTGTCAAATTTTATTATTCTTCATTTGGGCTACTAATTGACCCATGTTGGGCTAATTTAATAATTTACACATTAATTATTCAATCCATGATCAAATAAATAATTAGATTGAATAAATAATTAAATATTCTAACCCATAAGTATTAAATTACTAAATGGACTAATAAATATTATTATTAATATTTTACATGATTTACATTAATTAATTATCATATTAATTAATTTATAAAATTTAATTCACTCATTATATTCAATTTAATTGAATATTTAATTAATGACAACTTGTCAATTATTTTGTTATTAAAACTTTAGAATGTGTTCGCTAATAATAATATATATAAACTATATATATTATTTATACACATTACTTTTCCTCAAAACAATTTCACAATAAATTATGAAATTAAAATAAATACAATATATAATTTAATATATATTATTTAGGCCATAAATTAAATTACTTAATACATTTACATTAAATAATTCATTTCTCATCAATTATGGAAATAATTCCATTTACCCGAAAATACATTGAAATACTAATATATTTTCTCAATTTCTTATTTAAATAATTTATTTAATTATTTAATTAATATTACACAAATAATTGTATAATTAAATTTCTCACTCTCATAAATCATTTACAATGATTTATTTAATTATAGAATATATTCATTTAATATATTCAATTACTATTTAAAATTTACTTAATTAATTTAATCCCTTTATATATATGTACATATATATGAAATTAAATGTTGTACATATATACAATTATTAATCTCCCTTAATTAATTCAACTATTTTATATAATTTATAATTATATAATTTACGTAATTATTCCTCACAAATAATTTATCAACAATTTTCATAATTGTTGATTAATGAATAAATTAATTCCACAATAAACCTTTTAATTCAATTCGGATTAATTTAATATTAATCTATCTATTTATCACAATTTAATTAACCATTAAATTATGTTACTAAATATGCACGCATATATATATATATATATATATTCATATAAATACATATTTAATTTACATGCAACCACGTCGCATAATTACATAACTCCACTAATTAATTCTCGTAATTTAATTAGACTTGCTGTTAGTCAAGTTTATTGAATTATCACTTTACTTGCTAACTTATCAAAAATTTTGATATCACCATATCTAAGTTAGTCCGTTAAATTTAATTTGGACCTCTATTTATCTATTACTACTAGGTTATCAAACTCCAACCTTTATTAAATATTAAATATTTTATTTCTAATTCATTTAAATATCTGGGATATTACATAAAATCTGTAGAGAGAATAAGAGGTTTTTGATTTCAGGTTTGAACCTTGCAAGATAAGGGTTTCATCGAAGAAAGAGATACCCGGCAATTCAAATTAACACAAAATACGCAATAAGCCGCTTTTTTCAGCACACATATTTCAATTTTAATTAAATTAAAACAGTACTAATTTTAAAAATATATTTCAAAAAAGTACTGTTTTTTAAAATATTTTTTATAGGTACTTTTTTAGTTATTATTTTCCAAAAAGTATTATAATGTGTTATTTACCCAAAAAAAATTAACTAAAAAAACTGGGGAATGTGTTGTGTAGTCCAATTATTACGTGAGAAAAAAGCACGATGATGATGTTAGATTAGTGTAATAGATTTTCTTGTTTAATTTGATTTAGTAATTGAATTTATTTAATTTATTTTAAACATATTATTAATTTTAAATTTATAACATATTAATAAGAAAATTACAAAAAAAATAATTTTTTATTTATGTGGCATTTTTTAAAATAATTTTAATTTCTTGTAAAATTTTAACCAGCGTAGGTATATTTTTTTTAAGTGTAATTTGCTAACCTAAATTTTTCTTAAATATTTATTTATTTTTTCTTATTTTTCATCATAGCATGTTACGATGACATATGTATGACTTATAGACATTTTTTTTCTTACATGCTAGTCATTCTGTTAAAACTAAAATAAGTTAATACATTTTGAAAAAAAAAATACAATTCCTTGAGTCTAATAGAAAAAAAATCCAGTTCAATAATGTAAATATAAATTAAGATTCAATTAAATGAACAAAAAATGATTTAACTCTCACTAAAAGTAGTATAGTTTTATTAAAAGCACTAACGTAAACGAGTCAAACTCGATCAAATAGAGAGCTACTTGGATTCAACTCAAAACACGAACTAATTCTACTCAAATTTGAATTGTATTGAAAAAACTCTACTTAGATTCGGCTCGTCGAACATTCATTACTTGAATTCAATCCGACACAAATCAAATTATATTAAAATTACTCATGAACTTCGAATTCAAGCCCGCATTCAATTCTCTACATAGCAACTAACTTTATAATACATATAATTACAAATTGAATTTATTATTTACTTATAAATGAGAAAATATATTTATAATTACACTTTATAAATATATAATTAAAATTAAACAATAACTAATTAGTCTAATTTTATTTAATTGTGCATATATTATACGAGAATGTATCGATTATTTATTTGAATATGTATCAATAAGTATGTATCGAATCATTTCGAGAATTCTAGTAGTTTAAATTTTAAACAAGTCGAGCATAATTTTACTCAGATTTACTCATATTTTTATTTGAACTATTTTTTATACTCAGATTTAGATCACATTATTAACAAATCTAAGTCTCGCTCTTATTTTTTCGAGTTGAGTCCGAATCATTTAGTTCAATTTACAGGCTTTTAAAAGTCTTTTTATATTTTTTTTGTTAAGCTTTTGGCATTTTCTTGTCATACACTAACAAATAATTTTACCTATAGTGTAATATTCTATAACTATGTTCGTTTGTAAAAGTGACAACTCAAATATAATTATTTGTACTAATTTATTATTACTATAAATTATTTTATCTCATAATTAACTTATTTATTTTATGGATTAATTATGATCGCTTTGAGATCATTTGATACCGTTAAAGACATTATATAGTACCATATTTCTATTTAAATGATAATTTATCATTAAATAATTTTAAAAATAATAAAATATAATACATAAAATTAAATAACCCGAAGTGATAATAATCAGTACTCCCTCTTCTCCGTTCTAAAAAAAAATGTTCAAAGTACAAATTTTACACAAATTAAAAAAACTACAGAGAATATAGTATAAAATAAATACTAGTTTGGCCCGTAGGGGGGCCTATGAAAGTACATTAATAAATTTTTGTTTCTTTTACACTCAATGGACTCCATTTTAATATACTTTTAAAGATAAATTAGTTCTTAAAAAAAAATTAATATTTAAGTTGTGTATTTTTAGATATTTTTTTTAGAACACCTTTTTAAGAATGGAGGGAGTATAAATATTCCAGTCTCACGCAAACAAATGTAGTCGATTTTGATTGGTGTCGTACATTATTATATTATTATTTTATACATATATCTACATAAATTATAAATATGCATATTAATATCCAAAAAAGTAAATAAATCAATTTGACAAGATTTTCTAGAAAGAAAACAGACTTAGATGAACAAAAAAAAAAAAAAAACCTTTGAACTTTACATTTTTTTTTCAATTTAACCTACAAACTCTTTTTTTTTTCAAAAAATATTTCTACTCTCCTGATTAGGTTTTAAAAAAAAATGTATTTGCAACCAATCAAAGGTAAACATAGTTGTTAACTAAGGTTGAAGTGGCATGACATCTAATATGAATGACTAAAAATATCAATATAAAAATAAAATAAAATTAAAAACATTACAAAGGAAAATTATTTTTAGACAAAAAAAGAAATTTAATTTTTTAAATAAAAATATATTATAAAACTAAAAAACTAATAAGATATAATTTTAATAATAAAATATATGAAAAAAAATATATAAACAAATAAACTATTCAAAAGTAAATTATAAGAATTTTGTTTAAATTATTTAAAAAATTGAAATTAGCCCCAAAATCGCACCAAAAATCGAAATTGGTCTGAAATTGCAAAAAAAAATCAACCCATCCACGCCAACGTTTCCGATGTATATTGAGGTTTTAGGAGGGTTGAAAAATCGCATTTACGATTTGATTTCGATTTCTGCGATTCGCCAAATAAACCGCACCAATAATGACCAAAACAACATCATCTTTATAGGGTAGCACCAACTTTAAGGGTAAAGTATGTGCTAGTTTAGTCCTGATTCTATAGCATGGTTTAATGCTCTTGTTAGGATTTTTAGATTTATAACCATATTGTGGCATTCTTTAGTATTTTTATAGTTATGACTGTTAGTAATTCTCAAACTGATGTTTGAGCAGGTTTACCTATGCCATATTTTGTTAATTTTTTAATTACTTAATTTTCTAGCACTTGTGGTTATCTTCATACTTAAGTGTTAGTTAAATGCTAGAGATGGTGTCCAACCAAGAGATTATTTGATAGTTTGATGGAGTTAGTTAAGAATTTTGAAGAACTTTTTTTTTATCCACAATGAAGTTATTGTTTTTAGTACTTGATAATTTGTTAAATCTATCCATATTATTTTATTTTTTTTTTTGTTGGATCTGTTGAGAAATTGACATTGCCATGTCATTTTTTATTTTTTTTAGAGGTGAGGTACTTTGTTCCAAAATTAGAGTCCTCAAATAACATCATGCTGTCTTGTGTTTTCTAATATAAAATTATTTTCTCAGTCATTTTCTCCACATGTTTAGATAATTTTATAGAGATAGTTATGTATACAAGATTATATAAGTAAGGTTGTGCGTTATCAAAGTAGTATTTAATATTGTATGATACTAAATTATTAATTTAAATTGCATTAAATTTAATTATTTCAATTGATTTTGAAATCGAAACTGCATCAAATGAAACCCCACCACTCGCTTCAAAACTACACCGCACCAATCACAAACAGTTTTATGTGTAATTTTAAAATTTTCAAATAGCACGTGAGCAATTTTATGTATAATTTGAATTTTAAACCGCATCATTCTCACCTCTACAATAAATAAATAAAAACTTATAACAGTTGCTGATTTTGAGAGGTTTGGTCGTTACGATGAACAGGGGCGGGGTGGAGGAATATTTTGATATGTATTTTTCTAATTTAGTTTTATAAATACTACTTTTACGCAATTGTAGTTATATATATATTATTATGAATTGATGACATAAATACTTTTTATATATTTATATGTATAGACATATACTAATACAATACTTTTAGCTATTAAAAGGTATTTTCTTTTTAAGAACACTTTTTAAATGATTAGAATGAAGAGAGCAAGAAAATAAGGATAAGTCCAGAGACAAAATCTAAACACAAATATTCATCTCAATTATTAAAAAATAGGATATAATACGAATTTCAATATTATGTCCTATTTTTTAATTATTAAAATAAATGTTGTATTTGAATATTATTTTTGAATACTGTGTTTGAATATTGTAATGTTTAAGTGTTTTTTTTTTATTTCATTAATACAATAAAATAAAATATTCTTAAATTGGTGGAATTATTAAAAAATCTATTGTGAAAAATATGTTTAACTATGTATAAACTACAATTATTTATTTATTTATTTTAGCGTCATTTGGCCTCATTTCTCATATGCATCATTTCTTATTTAGTAGTATACAGCCTCCGTAAAGTAGTTCTGCAGCAAATTCTCTCCCGCAGGTAATCACGAGATTTACTTTTACGGAATTTTGTTTTCATATAATTTCTTATGATCTTCTTTCTTCTGCTTGATTTCAATGTCTATGGATTCATTTTCTTCACCCAAGATCATTCGATACATACATATATACATATATATATATATGATGCATGCCGCATGCCTTTTTCTGACAATGCCGGTAGCCATGGAAGGCATTAAAAGAGTATGATTGATAAATGCTGTATCTTTAGGTTTTTATTAATATAATTCCGTTCAAAAATGAGAGTCCTATTTGACTTGTTGAATTTTTCTAATATTAAGGTTTGCATTTGATACGTTTCCACATTTTTCCCACAATAAATGTTTAATAACATGTTATACTTTTTGAGTTTTAGTTGGAAAAGAAATCATCCATAAAATTAATGCGCAGGTGTGTCGAAGACTCAAAAGCAAATCTTAATATTCGAAGGAAAAAATGTGTACAAAAACTAGAACTCTCATTTCATGTCAGGGAGTAAATTTGCATTCAATTTGATAAATGAATACTATAAAACCAGACAATTTTGTGCCATAAAATTTGAATCTTCTCCTGCATTGATTTTGAAAATATAGGGTGACCGTTCTTGGTTACTCATAAATTTTAGTGAATTTTGTCATGAAAAGGGTTTAAATCCGCTCTAAATCCGAAGAACTGCTCTGTCTATAAGCCAAATAAATCAAAAGGGTGTTAGCCATTAATTAATTAAATAAATTGATTGTTTCAATTGGACCATTTTCCATTGTTTAGCAATGAGGATGAAAGTTGGCCTTGATGTGGATCACACAAGTATTGATGCAACTTTAATTTGCAATGTTGTATTTCAAAACGCGTGCGTGTCTATGTGCCTGTGTATGTGTGTGTGCGTGTCTATATTTTGACACTTGCTGCAAGAAACTAGAAAAGTATCAGCTCTGCTGGTAATTTATTCGCGGTTTTATCAAGTTGTGTGAGTAGTAAACTAAGAATTTAGATTTTTGTAGGCTTTTCCATTTTTGCAGTCAAGCCAGTTTCGTATTGACAAGCAAGCTCTCACTGATCTTTTGCTTCCTTAGTGTTCCTATACATGTCAATGCCCAAAAGGCGATGGGGGAATTCTTCTTCTGATTCCTTATATTTGGATGAAGAATTTGAATATGGATTTTATGTGGAAAAGGAATATATAATTCCTAGTTTTAAAAATCTTAGTTTTGGTTTAAAATAGCATGATAATCTTTGTAATTGACCCTCTCTTCACATAAAATTTGAATCTTTCAGTAGATCATGCAAGCATGAGTTCTTTTGTGTCCATGTGTATGTTTTGTTGACTGATTGCTGATGCTCGCTGTATATTTTCTTGCTCCTTGAAATTGTCCAATTAATTTCTCTACGTCCATTAAGAAAAAAGCACTACACGAATATTACAAATTATATGCATTATGTTGTCTTTCTTCTTACCAATCTTCGTCTGTAGGTTTCATAATTGCAATGGATTCCATGAAAGGACAAGGGGGCATTCAGATGCTACTAACTGCTGAACAAGAGGCCCAACAAATTGTTTCCGCTGCTAAAAACTGTCAAATTCTAATCCATATGTTTAACTTTTAAAAGTCGTCTCAAGTTCTTTTGAATTTGGGCATTTTCAAGTTATTTAGAAACAGAATGCCTAGTTCAATGCTTCTCAATGCTCCTTTTCCCTTATCATGATAAATTTCATTATCATATTTCTTCTTTGTCTCAGTGAAAATGACAAGGTTGAGACAGGCTAAAGAAGAAGCTGAGAGGGAAGCAGTGCTTTATCGCTCCAATATGGAATCTGAGTATCAAAACAAAATCTCAGAGGTATCGATTTATAGTATATAAGATAAGACCAACATTATCATAATTGTCAATCATGAATTTGATTTTTGGAATTATTTAGCCATTATATCTCATCTTGGTTGCGGCATCCTTTTAATCATAGTATTCTAGTCTCGTCTACTTTCTTGTTGCTTCTTTTTTCAAAGCTTAGGGAAGTTGTTCCATTTCTTTTCTCTGTTTGTTTTCCTTTAATATACTTTTCTTCTATACCAAGTTCCTTAAAATTCTTCTCTTGTGGTGACCAATGTAGACGAGTGGGAACTCTGACTCCACTGTAAAACGACTTGAAGGAGAAACTGAGACAAAGATTAAGGACTTGAACGAGACTGCATCGAAGACTTCCCCAGAAATCGTCAAGATGCTAGTCAAGTATGTTACAACCGTAAAAAATTGACCAATTGAAGGTAAGGTTAGTTCAGTTAGCTCATTTATTACCATCAATTCTTTCTCCTATTTCTCAAGTTTGGATTATTGCCTTTTTATACCAGCTCATCATAATGTTGGTGCATACCATAAATCCTTACGTATGTGGAATGAATCATTAATCCATGTACAGATTCGTCTAGCTCACCCAATTTACTGGTTGAGGCTTTGTTGAATTGCTAATTGGGTTGTGAGTCTGAAGAACTCACTACATTGGCTAGGAGCTGTAAACTTTATAAGCAAGAACTCTGAAACGCTTATAAGGAATAATTAAAGTTTCATATATTGTCAGAATATACACGAATGGTGTTAAAACTATAATACATCAATAATGAAGTACATACGTTGGAGAAAATTATCCTTATTTTTAATGATGTGTTTTTATCCCAACACTACTCGTGTATACACTGTCACTGTATCAAATTTACACTCTATAAGGAATAGCCAACATATACATTTAGCTTTAGCAAGGTGAGATTTTGCTCCTGATATTGTTTATATTTTTCTTGTTTTGACATCTTAGTACTGGAATTGTTTGATGTGATGAATATCCTGCAATAAAGGAAGGCACAGCTGAATAAGGATTTTGTTCTTCGTGATCGAATGCATTTTCTTGAATTTGATGGAGTCCTGCGTGAGCTGCCGCAGAAATATATGAAACTATATGTTTAAAATGTAAGCATTCTGCTGCTGGAACTTCATTTTTCTATTATTTTCAATATTCGACGTTGGAGCTTATCAAACTTAGATAACTGATGGTAAATGTTGGAAGAAATTTGTTTCTTGTGTTTATTTTACTTCACATTGGAAAATGAACTGCTGGAAAATGACATGCATAATGGGTTTTATGATTTTATTGTGGTGTTAATTTTATATACTTCGTTTCATCCTTTAGTTCATATTAACTGTCATGATCAAATATCAATTCAGGTGAAAAGGAAGTTGGATTTACTTTGAAGTCTCCTGCTACAGTTAGGTGCATGCTTTGTTTATAGCTTTTGAAGTTTTGGGGTTTTTATAGCTCAAACGCATCTGAAAATTTTATTTGTCTAGACTTAACTTATTTCACCTCACTGTATCAAAAATAAATAATACAGTGCGTTTGAGACTAACAAATCGCTCGAACACACTTTTCAAAAGTATAGCAGTGTTCTAAAAATCCCCGCCTAGATCCGATTAATTTCCGCCTAGGCCCTAGGCCCTCCCCTGGCGCCACACCTAGGCCGCCTAGCGCCTCGCCTATGCCCAAGGAGAAAAAAAAAATCCCTCCGAAAAATTAGACGGGACTGAGCGGGCAAGACGGAGAAATTAAGCAAGGCCTAAGCTAAAAATTTAGGGCTGCAATTATTTTTTTTTTAATTTTAATAACTAAGCTACAAAACGACGACGTAGGAATAGATGAAGAAGTTGAGGGTTGTTCGGGCCTTACTTAGAAAGCGGTTGGTGAAACATCCGAAGCGGATAGCGTGCTAGTGCTAGAGCCTAGGAGAAATAGTAGAAATGTTAAAGTAAGAGAACTCCATAAATAAATTTTTTTGTTTAATAATGGCACGGAAGAAAAGAGAGATGAGGAGTACAAGTGTGAGCCCGATAGGGACATTATCTTGGAGGGATATAGAGAAGAAGAGTTAGAGAGAGATATAGAGAGATATGGAGATGAGGACTATTAGTTTGTATTTTTTATAATTTATTTGTGTTTGAACTTTGACATTAGCAATATAGATGTGTTTAAACTTTAAGCAAATACCTTTATTATCTTTATTATAGATTGTTTTCCTTTATATTATTGTTTTGTTTGGATAAATATAAGATAAAATATTAAAATTAGTTTAAAATAAAAAAATCATGCCTAGTCCCCGCCCAGGCCCCGCCTAGACTCCCTAGGCGCTAGGCCCCACCCGGCCTCCCGCCTAGCGCCTTTTAAAACCTTGAAGTGTAGAACACAATTAATCCAAACTTAACTAAATGAACAAGCCTATATGCTTAATACTGATGCAGGGACAATGTAGCAATTCTGAGTTAGCCCCCCTAATGATATAGGAAATATTTATAAACTACACAATGCAAATTTTTTATTTTTTTCATTTGTATCGAGTAACTATAACATATTTCACACTTTAGTTTCACTGATAATATACAATTTCTTTTTACCCTCATTATTTCTCAAATTTGGGTTTCTTTTTATTTTTTGTTCTATGTAATTCTACCAAGACAATGTTTTGTTTAATATCTTTTATTGCTGCTCACCACCCTTCACCGGCACCAACCATCACAAATCTAGGAGTGAAAATGATCTCGAATCGCAAGTCCGATTTTGTTTGAAACATTTTAAAGGTATTCAGATTCGTACTTAAATTTGAATACAATTTCGCAATCTTTGGACAAATTCGAATTCGTCATTTTATTATACCTGAGTTCGACTCGACTGGTATTTAAAACATATACGAATTAGAATTGGATTATTTATTTTATAATAATGTTAAAAAAAAATTAACTCGATCAACTAGTTTGAATAATTTAAATTTAAACTTTTCAAATTAGATCATGAATTTTGTAAAAAATTAGTCAGATGATACTATCACTCTTGAATTAATTGATAAACATGTACAAAAAATATAAAAACACCTTCCACTATGTAGAGAATTTAATTGTTGAATATTATATATTAAATAAATCGAATATACTCGATACCGTATACAAGTAGGTATTAACGAACTTGTATTGAGTAAAAATTAATAATATATGAAAAATTCAATACTTTAAATTAACGAACAGTGGATGACTCATATTTTAGTCGTATAAATGTACGAGTAACAAAATAACGACTCATTTAAATATTGAATTCAAGTCTCAATCAAAAATTTTAAGTCGATATCAAACTGAATTTCAAACCACTCAGTTCATTTTCAATTCTATACAAACCATTAACTTCAATACCATGTCCCAATCATCATCTTAGAGACGATGTCACATCATCTCAGAGACAACATCACACCCAAGCCAGAAGATTGATCAAGACTTCGAATTCGATAATGAAACCTTGGAGTGAATTATTTTTTTCCTCGTGTATTACCTCGTGCAAGGTACGGGCTTTCACTGGTTATCATTTTATAATTTTTTTTGATAATTTAATAATTTTTATATATTAATTAGTTGTTAAAATTCTATAATCAAATATGTAATAAATATCAACATGTTATTTATAGAATTCAAAATAATCTAAGTAAAAATAATAATAATTGTTCAAATATATAATAATAGTATAATTTTATTTTGTATTGAGTGTAAATTTGTTATACTATTATTTTATAAAAATACATGATGATGTTTTACCGATATATTCATGAAACTCAAAAAAACGAACAGACATGATATATCTTACCCATGTCTCTTTGTTTTTTAAGTTTTATTACCTTATTTATATAGTTGGAGATATATTATTAAGTCAATTTAAAAATTAGATGTATTTATTAAATTTGAAAAACGAAAAGACATAAGAATCTTATCAATGTTAAAATTAATCCAACTAAACATTTAATATTATCAAATCAATTCAATTGAATAATATAAATTACTATCAAGTTAACTCAAACGATCTTTTAATTAATTAAAAGTTAATCTTAAGTCCTGCTTTCAAATATAGGTATTGATATGATTGAACTTTTAATTTTTATAATTGGACAATATATTTTAAAAAAACTTAAGCATATTTTCATTTTGTTTCCAAGACATACATAAGGATAAAAATGATCTAAATACCCATTAGATTAATCCTATATGTTTTTTTCTTAAAAATACTTTAAATATAATTAAACTATATAAAATTCATAATGTCACCAATCCCGATAAAAATTATCGTCCGCAAAAGGTAACATAATTGTGCATTTTGAAAATTAATACGTGATGATTGTGAATTTATAAATCTTGGAATCAAAATTGAATGGGTAACACTACGGCGAATTTTTTTGCAAGTTGTCCTAAATTATTAATATTTCCTAGAAAATGTAATAAATGCATTTTTCAGTGTAAGTGGTTTATTCTGTCCACAATAAAAAGGTTAATAATTATATTTATCTATCTATGCTAAAATATAACAAATCAAATATTGAGTCATTTTGATGATCCCGAGTCATCTTAATTGTAAGACCCCGAATTTTATGAAATATAAAATTTATTTTTTTTTCTTTATATATATTTTCATGAAACAGTAAGTGGTTAAATTGATAAAGTTAAAAGTTAAGGACGTTATGTGTAAATTATATTATGTCGGACAATATTCTTTTGGTCGGGGAATATTCGTTCTGTCGGGGAATATTCGTACGACGGCGCCGTACGAACCAATCATTGGTGGATCCCACAAAGAATAATTGTCGGATATAGAAAATGACATAAACAATTTTTAAAATGGTTAATGGTACTATTACTTTTAATTGTTAAAATATCCGGTGGTAAAAGAATAGTAATATACGGTATTACAAGTAACATACGGTATTGCATAGTAGCACACGGTATTGCACAGTAGCACACGGCATTGCACAGTGTTTCGTATTATTAAACTGATAAAGTGGTTATCGTACAATATTTGACTTTATTGTCACATACACAATAATTCATCTTATTAAATTGATAATTGTCACAGTAGCATATGCACAGTAATTCACATTATTGAATCAATAATTGTCATGACATAGTAACGTAATCTTTCTTTTGCATACTTTCTGCATTATTGTTATCTCTATTATGGTGTTATTTAAACAGTTGTATTTCATTAATTAATTGACTTGATATCTAATTCAGAAAGCCAACTACACTATATTTATAACAATTAGTCATAATAATGAAAAGTGTGAATTATTGTTGAATAATTGAATTGATAAAGTTATTTGTTTATAATATAAAGTTAGGTGATATAAAATGAATGGTATAGATTAAAGATAATATAGAATTTAAAATGGATGGTGTAGATTAAAAGATGATCTTTAAATGAATGGTTTAGATTAAGGAAATCTTAAAAGATAAAATGAATGGTATGGATTAAACATTATCTTGAAATGAACGGTTTGGATTAAAATAGGAAATCTTGGTTATGATAAGATTTTTGGCTATAAATAGAGGCATTAACTTAAGGATTTTTCATAAACTTCCTTACTTGTTCTTTCTTTCTCTCTCTAAATATTTCTTGTGAAAGTTTTCTCTAAGTGTGCTTAAGTCATTTTGAGTATTTGTGAAGATTTATAAGTGTACGTGTACTGTTCAAGTTAATCAACCTCATTTAAATCAATATCCAGTCACGTGTTAAGGTAAATGATTATCATTATTTGATTCTCGAAAATAATATCGTTTCTTTCTTACTCATAAGACGTGCCATTTATTTCCATGTATTAATTTATGGGAATAACCTTACGGCGCGGATTACCGCCTGTTGGTGAATAACCTTTCGTATTCATTCCTTATTAATCTCTGAGAATAACCTTACGGTGCGGATTATCGCCTGTTTGGTGAATGACTCTTCGTATTCAATTTTTATTAAATTGTGGGAATAACCTTACGGTGCGGATTATCGCCTGTTGGTGAATAACCTTTCGTATTCATTCCTTATTAATCTCTGAGAATAACCTGACTACGCGGATTACCGCATGTTTGGTGAATTACTCTTTGTATTCATTTCTTATTTGTCTCTTGTGGAAATAATTTGTTTACACGAATTATCACATGACACTTTTATTGCATATTCGTTTATAATATCATTTTCTTTCATATTCGTAAGTGATATTATTTTCCTTTATACTCATAAGGGATACCATCTTTTTCATCTTCCATTATTCAAACTTACTATGGTAAGGGATATTAATTTCCTTCACCTTTTGTTAATCAAACCTGCTACGGTAAGGGATATTATTTTCTTTCATACACCTAAATCGAAACTTATTATGAAACTATTGCTTCTATAATTCCTGAAAATATTATATGTTCCATAATAGTTGCACTTCATCATTTCAATTGAACCATCCTATTTACGTGAACCTTTCTATTGAACTGTAACCGTTATTCTGAACTGTGGATCTTGAATATCATTTTTAAATTTCACTCCACATCATGTTGACAATTTGGACATTATTTGAATCTGTACAAAGTAAACTTCTGATACTTATTGTTTATCCTGTTTCTTCTGTTCATCATTTATATCATTCTAATCATCCAAATTCAAGTTGTTGTGAATATCTGTGGCCGGGGGCACAGATGCGATATAATTGTTGAACAGATGATAGGTTAAAGGCGATAT
Organism: Hedera helix; assembly: GCA_947179155.2. Lineage (NCBI taxonomy): Eukaryota > Viridiplantae > Streptophyta > Magnoliopsida > Apiales > Araliaceae > Hedera > Hedera helix. Next base: position 38,144,137 of record OX359278.1, read on the forward strand.
AATAGGTTAAAGGCGATACATCTGTTCGGTGTCTTTTATGGCACGTGATGAATGTTCTCTTTAGCCCGTAGTGCAAAGATGAACTGTTGTTTGGTATGATTATGACCAAAGGCTGAATCTGGCATAATCATGACCGTTGGTGTTATATTGAATGTCTTTGGCCGTAGTGCAAAGATGAACTGTTGATCTGCATGATTATGATCAGGAACTGTGAATTTGTATTATCTTGACTAATGGTATTTCAGATGATAAAAGTTGATGATATTTTTACTAAAAAGAGAAGCGAGTGGACACTATAGTCTGCATTATTCTTCTAATAGATTGTTCATTCCGCTGCTATTATTGATCTGAACATTGTTTAAGAATTTAACTGCAGTTTTTGATACAAACATTGTAGTCTATTGTATTCTATCAAGAACTCAACTGTTGAAGGCTAACGATAATTTACTTGTCATTATCTTAGTCATGATATTCTTTACTGGGCTATTTGAGCTCACCCTTTCTTTTGTTCCATTGTTTTTCAGAAAATGAGAGAGTAGCCGGGTCTAGCAGGGGAATGGAGTGACGGTCCGAGTGATAGCTATTGTAGTCTTCACATGTTGTATATAGTGTGACAATAATTGTGAAGATTTAGTTGTGTATTATTATACACTGTATTGTTGAACGTTATTCTATCTTGTAATAATTTTGTTGTAGTCTTTTGACGACTCAAGTTTGGGCTGTGTGAGCCCAGATTTGGGGGCGTCACATTAATATTCCAATTTTTTATTTTTTTAATTTCATGCTTTCTTAGTCATAAATTTTTGTATTCCCCAAATACTGGCTCGATAATTCAAAAGTTAATTTTTTTATATAAAATTTAGTACATATTTATTGTTAAAGATACAAAATATCATTTGTCACTAAAAATTGAGTAATGATAAAATAATAATAATTTAGACTATCGAATCACCAAATTGAACTACCGTGTTACTCATGCATCAACTAAAATGCCACTCAAATAGGTCATATTTAAAACTTACTAATAAGTTGTTTCTAAACTTACTCGTGCATGAGTTATTAAACTTGTTTTTTCTTGTAAAACAAAAGTTGAAGAATAATATTAGGGGTGAAAACACTTTACTATTTTAAAAAATGTAAGTAATTTTACAAATTGTATTTTTTTTTAATGAGAATTCAATTATTCAAGTTTGGATGGTCAGACTAATTTATATTCTCATATGGGTTAATATGTATTTTGGTCACTGTATTAGGAGTCGATTTTCATTATGGCTACCACCGACTCTTTTTTGTTATAAACACATTACTATAGTCATAAAAAGTTACAAAATAGTCATTTGTTAAAATTTCGTTAAAAAAATAACGAAAATTGCTGAGTGGACTAACTGTTGATAGGTGTTACTTGTGTGGCATGTAGGGCTTACATGGATCATTTAATCTTTAATACAATCAATAAGGGGTAATATAGATATTTAACATTCATTTTTTTTTTGTTGCTAAATAACAGTCATCTTGTTCATAACCTAGCCCTAGTCCTTTTTCTCTTTCCTCTTTGCTTCCTCCATTAAGGACAACCAGATCTTTCCCACCAACTGTTTCTATTCAAATATTAATGGATTATTCATTGATTAGCTTTTTGAGATCGAAACAACCAATATGCAATTGTCGAATATAACATCATCGAATCAACCAACAGGTTCCTCATCCCCCCCCCCCCCCCCCCTTTTAGTTGATAAAATTCAATTAGTAGTTAAAAATTTATTTACAAAGTGTTGAATTTTGAGCTATTAAAAATTTGAAAACCCTAATTTTTTATTTTCATTACTGTTAAGAAGATGTATTTCTTAAAACATTTGATTCTGAATTGAAATTGCTGAATCCTTGAATAATCTATATCCATTAGATTTGAAGGGATAAATCTGCCTATATATTTCTTGTTCCGATCTGAAAGTAACATTGAATTGAGTAGCAGAATGTGAAAGAGATCTTACTCGAAAGAGACGTAAGGTGTTCTTGAAGATTAAGAAAGGAGATCTGGGCGAAGTAGAGTTGGAACGAACGAAAAGTTTAGGAGTTTTTACAGTGGAAAGTGATTTGGGTGTATTGGCAGTAGTTTTGCATTGGAGTTTGGGACTAACAAGAAGGTTGCCGCTGTCATTAGCTGCTGGTCGTGGTGGTTGTGGAGAAGTCCGGCAGCACAGGTGAAGAGTAGATCGATTGCTTTATCAAATCTAAAAGTTACAGAGGAGAGAGAAAATGTGAAAAGAGAAAACAGTTTGGAAAAAAATCTGAAGGTGTTTTTTTATTGGGTTTTCTTAACATGTGTTCTAAGAGCACATGCTAAGCACGAAAAATAAGAGATGAGGTCCACTAAATATTATTTGTTTATACATTTGCACTGAATTCAATGTATAAAAAAATAATATGTTAGTGGACCACATGTATTGAATTTAGCGCAAATATAAAAACAAATAATATTTAGTGGGTTCCATCTTTTATTTTCCGTACTTAACATGTGTAAGACCCCAAATTTTAATAAATAGATTTTAAATTTTTCTCATAATTTTATGCTTAACAATAAGGTATTAAATTAATAAAAATTAAAGTTAAAAATGTTATATGCAAAAAATTTATGTCGGACAATGTTCGATTGGTCGGGGAATATTCGTACGACAACGCCGAAATATTCAGTTATGGGTGGACCCCACAACGAAATATTGTCGAATGAAGAAAACGACACCAGTAGTCTTTCTAAATAAAAATGGTCAACGGTATAATCATTTTTAACTGTTAAAATACCCAGTGATAAAAGTATGGTAACATATGGTATTTTATTGTAGCACGCAGTATTTTACTGTAGCTAATGGTTTTGCATAGTAGCACACGGTATTACACAATATTTAAATTATGATAAAGTGGCTATTGCACAGTATTTCATCAATAATTGTCATTACACAACATTTTACATAAAGTGACTATTACACAGTATTTCATCAATAATTGTCATTACACAGCATTTTATATTTTGAATCAATAATTGTCATTATACAGTATTTTACATTATTGAATCAATAATTGTCATTATACAATATTTTACATTATTAATTACACAGTGTTCCATATTATTGAATCAATAATTGTTATAATGCACATCATCTTGCATTATGGGGCAATAATTGTTACAGTAGTAGTCACGGGTATTAAACAATTATACATATTTATTATTTGAAAAATACGGTATGTTTAATAATTGAGATATTAAATCAATAAAATAATATGAAAATATGTAACGCATGTACGTGTGTAACACACGTAAATGTGTAACACGTGTAGGCGTGAAACGCGTGATAGTCATTGAGCGGTGCAGATAAAAGTGTGAAACATGTGTTGGTTGATGAATGATTCAGATTAAAAGATAAGATTAAAATGTGTAACATGTGTGTGAAAAAATTGGTTAGGTTTTGACTATAAATAGGGGGCTTAGCATAAGGAGTTTCATACATTACTCACTCAATCTTTTTTTCACTCTCTAGATATTTCTTAGTATAAGTGTCTCCCTAAGTGTATTAAAATTATCTTAAGTGCTGAAGATTTAAAAGAGTACGAATATTGTTCAAGTAAGTTTTTCTTTTAAAAGTTATATAAACACTCACACATACATCAGTTTACAACTCTTCCTTTAGAAAGCTCTTTTATTAGAAGATTTATTTTGAAAATTTTACTTTGAAAAATTATTTTCTTTAAAAATTATTTTGAAGTATATTTATGTAGTCACTTGGATGATTTTATATACATAAAATTTATATGTGTTACTTACTAATTAAATTATGAATATATATATATATATATAGGTTGATCAACCTCATAAAAGTTGTATTTAGTCACGAGATAAGGTAAGGAATATCACTTTTCTTTTAAACTCTTAAACTTATTACGGTAAGGGGTATCATTCTTTTCATCATCATAAAGGGATATCATTTTCTTTCTTATTTGTAAGGGATACTATCTTTTTCATCTTCTATCACTTAAACTTACTACGGTAAAAAAGTATCTCATTTGTATCTTTAATATTATTAAACGGTGAAAATTCTTGAGTTAATAATTCATTAATATTCCCTTAATAGTTTGGACTTCATCTAATACCCTTTGACAAGAACATTCCTATTAAATTTCTATCGTCACATTTGAACTGTGAACGTATGGACATTGAACTTTTGAACTGTGGACATTTATTTGGACTGTGAACTTATAGACCATAAACTTTTGAACCGTGGACATTTATTTGAACTGTGAACAGTTTGGACTAATTCTTTGTACCGTAAACCTTACCGTTGAACTTCTCCGTATGGATTTTGGACATTTCTCTTAGACTTGAACATATTTTTCTATACATCATATTGACAATTTGGACATTATTTAAATCTGGACAAAGTAAAATTTGTTAATTCCTCATGTTATTGTTTATCTTGTTTATTCTGTTCATTATTTATATCTCTGTTGTTACTTCAATCATCAGGTATTAGGTTGTTTTGAATATATATGGCATGGGGCACAGATGATATATTAAAGGCGATATAATTGTTGGATGTCTTTGGTCAAATGACAAGGACATGTGATGAATGTTCTCTTTGGCCGAGAGCAAAAAAGAACTGTTGTTTGACATGATCATGACCAGTGGTGTTTCAGATGATAAAAGTTGATGATGATTTCTTAAAAAAAGAGGTTAGTTGACATTATGATTTACTTGATTCTCTTAGTAGTGGTTATTTTGCTACAGTGAAACTTTGTTTAAGAACTTAACTGATGTTGTTAATTTTGTTGTTTATAACTCAACTGCAACTGTTGATTTAAAATTTATTGTCCATTATATTCAATTAAGAACTCAACTGTTGAACATTAAGAATAATTTAATTTTCATTATCTTAGTCATGATATTTTTTATTGGGCTATTTGAGTTCACCCTTTCTTTTTTGTTCAATTATTCAGGAAATGAGAGCGTAGCCGGGATTAGCGAGGAGGAAAAGGGAATCGAGTAGCGGTCCGAGATAGTTACTATAGTAGTCTTCACTGTATTGTAAAATAATAATAATTGTGAAGACTTAGTTGTGTATTGTTAAACAGTGTATTGTAATAATTTTGTTGTAATCTTTTGACGACTCAAATTGGATGGTGTGGACTCGATTTGGGAGCGTTACAATATATACTCTTAAAACACATGTTAAGAGGACCCTTTTTTATTTTATTTAATTGTTGTTTTGATTTTTTTTAAATATTATTTTACTTTTAGTAATAATTTAATATTTTTTTATTAAAATATTATGACCTTGCTTATTTAAAAATGATAAGAGGGGTGGTGGTAGGCCCCCACATGCCAACTGTCATAATACATGTGACAAAGTTGGCCAGACAAATCGTTAAATTAATTGAATGGAATCTTTCATAATTACAAGATTAAAATACTTTTTGATAAAAAAATAAAGGATTTTCTTAATGTGTGCCCTTAGGGCACACACTAAGTGCGAAAAATAATATATAATATTATTTATTTATGTAGACGCACTGAATTCAATGTATAAAAAAATAATATACTAGTGAACCCCATGTATTGATTTCATTGCAATTATATAAAAAAATAATTTTTAGCGAGTCCCATATCTTATTTTTCAAACTTATGGTGCGTTTGGTCGGTGGGAATGGAATGGAATGGGCTGGGAATGGAATGATCATTCTTTCCGGAATGACTAAAAACATGTTTGGTTAGTCAGTTGGAATGGGCATTTCATTCCTTTAATTATTCTCACCCTTATTTAAATGCTATTTTTCATTCCTTTCTAAATAGGTGGGTTTATTTCATTTCCTTCCACCGTCCTTTCATCTTTCACCCGATCGATCGATCGATCGATCCCAGCTTCACTCATGTCCTTATGTCCCTCTTCTCTCCTCTCTCTTCTCTCTCCTCTCTCTTTTCTCTCCTATCTGCTCTCTCGTCTATCTCCTGCATCTATCCCCAATATTAGTGAGCGATTATACTGAAAACTGAAGAGATAGCTGATTGTAAGGCCTAAAATTGTTTCACTTGCATATTTTTTAACACACCCATCTATGTGCTATTTGATATCTCCCCAAGTATAAAAAATGCAAAAATGATGAGATTGGCAGCTCATAATCTTGAACTTGAACACGTTTTGTGTTGCTTCCGAGCACAAAGTAAAATAAATATTAACAATTCAATCAAAATTACATGCAGTGTTGCTTGATATTGTAGTTGCCATTCCATGAGGTTATAAACAGCTCAAATTATGTCACTCCTAACCTGCATTACAGAAGCACAAACTAAGTACAGTTAATTCCAGCAACTTTCACACATACAACTTCAGAAAATAATAAACACCACAAATATGCACACACACAAAGCTAATCTTTGCAGTAGCTGGAACTAGAAACGGAACCTAGTAGCAGATTGCATGTACAATTGTACATCATCATAAATTACAGCTTATTACTTTGCAAAGTTAGAAAGCTGATCCTTGTTGCATATAACAGTTTATTTTTCTTATTCATTAGTTATGGAGCCAAGTACTCAAGATTCAGAGAGAGGTGCTGGAAAGAATAAGAGAAAGTGGAGTAAAATGGAAGATGAAAAGTTAATTGAAGCTTTACTTGAGTTGGTGAATGCTGGAACCCACAAGGCGGACAATGGATTTAGGCCTGGATACTTGGTTGTTCTTGAAGATGCTTTGCTTGCAAAGCTTCCAGGATCGGATCTTAAGGCAAGGCCTCATATAGAGTCTCGAATTAAGACTCTAAAGAAGGACTTCACTACTGTTTATGACATGCGCTTTGGACCTACTTCAGGCTTTGGTTGGAATGATAAGACTCATGTTGTCACTGCCCCTAGCCATGTTTGGGATGCATATCTCAAGGTAACTCAATAATTTACAAAATACAGCAAGTGTAATATTCATTTTGAAATATTACACACTCTAATCCAACCTTAAAGGCATTATCCTTATAGAAGATTTCACATGTTATTTTGAATATTGTAGTAACAACAGTTTATATATTGGGTGTTTAATTATGCATTATTATAGGCACTCTGTTAATTTATCTGGGTTGTTCTTCTTTGTGATATCCTGCAATTATTTTCTAATTAAATATATAAATATTGCTGTTTTTTTTTTATATTGTTATTGATTAAGTGCCTAATTATTTTGTTTAGTAACTTGATTGTAGTAAGTTGAGCTAATACTTGTTTCAGGTTTCCAAGTTACAAACTTTTTTTATATGTGTTTTCATATAAGTAGGAAGTACATATTACTATCGGAAATAACAAATAGAATATTCTTAAAAGCTTTATACTCATATATTGGTGAAGACTTAGGTAAATTTTTTTGTGTAACTTAATTCAATCCTTCTTTAATCTGCCTGGACTGCAAGAGTAATGTCTGTTCAAAACATGAAATTTAAGATATTACCTCCATTCATATCTTTAGAATTACAAATATTAAAGATACAGGTAACCTTGCTCCTATAGCCTAGCCAACTATGCGGACAATTCTTCACCATTCTTAGATAGTTTCACATGAATCTGCTTATGTCCTTTTCCTTTCTAGTTCCTTATTTGCAGGTTGTCTTTGACTCCACTAGATGTATTGCTTTTCTTGGTTTAAAAACTCTATATGGCATTCACAGCTATTCCTCCAAAATAACGTTGACTTGGTCACAGTGATATTTTCTCCTATATTTTAGTTTGTTTGTTTAATATTGATTTTACATGAGTATCGTTGAGTATTATTATTCTAAGGAATAATTATCTTCTTAATTTTTTATTGGTAGAGGGTTAATTTTATTTGTTTTGTGCATTCTGTATGGTGTTTTTTGAGTTTGTTCAATATTTTTGAGGAGTCCTGGTGTGCCCTTCTTGTTTTTATATTATGTTATAAGCTTGATTCCTTTTCTCATGGGGGCTGTGAGGGAATAAAACTTCTTTTCAAATTTGTTATGCAGGTTCATGAAAAGACTACAAAGTGGAGATACAATCGTTTTCCATGGTATAATGAGCTTAGTATAATCTTTGGAAAAGATAGAGCAACTGGTCATGATGCCCAAACTGCAGCTGATGTGCTTTAGGAACTTGATAAAGAAGATGCTAGTCTTCAAGGTGCTGAAGATGGGCTTCAGGATTTTAATTTTGATAGCTCATCCATGCTACATGGCACTAATTCTGATGAGTCTACTAGCAAGAAATCTTCAAAGAAAAGAAGTAGAAGTATTGATCCAGTTGCAGAGGCGGTTTATAATGCTTCAATGATGATAGCTACTCAACTTCATGAAACCGCCAAAATGTTTAGTCAAGCAATGTGTGAGGACAATATGATGGAGCAAAAAAAGAAACTCAATGAGGAGCTCTCCAAAATTTCTGGAATTTCCAAAGTGCAAAGGTATCAAGCTGCGAAGAAGATGGCCGATAATGAGAACCTCATAATATTGTTCTTTGCTGCACCAGATGATGAGAAAGATGACTTTGTTCAAGCTTTACTTCGTGGAGACATTTGAAAATGTATTGAATTTAAACTTCTAGGCCTATTATATGAATGGTAATAACTGTTTTCCTCTCATAGGATATATCATGATAGGATATATCATGTCATGGTATTATATAGAATCCTATTATTTCGTGAATACTTTAAAAATTATTATCTCGAAAGTGTGGTGTTTGGCTTAAAATTAGATATATAATTTGTATTGGCTTTAAAGCATTTTTTTTTTCTTTTTTTTTCTTTTTTTTCATGAAAGTGTTTATTTGAATTTTAAGTGCATAAAAAAAATAAAATAAAATAAAATTAGTGAAGATGTTCTTTTAATTTTATTTAATTTTTTTTATTCATTTTATAAGTTTGTAATATATAAAAAACGAAAAAGATCATTTCACATTCCATTCATAATTTAATTTGAAGTAGAATGGTGATTCTATTCCTAACGGATTGAATGAACAAACCAAACATAAAAATGAGAATGACCATTCCATTCTCATTCCCATTCCATTCCTTAACTCATTCCTTTTCATACATGACAAGGAATGGGAACCAAACATAATATTAGTGTGTGTCCTTAGAGTACACATTAAGCGGACCCAAAAATAAATCTATAACCACAAATGAAAAGACATTACAATAATCAAAATATATATTAACCCATTCTGAGTTCAGGCTTTTCAGCACTGCATCGGTGCATCAGACGGTTATCTAGGCTCATCATACATCAAAACTATGTCGTCTTCGTTCGACTCTTTCGATCAACTCGCCGGTGACTCACCTGACGCTTCGACTCAGTCGTTCGACGACGGGAATGTGATCTACGATCCTCCCCTCCCGAACCAGGGATTTGACTCGTTCTCGAACTTCGCGGATTCCGAGTCAATCAAGGACTCAGCAGCCATGATTGACTCATCCACTTCTCAGCGGATCTCAGATAGTTCGTATACGCCGCCGATCTACATTTCTGGTAACAGATTTTCTCCCGATCCGATGGAATTCTCGCCATTTACGCCGGAGGAGAATGGGAAGCCTATTCTAGCTCCAATGGAAGAAATGCAGGCTGAGGAAGGTTTTGCTCTTAGAGAATGGAGGAGGTAAGTTATTATTTTTTTCCTGATATGTATCTCTGATTTTTAGTGAAATTTTGAATTATATCTGTTGAATTTACTTCATTTTATTACTTTACTTTTTAAAAAATTACGTCCTTGTGTATAATCTTTCTAATGAGATACATAATTTGTCTTATGATTTTTGCACCGAGTATTGGTTTCGGAATTAGTTTTGATTAATACTGGAGGCCTCTTAGCTGAATATCATCTGTATCAACTCCAGTTTTCAGCTAAGAAAAGCAATGTTATATTTATGTATTTATTGTCTCAGTCCTGTAAAAATAGGTGTTGGTTTGGTTTATAAATTAATTTAATTTTCTATGTTTTCCCCAAAAAAAATCCCAGTTAAGGATAGTTACACTTTTGGCCTTGTTTGAGTGTACACGGCCCCATTTTTTGGAATTCACACTAACCCTCATTTGGTTAAGACCAACATTTTACAATGCTATTCGCAAATATCCCAGATTGATATAACATATACTCCTGATGTTCCAATTTAAAAGTCGGTATTTCCCTTTTTTAGACTGCCCGTTGTAATTGTGTAATTGTCTACTTTGAAGCTTAATTGCAAACCAGTATATGTTTCAAGTTGACCATTTAAGTTGTGTACATTCTTATAGTTATATATAATAATTTTAGTTAGGAAAGGGTTTTTATGGAACCTAGTTCTTTTTTAACGAAAATGGTTTGACTTTCAAATGAAGAATCCCTTCTTGGGAAGGAGGGAGTATCATGTTTCTCTTCAACCACGTTTATTTTCATATGAAATTGATGTAAGACAAGACTTGAAAATAATTATCAGTAGTAAATAATAGGATTTTCTTAATGTGTGCCCTTAGGGCACACACTAAGCGCGGAAAACGATGTATAATATTATTTGTTTATGTAGGCGCACTGAATTCAATGTATAAAAAAATAATATACTAGTGGACCCCATGTATTGAATTCAGTGCAACTATATAAAGAAATATTTTTTAGCGGGTCCCATCTCTTGTTTTCCGCGCTTAGTGTGTGCCCTTAGGGCACACATTAAGCGGACCCTAAATAATATTATATGATTCTAGGATTTAAATTTTACACTTAAATCTCTAGGGTCTAGAGTTTTAACTATGCATCTGTTAACTTTAGAAATGATTTCCAAGATAAAACACTGCAATTTTAATCTCAATAATAATAGTATGCTAAATTGGAGATTACATTAGTGTTTAAATAGAACTCAAACCCTAAATTGTACTTGGGGACCAAGAAAATATTTAAATACAAAAATACTCTAACTAATTAAAATAAGTCCACAAATAAATAAGCACAGCAACAAAAATTATACGGTGATTCCCATCATTTCTCCCTTGCTGGAAAAAAATTCGGCTATATGGAAAGGAAATCTTTATAACGCTCCAACTAGACATGCACAGTACGTCGGACTGGTCTGGCCTGGGCCTGGTAGGCTTTGGCCGTTGACCAGGTCAGGCCAGGCTTTGACTTTTGGGCCTGTAGGCCGGGCCAGGTCGGGCTTCTCGATCAAAGTCTGGCCTTTTGAGGCCTGTAGGCCAGGGCGGGCCAGGCCTGTAGGCTAGGCCGGGCCAGACTTTGGGTCAGGTCAGACCAATTCTTAGGCCGGGTCAGGCCTAAAAATATAATCAACTAATTTTTAATGTGAAATATAAATATTAAATAAACTAACTACTATATTAATTAAATATATTGACAAAAAAATAAAAAAGAGTAATTAATCAATAATAAATAATGAGTTGGTTACAAATATTTTGCTTCAAAATATTTTTAAAATGTCTTCAAAATTCAAATCTTCAAAAAAATATAACCTTTTTGAAAGTTGTAACCACAAATTGTGATAAAAAAAATATCCCACGAATCACTACCATAAAAAGTTGTCTCATTGGCAAGACCATACTTATATGTAACTTTTTTTTATTTTGTTTTTCTGGTGAGCATGAAGAAGAAAAATATGTATGTACATTGATCACCAGTAAAAACGTATCCATATTCTTGGTATTTGTATGAGAGTGTCGTAGAAAAATTCAAATTCATTTTGTACCACACCAACATGAGATCATAAACATAAAGATTATGTACCACACCAACATGAGGTCATAAACATAGTTTATAGTTAAAACGAATTAGCTAGGATGGGTCGGTCCTCTGCGTAGGCTGGGTCAGTCCTCCGCCTAGGCTGGGTCGGGCTTTTGCATAGGCCGGGTCAGGCCGGTCTTTTTCGTAGGCCGGGCTTTTACGTCAAAATAGCAGCTTATTCAAAGACTGTAGGCCGAACCGGCCCGGTCTGGGCTTTGACCAGGCCGGGCTTTGACCAGGCCGGGCTCAGGCCAGGCCAGGCCGGCCTGTGGGCCGTAAGCTTTTTGTGCATCTCTAGCTCCAACAGTAGAGTATCAACGGGGTAGAACTCGTCCCTACCAATCCACGTGCAATTACTATTAACAATAGAGTATCAACGCGGTAGAACTCGTCCCTACCAATCCACATGCAATTACTATTAGGTTTGCCTTGTTATTTCACCAAAAATTGGCAGTACTCTCCACGCTTGGTCGAAACGACCCTCTCATCCAAAACATCCTCAATACCATCTATTGTATGTTTTGAAGAAAAAAGAGCAGGTGCAGGCGGAACAGGTAATGGAGGAACAAGAGTATGCTCAACAGGGTTAGCAGAAGATTAAGAAATAGGGGATGGAGGAGACTAAGTCAAATGCCCACGATAAGGAGTAAGATCGGCCACATTAAATATAGGACCAATATCAATATTACTAGGAATATCTAACTCATAAGTATTAGCACAAACCTTTTTAACACGAAATGGACTCATCTTCTTAGCATGCACCTTCTTCCATGTGCTTGGAAGTAACCTCTCGACACGGTGTCGAAGCATCACCTGTTCATTTTCATTGAACTCTTGGTACCTGTGATAAACATCTGTAGCAGACTTATAATTTTCATTGTTCAAATTAATTTTCTTTCTTATCTCAGCATGCATATTATGAATGTGTCGTGCAAAAGTCTCGGCAGATTCACTAGCTCTATATGTAGGGGGAAGTGGCACCAATTCAATAAATTTCCTAGGCTGATACCTAGTGTAAATCTGAAAAAGACTCGTCCTAGTAGAGCGATTAGCCGAACTATTATATGCAAACTCAATCATAGATAAAATTCTTATCCTAACTAGACGCGTGGTCTCTTATAAGACATCTTATTAAATCACCTAGACTCCTATTAACTATTTCAGTTTGATCGTCAGTCTATGGATGATATGCAGTGAAAAACTTAAGTGTGGTGTTTAATTTCTTCCATAAAGTTTTTCAAAAGTAACACATGAATTTGACATCCCTATCAAAAACTATAGACATGAAAACTTCTTAGTCTAACAACCTAACTAAAAAAAATCGATGCAATATGTGAAGTATCATCAGTTTACTAATTACTACATAGAATAAAATGTGCCATCTTAGAAAAACGGTCCACGATAATAAAAACAAAATCATTACCTCTAGGGGTCCGTGGTAAGCCCAAGACAAAATCCATGCTAATATCTTTCCAAGGTGCATGGAGTACCAGCAAAGGCATGTACAGCCCCGTATTTTGCTTTCTACCCTTAGTAGTTTGACATGTACGACACTCGGAAACAATTCGGGGTACTTCCTTCTTGAGGCTAAGCCAAAAGAACCTATCATTCACAATAGCAATGGTCTTATTGCGACCAAAATGACTTACAATCCCTCCCACATGCAACTCCTAAACTAAATGCTGACGCATTGACGTACTGGGAATACACAAACGGGTACCCTTAAAAAGATACCCATTATGGATATGAAAATTACATGTGGAAGGTACACTAAAACTCTGTATGGCAGTATCAATAGAATTTTGTAGGGCCGTATGTATTTCTCTAAAGTCTTAACAAGAAGGATATTCATGAACAATACGCTCAAACCTTACAACCTTCACACTAAAAGTATTAAGGAGAATGGATATCCTACTGAACACATTGGCGGCTTTGTTTTATACCCCTCGACAATGTTTAAAGACAAGAATAGTCCTGAAGAAACTTAATCCACCTAGCATGTTGATGACTCAACTTCTTTTGGGAGTTTATGTACTGAAGTACCTGATGATTGGAGTATAACACAAACTCCTTAGGCAACAAATAATGTCATCAGTACCCAAGTGCCTGGACTACAGTATAAAACTCTATCATAGGTAGAGTATCTTTGTTGGGCCTCATTTAATTTTGTAGGAAAAAACGCAATGGGTCGACCCTCTTGACCAGCACTCCCTATACCTACGCCTGAGGCGTCGCATGCTACCTCAAAAATCTTACCAAAATCAAGTTAAATGTTTTTTTGGTCACTGTACTTTAAGTCGACTTATAATTAAATAACTAAACTTCTTTTTTTTACGGTCAACTAATTGAACTTCATTTTTCTTACAAAATATTAAATTTCCGTCAGCATGATTAATTATTTTAACGGCAGTATGACGTGGAAGGTCCACATAGGACTGAATCCGAGCTGGAAGCCACTTGTAACCACTTTTGACATATCAGCTATATCCACCCTCCCACCCATCAAATGCTAACCCATATCCATACCCAACCCAACTATTATAATCAAAATAAATAATAAATCTGAAATTAAAAAGGGTATATTTTTTTTATTGTTTTTTCTTCATCTTCTTCCTTTAACCAAACCAAACAAAGTCGAAACTCGAAATCTTTGCCACACACAGAGTAACCTTTCTAGATGGCAACTCGATTAAGAGGGAGAAGAGGTTGCCGACGACAAGTAACCGATGCCTACTTCCGTTCATTGAGCTGCAATCTTCCTGGAGAAATGGTAATCGAAATACTAACCTGACTTCTGGCGGTCTCTTCTTCGATTCAGATCTGTGAGCAAGTCTTGGTTATCACTAATATCAAGCCCTAGATTTTGTCAAATCTCATCTAGATCAACAACACCAATGGATTTATTTTAAAGGATTTATTTGTCCATCTTTTGAAATTCATCAGAACGTGCTCTAAAAAACCAACAAATTCTCTTGGTCAAGCTCGTCAACTAGACCTGTAACTCAACCGGGTCAACTCAGTCCCGTCGGCTACACTGGAATTTCTCCGCATTCTTTTACCCCATATTGGCTCTGTACTCTCTCTCCTTGCTCGATTTCACTAATTAGGTCGCATCAAAACTCACCACGGAGTTCGCACCTGCATTGCCATTGAATTCTTTGAACCGACCCGTTCTCTTGACGAATTTGTTCTCTTGACGAATTGGTGTTCACACCTGCAATGCCATTGAATTCTTTGAACCGACTCGTTCTCTTGACGAATTGGTGATTCGTAAGAAATTGATGAACCAGAAAGGAATATAACCAAAATGTCCGATCTTCAATCTCAAGACCTTTGTAACAATGTCAAGAAAAGCTGAAGTTCATTAGTCATGGCTATTGATTTGGGTTCGAATGTGCATAGAGTAAACATGAGGAGAAGAAAAACAAGGAGGCAGTTTTTTCAATTTTATTTTTATAGATTTTATTCTTTTACATAATTTTAGTTATATATATATAGTTGAATTAATAACAAAATATATTGTTTAATAATATTTTTAATTTTCACTTCAGATCCACATAAGCATTTTTGACAAATCAACTGTTGATCTGTAATTTTCGTTAAAAGTCAACGCACTTAACGGCTTTTTTAACGGAATGTAAGAAAATTAGAGTTCAGTTATTTGAATGTAAAAAAAAAAATTTTTTATTTGACTGTAAGTTAACCTAAAGTACAGTGATCAAAAAAACATTTAACCCTACCAAACAAAATCTGGTAGCACAAGGATAGGTGCATGTGTCAATCTATCCTTAATCTCCACAAAGACTTTAGCAGCTGACTTAGACCAAACAAACTTTCCTTTTTTTAAACAACCAGTGATGGGAGCCATAATGGTACTAAATCTCTTAATGAACCTTCTATAGAAAGTAGCAATACCGTGGAAGTTTCTAGCTTCATGAATATTAGAAGGTTTTGACCACTCTTTAATAGCCTTTACCTTTTCAGGGTTAGCAGAAACCTCATCTTTGGAGACAACAAGTCCGAGAAATATGACAGACTCCTGCACAAAAGAACACTTCTTAAAATTAATATAAAGCTTCTCATGCTAGAGAGTTGTCAAAACTTGACGTAAATGGAGTCATCTCGGGTAATACTATAAATGAGGATGTCATCAAAATAGATTACTGCAAATTTGTTAATAAAAAACCGCAACACCTGATTTATAACTCTCATAAATGTGTTAGGTGCATTAGTTAGACAAGGGTAGGACTAATCACTCATAAAGACCGTCACTTGTCTTAAAGGCAGTCTTCCACTCATCTCCTTCATGGAGGCGGACTTGGTGATATCCACTTCGTAGGTCTATTTTGGTGAATACCTTAGCTCCACTTATTATATCTAACATGTCATCAAGCCTAAGTATAGGAAACCTATACGTGACGGTGATCTTATTGATGGCTCGATTATCACAACACATCCTCAAACTCCCATCAACCTTCTGGGTAAATAAGGCTGGTAAAGCACAAGGGCTAAGACTCTAGCCAAAGCAGCATATACAACTTTCACCTCTATTATGTTCTTCTCAAATTTCTTCTTATTAAGGCTATGAAGAGACTTTGTTGGTTGCGCACGTGTATTATTTTCCTTCGGTTGTCCCTTGGACGATGTTCGAGGTCCTAACAGGTGCAAAGGCAATTTTTGCCCCTTGCGTGTGAACACATATGTATTTGACCTCCCATTATGGGTAACATCATGATCATATAACCAAGGTCGCCTAAAAGAATATGTGCACCATCAATAGGAAGGACATCACATCTGATTTTCTCCTCATAATCGGTCCTGTAAGTGGATCGGAACTAGACACGTATGTGACACAAGAACAGATGTCTTATTGACTCAAACGACGCTACAAGGTTGGGGGTGTGGTTTTGCTTTCGACTTTAATTGTTCCACAACGGTCTTGGCACCACATTTAAGCAACTTCCCCCACCACTGATCAATTTGGAAGGGATACAACCACCTATGCTATATGTCCTATATATTGCAGTTCATTTCCAATCCTCCTCCTTCTTAGGACTAGCGATAATGCACTTCATAACACTTAAAGGGTTGGTCAATATGTTCAAGGTGCTCATCAGCTTCCTCATCCTCTGTATAATACTCACCTTCCACCTCATCTTCCCGTGGCTCACTTTCCTCACCTTGACCCTCATGAACCACTCCAATTTAATTTTTATTAGGATACTCAAAGAATTTGTGGCCAAGTTCTTTACATGAGAAACACCTGTCCCGGCTACCTAGTGTAGGCTTGGTTGTTGGAGCACCCTTAGAGTCCCTACTTGCTCCGTTCACGGTGTTACTAGCCCTATAAGTATCTTGAAGTGCAGAAAAGGACCTGCCTTGCAGGGCACTATGACCACTAAATTGGCTCAGGGAAGAGGTCGCTCTCCTTAGAGAGGATCTCTTCACATTATATTCCTAATCTAAGACAACATGGTAAGCATCATGTAGGTAAGTGAGTTGGTTGGGAAAAATCTAGAATTTAATATCGTCTCTCAACCTCTTTAAATCTAATGATAGTCAATTTTGTTTCGTCAACAAGCTCTTAACGCTTTATCAGCTCTATATACTTACTGATATAATCAGAGACAAACAAATTGCCTTGTCTCAAATTAGTCAGCTGATCAAACATTCTATCCTTATGGCCGGTGAGTGGGTAATATTTTCGGAGACTAGCTTTCATTTCTGCCCAATGCCTTATGGGTGGATCTCTTAAATGCTCAATGTCTCTTTCAACTATAGCTCAATAAAAATTTGCTTGTTTGATTAACTTCATCTTCGCATAGTTAACCCTACACTCATCGGACATCTCATACTAATCAAAAAATTTGTCCATACTAGACAACCAATCAAAGGAAGACATTAGGATTAAATCTACCGTCAAATTCAGGAGCATCATCCTTAATTTTTCTAGTGTCATCGTCATAAGCTCGGTCATAAGGGTCCATATTCCTAGGTCAACAATAGCCATGATCTCTAGGTTCATGGTAGCCATAGTTTTTACGTTCACCACACCCAATGTCTCAATTTCTACGGTCTCGCAGTTTGAAGTACTCGATGTTTCTAGGCTCAAGGTGTTTTCTAGGCCTATGTAGGTTAGGGCCCCTTTCGGGTACCTCCTCATTAATTGGAATGTCCTCGTGTCTCTCATTTTCCGCATGTTCTCCAATAGGCTCAACTACAGGTTGTGTTCACTCAATGACTTGAACCCTCTCAGATATTGTAACTAAATTCTCGTACAATTTTCGCATGATTTTCCATGTTAGTTATTTTAGTAATTAAGGGGTTTACTTTATCATTCAAGGTTGGGCCATGTTGGGTTCGTCATCATGGTGCAAATGCAAGACTGAGATAATTACGAGAATTAACTGTAGCAATTAAATTAATAATCTAAAGCAAATGTAATCGCGGTTTTCAAAATATCAACAATCACAACTAAATGATGTTCAACTAGTAGGAATAATATGCAATTTAAGAAAATAAAACCAAACGAGTTTTAAATATTTTTTAGTACTATGCAATGAGTAAAAATAATCCAAGTGACTGAGGTACGAATCTTATATTTTGAGAAAAAATTTAAGAACAGCTTTTGTACTCTCTCTTTTTAGACTTAATGATCAGAAAGCATGAAATTAACGAAAGTTTGAATTTCAGTGATTCTTTATGGAAGAAACACGGGCTATAATGTAAGTTAATGATGTAGGCTAATATTTAAATGGGTAACACAACTGTGGGAATGACATAGTAATTGGGAAAGGTATTTAATCAGAGTGACGCAGCAGAAACCCACAGGTCCCAGGATCAAAACCTTGCTCTAATACCACAAATGATGTAGGACAAGGCTTGAAAATAATTATCGGTAGTAAATAACAGAATATGAATCTAGGATTTAAGCTCTACGCCTAAATCTCTAGGGTCTAAAGTTTCAACTCTGTGTCTGTTAACTCTAGAAATTATCTCCACGATAAAACACTCCAATTTTAATCTTAATAATAATAGTCTGCTGAATTGGAGATTACATTAGTGTTTAAATATTACACAATCCCTAAATTGTACTTGGGGGCCAAGAAAATATTTAAAGACAAAAATATCCTAACTAGTTAAAATAAGTCCACAAATAAATAAACGTAGCAAAAAAAATTATACGTTGATTCCCATCAGAAATTACTTCAGAGTACAGAGTCCCATTGAAAAATTTAGAAAAATACAAGCAAAATCATATAAGAGTCTTTGACCATTGTTTCTTCTATAGCATCATGACGATGTGCTAGGAAAGGAGTTTCTGGTTTTAGCCTTTTTGTATTATCCATGTGTACGTCACCCCACTTTTGGTGACTTCTTAATTAGTTAATATAATTTTATTATTTATACACAAAAGGTCTTGGAACTTGTGTTACTGCTCCATCTCAGTTAAACTCATTTTTACATTCCTAAGGGATTCCCTCATCACCTGCAGGAAGATATACATACACATGCACCTGTATTAGTTATGATTTACGTGTATCTACTATTATTGTCTTCATCCAACTTTATGTGGACACTCTTTTGAGTGTTTTTGCCACAGATTTTAGTTATGTGCCAAAAACACAGTTATGTCTTACTTATCTTTTCAGTATTTTCAGAATATAGTTTAACATGTAATGTATAAATATGTTGAAAATAATACCACATGAAACATAAAATGTGTTTTAGAATGTCTTAAATTTCATGCAAAAAAACTTGTAAACGAGTGGCCATTATTATAATGCTACGTTTGGATTGTAAGAATCAAGGCAGGAATGTATCACTCATTACTATTGAATAAAAAAAATTGTGTTTGGTTGTTCTACCAGAATAAAATAAATCATTCTCATTCTTGTCAAATTTGTGAATTTTATTCTTTGGGAGAGAGTATGGAATAGCCCATTCCAATCAGGAATGGAATGAATCATTCCACTCATCATTCCCTTCCCTTCTCTATTTCTATTCCTTCACCAACCCCATTCCTCTAATCTAAATGTAGCATAAGTGATTGTCAAAATTACTCCACTAAAATGATTGAACTTTTCCCCCATCATTGTTGACAGTTGAGAATTACGCATAAATAATTTAGCATTTCTCTGAAACACAGACAAAATGTAATCCGGTTAGAGGAGAAGGAGAAGAGAGAAAAAGAATTGTTGAGCCAAATAATTGATGATGCAAATGATTACAAGATTGACTTTTACAGCCAGAGGAAGATCAATGGTGAAACCAACAAATCCACTAACCGGGAAAAGGAGAAGGTTAGTCTACCTTTTTCTGGTTGACCATCCCTTGATGTGAATACTTGCTTATTACTATATTTGGATCTCTTGATATTTCTATTATCATTTCTTTCTCTGTTGGCTGAAGTTTATCTTGATATATAAGTTGCATGATAGAGAATGATGTCAATCTCCAGTAGATGACTTAATTGTCAATTCTATTATTTTTGGCCTTTGCCTATTTCCTTTAACTACTAAATAGCATAATAAATTAAGTTAGTTTTCTTCTCATGTACTTGATGTATCTACTACACTATAGATTTGAGAGGGAAGCATTTTCCCTCTGTCGCATCAAAAAGGAAAAAAAAGAAGTTGATTTTTTCATTAGATTTAATAGAGCTTGATTATTGTTATTACTTGTAACTTATTGTGTATGCTGTTTTAATAGAGCTTGATCATTGTTATCATAGCTTACCGTGTATGGTGTTGTTAGAAACTATGGAGTTTATTATATATGTACACTGTTGTTTGCGAACAAAATTGTATCAAAGGAAATTTTGTTGTATATGATGGAGTTACTGAGTTGAGTATCTGATGGAGCCTTTCTACTTATGATGTTCAATTAATATTGTCCACTTAAGTTGTTATGAACCAGCGATGTATCCTTTAACTTTTATCTTGTATATATCAGTTGTTTGTAGCTAGCCAAGAGGAGTTCCATATTGCGGCTGACAAAAATTACTGGAAGACAATTGCGGAGCTCGTCCCCAATGAAGTGCCAGCTATAGAAAAGAAGAGAGGGAAGAAAGACCAGGAAAAGCAGACTTCCATGGTTGTGATTCAAGGACCGAAGCCTGGGAAACCAACTGAGCTATCCAGGATGTGGCATGTTATCTTAAAGCTTAAGCACAACACACCTATCCACCTTAGACCTTCTGCTCAACTAGCCACCACCAAAGATGCCAAAACTGAAACCCCCGCTGTCACTCCTGTGGCTGTCGCTTGATTTTAGTCTTGTTCATTACTTTTGCATGTTGAGTTATTTGATCATCGGGAAATGGCACTGTCAGAGTTTGTTTTTATATGTATAGAACATGGTCGTGCATATGGGGGTTTGTCTTGTACTCTTGTCGTCTAATACTGAAGTTTATTGATTTCTTAGCTAGATATTAAAGTATATCTATTATTGGATTGAAAGGACAAAGGCTTGTTTGGAATTTTTGAGGCAAGAGGACAAATGACCTTTAGTGTCTTTTAGCTTGTGATCATATCAAATCTTGAAATTGGGCTCCCATTCTATTCAGAGAATATTCTCCCAATTAACGTGCAAATAAGTGGTCCAGCTTCTGCAGAACTCCCATAAGTGCCTTCTTATTACCGCCGGTACTTCTCCATATCTTCTCCCTGCACCACATTCCATTATCTAGATACTGGGGGAGCAAAACCAAAATTCATGCACTTTTCTTAAGATAACATTAATGGAAGTAAATGATCCCCCAGAGATGAGAATCACATGAATTGAAGGATTAATGTCCAATAAGAAATTGTCATTTGTCAGCAACAAAAGAATGGTTTTTGTTTTGTGCTTCAACAACCAAATGGCTAAATGAAGTAGGGGGGGGGGGGGGGGGGGGGGAGTGGGGAATTATTCGACAAACTGTACTGTTCTACAGAATTTAACACATGAGAAACAATTCTCTTGGACGAGGGTGCTCCTGACACGCAGGCAGCAGTAATTTTTATACCATAAACCAAATTAAAGTGGATTCAATCTCAGATTTATAAATTGATAGGAAATCCCTGTGAGGTACGGATAAGGGTGTAAACAAATCGAGTCAAGTCGAATATAAAATTGCTCAAATTTAGTTTATAAAATTTATCGAGGATGAAATAAAATTTTATTGAGATTCGTTTAGATATCGAGTCGGACACAATATCAAATCGAACTTGAACTTTTAAAATGAATATAATTCGAATATCAATAGAAAATTATAATTTGAAAAAAATCAAATAATTTATAAAATTTTAAACTTTACTCATATTTAAATCATTTATATTTCGAGTCGAGCTCGAATCAAACTTTTAGTCGATCGAGTACGAATCGAGCCCGTTTGGTTAATTTTACAGCCTTAACCACGGATATAACGAGCCAAACAGATGTTTTGGCAAGTTTCTCATAATACAAACTCTCTAGATGATACACCAAATAAGTCCATCTAACTTCACATAAATCATGTCGGCATACAAGCCACATGCCCTGTCAGTTCTCTCTGGTTATCAATAGTCCTTACTCTAATGCCAGTAAAGAATCATAAGGACAATAAGTAGATTACAAAATTTGATAGAAGACACCAATCATCACCTTCCCCGTACACTAGTAGGGAATCTAACACCTCTTTCACTGTTAATATCATCTTCCAACTCGCTTCCATCCAAACAAAGAGCATTGTTGTTTACGCTCACTTCAGAGCTAGCATTACTGCTTGTTGCAAGAGGCGAGTCTGAAACACCTACTGTCCTGCTTCGTGGCGTAGGCCCCGATCTCACACTATACATGGAGGATGCCGGAATATTTGTCATCAAAGGCCTTAGATTACCTGGAATGTTTCGCCTTATATCCTGCTCCAGAGGGTGATCCCAAATTAAACAATAAATAAGTAATTTGACAAAATTTACTTATAAATAGATAAAAAATAAAATAAAAACGCTTATGGTGATGAACAGAAATGAAGAAACATATTTTAGATTATAATTCTGGAATAATTCTTCCAAAAATAAAAAGCAGGGCAGATTAGAGCAAACTGCAAACAGCCCTACACTCTCAGTCTCACAGCACCCTTCATGCAGACTCATGAACTGGAACGAGTTATTTGGTCTAACCCTCTACTTAATATGATAGCATGTGAGATAAATAAGATACATACCATATGCCTTATAGCCATGTCCATGGATTTCTTAGAGAAATTTCTTCCGAAGCCAGAGCTGTCAGGGGATGAAGACTTGCCAGATAAGTTGCTGCAAGGGGAATGTTTGTCATCCTGCTTTGGTGGCACCAATTTACGCATATTAATAACCCTTTCAACCATCTTGGTTCCATACATAACAGGGCTTACATTGTCATTAGCTTTAGCATATGCCCGATTCAATGCAGGAACAGAGCTTCCACTGTTATGATTAATGCCATTAAGGGGGCGTCCTCTTGAGGGAGAACATGACTGTCGTCTAATCCTTCCATTCGCAGCAGGCTCAACTGATGACGATCGGACACTTGGTGCACCAGGCCTACCCCTAGTGGCTGAAATAGGCCTGTCAGGAAGTGACGTTCGTAAATTTGGTGGTGCGTCAAGAGAGAAACCAGGCATCTCTGAAGGTTGCCATGGTCTTGGTTTCACTGTTGGAGAACTAGCTCGTGGAGGCACTGAATTTCTTGCTGTAGTAGGAACTGCCTTGGTGACTGAAGAAGAAGGAGATTTAACTGGAGGAGCAAATGTATTTGATGCAGTTGACAGCATAGTTGGTCTACGAGTTGGCGTCGCTTCCCTGGATGTAGGCTTGGTTGCAGGTACAGAGGGTCTAGCCGTGGGGGTAGAAGATCTAGCAGTAGACCTTGACGTAGGTGTAGAAGATCTTGCAGTAGACCTTGACGTAGGTGTAGAAGATCTTGCAGGAACTGTGGGTTTAGTTGAAGGCAAGGTGGAACGAGAGGTAGGTGTTGAAGACCTTGAAGGCTTAGATACAGAGGTGGATGTGGGGTTTGACAGTGTGTTAGATGAGGGTTTGGATGCAGTTATAAATGAGGGCCTAGAGACTGAGGTTAATGTGGGTTTAGATGCTGAGGTCAAAGTGGGGCGCCTAGTTGGTGTAGCAGGTCTAGATCCTGAACCCCCAGATGAAGAGGGCCTTCGAACTCCTGCACTAGAAGTATTCAACCCAGGAGACAAAGCTGACTGTCTAGATGATAAGTTGCTCCTTGCAGTAGGCTCCAGCTGGGGATTCGCTAGCTATAATCAGAATAAAAATGCACAGGACCAAAAGAAATCATGAGTTTGTAACTTCGGCATATGCAATTCAAGATATCCTAGAGAAAGTTACAAGATCAAGAAATCTTGGAGAAAGTTACATGATCAAGATATCCAGGAGAAAGCTACAAGATCAAGATATCCTAGAGAAAGTTACAAGGATAACATGCATTTGTTGGAGAACTAAGATATGGCAAGACTTATTGAGCACAAAATATTTCGCGTGGGAGTCAGCATAAATATTTACTTAAGAAGATCCCAGCAAAAATTTCAGATACCCCTCAAAATAAAGATGCATGGTAAGCACGTGATACTTGTACTATGCATTGATTTAAAAATTAAAGATTATGCTTTTTCATCAGCAATGAGGCATTATTTGTGTCAATATTTCTCAGTTACTTCTTTTAAGTCAACTAAACAGAGAATCTTCCACATATGAATTTCTCAGAATTGACAAAGTTCATTTCTACATCAACATGACGCCATATATATATAGAGAGAGAGAGAGAGAGAGAATCAATTTCGCTTGGTCGACCAGTATTACAAAATTACAACTCAGTTTAAAACTGGTCAAATTAGAAGCAATTGTAAGGGCATGCCTAAATATGGATGCCTCTGCCGACATTATCATATCTATGATAAGACTGCCAAGGATACATGTATTAACTATCAAACGTCACATTCTTGCCAACCTCGCAGTAAACATCTGGCTTTCCAACCTTGAGAGTTAGCTTTACAGTAATGGTCTTAATGGCGAATGATTTTGGCGACTTCTAGACTCAGACAATAGGTTGGTTTCTAATAGACCAAGTTGCGGTAGTGGTTCATTCTCTTTTCCATACGAATGCTATAGTCACATGTCAATTAACACAGAACATAAAATATCATCCAATAATTTAAAATATAGACTGCTAGCAATAACAAAATTAAAATATTGTTCTTACTCTAGATTTCAGTGCAGTTGGGCGAGCTTTAGGAGTTCCAATCTGACTCATAGCGGTTCTTTGTGATTCCATCTCTAGTGAAGGAAAAAGAGGAGTGCCAGGAGGTGTTAAAAGCCTGAAAACACAGAATCCTACTAATTACCAGCTTCAGATTCAATCCAGATATTCACAAAATAATAAATCTCGTTGCACTCACTCATCCCAATCCACCCACAGATAGACGGAAAGAGAACCTCTAATCTAGAGGAACTACGCATTTTTAATTGCAGACTTGTAAAAAGAAAAAACCGACAAATTTCTCCACTAGGAAATCATGTCCTCATTGGACAAACCGTTAATTTTGTCGTTAAATGATTGATACACGTATAGATTCTGTAGAAAACCAAATCTAACAATCAAAGTCGGTGAACTTTCAAAAAAACAGTTGGAGATTCCCAAAGAATTACCAGTCATAATCATTTTTATCATTGTTGGAATTCAGAAACTCATCAGAAGCAGTCTTTTTTGTTGGGGCGGGTGTGGCTGATGCAATTTTGAATATAGGAGTACTTCCCGTAGTTGTTCCTGCCGGTTATGAAAAATCACAAATGTAATATAAACTCAACACCCAAAAGCAAAGACAGCAATTAACTAAAAAGCACAAACTTTCCATATGTAATAGTTATTTAATGTTATCCCTTCGCAAAAAAAGTTATACTCTAATTCACAAATTTCAGAATATATACAAAAAGGACCAAAAAGTGTCACATTTCTTTAATCAAAATATCAAATCATCAGGTCACTTCCAAGTTACAATCAAAATGAATCCAAAAAAGATTTCACAGGCAATACAAGCAAGGAAGAATAGCAAATACGCTAAATCTTAAAAAAGACAAAATTTAGCGAAGAACAATTTGAAAAACATAGAAATTTTATACCAAGTGAAGCATCAAACTCATCCGAGTTCTGGATAAGAAGACTGTTCCGCTCCTTCTCCCGTTTTCGCATGTCGAGGAATAACGCAAGCTCTTCTTCCTTCTCCTTCATCACCGATGTCCTCATTTGCTGTCTCTGCTTCGAAACTGCCGCTTGCATTTCCCTCTCCGGAGCCCTAAAACTCCTATTCATCCTGAATCTACACTCTGTAAGCCCTAAAATCCACAATTTATCACCAAATCCAAGGTCCACCGAGCAAAAACCTAACTTTTCATTCAGAAGCTCACAAAACAAAGTTTAGCTGTTTTGTCAACCAAAACAAATAGCTCCAGATCTAAAATCGAGCTCCAATCACTACAAATCAAGCCGCATTTTTTCAAATTATTTGTACAAATCGAAAGTTGTCACACTTGACCAAGCTTAATACAGCTGAAATATAGAGAGAGAACGTTATATATACGTATTAATAGAGATAAGAAATGAAAACTCTCATCTTGTAGAAACAATCATTTGAAGTCTGAAGATTGCAGGAAGAGAGAGAGAGAGAGAGTGCTAATAAATTTGGGTTTGGAGGTTTATGCGGAAGATGAAGAATTTCAAGATTTTCGTTTTGTTTTTTAATTTCTTGTGGAAAATTACGAATTGGTCCTTCGCTTTTTTTATTACTGTATTTTGGTTTGAATTCACGGGTTGGGGATATTGCTATGAGCAGATCGTTTAACCACTGTCGGAGTCTTTTAATGTAAGCATAAGTCGTTTCATAGAACTTTTACATGTGAAATTTATCATTATATTAAACCCTTTAAATATAGAATTCCAAACCTCTTATTGGCTAGGAAATGTTAATGGAGGGATTAAAACAAAATATTCCTGAATAATAAAGTTTCTCACGCGGTCATGCTTTGTAGATACATTTCATGTTGCCCATCTTAATTCTCTTGTACATTTTTATAAATATTTATAATGCAGTTATGCAATAATAACTTAAAAGAAAACAAGGGTAAGTTTAAGGAATGAAAATGTTAATAAGTTTGTTTGAATTATTAAAATATTATGTAATTAATATTGTATTAAATTTTTTTTTTAAGTACGTTCATACTTATATAATTGTTCAGCATAGTTTAGATGGGTAAAATAGTAAAAAACTGTTATTAGGATGTTTCAGACATATCAATTATCAAATACATTTTTTCATTCAATATTCAGAATTCTACTTCATTCAGTTCATAGCTATAAAGGTATATATATACTTGTCAATGAAATCAGGGAATTGATATTTTCACAAACCAATTTAATATTTCTACAAGATCAAATATGACTTATTTGTGAAAATATTAAATTAACTTATAAAAATATCAATTCCATAAAATTATAACTTTACTCATCAGTAGGCATAGCTAGTCATGCATAACAGGGCGACCTGGGCCGGGCTTGCCAAGCCTTAACCGTTGACCAAAAGGGGGTCTGCTGAAACCTACGTCAGATTAGGTTTTTTGACAGGTCAGGTTAGGTCAGATTTGAGCCAAAAAAATATGATATGTTCGTGACTTTCAGACTTGGTCAAATCGGGTCAGGCTTTGATTTGGCTAAATTTTGACCAAGCCAAACTCAGGCCTAATCAAAGTCGAGTCACAAGTCATTTATGCACCACTGGGCATAGCTAAATGAGGTAACAACATACATCAACAACCTTAAATTTAAGGGAGTTCAAATTAGTTTATTAAAAATTGTGCCCAGTCGTTTCACATTAACACAATGATGCAATGTGTTTTTTTTTTTAATAATTTTAAACTCTTTATATGTTTATAACAAAAGGCTTCAACTTTAAAAGCATAAGACTAAATATATTAACCAATATCATTAAACGTAATGTGATTGCATGAGTCATGAATATGGAGAGCATTTTGTGTGATTGTGATATGGGAGTCATTGTGTATTCTGATTTAAAATTAAAGCCTCTTGCCGACTATTTTTATATTAATAATATTTTGCTGAATAAAGAATGGCTATAAAAATAAAATACAGAATGATATTTATAGTTGTTGTTTATAATTACTGATGCACCTATATTTGATAAAAATATTAATTACTTATAATTTGACATATTATTTTATATTTATTTTTTTATAAACATGTTTCACTAGTGTAATATTATTCATTCTAATACTGTTAATTGGGTCGATTAGTCCGATATTTGATCGTTTGGCCCATTAAAAATCAGCTCGAAATTTATTTGGAAGTATGTTATTTGAGCTTAGACAAAAATTCAAGTTCGAAGTGAAATTCAAGCCAACTTGGAGAATAGATTGTTCGGCCCATTATAGGCCCGACCAAATAATAATGCTAAAAACGTATAAAATATAATGACTATTTATATTGATTATTACATATTTATTCTCTTAATTTATATTTATATATAATATCTATAACTAAAAAGTAAGTACTATGTTTTCTTAAAAGTACTCACCTTCTATCATTTTCATAATAAATTTTAATAATTACATGAAAAAAGATTGAGATTAAATATTAAAAATAATAAATACTAAAGTATTTATAAATTAGCTCATTTATGTTAATTTAAACTTCAATTTGATTAGATATGTGTCAAATATTTGAAGGGGCTAATCTCTACATATACTTGGGCCATCCATAGTCCTTGTGGACCTTGTCTCTGCCTCGGTCAGTCTTATAACTTAACCTCAGTTTTGGTAATAACAAAAGTTCATCAAGAAGCAAACTTAAAACACAATAACCTCAGTTTTTTTTTGTCTCATAGGTTTCACCAACAAAATTTCTGCTCGTCAGCAGTATAATAAATCTAGAAAATTGATATTTCTATAAAAAAAATTGATATTTTCATAATATCTCACTCATATGAAGGTGGGCCTCACTTATCATTCATGCGAGGAGAGACTTGTGAAAATATTAATTTTCTTTGTAAAAATATCAATTCTCTAAATCTAAACTAAAACTGAACTAAATGAGAACTGAAGCGAGGTTTTCGAAAACAAACCTAAATTAAAACTAAACTAAATGAGAACTGAAACGAAGTTTTTGAAACTATATCTAAACTAAAGCTGAACTAAATGAGAAATGAAACGAAATTTACCAAAGTAGTGCACTTGTACTGTAAAAAATAAAAATATCAAAGTTAGCAATTGTTAGGACTTGGGAGGTGACTTTTAGCCCTTAGGCATGGGAGAGCGCCTCACTTGTGAAACGAAGAAAAAACTTGAGTACAATTAGTCTGCAAACTCCTTAAACTAAACATTTACTTTATTATCTCTACTATATATTATTAACAGAATCCCCCATGCAACACATATGGTCTTATACTACTTTTAACTTAAAAGGCTATTTTGATTTTACATGTTAATATTTTGGGCTTTTTAAAATTTTATTTATTTTTAATGATAAATTTTTCATTTTTCATTTTTATTATTATTCAAGTTAATTTTTTGTACATATTTTTTTTTTATGATTTAGATTTTAAATTTGTTTTTGAGCTTTTTATGTTCTGATTTTTTATTTTAAAATTAAAAAAAGTTGTGGTAATAATTACTTTAGATATAAACTTTTTTTACGTTCGATTCAAAATATTTTAAGATTCCAAGCAAGCTGTTTGGTGTATATTCCCTTTCATACAAGTAGCCTGTAAACTATAGCGCAAGATAATATAATTATTATAATATTTCATTTAATAATAAAACTCTGTTATATATTATATAAATATCATATTTTGTTTTTAAAAATAAAATTAAGAAACAGTGGTGATAAACTCATTAAATACTATAACATATCAAGTTATTACAAGGGTGGTGTAATAGATTAAGACATATAACTACCAAATTGACGAGGAGATTGATGATTATGGGTTATTTTATCACTAATAAACTTGATTTTACAATAATATAAATGCATATGTAGATAAGTTATTTTTTGACCTATGTAGGAAAAGTAATTTATAACTTAAAGTAGGAAAAGTAATACTGTAGGAAAATTAATTTTTACTTAAAGAAAAGTAAAGGTCAAAAAAAGAAAAAAGGACAAAAAAAATGACGAACTAAATTGTCTATTTACTTATAATATATAGATAGATATATAATATTTCTAACATCTACATCCTGTATAAAATACAGGGTCTGTTTATAAAATTATGATATTATAGATATTTTTTTAAAAAAATAATTATGCGTATTATTAGATTTATTAGGTAAAATGGTTCTAATGAAAAATACTTTCCTTCTATTATTTAACTTATCATAAGATTTTTGAATTTATTTACATTTATATTTTAATCGAGAGTAACAAATTAAAGTTAGGTAAGACAATTTATGTATAAAAAGATTAGATCTTCTCAAACTATATTATCTAAGTTATAATAAAAGATGAGAAAAATGAAATCATCCTCCGGACTACAATTGAAGGAAGCATTTATAAGAGTGTCATATGAAAAGCTCCACAAAGCAACTGATGGATTCTCTTTGGAAAATTTGGTTGGCAAGGGTAATTTCAGTTCTGTTTACGAAGGAATTTTTTATGTTGAAGAAGTGGTTGTGATTGTGGCTGTCAAAGTACTAAACCTTCAATCTCGAGGAGCTTCCAAGAGTTTCATGACCGAGTGTGAAGACTTGAGAAATGTTCATCATCGAAGTCTTTTAAAGATCATAACTTGTTGCTCTGGTGTTGTTTTTCATGGTAATGACTTCAAATCATTATACTATGTTTGGTTCTCATTCCTTGGCATGTAAGAAATAGAATGACTTAAGGAATGGAATGAGAATAGAATGGAATGGTCATTCCTCATTTTTATGTTTGGTTTATTCATTCATTCCATCAAGAATAGAATCACCATGAATGAAATGTGAAATGATCTTTTTTGTTTTTTATATACTATAAACTTATAAAATAAATGAAAAAAATAAATAAAATAGAACTAAAAGAACATCTTCACTAATAATAATAATAATAATAATTATTATTATTATAATAATAATAATAATAATAATAATAATAATAATAATAATAATTATGACAATAATTATGGCAATAATAATAATAATAATAATAATAATAATAATAATAATAAAATGATCAATCATTTTCAGTGACTACTTATTGTTGCTGTAAAGAAAAGTAACCATACAGTAAATTTTTGAGGAAAGTTAGCTCAAAACTCATAAGTAGTGTGTGAGCTTTTTAACCAAACTGACAGGAATGAAATAAACCCACCTATTTATAAAGAAATGAAAAATAGCATTTAGATAAAGTATGGGAATACCTAAAAAAATGAAATGTTCATTCCAACCCACTAACCAAACATATTTTTAGTCATTCCGGAAGGAATGGTCATTCCATTCCCAGACCATTCCATTCAATTCCCACCATCCAAACACACTTACTGTACCACTTCACGCCCAATGGGAGCCTTGAACAGTGGTTGCATTCAAGTCAAGCGGAACAAAATGAGTGGGATGAGCAGCGGCAACGACTAAGCCTTCTTCAAAGGATAAATATCACTATAGATGTGGCTTGTGCACTTGATTATCTTCATCACCAGTGCGAAAATCGCATCATACATTACGATCTAAAGCCAAGAAACATTTTTCTCGACAGAGAGATGGTAGCTCATGTTGGAGATTTCGGGTTAGCAAAATTTTGTTGTCCTGAGCCGACAGATGAATTTAGAAGTAGTTGGGTTTGAATTAGAGGAACTATTGGATATGCTGCTCCAGGTACGCAAAGCAATCTTAAAATTCGTATTTCTAAAACTGATGCACTGTTGATTAGTGTCATGTTACGAGCAAACCATAGATTTACATACATAAACTTGTAATGCCAATTCAGATCAAAGTATCAATAACTTGTAGTGGAGACTTATTAATTTAATCATATTTATTTTAATGCATGCTTATTGTTTTTTGGAAAATAAGACTGTTGGACATTTTCGTATTTTATTTCTCATTTTTCTCCCAATAGGCCTACTATGATATTTTGTTTGATAACAAATTAACATTGCCGTTTATTTGTTCTTCGTTCGTTTGTTTACCAGGATGGATTTAGGGACTCTGAAGTCGGTGCCAGCGGGTTTGTTATGATGGTCTTGGATTTAATAAAGCATGCAGGTCGTTTTGAGAACTTGAGTCGTTTCTTTTTCTTTCCTAAGCAAGAATGGTTGGTGATGGAGTTGAATGCTTGTAATGAGAGATTGTACCTGGTCACTGGACTAGTAAAAATCCTGTTTATTTGGATGGGTCAATAACACAGGATCTCCAATAGCTTTTGGAATGATAATTTTTCTGTTATAATAATGAAGGACAAAAGGGTCATGCGCTACGTCCCATCTCTCTCTAGCAATGTTCTATCTCGGATGGTCGGTCGGTTAATGCAACAGGGATAAGTGGGATGCTGGCTAGAGGAAAACATATCATGTTTTTACAATTTTTAGCCTTTATTATTAGGTAATTGCACTAAACAACTTGCCCAAATCGGAATAAAGCCCAGCCCCAAGCTTAAACAGGTCCAAGGGGATTTTAAAACACTGATTTGATGATTTTCATTTTAAATATGGTACTTTAAAGGTTATCAGAAGTTAGGGCTACATCATAATAATTTTATCAACACTAAGTTTGAGTTGTTCCTCTATCTGCAAATGAATATGCTTTCTTGTGCAAGGCCTTGCCATGCCACATTTATACTAGTTTGACGCTTGACAGTTGATACTCTTAAACAGCCCAATAAGTAATGAAAGAACTTTGATTCAAATTACTCAGTTTGGTCTTTCTTTGGGCTGTGTCTGAATGATCTCATCCAGAAATGGAATGGCCTGCATGCACTATAATGGCACACCCGAAAATAAAACTTTACTTCCCCATGGGTTACAATCTAGTTTTTGGGCTGGCACAATAAAAAAATATTCATTTCAACTTGATACACTGTGTCTCAACTCTTTGAAATGTTGCATCTTTATTTTAATAATTTATAGAATATTATTAGTGATATGATTCGCTTGATAATAGTTTTTGTTATTATGATCTTGATCTATACAAAAACAAGAAAAAAGGAGAAACTAAAAGGTAGTTGCTTTTTAAAAATTACACCATCCATTTTAGGAATGACAATTTAAATCGAAATTGATTCGAAATCGGTCGAACTGCATCAACCAGGAATTTTTTATCTGAACTATTGGCCTCACCGGAGTGGCTTTGGTTCAAAAAATATTAAATCGGGACAAATGCGGTATGATTTTGGTATTTGCCTCTGAACCGCTGATGCATCGCATTTCCTTGAACCGTTCAATATATACTTGTTTATTTTAATTATATCTTTATATTTCATTGTAATATATATGATTATAGATTTATTCAAACATATATATATATATATATATATATATATATATATATATATACTTTGACAAATCAAAAGTTAATTTATGAATATTTTTATATACAGTTGATAAATATTAAAACTATAATAATATTAAAATTATAACAATTTTATCTTAATTTTAATTAAGCATATACTCTTGTATTACTTGTTAATATTTCTTGAGCTATTTTAATTAATATGATTATAATATGTGTTGCAAAAATATTAAATTAATTTAATAATGAAAATTAAGTAAAAAATATTATTAAATTTTTAACGGTGCAAGTCGCTGCGATTTAAAATATAAACTAGACGGTGTAGTTTTGGTATAAAAAATCTTGAACCTATGCCGATGCGGTGCGGTTCCGATTCAATATCTTCTAAGCTCAGTGTGATTCTAATTACTGAAAATCGGAGCTGCACGCACCATTGCCATCCCGAATCCATTTGTGCAAAAAATAGTATAATTTGTAAAGTTTGTAATTATTGGGGATATATTTATTTTTAATGTATATCCTTAAAAATAATAAATTGTTAGTTGTTACAAGATATTTAAGTCTACCATAGAACTCTAGAAATTAGAGAGAGAAGAGAGCAAAAATATAAAGAGAGGAAGCATAACTTTGATATTTCATTCATGGCTTAAATATATTTTTTTTACTGTGAATTATTACTTTTATTCACTTCGATGATTCACCTTTCAATTAAATAAATAAACTATTAATTTTTTTCACTTTCGTCCTAATTGAGGCTACACGTAAGAAATTACTGACGTGGCCCCCTGAGTGGGATGATGTCCAACTGATGCGCGTACAATTTAATTAATTAGGCAAAGGTAAAATTGGCAATTCATGATTTAATACTAATAAGTTTTGTATAAATGCTTTAAAAATAAATATTTTTTCTTTTTTTCTTTATCATCAAATAAAATCCAGAATATCAATAAGCTTTAAACCATTCATCATCATTTATTCATTGAAATCCAAAAATTTCAAAATTCAAAAATCTCAAACCATTCATCTTCAAATGACATAGCTATTTAACCAACAAATATGTCAAACACCAACTATAGATCTAACATCGCAATCAAAATTCAACCCAATTTCACATGACATTTCAAATCTACAATGGTCAACAAAAATCAAAGAGGAGAGAAAAGGATTTAGGTCAGAGACGTAAGAAAAATTGGGGAAGAAGAGATGGAATAAAAAGAAAAGGAATGTGGTCACAATTAGCAAGTGTTTCCATATATGTATATATCTATATATATATATCTATCTATATATATATATATGTGTGTGTGTGTGTGTGTGTGTGTGTGGAAAATGATCCATAGCAAATATTTGCTATGAACACTGTTTCAGTAAATTATTTTATCACTATTGGATTAAATATCCAAAGGTTGAATATAAAATCATCCCGCCAACTTAGTCGGCGGCATGTTAATTTTTTTTTTATATTCCATCCCGCCAACTATGTTAATGAGTAAGTAAAATATTATTTTAATATTTTTTTATATCATCCCGTCAACTAAGTTAGCGAATTGAAGGGGAAAAAAATTAACATATGTGCATTGCAAGTGATCCAAAGCGAAAAAAAAGAAAAATTAAAATTAGTACATTCCACAAACTAAGTTGGCGGGATGGAGAAGAAGAAAAAAAAACAAAAATTTTTACATCCCGCTAACTAAGTTGGCGGGATGGAGAAGAAAAAAATAAAAATAAATTTTTTTACATCAAGTTGGCGGGATGTACTAATTTTATTTTATTTTATTTTCGCTTTGGATCACTTGCTATGCATATATGCTAATTTTTTTCCCCTTCAATCCGCTAACTTAGTTGTCGGGATGGTATAAAAAAAATATTAAAATAATATTTTACTTCCTCATTAACATAGTTGGCGGGATGGAATATAAAAAAAAAATTAACATGCCGCCGACTAAGTTGGTGGGATGATTTTATATTCAACCTTTGGATATTTAATCCAACGGTGACAAAAAGATTTGTTGAAACAGTGTCTATAACAAATATTTGCTATGGATCATTCCCATATATATATACATATATATATATACATATCTTTTCAGAAACTCAAACCCTTCTCATCATCCTTATCAATAAATCTTTGTCTTTTCAAATACCTAAACCCTTCTCATCATCCTTACCAACCAACCAAAAGCCCAAATCCATAACAGATCTAGTGGCGGCTAAGGAAATCAATGGTGATAATTTGGTAATAGAATTATAAACCTGGACAAAATGGTTATGGGTTCAAATGGCAACGATAGTGAAGAATACGATGGCAACAAAAGCTTCTTTTGCAGCGGTGGTAGCGACAACCCAATGTTCTCCCACAACGGCTATGGCTAGGTTTTTTCTTCTTTTTCCATCGTCGATTAGGCCTTTTTCCAGTGGTTGATTTGCAGAAATCCACTAGGGCTCAAAGTTTTGGGACTGAGGGGAGGGCTTTTCGATCGTTTGATTGGAGATTTAAGAGAGAATAAGTCTACTTACACAAATAACCAAATACAAACTCCATCTCACCATTAAAATCTGGCGCGAAAATTCATGTCAAACCTCACTTT
Organism: Hedera helix; assembly: GCA_947179155.2. Taxonomy (NCBI): domain Eukaryota; kingdom Viridiplantae; phylum Streptophyta; class Magnoliopsida; order Apiales; family Araliaceae; genus Hedera; species Hedera helix. Next base: position 38,179,968 of record OX359278.1, read on the forward strand.
TTAATAGTTAAGATAGAGTTTGTGTAAAAGTTTGTATTTGATATTTATGCGTGTGGAGTTGTCATTTTAGAGATGTATGAGTCTTAGACATTGTTTAAGGAAAAAATGAATTGTCAATTTTATCCTTGCATGCTAAAAAATTTCTGACAAATTAGTTAGACATGACCCCACTCAAAGGGTCACGTCGGCAATTTCTGACGTGTAAACTCATTAGGACGAAAGTGAAAAAAAATAATAGCTTATTCATCCAATTGAAAAAATTAAAAAGTGCATGATCAAAATGAAAAAAAAATAATAGTTCAAAATAATAAAATATATTTAAGTCTTTCGTTCATTGATTTTTAAATAAGAGGTTTACATCATATTAATACCTAAGGATAAGAAAGTATAAGGGCGTAATAGACTTTTGCTTCTACATCTCTATTACATGTCGTAACATTAGTTTAATAGCCTAATATGATGATGATTGATATTAAATTTAAAGATATTTTCTCATTTTATATTTGAAAAATATTCATATTGCGATTAAAATATTTTATTTTTATTACAAGTAGACACATAAATCAATTACCTATTTATTTACATTATTTTATGGACTATGCCATTGTTTATTCTTGCAACAAAAATTAATATATTTTTATCACAATATATAAGATTCGTTTTTATTATTATCACTAAAAAATAAAAAGAAACCAAGGAAGTAATACTTATCCTTCCACTAAAATCTCCAGCCTAACACTGTGTGATAAACAAATCTGATAATGTGATATATATATATATATATATATACTTAATTTTATACAAGTGCACTATAAAGAAAATATTACTAGTGGCACTCAAAAGAGAATGATAGAGTCGTGCACTGAATGTCGGGACATTGTAAATTACCAGAAAGCAAGAAAGTGATGGTCACCATATATGCAAGGACAAGCTTCGGTGGTCTACTATGTGCTATCATTTCTTTCTTTACTGACCATATGATTTAACGTCTGACATTATGTCTATTATTATTTCTATACAATCTCCAACACTGATGATAATTTCCGGTGTCAGTTACATCAAATATAAATGGATTTTCTTAATGTGTGTCCTTAGGACACACACTAAATATAAAAAATAATGTCTAATATTATTTGTTTATATAGATGTACTAAATTCAATGTATAAAAAAATAATATATTAGTGGACTCCATGTATTGAATTCAGAACAACTATATAAAAAAATAATTTTTAACGGATTTTATCTCTTATTTTTTGTACTTAATATGTACTCTTAAGATACACGTTAAACGGACCTAATATAAATAAGCTAGGGAATAAGGTAGCTCGGTAAGTGATCAGCTCCCTTTTTCCTATTAATTAATAATTTAGGTTTCATTTATGGGTGTCCATCTGTTCTGTTCTGTGACCCCAGTTTTTCAAGTGGAAGTTGATTAATTTGTTATTCTGCTCTTAATTTCAACCAAATCGCTTCATTAATTATACTCCCTAGATCTGTCCAAATAAAATAAAATAAAATGAGAGCATTGTTTTTTTGTTGACTTCATGTAAAAATATTATATTTTGGCAAAATTTTATTAATGATTTTTTTTCTTCTATATATATCGCATTTTAAATATTGGATTACATTTTAAAAAAAGGTATAATTAACTAAAAATGAATTTGCTAGTGCATCCGATGCAAATATTAATAGTTAATTTATATGAAGGCTCATTGAAAGTAGGACTATTATTTCCATACAAGGAATACTTATTTATTAATTGTCTTAAGCAGTTGTATTTAATTTTATATTTTGAATTTCCTATTGAGAATCGCTTCTTGTCAATCATGATAAAGAAAATGATTAGGACTCAAATTGGATCTCCCGGACCTATATATATTGGCTGTAACACCCTTTTTTTGATTAGTATAAAAAAGGAAATTACGTACAAAATATAATAAAATTAATAAATTGATATCCAAAAATTTAATATATAATCGAATAGTCTAAATAGATAGTCGATTGACTCAAACATAATTTGTGTATTACAATAGTACTTAAAAACTAAAATATCAAATCCTACACAAAATATCTAAACTATTTATATAAAGGAAGCTCTCTTTACACTTGTTCTTATTTCCTCTGATTATCTGTTGGAAGAAAAACACAATATGAGCCAAATGCCCAGTACAGATATAGAATGCAAGAAAATAAAAACTAAAATGAATAACAAAATCAACTGAACTGAATTAATCTGAATAACATAATAGGCCGAATCAAATGGCTAGGGTGATTTCATATCGAGCTCAGAACAGAACAAAACATAAATATACATCGGACTGCGCAATCCAGATGTATGTAAAATCGAAAGGTGTGTTTGACACAAACAACACAAAACCGCAGAACAAAACAAAACAGAAAACTAGGGCCGACCCATATGTCTCCTACAACAAAACACCAATTGAGCAACTCTCATTGGAGCACACAAAATAGAGACGTTGTGGACTAATCACACTACCACAGAAGTGTCATACCCTCGGTGCCAAGAGAACATGCCTTTGGTACCCCCACAGGTGGTTATAGCTCGGGTATACCCTACGGTACATTCTGACAAAAATATCATGCCACCATATATGCGACACAATACAAACAAAAAGGGTTTTAATACGCACATGCTAAATCGAAACGAATCAATATAAAGTCCTCAAAATATATTAGCATATACGTTTCTACAAAATCAAAATAAATACTAGACATGCTCGCTAAGTCCAAAGAGTACAAACTACGATTTTTCGAATATTTAAAACCAAACAATTCTATCATAAACATTTAACTATAAATAATATATCAAAATAATATCTGAATTCTAATTGATAAACAAAACGAACAAATTAAAACTAAAGAAATATCGCTAAATAAGTAAGGAATCCGTACCTGAAATACGCAATGTAATACCCAAAATTATATGCCAAAAACGACTCGTTAAATTTCTTCCATCGAAACTAATTAAACAAAATAAAATAATAAATAAATAAATAGTTAATTAATTGATTAAACTTTACACATTTTCTTTTTCTTTGACGAATTCGAAATCTTTTTGTTTTAAACAAAATTCTATCTAAAGTTATACATATTCTGATTATATATAATATTTTAAAATTAACTACCTTCTTGTTCCAAAATAAATTTAATTATATTTACAAAAATATTCTTTTTTATTTTTAATTATGTTACAAACAAATATTATTATTATTATGTCACAACTCTAAAGTTACAAAAACACTAATTTAATATTTCAAAATGCTAATTACTAACAAAGATATACCAAAATATATTAACTAGCAAACTAAATAGTATCCAATAATTAAAACTAATACAAAAAATTAAATAATTACACAAAGAAAGAAAAAGAGACATACCCGAAATTATGAGGTTCGCAGTCTGCCCATGTTTTCGACACCAAAAATTTTAACTAGGGATGTTCTTACTAAAAATGTCCTCACACAAAATAGGAAGTACTTAATATTTGGGTATTAAAAACTAAAGAGGTAAGTTCATATATATAAGTAGAGGAAGGAAAAATGACTTTAAAATTAAGTGATGTGGGACTATGACCGATTATTACATTGGCGGTTTCAAAAGTAAAAAATAAATAAATAATGTTCAAGTGTTAAGTAAAATTTAAATATTCATTTTTGTAAAACTTACTTGCGGTACAAATATTCCATTACTTTCGGGGATTTATATATTTTCTAAGAAAGTAATATTTTTAAAGATACATGATTGAAAATGTTGACTAAAGGTGGGAGAAAAGGTTTACAATAACAGATGTACCCTAGTAAATGTACTAAAATTATATAAATAATTAAGGTAGCCTTTCCCCCCTTTTGATACCAATAAACACGATCGTAACATCTGCTAATTAAAACAAGAAAAGTGTATTAATTAACATTACACTTTAGGTATTTTTACCTCTTTTTGGATAGGTATATATATATAAGGAGTCAATCCGATGAGACTATTATTTGAATTAGATGAGAGTATTATTTAAAAAATCCTTCTGCCACTATTTCTAGCGGAAGCAAAAGAAAGAGTAGGGGAAGGGAGAAATGGTCACATTACCTCTAGTTTAATATTAAAAAAATCTCTCCACTCTTAGCAACGAAAGTACCATATATCGCTATTTTTATCATGTTAGGTCCAAATTAATTAAAATTAATCTTGTCTTGGGGGGGGGGGGGGGGGGGGGGGGGGGGGGGGGGAATACTTGTATTACATGATACGAGTTGTATATGTAAGGATGAAAAAATTCTATTTTCTTTTCATTCTTTTCTTGCCTCTTGATCATGTAACTTTCTTTTTAAAAAAATAAATTGCTTATGGTCGGATAAAGAAGGAAAGAAAGAGCAATTCCTTTATTTTTCCACATTTTAAATTTAGATGTTTGTCCTAGATTTCTAAAATTTTTGCCAACTCAATAAGTACAACTTTTAAGCCTAGGTCAGATCTTTAAAGAGAGAAAAGATTTTGTTTATATATATATATATATATATAGCTGTACTTGCTATATATATATTTGTACTTGCTAATCTTCTTTTCTTTTTACCACATAAATTATATTTTTATTGGACTTTATAAAATAAGCTAGCATGCAGGCCATGCCATTTACTCATTTAATGTGCTCGGCCCATACCAAAAAATTGGGCTCATTTTTATTTTTGGAACAATGGTCATTTAATCTATTTAATGAAAATAGTTTTTAGGAAAATATATATCATTTTGAAAGACATAAATTTTTTATATATAAAAGTAAGCATAGTAATTCAAATAAGCACATAAAATGCAATGCAATATGATTCTCATGAAGAGGATTCTATCCTAGGTTTTCTAAATGAATTCTTTTAATTTTTTCTTTTAAGTTTCTTCTTTATTAACTATTTTTGTTATCATCAAAATTTAAATAATTTTTAACCCATCACATCCTTAACAACCGGGGGTAAAATCGTCTTTTCTCTTTCAGTTACTAAGAATGGTGGAAGGGAACTTTTTTATATACTCAACCCTAAGTGTAGATCAAATCTAACATCATTGTTCTTGCCATTTTTCGCCTCCTTTGCAAACTTAAGCACATAGAGTACCTTCAAGATCATACCATTTGGTAAATCTTCTTCAATGATTGCAAATATATTTCTATCTAGTTCTTCTAAATCTCTTATTAGTTTAGATTATACAAATCCATTTGAGTTTGTGAATGAAGTTGAAAGTAGCCAAAGTGAAATTAAACCATCTGTTGGTCAATTATTCTCTAAATTGAAAGATACTAAAAAAAAAATTATAGAGCTTATGCACATCAAAATAGATTTAAAATTAAAATTAGTACAAGTCATAAATATGTTAATAGTAATGATTTTTCATCTAGCTATGTTATATGTATGTACAAAAGCTAGTAGGCCAACGGTTATAAAGAGTTTACCAAATAATGAATGTAAAAATTCTAGAATAACAAGACAAATAAACTCTATAGGACACATATTATGTAAAGTTGGAACATTTGTTATATATGGTAAGAAAAAAGATAATTGACGTATTTCTACCATGCATTGTGTTGAATCACAATAATCAATTTGTTAAAGTATATTTGATTGAGATACACAGAAATATCACTTCGGTGGTCAGATACTGATTAATACACACAAACATTAAAATCAAATTTGAATGATGGGTGTTTAAAATAAAAATTATGTAACTTATTTGAAAATTTATTACTAATATGTGAAAAACACAATACATAATAGGTGAAAGGTTCCCTAGAAATAACATTGGTCATAACTTTATCTTGATCAGTAATAATGGTTACAGGGGGTGATCTGTAATCCAAGTCTTGGAGCCAAGTCTCTAAGACCCAAACAAAACTGCCCTTTGTCTCATCCCTTAAAAGTAAATCAAAACAAAATAGAGTGATAATGATGATTAACCCCGGTAAATAAAACAAATGGTATCGAATACTTATTTGTCATATATGTAGTGTCATATGTCACACATCTTCGAAATGTTGATACATAACATTGATCGAGCATTTATCCATAACATTGATCGAGCGTTTATCCATAAAGTACACGATATGCGATTTTCATTTTTTGGTTTCATGACATTGATGATTGTGAATCAACTTAAGGGTAGAAATACACCAATTATCTTATTGCTATGAATAACAAATATTCTAACTTTGCATAATGTGCATTTTATGGAGTTTCTTTGTCTTGTTATTATAGAATTTTTACATTCATCATCTAATAAACTTTTTATAACCGTTGGTTTACCAACCTTTCTACATGCATATAACCTAGATGACATTATTTCTATGAACATTTTATGACTTGTAATAATTTTAATTTTAAATCCATTTTGATGTGTATAGGCTCTTTAAAAAAATTCAGTATCTTTCAATGTAAAGAACAAGTGATCAACATATGGTTTAATTTTATTTTGACTACTTTCAACTTCATTCGAAAACAAATGGATTTATACTTTGTAAACAAAGAAGAAATTCACAAGAACTAAATAGAAACATATTTGTAACCATCGAAGAAGACTTGCCAAATTTTATGAACTTGAGCTTACTCTGTGTGCTTAAGTTAACAAAGGAGGCGGCCAAAGCTAGATCTTTTGTAAAGGAGGCAAAAAATGACAGCAACAATACTGTTAGATCTGATCTACGTACACTTAGGGTTGCGTATATATAAAAGTCCCTCCCACCACTTTCAGTAGTGAAAGGAGAAAGTTGGCTTACCCCCCAGTCATTGAAAAAATTATTCCATACTTTAGAGTAAATAAATAATATATTTTTTTCTTTTACATATATGAAAATTCTATTATAGACGGACAGACGAACTCCTTAAATATATTAAAAAAAAAAAATACTGTTTTAATTGTTTCAAAAATATTAAATAATCTCTCCGGTCATTGAGAATGAAAACAATGCCGTATACTCCTGCTACTGAGAGTGTCGGAAGAAACTTTATCTTTCACTGCACTAACTCGGTGTCTCTGAATCAGTGTCACATTCTGTGTAGCTAGAACCAGTAGTACTCTGAGAGCTACAACACTAGCACGTAGCATTTTGTTAGATTTAGACCGCACTTGCACGACTGACATACGTGTAAGTCGGTCCTCGTGTGTTGACTGTCAGTTTGACTGCTGATCGGTCCACGTCATCTGATTAGAATCCAATCAAGTGCCCGACCACCCTCAAATTCCATCCAGTTAGATTCTCCTTCATTTTTTTCTTTTAATAATATGTTAAGGAAAATGATATTTTCATAATTTTTTTTGATATTTTTATATATATATTATCGTTATAAATTTATAGAGACAATTAAAATTATTATTATAGATCTATAATGACACTTATTATATAAAAATATCAAAAAATCCTGCTAAAATATCAATTTCCTATCTTAATCCCATCCCTAAGACTCTTATTTTTGATATTTTTTTTTCTTCTAAAAAAAGTTTATTATTTTGGTAGTATTATAAAAATACACAATTTTTTTCAAGATCATCACATTTTTTATTATCATGATATCATGAATATTAAATTAAAATATTTCATAAATAAAAATTAAAAAAAAAACTTATTTTCATTTCATAAAAAAAGTTTCATGTGCAAATTTTCTAACTTATAAATTGAATTAAATATAGTATAAACCTTCTTTCTAGTCCAAAATGGCAACTGACATCCTCTCAATCCACAGTTGTAACTATTGAGCGAAAAAGTTTCATACATGCTGAAAAAAATAAAAATAAAATTAAAATTAAAAATTTGATATATGATTTATAGGATGCATGCAGTGATGAAGCCAAGACTATTTTTCAGTGAGATTAAAATTATTATTAAGCTATAAATAATTAAATGGAGATTTGTCTCAAGCCAATTTTTTTTAATACTTTTGGGTCATATATATATATATATATATATATATATATATATACTATAGTACAAAGATAATATAATAACTAATAATATATGATATATATACAGTATATTGACTCATAATAGACTTTTTTTATTCACAACTGTTCATAATTAATTATTTTAAAAAATAATATAAATTAGATTATTATTTAGTTAAAAAATATTATAGAGAGATTACATGTATTGAGGGGATAAGAGAGTCATATGCAGTTAAAATTTGATTGACAAAGTTATAAATTTTTAATTTGACCCCGTATAATAAAAAATTTATAAATTTGAGTGACGTCAATTTATATATAATACTTAAAAAAAATTCTACACTATAAAATAATTTATTTTTTTTAGTCAAATCAATTAACCCCACAACATGACATGTAACTTCGTCCCTGAATCCATGCCCTATTCATAATCACTTAATTTTGAGTTGGATACTATAATGACATAGTATCAAAACTACCAGTTTTTATTTACAAATAATGCTATAAATTACGTATCGCGTCATTTAATATAAAAATATTCCCGTGTTTAATTAAAAAATCTTGTTAACGCATTTAAAAATAAAATCATACAAATAAACAAATGAAGCCTTGATCATTGTTCGCAAAATTATACTACACACAGTACAGACAATTACAGTACAGACAATTACAAATGTCCAAAGCTAATCTCGGGATCAAGATATAGAACATATGTATGTACATATTTAAATTGTACACCTAAAAATATATTTAAAGATAATAAAATAATTATAAAAAGAAAAAGAAAAAGAAAAGAGAAAATGTTGTAAAGAGAGAATCTATCTATCATTCTCGGCCACCTTGAATTTGGATGATCATGTGTATGGAGTAATATTTAGTTGCTTTATGAATTTTCCATGATGGGAATGATCAATTATTAACAATTATTGGCTATGCAACACTGTTTAGGAAGGTTACATTGCTTTCAACAACTATTTAGGCTGCTGAAATTGATAATTGGCATGTGCTTTACAGTTGACGTTATTTTAGGAGAAAATAGAAACGATATTGTTAGTATTATTCATTAAAAAATGTAATTAATAAATTAAATTAAGTATTAAATTTTAATATTATTCTTTTAATTTATTAAAAAGTGAAAAAAATAAATATTTAATATTCAGGAATAATATAAAAAATTAAATCATTCATATATAAATTCTTCTTGATCAAAATCTACAAATAACATATAAAAAGGAACAATCAGCAGTCCTAAAATGTGGGTCACATTATATACAATCGACTCTCAAATGAGTCAAATGTGAAGATTTTTTGTTAGTATATTTATTAGCTAATAGAACTATTTTGAGGAACCAAATTCCGTTAATGTGTTATGCAAAATTTCATAGCTGTTGTTTGCGTAAATTTAAGAATTAATAATAAAATTTTAAATTATCATTATTAATAATTATAAAATGGCTGACTATATATACGTGCATTTCTCGACGACTTGAATGGAAAGTTTTATTTATTTTTCTTTCCCAAATTAAAGTTAGCTTAAACTAAAAAGTGACTAAGTTTGCTATAACTAAATTGCGAAATTAGCATTTATTAAATATCAATACTGTTTTTGAATTGAGATATATAGCAGATTATATGAATTAATTAATAAATTTCTTTAAATGCATTATTAGTTTAAGAATGAGGTTAATCTAATCTTTTTAACATTTTTAACAATGAGGGGTATATAAATATATGTATGTATGTATGTATGTATGTATGTATCACTTGTGAAGAGCTAGCTAGTTGGTACCGACATTCCACTAAACAAAAGTACGTACCAGACTACCAGTAAATATGTGTCCTATTTAGTTAGGTTTTCCTCATCGAGAAGTAAGAGCACAATTATTTATAGTTCCAAAATATCAACTGGAGTAATTATTTTGGTCCCATCTCAGAACAGTAAATAGGCCTAAGATTATACTATTTGATTTTGTGGTCCTTTTGTGCTTCAGCACAAATTGCGAAATTAATATGACGACCTTTACACATAATATATGTAGACTAAGATGTAGACATTTATATGTTCCTTGTGGTCCAATTATATACTCACTCGGTCCCATAATAAATATTTTAGTTTAAGTTTAATAGTCAAATTAATAATTTTAAAAATAAATAATTTAAAATATTTATATAAAAGTTTTAAATCTCAAAATTTAACGTTAGTAGTACATTTTTCATAGTTTATTATGATCATATATAATCTCTCAGAAAATATTTTAAATTTTTTTTTAAAAATTATTATTTTTAAAAATATATAGTTAATTTGACCATGAAAGTTAAACTATATCTTGAATGCTTTTAAAATTTTATTAATTTAAAAAATAAGTAATTTGACCACAAAAATTAAATCAGAACATTTATTAGGAGAATATCAATTTGAGATCTAGAATATGAAGAAACAATAAGAAGGGAAGGGGAGTGGAGAAAAAGCAAAAGGATGTTATAAACATCTGACCAAATCATAAAAAATGTGAATGGCAAAAATATTTTGAGGGAATAATATTACATTTGGTTGATGAAACTAAAAGAAAGAAGTAGTATATAAATTTACTTAATATTGCTTGAAGTTAGTTAGCATATATAGACAAAGAAATTGCATGACCGATTCTTTATTTAAGGCCAGATAAAAAATAATGCAATATATATGTAGCAAAGCTTTTTATTTTTATTTTTATTTTTATTTTTATTTTTATGCAAATTGTTTTCTTTACCTTATAAGATATTGCATTTTTGCCATATTATTTTGTAAAGTATGTTAAATAAAAAAGCTTAAGTCAAAGAAATTTACATAAGCTAACATAATTAGTTTCAGATAATTAAGGTTAAGGGTCCCAAATTTTTAGTCTCAAATGATATAATATTAAATATTTTAATAATAATTTATGGCATATCTAATCATCACATATGAAATCAACCTAACCAATATAATGATGACATATCATTTGAGATATTTTTTTAGATTAAAAATTTGAGACCCTAATATTATCCATTAGTTTCTCCTTTCATTTGTCCTTCGTATAATTAATTAATTCCAAATACGTTGCTTAAACTTCAATTTCTTCGTATGTTGTTTCTGTAATTCTTTTGGAATAAGCTAAAACGTGCTTAAACATAATTAGTATCTTCTTGCTTATGTCCTTTTAATACTTGATCTTTTCTTTTGAAACATTTTAATAATGTTAAAACATGCTTAATATAAATGCTTATGAAACACCACCAATCGAGCTATTAAGATGCTTATGAACACTGTAAACATAATCCAAGCATATTGGAAAGTCTAATTCTGTCTCAAACCTACAAATCATGTGGTTCTTAACTGTCTCAAAATCACTAACCTACCCTAGCTATAATATTCCTATTACTTTATATTATATATAATATAATTAATTCTATTAAAATCCCTTTTGTTGAATGGATCATGGCAAGTTTTTTCTTCTTATCAAGCCTCTCATGGCTTAATGGTAAAATAACTACTTATAATATTTGGATGCATAAGGTATTGGAATCCAACTTTGACAAAATAAAAAAAAATATCCTATTACAAAAAGGCAATAAATATCTTTTTTTAAGGATGGTTGGATTTCAGCACCAATAACAAGATTTAAGAATGTGTGACATGGGTTTAATCAATTTTATGTGAACTAATGAATTAAACATGGCATACATACATATATATATATATAATTAGATTTTGATTTGATTATCTTCCATGAAAATCTTCTGAAATATAAACTACAAATGTAAAAATGGGTCAAGTAGAACATTATTTTAAGGGATTGTATGGTGGCTGGGAGAACTAAATGTCTCTTATGGGGACCATGTGGAGTAACATGCTATTATATCATCACATATTATATATAAATTCAACCCTTAATTTATTGACATGTGGTTGATCTTAGTTAAAGTATAATTATTTAACTAATTAGGGGATCAAATCTAACAATTAATTAGGAATTAAAGTTGGTTAAACTTAGTTATTTATAATAATGATCACCAATTTGCGTTGATGATGACAATGAAAAAGAAGGTTTTTATTGATTGCTGATTATAAATAATGTATGAAACAACTGTACTACATGTACAAAAGAGCAATCCATGTGACATTTGATCTCATTTTCACGTGAAATTTGAACTAACTTTATGTGCAAACAATTCATTCTGGTCCCTTAAATTAAAAGGGGATCAATCTGAACAATAATGTGCACTAAAAAGCAATGTTCTCGTAATCGAATCGGTCATCGAATTAAAAATTGTATCAAGTGAATAGATTATTAGTTCAACTAGTGGTCGAACCGTTATTGAACACGTCATATATATATATATATATATGTGTGTGTGTGTGTGTGTGTGTGTGTGTTAAACAATATTTAGATAGAACTGTTCGGATAAGTTTTGATGATTCAAGACTTAGACGACCACTAATTATTGAAGATATTACCAGTCAGTCTTCCACCCAGAGCAGAAAAGATTCTGATCTCTTAGGAAAAACTAACTTACCTGATGTAAAATTAAAAGGTATTTATACTGAAGGACAAACAAGTCATCCCTGTTATGACAAGTTTGAACCAGTTAATCAACCCGAGGATGATGAATCCCAAAACTTATCTCCTACTCAGTCTGATTTTGGACCTAAACCAGTTCATCATCAACTTAGAGTTATTAAAAAAGAATTTGAAATTAATGATCAATATTTAATTCATGATTTTAACTCTAAAGAAAATAAGCCTAAAAGACATCTTTTTCGTGCCGGAGGGTACTGTTGATCTTCTTCTCAGATAGATCATGTTCATAAATAAATTATGCATGATGCAAGGGGAAAATGGGAAAGGGACCGCACAGTTGAATATATAAACTGGAATCTGAAATATATTTATTGAAACATGAAATATTTACATACAGGAAGTAAATTTACATAAATAAAGCAATTAACTAGATTACTGGACAGAATGACTCAGGAAACAGAAAGAAACTAACTATTGAATCATGCAGGATTCACTATTACATTTACTGAAGTAAAAGTACAAAGTAAAAATAATTTACTAAAGTAAAAGTAAGAAACATTTTACTAAAGTAAAAGTAAGAAACATTTTACATTTATATATATATATATATATATATATATATATATATATATATATATATATATATATATATATATATATATATATTATTAATAATTAATAAAATTTTAAAACATTTAATTTTTTGTAAGCTAAAATATAGTGATATTATATTATATTATTGCTAAAAATATTTTTGTTAAAAAAAAAAAATACTTTAAAACCTGTTCAACCGAGCCAACTAATCGATTTTACCGGTTAAACCACCGATCGAATTGGTAGTCAACTGGGTCAACTGATTTTTAATAAAATTGGTTGAACAAGTCCAAACCGAACCAAAAAGTGAACCGATTCCCAATTTAACCTATCCGACCGGCCAATCCGAACCGAATTTCAAAATATTGCTAAAAAGTACTCCTCAAGTCACAAAAATAATGTCAATTTTAAGCAATTATACGTTCATTAAAAAGCTCATTTCATAATATTCTCAGAAAGTGATCATCATATCACAACTTGTATGTACATTTATTTTATAAATACTAGCATTCGGTGGTACACATATTGCGTGTATAAATTATGTAAAATTGGTAAAATAATTTATTTATAAAATTTGGATCACTAAATTAAAAGATAAAAAAATTAAATTTAAAAAGATAAAATAATAATATATTTAAATTTGTAAAGACAAAAGTGAAGAAGGAGAAAAAAAAATAGAACCACTTTACATATACAACATCTAACTATAACATCAATTATTATATTTTATCTCATTATTAAAAAATGATATTTGATATGAATTTTTGTACCAAAATTTACTTTTTAATAATAAAATAAAATACAATAATTAATTTTTATAATTAAATATTATGTACATATCCTTATCCAAAAAAATAAGAGTGACACAAAATCACAAAGAAGGCGTTAGCGTCCCATATTCGCTTTATAATATATATTCCAAATTTTCATAATTGCTTCCGATTGATTGCCAGTGTATCTATTGTAATACCCATTTTAATAAAATATAGGTAGAGAATTGATATTTTGACGAGCGGAATTAATGTTTCTGAAAATGAAAATTACGAAAATATTAATTTCGACTGCAAAAATATCAATTCCCTATAGGATAACGATAAAAGTTGCAAGTGCTTAACTGTTTGTGAATACTTGCTACAATAATAACTATATAATATATTCTTTATATTTTGTTGATAGTCACCAACTCTTGTTTTTAAAAAAAATAATAATAATTAGAAAAACAATAATATTTTTTTCATTTCAAAATATAAAAATAAGTAGTTTTATATTTTTGAATTAAGGTAATATGCCATTTTTGCTTTAGTGATGATGAACATTAAATTGTATTTGTAAGACCCCGAATTTTATGAAATACAAAATTTAATTTTTCTTCATATATATATTTTTTTGAAACAGTAAGTGGTTAAATCGATAAAGTTAAAAGTTAAGGATGTTATGTGCAAATTTTATTTTGTCGGACAATATTCGCTTTGTCGGGGAATATTCGTTTGGTCCGACGGCGCCGAAATAACAAATTATTGGTGGACCCCACAACGGAATATTTGTCGGATATAGAAAACGACAGAAATAACCTTTTTAAATAAAAATAGTCAACGAAACTGTTAAAATACCGGTGATAAAAGAATAGTAGCATACGATAGTTATTGGTATTTTCTGTAGCACTCGGTACTCTACAGTAACACACGGTATTGCATAGTGTCTCATATTTTTGGTCTGATAATTGACACCGTAACTGTTACGCATCATTTCATCGATAATTGTCACTGCATAATATTTTATATTATCAATTCAATAATTGTTGTTACACAGTATTTTGCATTATTGATTTAATAATTGTCATTACACTGTATTTTATATCATTGAGTCAATAATTGTTGTTGCACTGTTTTTAAAATTATTGAACCTAATAATTGTCACAGTAACATATGCACAGTAATTCACATTATTGAATCAATAATTGTCATTACACAGTAACGTATGCTTTATTTTACATTATTGTTATCTCTATTATGATGTTATTTAAACAGTTGTATTTCATTAATTTATTGACTTGATATCTAAGAGCTAACTGTACTGTATTTATAACAATTAGTCATAATAATTGAATTAATAAAGTTATTTGTTTATAATATAAAGTTAGGTGATTATTAGGTGATATGAAATGAATGGTGTAGATTAAAGTGTGAATTATTGTTGAATAATTGAATTGATTTGTTTATAATATAAAGTTAGGTGATTATTAGGTGATATGAAATGAATGGTGTAGATTAAAGTGTGAATTATTGTTGAATAATTAAATTGATTTGTTTATAATATAAAGTTAGGTGATTATTAGGTGATATGAAATGAATGGTGTAGATTAAAGATAATATAATATTTGAAATGGATGGTGTAGATTAAAAGATGATCTTTAAATGAATGGTTTAGATTAAATGAATGATAAGATTTTTGGCTATAAATAGAAGCCTTAACTTAAGGATTTTTCATAAACTTCCTTACTTGTTCTTTCTTTCTCTCTCTAAATACTTCTTGTGAAAGTTCTCTCTAAGTGTGCTTAAGTCATCTTGAGTATTTGTGAAGATCTATAAGTATACGTGTACTGTTCAAGTTAATCAACCTCATTTAAATCAATATCCAGTCACGTGTTGAGGTAAGGGATACCATCTTTTTCATCTTCCATTATTCAAACGTACTATGGTAAGAGATTATCATTATTTGATTCTCGATAATAATATTGTTTCTTCCTTACTCATAAGACGTGCCTTTTATTTCCATGTATTAAATTGTGGGAATAACCTTACGGAGCGGATTGCCGCCTGTTGGTGAATAACCTTTCGTATTCATTCATTATTAATCTCTGAGAATAACCTTACGGAGCGGATTGCCGCCTGTTTGGTGAATAACTCTTTGTACTCAAATTCTATTAAATTGTGGGAATAACCTTACGGAGCGGATTGCCGCCTGTTGGTGAATAACCCTTTGTATTAATTTCCTTCACCTTTTGTTAATCAAACCTGCTACGGTAAGGGATATTATTTTCTTTCATACTCCTAAATCGAAATTTATTATGGAACTATTGCTTCTATAATTCCTGAAAATATTATATGTTCCATAATAGTTGAACTTCATTATTTCAACTGAACCTTCCTATTTACGTGAACCTTTCTATTGAATTGTAACCGTTATTCTGAATTGTGGATCTTGAATATCATTTTTAAATTTCACTCCACATCATGTTGACAATTTGGACATTATTTGAATCTGTACAAAGTAAACTTCCGATACTTATTGTTATCCTATTTCTTCTGTTCATCATTTATATTATTCTAATCATCCAAAAATCAAGTTGTTGTGAATATCTGTGGCTGGGGGCACAGATGTGATATATTTGTTGAACAGATGATAGGTTAAAGGCGATATAATAGGTTAAAGGCGATACATCTGTTCGGTGTCTTTTATGGCACGTGGTGAATGTTCTCTTTGGCCCGTAGTACAAAGATGAACTGTTGTTTGGTATGATTATGACCAAAGGCTGAATCTGGTATAATCATGACCGTTGGTGCTATATTGAATATCTTTGGCCCGTAGTACAAAGATGAACTGTTGATGTGCATGATTATGATCAGGAACTGTGAATTTGTATTATCTTGACTAATGATATTTCAGATGATAAAAGTTGATGATGTTTTTCCTAAAAAGAGAACCGAGTGGATATTATAGTCTGCATTATTCTTCTAATATATTACTCATTCCGCTGCTATTATTGATCTGAACGTTGTTTAAGAATTTAACTGCAGTTTTTGATATAAACCTTGTAGTCTATTGTATTCTATCAAGAACTCAACTGTTGAAGACTAATGATAATTTATTCGTCATTATCTTAGTCATGATATTCTTTACTGGGCTATTTGAGCTCACCCTTTCTTTTGTTCCATTGTTTTTCAACAGGAGATGAAAACATAACAGGGTCTAGCCGGGGAATGGAGTGAAGGTCCGAGGAATAGTTATCATAGTCTTCACGTTTTGTAAAATAGTGTGGCAATAATAGTGAAGACTTAGTTGTGTATTATTATACACTGTATTGTTGTACGTTGTGCTTTGTTGTAATAATTTTGTTGTAGTCTTTTGACGACTCAAGTTTGGGCTGTGTGGGCCCAGATTTGGGGGCGTCACAGTTGGCATCAGAGCTTAGGGATATGGTCTTTAATGGAGATCTGGGGTAGAACTAGGAGGGGAGAGACGAATAGAATCAGTCACTAGTGTGTGCTACCTAAAATAGATTTTATTATCTAATGAGTCGATTTGAATGTAGGAACATGAAGTGATGAGTCAGTTTATTTGAACTAACATTTATTTTGTGACCACAGTTAAGTATGTCATCTGAAAATCAAGAGGTTAACTATGGAATACCCGAAGCAAATGTAGCCGAGAATCAAGAGGCCCCAAACAATCCTCCTGCCAACTCAGGAAATAATGTTCCTGATAACATGATGAACGATGGATTCTTTAGGAATTTCATGCAGTTCATACAGAATCAAGGAAGAGGAAATCCAGTGAATAATAACGGTAGAAACGCTGGCAATTTGAGGATGGTCACTGTTAAGCAATTTAAAGAATTAGGACCACCTGAATTCCACGGGAAGCCTGACCCACTCAAAGCGGAGGCATGGCTGAAGCAGACGACAAAAATACTTGATGTCTTACAATGCGCTGATGGTCAGAAGGTGCCATTTGCCACTTTTATGTTACGAGGTGAGGCGGACCATTGGTGGGAAGCGGTAAAACGTATCCAACCTTCAGCACTCGAAATGTCTTGGACATAATTCGAAGAACTGTTTAACGAGAAGTACTTCCCAGAAAGCATCCGCCATATGAAGGAAGTGGAATTCATTAAGCTAGAGCAGGGAAACATGACAGTCTCCCAATATGAAGCCAAGTTTGCCGAGTTATCTCGCTTTGCCACCCATCTTGTAGATGACGAAGCACGAATGAGTCGGATGTTCCTAAGAGGTTTGAGATTCAAAATTCGTCAACAACTTAGCTCTCATAAATTTAGTTTGTATTCAGATGTTGTAGATAGGGCTCAAAGGGTGGAGCAAACAGATGAAACATTGCAGCCAAGAGTTAATGATCAGCATAGAGAAAGGAGTGAACACAACCACAGGAACGAGAACCATCGAGGAGGTAACCAACACTTCGGTGGTAATTCCATACCAAATAACAGAAGAGGAGAATCTAGTGGGAACAATTTCAAAAGAAAGAGATTCTATAATAATTATGGAAGGGCACCAGCACCAGTACCAACACCAGCACCGACCCCAGTTTCAAGGGGAGAAGATCGACCACCAGTGAGATGCTATAGGTGTGGTCAGGAAGGTCACATCAGCCCAAACTGTACACTGCAGTCCAAAAAGTGCTACAGTTGTGGGAAAGAGGGTCATCTTGCGCGGTTTTGTCCTGCCACAAAATCAAGTCCAGCTGCAATGATGATACCAAAAGCTAGCGCGGATAAAGGAAAATCTGTAGTTCAAGGGAGAGCTTTTGTTGTGACATCCCAAATGGCACGAAACTCGAACGAGGTGATAACCGGTAAGCTATTCATAAATTCTCGTGAAGTCTACGCTTTGTTAGATACTGGCTCTACCCATTCTTTTATCTCACCTGCATGTGTTCAGCGTTTAAACTTAACTCCTGAAAATTTGGACTTTGACTTATCAGTTGAAACCCCATTAGGAGAAATGACCATTACATCTACTGTCTATAAATCTTGCCTAGTTCAAATCAACAACCTCACATTACCTGTTGACCTTATTTCTTTGGAGATGCATGAATTTGATGTGATTTTAGGAATTGATTGGTTGACTACCCATCATGCTAAAATTGATTGTTTTCATAAGATTATTAGTTTTCATATTCCTAATCAACCTGTCATGCAAATTCAAGCAACTAAACCATTGAAATCTATAACTGTTATTTCTAGCCATAAAGCCATTCGTTTATTGAAAAACGGATGTCAAGCCTTTTTAGCTCATGTCACTGATTTGAACAAAAATACGTCAAACTTGAATGATATTCTCATTGTTAATGAGTTTCCTGACGTTTTTCCTGAAGAACTTCCTGGCTTACCCCCAAACCGTGAAATTGATTTTTATATTGATCTTGAACCCGGGTACCAAGCCCATTTCCAAAGTTCCCTACCGAATGGCTCCCATTGAACTTCAAGAGTTAAAAGTCCAACTACAGGAATTGTTGGATACCGGTTTCATTCGTCCGAGTGCATCACCTTGGGGTGCTCCTGTTCTATTTGTGAAGAAGAAAGACGGGAGTATGAGATTGTGCATTGACTACCGAGAATTGAACCATGTCACCATCAAGAACAGGTACCCGTTACCTCGGATTGATGACATGTTTGATCAATTGCAAGGCGCTCAACATTTCTCAAAGATTGATCTCCGTTCTGGATATCATCAGTTAAAGGTTAAAGCTGAGGACATTCCAAAGACTGCTTTCAGAACTCGTTATGGGCATTATGAGTTCTTAGTCATGCCTTTTGGACTAACTAATGCTCCTGCAGCTTTCATGGACATGATGAACCGGATATTCAAGGAACATTTGGATCATTTTGTGGTTGTCTTTATTGATGACATCCTCATATACTCCAAGAGTCGCGAGGATCATGAACAACACCTGAGATTGATACTACAAAAGCTCCGTGAAAACAAATTATATGCCAAGTTGAAGAAATGTGAGTTCTGGCTTGAGGAGGTCGCGTTTCTTGGGCATGTGATTTCTAGTTAAGGAATATCAGTCGATCTCTCGAAGATTGAAACGGTACTAAATTGGGAACAACCCAAAACAGTAACCGAAGTCCGAAGTTTTCTGGGTCTAGCTGGTTATTATCGGAGATTCGTAGAAGGATTTTCTCGAATCGCCACTCCATTAACGCAGCTTACTCGAAAAAGCACAAAATTCATATGGAGCGAGGAATGCGAGAAAAGTTTTCAAGAACTCAAGAAGAGACTGGTTTCAGCTCCTGTTCTGACCATACCATCAGGATCAGGAGAATTTGTTATCTACAGCGATGCTTCTGGCAAAGGTCTAGGCTGTGTCCTTATGCAACATGGAAAGGTTATAGCCTACGCCTCTCGACAACTCAAAGATTATGAGAAAAATTATCCTACTCATGATCTAGAGTTGGCAGCAGTTGTTTTCGCGTTGAAGATCTGGAGACACTACTTGTATGGAGAAAAAGTGGATATCTATACGGATCATAAAAGTCTCAAGTATTTCTTCACCCAGAAGGAACTCAACATGCGACAACGACGTTGGCTTGAGCTGTTAAAGGATTATGACCACACAATCCAGTATCACCCGGGAAAGGCGAACGTTGTAGCTGACGCTTTGAGCAGAAAATCTTATGCAAGTACAAGTGCACTGCTGACAACACAAAAGTGTATTTTGTACGACTTGCAAAATATGGAGATAGAGCTAAAGACACCAGGGACCCACTCGCAGATTGCTCACGTGCGAGTAGAACCAACTTTAATCGATAAAATTAAAACTGCTCAAGCTACCGATCCGGAACTGATAAACATGATAAAGAAAGTACAAGAAGGTGTCATTCCCGAAGCAAGAATCGACGAGAAAGGAATACTTCGAGTCAACTCTCGACTATGTGTTCCTAACGATCCTGAATTAAAGCATAAAATCATGATGGAGGCACACAACACGCCGTTTGCAATCCACCCAGGAGGTACCAAGATGTATCGAGATCTTCGACATACATTTTGGTGGAACAATATGAAAAGAGAGATTGCGGAGTTTATCTCAAGGTGCCTAACTTGTCAACGTGTCAAGGCAGAACATCAAGTTCCTAAAGGTCCATTACAATCACTTGAAGTTCCCGAATGGAAGTGGGAACACATCAATATGGACTTCGTGACGGGTCTTCCAAAAGTTTCTCAAGGCTTAGATGCAATTTGGGTGATCATAGATAGATTGACCAAATCTGCTCATTTCTTGCCTATACGAGAAAACTTTTCACTTGACCGTCTTGCCCGTATGTACATAAATGAGATCGTGAGATTGCATGGCATGCCAGTTTCCATAGTTTCTGATCGAGATCCTAGATTCACTTCACGCTTTTGGATCAGTCTACAAAAAGCTATGGGCACTGAACTACGTTTTAGTTCTGCATACCATCCTCAAACGGACGGACTATCGGAAAGGACGATCCAGACCCTCGAAGATCTTTTGAGACTTTGTGTATTAGACTTCAAAGGAAGTTGGGATAAGTACTTGCCGTTGGTGGAATTTTCTTACAACAACAGTTACCAAGCAAGCATAGGCATGACTCCATTCGAGGCATTGTATGGAAGGAAGTGTCACTCTCCAATATGTTGGAATGAGGTAGGAGAAGCAAAATTGTTGGGACCCGAGTTAGTACGCTTGACGACCGAAAAGATCCAAATGATCCGACAACGAATACAGACCGCACAAGAACGACAAAAGAGTTATGCTGATCTTCATCGGAGAGACGAAAGTTTCAACGTCGGAGATCATGTATTCTTACGTGTTTCTCCATGGAAAGGGGTTACGAGATTCGGAAAGAGAGGAAAGCTCAACCCTCGATTTATTGGCCCATTTGAAATCCTCGATCGAATAGGAACCGTAGCCTACAGACTAGCCCTACCACCAAGTATGTCTCGCATCCATAACGTTTTTCACATATCTATGTTACGTAAATATGTGAAGGACCCAAACCACGTCATTGAGTTAGAACCAGACGTTATAGCAGAGGATTTAACATACGAGGAAGTACCTGTTAAGATCCTGGATAAGAAGGAGCAGATCCTACGCTCAAAGGTTATACCTCAAGTTAAGGTTTTATGGAGGAACCAAGATATTGAGGAAATGACCTGGGAGCTAGAATCTGAGATGAAATCTAAGTATCCTTACCTCTTCGATATGTCAGGTACGTCAATTTCGGGGACGAAATTTCATAAGGAGGGGAGGTTGTAAGACCCCGAATTTTATGAAATACAAAATTTAATTTTTCTTCATATATATATTTTTTTGAAACAGTAAGTGGTTAAATCGATAAAGTTAAAAGTTAAGGATGTTATGTGCAAATTTTATTTTGTCGGACAATATTCGCTTTGTCGGGGAATATTCGTTTGGTCCGACGGCGCCGAAATAACAAATTATTGGTGGACCCCACAACGGAATATTTGTCGGATATAGAAAACGACAGAAATAACCTTTTTAAATAAAAATAGTCAACGAAACTGTTAAAATACCGGTGATAAAAGAATAGTAGCATACGATAGTTATTGGTATTTTCTGTAGCACTCGGTACTCTACAGTAACACACGGTATTGCATAGTATCTCATATTTTTGGTCTGATAATTGACACCGTAACTGTTACGCATCATTTCATCGATAATTGTCACTGCATAATATTTTATATTATCAATTCAATAATTGTTGTTACACAGTATTTTGCATTATTGATTTAATAATTGTCATTACACTGTATTTTATATCATTGAGTCAATAATTGTTGTTGCACTGTTTTTAAAATTATTGAACCTAATAATTGTCACAGTAACATATGCACAGTAATTCACATTATTGAATCAATAATTGTCATTACACAGTAACGTATGCTTTATTTTACATTATTGTTATCTCTATTATGATGTTATTTAAACAGTTGTATTTCATTAATTTATTGACTTGATATCTAAGAGCTAACTGTACTGTATTTATAACAATTAGTCATAATAATTGAATTGATAAAGTTATTTGTTTATAATATAAAGTTAGGTGATTATTAGGTGATATGA
This sequence comes from Hedera helix, assembly GCA_947179155.2. NCBI lineage: Eukaryota > Viridiplantae > Streptophyta > Magnoliopsida > Apiales > Araliaceae > Hedera > Hedera helix. The sequence continues at coordinate 38,202,885 of OX359278.1, forward strand.
AATGAATGGTGTAGATTAAAGTGTGAATTATTGTTGAATAATTGAATTGATTTGTTTATAATATAAAGTTAGGTGATTATTAGGTGATATGAAATGAATGGTGTAGATTAAAGTGTGAATTATTGTTGAATAATTAAATTGATTTGTTTATAATATAAAGTTAGGTGATTATTAGGTGATATGAAATGAATGGTGTAGATTAAAGATAATATAATATTTGAAATGGATGGTGTAGATTAAAAGATGATCTTTAAATGAATGGTTTAGATTAAATGAATGATAAGATTTTTGGCTATAAATAGAAGCCTTAACTTAAGGATTTTTCATAAACTTCCTTACTTGTTCTTTCTTTCTCTCTCTAAATACTTCTTGTGAAAGTTCTCTCTAAGTGTGCTTAAGTCATCTTGAGTATTTGTGAAGATCTATAAGTATACGTGTACTGTTCAAGTTAATCAACCTCATTTAAATCAATATCCAGTCACGTGTTGAGGTAAGGGATACCATCTTTTTCATCTTCCATTATTCAAACGTACTATGGTAAGGGATTATCATTATTTGATTCTCGATAATAATATTGTTTCTTCCTTACTCATAAGACGTGCCTTTTATTTCCATGTATTAAATTGTGGGAATAACCTTACGGAGCGGATTGCCGCCTGTTGGTGAATAACCTTTCGTATTCATTCATTATTAATCTCTGAGAATAACCTTACGGAGCGGATTGCCGCCTGTTTGGTGAATAACTCTTTGTACTCAAATTCTATTAAATTGTGGGAATAACCTTACGGAGCGGATTGCCGCCTGTTGGTGAATAACCCTTTGTATTAATTTCCTTCACCTTTTGTTAATCAAACCTGCTACGGTAAGGGATATTATTTTCTTTCATACTCCTAAATCGAAATTTATTATGGAACTATTGCTTCTATAATTCCTGAAAATATTATATGTTCCATAATAGTTGAACTTCATTATTTCAACTGAACCTTCCTATTTACGTAAACCTTTCTATTGAATTGTAACCGTTATTCTGAACTGTGGATCTTGAATATCATTTTTAAATTTCACTCCACATCATGTTGACAATTTGGACATTATTTGAATCTGTACAAAGTAAACTTCCGATACTTATTGTTATCCTATTTCTTCTGTTCATCATTTATATTATTCTAATCATCCAAAAATCAAGTTGTTGTGAATATCTGTGGCTGGGGGCACAGATGTGATATATTTGTTGAACAGATGATAGGTTAAAGGCGATATAATAGGTTAAAGGCGATACATCTGTTCGGTGTCTTTTATGGCACGTGGTGAATGTTCTCTTTGGCCCGTAGTGCAAAGATGAACTGTTGTTCGGTATGATTATGACCAAAGGCTGAATCTGGTATAATAATGACCGTTTGTGCTATATTGAATATCTTTGGCCCGTAGTACAAAGATGAACTGTTGATGTGCATGATTATGATCAGGAACTGTGAATTTGTATTATCTTGACTAATGATATTTCAGATGATAAAAGTTGATGATGTTTTTCCTAAAAAGAGAACCGAGTGGACATTATAGTCTGCATTATTCTTCTAATAGATTACTCATTCCGCTGCTATTATTGATCTGAACGTTGTTTAAGAATTTAACTGCAGTTTTTGATATAAACCTTGTAGTCTATTGTATTCTATCAAGAACTCAACTGTTGAAGACTAATGATAATTTATTCGTCATTATCTTAGTCATGATATTCTTTACTGGGCTATTTGAGTTCACCCTTTCTTTTGTTCCATTGTTTTTCAACAGGAGATGAAAACATAACAGGGTCTAGCCGGGGAATGGAGTGAGGGTCCGAGGAATAGTTATCATAGTCTTCACGTTTTGTAAAATAGTGTGGCAATAATAGTGAAGACTTAGTTGTGTATTATTATACACTGTATTGTTGTACATTGTGCTTTGTTGTAATAATTTTGTTGTAGTCTTTTGACGACTCAAGTTTGAGCTGTGTGGGCCCAGATTTGAGGGCGTCACAGTATTTGTATGCTTTGATGTATTTTAGCCTAACCGATTATAAAATCTTCTCAAATACTTGTCATATGAAAGGCATATTTCCATTGTCTAAACAATATGAATAATAGTAAACAATTATCTTGGTCGTTGATAATAATTGAGGATAGAGTCTCCATTCCGGCAATACTTTTTTTTTTAATGCCTCTTTCAAACGATTTGATTCAATTGAAATGCAATTTCTTTATTTAGAAGATTCAAATAAAAATATGTTTGGGATCGTTTAAAAAAATTAATAAATAAATTTCTACTTTTATTTATAATTATATTAAATAAATAATTCATGTCTGATAAATAAAAAACACGTAAACTAATAAAAAGTTTTTGATGTAATTTTTTATTTATTATCATTTATGTCAAGTGTAAGTTACTAAGAAGGAAGGTATAAAAAAGTAAAGATAGATAAGGGAAGGAAATACTAAAATAAAGAAAGATAGATTAGTAATATATATACTTAGTTAAATTTAATTATTAGATTTGATAAATAATCAGAAGTTTCAAATTAATTTTTTTTATTATTATTATAAAAAATGATTATGAACATTTTTAAAATTAAGTTATTAGACACTTTTGACTTTTTAAAAAACTAATTATAAGTCTAGTGGTAAAATATCTTTTTTTTATTGTACAAAATTATATGTTTAAGTTAATTCGTTAACAAAAGTCAAAAAATTACAAAATTAACCGCTAGAAATATAATTAAATTCTAAGCGTCCTGAGTTTGCTTGACCACAAAGATAATGTGATTTTGTATATAAAAAGTAAGAGCATATCTAATGGTAGTAGTAAAAAAAAATCATTAAATTAAAGTTTATTGACCTACGTTATAATTTGAAGAGTATTATTTATTATTTTAATATTTTATGTCTCATAAGTCTCTTCAATTCAATTAATACAGTATTTGTTAATTGTACTTTTGCTCCTCTAATTTATATCATAATCTCTAGTTATTCCTCATGACAATTCTCACAGTCACACGGAGTTATTCCTCATGACAATTCTATCAATTAAATATTAAATTAAAAATGCACAAGCTGTACATCAATTCAAAATTAAATTAAAAATGCACAAGCTGTACATCAATTAACGTGATTATCTTAATAATTCAATTCAATTAACGTGATTATTTAGAAGGTAATCAAAATAATATTTTATTTAATATGATAAATAAATAAAAAAGAATGATATTAAATTTTAAAATAAGTTCTATATCAAACCCATCAAGCAAAATAAATATTTTTAGCCTTTTTCATATGATTTTGATTCTCCCAAAACAAAATAAATGTTTTGAAGAGGTAAAATCAATTTATTAATTCTAAAAAGAGATAATGAGATTGCAGATTTGATGATTAAGGTTAGAGAGGCTGTTAGAGATAATTTTTTTGATGTGACTTATCTATTTGAGTGTTCCAAAATGACTGAATAGACTGTTGAAGATGTTCTAAGAATAAGTTTACTTACAAAAACAACAAAACATAAACTCTATCTCATTATTAAAAAATAGAGTCTGATGCGAAAATTTATGTCAGACTTTACTTTTTAATGATTAAAATAAAATTTGTGTAAAAATTTATATTTAATATTTATGTGTCAGTTGTCAAAAAGTAAAGACAAATAAGTTGACTCCACTCATATGATGGGAACGGATATAGGAGTTTCCTTAAAATCTTTCAAATTGAGTCAAACAAGTATCATTTGATTTATTCTAAATTTTAATATTTTGTTAATTGTTTATTTAAATTTTAAAAATAATAAAATTTGAAATTAATAATAGCTTTTAGATAATCTAACCATATTAATTATATTGACTAAGATCAAATAAAGTAATTTTAATTTTAAATTAAAATATTAAAAATTAACTTTAAAAAGTTAAAATAAAATATTTAACGATAGATGGAGTGTACATCAACATATTACTCATATATATAGGTGGCAAACAGGTCGGCCAGGGCCAAACAAGTCGGGTCAAAACGGCTCAGTTTTTTGCGGGTTGAAAAAATGAAGCTCGTGGCCAGCCAGGGCAACGGGCTATTTTAGTATTTTATAAAAAAAATTATAATATATTTATAACTATAACATATAATTTAAAATAAATACTAACTCTAATTATTTACAATTATGACATATAATTTCTACATAATCATTTAATATTATTAGTAAATGAAATAAAACATTCAATAATTTTATAGACATTTTGTAGTCATATATATTAAAATGTAACTAATCTTGTATATATATATATTTTTTTGAAGGATAGCTAATCTTGTGATTAATTAAATGATAAATGTATATAATATCAATATTAAAGATAAGAAAGTAAAAGAAAGACTAAAAGTGATATATATATATATATATATATATATATATATATATATTCATAATATTTTTTTTGTATTATTATTTAAAATCACATGTTAAAATTTATTCTTTATAATTTTTTACTTGATTTATTTTTTAAATTAATATTTTTTTTGTCAATAATATCAAGCAATACTAATAATAATAAAAAATTATCCTATGAGCCAGGTCAAAACGAGCTAGACAAAAAAGCCTAACTTTTATAAAATTATATTTTAACTGCCCAAAATTCATTTTTTGACGGCTGAATCGGACCAGCCCCTAAGTTCGTACCAATTTTACCAGGTCTACTCGTATCTTCAGGCCTATCCTTTGCCAAACATTTCTGCAAATGTAATCTGCAAAATCTATCTCCTCAAAAAGTAGGATGAGCCTAGAAATTAGAGATAAGAGACAAAGAAGAGTCTATATACTATAAAGATAAGGAAATGATTTTCTCAGCCTAAACATTTTTTTGGACGTAAATGTTATAGTGTTGCACAATTGGATAAGAAAATGATATTCCTAGCATCAATCAATGTTCTTTTCTCCGCGCAAATGTTTAAATAGAGATTGCATAACTAAGATAAAATTATATTTCAAGCACCAAATATTCTTTTGAATACTTTTAAAAATATTATAAGATTCTCTAATTTTGAAACAAAAATAATTTATATGTCGATTAGGCTTTTGACGAAATTAAATTATGACTGAAACAAAATATAAACGATAAAATGTAGAATAATAATGTGTGATTTTTTTATTTTTTTTTCTTAATTTATACATTTAAATACTTTGATACATATTTAATATTAATATAAATTTATCATCACATAATAATATTTTTTTCAAAATAGGAGAAAGAAATTACACAATTATATAAGTACTGTACATTTTGGGCTGAAAAATACTTTATTGGACGGAAAATATCAAAATCTAAAAAAATCCGACATTAGTGTCGTAATCAACTCGTCCTTCTCTTATTTTCTCTCTCCATCCGATTATTAGATTTGCTCATAGATAACCCACTCGTGTGCTCCATCCTTCTCCCTTCCTTTTAAATTCTAGCCCCAACTCGTCTCACCAGCCAAGTGATAATAACTATGGATCCCATGTATCTATTTCTCTCTCTTCTCCTGGCAGTTTCTCTCTCTCTCCTCACCACCGTCCTCCTCCGCACCACCTCCCGCCGGAAACTCCGCCCGCCGCCGGGAAACCTCGGCCTCCCCTTTATTGGGGAGACCCTTCAGCTCATTTCGGCCTATAAGAGTGAGAACCCGGAGCCCTTTATTGATGACAGGGTGGCTAAATACGGCACCGTTTTCACTACCCACGTGTTTGGGGAGCCGACCGTTTTCTCGGCTGACCCGGATACGAACCGGTTTATTTTGCTTAATGAAGGGAGGTTGTTCGAGTCGAGCTATCCCGGTTCGATATCTAACTTGCTGGGAAAACACTCGTTACTTCTCATGAGGGGGACTCTTCACAAAAGAATGCATTCTCTAACTATGAGTTTTGCTAATTCATCTATTATTAAGGACCATTTGTTGGTTGACATAGACCGGTTGGTGCTGGTGAATTTGGAGTCTTGGACCGGTAGGGTTCTCCTCATGGAGGAGGCTAAGAAGGTATGTATGTGATTGAGTCGACTCGGGGTCATGAAGTCTAAATTGCACGTTAGACTAGATATCATTTATTTTAGAGAATTAATATTTTACAAGTGGTCCCACTTGATTTTGTGAAAATATTAAATTAACTTGTAAAAATATTAATTTTATATAAAAATTTATATTTCTATAAATTAATTTAATATTTTCACAAGTAAATTCATTTAATCTTGTGAAAATATCAAATTATATTTTATTTTTAAAGTTTAACTAAAACTTCTTAATTTTGGAGTGTACTTAGACTTGATGTAAAAATTTACTAAAATATCTAATGCAACTAATTTAGAAAATTTATTAAAAGGTGTTTTTATATTTATTCAAAAAAATTACTCACAAGTTTTATTTTTATAAAAGACAAAAAAATATGATATCACTTTATTTATAAAAAATAAATAAAATAAGATCATATTCTTTCGTCTTTTTTATAAATAAAATTAGGGGATAATTTTTTGGGATAAATTTAAAATTTTCCTTTATTAAAATCTACTTGTGCTACATATGAAAACTGATGTTTACATTTGATATGACTGCATGCGGTCCCACATGTTTTTTAAATCGTGCGTGAGTCTAATGAAAGAAAATTATTAAATTTTTATGTTAATATATCGAAATTAGTAAAAATAAAAAGTCATCAATATGTCGAAATTGATAGTATTTTTAGATGCATATTTGTTAGTTACATATTCGTTTGAATTCACGTTTTATAAAAACATCTTCTACTTGTATGCATAAATATTAAAAATTCATATCAGTTTTCAATAATAAAAAAGAGTGTTTAGAATAGTTCCAGTCGTGTATATATAGACAGACATAAAAGAAAGGAGGGAGTGAATGGAGACAATCAAACTGGGACAAAAGAAAAATTAAGGTGCATGTTGCCGAATGCCGCCCATGTTAGCTGTAGTACTTTACTCGAGTATAAATTTGCATGGGGTGTGTTAATGTACGCCGGTTAATTATGATTCCAGTTTGAGACCTAAGGTATGAATCAGATTCCATAGCTAGGCTAGCGGGTATCGTAACTCAAAGTTTCAAACATACCGGTGCGAGTTGGCACGAAATCACAGTCGCTATTATAAGCCTATATATATACATAGATACATAAAACTATACATGAAAAATAGATCCGGTCAGGGTAAAGTTAACTTCACCGTAAATTGGTCCAGAGACCAGTAAAGTGTTGACACGCAGGTTGGGGTATATTCTCTCTGTCTGCATGTCAACATTTTATTAATTTTTGGACTAACTCACCCTAACCGCATCCTTGAAAAATCATACATCTTGCTAAATATATATTAAAATGCCTGACTTTTGGGTCGAGTGCGCACAAATAATTTTCTTATGTAATTATTATTAGTTGTTTGTGTATTCACAAATTAAAATTGACATATTTTTGTATGGAAATATGATAAAAAAATCTTTTTATTGAGATAAAAAGTTTGTGAAAATAACATTTGTTGGCATCATGTAACAAGTGCATGATGTGTGGTGATGCATTATTATTCTGATGAGTTTCCCATTTCTTGTTATTTTCCTATTTTTTATCTTGATATGTTTGTTCATATTTGTTCTTAGAAGCTAGCTTCTGCATAGTGGGATTTATGAGACATTAAAGCATTATTAATTTGATCACTAATTAAAGATAATTAAATTTTAATTGCTGATATATTTTGCAGATTACATTTGAGTTGACAGTGAAGCAGCTAATGAGCTTTGATCCATGCGATTGGACAAAGAAATTAATGAAAGAGTACATGCTTGTGATCGAAGGCTTTTTCTGCCTTCCTTTTACTCTCTTCTCCCCTACTTACCGCAGAGCCATCCAAGTGAGTCATGCATTAATTAATTTTCCCCTTTTCTATTTCCATAATTTAGAGTTTATATGGACGCATATTAATCAGATTAATAGAAATAAATAAGCGGTAATTAATTAATTTAAATGCATGCATGCATGTTATTTTAATTTTTGATTTTAGGCTAGAGGAAAGGTGGCCGAAGCGTTGAGCTTGGTGGTGAGAGAGAGGAGAGAGAGTTCGGAGGAGGGAGGAGAGAGAAAGAATGATATGCTGGCGGCGCTGTTGGCGGGAGACGGCGGAGGAGTGGGATTCTCTGACGAGGAGATTGTGGATTTCTTGTTGGCTCTGCTGGTTGCCGGATATGAAACCACCTCTACTATTATGACTCTGGCCGTTAAGTTTCTCACCGAGACTCCTCTGGCTTTGGCTCAACTCAAGGTTCATTCTCTGGCTCCCTCTTTCGATATTTTTATTTCCAAAAGTACCCTTCTTTGTTGGATAGTGCTAAAGGAATCCGGTTACTGAACTTCATTATAAGTTTATTTCTAGATCAATAAAGTGTTGACACGCAAAAATTAAACTTGGGTTCAGCACAAAAAAGGTTCTTTTCCAACACAATATATGTATGTAGAACTTGTATTATATTTATGAAAAATTGTAAATTTACAAAATATCCAAAATGTAAATATACTACCCTCAAATAGCCTATTGATTTTTTTTTTTAATTTTAGTGAAACCCCTCGGCAGTCTATTCACTAGTAACTAGTGCCATTGATATTGTGTAGCATGACAGACCTGGGGAAGTGTGATGTTTGGTGATTAAATGACATTCTAGTATAATTGTAGGTCAAAAAGCAAGGGAAAGTACAGGGAGTAAAGTCAAATTTAAAAAGTTAAAGGAAAGTAGAACAACATTCGGTCTAAAAAACTAGACAAAAGGATGGTCTGTCTTTTATTTCACTCTCCCCTCTAAAGTGCAAACGAACAAACAAACGCTGCACGCCTCCACATCTGAATGCTATGTTGGTCAGATTACTATGGCGATGAATGTCAATGTCAGAAAATTGCAAGGACATTTGTGTAATTTCAAAACTGCAAATATAGTTTGTGTTACTAATCTGGTGTTGAATCCGAGTGGTGATTATTAGGCAGTACAAGATATATAGGGTTCAGTCGTCCCAGACAATTTTATCCAAGGATACGATCGTTATCGTGTATTTTAACGAATTGGATCGTTTTTTTGTGGATTCATGTATAAAGGTTTTGTAGACATGTTTTTGTGTATCCTTAATTATTTCCTCTAAATTAAAAGAAGGATTTACTCTAACGATGTTATTTTACATTTCGGAAAAATTAAGTATGCACAAAATATAAACTTGTATTTTTTCTGTTAACTTCAAACAACTGAAATTTTTATATTGTCTTAGTTGTCAAATCTTGCAATGAACATTGCAAGATCTGGTAGTTGTAAAAGCTTACATCGCTACTATGAATCATTTTTTCAATTTTATATAATATGCATATATATGTATATGTACATAAACAACTGCAATTTTTATGTTAAATCTTAGTTGTCTGATCTTGTAATGAACACTGCAATATCTTGTAGTCGTATAAGCTTACATAGCTACCATGAATCATTTTTTCAATTTTATACAATATGTATATATATATATGTATATGAAGGATAAAATATTTACATGCTATAACCGAACACAGCGGATACACCGACTACAATCTCCAAGAGACGAGAACGATGTTCAATTCTATCGTCCGAAGGAACTAGAAATCACTCAGTGTGAGAGCTCTCTAATGGCAGTATTATTTTTGATATGTATTTTTTTTCTCCCTTGGGGGAATAGTAATTGATACGTGTTACCAGAATATGTGGGTTTTAATAACAATGTGGTTAGGCTGTTATACTAACTTCCTAATTTATTTCCAACAGTTGGTCAAACAACTCTTAAGTGGTTTAAATCGGAACTGACCAAGTCAATTTGGATAATTTGGCTAACAACCAAATAAGTCGAACCCTCCATAGTTCAGGTATCCTAAACCCAACAATATATGTATATATTCATGATAGACGTTTTCCTTGGCATTTGTTTACAGGAAGAGCACGATGAGATTAGAGCAAGAAAAGGTGAATCTGAGGCACTAGAGTGGGAGGACTACAAGTCCATGCCATTCACCCTATGTGTAAGTGGACAACCTATACTCCCCATTACATAAAGGGAAGAAATAAAATTTTATCCTTGATCACAATACTCTTGTTTTCTTCAAAATTATTCATCTCATTTGCTTTGTTTTTCCTCTTTCAGGTTGTTAATGAAACTCTCCGGGTTGCCAACATAATTAGCGGGGTATTTAGGCGAGCAATGACAGATGTCAATATAAATGGTGAGTTGCAAAAAATACTTTGAAATCAATTTGGAATTACCCTATTTAAAAAAAAAACTGCTTTGTCAAAAAATGAAAAATAGTGGAACGATAATACCGGCTTAATAATTTATCACTCAATGCGTGATCGATAATACATGAAGATTAAGTCCAATACCAGCTTTATATAGTTTCATTCTCATTTATTTTATGCTTTAAATTTTTATATATTTTTGTATCCAAGTAGGTTACACAATTCCAAAAGGATGGAAAGTCTTCACTTCACTCCGGGCAGTCCATCTAAATCATGAACACTTCAAAGATGCACGAGTATTCAATCCGTGGAGGTGGCAGGTACTTGTCCTTCTCATTTCATTTTTCTTTTTTGGGAATTGATATTTCCACGTAAAGATTTTTTGATATTTCTACGAGAGTCTTTCTGATATAAATGTGAGCCTACTTATTAAGTATTCATGTTAGGACAATCTTTTAAAAATATTACATTTCATGTGGAAACATCAAATTCCTCCTTTCCCCCTTGATTTTTTGGTCTTTTACTGAAAGCTAGCGCCAACGTAAATTATAATATTTCGAAATTATGGTAAAAACAGAGCAATTCAGGAGCAATAAAATTAGTTAATGTGTTCACGCCATTCGGAGGAGGACCAAGGTTGTGTCCGGGCTACGAGCTCGCCAGGGTGGAACTCTCTGTCTTCCTACACCACCTCGTCACTCGTCTAAGGTATATCATATCAATAGACAACTAACAATTTTGAGAACTGATATTTTCACATGAAAAAAATAATATTTTTATACGATTCCTCTCTCACATCAATAGTGGGTGGATCCCACATTTATACGAGAGACTTATGTGAAAAATATCAATTTTTTTTTACGTAGAAATACCGGTTTCCATAATTTATCCACTTATTTATTTATATAGTTTTGCAAGCAATGATATGATTGATTTAATTTGTTGCATTTGATCAACAGTTGGGTTCCTGCTGAAGAAGACAAGTTAGTTTTCTTCCCAACGACTCGGACACAAAAAAGGTATCCGATAATAGTTCAAAAACGAGGCAAGCCATGTAAAGAGTAAGCAAGTCATCCGAGAAGAATAAAGTTTGTAATCTAGATAAATCAGGCAAATGTAACCTACGGATCACAGTTTAATGAAACTAGTATAGTTTAGCATACATATACAAATTGGTTGAGTTTAGCTGATGGATTTAAATATTTTTATTATGGTAAAAGTGACTTGGTTTCTTCATCATACTTTCTTAAAGTGTGGTGTCTTAAATAAAAAATTTAAAGTGGTTAATTTTGCATTAAAAAAATAAGAATGGTCAAAGAAGGCTTGGATCAAACAAAAAAGTCCATGAAAGAACTTGAAGAGGTTCTTGTCTTGCCTGCCTCAATAATTAGACATTTAGAAAATCATTGATTGCAAGACACAAAACAAAAATAACTGCATGTACAGAGTTTTAATCTTCAAAGTGATAACACATAATACCAGAAATTAGAAGGTCTCTTTTACTTTTTAACTCGAATCAATATATAGTTCTTCTAGTAAAAAGGTGAAAGTACTAGTCAGAATACTCTCATTGATTTACATGACGAAGCCACAGTTTAAATGTTATATATAAAATGATCCCATTGAAATTTTATAAAAAATTTAATATTCGGGGTCAAACTAAAAATTTATAACTTTCTCACTTAAGTCTTAATCCATATTATTCATACTTTCTCTATATATGTATATTCATATAATTTTCTTAAACTATTTAATAATCTATCTTATATTTTTTTTTGAAGAATTAATTATTTATAAACAATTTGTCTTAAAAAAAAAGTCTATTAAGGGTCAACAAGGTATATATATACATGCATATAAATATATATAGAATAAACAATTATTATATTATCATTGTAATCAAATATATGTTTTATATATGCGACTCAAAAGTATTTAATTTTTCAAAAAAATTGGCTGGGGACACTACCCCTGAACCTCCACTAAATTATTTATAAACTCATAATTTGACCCCCACTGAATTTTAATTCTAACTTCGTCACTGTTTGCATACCAAAACATTATATTCTTATGCGTCAACACTATAAATTTAGCATGCATATCGATTTATTTTGTTGTTGTTTTACTTATAATTACATAAAATATCAATATTATAACTTAATATTGAATACTAATTAAACATTACATTTATACCAAATTATGTACAAAATAATCAACTTGTTGATTCAACAAAAATTTTTATATACGTAAATTTATTACATTCAGATTTTAAGAGATCAAATTTCTAATTATAATAGCTTATATAAAGATATCACAGGGTATTGTGTTTTAACTATCAAATACGAATACCGAACTAATCACATTCTAAGTAATACGAGTGAAATCATTTTTTTGGTATTTTACCAAATAAAAAATGTATTAGATTTTACACTAGATCAAGAGAAACAACTATCACCAGGTGAGAACTAAAGTTTTCTGTTATATCATCAACGATCCTATATATTTGTTCCAGAAAATACGTCAACACTCGCAAAATCTCTATATTTAAAACTAATAAAATTGTTATTCAACGCAGTTACATTAAGAATTTACGACTCAAAATAAAATAATATTACTCCTTCGATTCCAAATTAAATGCCTAATCTTGATGTTTTTTAAGTTAAACTGATTATTTTTAAAATTAATAATTAAGCATATATAAATATATTTTAAAATTAGGGTTAGTAATAAATTATATATACTTTTTTTTTTGTTATAATTTTTTCATTTATATTTTGACAAAAAATAATATAAAATTTAATTTTAAAAATAGTCAATTTAACTTTAAAAAGTTAAAATTAAACATTCAATTTAAAACGGAGGGAGTACTTCATAAAATATTCAATAATCGTGTAGAGCTTTATAATAAAACATGTCACTGCATCATCTAATCCAGAAAAACATGAATTAACTAACACATTATATTGTATATTTTTTACACTATATTGATAATCACTTCCTCCACTGTGTAAACCTAATGTAACAATCCTATATATTTTTTCTTTAAAATTTGTGTAAGTTTAAAAAATAGAGGAAAGAATTGAAAATCTTTAAAAAATTATAATTTTTCTTAGAAATTTCGGAAAGGTAAAAATAATAATCTATCTCCAATTTTAGTAAACGTCTTTTTTTTTTCCTTCTTAAATTACCATTAATATAAGAAAATAAATTTAGACATTCATGTCCTATACATAATGAAGCTTATTTAAGTGAATTAAGGATAGACTCCACGTCACGTTTGCGGTCGTCGAGTTACAAAACGGAACCAAAAATAATATTTTTTTGTCATTTCCTATCATATCATTTTTTTACTTACAAATCCTTACCCTCAATAGTTACAAATAAACTTAGACATATTAGTTAATGTGAATAATGACTAAATTTTCTTTCCTTTTAAATCCATTTGAAAACTCACAAAGTGGAGTATATGTTTTTTCGTAATTTTTTTTTTTTAATTTTTTCCTTTTCCGTCCCATTTTAAAATAAGTGACACAGTATAAGCTCCTTTATAATCCGGAGTTGGACTGCCGAAGGGAGACGAGACCCGGCGACAACCGCGCTCGGGAAGTAACTTGAGCCCAAAAATGGCAGATAAATTGGCACCTGAAAAGCGCCACAGTTTCTTTCATGAAGGCACGTTCTTGTCTTTCTTCCCCTCTCTCCCTCTGTCATCGCAATCAATTTGTCCGTCTTTACTCTTTGCATTCCATCAGGTTTTTTAGGGCAAGACCTGTACTCAGTTGTAGCACTTTGTTTTAAATTGAAGTATGTGTTGATGAATTTGTTCAGGTCAGAAGGTTTTTGAATGGGATCAAACACTGGAAGAGGTCAATATTTACATTACTCTGCCGGCAAACGTCTCCACTAAACAGTTTTACTGCAAAATTCTGTCCAAACATGTCGAAGTTGGCATTAAAGGCAACCCTCCTTATCTGAATGTATTTACCCACCCACCCATTTATCTCTTACTTACTAATTTACTGGATTTAGTTTTAGTAAGATGATTTAATTTTACACATTTGATATGTTTTGCAGCATGATTTGTGTTCCCCAGTGAAGACTGGTTCTTCATTTTGGACTATAGGTATGCACTATACATACATATATGCTGTTAGAGCTTATTTAGGCAATTGTTACCCCTTTGTTACTTTTGAATGTTAATTTTAGTTTATGGGTTTGATATATTGCAGAGGATGATACACTGCATATCACACTGCAGAAGAGAGATAAAGGCCAGACTTGGTCTTCACCTATACAGGGTCAGGGTGAGCTTGATCCCTTGGCGGCTGATCTTGAACAGAAGCGCCTCATGCTTCAGTGATTTCAGGAAGAGGTGAGTTTAGTCATTTTAATTCGATAGCTTAATTGTCTCTTTAACTAGTCTATTGTTTAATTCGACTGTAAGTTTATGTCTAAATGAAATTGAACATTTATACATGGTAAGATTTGAGTCTTCTATTTCTTGCAACAATGGCATCGACAATTGTTTTAAACTAGCTTTTCAGTGGAGTGTTGTAAATGTGAGTAATTAAGAACGCGTAACTTTGGATTTGATAAATTAATTAAGAACGCATTATTAATTCAACAATCAGAAAACTAAATAATTACTAAACTTAAGGATGAAAGAACCTTTAAGAACCAAATGAGTCCAGAGTAGTGTCAAAGATAAATAGTGCATAAATTAATGGACTGAGTTCATGTCAACAAACGCACACTATTGGAGATAATCTAAATTAACACCCTACTTCAACCTACAGTAGCATTGAAGGCCTTCCATTGTCCATGTAAATTTGACAGTCCTTTTCTTGTTAACAATATGAAGAGAAAACATCAGGCAGGTTTGGTCTTTGAACGCCATATATATATATGTTTGAATCACAAGTGAAAACAGTAATAACCTACTCCAAAAATGAGGTTTGACCAAATACAAAAATAATGAGGGATTACTTTAGCTGGTATTCCTCTTTATTACTTGTCTATAGGTAGTTTCAAACTTGTTTAGCTAGTATTCCCCCTTATTACTTGTTTTAGTTTAGGATTCGGTTAACTCAGGGGTAGGGAAGAGAAGGGATCATTTGGTAGTGCAGTAGAAGGCGTGTTAGTCGAAGAAAGAATGTTGGTTTAGTGAGCAAGTAACTTTGGAGATTCCCCTTGGAACCTAATTCCCTTTAGCATAAACTATAGTCATCAAAAGCATGTTCAATATAAAATTGAATAGGTGAGATGTTAAACCATTGTTGTTAAAGATTCGTCTAGGCATGCGCCTAAGCGCAGGGCCGATCCCTGCGCATGTTTGGCGAGCCTTGCCTAAGGCGGCTCCTCCAATGAGGTGCACGCTTCGCGTGCAAGGCGTGCTAGGTAAGCGAGGTGAGGTCTCCATCGACGTGAGGATTCCATGACACTTGATTGACGAACAAAGATCCTCCTTCATCAACTTCAAGTTCTGGCAACCTTTTTGACGGTCTCCTCCAGGTAAGTATCTCTCGTCTCTCTCTTCTCCTTTTTTTTATTTTTTTATTCTCTTCTTTGACTCTCCTGAAAAGTTAAATTGCCAAAGAAAAATTCTATTTGTAAAATACTACTTGGTTATGTTGCCTAATTTTTTTTAGAAATTTAAGGTACTTATAACTTCATTACTACTTTGGTATTACCAAATTATTAAATAATTAAACCATATATTTATAACTTATTAGTATTTATCTAATAGTTAAATGTTTAAATGCTTATATCTTGTTGTTTAATGTGTACTATGCAAATATATATGTAAGATTTATGTACTTATGCAGTATGTAACTATGGTGTAATTATATCAGCGTATTACTATGCTATACAGAGATATCATCCTTAAAGTTGTTAGAAACTTGTTAAACATGCTTAGAAGATTGTAAAATCACTTAATAATTGATAAATTATATATATAAATGATTAATTGGATATATATATATATATACAAAAAAAATTAAACATGTGTGTGTCACTTCAATGAGGCGCGCATCTCGTTTTGCACCTCGAACCTAAGTCCCAATGAGAGCTTTGTTCCTTTGTGCACCTCGCGCCTTAAATAACAATGTGTTAAACATGGCACTTATTACTGTATATGATTATATGTCTTGTGATTTTCTTTTGGAATCTCACTAATTAGTATGCCAATGAGTTACTGTATATGAGTTATTGAATCCAGTAAAGATTTTAACCTTGTGATAAACAAGTTTGGACCCTAGACACTTCTGATGGTTTTTTTTTTTGTAAGATGAATTTCCCTTTCTTAACTTCATCTCTTGTTGTAGTTTAGTTTCTTTTGGCTTTTGTCATTTAGAAAGCAAATGGTGCATCCAAAATTTCTCCATTTTTACAAATGCAAAATAGTAATGAAATTTATTAGGTGTGCAAGCCATATATAGCTCTATCTCAAGACATTTGTCTTATGTGTAAGCAGAATAATGAGATGAATTCTCATTTATTTTTGCGTTGTCCTGTTGATTGTGTTTGTGGAACTCTATTTTTGTAGTGCTAGGCGATGAGTATGTTTTGTACTATTGGAGGATTTGTGGCTTACTCAGTTCAAAGGTTTGGTTGAAGGATGCTAAGATCATTGTTACTTGGATCGTGGTGCGATGCGATATATAGAACAAAATCATGAACAGAAAAAAAAAATCATGGTATGGAGCACGGTAGGGTAGGGGTGTGCAAACTAGTTGGTACAAGCGGTATTTTCTCGAAACCGGCTATACCGTATCGGTAAATTTGATAAGATTCTCTACCAGTTTGGTACCGATAAATACTGACTCAACCGGAAAGGGAATGGTAGCCAATTTTTTATGTTCGATAATTACCGAACAGCACCAAATTACTGATATTATACATATATATATATATATATATATATATATATGACCTTTCATATACAAATATATTGATAGAATTTATCCTATAAAGGGAGAAAGTTAAATTGAAAGATGAAATCATCTCTCATATCTCTACAGGCATCTGCATATACATGTTTATTGTTCATACCCTATTTTCTCTCCAATAACAATCATCGACTTCAAAGACTGGGCGTTAATTCCAATTTTCATGAGCAAATCTATAGATCTACCTTCAATTTCAACCACCCATCATATATTGAGATAATAAGGTCTCTCTCTAGAGATGCACAACCTGATCTCTCCAAATGATATTTGGATTTTGATTTGATTTTCTAGAATGATAGAGGTAAGTTCAAGAATGAGCTAGAATTGGAGAAGATTTCATATATATATATATATATATATATATATATATATATATATATATATATATATATATAATGATGAAAAGGATGGCTACTTACATGTATTGGTTTGTTATTCGTAGATAATTTTCTTTGTTGGGTTTTGTCGTGGGCTACTGATAACATGTGCTGGGCCTTACTATTTTAGTGGGCTGGTATAATAAATAAATGAAAGAGATTAACAGTTTGCAAAAAAAAGAAGTATAATGCTAACTAAACTAGTATAAAATGGGTATATATCTATACCGAACCGTACTGAACCAGTACGGAATACCGGTAAATCGGTATTAGTATCTATTTTTGAGTAAATTTGGTACGGTTCAGTCCGATATTTTACCTATGCACATCCGTACGGTAAGGGTAGATTTCTTTGAATCGCATAGGTGGTACAAAATACATTTATTTGAAAGTGGTGAGCTGAGAATAGCTTCTAAAGAGTTATAGTTAAAACTAGTTGAAATATAATTAAAATTGGTTGAGTTGTTCCCTAGCTTAGTGTCATCATAGACGCATTTTCAGCGAGATTACGTTATGTCATTGCTTACTTGACACACACGATGTGCTTGCTTGACTACATTATGTGACATTTCTTATAATCTTCTTTTACACATTAAAGTTTCTAGTAGAGTATTCTAGATTTATTTATGCAATTAATATACTTTGTAAATATCTCTGATAACGTAAAGGATAATTTTAGATAGTGGATCCTAATCTACCATTAAATTTAATATTGGCCATTGGTTTGTATGGTTGAACGGCTATACGAGAGGATATCCCTCTTTTGTAAATCATAAAACAAAATCATAATAATGCTTGTGTAATAAAAGTTTAAGTAAATATGAGAAATAAGTTTTGGATTGCCATATTTGATGTTTCAGAAAGAAATTGTACCATGTTTTAGAACGTTTATACCAAAACACAATTCACTAACCATGTTACAACTCTCTGTAACTATCGCTAAGGTGCTTTAGGATCGTGTGATCTTTTTTTTTGGATCTAGATTAAGCAGCACTTTATTTTCACTTGATACTTTTCATATATGTTTTTCTTAGTTTTGTGACCTTAAGATGGATTTTTGGTGTCCCTATATTTCGTTACCTATCAAAAAAGAAAAAGAAATGCAACCCTTTACCGCTATGTAGTTATCATAAATCAAGTACCGTATATATATATAGGGAGAGAACCACAATTATTGACACAAATTTTAATCATATTGAATAAGTGATTTGGTTATTCTTAGTTTGTGTATGTAATGTTTGATTAGCAAATCTGAATCTTACTATTTTAAGAAACACTTTGTAGAATGTGTGTTGTGTATATAACTAGTATCAACCATACCCTTAGTATATTCATTAAATCTCATGCTGTCAGTTGCCTTGTCGAGGAGGAAGATGTTGACTATAATGATGCTATCCCAAATAGATATGATAACAATATTTATAATAAATAAGCATAGTTCAACAAATGAGATATAAGGGATGTCATGTTTTATGCCTTGTTCTAAGTACTTGTAATTGGTAGATGAATTAATGTTCCACTTTTCCATTTTGCCCAATGCTTATTCTTTGCTGAACCCCAGCAATCTCAACTGTATAAGTATCTTATTCAATTTATTTTTCTCTTTCACACATCACCGACTGTTGTGATTCCCTCACTTTTTTTCACCTTCCTCACTGATCCATTATTTGGTCTTTATTGCACATGCCGAAACCACCTTCTCTATTAATATCGTCATTGAATATAACAGAGCAAATGATGGTATAGGCGTATAGCAATGAACATTGGAATGATACTAGGAAATATGGTCCTACGAATCTTGATAGATTAGTATTTCTTTTATCATTGGAAATATTTGTCATTTGTTTTCTTAATATATTTGTGACCTATGAAATATCCATCTTAACTCATTATAGGACCATGCTTATCTGGTAAAACATGTCAGGTTTTGGCACATCCTTCTTTGTAAAGTATGGGTGAACATATAGTAACAACAATTTCAACCTCTCCATCCTTAAGAATAACCAAAGCCTAAATGATGAAATTTTCATCTTTGGTAACTATTGGCCATTGATCCAAACTACATATTTTGTTTTTTGCTTTTAGTAAATTTATTGTTCATCTGTCATAAAAAATGTTCATCTACTTATTGAAAGTCCACTCCATAGCTTCCCAGTATTCCAAATCTAGCATTAATCATTAGTTTGCATTGATCAATGACAACAAGATCATCAATCAATCAAATGTATAGTGAATACTGTACCCAAAACAAAACAAAAAATCAAAATAATAGGGAGCTTTTTTTTAATGAGCTAGTTGATTCAATCGTTAGTGTAGAAAAACTAAAAAGTCTCCCGAACCTATTGTTAAGAATAGTGAATTACTATTCTCATTAATAGCATTTAACCAACCGGGCAACCATATGCTTCAACCCGCATTAAATACCAGGCCATTCATTGAAGATAAAAGAACATGGACATCGAAACCATATGAAGTTTTACCATGAGCAGATTGTATCAATTGAGCAAATATAGGTTCAATCATTAAGAATACAAGGAAACATTTGATTTAAGCCCACAATCATTTAGAATTCACTCCCTTTTCTTTCTTAAATTTTGAATTTAATTTTGTTTTACCTAAACTCTATCTTTTATGCAAATTTTACCTATCATATATCATTTCCATACGTCTGTCGTTAACTCTTTTACATCTTAACTACCCCTTCAAGCTCTTGTATAAGCTATCTCGTTATTTATAAACATTTTATGAAAATGTATCTCTGTTATATATCCATCTATTAACTACCCCTTCTTGCTCTTGAATAAGCTATCTCGTTATTCATAAAAATCTTTAAAAAGATATTTTTTTATTGTATATCCATCTATTTCCTGGGTAAGTGAATAGATTCCAATGCTCCATTCATCTTGCCGACATAAAGTCAGTTTTCAAGTCTTAATAACTATGACTTTTCAATCACTCTCTCCAAAGTTCTATCACAAGTTTGCCTTTCTTTCTAAATTTCTAATATATGTTTAGTGCCATTTTATGAATTGATATTTGCTTATCTGTCATGACCCTGTAATTCTTATTGAACTTTTCTGTTAGTAAAGAACTTCCTTATGAATTCAGTCTGATACAGAAGCCCTTTCATTTTTTAATTTGACGCATTTTTCTGCCTTGAACACCATGATTGGGGGAAAAGCTTGCGGTACTATGTTCTTCTAAACCCATGCTTAAAATATGTTTTTCATTCATCAACTGACTTTCTCATACTTCTTTACTTTTCAGTCATTCACCAAAGCCGCAAATTTTTCACTCTTGATACAATTAGCATGATTAAAAGCTTTAGCTTTTCCTTTATCTTAGTCGCATTCATCTTTGCCGTATTCTTTAACCTAATATACCATAATGTTGTCTGAGAATTTCTTTTGTTGAGAACATTCATAAATCTTATCTTTTGCCAATTTTTTCTATATGCTTACTTGGTGGTACAACGTTTTGATTTTCTTCAATCACTCGTAAACTTCTTAGCTAAAAATCATATTCTTTACGATTCTCGTCCCTGTTATAACTTCCAATACATCCATCTAGGGGTGTAAACGGATATAAACGGATACGGATATAACAGTATCTGTATCCGGAAAATTAATTCGCTATCCGTATTCGTATTCGATATCCGGCGGATTTTAAAAATCATATCCGTATCCGGTATTCGAAATAATATCCGAATACGGATAATATCCGTTTCCGTTTATTTTATTCAAATAAACAGATTATTCGGATATCCGAATATGTTTATCATTCACCTAATATAAAATTCATTCAAATTATTTATAAAAAATAAAGAAAAAAATTGAATAATTACTCATAACCAATCACAATTTAAAGTTTAAACCATACATATTAATGAATGAATGTTAATTTATTTATATTTAATAAATACAATAATCAATGCTCTAAATTACAATTCAAATAAGTTTTCATTATTTTTAAAATCCTAAATTCTTGTAACACTATATATAACTATCATAAGGGAAAAAATAATGAGTTTTAAAGTAGTTCATTAATGAATGAATGTTAATTTATTTATTTTTAATAAATACAATAATTAGTGCTCTAAATTACAATTTAAATAAGTTTTCATTATTTTTGAAATCCTAAATTCAAAATGAATGCTCTACTTATTAATGTTTAGATGCCCATTAATAAATAGATGTCCATTTTATATGTTAATTTGGAGTAATATTGTAGTGTGTATAAATATTTATAATCTATAGACTATAATTATAACATTTAAATTATATTTATGACACTTGTTAAATGATCCAAAAATTATATTGTAACACTTGTTAAATGATACATTTTAGATATTTTAACTTTATAATAGTAAAAATTCATTAACTATACTTAAATCAATTTATTAATATTATAATAAAAGTGTTATTTCCTATTTTTTAGAAGTGAAATGACATATTTTAAAAATAATTTTCGTATAATAGTGAAAACTAATTATTATATAAGGAAGACCATTTAAAAAAATTTATTTTGCTTATTTTATATATATATAAGTTATTCAGATACGAATTTTGGATACGAATCCGAATTTGGATATCGGATTCAGGATATTCGCTATCCGTCGGATATATTTACGGACGGATGTTAAACGAATACGAATACGCCTATATCCGTATTCGTATCCGTTTATTTGCGGATATCTTTAAACCGAATACGGATATATCCGTTATTTTCCGAATGCGAATAATATCCGATTTTTTTCAAATACGGATGCGGACGGATACGAATTTTTCGGTTACCATTTACAACCCTACATCCATCCATCCTATGCTATATCATGGTAATTGTTTTTCAGTCTGTGTGTCTAATATGATTAATATATGTTATTTGATCAAGTCATCAATGTTGGTTAATATATTTATCTGATCAGTAAATATTTGGTACCATTCTTCTTTGACCTCCTTTTTGATTCTCACTTCTAAGCCAAGCCTAAGGATTAAAAATTTGACTTTGGAAGCAAAGATGAGTCACAATTACCTATGATGCTAACGAAATGCAGTTGTTACTACGAGGAATTTTTAGTCTCAAATTTCCATCATACTGCTAATTATTCTGCTATTTTCTTTAAAGATACTTCTCTCTCTCCAAATTTAGTTCATAATTTCAACATCACATATACCAAGGAAAAATCATTTTTGACCTATTATTTAGGTATTGGAACTATTAAACTTTGAAATGCCCCGACTTGATCTAAAATGAATTGTAATTATAAATATAGATTTCAGTGCCTTGGCTTACTTGTGTCCTGTTTGCCTTTTGCTGTTTGCAGAATCCAGGATTTGACTTCTCACAGGCACAATTTTCAGGGAACTGCCCTGATCCAAGAACATTCATGGGTGGAATCAAGTCTGATTGACAATCTTCATCTGCTCTAGTGAACATGTACATTATCTCTTTAATTTTAAACTCCTAGTAAATAAAATGGAGGATAGTGCTCTAAAATGCTTCATCATTTGATCACTAACTTATAGCTGTTTGTGCATGTGACATTCATGTCTGCATCAATGAGATGCATTGATTGAAATTGTGCAATGTTCATGCCTGTATGCTTATTGTACTTTACTTTAATTCCGAAACACTTGTTTAGTAATAAAAATAAACGATTCTGGTTGATGTCATGTCTCCTGAATTCTCTTGAAATTATAAAATTTTAGTACTGCTAAGAATGTTGTGAATGAGGGATAACTTATGCATATCAGGATTAAAGAGTCATTATAGGGAAGGAGATCTCTGAAATTAAAGAGAACTATGGTAGAGAACTGAGAGGCCTTGGATATGTTCCTCCTACTCAGATATTTTTATGTTGGGCTGGAAACATTTTTTAGCAATTGAAAGAGTACGATTCAGAGGTCAGGTAATGAATCTGAATTGAAATAATTGAAGTGGTGAATTGAAATAATTGAAGTGGCCTTGAATGCCTGATATGATTGAAAATAAATCCAGCTTTTTCGTTGGCACCTTTCAGCTTGAATGTACAGAACAGTTGACCTCTGAATGACTAAGGAACAATGTTATAAATATTCAACAGTCTAGACATTTAATCTTCGGAAATTGATATTTTTATAACAGAATTTGATATTATCACACGTAGAATCTACACATAGAGCATATAATAGTGATGGTTTAAGCGTCGTGCTACATTTATAGCGATATTTTTGTTATAAAAGTATTAAAATCTATTGTAGATTTATTAGTTCTCTAATCCTATTGTAACCTTTTTTTACACAATTGATCATATTATTGTATTAAATACGATAACATGTTCTCACCGGATATATTTTGTGGGATTTTTTTTAGGGAATTGATATTTTTACAAGATTAAATGAGATTCACTTGTACTTAAAAAAATATCAGTTTAACTTGTGAAAATATCAATATCTATTTTATTTATTTTTTTTACCGTGGAACTTGTATTGTCTGTGTGAGGTTTATTTCAGTACTATACTTGAGAAACTGTTGAATTGAATATGTCAGATTCATTGTACTTCTACTGTTATGCCTCAAAAGTAGTGGAACAAAAATTACAAAAAATGAAAATAAAAAAAGCACGTAGCTAAAAAGATCTTTATCATGTCGGTCATTAATGTATTCAGATCCAGGTCATAGGCTAAAGCTTTCGAATAAGCACAAAGGTAGTTTGCTGATAGTGTCCATAATCTAGGCTTTCAGAGATGATTTTGTTTGATATATGTGCTATGCTGATTCAGTTTGGTCCTCTAATCTTTACAGTCAATCATTTAGATGGATGGGGTAATGATGTGATAAAGACCTGGCAAATTAAATTACAAAGAATAAATTAATTATTAAATTTTAAATTTATATTTTAGACAAATTAAAAATAAAAATAGTAGAGAAAAACTACTTAAGAATTTGAATCCACTAAATACTAACATAATATTTAAATTCTTTTTTTTCTAAATTAATTTTCAACTTAATTTTTCCTTCATTTGAAAAATAATAATGATTCATATAATTAATATGGACATGAGCAAGTATAAGTTATGAAAAATTTATATATTAACTATAACTCATCAAAATCTCATAATTAATATAACAACCATAACGAATTTTGCCCAAAGGTAAAAATAAAAGAATAAACAATTAAAAATTAATATCTAATACATAGTTTTATCATGATTATTAAAATTTTAGTTAGCCATGAAAGTTAAAATAAAAACACATAAAATTATTACCACTATTAATTGCATTTAATAAATCACTAAACAAAATATATCACCCAACTAAAATCTAATTCTAATACGAAGTGGCAGAACATAAGCATGAAGGAATAAGGAAAAGAATGTAATTAAACTTGTGCTATAACTGAAAACATTATTATTTATGAGTTAAGAAATATAATATAACAAATAAATGAAAACTAAAGTCTATACTCCTTCCCCAATTGTACTGTTACAGCATGAAGGAAAAGAAACAAACCCCCTCCTTCTACCTGCTGGAAGTGAAGGAGAAATAAAAAAAAAAAATCTACTCTCTCTCCCTAAAACAAAAAACCTATTTATAGAAAAAAATAAATTATAACCTATTCTAAAATATATTGAACTTGATCAATTCAGTCATCTAAATAAAAACAAAATCTTTATCTCAATCTCCAACGTAGTATTCTTTTGCACATCTCTTTGTTAGAGTTCAAATAAAAATCAACTAGAAAGTTTCAAAAACTCCTTTTTCAACTCAACTCAATTTTATTTATTTTCGGCAAAATAAATAAAATGTATTAGTTAAATAAAAAATACATATAAAATAATAAAGATGGTAATATTAAAATACATAATTAATGTGTATATCGGGTAACCTTGCCATGGAGTAGTATTTATTCCCTTGTCGGTAGCTTTGGTGATGCCCCAAAGTGTTCCTTTATTATTATCCTGTATTTTTGCAAGCAAGTGTGATCTGTAAAGGAGTTGGTTTGTTCTATTATCTACCTTTTCTTTCTATATTGTTTTAATGGGATGACCCTTGGTTGCCACTTGCTGCCAGCCAACCGCATATATTGGAAGTGGCAATATCTTTTTGTCTAGTATGAAATTTTGATTTTTCCTTTGGTAACGACGGTAGGAGTTTTGGGGAGAAATTTTCAATATTTTAACATCCACAACGTGTAGGTTGATTCATTATAATATACGACAGGATAACTTTTGTAAAGGGGTTAGTTATTCCGTTTATGATTTCATTCTCCATTGGCGCGTAGAGGATGAAACTTTTAGGGATGTTAGAAAGAATGAAAAGTTTATTGAAATGTTAGATTTATAGACAAAGGTTGTATAAACGTATCTACACAAGTATTGATGGATTGTACAGTACATTACATCGATGCACGATGAATTGTACATTGTACAATGAAACTCATTGGTTCTTGTTAAGAAACATCTAGACGACTTTTGTCTAAATATGTTGCACTACTTAAAATAGCCTCTTAGGTGCTAGCAAGCATTATAACAATCCATTTTTTGTGGCATATTGATGTCCCAAATTGTGGGAGTTTTCATAACCATGAAAGGTTTGCCACTTGTCTACTTTTTATCTCCATGTTTACGGGTAAAAATGTTTGGTTTTGGAATTTGGTTTATAATGGTTTAGGCCATGGGTTCAATTGTATGCAAAGACGAATGATCTCTCTCCTATGGGGACACTTATGCCTGGGTTTTGAGGTATTGCATGCAACCACGGTTTACCTGCTACTCAAATTCATATTCATGATCTGATTTCTAGCGGCATTAAAATAGAAGAAAATAATAATATGCTGTCATTTGTGGCTATTTCAACGGAGAACTGTATATCATCTGTCCAGTTTAGAAAAAGCCACAGCCCATTTGTTGGTATTGAATTTCATTAAATCTGAATTAAAACAAAAAGAATCTGTACAAATTTGGGAGACAGATCAATGGATGCTAGTACTCCCAAGGCCTCTCTCTATACTGATACCCAATCAATACTACTCACTAGTATACATATTTACGTATTCCTGTTCCTATACCTATAAAATGGGTTGTTTAATAGGAACTCATCCCCACGCGTGATTCTACTTCTTCTTTGGCCACCCGGTTGCAAATCTTCTTCCTTCGGATGAAATCTGTGAAAAGCATGGCCATTAGAGAAGGCAGGGTTAGTGTTCAGATGTGAATGAAAACACTAAAAATGAAAATGAAAATCCATAATTATTTTTTTATAGGAAACCTTAAAATGTATGTGTAACGAAAAGTTAAAAAGTCATATGAGAATCTCGTCTCATTTTAGGGCTGGCCGAGGGAGTGCATCTACTACTAGTTTTAGCTGTCATCATTAGAATCCAATTGCAGGCCATTACTGAACTCCTAAGCACATGGGTGATGATTAAATATGGTTCTATTATCAAAGTGTGTATTGGTTGATGAGAAAGAGTATTAAATATTGGTTTATACCTGCAGCCAGATTCTGAGAAAAATGGGTTGGCCATAAGAATAGAAAACCCCCATGTTGAAATGGTATTGTTCATCATATTATGGTCACTTCACCCTTTCTTCTTGCAGAATTTTTTGATACCTTGGATACCCACTCTTGGCCAAGGACACCTGCGCACATGCCAAACCATATCAGAATTGTTCAAGATTACTTAGTTTATGTTTCTAGATTTAATCATTACTAAATGTAACAAGTAATCTTTATTTTAAAAATAATAATAATAATAAAAAAGTCGGACAGTTTAGTCAAATGGGTGCCAAACACTTAATATGCGTATGAAACATTACACATGCCATTTTTCACATAGAACACTCCTTTTTTCTTTGCCTTTTCTCTTTCTTGCCTTTTCAAATACAAACACCAAAATTGTTTTGCTTGTGTTTTCTTTCACTAGTGAAATTTCCACGAACTTGTGTTTTTTTATATTATCCAATAGATTAAAACAAGAACATGAAAACAAATATTACAACACATAGGATCAAATTTAGGTGGCTAGCACCAATTATAGTATTTGTATCATTATTATCTGCCAAATTCACAGCATGTGATTGTTAGTAACTGTTAAGGCAGTTCTCATAATCTTTATTTTTCCCTGGCAAGCAAACTGGCTCAATACTCCTTAATCTCAGACCGCCTGAATTTAGGGACATAGGTTCCTGTATCTAAAAATTTTAAGTGCAAATGCTGCAATAGTGCACATTGCAAGTTGTTATTACTATTGCTGGTCCAAATGAATAATCAGAAATGAAATGATACCCAATTTTGGGACTCTACAATCTAATCTAAGGAATGGTTTTCTGCAAGAATAATGAGGCTGTATTTTCCGGTTTTGAATAATGAGACTCTTGTTTTGGGACGGAAAGACACTTCCCTCTCCTTAAAGGCCATCTAGAAGAATAAGATTCAATTCCACTCGGCCAACAGTCAACCACATATGCAAAGAATGAAAATGGTTTTTGGTCATGTTTATACAAACGTGGGATCCACCACATATGCAAAGAATGAAAATGGTTTTTGGTCATGTTTATACAAACGTGGGATCCACCACATATGCAAAGAATGAAAATGGTTTTTGGTCATGTTTATACAAACGTGGGATCCACCCAATTGCAGGTCCAAATTTTCCTACACAGTAGGCTGAAGATTAAAAATGGTTCTTCCCCTCCAGCAAAAAACAATTTTGACTTTGTCATACCTCTGATATTTTTCAAATTTACCAAATTGATCATCTGTGTGTGTCACTGTGTGAGAGAGAAAAAGAGATGGAGAAACTTACAGCTTCAATATCAATTTTGTAAACCAGAAGCTTCCTTCTCTCTCTGCAACTAGTTCTATACGCCACAACTATGTGCCCAATCGCCAAAATCCAAGAGCACAAAAACAATCCAATCTCCATAGCTCGAACATACCCTTCTCCATAATTATAACTCAAACTACTAAACACATATGAAGCCTTCAAAGAAACAAATACCAACGACGAAACAGAGCAAATCGTCGCTATAGCCAAGTACGGCCCTCTCGAAAGCTTCGGTCCGTCGCATAAACTGTAAACACCTGCACACAAAAATCTCCGATCAGTACCAATCAAAAAACAACAGGAACTAAAATTGAACAGATCTATTTGAAAAAAATGAAATCCCAGTACTTACAAAGAATTACTGCTGACCGAATGATGGAGATGAGGGGGATATCGATTAGGGAATAGCGAAAATCGTAATTGGTAAAATGGGAAGTAATGGTTTGTAGAGAGAGAGAAGTAGGAGAGAGAGAAGCGGAGAGAAAAGCCGAAGGGAGAAGGGTATCAGCTATAATTAACAAAATTGGGGCAGAAAATAAGAGGAGGGAAATTAACATGCTGATCAAGAAGAACAGAGTCTTCACTCCTCTGAGAATTCGCTTGCTTTTTTCTTCTTTTGAGAAACCCATTTCGATTTTCTGTGAAAATTGGAGGAGGGAGAATTAATGGAGGGAAATTGTTAGTGGGAGAACTTTTGAGGGAAGAAAAGGAAGCTTAAGAATGGAGGGAAACGGAGGAGAGAGAAGAAGGTTCGTTTGAATTGCAGGCAAGTGTTGGACGTTTTGACTGGACTTGTAGTGGGAAGGAAGAGACGATTTGAATGGGAAGCTTACACGGGAAAGGTAGCGGTCAAATAGGCCAAGAAGCTGCCCCTTTTTTTTGTTTAGTTTTGTTCTCTCTCTAGATTCTAGAAAACTTTCTCTCTCTAGGAATGTATTAACAATATTATTTTCAATTATTATAATTGAGATAGCTTTGTGGGTTGTCATTTGTACAAAGGAAAGGGAACTGTTATTTCTATAGGTTTTTTTATAATGTTTACAGGTGAATTTTATTTTTTACTTATAGCGATAATTTTAAAATCGTCGTTATATATTAATGATTATATTTTATATATTAAAATTATCATCACAGATTTATTGCGATATTTTATATATAAAAAATATCGTCATAAGTCTATAGTAATAATTTTAAAATCATTATTATATGTAAATCCTGCGAAAATAACAAAAAAGCTTACAAAAATATCAATTTTCTAAAGAAAACTATTATCTTTGCGGTGTCTTTTGTTATTTTCGCATGGCCTCATTTTTATCTATAGTGACAGTTTTAAAATTATCGTTATAAATTTATAACGACATTTCATGTAAAGCGTCGCAATAGATCTATAATGATGATTTTAACATGTAAAATATAGTCATAAGTATATAGCAACGATTTTAAAATTGTCACTATAAATAAAAAATAGAGTGCACATACAAAAAAAATATTTTTCACTATAAAAATAACAGTTCCCTTGTACAAATAGTGTTAGCTTAAAAATGAAGTTGATTTGTTGCTAGCGAACATTTTTCACTTATTTATCAAGTATCAACTTATACTCTCTTTCTTTCTTTTTTATTGTTTTATATGTTAATTTATTTTTTAAATTTCACAAAAATAATTTTATTTGGAATTTTACTGTATATGAAGGTAAAATTCTTTGAGAAAACAAAAAATAAAGTCATAATTAATTTTAGAATATGAAGAGATGAATGAAAACCATTCAAATTGATGAACCGGAGATATGAAAGAGTGAGATAGAGAGAGAAAAGAGAAGGGAGAAAAAGTAGGGAGTGAAAACCTGGAACCTGGAACAGAGTTATTAGCAGGTTGGATAACGACATAGAGGGAGTCTAAAAAATTGGTATACAATTAATAAGGGTAATTTAAAAAAATAATGGCTAATTCTTTTTAAAAATTTAAAACGGTTATTTAAATAGGGAGGGAGAGAGTATCAACTTATACTCTCTTTCTTTCTTTTCTTTTTTTTATTGTTTCATATGTTAATTTATTTTTTTAATTTTATAAAAAAAGTTTTATTTGAATTTTTTATAATCCCTTATTTCGTACCGTTAATTACAATTTAAGTAAAAATAACACCGGTGAAAGAAGTACGTCTAACTTATCCTATAAACTTAGATTTGGGAGGGTCTCTATTCTAAGAATATATCTCTACCAGTTTTTCAAATGAGTCTCCAACTCTTACCCGTTATTTGCGATAAAATAAATACATAAAATATTGATATTATTTTTGTTAATTCGAATTGAAGTATATTATAAAATTCGTCTATTCTCAGCATCATGTCCATAGATCAACTACCATGGTCCAATAATAAAAATATTTTGATTAGTTGATAATATTAGTATTAGTTGAGATTGAAAATATTAATGACGAGAATCGTATTTTTGAGAAATTAAAGCATGCAATGTAGTTGGATTCTCGTGTCAATTTCAATTAAATCATTCTTTTTCACGGAGCTTTGAAGGGACCATCTCCTTGATTTTTTTATTATTATTAAGTTCTTTTTTTTTTTTTTTTTGGGATTAAGTTTCTCGTTTTTTCTTCACTCTTCTGGGCGGTTGGGGTGGGGAGGGTGGTATATTTATGGTATACACTATATAGTTAAGAAATAGTATATTTATGATATATAGTATATTGATGATATATTGAAAAAATAATGATGGTATATTTATTGATTAGCAATTGATGTTTTTATTTATTCTAGATTATGAATAAATACTTGATTAAGCGACTAAGAATTGTTGATTCTTCTAATAATCAATTACCAAGTTCCGAAGCAAGTGATGGTATAAAAAATTCATGTGTGGAGTTCAATCCGAATAATATTGTTAGTGATCTGAGGTTACATAAATCAATTGAAAACTTTGATATTGTGATTAGAGATCAAGTTCGAAGATAGTATTTGACTATAGCTCAATGTCAACCAATTGCCCATAATTATTCCCAAAAATACTTTTCTACTATGAAAAGAAGCTTTCGGCCTGCTTGGTATAAATTTTTTGAATGGTTGAAGTATAGCATTTCAAATGATGCGGCCTTTGGTTTTTGCTGCTATCTATTTAGCAATTCAAACAGAGTAGATACTTTTACAAAAAAAGGTTCAACAACTGAAAAAAGGCAATGAAAAATTTTCAAGAACATATGGGTGCTTCGAATAATACTCATAATGATACTAGAATGCAACTTTAAGTTTTTCAAAATCAAAGGCAATTACGACTGCTATTGTTGAAAGAGTATTATTCTCTACAATAAAAATTATTAAGACTGACTTGCATAATAAAATAGGAGACGAGTGGATGAATAACAGTCTAGTAGTTTATATTGAGAAGGATATTTTTTCAACAATTAAAAACGAACAAATTTGAGACGTTTTCAAACTATGTAGGCTTGCAGAATACAATTGTTACTACTGAAAAAAGCATTCTAAGCGTTAATAAATAAATTTTTTTTATTGATATATTTTGATACTTCTTTAAAAATATTTTGGTTCTGCCACTGTTTATGGGAGCCATTTTTCTTTTTCTGGGAGCTTGATTTTTCTCTACGATAGTTAATTTTGACTTTTGCGATGATGAAAGATTGTAAATATGTTAATTGAATAAGTAATATGAGATGTGGCACGCCTTAAACGGTTATTTCTCGATTATTTTTTTTATTTCTTTTGTTTTGTTATTCAAATTTTATTTTTGGATAGAGTATGTATTATCTCAGCTTCATCATTCATGTAGTAATTGTTATATTTCCAATTGAATGAATGGGCCTTCGGTGTTTTTATTCCTATATTTTATTTATAAATAATAATAATGATAACACTAAAACACCTGGACGTTTCAAAATTTGAATACGTACACATTTAAGTATTTAACCGCAAGTTAATTCTAGTTTATGGACAAAATACAATTCATTTAAAAGAAAAATATTCAATTAGAGCTTTTTTTACAATCATTTTTATTTTAAAAATAAAAATCAATTTACTAAATCCTTGAAGTAGTGGGTACGATTATTAATTAATACTACATTCGTTTTAAAATTAGAGATACATTTTTTTAGTTCGTTTTGAAATTATAAATATATTTTATAAAGTAACATACTTTCTTAATTTATTATTATTATTTCACTATTATTTTCAATATTAGACCACCACAATTAAATTTTTAACTAATATTAATATTATATTTAAAAATATAAAATTATTTATAAAATTTATCGTTTTATAAATATATGTCTAATTTTAAAATGAAGGAAATAATAAATCCATAAATCTTTTTGTATATGGTAACATTATGACTACTTGACTAGAAATTAGCTTCCTTCTCCATTTGGTAGAAAAGGTAAATAAAATTATGCACAGTGAGATAAAAATATTTTATGAATACTAATATCTGATAGCACATATGTTGTATGTATAAATTATATAGAATAATATAAAATTTAGAGGATTAAATATAAAGATAAAAATATTAATATAAAAAATATAAAATAATAATATAATTAAAATTATAGGATTAAAAGAGAGAAATAAAAAGCGTGACATAGTTACACTAAATCTCCTATATATATATATATGTATAGATTACGGTTCTAAAATATATCTATTTTAAATAGCATATTTTTATCAAAACGACGTCATTTTGAATTTTTTTTTTATAAAATAATAATATTAAAAGAATATGCGACATTTTGTGATTCCACTTGTTTTTCTTTTATTTACGAAAAAGTCATTAAAAAAAATTCAAAACGACGTCGTTTTGATAAAGATATACTAATTAAAAGAGATATTACATATATATAATATTAATTGTTAGTTTAGTAAGAAAAGAATAACATAATAAAAGTAAATCAGCTGAAGGAAAAGAGACGAAATAAAATATCTTTAAAAGTAGAGTATATTCTCAATTTTGATAATTGGTGACAATATGAATGACGCAACTCTATCTTAATTTGGAGTCTTAGTATTTTTTTTAACGACTCTAGTTGCTTGCCAGGATTTTCTTCTCTTTTTCGGATTAAAAAGGCATGTATTGACCTAGATTCACATAATACCTGTCAAATAAATATGTGTGTGTGTGTGTGTGTGTGTGTGTGTGTGTGTGTGTGTGAGCAGTGATCATGTTATCATTGTCAAAAAGTGGTTACTTGTGATGAGCTCAAATTTATTATATAAAACTCAAAAAATCGTTATGAAATCTTTTTGATACGAGTTCTCTTGTGCATGTCTTTATTATAAAAGACTATAGTAATGATATTGACAATTACAAAAATAAATATTACTTCTGTTTTAAAATTAAAAATATAATTTAATTTTTAAAATTAAATAATATTATACTAAATTTTAAAATTAATATGATTTATAAAAATTTATAATAAATTAATTTTTTTTATATATATTATATAATTATATTAATTAAAATTAAATAAATTTACATCAATTTATATCTATATATATTTATAGAAAAAATTTAGGATATACCTTATTTAGCGACGGACTGGATTACGGTTTGGTCTGTCGTCATAAGTTCGTCCGTCGTTATATGTTTGTTCGTCGCTATATATTGTCCTATATTGTCCGTCGCTAAAAATTATAATAATGAATGAATCTATGACTACAGATCAAACCGTTACTCGATCCATCGTTAAAGGGGGTATGTTTGATAAGGAGGTATACCTTGATTTTTTCTCTATATATATATATATGTGTGAAAAAATTATTTTATGCTCTTAAAATATAATGAATAGTATACTCCCTCCCTTATATATATATATATATGTAAGACTTTTTGTGATAGAATTTATAAAAAATTCATATATATATATATATAAGAAGAGGAATATATTATTTATCATATTACAAAAACATGAAATATTTTTTCGTATGTGTGTGCGTCAGAGAGACACATGCCTATATTTATTTGAAGCCGCCGTCGGCTGCGTAATCAGTCAAGGCAACAGTCAGCGAGAGAAATAGTAAAGTCAATGGCCAACTTTGGAGCACACAAACGTTTTGAGTTTTGATATTGGGCCAATAAAGCCAGCCAAGGGAATCAGTCAGTCATATGTGCTACCCAATGCGTCACAAACTGAATATTTTTGTAAAACAAAATATTTTAAAATATCGGCCTTTATTAAATTTTAAAATTAAAAAAGGAATAAACATAACAAGAAAAATATTATATTCAGTTCAAATGTAGTTATATAAAATATTTAAAAATATGTATAATTATATACGAACTGACAATAAATTAGTGTTTAAAAATATATTATTTTATCCCCTAAATTTATTTAGTGTTTAATTTAATTAGTAGCGAGGGTATGATAATAAAATTATTATAATAAACTTAATAACCTTACATTATTTTATATTACTATGAAAAGAAATTTAAAAGTTAAACTCTTTTCTGGAACAAAATATATAAAACTCTGTTTATGAAATAGAGAGAGTATTTGATAATAATTAAATTGTAATTATGTTATATATAAATATTGGGTGTCCCATATCGAATATATCAGACATGTAAACTTACTCTGATTATAAATAAGGGTTTTTTTTTACTTATTATCAATTAATTTTAATTTGAAGACTTTAACATGGGGTTAAAGTTAGGTGGTGTGTGTTTACCTCCTATTGGCTCTTAATAGACTGCCTCTTATTCGGTAAGAGGCAGATGATTGTTTTTTTTTTTATCTCTTAATGTTTCTAACCGGTTAAAATACAAAATCAAGTCTAAATAATTAAGAAGCAAGTCTGAATAAACATTGTTATTTTTTGAACAAAAATGCCCCCTTAATATTATCATTTTTCTATCATTCCCCCAACTAGATCTGCCACTACACCACCACCACCATTACCACGCCACCATCACCAAACACCAAACCATCACCACGCACACCAAATTTGGGGAGGGGGAGGGGAGAGGGGGGCACCGCAGAGGGGGGCGGTAGGGGAGGGGGGGCGATGGGGCGTGGGCAGAGAAGGGGGAGGAGGAGGGTGCGGGTGGGGCAGGGATGAGGGAGGAAGGCGGGGGTAGGGCTGGGATGAGGGAGGAGGAGGGGGACGGCGGGGGGTGGGGCGGGGAGATGAGGACCGGAGGAGGAGGGGGACGACGAGGGTGGAGGGTGGGGGGTGGGGGGAGGGGTGGGGCGGGGAGATGGGGAAGGGAAAAAAAGATGCAGTGCTGTAGCATTTATGTTTTTTTTTTTAATACTTTTGTGTATAGAGGTAAAATAATAAAATACTTTTATTCAGACATTTTGAAAAAAATAATTATCAAATAATATTTTTTTCATTTAGATACAATTCTATTTAGATACTCTATATTATTCAGATGTCTAAACTGTTTAGATCTTAATAATTAATTTTATCAAATACAACATTAGCCATCCTTTTCAGCAAAAAAAAGAAAAGAAAAAAGTTAGCCATCCATGTGACCTAATAAAAACTCGA
This sequence comes from Hedera helix, assembly GCA_947179155.2. Lineage (NCBI taxonomy): Eukaryota > Viridiplantae > Streptophyta > Magnoliopsida > Apiales > Araliaceae > Hedera > Hedera helix. The sequence continues at coordinate 38,238,789 of OX359278.1, forward strand.
TTATGAATGTTTATTTTCGTGACAAAAAGAGTCCATTCTCTAATTTTTTAGAGACGATTGTATTTGTATTTTTTTATTAATTTAACTCATACATCCATCCATCTTTATGTTGTCAAAAATTGACCCCCTATCTCATTAATATTGAAGCCCATTGACACGAGATAATTGTATTTAATTCGTTATGAGACGTGTTTCATTCCTCAAGTTTTATTTAAATGACAATTTTCGTGCTCGTGCCACAAAGTCTTTTATTGATTTGTCCGGAATGGCCTATGCACTTTTCTAACCTAGCTAGTTCACATTCTACACCAAAGTTCAAAGGCCAAAAGTCCTAAGTTCCAACAAATATTATTTTTAAAAAATTTGTAAAATTATTAGATATATATATATATATATATATATATATATATATATTCTATGTTTTCTCCTTTAGTACTTTTTTCTGCCTCATTTTCCTTAATCAATTCTACCTCAACAAAAAAGAAGCAAAGAAGATTCAAATGGAATGGAGACAAATTGTAAAACACTTTCCCATCTGGGTTCACTTTGAAAATGCGAAAATTCTTTATTAGTTGACATTTTTCTTTTTTCCAAAAATATTATAAAAGCAAATTCAAATTTTTGACAAAGCATATTGGGTCAGAATTTTAATGGTTTAAGTCCGAGGGTAGTTAATATGGGTGTTTAATTTTCATGAAAAAGAAAAAGAGGACTAATTAATAATGGAAAGGAAATATTATTTAATTATCTATTTAAAATAAATTAAGTGTAATTATAAAGATAGTGATGATGTGTGATACTTTTCTTGTGAGTGAAGGGAGGAGGGGGTACACTCCTTATACACGGAACTAATTAGGGTTTTCCAAACAAAGACAGTGGGACCCATTTGCTTACGTACAACCTTACTTAATCACTTTCCAGAAAGTAAGAAGATAGTCAGATAGATTAGGGTCGGTTAAGGTTTGTCCCCCACTTATCACATCCATGGATACAACCCGAATCCATTAAAATGACCTTCTTGCTTTCGTATCTTTTCAAGGTGACGCAATAGAATAACCTCAAAACTTTTGCAAAAAGATTTTTATTTGTCAAAAAAAGAAAATTTAAAATAAAATATTATTTTTAGTATTATTTATTGATAATAATATACAAATTACAATGATACAATACTTTTTGAAAACGCAGAAAAAATTAAGAAAAAAGAATATAAATACGTTATTTAATATGAAAGAAATTAAATGGCCAAACTCAGAAATAGGAAGGTAGGATACTTTTTTTTTCGTGGACAATGGGTGCATCTTATGAAGAGATGTAACTCTCCCTCTTTCAAATTAGAGACTAATTATTGAAGAGAATTGAAACAAGGAATTTTATTGGATTTTTTTTGGTAAGAATATTTATAGCATTTGTTAAAAATTTAATGGTGATAATATGATGGTATATATTTAACATATTGTAATTTCCGTTATAGTATGCATGTTAGAAATTTTATCTTAATTTATAGTTTGAAAATTAAAAATATATCTCTAATTGTTGAACTAACATCTAATGTTGAATTTAGAGGATTTATAATGTAATAATTTTTTACATTAAAGAAAAATAATAATATGTATATATGTGAATGTTCTTCACACGAATGAGGATTTCATCCTCAAATTATTTCTTTTAAACGTTGACGTTGTATGTTGGATATATGTTAATTAATCCAACGTTATCAAGACATGCCGCTTATTCTTCGTTTCATTGGTTTTGCATAGTATGCACTTACTGTTTCATAAATAATTGACAAACATTATATTTTCGACGTAAAAAGTGATATAAAAACGTAAATATATTACTTTTGTTACGCACACGTTACAAACTCATGTATTCAGTCTGCAATGAAATTGAACAATTCATCTTATATTAATTTATCACAAACGCAGCACATATTTATGTAGATTAGTCCAATAAACCTATTAGATCATTTTTTTACTCAAAAAATTAATTTATTAGATTAAAATTTCATTATACTTATTAACTCATTTACCTTTTTAATTTTATCGATATGAAATTCGTGTAAAATATCTCAACATAATTCGTTTTGTGTAACTTTAAACCTCTTAAGTATCACTTTCAATCTATAGAACTAATATCCTACAATATCATTACTTTAAGTACAATGATGCAAATTAGTTTGTAATTACACGTATATTTATTTGAACAACAAAGAGTAAGATATAGGTGGATGTTTTTGAATCCTACACTTGGTGCCCACAAGTTGCTAGCCACATACATATCCATCAAACCTTGAAATAAACAAACAAAATATTCATACTTCAGGAAAGTGCTGTCCCATTGTCTTTCTTGTCACACGCGTTGGCCACTCATCAGCTTTAAAGCATTTTCGACACCAAAATCTAATGGACCCGTCCTCTTGGAAAAAGAATCTGGTTTATTATTTATTATTTTTATTTCAAATTCCCCCTCTGATCTGAAAAAAGAAAGAGTTTTAATTTTCTCTTAGAAGTCGACTCCCTAAAATTTAAAATTGATATAATTTACGTATATTTTGAAATGATAATTTTTGCAATTAGTAATACTGTAATTACAAGATATTACGTAAAATCAAACGAATTCATATCAATCTTGATTTTTAGTAACTCGCAAATTGACTTTAAAATTTAAAATCAGATTTTTTTTATGAAATAGAAGAAGTAATATATGCTAATAGTTTGCTTTTTAATTTTAATAGTAAAAGAATAAATAAACAAGAAAAATTGGACTTAAGCATGTCTTAAATAAATCCTTGTACTACGAAAAATATAACAGATGAAAATATGCACCTCATTTCTAGATAAAGGAAGTAAGTATTTTGTTTTCCTCCAGTTTTTTCGAATGCCAATTATATAAAATGGAACCAGCTTCACTCTTTGGGCGTCCATTGTACGTTCTCAGCCCAGCTTTCTCCACCCAGCTAAAAATGATTGGGCTTGGAGGGTTGAGGCTTTTGGAAAATGTTAAATCATATATCGCATTGAATTTCAACCAGATGCTACATAATTTGACTAAGAAATATTAAAAAAATGTTTAAAAATAATCAAAAGTTATAAAAATTAACAAATATGTCCCTTGAGCTATCCAGTCGGGCATTTAAAGTTAGTTACCCTACCTTTAAAGATTCTTTTTTGAAACATTTTAAGAAAATTCAACTATTTTTTTTTTAAACAATCCAAAGGATTAAGAAATTTATTAATTTCGAATGTCACTTACCAGAAAGCTTAATGTTTTATCATCTGCAATCGTATGGAATATATGACTACGAAGGAACAAGTTTGTGTTTGAAGGTGAGAGTGTTTGTTGGACGGTGATTGCTAATAACGTAATTGTTAGTGCAAGTGAATGGTGGGTTGTTGAGTTTTTGTGGAGTCTAGTTATATTTCGACCTGGTTGATGACTCAACTTGAAAAATGTTGCGTGAATTTTGAATGGGATGTTTTTTGAGGCTTAGTTCATGGAGCAAAGGCTTGGGCTGATAGGCCCAAGTTGTAGCGCTCATGGACAAGCCTCCTGGGGGTTCGGGGGCAACGCCCCCGAGAAATTTTTTTGGCCTGTTTTGTAGCCCATTGAAATTAATGTGCGCATAATGTACAAAAGGAATTTTGTTATTAAGGTTTCAGTATGTCGTATTTCTGAGAGAGGAGACTGTATTGCCGTTTTCTGATAATAGTAAAAATCTCTGCAACTCCGTGGAGTAGGCAAATTGTCGAACTACGTAAATATTGTCTTGTGCGTGTGATTATTTTTCTTTGGCGTGTGTTTTTCTTCCATCTTGTTTCTCACAGGTTCGGGAATTTTCGGTTTAATTCCCTACAGTTGTAGGTATAGATAATTGAGTTGACTTTCGTAGCATTAGTTGTAATTCTAAGCAATCGTCTTGTTTTTCAGATTTTTTGTTTGGCATAAATGAGTAGGAATGGGAGTTGTTGGGGATTTTTCATTATATAGAAGTTTTTCAGGTTGTATTTGTTATGGATGTTCATCCAAATCTTTTGGATGCACTACTTTTTGAGTTTAATCAAAGTTTTTTTTGCTTTTTCAAAAAAAATGGAAGAACATTAGAATGTACTTTCTCCAACCAAAAAGGTAGGAAATTGCAAGTTTGAATCCTGAACCAAGCTTGCCAGTCCTAGAGCAACTTTATTACCATCCCTCCGCACAAAAGAGAAGTTTACAGTCTCAAAATAAGCTTTAATCTGTATGCAATCCTTAATAAGAACACCAAGGTAAGAATCATCTACTCGTACTTCCGAGAGCCTTTCAATCACCCTCTTGCAATCACTTTCGACAGAAACTTTAGAGAAACCCATATCTTTAGCAAACATCATTGCATGCCGAATGGCAAGAACCTCAGCACAATCCACAGTAAGGTTACCATTAACTCTATCCGTATCCGTCCCCAAAACAGCACCCATAAAAGTGGGAACAACAAAGCCAATACCAACGAAACCATTACATCTGACAAATGCATCACAATTCACTTTAACAGTGGTAGATGGGAGTATAATCCATCTACTAACATCCGGAGACTTCAGAGCAATTACCTGATCTTGCATCTACTAACGAAAAGATTTGTCAACTACTACAGAAGGATGAGGTCCGGGGCTGACTCCCCATGCAAAACAATTTGCCAAGCAAACATAGTAAACTTACTTAGATTACCCCTATTAAGTTAAGCCCCGTAGAAATATCAATATACCAATCCGCAAAAGATTCAGAACTCAAATCCTTACATTGAAATCCAAAAGGAGATACAAACCATGTATCAACAGCAGCTGGGCATATAAAACTAAAGCATGAAGTATAGATTCCTCTAGACATCCACAACTCGGGCACTTACAAGAATTCCCCAAACCTCGCTTTGTAAGTAACTGGTGAACTGATAAAAATCTTTGCGCGCTCTCCATATAAATAACTTTACCTTGGGAGAGCAATGAAGATGCCAAATTATCTTCCATAATTGTGACGCATTAGCAAAAGAAGGAGAAACGCCCCCATCAGCGGAGTAGTGCCAAATTAAATCTCTGAAGTCCATAGCACCTTCCAACTTGGAAGTACACATGTCAAACCAATATATTCCTCCAATGTACATGATGTGATAAAAAATAGTAACTGCAAGTGCACAGCATCAAATTGAAGAACGGGCAAGTACAGGTCGAACCACAGAGACTAAATTAATTTCAATGTTCCCTTAATTTATATTCCAAAAAAATTAAAAATAAAAAGTGGTGGAGATGATTGATTAACTAAATAATACAAATTAAAAATTAATAACGAAAACTATTAATGAGAAAAACTAACTAGGAATCTGAATCCACTAAATACTAACATAATAATTAAATTCTTCATTTCCTTAATTAATTTTCAATTATTTTTCCTTCCCTTAAAAATAGTGATTCATATCATTAATATGGACAATCATAGATTATAAAAATTTAAGGATTAACTATAACTCATCAAAACTTCATTGAGCAAGCATGAATTATGAAAAACTCATATCTTAACAATAACCTATCAAAATCTCACAATTAATTTAGAACCAAAACGAATTATGCGCGAAGGTAAAATTGAAGAAATAAACAATTAGACATTAATATCATAACGGAAAGAATATAATATTATGCAATACTTAATTTCATCTTCATCCTAGATATTAGAAATTTAGCTATCCATAGAATTTTTAATAAAGAAAAACAAAATTTAAAACTACTAATATCAATTACATGAAACAAAATAAAAACTAATCGAATAATATTAAAAAGAAACTTTATTAAACTAATGAACAATTGATATAAAAGTAGCAAAACAACTTCATGCTCCTACTCCTAGAAGAAGAATAGAAAATAAATTATATCCTACTCTCTAAAATAAGACTCCTATTTATAGAGAAAATAAATTGAATCATAATCTAATTTGGAATAGCTTGGACTCTTCTTTCCTTATTGACTTCAACTTTTACATGGTATCCAACTCTTTATTGGAATCCAAATAAAAATCAACTTGCAAGCTTCTAGAACTCCTTTTCCAACTCAACTTCAATTATTTATCTATTTCCTGCAAAACAAAATAAAATGTATTAATTAAATTAAATAAACATATTAAATAATAAAAATGAAAATATTAAAATACATAATTATGTGTCTATCAGTACACCTCTCGCGCCACCAACTTTTTCCCACCAAAACTTGCTAATCAAATTATTCAGCTCTAAAAGCACTCTAGAAAGGAGCTTAAAACAGGACATCACATAAGGTATTGCTTGCGCAACCACTTTAATAAGAATTTCCTTACCCGCCACAGATAACCACTAGGAAGACCACGGCCTTAAATCAGTCCAAACTCGATCAATCAGGTCAAAGAAAACAGTCACTTTCTTTTTACCAATAATAGGAGGCATCCCAAGTTACTTCCCTAAATCAAAACCTTCCTGCACAAGCTTAGTGTTACAAAACAAATCCTTATCCGTTTACCTCGTATTGTTACAAAAGCAAATACTGGATTTCTCAACATTCACTATGTGACCCGAGGCCTTACCATACACCACCAAAATATCCAAGTTTATTTGGATAAAAAGTGTATGGAATTTTAAGATCCATCCCACATCAATATAGGAAAAATTTGTGTACATTAGTTCAACAAGTATGTTGGATTCCTATTTATTCAAAATATTAACCTATTAGAACGTGACATACTTATTAACTCATCTACACACTTGAATTTTTTTATGTAGGATTCATGTAAAATATCCTAGTTAATGTTTACTTTTCACTTGAATACATATCACAAGTATTACACATTAGAGTAATCGATGTGATAAAAAATATTAACTGCAAGTGCACAACGTCAAATTGAAGAATGGGCAAGTACAGATCGAAACATGTAGACTAAATTAATTTCAATGTTTCTTTAATTTATATTCCAAAAAATTAAAAATAAAAAAATTGTGAAGATGATTAATTAACTAAATACTACAAATTAAAATTTAATAACAAAAAATAATATTGAGAAAAACTAACTTGGAATCCGAATCCACTAAATATTAACATAATAATTAAATTCTTTATTTGCTAATTAATTTCTAATTATGTTTCCTTCCCTTTAAAAATAATGATTCATACAATTAATATGGACAAGCATAGATTATAAAAATTTATGGATTAAGGAGCAAGCATGAATTATGAAAAACTCATATATTAACAGTAATATATCAAAACCTCAGAATTAATATAGAACCAAAACATATTTAGAACGAAAGTAAAATTGAATGAATAAATAATTAGACATTAATATAGAAACCGAAAGAAAATATTTATTATAAAATACCTGGTTTTATCTTCATCCTAGGTATTAAAAATTTAGCTATCCATAAAATTCGTAATAAAAACAAATAAGATTACTACTACCAAAGTATCAATTTCATAAAATAAAATTAAACTAAAAGAAAATAATTAACTAGAAGACTAAGGGGGTGTTTGATAAAAACTAAATTAATAGTTATAAATGCTTAAGTAATCTGAATAAGCTGAATGAAGTAGATTTTTGAATACTGAATGAAAAAAGTTGTTTGATAAGTGACATGTCTGAAACATCCGAATAATATATTTTTACTATTTTATCCCTCTGAAAAAATTCAAAGTTATTGTAAATTTATTTAATATTACTTAATATAATATTTAATATTTTTTAAATATTTTTTTATTTTTTATTTTTTTTAATTCATTCGGTTAGGACAAAATCATCCAGCCAAAAAAATTAAATTTAGCCATTCAGCCCAAAAAATCTAACCGATTCAGCCATTCAGACCTAAACAAATGCACTGAATGGTTTAGTCTATCTGACTGATTCAGCCATTCAGCTCCAATCAAATAGTCCATAAGCTAACTTATATTATTTAAAAAGAAACTAATGCATGTGTTGGATAGAAAATCGACACATGTTATTACTATCAATTAAGTTATAGAATGAATATGCTTTATATAAGGAAAACATGCTACAGTTACGGCTGAAAAGAAAACTGCAGAATTAATTGAACCAAAATACAAGTATATTATTACTACTGCGTAGTTGCGAAAAGTTAAAAAAAATAATTTAATCTAATTCTCCCTATCTCTGCCGAAGGTAAAGTAAAAGAAAAGAAAAAATAAATAAAATATTACACCCCTCTCCCTAAAACAAAAGATCAATTTATAGGAAAAAAATAAATTGAACTCTAATATAATTTAAAGTAACTTGATCTCTTTTTTTTTTTTTTTTTTACTTCAACTTCTACATAATAATCTTTCAACTCTTTATTGGAGTCCAAATAAAAATCAACTTTAAACTTCTAGAACTTATTTTCCAACTCAACTTCAATTATTTATCTATTTTCTGTAAAACAAAATAAAATGTATTAATTAAATAAAATAAATATATAAAATAATAAAAATACGAATATTAAAATGCAAAATAACTGGTATATCAGTAATCATCATTGAGCATACCTTCTTTGAGTCATTCAAGAGCCTTGTTCAACTCTAATATTATTCCACCATGCTAAAGTCAAACGTGGAGAGAAACATTATTTCTTATGAACCCTTCACTTTGAGCAACTTCCTAGAGTAATCGTGGACCTGCTTCATTCGACTCAACTCATACTTCACTGTATAGTGACAAACGCATAAGTGATCTCTTGTGCTATACCCAACTCAACTCTATTTTATTCCACAACGCAGAGAGAGTAAAATGCAGCCTACGAATGTTCCACTTTGGATTACCAACCTAATACTTGGGCCCATCAAACGACGAACTTTGATGCCATTTATATCGGAACTGTACAATTTATCCCATATTAATTCATTATTAATGCAACGAACACCTGTGTAGATCGGCTAAACAAATATGTTGGATCACCTACATATCCAAAAAGTTAACATATTAAGTTAAAACTCTACCATATTTATTAACCTATTTACACACTTAATTTTTTCGGATATAAGGTTTATGTAAAATATCAAAACAAAAAGAGCATGCAAAATTTTGGGAGTATAACAAAGTTTATTTGATTTGAGGTTGTAAAGTACTTAATATCTATAAATAAGATATATTTTGACCCCAAAAATATTGCTTATTATAATTACTATAAAGTTGTTTAGATACATCATTAAATCAAATGAAATTTATATGTTTTTATGTTGTTACATATTTTTCACATCTGTAATACTATTGAATATTTTCTCAAAAACCTAATTGATAGACTTTTTAACATATATATATATATATATATATATATATATATATATATATACGGTAAAACTCTCCAACGGACCATATCGAGCAAACAAATGACGGACTTAAAATAAAAAAAAAAGACACGGGAAGGTAGGGTGTCAAAATGGGCTAGCCATAAAAAAAAACAAAAAAAAACCTCATCACAGATCCATGTATCATACCTCTTTCTCTCTCTAACTCTTCTCTCTCTCTCACTACGAAGAAGCACGGAAGAAGAACGGAAGATACTACTCTGGCCAAATAGCTACGGATCCGGCGATTTCAACACTCGTAACGAGCCAAATCTCTCTCTCTACGAAGGTAAAGCTCCATTACTATATTAATTTTGTAATTTTTGTTTCTAACATAAGAAATCAAGGTTTTATTAGATGGTAGAATTTCTACAAAGAATTTGGTTGAATTCATGGTATTGAATTTGTTTGTTAAAAAAGATTAGACTTTGGAGGATTGTAATTGTTTAATTTTGAATTTGGTGTTTTGATTTTGTCAATCGATACAATTTTGAAGAGGTTTGTAGATACTTGTTATTATTTCTTCAGATTTTGTTCAGAAAGCATGTCATACAATTTGCTAAAATTGAAAGCAATTGTGTCCACATGTTTTAATCTACTCTGCATATCTTGTTTAAAAAAAAATTGTAATGCTTGTCCAAATATTAGTTTGGTGGTATCTCGTGGAATTAACTTTATATTTTGGTTGACAAGTAATTTGATATAGGCTACTACTTTGTATAGGCTAAATTAAAATTATTGTTGATTGATTTTATGATTATAAGAATCAATGTTGTTGTTTTTTAATTGTAGGAATGGATGATAATTTAGAGGATGAAGTAAGGGGCAGTGATGAATGTGGTGATAATGTAGACAATAGGAAAAAATTTATTTATAATACGCAAGTAGCTGACCATCTCAAACCCAATGTTAGAAAAGATTTTCAAACAATATATGAAGTTAAGGATTTCTACAATGCATATGCGAAAGAGACGGGATTTAATATTCGAAGTTGGGCTACTAAGAAAATTGAAGGAAGTGATGAAGTTAAAAGGAAAGAGTGTGTTTGTTTTAAACAAGGTAAGGGAATAGCAATTGCGGATGTTGAAACTAAAAAGCGTCGGGGATCGATAAAAGAGAGTTGTAAAGCAAAAGTAACTGTGTTGAAAATAAATTCTAGGGCATATATTGTCACCCAATTTATTGAGGGCCATAGTCACCCTTTGACAACTTCATCAAAAAAATATTTATTAAGATCTCACCGAAGTGTTTCGAGTGCGCAAAAGTGTTTGACCCAACAACTTGCCATGATAAATTTACCCTCACATCAACAATTCAATTTCCTTGGAGTACATGCTGGAGGGTTTGAAAACGTTAGGTGTACACAAAAAGATTTATATAATTATGAAAGGGATAAACGTAATGAGTTGAAGGGGCATGACGAAAAAATGTTAAGTGAGTTTTGCAAATTAGAAAATGGCAAGAATCCATCATTCATTTATGAAATTAAGGTCAATAATAAACAGAGGATAACACATTATTTTTGAGCTGATGTTACCTTTAGAAAGGTATATAGATTTTATGGTGATGTAGTCATCTTCGATACGACATATAACACCAATCGCTATGGGTTGATTTTTGCACCACTGATGGGAGTTAACAAACATGGTCAAACCATAATTTTTGCTTGTGCATTCTTAAGTGACGAGACCTCAGATTCATTTGTTTGGCTATTCAATCAATTTTTAGAGGCTATGTAAGGTGATGCCCCTAAAATGATCATTACTGATCAAGATCTCGCGATGTCTAAAGCAATTTTAGAAACTCTTTCAGATACTTTTCATAAATATTAAAGTTGGCACATATTGACAAAATTTTCTGAAAAACTAGACTCGGTGAAGTATAATGCTCACTATAATGAATTTGCCGATTGTATTTGGAATTCGAAGTCTAAAGAAGAGTTTGATTGGACATGGACGGAGCTTATTGGGAGGAGCAGGTTACATGACAACAAATGGTTATAAACAATATATGAAATTCATTCAAATTGGGTGCCTGCTTATTGTAATCATGTTTTCTCAGCCAATATGTGCCAAGAGCGAAAAGCTTTCACTCATTTTCCAAAAGATATATATCTAAGAATAATTCATTAGTTAATTTCATGATTCAATTTAGTAGGGGGCAAGTATGCCAATGTCAAGAAGAGTTGATCACAAAGATTTGATTGAGAAGTCTAAAGTAAAAATGAATTATGACTTTTTGTTCCAAATGGTTGATATTTATACTCAAAAAAATGTTTTATAAATTTGAATATGATATATAGGAATGCTTGCCGTTTTGAGCTTATCAAGGAGAGTAACAATCAATGCGTGTTTCAAGTTCGTAGGAAAAAAATATTCACACGTAGAGTGCGAGAACTTATTTATAAGAAATAATTGGGTTTTGCTTCATTTAGTTGTCACAAGTTTGAGAGTATGGGGATACCATGTAGACATGTGATTGGTCACTTGCACAAAATGCATGATTTTGACGAATTATCACAACAATACATATTGAAAAAGTGGACTAAGAAGGCAAACTCCAGGATAGTGGTCAATAATGAAAGTGGTATAATGATAAATAGTGACAAAGAATATATAATCTAATGGAGTGAATTAATTCAATGTTCTTCAAATGTTATTGATAAAGCACTCACAAGCCAAGAAGGAATTAATATTTATAAAGATGTTTTGGCTCATTCACTCGAATAAATCAATCTTATTGTAGATAATGGTAAAAGTTTACAATGTGGAACTGATGCAAGTGTAGTCTCCAAGAAGATGAGCTGCAATAAAGATCATATTTATAATAAATCAAATCAAGTGAAGGCAAAAGGATATGACAAAAGACTTAAAGGAGGGAAAGAAATGGCATTACGGAAGGCAAAGAATTCAAACACTAGACGTTGTTATGATTATGGCAAAGTTGGACAATCATATGACAAAAGGAATTGTCCAATAGTTGTACATTGGTAAGTAATATTTAAATAATAGTAAACATTTTTTTCTATCTCAATCTTTAAATGATGAGTGTTATTTTGGCTTTTATGTAGAGATTCTCCCGACAATAAAGGTGCAACAACATTTTCAAGTTCAGAGGATGATAGTCATACTTCCAAAGGTTTGATAATTTCTTTTATTCAATATTATGAGTTACATATGCATATATTTAATTTTATTTTCTGGTTCAGAGATGCTTACTGTTATTGACTGCTGCTAGTTTGGATGTTGGCTACTACTATTTTGTTTATTACTATTTTAGTACTTGTGTTAGATAGTGTTGTAATTAGTACTTGTGTATTTCTTATATAATTAGTACTTGCAGTTACTGTTTAGAAGACCACCCAGGTGGTCTTGAAGTTTAGTATCTAAGATTTGTATGATAATCCAACTTTTTATGAAACAAGTGGAACTTGAATGTTAGTTATTTCCTAGCATTTATCAGAATTACTCTCAGAACTACTGAATTGTGCTTATATTATGGTTTGTTCAGATTAATTTCCATATTAACTGCTTTTTCAGTACTCAGGAACACAAAATAGCTACTATGTCATTCCCTTTTTGGTTAATTACTAAAAACATGGTCTCGTATGATTACATGAAAAACCAAACCATATGGATTAAAAAAATAACTGAAAGTAAAAATGTACAAAAGAAAAAATAAAAATCAAATTACAGCAAGTTGATTCATATAGGTTGTTCATTAGAGGACTTGGGATCATTAAATTTCCAAATGCTACCATGTTAGGTTAAACCTCCCAAGACTTGTCAATTTCATACTAAGCTGATTAGATAATGAAAATTATCAAAATTACAACCAATTTAATAACATTAACAACAACTCCGCATACATAACATTAACAATTATGACAAATCACACGATTAGTTGCAATTGACGCATTTCAATTTGCATTAACGCTAATTCGCCGAAATCGTTAACATTTGTTGGATGAGCTGGTACATTTAAACGCTCGGATGTGTCCCCTTGCAACTTCCCTTGATTATGCAATGCTTGAACATATTCGTCACACCAATTAATGAAATTACCACATTGCTGCATATTTTGGGACACAATAAATTTATTTACTTGTGTAAAAGGATCAAATAAACAAAAATTATAATAAATAAATACATACCACTATTCTTGGGCAAGAATAATAGTGTCTACCCAGATTCTTTTCTGACATTGAAAGTCCGAATTCTTTTTCGACATTGAAAGTTTGACTATACAAGGGCCCATATCACAACGACATAGAACGGAGGCTATACGGATGTAGCAATAGACGAATTCGATGACATATTTTTTATCAGCAAACAGGCATAAAATCGATCAACAATAATTTTAATTTAAGCTATAAATTAGTTATAGATTTCAATTTCGATATTTTAAATTTTGTATATTACTCAATTTCGATCTGCAGATTTATTAAGGTTGTCTTTACAACACGTGTTGCAAATAAAAATTTCTCAGTTAGCCATTCCATGAGGCTATGTTAAGCATTTAAAATTTATAAAACAGAAAAGTAGAAAACAGAGTATTGGAATCACAAAACATTTGGGAAGCACCATAAACCAATTTACAACATTTATGGAACATACATCACTAATGGGAGTCAGATACGACCAAACTAATATTTGGACAAGCATTATAATTTTTTTTGAACAAGATATGCAGAGTAGATTAAAACATGTGGACACAATTACTTTCAGTTTTAGCAAATTGTATGACACATTTTCTAAAAAAAATCTGAAGAAATAATAACAAGTATATACAAACCTCTTCAAAATTGTATCAACTGACAAAATCAAAACACTCAATTCGAAATTAAACAATTATAATCCTCCAAAGTCTAATTTTTTTGAACAAACAAATTCAATACCATGAATTCAACTAAATTCTTTGCAGAAATTTTATCACCTAATAAACCCAAGATTTCTTATGCTAGAAACAAAAATTACAAAAATAATATAGTAATGGAGCTTTACCTTCGTAGAGAGAGATTTGGCTCGTTACGAGTGTCAAGAACGTCGGATCCGTGGCGATTTGGCCGGAGTAGTACCTTATGTTCTTCTTCCGTGCTTCTTTGTAGTGAGAGAGAGAGAGAGAAGAGTTATAAAGAGAAAGAGGTATGATACACAGATCTGGGATGGATTTTATTTTTATTTGTATGGCTGACTCATTTTGACACCCCACCCTTCCGTGTCTTTTTTTTAAGTCCGTCCTTGGTTCGCTTGATATGGTCTGTTGGAGAGTTTTACCGTATATATATATATATCATAACTTTTCCAATGCTGAACCCAAACAGACTTCAGGACAAAAAATTATGTCATTTAGTTTTGTGCAATGTTTGTACACCCGAATCAGTCATCGAACCGGAAAGGATATCGGGAGGATGAGTTACTGGTCGAACCAGTGGTTGAACCATTATTGAACCAGTGACGTCATAAATATATTAAATAATATATTATTAATAATTAATAAAATTTTAAAACATCTAATTTCTTATAAATTAAAATATAGCGAAATAATGTTATAATATTAGTACAAATATTTTTGTAAAAAAAAAGAAAACTTTAAAACCAGATTAACCAGTTCAACTAACCGATTTTACTAGTTGAACCAGTGATTAACTGATTTTTGACCGGATAGCTAAAAATTGATTTTTTGGATAAAATTAGACCAGCGTACTAATCGATTCTGGTTAAATCGTGATTAAATCGCTGGTCCGATCCGATCTGATCTTATAAACATTGGTTCTTCGGACAAAAGCCAGGAGTAACTGGATAATGGTCATCTCATAAGTTAAATCGCTTTAGATTATATCCATTTGCAGTACTCAAATTAGGCCCAGTTTAGCTTGGTTTATATTTAGGATGCCTTTATACAATGAATTTCTTTATCTCACTTTTTATTTTCTGTTTATTACTTTTTGAAATTGTCTAAAAGTACTTTGAAATAATTTAAAAAGCAACCGTTGGCCATATTGTTCCATTTTTTAAGGGTAAGATAATAATAATACTGATAATAATAACTATTAAGAGAATTACCGTAGTAAAAAAAATGAATTAACTAACACGTAGCTAAATTATACTGCATGATTCTAACGTTTTTAGAAAGGAACAAAAAAAAATATAAAAGTTTTGATCTAATAAAAGAGAAGACTAAAACACGAGCTATGATGAGAAGTTGTGTATTAAATTTTAAATAAAATTTCTAATTAAATATATAATTTTCATTTTCACCGCCACATGATTTAAGAGAACAAATAATGCTTACAAATTATCTATTATATAATGGTAGAGGAGATGGTGCATCAGTCTTGAGGTGTGTCACAAATCTCATTTCTTTTTTGCCTTTGCGAGTTCGATCGTTTTACGATTTTATTTTTTTAAATTTTTTTATCTTTTAAATTTATTCTCAAATTTAATAAAATTATTATATTTTTATAATAATTATACATGCAGCGCGTGTTATGATGACAAATATTGATAATTTTTATAGAAAAATTCTAGATTTACCTACAAAACTTACTAGCATAAAAGACAGAGGAGTATGACTCCACTTTTAATTATTAAGATAAATGTAATAGAGCCATAATCTTTTGTTTTTTCTGTAGCTAAACTTTGTAGATAATATTTATGAGTAAGTGTAAAATGACTCTTTTTTAAAAGTGAGACAAAAATAAGGCGCTTAGAAATATATATGTACCACGGATTTTCCCAAAGGGCCCAAACATTCTGGACCCGAATAATAAGGCTACTATTAGCCCGTCACAAAACAGGAAAATATACTTGTACCACGGATTTTCCCAAAGGCCCAAACATTCCGGACCCGACTAATAAGGCTACTATTAGCCCGTCGCAAAACAAACGCAGCTGCCTAGAATATAGCGCAGCGATTTTTATTATTTGGACTTTAATTTGTCTTGTCATCCAAATTGTAAATGGCTTTGCGATCTCTATGGCGCGTTGCTTTCCCTGCCACAGCCGTGGCCGGCGGAGCTGGTGTCGCTGCTATTGCATCATCCGAAGATCCTGTCACTGCCTTCAAGCTCTGCACCACCGTTCCCGTTCGCCTCTTCCGCGTCTCCGTTACTGCTGCCTCCATTGCCTTCGGTACCTCTCGCACACCATGAGTCTCTCTCGAATTGCAGGGCTTTCATTTTACTTTCAATAAATTAATTTTTCTCGCTATGAATACAAATTTTGCTTTTTATATACATACTTACATGATTAAGCTTAAGTATGAATGGAAAGAAGAAATATTGGTCAAAAACTGATGTTAGGAGAATTACGCAACTAAGAGTGTTGAAAATGAATTCATTAGTTTTTGTATTGATGAAATTGTACAGAAACATTTTAGAATTTAATTTGGCAGCCCGTGGTTTGCAGGTGCTTTTGTTAAATGTTTGATCTGGCACAACTATCTAGTGTTCTGAAAAGTTAAAAAAAAAAAAGGAAAAGAAAAAAAGAAGAAGCAGAAATTTGAAGTAAATTATGGCATTTTGGCAGATTCAGCTGTAAATACCTAAAGGGTACTTCTCAATTTTTTAAAGGTAGTGGGTTTAGGATATAGTGCTGCTGGTGTTTATAATGGGATAAAGAAAGTGTTTACATTAGTACTTTAAATGGAATGAGAAAGAGCTAAATTTCTGAAGGATATTTGATACAAGTCATGCAAGATGGACTTTTCAATGGGATTCACAAGAAAATTAATGATGGGCTGCAATGAAAAGGAATTATTACATTTGTTTATATCCTTATTTTATTTAGGATACTAGAATTTTTAGTGTGTGGTGATATCTTGTTTTCCACTTTGACATGCACCGGGTTCATATCAAGATATATTGCAAAGTATTCTCCCGTTGTATTTGGATCTACCCTACTTTTTGTACATGTTGTATATTACTGAAAGGTATGTTTTATTGATATTGTTAGCCATTGATGATTTTTCTAAAATGCTGGTTGGGGTAATTGGAATGAAATTTATTGTTATATGAAAAAGAGGCAAATAGGACTTCAAGCAGTTCAGATTTTTGACATGATATAGTATACTTGACCTCAGATAGATATGCATGGGGAGCCAGGACATTGGATTTAATCTTATATCCCATTACTTTAGAAATGGAGATTTATGTTGATAAAGTATCCAGATCCTAATTCCACGTAATTGCCAAGATTCAGGACTGAGAACTTCGAAAAGATTGCTGGATAGAGTCAATAGACACATTCACCAAATCTTTATTTATTTAGTAGATCTGAGATATCTCTCTCTCTTTTTCCCTTCTCTTTTTTGTTAATTATAGAACTGTGAACTAGGTTTGTTGGTGCTTAAACACATTTGAGTTGACATCTCAAAGCAGTAGCATATTGTTTTTATGTGTGACCAGCCTTGGCAAATTGCTGTGAGTTAAGAGTTACAAAGATGAAATGTCAGTTTGTGTTTTGTTTTGAAGGAGACAGGAATGAATGTAATCATTATGTGAAAATGAAAATATGTCCCTATGTGAAAAGAATAATGTAGTAAAAAAGGATATACTTTGGCCAGCGTCAGTGTTGTCTGAATAACTTGATAAGGGGATAAGGTTCCCCTGAGTTCGGAGAAGGACAAGTTAGAGAATATATCAATACTTCTCCGTATCTTCTATACTCCCTCTATCTCTTGTAATAGAAAAACATAGAATAGGAAAACTTAAATGTTACAAAATATCCTAGCTAAAACGAAAAATAGAATGTAAATATTGTATAGTATTGCTATTTTTTATTTTAATATAGTTTTGGTTACCTGAAATATCTATACTGATTTAGTGAATGTGAACCTGATTTCATAGCTTTTGATGTTTTTTGGGATGGAATATCTATCATCCCTCAAGGGAAAACTTGGTTTTCATGTGGTTTTGGATGGTGAGGTTTGATTTAATATGGAAAGAGGAACAGGTTATGCAACATAAGCACACTTTTTTTTTGTTTCCTTTTTTCATCAAACTCCCTTGGGCCTGCCATTTTCTAGATTCCCTACATTAAATTTAAATGCACTAGGATGAATTCCTTTTACTTTGAAGACCCATGAATTGATTTTTACAAATTTTTAAATTTGTTTTGTTGTTAGATTATGAATATTCGTTGTTGGGATTGCCGGAAGGTAGCACTGAGAGGTCAAGAGTTAAACACGATGTTCACATCAGGGGTGCTCGTAGACTTGAAGAACTATGTTTCAAAAATGGTGGAATATATATCAAGCTTGGTCAACATCTAGGCCAGTTGGTATGATTCACTTATTTATTCGGGTACTTGTGAAGGGAATTGAACACTTATATATCTTCTAAAGATTACTAGGAGTGAAGGTGATAGATAATAATTGACCGTTAATAAGAAAAACTTCTTATTAAATTGTGGAATACCTTTCATCTTGTACAGGAGTACTTGGTTCCTCAGGAGTATGTCCAAATACTACGGGAGTCCATGTTGAATAAATGTCCAGTTTCTTCATACGATCAAGTATGCGAGGTTGTCAAGAATGAGCTTGGGGAATTGCCTGAGAAAGTATGTTACTTTTGTTTGAGTTGTTTTTAATAGCATGAGGTTGTCTTTGTTCTACCGACATGAAGGTCGATGGATCTTTGCTGTCCAAGTTTAGTTATGGTTTGCTTTCCTTGGTCTATTCGCAATGACATCAAACAACTGAGTCAACCCTTCCCATGTACAGATATTTGATGCCTTTGATCCTGTCCCAATAGCAAGTGCTTCTCTTGCACAAGTTCATGTTGCTCGCACCCATGATGGACAAAAAGTTGCTGTGAAGGTTTCAAATATTTTATTGTTACTAATAACATTTGTTATGCCTTTCATTTGGATATATCTTTTAAATTATCATATCGAGATTGAAATATGATTATTTCTTATAAAGATTTCCTTCTTTCCAATCATGCCCTCATTCCAGGTTCAGCACACTCACATGACAGATAGTGCAGCTGCAGATTATGCGACTGTGGAGTTGATTGTGAACACTTTGCATCGGTTCTTTCCATCTTTTGATTACAGGTCTACAATTCGTTATTTCCTGATTATTATGTTTCCTCATTTCTAGGTCTGAAAACTGTGGACATTTCTACTTTGATCATCATAGGGATATCGAGCATTTGACCAATTCATACTAGCTGTCGTATGAATGAGTAGCACTGTTACAGAATGGGGTTGTATTTGAACATGTATCCATTACATGAGCAGTACACAAAGCATATCGGATATAAAAGGCACACTATGCTCCTTCAAAGCAAGACCCCTCTCTATGCACAAATATCCTTTCGAAAAAGAACCAACATTTGAATCCTAAAGCAAAATCGCCCCAAAAGTCCACCAAATGCACTATTAAATAGATACTCTTCCTGGAGCCAAAAGAAAAGCAGCCTAAGAAACAAAACCTGGGTATTAGCAAGGGATTTTCTCCGAGCTGACAAAATACTGATACTTCCTCTCCTTTCGAGGGTCCAATAAATGCTATCAGGCATCAAATACCTCTGTGGCCTCCATTCTTTTCTTACCTTCACATTTTAAACTCTGGCACAGCTAGGTAAAATCGGCCCTCAAACGTCTCGATGTGGTCTAGGCAGGCACAATTATTTTTTTTCTTTTGATTTTTAAAAGAACAAAGAAAATTTCATTAGCAACCACAGCAATAGTACAGCTCCAAAATTCAAATAGCATAATTTCCATGTACAAAACTTCGAATTAGAATCTTACATCTAGTAAATACTTTAAATAGATTTTGATGTTTATTTCAATGGAAGCAATACATTAGCATTGAACATCCTTTTTGAAAGGTTGATGTTCTCAGTGCACTCTTGTCTCCGACTGTTGACCTACTTGATAACACGTTAATCCTTTAAAAATATAAAAATATGTAATTAAAAAATATTGCCTTGGAATTTGGAAAACACCCTATCATTGCCTAGGTTCACCTAGCAGTTTTTATAACACTGGTTGTCTGCATCTCTACTACAGATAACACAAGATAGTCACATATATCAATATATAAACATACATGTCATCTCTGTGCTACTAGTGCAGTTCTTCTTGTGTTGGAGTAACTATGCCATATATATACCCATTCACATAAAGGAAGAAGTTTTGCCTGCATGTGCATACATGTGGGAGTTAGTTATGAAATTTGACTTGTAAAATTCTTACATAACTTTTTCTTGAATTTTAATGTAGATGGTTGGTTGATGAAGTACGCGAAAGTTTACCAAAGGCTAGTTGCTAAAACTATTACTACTACCTTCTTTATTTAATTTTTCCTGATGCTTTTTATTGATGTTTGCCACATTTTGAATTTTGTATATTGTACTGTAGAATACTTGTGCCTTCCTCTAACGCTCCATTTTCCTCCAATACTCTCCTTGAAACTTTGAATGGTTTTCTGAGTCTATTGAAGCTCCATAGATTTATCATATATGTTTAGAAGATTTGTCTTTAACTTTGACATCTGAAGTTTGTTTACAATGCTTGGATACATCCATTAATTACTAGAACATGCTGCATTGCACCACTTCTGTGAGTTACCACGCTTTACTGATCCACGTTAAAATCTTTTGGTTTTGTGGCTGGGGATTCAATCTTCCACCTTTTGATATAAAAGATGATTTTATAGAAAGAAAGAAACAGAGAAATAATTTGCAACCTTGGCTGATGATTTGTACCACTCTGTCATAATCTCTTATTATCTTCTGTTAGTGGCACTTGATAGAACAAGTATGAAGTCTTGCTGTACATATGCTTGACTGACTTGCTAGTTGAAATGTTTGTCTCCATATCCCCTTTTCAAATGTTTTAGATGGAGAAAAAGTGAAAAACAAAGAAGATGAAGATATGCAGCATCTTATGAAGCCTAGTATTGATCCATTATTGAAAGAGGAATTATAACGGTGGAATAAGCAAACATATACCTAGTCAGTGTCTCTCTGAATATAGTACTTCTGTGTACTTACTAAAAACAAACAAACAAACAAAATTAACAAATCGTTATTTCAATAATAACTTATAATTAATTATATTTTAATTAAAATCATATGTTCAACAGTTATTTAATTAGAAACAAACAGGGTAACTTTGGCTGATTAATTACTTGGAATAATAGAAAACCATGCATCATGTGGTGCTATTCTTGGCATGAAAATTTACGATGCTTCTCGGGAATGGTGTTGATAAACTGCCAACAGGGGTGTCCTTACATAAACCAAATTACAAGGACTTAGTTTCCCCTCTTTTTTGATAGGCTATTCCAAATCCTATTCATATTATACTCTATGACTTTGTAAGTTTAGCATTTTGCACCGATGCCTCTTTTGCATAGATATTTATGACTATTTCAAAACCAGAAAGTGTCATGTTATTATTACTGTTTGAGTGCTTTTGTATTCTATTGATGTGGTAAGAGTCTCCACAAGCATAATCTTGATGAGTTATAATGATGGCTATCAGGAACTAGATTTCTTAGTTGAGGCCAAAAACAGTGTAAAATGTATGGATAACTTTCGGAAGTTATCTCCTCGCGTTGCAGACTATGTTTATGCTCCAAGGGTATTCTGGAATTTAAGTACTTCAAAATTGTTAACCATGGAATTCATGGAAGGAGCACAAGTAAATGATTTGAATGGTATTCAAGGACTTAGAATTCGACCTATTGATGTTGCAAAATTAGTAAGTACTTCTCTTCATACATTTTGTGTGCTTATGCTAATAGTAATTGTCTAATGGAGGAATGATATTGTGGAATTGGCATTCTCAACATCCCTATTGGTTTAGTTTGTTTTCTGATGTATGGTGAAAATTTGAGTAGATCAGGTCATTGTAATTTTAATGACTAGTGTTTAAAAAATATTTGAGCTCATCATTGTAATAACTTGGTGGTTAACATTTTAGGCCATTTCACATGACCGAGACAGTGCTACTTGGTTATCATTGGTGTAGAACTATAACAGGGTTTTTAAAAGGTGGTTCCGAGCCGCTTAGCAGTTAGCATTGGATCTGCATCTTTTGGCTGCATACTTTTTGGATTTAAACCATAGTTAGAAAGTGATTGGTTATTTTGATTTCTTTGTAAAAGTATCATGCTTAAGGAGTTTGCTTTTTATCTATGCAGCTTAGTCAAACATTTGCTGAAATGATGTTCAAACATGGGTTTGTGCACTGTGATCCGCATGCTGCAAACTTGCTAGTTCGCCCTCATCCTTCCACCAAAAGGAGCATTTTTGGTGAGACATATATATATGTTAATTTTCAATTTCAGTTATCTTTTAACAGTCTCTCTCATAAATAAGTAGCCATCCATATCTTACTGAACTAGTGAGAAATAATATAGGTATTCTCATGTTTGTTTATTTGTATGCTGAATGTCTCCCAGCTTATGGCCCCCCTGCCTCTCAAGTTTTTAAATTTCTTTGACAGGTGCTCCTTTTCTACTTCTTTTACAAAAGAATCCTCTATATTTAAAAAATACTCTCCCACCAAGTTCTTAGAATTTTACTTGGGATGTCATCTGTTACTAGTCATTAGCTATGGCTCCCTCCATTGAAAAGGTTCTGGGTCCACTTCTGATTCTAATATAATTTTATCGTTATGATAACCTCTTTTGAGGAGCTTGAAATTATTTTTGTACCAAAGGAATTTATGCCTTTATTTTCATTGACGAATAGAATGGATATCCAGCTTTTATGCAGGATATTAATATAGCAATAAGATACAACTTCACAATACAATACGATAAGAAATGAGGCACTGTTTAGACTAGAATATTTGTAATAAAAAGTCGATGAATGGTAATAGGATTTGTTCACTGTTGGGAGTACTCCTTTAGTCTTGACCAAAGATCTAGTGCAGTGCTTACTAATGGAATGGAGGTTATGGATTTTTTGGATCAGGATTTATGAGGTTGTTTAAACTGGATTTTACTGGTTTTTTATAGGTATTCAATTTGTTTTGAGATTATCTTTGTAGAGTAGGATTTCTTTCCTAAAGGTTGAGAGGATAAATAATAGTCATGGACAGGGATTGGAGTTGTAGTTAGTCTCCTCAGACAAGACTAGACCTAGCAAATTCTTTTCTTGAAATAGGGGGGGCTACTTGTTCCTTTTTATATTTATGAGGGAAGCCTGTGTTACTTATGAAATTTTTCCAACAATTGAAAGAAGAATGTTGCCTTAGAAGTCTAGAAGTATTCTTTTGGAATTTAAATGAGAATTTTAAAAAGAGTTTCAGCATCTTCTTTTTTATATCAAATCTATAACTTCATGCAAATAATTAAAACATTTACATCTGCAAGTGGTCAGGATACAACATAACGTTGTTGACTTAAAATTCCTATTTAAACCTCATCAATACTCTTGAATTGGACATTATTCAATTTTAGTTAAAGTTCCTCTTCACGACAAACATTTTTTTCTGAACATGCATCGCATGCTTTTGGAGAATAGTGTTGTTGTACATTCCTTATTTGTTATGAGGAGTTTCTGATTCACCAACTAAAACTTTAACTTTTCAGGAAGTAATTTCCAAAAATAGCCTGAGCACTAACATGCGAATTGGAATGCATTTTTAGTTTGTGTCATTGAATTTGTGACCAAATACACTACACAAACTTGTTTATGTATCATACTCATCATTATGAAACAGTGAATTGTTTTCTGTCCATGCATACATAAGTTGGTTCTTTTGAAGCACTTTGGTTGTTTGGTCACTCAATAATTTATGTTATTTCTTCGTTTCATAAACAGGAAAAAGAAAACCACAATTGATTCTGCTAGACCATGGCCTGTACAAGGAACTTGATGTGTCCACTAGAACCAACTATGCTGCGCTGTGGAAGGTGTGTCATTGCATCTACTTGTTGCTCTACAGGCTAAATTAGTCTGTTCATGTTTTTTCTAACTTAAGTTGAGACTTCTCATACAGGGATTAATATTCGCTGATGCCAATGCAATAAAAGAAAATTGTGTGAAATTAGGTGCTGGAGATGATCTGTACCCACTATTTGCAGGTATTCTTACTATGAGGCCATGGGATAGGGTCATCAATCCAGCTGTTGATCATCTGGAAATAAGAGGCAATGACAGCGACCGTTCAGAGCTCCAGGTGATCATCCATCAAAGGAAGTGTCTTTTTAAATCATATGCGAGACACTGTGTTGTTTAGGAGATGGGTACCAGTTCACCACATGGTTCCCGTCAAAATCATTGGTTTAACATGCATGTTAATTGAGATGCATGAGGATGCATTAAGGTTGCATCCCACATAAACTTAATGATGTTCGCATCCCCACCCCAAATACCATCTCTCCGGTGCCAAAAAAAACTCCTATCAAATATGGCACCAGTTTCCAGATGGGATGATTGATTTAGTATAAAATGTTTGATTGCATGCACAAGAATGCCTCAAGACTATACGGCATATAAATCTATCGCTGTTTCAAACCATCTCTGCATGTGTGTGCATGTAATGAGCAATGAAAAGGAAAATCTTCAACATGTCACGAGTAGTATCAGCTAGCCAATATTCATGTCTATGATTTGATAGGAAACTTAACGCTGCATGATTTAATTTTCAATTCACGTGTGAGATGAAGTGTGTTTGATTACCATTGTTGCTGTTGCTTAATAATATATACTCTTTATGCAGATGTATGCTTCACAATATTTCCCTCAAATAACAGAGCTCCTAAGGAGGCTACCTCGTGTAATTCTTTTAATGCTTAAGACAAATGACTGCTTACGGGCAGTTAATAACGCGCTGGTATGACATCTAACTTTCAAAATTTTGAGTAATGCCTAGCATGATATGGTTGTTACATGCACAAGGTTGTACAATCAGTAGTTGTCGTTAAGAACTGTTTTGAAATCAGAGATACATTTCTAGATGGGCAACTTATAAGGATAATTTATGTTGTCAAATATACCCCTAATATAGCTAAAAGTTTAGGAATGGTGGTTTGATGCTAGAAATTATATTTAAAAAGTAGTCATATAAGGAAAACCATGCCACGTTATAGCCTTAAAATAGAAATGGCACAGGCACTTCTAATAAATTTTGGAAGCTTGAATATTAGATTACAGGGGTACTTACAAATTTTACTTCTTGAAAAAAAATACATTTTTGGGGTTGGCTCTCCCCTTCCATAGTTGCTTCTCGTTCTTGAGATATCACTTCCCTTATCTGTGGATTGGACTTCCTTGTACTTGACTTGAGTAGATATCTCGCTCCTGTTCCCCCCCACCCCCCTCCTCGTTTTCTCTCTCTTAAATGTCTCCATTATAACTTATCTCCTATCCATGTTTGCTGATCCAACATATTGAAAATGGTCCACATACACCTGTTGCAGTCACAATGGGGGAAAAAACGAAGAAAAGGAGAATGGTTTGCAGTTGTTTAGGAGTTTACAAGATTCTAAGTAGGGCTAAATGAGATATTTGACTTCAGAGTTGAATATTAAGTTTCACTGTTACTCCTTCTATTCCAAAATTAAAGATTTATTTTTTCCTTTTTAAGCTGTTCTAAAATTAGAGATATATTTATGTTATAGGACTACAAAATGGCATGATGTTCCTATTTGCCATTACTTTTTTATTATCATTTGTTGCATCACATCACCATTATTAAATTCTTTGATGCTAGGGGTACATTTGAGAACATAAATTATCTTTAAAAGTTGTCGTTCTAGAAATGTATCTATAATTTTGAAACGGAGGGAGTACTTGATTAGCCAAATGAGGAAAGGTGATGAGTGTGTTAATTACTGATCATATTTCTTCCATTATTTCCCTTACTGTCCATCATGTATTAGTAGTTTTAAATTATTATCCATTCAGGAACTTATATTGGAAGTTCCTGCTTCTCAAGTCTTTAGTTGGTGTGCAAGCAGAGAATAGGGATTCAAATCTTGAAGCATCTTTCAATAGAATTGTTTTAGTGATGAGCTGGTAACTCTTCTTGGATTAGTTTACTTTTCTGAGTTCTGGCTATGTTTCTTGAACAGCTGCAACGATCTTCTCTCGAGACATTTTTGATCATTGGAAGAGTTTCTTCTGAGGCAGTTATTGAGGGACAGTTTTCGCAAAGTAAGTCCTTCTTACGGTGGATACACGCCTGGCTAGAGGGAATGTCGTTAGAAGCTCGATTGTTAGTAATGCAAATAGCCTTGTGGGTTTTACAACTCCGGAGAACTTTGACCTCGTAAAAAACCCCAAATTGCGCAAAATAAATTCATTTTTTGGGAACCGTTCTTACTCTTAAAAGGTAGATCCTCTCATTCTTTGTCTCGATGGCCATGTCTCTAGTCCCTAAAGAATTTGGGCTTTTAGGTTTACTTATTTTCTTACCCCCAATACATGTATTCTTTATCATCCCATTATAGACATTGTACTCGATGGTGCTTGATTTTGTTGTAAAATTTCATTAATGGGGGAGATATAATGTAATAAACTATTTATGAAAATGTCATTTAATCTGGATGTCTGCTGCCCTGTTTTAGCCGCAGATCAAGGAGCATTGGAATTTAATGTTCAAGAGAAAAAAAAAAATTGGCCCCAATAAATATGTTTTTTTAATACGTTGCAAGTAAAAAAAAAATGCTACATCTTTTTGTGCGTTGTGTTTTGAATTTTTTGTTTGGCGTTGGTTAGTTTAGTTTAGGTCCAACCCGGCTAAACTCCAAACTGCCTGGAACTGTTTACGTCTAGATTTATGCAACAGAGAGTAGCTAAATGCATTAATTTCAGACTCTGTTTTTTGGTACAAGTGCCGTAGTCAAGTTGATGATGCTTTTAAGGTACATTTATGGATCAACTGCCTGATTCATTATTTCTTACAGTTGTGCAGCAAATTAATGTTTCCCTTCTAAAGTGTTCCAATTTTCAGCGGTGATGGCCCCATCTTTCTGTTTTTATCCACGTTTTTCTGATTTCGTAATTGTTCTTTTTACTTGCTGGGTTTCAAAATTACAGATACATTTGTAAAATAATAATTTTCTAGTGTATTTTCGTCGTAGTTGTGAATTTAGGAGAAATTTACCTTTAATATGCGGTGTTGTTGATCTTGACTCTGTCGAGATATAGACTTAAAAAGTGTTACTTTGGTCTTTGCACAACAATAAAAGGTGAGGTCTTACCACTAAGCTGTATCCCATACGTTGGCTAGAAATGTGGTACCTCATTAAGAAAGACGTATCTGGAAATGTTATGGGTTTCCTTAATAGCACAATCAGTCATTGCCAGTTTGGGGAGTAAATAGTTGAGCAATAAAAGTGTGGAATCCTTGTGAATTGAGGGAGGAGGGTGGGGTTTGGGACAGCTCAGTTGGTGGTTCAAATGAAATCACTGCATTGTTTGGAAGGTAGGTAGGTTATTTACACCCATTCCATCTCACCCGTACCATGGAATAGATTCTATGGCTATGGCTAGAGTCGCAACACGCACACAGTCGGTCAGCCATGCCCTAGAGCTTTTTTTATACGGCTAATGT
Organism: Hedera helix; assembly: GCA_947179155.2. Classification (NCBI taxonomy): domain Eukaryota; kingdom Viridiplantae; phylum Streptophyta; class Magnoliopsida; order Apiales; family Araliaceae; genus Hedera; species Hedera helix. Next base: position 38,266,633 of record OX359278.1, read on the forward strand.
TAAAACTCTCAAATTATAGTCCAAATTATGGGGTATCATCAAAGACCAAATGCCATACAGTTTGTCTTATTTACATTATTTGAAAGAAAAATTTAAGACTCCATACCGTTACTTATTATATACTTTATATGTCCATTGAAGGAAGATTCAAGCAAGTGTAACATCCAAGTTTCACGTCGAAATATGTGGAAAAAAATTGTCTATATATAATAAATTAAGTTACTAATAATATAATTTTCAATCGTGATTTTTTAGATGAGTTTGTGGTGGACTAAGATGACGTAATAAGCAAAGATAATTGTGTGTGAACCTAAGATGATGACCTTCTTCAGTCAAAAACTTTAAGCTGAATGTTGTGGCCAGTGACATGATTTTGGTTTTGCCAATTAGTTCAGCTATGCGTTGCTCGTTGCTCAAACTAGTTTTCATTAAAAAGCAAAATACCCACCGAAACAAAAAACATGCTAAAGAGGATATGCAATTCTTAAAGAAAATCTTACAATATACATGATTTTATGATTGAAAAACAAAATTATCAACTTATTTTGAAGGGAAATTTTTAAAAAGATGTCGAATATTTTTCTTTCAATTTAATTGCTCCATTTGAACTTTCAAGTATTTTAAGATTGTATTATTTCTTTTGTACTTCTACACTAAGAATGAAATGCTAATATTTATATACTTTAAAAATTGAGGCAACAATGTATTTTGGACATCTAATTAAATTATAAACAGGTAAATTCGAATACAGATACATTTATGTTTGTATTTGAAATTTTTTTATGTGGCGCTGATATTTATATTTGAGGTTTATTTAAAATTGAACATCCATATATGTATTTGACGGATATAATAAGTATAGATATTATTTGTATTTGTTATGTACAATCAAATACAGATGATTATTCAAAATATTCACATATCGACATCTAGTAATATTTTAAAAAAAATTATTATTTTTATAAGATAAATTTGATATTTTTACAAGGTTTTATTCAGATGAATGTGGGTCTCATATACTATTGATGTGAGGAGAGACTTGTGAAACTATCAATTTATTTTGTAAAAATATCAATTTCCCTATTTAAACCTATATATAAAATATTTTTAAATAACAAATTCAAAATCTTGTTTTATAAAGTTAGAAATGCACCCTTATTTTTTTGTTTAATACCTTTTTTAGGGTTTCTCTTACACATTATTATTATACTTATTAATTTTATATATAGATGTATATATAATACATATTACCAATATAATGTACTACCTTTTTTTAATTTATAAGATTATTATTGATTTTTTGAAAGTCAAATTGAAATATTTTTAAATTCAAAATTGATATAGAATCATTTAAATTTAGTCAATACGAAATGAACGTTTTTAAGTATTTGAAAAGTTCTATTAATTAGAAGATTTATTAATTTATAATTAAAGGATATAAATTATCATACCGTTTTGATAATATCAAAATAAGAATTAAAAACCTTTAGAAAAATTAAGATAGAATCCTCTTAATAAGATTTTATATTACATGATATAATATTTATATAAGGCTGCTGAACCCAAAGCTTGGCAAACCCGAACACCTGAACCCCGAACCAAAACCCCTGAAACCCGAAACCCTGAAACTCGAACCCGAACCCTTAAACCCCGAATCCGAACTCCCGAAGTCAGAACTCCTGAAGCCACCAAAGAAATCTGATCACTTGCACCAAATTGCAAATTTAAAGCTCAAACTATTACAAGGGAATACTCTACGGTTCTGGAATCAAGCTAAATTCAATATATTCCAAGAGCTTTAAATAGTCAAGTATTTTTTAGTTAAACAAAAATAAGGCAAGTACTCTCTCTCTCTCTCTCTCTCTCTCTCTCTCTCTCTCCATTCAAATAATCCATATGCTCTTTCTTTCTCCTCCTAAAAATATGCAAAAAGAAGCACACTTTCCTATGCCATACAAAACCTTTCTTTTACGTGGCAAGAAAATTTAATTTTCTATTATGTCTGCCACATAAGTAAGAAAAAGAAAGAAAGAACTAGGTGAATTATAGATCATTAGATCAATAATTGAATCAAATTAATCCTAACTATTCATTTTTAAAAAAAAATTACCTATAAATACTAGCATACTTCATTCATTCAAAAATAATCTAGTCAAAAAGCCAAACTCTGCCCACAATTCTCTCCAAATATTAAACTCTTAGAAAAGTAGATTTTAATGGGATAGAAAGTTATTAGAAGAGAAAGAAAGTTACACTATTAAAATCAAAGTTACTATGCTACACAAACTAGCACATACACTTCTTCGTTATATATTGTGCTAATGTATCATTTTCTTATTTATGTTTAACGTTAAAATTACTGTTATATTAGTTATACATATTAAACACCACAAGTACAAAACTGTGACGCCCCCAAATCTAGGTCCACACAGCCCAAACTTGAGTCGTCAAAAGACTACAACAAAATTATTACAACAAAGCACAACGTACAATAATACAGTGTATAATAATACACAACTAAGTCTTCACTATTATTGCCACACTATTTTACAACATGTGAAGACTACGACAGCTATTCCTCAGACTCTCACTCCATTCCCCGGCTAGACCCTGTTACGTTTTCATCTCCTGTAATGGAACAAAAGAAAGGGTGAACTCAAATAGCCCAGTAAGAAATATCATGACTAAGATAATGACGAATAAATTATCATTAGCCTTCAACAGTTGAGTTCTTGATAGAATACAATAGACTACAAGGTTTATATCAAAAACTGTAGTTAAATTCTTAAACAACGTTCAGATCAATAATAGCAGCGGAATGAGCAATCTATTAGAAGAATAATGCAGACTATAATGTCCACTCGCTTCTCTTTTTTGTAAAAATATCATCAACTTTTATCATCTGAAATACCATTAGTCATGATAATAAAAATTCACAGTTCCTGATCATAATCATGCAGATCAACAGTTCATATTTGCACTACGGGCCAAAGACATTTAATATAACACCAACGGTCATGATTATACCAGATTCAGCCTTTGGTCATAATCATACCAATCAACAGTTCATCTTTGCACTACGGGCCAAAGATATTCAATAAAGCACCAACGATCATGATTATACCAGATTCAGCCTTTGGTCATAATCATACCAACCAACAGTTCATCTTTGCACTACGGGCCAAAGAGAACATTCACCACGTGCCATAAAAGACACCGAACAGATGTATCGCCTTTAACCTAGTATATCGCCTTTAACCTATCATCTGTTCAACAATTATATCACATCTGTGCCCCCGGCCACAGATATTCACAACAGCTTGATTCTTGATGATTAATACAAATAACAGTGATACAAATGATGAACAGAAGAACAGGATAAACAATAAGTATCAGAAGTTTACTTTGTGCATATTCAAATAATGTCCAAATTGCCAACATGATGTGGAGTGAAATTTAAAAATGATATTCAAGATCCACAGTTCAGAATAACGGTTACAGTTCAATAGAAAGGTTCACGTAAATAGGAAGGTTCAGTTGAAATAATGAAGTTCAACTATTATGGAACATATAATATTTTCAGGAATTATAGAAGCAATAGTTCCATAATAAGTTTCGATTTAGGAGTATGAAAGAAAATAATATCCCTTACCGTAGCAGGTTTGATTAACAAACGGTGAAGGAAATTAATATCCCTTACCATAGTAAGTTTGAATAATGGAAGATGAAAAAGATGGTATCCCTTATGAGTATAAAGGAAAATGATATCACTTACGAATATGGAATAAAAGTGTCATGTGATAATTCGTGTAGACAAATTATTTCCACACGAGACAAATAAAAAGGGTTATTCACCAACAGGCGATAATCCGCACCGTAAGGTTATTCCCATCAATTTGAATACGAATAGTTATTCACCAAACAGGCGATAATCCGCGCCGTAAGGTTATTCCCATCAATTTGAATACGAAGAGTTATTCACCAAACATGCGATAATCCGCACCGTAAGGTTATTCTCAAAGATTAATAAGGAATGAATACAAAAGGTTATTCACCAACAGGCGGTAAACCGCGCCGTAAGGTTATTCCCACAATTTAATACATGGAAATAAATGGCACAAGAAAGAAACGATATTATTTTCGAGAATCAAAGAATGATAATCCCTTCAAGTAAGAAAGAAAATAATATCCATTTATGATGATGAAAAGAGTGATACCCCTTACCTTAACACGTGACTGGATATTAATTTAAATGAGGTTGATCAACCTATATATTTTTAATATAATTAGTAATTACCACATATAAATTTCAAAGTGTATGATAACTCGTATATTATGAACTATCAAAATTATATATATTTAACATAATTTTTGTAGTATAATATAACAACGTTAAAATAGTTTTTAAAATAATATTCCAAAATAAATCTTCCAAAGAAAGCTTTTAAAAATGAATCTTCTCAAAGAAGAGTCTTCTAAAGGAAGATTTGTGAATACTGTGAAAAATAGAAATTTATGAAATTACTACTCTTTAATAAAACACTTACTTGAAAAATTCCTGCACTCCTTTTGGCTTTCAAACTCTCAAAATAACCTTACTATTCTCAGAGAAAACTCATAAAATTCTTATAGAAAAATTTTATGTTTTAGGTGTGATTTTTCTATTCAGCTGAGCAAGCTATTTATAGGAGAAAATAAGTTACTATGCGTGGTAGGTGAACAGAAAAAATTCAGCAGAGGCTGCTGCGCAGCCTCCACCAACTCTTCAGCAAATTCTCACATTTCTCACATTTCATGTGGGACCCATTGTGGGGCCCACATGTTTCTTACTATTCACTTACTATTCACGTTACTATTCACGTCACTATTCATGTTACTATTCACGTCACTATTCACGTTACTATTTCAAATAGTAAAATTAATTATATTTTTTTATTTATTTATTTATTCTTCCTGTGAGTCCAACATATAAAATAATGTTACCACAATAATGTAAGAAACACGTTACATATTTTTATTAATTTAATAATATAAATTATAGTGTATTTGCTACTGTGACAATTATTAGATTCAATAATTTTAAACTACAGTGCACCAACAATTATTGACTCGATGATATGAAATACAGTGTAATGACAATTATTGAATCAATAATGCAAAATACTGTGTAGCAACAATAATTGAATTGATAATATAAAATATTATGCAGTGACAATTATTGATGAAATGATGCGTAACAGTTACGGTGTCAATAATATGAGACACTGTGCAATACCGTGTGCTACTGTAGAGTACCGCATGCTACAGTAAAATACCATAAATTACCGTATGCTACTATTCTTTTATCACCGGTATTTTAACAGTTAACACCGTTGACTATTTTTATTTAAAAAGGTTACTTCTGTCGTTTTCTATATCCGACAAATATTCCGTTGTGGGGTCCACAAATAATTTATTATTTCGGCGCCGTCGTACGACCCGAATATTCCCCGACAAAACGAATATTCCCCGACAAAACGAATATTGTCCGTCAAAATAAAATTTGCACATAACATCCTTAACTTTCAATTTCGTCAATTTAACCACTTACTGTTTCATGAAAAATATATATGAAGAAAAATTAAATTTTATATTTCATAAAATTCGGGGTCTTACAACCTCCCCTCCTTATGAAATTTCGTCCCCGAAATTGACGTACCTGGCATTTCGAAGAGGTAAGGATATTTAGATTTCATCTCGGATTCTAGCTCCCAGGTCATTTCCTCAATATCTTGGTTCCTCCATAAAACCTTAACTTGAGGTATAACCTTTGAGCGTAGAATCTGCTCCTTCTTATCTAGGATCTTAACAGGTACCTCCTCATACGTTAAATCTTCTGCTATAACGTCTGGTTCTAACTCAATGACGTGGTTTGGGTCCTTCACATATTTACGTAACATAGATATGTGAAAAACGTTATGGATGCGAGACATACTTGGTGGTAGGGCTAGTCTGTAGGCTACGGATCCTACTCGATCGAGGATTTCAAATGGGCCAATAAATCGAGGGTTAAGCTTTCCTCTCTTTCCGAATCTCGTAACTCTTTTCCATGGAGAAACACGTAAGAATACATGATCTCCGACGTTGAATCTCTCATCTCTCCGATGAAGATCGGCATAACTCTTTTGTCGTTCTTGTGCTGTCTGTATTCGTTGTCGGATCATTTGGATCTTTTCGGTCATCAAGCGTACCAACTCGGGTCCCAACAGTTTTGCTTCTCCTACCTCATTCCAACATATTGGAGAGCGACACCTGCGTCCATATAAAGCCTCGAATGGAGCCATGCCTATACTTGCTTGGTAACTGTTGTTGTAGAAAAATTCAACCAATGGCAAGTACTTATCCCAACTTCCTTTGAAATCTAGTACGCAAAGTCTCAAAAGATCTTCGAGGGTCTGGATCGTCCTTTCCGATTGTCCGTCCGTCTGAGGATGGTATGCAGAACTAAAACGTAGTTCAGTGCCCATAGCTTTTTGTAGACTGATCCAAAAGCGTGAAGTGAATCTAGGATCTCGATCAGAAACTATGGAAACTGGCATGTCATGCAGTCTCACGATTTCATTTATGTACATATCGGCAAGACGTTCAAGTGAAAAGTTTTCTCGTATAGGCAAGAAATGAGCGGATTTGGTCAATCTATCTACGATGACCCAAATTGCATCTAAGCCTTGAGAAACTTTGGGAAGACCCGTCACGAAATCCATATTGATGTGTTCTCACTTCCATTCGGGAAGCTCAAGTGGTTGTAATGGACCCTTAGGTACTTGATGCTCTGCCTTGACACGTTGACAAGTTAGGCACCTTGAGATAAACTCTGCAATCTCCCTTTTCATATTGTTTCACCAAAATGTATGTCGAAAATCTCGATACATCTTGGTACCTCCTAGGTGGATTGCAACTGGCGTGTTGTGTGCCTCCATCATGATTTTATGCTTCAATTCAGGATCGTTAGGAACACAGAGTCGAGAGTTAACTCGAAGTATTCCTGTCTCGTCGATTCTTGCTTCGGGGATGGCACCTTCTTGTACTTTCTTCATCATGTTCATCAGTTCCGGATCGGTAGCTTGAGCAGCTTTAATTTTATCCATTAAAGCTGGTTCTACTCGCACGTGAGCAATCTTCGAGTGGGTCCCTGGTGTCTTTAGCTCTATCTCCATCTTTTGCAAGTCGTACAAAATACACTTTTGTGTTGTCAGCAGTGCACTTGTACTCGCATAAGATCTTCTGCTCAAAGCGTCAGCTACAACGTTCGCCTTTCCCGGGTGATACTGGATTGTGTGGTCGTAATCCTTCAATAGCTCAAGCCAACGTCGTTGTCGCGTGTTGAGTTACTTTTGGGTGAAGAAATACTTAAGACTTTTATGATCCGTATAGATATCCACTTTTTCTCCGTACAAGTAGTGTCTCCAGATCTTCAACGCGAAAACGACTGCTGCCAACTCTAGATCATGAGTAGGATAATTTTTCTCATAATCTTTGAGTTGTCGAGAGGCATAAGCTATAACATTTCCATGTTGCATAAGGACACAACCTAGACCTTTGCCTGAAGCATCGCTATATATGACGAATTTTCCTGATCCTGATGGAATGGTCAGAACAGGAGCTGAAACAAGTCTCCTCTTGAGTTCTTGAAAACTCTTCTCGCATTCCTCGCTCGAATGATACCGATATCTAATTATCAAACTTTCATCTCTTGGCGTTCTATGGGAGCCATTTGGTGTTGGGCTTTGGAAAAGGGCTTAGTATCGGGTTCAAGATCGATACAGAATTCAATTTCTCGGTTTGGGGATAAGCCAGGAAGTTCCTCAGGAAAGACGTCAGGAACTCATTAACAATAGGAATATCATTCAAGTTTGACGTGTTTTTGTTCAAATCAATGACATGGGCTAAAAAGGCTTGACATCCGTTTTTCAATAAACGAATGACTTTATGGCTAGAAATAATAGTTATAGATTTCAATGGTTTAGTTGCTTGAATTTGCATGACAGGTTGATTAGGAATATGAAAACTAATAATCTTATGAAAACAATCAATTTTAGCATGATGGGTAGTCATCCAATCAATTCCTAAAATCACATCAAATTCATGCATCTCCAAAGAAATAAGGTCAACAGGTAATGTGAGATTGTTGATTTGAACTAGGCAAGATTTATAGATAGTAAATGTAATAGGTATTTCTCCCAATGAGGTTTCAACTGATAAGACAAGATTTAAGTTTTCAATAGTCAAATTTAAACGTTGAGTACATATAGGTGAGATAAAAGAGTGGATAGAGCAGGTATCTAACAGAGCGTAGATTTCACGAGAATTTATGAATAACTTACCGGTTATCACCTCATTCGGTTTCTTGACTGTTATCGTCAAATCAAATCCCGAGTACTTCATTCGGATCTTCACGTATTTCAACCATGAGAATACCACTAAATAATTCTCTAACGAATTGTTTCTCGGATTCCTCAACTTCATCAGTAGTAACGTACCAATGATTTCTATAAGAATAGTATTTTCGATAGACTGCAGTTTCCACGATAGTGACTAACTTTACCTGAATTCCTCTAAATTGTAGCGCCCAAAAGTATAGAAACATCATTTTTAAATAATCTTGAAAATCATAACTGGAACACCATAAATCCCAAAGACTTATATGAAACGTCCATATATTCTGGTCCTTTGTTATAGAGCATAACCAGGTGATATGACTCTCCCAATTAGTGAGTATGTAAGACCCCGAATTTTATGAAATATAAAATTTAATTTTTCTTCATATAGATATTTTTTTTAAAACAGTAAGTGGTTAAATCGATAAAGTTAAAAGTTAAGGATGTTATGTGCAAATTTTATTTTGTCGGACAATATTCGTTTGGTCGGGGAATATTCGTTTGGTCCGACGGCGCCGAAATAACAAATTATTGGTGGACCCCACAACGGAATATTTGTCGGATATAGAAAACGACAGAAATAACCTTTTTAAATAAAAATAGTCAACGGAACTGTTAAAATACCGGTGATAAAAGAATAGTAGCATACGGTAGTTATTGGTATTTTCTGTAGCACTCGGTACTCTACAGTAACACACGGTATTGCATAGTGTCTCATATTTTTGGTCTGATAATTGACACCGTAACTGTTACGCATCATTTCATCGATAATTGTCACTGCATAATATTTTATATTATCAATTCAATAATTGTTGTTACACAGTATTTTGCATTATTGATTTAATAATTGTCATTACACTGTATTTTATATCATTGAGTCAATAATTGTTGTTGCACTGTTTTTAAAATTATTGAACCTAATAATTGTCACAGTAATATATGCACAGTAATTCACATTATTGAATCAATAATTGTCATTACACAGTAACGTATGCTTTATTTTACATTATTGTTATCTCTATTATGATGTTATTTAAACAGTTGTATTTCATTAATTTATTGACTTGATATCTAAGAGCTAACTATACTGTATTTATAACAATTAGTCATAATAATTGAATTGATAAAGTTATTTGTTTATAATATAAAGTTAGGTGATTATTAGGTGATATGAAATGAATGGTGTAGATTAAAGTGTGAATTATTATTGAATAATTGAATTGATTTGTTTATAATATAAAGTTAGGTGATTATTAGGTGATATGAAATGAATGGTGTAGATTAAAGTGTGAATTATTGTTGAATAATTAAATTGATTTGTTTATAATATAAAGTTAGGTGATTATTAGGTGATATGAAATGAATGGTGTAGATTAAAGATAATATAATATTTGAAATGGATGGTGTAGATTAAAAGATGATCTTTAAATGAATGGTTTAGATTAAATGAATGATAAGATTTTTGGCTATAAATAGAAGCCTTAACTTAAGGATTTTTCATAAACTTCCTTACTTGTTCTTTCTTTCTCTCTCTAAATACTTCTTGTGAAAGTTCTCTCTAAGTGTGCTTAAGTCATCTTGAGTATTTGTGAAGATCTATAAGTATACGTATACTGTTCAAGTTAATCAACCTCATTTAAATCAATATCCAGTCACGTGTTGAGGTAAGGGATACCATCTTTTTCATCTTCCATTATTCAAACGTACTATGATAAGGGATTATCATTATTTGATTCTCGATAATAATATTGTTTCTTCCTTACTCATAAGACGTGCCTTTTATTTCCATGTATTAAATTGTGGGAATAACCTTACGGAGCGGATTGCCGCCTGTTGGTGAATAACCTTTCGTATTCATTCATTATTAATCTCTGAGAATAACCTTACGGAGCGGATTGCCGCCTGTTTGGTGAATAACTCTTTGTACTCAAATTCTATTAAATTGTGGGAATAACCTTACGGAGCGGATTGCCGCCTGTTGGTGAATAACCCTTTGTATTAATTTCCTTCACCTTTTGTTAATCAAACCTGCTACGGTAAGGGATATTATTTTCTTTCATACTCCTAAATCGAAATTTATTATGGAACTATTGCTTCTATAATTCCTGAAAATATTATATGTTCCATAATAGTTGAACTTCATTATTTCAACTGAACCTTCCTATTTACGTGAACCTTTCTATTGAATTGTAACCGTTATTCTGAACTGTGGATCTTGAATATCATTTTTAAATTTCACTCCACATCATGTTGACAATTTGGACATTATTTGAATCTGTACAAAGTAAACTTCCGATACTTATTGTTATCCTATTTCTTCTGTTCATCATTTATATCATTCTAATCATCCAAAAATCAACCTGTTGTGAATATCTGTGGCCGGGGGCACAGATGTGATATATTTGTTGAACAGATGATAGGTTAAAGGCGATATAATAGGTTAAAGGCGATACATCTGTTCGGTGTCTTTTATGGCACGTGGTGAATGTTCTCTTTGGCCCGTAGTGCAAAGATGAACTGTTGTTTGGTATGATTATGACCAAAGGCTGAATCTGGTATAATCATGACCGTTGGTGCTATATTGAATATCTTTGGCCCGTAGTACAAAGATGAACTGTTGATGTGCATGATTATGATCAGGAACTGTGAATTTGTATTATCTTGACTAATGATATTTCAGATGATAAAAGTTGATGATGTTTTTCCTAAAAAGAGAACCGAGTGGACATTATAGTCTGCATTATTCTTCTAATAGATTACTCATTCCGCTGCTATTATTGATCTGAACGTTGTTTAAGAATTTAACTGCAGTTTTTGATATAAACCTTGTAGTCTATTGTATTCTATCAAGAACTCAACTGTTGAAGACTAATGATAATTTATTCGTCATTATCTTAGTCATGATATTTCTTACTGGGCTATTTGAGCTCACCCTTTCTTTTGTTCCATTGTTTTTCAACAGGAAATGAAAACATAACAGGGTCTAGCCGGGGAATGGAGTGAGGGTCCGAGGAATAGTTATCATAGTCTTCACGTTTTGTAAAATAGTGTGGCAATAATAGTGAAGACTTAGTTGTGTATTATTATACACTGTATTGTTGTACGTTGTGCTTTGTTGTAATAATTTTGTTGTAGTATTTTGACGACTCAAGTTTGGGCTGTGTGGGCCCAGATTTGGGGGCGTCACAGTTGGCATCAGAGCTTAGGGATATGGTCTTTAATGGAGATCTGGGGTTAGAACTAGGAGGGGAGAGACGAATAGAATCAATTACTAGTGTGTCCTACCTAAATTAGATTTTTTTTATCTAATGAATCGATTTGAATGTAGGAACATGAAGAGATGAGTCAGTTTATTTGAACTAACATTTATTTTGTGACCACAGTTAAGTATGGCATCTGGAAATCAGGAGGTTAACTATGAAATTACCGAAACAAATGTAGCTGCAAAACAAGAGGCGACGAATAATCTTCTTACAAACTCAGAGTTGAATCATTTGCCTAAGGCAAAAATTATGCGTGTTCTATCCAGTAATGATGAAGGTGAATGCTCTGCTACAGTCGTTCCAGATCCATTCTTAGAAGCAATTAAAGGAAGTAACGAACTTGCGGAAATTATTGCCTTTAATTTACTCACTAATTGGGAGAGTGATATCACCTGGTTATGCTCTATAACAAAGGATCAGAATATATGGACTTTTCATATTAGTCTTTGGGATTTATGGTGTTCCAGCTATAATTTTCAAGATTATTTAAAAATGATGTTTCTATACTTTTGGGCGTTACAATTTAGAGGAATTCAGGTTAGGTTAGTCACTATCGTGGAAACTGCAGTCTATCGAAAATACTATTTTAATGGAAATCATTGGTACCTTACTACTGATGAAGTTGATGAACCCGAGAAACAGTTTGCTAGAAAATTATTCAGTGGTATTCCCATGGTTGAAATACGTGAAGATCCGAATGAAGTATTCGGGATTCGATTTGACGATAACAGTCAAGAAACCGAATGAGGTGATAACCGGTAAGCTATTCATAAATTCTCGTGAAGTCTATGCCATATTAGATACTGGCTCTATCCACTCTTTTATCTCACCTATATGTACTCAACGTTTAAATTTGACTATTGAAAACTTAAATCTTGTCTTATCAGTTGAAACCTCATTGGGAGAAATACCTATTACATTTACTATCTATAAATCTTGCCTAGTTCAAATCAACAACCTCACATTACCTGTTGACCTCATTTCTTTGGAGATGCGTGAATTTGATGTGATTTTAGGAATTGATTGGTTGACTACCCATCATGCTAAAATTGATTGTTTTCATAAGATTATTAGTTTTCATATTCCTAATCAACCTGTCATGCGAATTCAAGCAACTAAACCATTGAAATCTATAACTGTTATTTCTAGCCATAAAGCCATTCGTTTATTGAAAAACGGATGTCAAGCCTTTTTAGCTCATGTCACTGATTTGAACAAAAATACGTCAAACTTGAATGATATTCCCATTGTTAATGAGTTTCCTGACGTTTTTCCTGAAGAACTTCCTGGCTTACCCCCAAACCGTGAAATTGATTTTTATATTGATCTTGAACCCGGTACCAAGCCCATTTCCAAAGCTCCCTACCGAATGGCTCCCATTGAACTTCAAGAGTTAAAAGTCCAACTACAGGAATTGTTGGATACCGGTTTCATTCGTCCGAGTGCATCACCTTGGGGTGCTCCTGTTCTATTTGTGAAGAAGAAAGACGGGAGTATGAGATTGTGCATTGACTACCGAGAATTGAACCATGTCACCATCAAGAACAGGTACCCGTTACCTCGGATTGATGACATGTTTGATCAATTGCAAGGCGCTCAACATTTCTCAAAGATTGATCTCCGTTCTGGATATCATCAGTTAAAGGTTAAAGCTGAGGACATTCCAAAGACTGCTTTCAGATCTCGTTATGGGCATTATGAGTTCTTAGTCATGCCTTTTGGACTAACTAATGCTCCTGCAGCTTTCATGGACATGATGAACCGGATATTCAAGGAACATTTGGATCATTTTGTGGTTGTCTTTATTGATGACATCCTCATATACTCCAAGAGTCGCGAGGATCATGAACAACACCTGAGATTGATACTACAAAAGCTCCGTGAAAACAAATTATATGCCAAGTTGAAGAAATGTGAGTTCTGGCTTGAGGAAGTCGCGTTTCTTGGGCATGTGATTTCTAGTCAAGGAATATCAGTCGATTCTGCGAAGATTGAAACGGTACTAAATTGGGAACAACCCAAAACAGTAACCGAAGTCCGAAGTTTTCTGGGTCTAGCTGGTTATTATCGGAGATTCGTAGAAGAATTTTCTCGAATCGCCACTCCATTAACGCAGCTTACTCGGAAAAGCACAAAATTCATATGGAGCGAGGAATGCGAGAAAAGTTTCCAAGAACTCAAGAAGAGACTGGTTTCAGCTCCTGTTCTGACCATACCATCAGGATCAGGAGAATTTGTTATCTACAGCGATGCTTCTGGCAAAGGTCTAGGCTGTGTCCTTATGCAACATGGAAAGGTTATAGCCTACGCCTCTCGACAACTCAAAGATTATGAGAAAAATTATCCTACTCATGATCTAGAGTTGGCAGCAGTCGTTTTCGCGTTGAAGATCTGGAGACACTACTTGTACGGAGAAAAAGTGGATATCTATACGGATCATAAAAGTCTCAAGTATTTCTTCACCCAGAAGGAACTCAACATGCGACAACGACGTTGGCTTGAGCTGTTAAAGGATTATGACCACACAATCCAGTATCACCCGGGAAAGGCGAACGTTGTAGCTGACGCTTTGAGCAGAAAATCTTATGCAAGTACAAGTGCACTGCTGACAACACAAAAGTGTATTTTGTACGACTTGCAAAAGATGGAGATAGAGCTAAAGACACCAGGGACCCGCTCGAAGATTGCTCACGTGCGAGTAGAACCAACTTTAATCGATAAAATTAAAACTGCTCAAGCTACCGATCCGGAACTGATAAACATGATAAAGAAAGTACAAGAAGGTGCCATTCCCGAAGCAAGAATCGACGAGAAAGGAATACTTCGAGTCAACTCTCGACTCTGTGTTCCTAACGATCCTGAATTAAAGCATAAAATCATGATGGAGGCACACAACACGCCGTTTGCAATCCACCCAGGAGGTACCAAGATGTATCGAGATCTTCGACATATATTTTGGTGGAACAATATGAAAAGAGAGATTGCGGAGTTTATCTCAAGGTGCCTAACTTGTCAACGTGTCAAGGCAGAACATCAAGTTCCTAAAGGTCCATTACAATCACTTGAAGTTCCCGAATGGAAGTGGGAACACATCAATATGGACTTCGTGACGGGTCTTCCAAAAGTTTCTCAAGGCTTAGATGCAATTTGGGTGATCGTAGATAGATTGACCAAATCTGCTCATTTCTTGCCTATACGAGAAAACTTTTCACTTGAACGTCTTGCCGGTATGTACATAAATGAGATCGTGAGATTGCATGGCATGCCAGTTTCCATAGTTTCTGATCGAGATCCTAGATTCACTTCACGCTTTTGGATCAGTCTACAAAAAGCTATGGGCACTGAACTACGTTTTAGTTCTGCATACCATCCTCAAACGGACGGACAATCGGAAAGGACGATCCAGACCCTCGAAGATCTTTTGAGACTTTGTGTATTAGACTTCAAAGGAAGTTGGGATAAGTACTTGCCGTTGGTGGAATTTTCTTACAACAACAGTTACCAAGCAAGCATAGGCATGGCTCCATTCGAGGCATTGTATGGAAGGAAGTGTCGCTCTCCAATATGTTGGAATGAGGTAGGAGAAGCAAAATTGTTGGGACCCGAGTTGGTACGCTTGACGACCGAAAAGATCCAAATGATCCGACAACGAATACAGACCGCACAAGAACGACAAAAGAGTTATGCTGATCTTCATCGGAGAGACGAAAGTTTCAACGTCGGAGATCATGTATTCTTACGTGTTTCTCCATGGAAAGGGGTTACGAGATTCGGAAAGAGAGGAAAGCTCAACCCTCGATTTATTGGCCCATTTGAAATCCTCGATCGAATAGGAACCGTAGCCTACAGACTAGCCCTACCACCAAGTATGTCTCGCATCCATAACGTTTTTCACATATCTATGTTACGTAAATATGTGAAGGACCCAAACCACGTCATTGAGTTAGAACCAGACGTTATAGCAGAGGATTTAACATACGAGGAAGTACCTGTTAAGATCCTGGATAAGAAGGAGCAGATCCTACGCTCAAAGGTTATACCTCAAGTTAAGGTTTTATGGAGGAACCAAGATACTGAGGAAATGACCTGGGAGCTAGAATCTGAGATGAAATCTAAGTATCCTTACCTCTTCGATATGTCAGGTACGTCAATTTCGGGGACGAAATTTCATAAGGAGGGGAGGTTGTAAGACCCCGAATTTTATGAAATACAAAATTTAATTTTTCTTCATATAGATATTTTTTTTAAAACAGTAAGTGGTTAAATCGATAAAGTTAAAAGTTAAGGATGTTATGTGCAAATTTTATTTTGTCGGACAATATTCGTTTGGTCGGGGAATATTCGTTTGGTCGGGGAATATTCGTTTGGTCCGACGGCGCCGAAATAACAAATTATTGGTGGACCCCACAACGGAATATTTGTCGGATATAGAAAACGACAGAAATAACCTTTTTAAATAAAAATAGTCAACGGAACTGTTAAAATACCGGTGATAAAAGAATAGTAGCATACGGTAGTTATTGGTATTTTCTGTAGCACTCGGTACTCTACAGTAACACACGGTATTGCATAGTGTCTCATATTTTTGGTCTGATAATTGACACCGTAACTGTTACGCATCATTTCATCGATAATTGTCACTTCATAATATTTTATATTATCAATTCAATAATTGTTGTTACACAGTATTTTGCATTATTGATTTAATAATTGTCATTACACTGTATTTTATATCATTGAGTCAATAATTGTTGTTGCACTGTTTTTAAAATTATTGAACCTAATAATTGTCACAGTAACATATGCACAGTAATTCACATTATTGAATCAATAATTGTCATTACACAGTAACGTATGCTTTATTTTACATTATTGTTATCTCTATTATGATGTTATTTAAACAGTTGTATTTCATTAATTTATTGACTTGATATCTAAGAGCTAACTATACTGTATTTATAACAATTAGTCATAATAATTGAATTGATAAAGTTATTTGTTTATAATATAAAGTTAGGTGATTATTAGGTGATATGAAATGAATGGTGTAGATTAAAGTGTGAATTATTATTGAATAATTGAATTGATTTGTTTATAATATAAAGTTAGGTGATTATTAGGTGATATGAAATGAATGGTGTAGATTAAAGTGTGAATTATTGTTGAATAATTAAATTGATTTGTTTATAATATAAAGTTAGGTGATTATTAGGTGATATGAAATGAATGGTGTAGATTAAAGATAATATAATATTTGAAATGGATGGTGTAGATTAAAAGATGATCTTTAAATGAATGGTTTAGATTAAATGAATGATAAGATTTTTGGCTATAAATAGAAGCCTTAACTTAAGGATTTTTCATAAACTTCCTTACTTGTTCTTTCTTTCTCTCTCTAAATACTTCTTGTGAAAGTTCTCTCTAAGTGTGCTTAAGTCATCTTGAGTATTTGTGAAGATCTATAAGTATACGTATACTGTTCAAGTTAATCAACCTCATTTAAATCAATATCCAGTCACGTGTTGAGGTAAGGGATACCATCTTTTTCATCTTCCATTATTCAAACGTACTATGATAAGGGATTATCATTATTTGATTCTCGATAATAATATTGTTTCTTCCTTACTCATAAGACGTGCCTTTTATTTCCATGTATTAAATTGTGGGAATAACCTTACGGAGCGGATTGCCGCCTGTTGGTGAATAACCTTTCGTATTCATTCATTATTAATCTCTGAGAATAACCTTACGGAGCGGATTGCCGCCTGTTTGGTGAATAACTCTTTGTACTCAAATTCTATTAAATTGTGGGAATAACCTTACGGAGCGGATTGCCGCCTGTTGGTGAATAACCCTTTGTATTAATTTCTTTCACCTTTTGTTAATCAAACCTGCTACGATAAGGGATATTATTTTCTTTCATACTCCTAAATCGAAATTTATTATGGAACTATTGCTTCTATAATTCCTGAAAATATTATATGTTCCATAATAGTTGAACTTCATTATTTCAACTGAACCTTCCTATTTACGTGAACCTTTCTATTGAATTGTAACCGTTATTCTGAACTGTGGATCTTGAATATCATTTTTAAATTTCACTCCACATCATGTTGACAATTTGGACATTATTTGAATCTGTACAAAGTAAACTTCCGATACTTATTGTTATCCTATTTCTTCTGTTCATCATTTATATCATTCTAATCATCCAAAAATCAACCTGTTGTGAATATCTGTGGCCGGGGGCACAGATGTGATATATTTGTTGAACAGATGATAGGTTAAAGGCGATATAATAGGTTAAAGGCGATACATCTGTTCGGTGTCTTTTATGGCACGTGGTGAATGTTCTCTTTGGCCCGTAGTGCAAAGATGAACTGTTGTTTGGTATGATTATGACCAAAGGCTGAATCTAGTATAATCATGACCGTTGGTGCTATATTGAATATCTTTGGCCCGTAGTACAAAGATGAACTGTTGATGTGCATGATTATGATCAGGAACTGTGAATTTGTATTATCTTGACTAATGATATTTCAGATGATAAAAGTTGATGATGTTTTTCCTAAAAAGAGAACCGAGTGGATATTATAGTCTGCATTATTCTTCTAATAGATTACTCATTCCGCTGCTATTATTGATCTGAACGTTGTTTAAGAATTTAACTGCAGTTTTTGATATAAACCTTGTAGTCTATTGTATTCTATCAAGAACTCAACTGTTGAAGACTAATGATAATTTATTCGTCATTATCTTAGTCATGATATTTCTTACTGGGCTATTTGAGCTCACCCTTTCTTTTGTTCCATTATTTTTCAACAGGAAATGAAAACATAACAGGGTCTAGCCGGGGAATGGAGTGAGGGTCCGAGGAATAGTTATCATAGTCTTCACGTTTTGTAAAATAGTGTGGCAATAATAGTGAAGACTTAGTTGTGTATTATTATACACTGTATTGTTGTACGTTGTGCTTTGTTGTAATAATTTTGTTGTAGTATTTTGACGACTCAAGTTTGGGCTGTGTGGGCCCAGATTTGGGGGCGTCACAGAGTAGATTAAAGGCAATAATTTCCGCAAGTTCATTATTTCCCTTAATTGCTTCTAAGAACGGATCTGGAACGACTGTAGAAGAGCTTTCACCTTTATCCTTACTGGATAGAACACGCATAATTTTTTCCTTAGGCAAATGATTCAACTCTGAGTTTGTAAGAAGATTATTCGTCGCCTCTTGTTTTGCAGCTACATTTGTTTCGGTCATTTCATAGTTAACCTCCTGATTTCCAGATGCCATACTTAACTGTGGTCACAAAATAAATGTTAGTTCAAATAAACTGACTCATCACTTCATGTCCCTATATTCAAATCAACTCATTAGATAATAAAATTTAATTTAGGTAGGACACACTAGTGACTGATTCTATTCGTCTCTCCCCTCCTAGTTCTAACCCCAGATCTCCATTAAAGACCATATCCCTAAGCTCTGATACCAACTGTGACGCCCCCAAATCTAGGCCCACACAGCCCAAACTTGAGTCGTCAAAAGACTACAACAAAATTATTACAACAAAGCACAACGTACAATAATACAGTGTATAATAATACACAACTAAGTCTTCACTATTATTGCCACACTATTTTACAACATGTGAAGACTACGACAGCTATTCCTCAGACTCTCACTCCATTCCCCGGCTAGACCCTGTTATGTTTTCATCTCCTGTAATGGAACAAAAGAAAGGGTGAGCTCAAATAGCCCAGTAAGAAATATCATGACTAAGATAATGACGAATAAATTATCATTAGCCTTCAACAGTTGAGTTCTTGATAGAATACAATAGACTACAAGGTTTATATCAAAAACTGTAGTTAAATTCTTAAACAACGTTCAGATCAATAATAGCAGCGGAATGAGCAATCTATTAGAAGAATAATGCAGACTATAATGTCCACTCGCTTCTCTTTTTTGTAAAAATATCATCAACTTTTATCATCTGAAATACCATTAGTCATGATAATAAAAATTCACAGTTCCTGATCATAATCATGCAGATCAACAGTTCATATTTGCACTACGGGCCAAAGACATTTAATATAACACCAACGGTCATGATTATACCAGATTCAGCATTTGGTCATAATCATACCAATCAACAGTTCATCTTTGCACTACGGGCCAAAGATATTCAATAAAGCACCAACGATCATGATTATACCAGATTCAGCCTTTGGTCATAATCATACCAACCAACAGTTCATCTTTGCACTACGGGCCAAAGAGAACATTCACCACGTGCCATAAAAGACACCGAACAGATGTATCGCCTTTAACCTAGTATATCGCCTTTAACCTATCATCTGTTCAACAATTATATCACATCTGTGCCCCCGGCCACAGATATTCACAACAGCTTGATTCTTGATGATTAATACAAATAACAGTGATACAAATGATGAACAGAAGAACAGGATAAACAATAAGTATCAGAAGTTTACTTTGTGCAGATTCAAATAATGTCCAAATTGCCAACATGATGTGGAGTGAAATTTAAAAATGATATTCAAGATCCACAGTTCAGAATAACGGTTACAGTTCAATAGAAAGGTTCACGTAAATAGGAAGGTTCAGTTGAAATAATGAAGTTCAACTATTATGGAACATATAATATTTTCAGGAATTATAGAAGCAATAGTTCCATAATAAGTTTCGATTTAGGAGTATGAAAGAAAATAATATCCCTTACCGTAGCAGGTTTGATTAACAAACGGTGAAGGAAATTAATATCCCTTACCATAGTAAGTTTGAATAATGGAAGATGAAAAAGATGGTATCCCTTATGAGTATAAAGGAAAATGATATCACTTACGAATATGGAATAAAAGTGTCATGTGATAATTCGTGTAGACAAATTATTTCCACACGAGACAAATAAAAAGGGTTATTCACCAACAGGCGATAATCCGCACCGTAAGGTTATTCCCATCAATTTGAATACGAATAGTTATTCACCAAACAGGCGATAATCCGCGCCGTAAGGTTATTCCCATCAATTTGAATACGAAGAGTTATTCACCAAACAGGCGATAATCCGCACCGTAAGGTTATTCTCAAAGATTAATAAGGAATGAATACAAAAGGTTATTCACCAACAGGCGGTAAACCGCGCCGTAAGGTTATTCCCACAATTTAATACATGGAAATAAATGGCACAAGAAAGAAACGATATTATTTTCGAGAATCAAAGAATGATAATCCCTTCAAGTAAGAAAGAAAATAATATCCATTTATGATGATGAAAAGAGTGATACCCCTTACCTTAACACGTGACTGGATATTAATTTAAATGAGGTTGATCAACCTATATATTTTTAATATAATTAGTAATTACCACATATAAATTTCAAAGTGTATGATAACTCGTATATTATGAACTATCAAAATTATATATATTTAACATAATTTTTGTAGTATAATATAACAACGTTAAAATAGTTTTTAAAATAATATTCCAAAATAAATCTTCCAAAGAAAGCTTTTAAAAATGAATCTTCTCAAAGAAGAGTCTTCTAAAGGAAGATTTGTGAATACTGTGAAAAATAGAAATTTATGAAATTACTACTCTTTAATAAAACACTTACTTGAAAAATTCCTGCACTCCTTTTGGCTTTCAAACTCTCAAAATAACCTTACTATTCTCAGAGAAAACTCATAAAATTCTTATAGAAAAATTTTATGTTTTAGGTGTGATTTTTCTATTCAGCTGAGCAAGCTATTTATAGGAGAAAATAAGTTACTATGCGTGGTAGGTGAACAGAAAAAATTCAGCAGAGGCTGCTGCGCAGCCTCCACCAACTCTTCAGCAAATTCTCACATTTCTCACATTTCATGTGGGACCCATTGTGGGGCCCACATGTTTCTTACTATTCACTTACTATTCACGTTACTATTCACGTCACTATTCATGTTACTATTCACGTCACTATTCACGTTACTATTTAAAATAGTAAAATTAATTATATTTTTTTATTTATTTATTTATTCTTCCTGTGAGTCCAACATATAAAATAATGTTACCACAATAATGTAAGAAACACGTTACATATTTTTATTAATTTAATAATATAAATTATAGTGTATTTGCTACTGTGACAATTATTAGATTCAATAATTTTAAACTACAGTGCACCAACAATTATTGACTCGATGATATGAAATACAGTGTAATGACAATTATTGAATCAATAATGCAAAATACTGTGTAGCAACAATAATTGAATTGATAATATAAAATATTATGCAGTGACAATTATTGATGAAATGATGCGTAACAGTTACGGTGTCAATAATATGAGACACTGTGCAATACCGTGTGCTACTGTAGAGTACCGCATGCTACAGTAAAATACCATAAATTACCGTATGCTACTATTCTTTTATCACCGGTATTTTAACAGTTAACACCGTTGACTATTTTTATTTAAAAAGGTTACTTCTGTCGTTTTCTATATCCGACAAATATTCCGTTGTGGGGTCCACAAATAATTTGTTATTTCGGCGCCGTCGTACGACCTGAATATTCCCCGACAAAACGAATATTCCCCGACAAAACGAATATTGTCCGTCAAAATAAAATTTGCACATAACATCCTTAACTTTCAATTTCGTCAATTTAACCACTTACTGTTTCATGAAAAATATATATGAAGAAAAATTAAATTTTATATTTCATAAAATTCGGGGTCTTACAAAAACACTTTCATTTGAAGTTATTTATATCATTATGCTTCATTCAAGTTGCTCATTATTGATTATATTTATACACACTTGGATTAATAGCTTATATATATATTAATATAAACTTTATACATAATCTTTCTAGAAGTGAAAGACAAGTGATCAGGTCTTTAGTAACTTTCCTTAAACGGATTGGTATCACTTGAAAGTCGTGAATTGCAACAATTTCTTTTTAAGTTATACAATGCAATATTTTTTCGAGATTGAATAATTATATTCTTATAATTCTTGTTTAAAAATAATTATTCTTTTGTGTATAAAAAAATGATTTGTATATAGTCATCAGTGATAAGCAAAATATATAAACATTTGATTTATAAAAGCGTAGTAGATTGACCTTTATTTAAAAAGTTAATTTCACCTCATAAAAAGTGTTTTATATAAACCAAACTGATCCATATACATAAACTGTCATATTATTTGTGATTATTGGTTTAATTGTTATTTTGCAGGAATAAATTCTTAAAGTGTAAACATGCAATATTTGATATACCTGAACTTAAACTATTATCTATCTGCTTAATACAAGAAGCATCTAATTACAGATAAACAAATCTTTTAAACAAAAAAGGTAAAGCTGAGTGTTCTTCTAGTGTGTGAGAAATTGAGTGATTCTTGTTCTAAGACCAAGATCTTAAAAAAGCCAAAGGTTTGAGTTTATAAGTGAATGAGGAAGAGAAAAGATATCAAGTTCTAAGACTAGCCGAAGAAAGAATACAAGAAACTCTGGAAAGAAAATCTGTCATTTTTTAAGAAGACTAAGAGATAGTTGTTCTAAGACAAAATCAGATTTATAAAAAATTCTCGACCTAAGTTAAAAAGCTAAACTATTGTTATAGTGAAAAAATCTCAAATCTTGGAGAAGAGTTTGGGGATTGGACCAATTATATATATTTGGTAGATGTATATATAGTGAACCAGGATATATCGTTGTGCTTTTTATTTTGGTATCTCTCTATCCTTATTCTTCACTTTGATTCACTAAAATATTTAAATAAATATTTTTGACAAAATCATTTAAAGAAATAGAGTTAAATTTTAAATTCCAAGATAACTCAAAAAATTAATCTATTCAACCCCCTTCTAAATTAATTATTGCATAATCGGACCTAACAATAATTTTAAATAAATATATATTAATTTTGTATTTAAAAATATTTTAAATTAATTTTTTTTTAAAAAATAATAATCTTATAAATTGAAATGAAGGGAATATTTATTTATAGGTGATACGGATAAGAATATAAATAATATGCGTATTAGTATGTTGGAAACACGATTTTTAAACTCGGATCGGACCGCTGGTATAACTGGAAAAAATTGAAACTGGTCTGTCCTCCGGTCCGGTTCAACCAAAAAAATCAATTTTTGTCAAAACCCGGTAAAAATCGGTGACCCCGCAGTCTGACCGGTCAACCCAGTCATCGGTTTTATCGGTTCTCTACCTTTTTTTTTTTTTAAGCATTTGACCTTGATTAAATGTATCCCTTGATTGAGTTTTGAGTTGTGATCATGATTTAATATTTTTCTTTTTATATAGATTTAATATTTATTTGAATTGTATAAAGTAAACATTGTACAAATAGATTTTTTTTTTTTACCGAATTTGATTGAATGTATCTTAGAGATGTTTATGTTTATTTGTGTTTGATTTTATTATTCTTGAGTCTTGAATTTTGAGTTATGATCATGATTTAATATTTTTTTTTAATATAAATTTAGTATTTATTTGAATTGTATAAAATAAACATTGTATAAATATGTTTGATTTTTTTTTGCGTGTAGATAAATTAATTAATTTTACATATTTACTAAATATTATATATAATATATAATAATAATTAATATATTTAATTATTTATTGACCAATTGAGTTTAAAAACAATGGTTGAAAATATAAATGGCGGGCACGGTTGTGGTTACATTTGTCTCCGTTTTTAGTAAGGTAGATAGAGTACAATTAATTAATAATATCTATTCCGGGAGTAAAAAGTTGTACAAAATATTGACTAAAATACACTTTTAACCCTAAAGCTTATATGATTGTTGATATTTGTATCATAATACTTAAAATATATCCAAGTATATCGTAAGTGTTTTTTGCTAAATAAATGCACCTAAAAAGAACTTTAAAATGCATTTAGTTATATTTTAAATATTGAAACATAAATTTCAATAATCATATAAAATTTCAGGTACAAATTACATTTTAGTCAAAAATATTTACAAAATAATGTATTAAATTATAATAAATTATTATTTTTACCATACATGAGTAAGTCTTGTGATTGTAACAACTATGGGCATCTATATATATATATATATATATATATATATATATATATATAATTGTTGTAACCATTTTTTTTAGTCTAAATGGACAAAATATTAGTGCTGTTTGGGACTCTATTTGAAATCCTATGCAATAGAAATAAGCGCAACTTCTAACTAATTAATAATTAATAACAAGACGGAGGGAGTGTTTGATAAAAATTTAATAAAATAATTTTAAATATTTAAGTAATCTGAATGAGCTGAATGGAATAGATTTTTGAATACTGAATGAAAAAAGTTGTTTGATAAGTGACATATCTGAAACATCTGAATAATATATTTTTACTATTTTATCCATCTAAAAAAATTCAAAATTATTGTAAATTTATTTAATATTTCTTAATATAATATTTAATATTTTTTATATTTTTTATATTTTATTTTATTATTTTTTTTACTTCATTCAACTGAGACTAAATCATTCAACCAAAAAAATTAAATTTAATCATTTAATCTAATAAAAATTTAATTGATTTAACCATTTAAATCTAAACAAATGCAGTGAATAGTTTAATCCATCCGACCAATTTAAACATTCAGTTTCTCCAATCAAACTGCCACGGAGTCTGTCTATACGGCGAGTAAGTGGGAGTGTGGGACGACCCCTCTAAAAATGGCATCAGTTACGAAGTAGTGCTTGGTATTATATGCCCTATATATCGACCTCCAATTAATTCAATCCAGCATAGATATTGATTGCTATTGCTATTGAATCCACCTTCATCATTTGTTACAACTGTATCGAATTTAGTAGAGAGAAAGGTAAGAGGGATGGTCGGACCAAATAGGCCACAGTTTGTGCTATTCGGATCCTCAATAGTTCAGCTCAGCTACAGTCATGCCGGTTGGGGCTCCATTCTCTCTGATATCTACTCCCGTAAAGTACTATTCCTCTCCCTCTCTGTTCTTATTTTGAATTTAATTAAGCAAACATTCGATTACAATGTCTACGAGTAGATTGAACTAGGGATGTAGATTTGTACAACAATCATGTACCTTTGCTGTATAATTCGATAATTAGGGGCGTGTTTGCTACTTTTCAGATTTTGGAGGTGATTTTGAATGTTTATTACGTTTGGAAGCTTGATGAAAATTCTAGTCTTAAAATGCATGGATTTTGACCCTTTTTTAGCTCCTTTGGAATTTGAAACCAGCAGGAAAGGAGATTTATTAAAGAAGATGGTAAAACAAGAGGATTAAAACGTTTGTTTTATCATCTCGAGGTGGAAACATCCTCATTCTTAGAGAACTCCAAGCACCAAAATTGTGTGCTCCCTGCTTTTGGAGTGGAACAATATATAAATGAACCAAATTGGTTGCCAAATGAACCAATTTTTTTTTATGGGAACAGAGAGAAATGAATACTTGCATTTCTTACTCTCCTATACCTTATTTTCTTTTTATTATTCTTCTCCTTCCTTTCCGTATTGTGACAAGTTGGTGGTAGAAAGCTTTAATTGGTTATAATTAGTTGCAATAACCGGTGAATGCGTGGGGCTCAATGACATCTTTCAGTATATGGCACTGTTATGGGATCATACGTACATGACAGAGAAAAAAATGTTTGTCATCAAATGAAACCTTTAAAATTACTTTGCTCTTTATTGTGTCATCCTGCATCAAAGAATTCAAATTCGGCGATTCTTCACATGAACCATAAGTCATATAAAGGAAATATTTGTAAGGCAATAAGTAGGATTTTCTTTAGGTTCTGTCTACATCCATAAAAAAATGTGGTTTAGATTTTTATCAACTCCTCCCGAGTAATTGTGGTTTATTTCTCTTATGTTGACATTTCAAGCACCTTAGCTTTCTTGAGAATTCATCCAATATTTCTTGTATTGAAAATTGGACTTCTTTCATTGGCCATGAGGATTTTGAAAATAAGTCTTGAATGTGTTTCCCCAAAGATTTATATACATATATGGCTAAAAGCATGAACTTTGTATCCTCTTGAAAACTTAAAAGTTTGGTTCTATTTGCTGCGTTAATGAATTTTTGCAATCATATAGCACCTCTGTGTGCTTCGATTTTGGTAAACACTATCATTTAAGTTTAGGCTTATATTACTACGAACTTTTCTTGTGAACTGGTCTCTTGGTCAAATAGAAACTTTGGATCACTATGGAGTTGACACTCTTTCATATCCTATTGAATATTTGAATGGGAGAATATATAATATTTATGCCTATTATCTTCATACTTGTTTGGTTATTGGTATTACCTTTTACGGGTCTGTTGTAGGCAGACATACTTTTGCGAGGATACTATGGTTGGAACTCACGTCGTGCTGTCCAGGTCCTTGATCAAGTTTTTCCGAAGGTAATGTACTTTTTGGCTGCCAGTAAAATCAGCATTAAAACATATATGCCTACAAATAACATCTAAGTTGTTATAAAAGGTGTACATTAGTTCTTTTGGTTGCTATTATTTCAATTTTGGAAGATGTCCACATTATAGCCTTTCAAAGGGGTTTGAGGTGGAGGCAGATTTGGAACTTCAAGAGGTGTACCTTGGAATTAATATTATGGGCATCTTCACTATTAATATTGGTTGTGTTTCTTTCCATATCCCCATTTATTTATTTGAAAATAGTAAGACAATTTCGTGCAAGATGCTTGCTATATAGAGTCAGGTATCTTCATGTAATTTTTAGGACCTCTATACATGTGTCCTTTGGTGATTCGCTGATTCAAGCATAGTGCTTTCTTCATTCCAGGATGCTGCCGTTCAGCCTTCTTTGGTGATTGTTTACTTTGGCGGTAATGATTCGATGGGACCTCACTCGTCTGGTCTTGGTCCTCATGTACCACTTTCAGAATATACTGAAAACATGCGGAAAATTGCTAGTCATCTAAAGGTACTTTTAAGTGTAATTTTCTTCTAAAATGAATGAAAATAATGTTCTCTTTGGTATAGACCCAAAGGGAAAATGCTCTTGTGATGTGATGGAAAACTAGCACGCAATTGGCAGTCAGGCTATCTATGACACAAAAAGCTTTGCGATTTTTCATTTCTTTAGCAAAATCTGATTAAATTAGTAATTTATTCAGAAACTAAATGTTTGATTGCACTGATTTAAAATAGCATTGAGATTCCATTTTTTTTTAATATGTCAAAAAGGTAATTGAGAAACAGAAAGAAAAAAAGAAAAACCTCTTTCTCTTATGTTTCACATTCTAACACTGTTTCTGAAATTCAGAACCTTTCAGACACGATTCGCATTATTTTTCTTAGTTGTCCACCCGTGAATGAGGTCAAACTTCGTGAAAATAGAAGGTATTATGATGCATATGTAATATGTCTTGTTTGCTTGTTTTATTATTGTAATGTATCTAAATTAATAAATTACCTCTCTAAAACAGCGCAGCATTGAGTGACCTAGTTCGAACAAATGAATTATGCCGAGAATATTCAGAAGCTTGTATAGAAATGTGCCAGGAGATGGGAGTGAAGGTTGTTGATCTTTGGACTGCAATTCAGAAGAAAGATGATTGGTTGACGGCTTGCTTTACGTAAGATTCCTTACACATTAGTGCTTTGTCATTTATGATGTTATGGTTAAGGACTTCAAATTGCAGTACCAGATCTAATGCTATAAACCTGGTAGGTAAAAGTTGTCTAAATAACCAATCCTGGGAAACCCAGATGCAGGCTCCTCCGTATTGAGTTTTACATATAGCTTTTGTAGTATTTTTCCCTCCTAGTCAGTGCTTCTTGGATGGGTTCATAGAGTTGCGCTCCACTCCATCTTCTCTTGGCCCCATGTGACACTTAGTAGGAAGTGCGCCATCCACATACCCTTATTATTCTGAGCCCCTCGTATAAGTTCTGTTTACTTCTTCTACTAATGGCTCTCATACTGCAGACGAGCGTTTCTAATATAAAAATTAACATCTTTGTTTTTTTGAATTCAAAATTTATCCCTCATCACTGAAAGATAATATGAAAATATGTTGCTTCACATATGTACTTTTGTGTCTGCTCTCTGATGTTCTAACAAATTGATGTGTTAGCACTTTAGCGTTGAAGTTTTGTCTATATATTTTAATAATATACATCAACATGGTGCAGACTTCAGAGCTGTTGTGCAATATATGAGTTGCTAAGAATTGTATTCCATTTTTTTCCAAGCAGAAACTTCAATATATTATATTCGAAGATTTATCTTGCTTAAATGCAATGCCACATTAACTTGGGTTAATATGAATTTAATAGTCAAACACATTTAGGTAAAGGGTTAGCCTAAGAAGCAGGGATCCTGTTATGATTTATGAGGTATCGGCACAATACAATATGTAAGCATTATTTTCATTCTTTTCAATTAAAAATGAGTATTATTGCATTCTTACTCATTCTTTAATCAAGTCTACACACTTTGTCTACTATCCAAGAAGTATCAGATGTACTGGAAAAGAAAAGTATTTATGGCTTGGCTTTTTATGTCACTTTTTGTTCAAATGGAATCAGGTGAAGCTGTCACCTTGGGTAATCTTTGTAGCTTTTCCTTGTTTTTAATCCTTAGCATGTTAACTAGACTGCCGCTCAGGGTTAATACCTGAATCTGATTCTGTTGTAGTTGGGGGAAATGTTAATTTCGAACATCAATACAATGGGTAGTGTTTGTGAGCATAGATATGCATCTTGGTTAAATATTACCTTAAAATTGGTATTTGGATTGCAAATCGGCGAAATCGCTTTCCTTAATGTAAGGCCACATTTTGGAGCAGATATTAGGGAACTTTGGTATGAAATCAATTTATAGCAGGGAACTGGAAACTGTGTTAACTGTTAAGATTACCTTTCAACCAAGGATTGGTGATAGGAAATTCTACTTTCTTGTCTTTGTTGAATTATGTGATACTTTTTCGAGAGAAAGTTTACTCTCAGTGTCTTGTTGACGAGTAAAATGAAGGTTATTTTCAAAGTCTACTGTAAACTGTAAATTAAGTGAGATTATTGCCGGAATATAATCACAAGTTTATAATTAGTTTTCTCTTATCCAGGGACGGGGTTCATTTATCGGCCGAGGGAAGCAAGATAGTTGTGCAGGAGATACTAAAGGTGCTCAAGGAAGCTGAGTGGACCCCTTCTCTACACTGGAAATCTATGCCGACAGAGTTTAGGGAGGACTCGCCTTACGATCTTGTTGCTGCTGATGGGAAAAACACTCTAAATCCATCCGAATGGACCTTTTACAGAGAAATTCAGTGGAACTAAGCAGCAAAGGAACCTTTTACCTTTATTTGTCATTCCTCACGCAAGAATTGCCACCAAAAGCTACACACAGAATGTTAACTTCACAAGAAAGGATAAAAGTAATAGGGGATAGAACTTAGAAATTTCTGCTGTTATTGGCGCTTGTGAGTATGTTATGTGCTATTTTATTTGGTGCTATTTTATTTGGTTTGCGTGCTCCCTTGACCTAAATTTCATTTGATGCTTCACCCTTTGAAGAGGCCGAGTTGTTGGATCAAATAGATAGGATTACTTGAAGAATGGTTCCGGGCTATTATATTAAAGTCGAAAAAGTTTCTAGTCATTTGCTCAATATTACATGAACTTAATTTGGAAGGGACCGTTGATAAGGAAATAATATTAATATATCTAAAATGAATATCAAACATTATAGAATAAATTCTATGTAGATGGTCTGTAAATTAATGATTTGATTTCTTTTTTCCAACACTACTTTATAATTTTTTTTGAAAGATCTAGTACATCAGGATAAATTAGGGGGGGGGGGGGGGGGGGGGGACTAGTTGTTATTAAAGATTCAGGACTGACTTTGATTTTTATATCAATATAAGTAAATTATATTAATGGACTAAGTGGTTATCAATATTATTAAATATTTTTTAATAGTAACCAAATGCTTACTTGGTCGTTTTTAATTTTTTATTTTTATTTTTATCTCTGTTCAAATAAATATCCAAAAACTGAGAATGAAATTTAAAAAAAAAGGACATGATAACAAAACAAATGCCCTTATTTTTAAGGAAAATAGAAGAAGGGCAACCAAACATGCCCTTGTTTATGGCTAGAATTCCAGTAGAACTAGCTGAAGATATTTAGCTCTGAGAATGAGAGATATTTGGATCACGGGCACTGTTTTCTCTCTCATCCACTTTTTCTGAACACTGTCCACTAGCAGTCCAGCATAAGATATTTCTAACAAGCCTCATTAGCCACACCACACGCACTTCACGAGCGTCCCGACTCCGACAACTTAAGCTCAATATATTTTGGGGCCAACGTGCTTTTAATATTTTTATATAATTATATAAATAAAACAAATTTCATTTTATATAAAAAAGTTTAATGTGATATATCAAAAATATATGTAAAAGTAATACTTATTTTTATTTTTCTGATTTGATTTATCAATTTTATTGGGCATTTAGTGATAAAAAAATATTAATGAAAGAATATAAAACAAAAAAATTCTTTAATAAAAAGGTTCTCAATCTCTTAAATGTTATCTTAGTGTTTGATAAAATTGTCTAATACGAACTTATTAAAATAGATACTCTATAAGTTCTTTTCAAAATATAAATAAATTTGTAGATTATGTATGAATACAATATTTACTATTTCAGTCGTAGATCAATTTATACAAATTTAAGGCGAGAATAATAATATAATAAATATTAAAAAATTAATTCAAATAAAATCATAAACAAAATATAACTAATAAAATATTTTAAGTATAATAAAATATAAAGATAATATAATAATTTTACATAGTTATTATAAAAGATGGCGGCGGTGGTGGTGAGTGAGTGATTGTGGATGGTATTAGGTGGCGGTGGGCGGTAGTGATGGATGGTGAGCAATGACGACGGTATGAAAAAAAGACGATCAAAAGGAGGTAAAAGAAAAAAAATTATCAAATATTTTAAAAAAATTGATATTTTTATACTATTTTTAATATTTTTACACGTGGATCTTATAAAAAAATTGCTATATATATATATATAACTACAATTAATCGTCGTTATTAATTATACATGTAAGATTCATAATGTGAAAATATAAAAATATCAATTTTTTATTTTAATTATACATGCACTCTTATGCTCATAGGGTAGAAAAGAAATATTTTTACATTTAAATTCACCCGTACGGGAGTTGAATAGACTTGACAATATACTCGTTGTTTGACAAACTCTCTAGAGCGCGTAGAATCCCCAAACCTCCAATGGGACTCACCAGATCTTTTCGTCAGCTATCTCTTCTCAGCATATCCATTGGTCCACATCAAAATTTCAATAATTTTTCACAATATGCCTTGTTAAAATATATATTTTTTATTTATAAAAATATAAACTCTTTATCATCTATTATATTCACGTACTTCGTTTTGCAAAAGTAACTTTGTTAATAATTTAATATAAAAATTTACTTTTTAATTATAATAATATAAAAAAGCAAAATATGCTTATTATTAAAATAACAACTTAATGTGCCTAAAATAAATTCCTTCTGTCTCGTAAAAAATAATTGAAGTAAAAATTAAAAATATTTAAAATACAAAATATTATATAAAATTTAATTTATTTTTACAAAAATCTTAAATAAAGTTCACTAGAGAAAAAGGACTTTTTTTTACTTATATTATTTATGCTTTTTTTTAAAATTAATTTAAAATATATTTTATAAAACCGATTAAATATATAAAATAAAAATATATTTTTAATATTTAAAATTATATATATAAATAAAAAGAAGTTATTTCTGAACTCACTTAACATGGATAACAGCATTAAGCGATAAGTTTGAGGGTATCACGTGATAATGACCGGTGCGACGAATAATTATTCGTAAATGAGACATTTTTTTTGGGACCGAGGGGATAGACAGATGTATATCATAATATATTCGTGTCAAACTAGAGAGATTAGAACACGAGTGATCGAACTGGATAACACATTACAGATTTCGTCGTACATGAATGACAACGCTCGATTCTTCATCCCCAGCTGAATCGAGCATGGACGACTCTTCTAACCCCCAACTCCAAACCCTAACAATCGCCGCCGCCACTCCCAACAAGCGTTTCCGTGGCGCCGGCGGCGGATATGTCTCCAGGGGCGAATCGAACTCCGGCGAAGGCGACGCCGAGGTGTGGAATAACTTCACTGAGAGTTTCCGTCAAGTTCAATCCGTATTGGATCGGAATCGCGTTTTGATTCAGCAGGTTAATGAGAATCATCAGTCGAAGATTCACCACAATATGGTCAAAAACGTTGCCCTAATTCAGGAGATTAACGGTAATATTTCGAAAGTTGTTTCGCTTTATTCTGATCTCTCGACGAATTTCTCGACTGTGTTTCATCAACGGAACGAAGCTGCGGATGAGAAGGACAGCGCCGTCGAGGGAAATAACATGGCGGCTTGACCTGAGTTAATGGAGATCATATCAGTAATTTCATTTCCCTAATATATGAATTGTTTCAGTTAATTTGATGGTGGTGTTGTACTTGTTGTTAGTCAATTTGTTATGTGTTAGCTGGTTTTTTGGAATAAATGTGACTCCTTAAGGGACGTGATTAATTACCATGTATCTTTATTTAGCAAAAAGGAAAAAAAATTACCATGTATCTTTGTATTGTTCGTGTCAGTTAAATGTTGTGATTGCTTATCTTTTTTATGTTTTCGAAGGAGGAAAACGGATGGACATATGATCTTCCTTTTCCACTTGTAGACTTGACGATGATGAGGAGGTATTTATGTTCTATTTGATCATTTATATTCTGACTCTGTTCTTTCTTTTTATGTTTTGTTTTGCATAACTGATCTACCTGGGCTGACATATAATGGATTAGAATCTAATTTGATACAATATTACATTGAATACTTGAAATAGAAATGAGAGCTCCTGAAGAGAAGAATCTGACGATGATTCGCTTGTATAAAAATTTTCAATAGACTGATTCTTTTTATTAGAATCTTCCAGAGGTTGTAGTCAGCTTCTTTCCTCAGACACAAATTTGTGTGTTCACTTGGTTTGGAGATTGTTTAAAGGATGTATATTGATCCTATTGAATGATAATTAATTAGCCATACTTTTGACAAAAAATGTTGGTGTACAGTTCCTGGTTGTTTATTTACATAAATAGATCAACCAACCCTTTTTATTTTTATTTTTTTATGGCTATAAAATCAACCAATTTATGACGACTTTGTTTAGAAAATATTTGTGGATTTTTTTACTTCAAGGAGATCTCTCCACAAAGAAGCCACTTCTTCAAAAGGGAGAAATCCAAATCCAAATGTCTCATTCTAAAATGGTCAGTGTCTCCCCTCTTTGGATTAAATGTTGTATTAATACAATAGTTCCTCAGATACATTTTAGAAATTAGAGGATGATAAGTGTGATCTCCTTCGCAATCAACTGATCTGGATTCTTCATATGTCTTGATTTCTCATTAATGCCCACTTGAACCCTTTTGCCTTTTGACCCTGATTAAAAGTACAAATAACACTAATGACCTTACCATAGTACTGATAGAGAGTTTCAAAGCGGTGATACGTATGATGACAAGAAATGGAACTCTAATTTTTATAGACCTTCAGTCTCTATGTTCATTACTTAAAAAGGTTGTGACCTGGAATGTTTTTCTACATGAGATATATGTATGTATGTGATATTTTAATAAATGTGTTTTTCTTAAGAGAGCGGTGACTACCTTGTAGAAAATGTGGCTTTACTTGCATCTACTTGCAAATCTCTCGAGCGTCTTTGTTCAATATTGTGGAATGGTAACTAACATTTAGTAGGGTAGGGCTTTAATCACTTAATCTCACGTACTCCCCCTAGAGTTTACCCTAAAATTCTCAATTAGAAACTTGGTGTTCACTGTGTTTTTCTTTTTAAAAAGAAATTGTGGTGTGCAGTTGCCTTCTAGTCTTTATGTAATGATATCAGGTAGCCTGTCAAAAGTGTAGTAAGGTTGCATACTCGCCGTACACTTCAGTCTTTTTGTATTTTACTCTAGGTATTGGTGTTTATGGTCTTCTTTTTATCAGGAGATAGCCAACAGGATCACTTGTATTTCTTCTCAGCCTGCCTGCTGATGTGATAAAGATGAGGGAATTTTTGTCCTCATTGCTTCAAACATCTATGAGTCTCTTCACCGTGAACAAGTGATCATTTAAAAAGAACAAGATTCTTGTCTTAGTATCTGATGTCACTGTAATTGATAGCCACAAATGATTAGTTTTGTTGAAGAAGCATAGCAAAGTTTGATTTTTACTTGTTTTAATAATCTCTCTTTTTCCTTTCCAATATGATGTTGGTGAAGGCATTTGGCTCTTGGTATTTTCAGGTTGTTTTGTGATTAAGCAGCATTATGACGCCATTTAATAATATTAGCATACTTTTGCTCAATGCTTGGCTTTCCGGTGTTTATGATCATATATGGGCTTATCGTTATTAAAAAATAAAATAAAATAAAAATGATCATTTGTGGGCTAAACTTGTCAAAAACTTAAACTAAGAAATGATCATCATTCATGAATGAGCTAATTTCAAGTAGGATCGAGGAACAAAAATGCTACGCCAGGAAATTTGAAGCTTGCAACATAATTTCATTTGCTTTTATGCCAGTTTTGCTGCATCGTAAATATTTTTCTCGTACAAGGGTCAGACACGGAATTCTATCAACTTTACGCGTTATTAACTTTTCGCGCGTGCGCGTACACACACGTATATATATATATCTTGTGCGCTAAGTTGATAGTTTGGTACTTCAAAATTGAGAGCCTCTTCGACTCTGCAGAATGAAGATTCTTTTCTTTGCCCTGGACCATGAAATTTAAGTATATTGAAAGCTCCATTTTGGTGGGAATTGATGCCTTATGCCAGCTTGATGTTGGACCGGTGAAAGCTATCGGGATCGTTATACTTCCCTATCTGGCTAATGCCACGTGACTATTGGATTTTTCATTCCCCGGGGCTGCAAGAATTCCATGGAATTTTAAGTAACTGGAAACACGTGCATCTACAATCACATTTTGTCACGTCTCCTTGGGATGCCATATTTTCAAGGTTGTACTGGCACTTGTGTATTGGTTGCTGGCTTGTGCAGTAAGGTGTTAAGTGAACTCATCAACCAACGCGATACTATTAGCTGTAACGGGCATGTAAGCAAACTATTGTTGCCTGTCTTGGGTGTCATCTTTGGATCTGCCGAATTTTATCTTTGAATTTGCACCATGACAACTTATACCAGGAGCAGAACAACTTATTATATGTCAAACATTTGCTGTCTGAATCTGAACAACTTATATCACTAATTTTGAGTTAAGTGCATAGTTGATTTGGTGGTAAAACTATTACAAAGTAAAACTTAATGAGAATTTGTAGATCTCACTCAGTTAAGAGTCTATAATACAAGACCGCTTGAAAAGAAGAAAAACCCTTTATCGAGAGAGAGAGAGAGAGAGAGACCAATATACTACACTTTGTATATCCCCGAATTTAATATGAAATTTTACATTGGCAGTTCTCCACTGTCTGAAATGATAACAATGCTTTTGGGAGCCCCATTTTGTCTTCCTTCTGCTTCAATCTTGTGGACTACATCCATCCCAGTAAGCACTTTGCCAAAAACGACATGATGGCCGTCCAACCTTTAAAGAAATCAAGACAAAGGGAGGAGTGGCTTTCAGAGAAAATTCAGACCACAAAATGCAGACTCAAAGCAAGCAGCAAAGTAAAACCATCACTGGTGGCTAACTTCAGACATATTAATTACTAATTACTATTAATTGTGATGTTGGGCAAAATGCATTGAAAGAATAAGCTCAAGGTCGCTGGTTCCAATTCTTACATTTGTGGCCAAAGTTACCCATTTCAATAAAAGCAAATCTTACAAATTCATATTCATGCTATCCTATATTTATCCTAGGAAAGCAGAACATAAGCAGAAGAACATGGGAAATTACCAGCTGGTTGTTACAGTCGTAATAAAGAATTGTGAACCATTACTGTCTGGTCCAGAATTTGCCATTGACAGGTAACCTGCTCTCAAAAAGGAAACAAACTTAAAAACTTATTCAGCAACTAGTACGTCTCTCTTTGAGCAAACTATACTAGAGGAATCTACTTAAGCAGGATATAATCTTTACCTGGAGCTGTGTGCTTCAGCTTAAAATTCTCATCAGCAAACTTTGATCCATAGATCGACTCTCCACCCCGCCCATCACCACGAGTAAAATCACCCCCCTGTATCATAAAGCTGGGTATGATCCTATGAAATGTGCTCCCTTTGTAATGGAGAGGCTTCCTGTTTTTCCCGATACCTTTCTCCCCTGCAACAAGAGGATCCTTGAATATCATACCAGCATTATTGTTAACCTAGTTCAGATGAAGGAACATTGATGTTACAGCTTCATTCCTCATGTAATCTTTTACTATGAGACCAGGCCATGTATCCATGCCATCAACTGTGCCTATTACCAACCTTATTAAAAACAAATGAGAAGAAAAGAACAGAAAAGAAGGGGAAAAAAAAAACCCTACACCTTGATGCCTTTATCATCTATTCTGCTATTCATCTCCTATCAAGTCATTTTTTTTCTTTACTAAAAAAAATATAAATAAAAATCATTTGTTTTGAATTTATTACTCCAACTTCCACTTATTATGATGCTCACAAAATACTATATGAAAAGAATGAAAATATAGTATGAGTACCTAACCCTACTCCTTTAAAAGTACTTATAATGGAGGGGGGGTTGGGGGGAGGAATAAAATTATGCTTGATTCAGCAAGCACTCAATAACTCCAATGACATAAATAATATAGCTTGATTCAGGCCAAAAAGTTGGTTATGGTAAGATGGAGTCCAGGTAAATGCCCGGGTTCTTTACATAGATAATTCTATATAAAATTCACATTTGAACACTGAAGAAGGACCATCGCACGACGCAGAAAGAGTTCTTGATATACTGTAATTCATGTAAAGTATAATGTTTCTCCATCAGTCCAAACTGTTCATTTTGAATGAATAATCTTTAACTACTTTCTCTGTCTTTCGTGGTTTCAAACTGATAATCTTCTTATATAAAGTTTCAACTTCAACAGTAATAAGCACTTTAATTATTAAACACAGATATATATATGGGAGCAAAATTTAATTGGCTACCCGTGCAAAGAGCTCGATAGTTTTCTGCAGAACAAACAAATATAATCAACAGTTAGATTCCTTCTACAGTAAGAATCAGAAAGGACAAATATAATTTAGGCAAGTCCTCTATATTATTAAGGCACTACACCTGTTGTCAATGGAACTGTTTTCCCAAAGAGGCCCATGACAATGCGACCTGAAAAAAATCGATATGGATTACACCCAATCTAACTAATGTTACTGATAATAATAACAAATTCCATCTCAAATGTGTGTTTTATTTATGCTAGCTAAATACCCACAAATAGGAAGCAGAGCATCATTTATAGACAAACATGTGAATTAGGCAATAGAATATTGACCAAATGGTATATTTCAGCACAATTGAAAATATAGTAGGTCAAGCCCATTTCCACTGCTCGAAACATATATCATAAGCCCATTTAAGGATTCATTTGATTGAATTAGACGTTATTTAGGTATATTATGCATGAAAACGTGTGTGGTTCAGTGAAATCTGTTGCATCAATTGCTTTAAAACACAACCGAATGGCTATTGTGACCAGCAAAGGTAAGTAGGTAACAGAGAAATAAGGAAACTACATAGATATATACGTAAATACAACAAAAGGGAAAAAAGGGTTATACTGAAATAGAAAATGTTTATACTATAATTATATGAAAACTTTAACTGGTAATAACCTTCAAATGTAGATACCTACTTGAAGTATGCAACTACTTACTTATCCAAGGAAAAAAAAAACTACTTATTTATCTATATCTTCATTTCAAAATCAGGCTCTAGCTTCTTATAAAAATAAATACTAATAACACATTTAATCAAGCAGAATTTTCTCGATGCAAATACATCACGTGACAAACCTAAAGGAGTCTAATGATTCAGCCTTCACAAGATACTTCCTTTTGGTTTCAAAATGATGACGACATATTCTTCTTCAAGTTACAAAAACATGGACGTAAACATATCCATCCATATAAATGGAAGAAAAATCTAGCCATGCCCATATTACCAAAATAATTAGCATTTTGATAGTGAATAGAGAGAGTAAGCATCGGGAACTGAGGATTGAGGATTTCTACATGGAAAGAGATGCACGACCTCTTTGTCTTGCAACTAAATGTCAATAAGACGATCACAATAGAAAGGAATGGGAGTGAAAGTTTTCAATTGCAAAGATCAGTCCTCACTGTGATACACCAGGATTGACTGGCATGCATGCAATTATGTGGGCAGCATCCTACAATATTAAACAAAATTCACTAACATATTAAGTTATTAACTAAGCATCTGCCATTCTCAATTTTCATAAAAAAATAAACATACCCATAGGTTTGCCACCAATCTCAACATCAAAGTAAACTTTGTTTGTGACTCCTTCCGAATCCCCATCCAATAACTTTACCTTCAACAGATAAATTCGCATTTGAAACAATAAAAACCTTTAAACAAATGATAAGTAATTCTAACTGAGTTAAACTATACAATTGCTTACTCAATGATCAATTAGAAAAGAAAACAGTTATTCATATTTGCACAATCAAATCTATAAACTATGAATAGTAAAATGATGGCAGTACATAGCTACTACTAAATGTTTGCTCTATCACAAAATGAGAGTCTCACTTCCAAATTCAATGATAACTCCTGTAACCATTGGTCAAGATCACAAGTTCACAATTATGAGTGGCATCATTTTTGTTTGGGTGTAGGGGGTAGGGGTAGGGGTAGGGGTAGGGGTGGGGGAGAAGAGTAACATGATCCCCATGAAATCTATGAGAAAATTTCAGATATAGATATGTTATACTCCCTTCATCCATAAAAGAATGGCTAAAGTGAAAAAAACAAAATCGTCTACAAAAGTATGGTTAAACTTCCTTGTGGACCATCTAATTAGAATAACTAGATATACATTTTTTGTGGCCCAATGTTAGAGCAAGAGTATATTTTTATGCTAAAAATGTACTTTTTATTTTAGAACCATGGTAGGAGAAACAATATTGACTTTCTGAATTTGCATAAATGATGTACTTAAGTCATTCATTTGTGGATTGAAGAAGTATAAAAAAACACGTACTACACACAATGTCCAAATGAAACGCAAATCAAATTTAACAAATATATATGACAGCCTTACTTTTGGAAGATTGATGTATGGTGGAACACTAGAACTCCTATCAGGGTGTAATAATCACAAACCCTAACTTGATGTAGAAAACATCTAAGAAATAGTAATCACAATACTTTAAAAGTAGGTTCTCATTCTACACTAGGCTTCCACTTTAAGTTGCAAGCTTCATAAACTTCCATTGTTGTACGTTCTTTATACTTAAAGAGTCAAGACAAAAAGACCAAAATTTGTCATGGAGGCTAAAATATATTGGAATCCAACATGTAATAAAAGTAGAAAATGGAAGAAGAATATTTTTTAAAAGCAAGGATGATCATAAAGGTACTTTACTCTTCAGGTATTTTAGTACTACTCAAACCTTTCATAGCTCCTCCGTTGAGGTCAAAGCAGATTTTCAAGGACCTTGTTGTTGTTTATTTATTCTAATTGAGAAAAAAATGCATCTTCTTGAAAATGTTTTGAACGGTAAAAGTATTTTCAGACTGGCTTATGGGTCAACTGAGACTAAATCCCTCCCCGGGCGATCCTAAGAGCGTGCCCCCCACATCGGCTTAGTGCATTCAGAAGAATTCTCCTAGGTGCTAGCCCCAAGGTTCAAATTCAGAAAATCAAGGAAGGGAGCAAACCTCTTTGACCGCCAGACCATTGCAAAGACTATGACAATCCATACTTACATCAAGATTTTAATTAATATAGTGCTGTTTGAATTATTGCATAACATTTTATTTCAACAAAACTTCCATTTGAGATACAATTAATTCATAAGTTTCCATCTAGTATATATATGTATTTCATTTATTTTTATGACATTAAAAAAAATAAAAAATTATTCATGTTTAAATGGATTGTATCTAATGTTAAACCAAGTTTTGTATATACACTTACTATATCTTAACTTCCGGTGCCCCTCCTGAGGCAAACTTCTGGCTCAGTCACTGCAACTTACTCATAAAAAATGAAACTTCCTAAATTTATTTACAGTAAACTACCATTTTGAGATGGGAACTACAAGTATCCATGGAGTAGCTTATACGGTGACCTAAACCCCAAACAATTAACATCTTTAAGAAAGAAAAAAACGAAGGTATTTTGAAAAAGACATATTAGGGCAATTATCCTATTTCTCTTTACCTCATCACTGAGCTTCACACCAACAACTTCTCGTTCAGACGAATCTCCAGAATCACTTAATCGGTTCTGAGACGAAAATTGATGTATGTTTGGTCAATCAAAAGGAAGGCATATTAAATTGAATTAGAGAAGGCAATTGAAGCGGGAAATTGAGAATTACCAGGATAAGAGCTAGGGTTCCGAATAGAACCAAAACCCAGATAACTACGATGGGAAAGAACTTGCTTCCGGTTGCCATTTCTTCTCTCCGACCGTTGAACTTTTTATTTTTCTGTAGGTCAACCTAATTTCTTTTGGTAGGGTGAACGGCCAAGAAAACTGAATTGTTCGTTTCCTTCCTATTTAAAGGATATACCAACAGTCTAACACTACCATGCGCTTGTGAGTTTTTAACTGAAAATTTTGTATATAAAAAATATATAAGTTTTTATTTTAATTGTTTTTCTGAATTTATAAAATAAGGAAAAAATTTAAGGTCACATTAAAAATATCATTTTACTTTTATATTAATTTTTTTTCTTTAAAAAATACTCC
This sequence comes from Hedera helix, assembly GCA_947179155.2. NCBI lineage: Eukaryota > Viridiplantae > Streptophyta > Magnoliopsida > Apiales > Araliaceae > Hedera > Hedera helix. The sequence goes on from OX359278.1 coordinate 38,308,393, forward strand.
ATTCGCCAGTCAAAAATTAGTTTAATTTGATTTTTTTTTAAACAAATTGATCATTTTTATAATTAAAAGTTATACTATTTTCTTATAAATATAAGTAAAAGAATTATAATTATAAGAAACTATATCATATTTATTACCACTTTCAATTTTCACAAATTTAAAATATAAATAAATATGTCTGAATTTTAATTTTAAAACTGGTCAATTGAACATAAAAAAATTGTCAAACTAAGTTATTTTTTGAGACCAAAGAAGTAATACATAATACGAACATGATAATATTTTTTTAAAAAAAAATTGAAAATAGAATTAAGTTAGCCCTAATGTTTTTAAAAATTCGTGAACAACAAGTAATTAATTCGAATCAATTTAAAACAAACTTTTGAAACTCTCCTTTTTATAAATAAATAAATAAAAAACTAATCATATATTAAAAACTAGAAAGAAGCAACATTGTTCATATTATATGGGCTACACATCTAGGAATAGCCTTTCTTACAAAATCATAGTTCAAGAAGAAAGAACAAAAAAAGATGGCGGGCGGGATCATAAGGTAATAAAAAAAACATTTGACTAAGTAACAACATTTCTTGCAAGTATGTAGTTTGATTCTCTAAACACGTGCTAGAACTTCATGTTCCAAGTCCTTGCCAATAGATCCCTGCAATTACAAATTAACATGTCATTAGTCTCCACATTATTTTCCAAAACCAAAATCAAATGTATTATCAGATTCTATGATTATATATGTTTCTGTATCCATGTGTCCATGCCAGATTTAAGCCACCATAGATTGCCCAAACCTCAGCTAAAAGAATCTCAATTTTCTTGAGCTGGCTGGCTAGTATCCATGTCCCTCAAAATTTGTAATGACCGTGGCTGCATGCCCCAGCTAGAAGAGATTTAGTAGACACACTGCCACCAGTATTGACTTTAACATAACCAGGAGGAGGATACCATTTGATGATATATTCAAACCTTTTAAGTTAGAAGCATGCATTTATTCCCAGCATTGCAAAAATAATAGCTTGCAAATAGCTTTCATAATTTCAGAAACTGAGCATGCATTGTTTGGGTTTTTAAAGATTTTTGAACATAAGTAAAAATGATGCTTCAAGGCAGGTTATGAGGAGGAACAGCAGAATGGTTAGTAACATTTTGCTTCAACCAAACATACACGTTAGTATTAAGAAAATAAGGATGGGTAGAATAAATATTAAGCTTCTTCCAAAATCCAAATAAGCCAAGTGAACCTCCTGCATTCTTGAAAAAGATGCTCAGTTGTTTCATTAGCGCTCAGACAAACTTTAGAAACTCTCCTCGAGTGTAACACCCCCTTCCCGACTAGTGGAAAGGGAGGCTACGCACGAACGAATTCTAAACAGAATGTCAAAACAAAAAGGAAACTCTCCTCACACTTGCCCTTGAATCCCCTTGCAAACCTGCTGGAAGAAAAACACAGCATGAGCCAAATGCCCAGTACGGATAAAGAGTGTACAAATAAGAACTGAAATTGAATAACAAAATCAACTGAATCAAACTGAGATTAACAAAATCAACTGAAGAACTGAATAATTTTATCTTACTGAACTAATCTACTGAACTAAACTGATTTACTGAACTGAAACTGACCCACTGAACTGAACTGATTTACTGAACTGAAACTAATTTACTGAACTGAAACTGACCCACTGAACTGAACTGATTTACTGAACAACACAAAAAGGCTGAATTGAATGGTTGTGTTTATTTCATACCGAGCTCAGAACAAAACAGAAATATACCTTGTCACAAAGACAAGTCAAAATACTGCCACACAGGTAGGCACACATTGGACTGCAAATCCAAATGCATGCAAAATCGGAAGGTGTGTTCGGCACAAACAACACCAAACCGCAGAACAGAACAGAACAAATAGCTAGGGTCGACCCATACGCCTCCCACAACAAAACACCAATTGGCCAACTCCCATCGGAGCACACAAAATGGAGACGCCGTGGACTAATCACACCGTCACGGAAGTGTCATGCCTCGGTGCCAAGAGGACATGCCTGTGGTACCCCCACAGGTGGTTATAGCTCAGGTATACCCTACGGTACTTTCTAACAAAAAAATCATGTCACAACGAATGCGACACAATATCACAAAAGGGGTTCTAATACGCACATGCTAAACCGAAACAAATCGACACAAAGTCTCCCAATTATACTTGCATGTACGTTTCTACAGAATCAAAATAAATACTAGACATGCTTAAGAGTACAAGATAAGTTGTGAATATCTAAAATCAAACAAAACTATCATATGTATTTGACTATGAACAATATATCGAAGAATATCCAAATTCTAATGAAGAACAAAACAAACAAATTAAAATCAAAGGAATATTGCTGAAGGAGTACGGAATCCGTACCTGGAATACGCAATGTAATTCCCAAAATTATATTGCGAAACTGACTCGTTAAATTCCCTCCATCGAAACTAATAAAGGAACAAATAAATACTACATTAATCAATTGATTAAGTTTTACACATTTTCTTTCTCTTAGGCGAATCTGAAATCCTTCCGTTCTAAACAAAATTCTACCTAACGTTATACATACATAAATATTTTAATCATGGTAACGTATATATTAATAAATAATTGTATTCTTGTTCCTTCTGAAATACATATAAGTATATTTACAAAAATATTCTTTCCATTTTTAATTATGTTACAAACAAATATTATTATTATTATTATTATTATTATATTATTATTATTATTATTATTATTATACCAAAACTCTAAAGTTACAAAAATAATAATTTAATATTCCAAAATGTTAATTACTAACAAAGATATACTAAAATATATAAATTAACAAACTAAATAGCATACAAAAATTAAAGCTACAAAATTAAAACTACAAAATTAAAACGAATACAAAAAATTAAATAATTACACAAAGAAAGAAAAAGAGACATACCCGAAATTATGAGGTTCGCAGTCCGCCCACGTCCTCGACACCGAAAAGTATTTTAAGTAGGGAGGTCCTTACTAAAAAGGCCCTCACACAAAAAGATTTCCTCTCATTGGGAAAAACCTTAGTGTTTTAGTGTTTTAAAAACTAAAGGGGGTAGTCCATATATATAAGCAAGGAAAGGGAAGATGGCCTTAATGCTTGGCAATGTGGGACTTTTAAAAAAAATAAAGGGCCGGGTATTACATCGAGATTGATTAAAGTCTGAAATTGTGAAAAGTAAATGACATCGTGTTCAAACAAATCAAGCTCAACTCAACCGAACCGTTACTATTTAAATTTATATTGATATATAATTAAGAGTAATACTATCACGACAAAAAAAAAAAATACAAAATTATGTGTCAGATTATTATTAATTGATGTTCCACTATACATGAATGGATCCATTGATTATAACTAATTACTATCATGCATACATATCATTTTATATTCCTTTTTTATATCTAATCTTTTGTTGCCAAAATATTCTTGTATAATTAATGTCCAATGATGCTAATGCGTTGAGGTAAGACACAAATTTTTAGTTCATTTTTTATAATGATGATAAAATCTGATTGCCCAATGAGTCAATCACTATGTGCATGCACCACGCACAATTGACAATTCAAACATCCAAAGTAATAAACTATATTAATTCTAATGTCCCCAGAAAGAAAATTTTCTGCAGAATATTAAATTCACTAATTAAGTAACCTAATGAAGTATCCATTCACGGGCTTGACGGACCTCTTTGCATCAATAGCATGTACTTACGTGTCGTGGAAATATCGATGCAATATAAGGCCCTGTTTGCTTTCAGAAAATTTTTCAAAAAACAGTTTTCAGTTTTCTAAAAATGTGTTTGGATACTAAAAACATTTTTTTTTTAAATCTTAGCTCATAAATAACATCATTTAAATATATATAAGTTTCATAAATTCATTACAATAAACATACCGAGTAACTAAATTTTTAACTTCAAACCTAACACAGACACACATCTATTATCAAAGCAAATTTCGAAATTTTGATTGAAATGGTAATGGCCATGCATACATATTTTATCCTTTGAAAATTTCAATATTACACTAAATAAAGAAGCTTCTCATGACTTGTGCTCGCCAATAAAAAAGCTCCAACTATCGAGTATAAACCGGCCATCTTCTTAGCTGTAATTTGTGGTTGAGGAAATAATAGATTGTGCTTGTACGATACACTACACTTAATTAAGTATCAAAAGGGACAGCCCTGGTGGTCATCTTCATTAATTAGTTTCTTGTATCCAAAAAAAAGAGTTTATATCTACAAGTGAACATAATTAAATATGGTATAAGGTTGTTCACAATGATTCATGTTCTCCAAGCTGTTCTTCTGAGTCTACTATTAATGACCTCATTGCTTAATATCTGCAGGATTAATGCAAAATCCGCTGGAAATGAAACTGATCGAGTGGCACTTCTGGCCTTCAAGCACTCCATTTTGCAAGACCCGCAAAGGGCTCTGAGCTCATGGAACGATTCACTCCATTTCTGCCAGTGGAAAGGCGTTACGTGTGGCCATCGTCACCACCAAAGGATCACCGGATTAAATCTTTCCTCCAAAGGCTTGGCAGGTCCATTATCTCCCGACTTGGGAAATCTAAGTTTCCTTCGGTTTCTATATATCCGGAACAACACTTTTTATGGTTTAATTCCTCCTCAACTTGGCCACTTGTTCAGGCTAACACTTCTTTCCCTGCGCTCGAATAATTTTGAAGGCGAAATTCCAGCCAACATATCTCAATGCTCCAACCTCAAGAACCTTGATGTTGGTGAGAATAAGTTGGTTGGAAAATTACCACAAGAACTTGGTGCATTGTCAAACCTCATGGTTCTTATTGTTCAAAGCAACAATTTCAGAGGAGAGATTCCACCTTTCCTCGGAAATCTTACCTCTCTAAGAGTTGTTGTTGCGGTGTACAATCTATTTAGTGGAAGCATTCCAGGTTCCATCAATCAGCTGAAAAACCTAGACATACTTGCATTGGGTGTGAATAACTTGTCTGGTACGATCCCTCCTGCATTTTATAATCTCTCTTTATTAACTGTTGTATCTTTGGATCAAAATCATTTCCATGGTAGTCTTTTGCCCAACATAGGTTCTATGCTCCCTTATCTTCAAATCCTTCTGTTACCAGATAATCAGTTTACTGGATCCCTTCCAATCTCACTCTCGAATTGTTCAAACTTGGAATCTATTCAAGTATATGAAAATTATTTCGGTGGTAAAATAGCAGTTGATTTTGCAGCTCTAAAGAGTCTAACAAGAATAAGTTTGTACCTAAATAACTTTGGGAGTGGGGAACCTGATGAAATGAGTTTTATTGATTCTGCAGCCAACTGCACCTATTTGAAATCTTTGAATGTAGGTGAAAACAAATTAAGGGGGTCGATACCAAATTCTGTGGGCAACCTTACATCCAAATTGGCTACACTAAGTATCCAAGACAATTATATATATGGAAGACTCCCTTCAACAATTGGTAATCTTTGGAACTTAACCACGTTGCATCTTGAAGGGAATCAATTGACAGGCACAATTCCCTCTACCATAGGAAATCTTGGAAATATTCAAAGAATGTTTTTGTATGGAAATAAACTTTCGGGTACAATTCCAGAGTCTATTGGAAATTTAACATTATTGACTGAACTTTATATTGAGATGAACAGATTAGAGGGGATCATTCCTGCAAGTCTTGGAAACTGCCAAAGTTTGTTGAGGTTGGAACTTTCTGAAAATAACCTCAGTGGCCCCATTCCCAAACAACTTTTTAATCTTTCGGCTCTATCGATTGTCCTAAATCTTTCCCGGAACCATTTGCTTGGATCGCTACCATTAGAGGTGGGAAATCTTAAAAATCTAGGGCAGTTGGATGTGTCTAAGAATGATTTATCTGGTGAAATTCCGAGTAGTCTTGGTAGCTGCACTAGCCTTGAAAGGTTATACCTTCATGGAAACATCTTTCATGGGTCCATACCGGGATCATTAAGTTCTTTAAGAGGTGTTATCGAACTTGATCTTTCTCATAACAACTTGTCTGGACAAATTCCAAAATTTTTTGAGAATTTCTCATTGAAGTATCTGAATTTGTCTTTCAACAATTTTGAGGGTGAGGTACCAATGAGAGGAGTTTTTGCAAATCAAAGTGCAATATCAGTTGTTGGGAATAATAGGCTCTGTGGGGGAATTCCTGAACTTCACCTTCACAAATGCTCCAACCAAGAATCAAGGAAACATGGAGGAGTGTCTCGTGTACTCATATTTGTGATCTCTATTATATGCACACTTCTTTGTGTAGCTATAATAGTGTGTTTCTTGTTTTGTCTGAATAAAAGAACAAGAAAACTGAAAACATTTGAACCACAATTGAAGGAATCATTCTTAAGAGTGTCTTATGAAAAGCTCCTCAAAGCAACCAATGGGTTCTCTTCAGAAAATATAATTGGCAGTGGCAGTTTTGGAACTGTTTATAAAGGAGTTCTTGACGAGGATAAGGCTTTTATTGCTGTCAAAGTGTTCAATCTTCAATCTCAAGGAGTTTCCAAGAGTTTCATGATTGAGTGTGAAGCCTTAAGAAATGCTCGACACAGAAACCTTGTAACGATCATAACTGCATGCTCTAGTGTTGATTTTCATGGTAATGACTTCAAAGCTTTGGTGTACGATTTCATGCCCAATGGGAGTCTAGATAGGTGGTTGCATTCAAATGAAAAGACACATAATTATGTGCAGGGTGAGGCGCAGAAACTCAACCTTCTTCAAAGAATAAATATTGCCACAGATGTAGCTTATGCACTTGATTATCTTCATCACCAGTGTGAAAATTGCATCATACACTGTGATTTAAAGCCAAGCAACATTCTTCTCGACGAAGACATGGTAGCTCATGTTGGAGATTTTGGGCTAGCAAAATTTCTTCTTCCTGAAATTACACGATCAGATGCAATACAGAGTAGCTCAATTGGATTAAGAGGTACTGTACTTTAAAATTCACACAATTTTTAAAACTAATTTGAGTGGCAATTGTTGGTCTATTCAAAACATCTAACACATATTTAGGACTGAAATTAATTAAAATCAAGGAATCCATACCTCGAGATTGGACATTTACTTTAGCATATTCATATATAACTGCTTTTGCCTTTCAAAAAATAAGGCATCTTTTTCCTTCTCTCTCTCTCTCTCTGCCATAAAAACCGTAGACTTTATTCTACGTTTGGATTGGAGGAATGGATTTAGTGAAGGAATAGAATAGAATGAAAAATGGAATGATTCATTCCATTATTGAGTGAAATGATTCATTTTGTTACTGACTATAATGAGTCTCTCAATTTCGGACTTAAATGAGTTATTCCATATACTTACTTGAAAAATAAAATTTACTATTTTGGCAGGAATGAGAATATTTTATTCAATTCTAATAGAACAATCACATTTTTTTTATATTTCCTACGAGTCATTCCATTCCCAATGAGTCACTCCATTCTCATTTGATTCCTCCAACTCATACGCAATATAATAATGAGTTTTTCTTTTAGAAGCTTTATTTCTTAATGAATATAATGACTGACAGAGTATGGTGTTGGAAGTGAGATTTCTACAAGTGGAGATGTCTACAGTTTTGGGATCTTGTTATTAGAGATGATAACAGGGAAGAGACCTACCGATAAAATGTTTAAAGATGGCCTTAATCTTCATAATTTTGCAAGCATGGCATTGCCTGATCATGTGAAAGATATTGTGGACCCCTTAATTCTCGAAAATAGTGAAGAGGCAATAGAAGCAGAGATGAAGAAAACCGGGGGTCTAGAATCTTCAAAGGAAACAGAATATATTGTGGAGTACCCATTAATTCTCGAAAATAATGAAGAGGCAATAGAAGCAGAGATGAAGAAAACCGGCGGTCTAAAATCTGCAAAGATAACAGAAGAGTGCCTAGTTTCAGTTATAAAAATTGGTGTTGCTTGCTCTCTGGAGTCGCCGCAAGCTCGAATGAGTATGACAAATGTTATCCATGGGCTGAATAAAGTGCGGAACATTATTTTACGACACTGAAACGTACATACTTCCCAGGTGCATAAGTTGAGCTTTATTTATATGTACGTAAACCTCGATACTAAAACTGTACAATGTTGTATTTAGCGGAATTTAGAGACCAAGGTTTCCGCTGGTTTGCATTCAAGTAGATAGGTAGTGCATTTAGTAAAGTTTGGACAATAAGGTTTCCTTGAGTTGTTTGCAAGTGTTTCCTAGTGTGTATTGAGTGATTGTACCAACTCATTGTAAAAGCATATATATATATATATATATATATCCATAATAAGCGCTTGTTATATTTACTATTTCAGCAAATGCATCCAGTACCGTTTAAATAAAAATTCGATGGAGGAGTTATATCTCCAGCCGCTAATTAAGTTAATGGGTATGAGAAATAATAAATTAAAATAAATATAAGTCGTCAACTAAGTTAACGGGTGTGAGATTTTTATTTTTCTTCTACAAGCCGCTAACATAGTTAACGAGTGAGATTTGAAAAATAATAATAATAAAACAATTTATGTACTACCCGCTAACATAATTAGCGGCTGGAAAGAATTTTTTTTTCCAACATGTTAACTATGTTAGCGGGTGGAGAGAATGAATTTTTTATTTTTATTTTTTTTAAACCAACTTTAACATGCATAAAAAAAATATAAAAAAAAATTATCCTCCAATCCGTTAACTTAGTTAGCGGGATGAGATAAATATTTATTTATTATTATTTTTTAAAAAACCAACATTAACATGCATAAAAAAAAAAAAATTATCCTCCAACCCGTTAACTTAGTTAGCTGATAGAGAGAAATAAATTTATTTTTATTTTTTAAAAAACCAATTTTAACTTGCATAATAAAAATAAAAAAAAATTCTCCTCCAACCCGTTGACTTAGTTAGCGGGTGGAGAGAAATAATTTTTTTTTAAATAAAATCAACTTTAACATGCATAAAAAAAAAATCTCTCCACCCGATAACATAATTAATGGGTTGGAATAATTTTTATTTATTTATTTTATTTTATTTATGCATGTTAAAGTTGGTTCTTTAAAAAAAATAAAAAATAATTCTCTCCACCCGCTAACATAGTTAACAGATTGGAAAAATTCTTTTTTTTTTTTTATACATGTTCAAGTTGGTTCTTTAAAAAATAAAAAAAAAATTAATTCTTTAATGCCGCTAACATAGTTAACGGATTTAAATAGATTTTTTTTTTATGCATGTTAAAATTGGTTCTTAAAAAAAAAAAAAATTAATTCTCTCCACCCGCTAACTAAGTTAACGAGTTGGAGGAGAAATTTTTTTTTTTTTTTATGCATGTTAAAATTGATTTTTTAAAAAATATATATTTCTCTCCATCCGCTAACTAAGTTAACGGGTTAGAGAAGAATTTATTTATTTTTTTTATGTATGTTAAAGTTAGTTTTTTTTAAAAATAAATAAATAAATATTTCTCTCCATCCACTAATTAAGTTAACGGGTTAGAAGAGTTTTTTTTTTTATTTTTTTTATGCATGTTAAAGTTGATTTTTAAAATTTAAAAAAATTATTTCTCTCCACCCGCTAATTAAGTTAAGGGGTTGGAGGAAAATTTTTATTTTATTTTATTTTTTATGCATGTTAAAGTTGGTTTTTTTTATAAAAAAAATTTTAATTCTCTCGAATCGCTAATATAGTTAACGGGTTGGAAACAAAAATTCTCTCCAGCCGCTAACATAAGGGTAGTACATAAATTGTTTTTTTTTTTTTTCTTTTTCAAATCCCACCCGTTAACTATGTTAGCTGCTTGTAGAAAAAAAATAAAAAATTCTTCTACCCGTTAACTTAGGTTGCGGATTGTATTTATTTTATTTTATTTTATTTCCTGCCCGTTAACTTAGTTAGCGGCTGGAAATATATCTTCTCTCTCGAATTTTTATTTAAACGGTACCAACTATATTTGTTGAAATAATAAATATAATAAACGTTTGTTATGGATCATTCTTCGTGTGTGTATATATATATATATATATATATATATATATATATATATATATATATATATATATGTATGTATATAGTAGAAGTCTTGTTTAATTTTGCTTATATGCTTGGTATGTGTATAGAATTTGAGTGGTGGTACTGGAGTCTGAACCTCCCCATTAAAAAATACCCTACATCACCATTAATTATTACAGTGTCCTTGATACATATTACGTGTGTACAGTTAAAAAAGTTAAATATAATTAGGGGTTGATAAGAAGGGTCAGAAAAGGGAATTTTTTTTAAAGAAATTGGAGAAAAGATAGGAATAATTTTTAAATAGGAACACAACTTTAAGAGAATGGATAGATAGACAGATAGAAGAATCTTATCCATAGAATTTGTTAACTTTAATGATACATTTTTAATTTATGTTTATTTTTAAATAATAATGAGAGTTTAGTATTGTTGACATAATAACGAAATTTTATTTTTATATTTGAGGATATTAATTATGTCATTTTAAACTTTTTGGGATTTTTATTTTTATTTTTTTTTAATGAGAGAAGGAACCACTCTTCTAGTCATCTTCTTAATCAGTCGTAATTTATGGTTGAGGAAATAATATTATATAAGTGCATGCATGTCATCTTCTTAATTGTAATTAATCACTAAAAGGGGCAGACAGCTGTTCCTTTCATCTCCTTAATTGTAATTTGTGGTTGAGAAAATAACGACTACTTGTCACCTAAACTTCAATCTACTAGTACCGTTTAAAAAGAATATACCGAGTATCAATATTATTTTAACGAGTGCAAGACACATCTAGTGAGAATGATGGTAATCTTCCCAAATTAATTTCTACCCATCGGAGCCTTTGGTACTGTTGGGATGTAATTGTTTGAATTTGATTAAAGTATAGTTTAATTTATTTAATAATTTGGATTTGGTATTGATCTATTTTTAATTGAATGTTGGATCGTGACTTATGTTGGCCCACTTCATTGTCTTTAAAACAGCTTGTTCTTAAGTGGTAGAGTCTTTATTAAACTAAGATTGTGTTTTCTTTTTTAGTGGAGATTAGGAGATTTAATTTAAAAATGACTCAATCAATAATTAATAGCAGTCATAAGGTGATTCTAAAAATGACCCTCACTCCTAATTGATTTCAGGCATACATAAGTATAAATACAACCATAAACGAGGATCACGGTACACACGATTTACATACATAATTTTATTATTTTTCAGTAATTTAATTTCTTCTATTTTATCGTTTTTGATTTGTACTTACTCTTGCACTTGAGCTATCTTCTGACAGCCCAAGCCATCAAGCTCCTCAGTGTGACTGTTAATTCACACTTGAATTATCTCCTGACAGCCCATGCCATTTAACTCCTCAGTGTGACTGTTAATTGTGTAAATAGTTCGTAATTTTTGGTATTTTAGACAGGCTTATAAAATCGGGCGACAACAAAGACAATATTATGCCTTTAGATTTTACAAGTCAGTCGCCATTCACACACTGTTACAGCATCATCTGTCGCTAATGCCTTGGTTATGTTGGAATTGTATAGCTTTTAGCGATAAGTGCATATAACTGTCGCTCATCAGATAGCCACTGAAATTAAAAGGAGATCAGGTGATTTCATTAATTGGCAAAAATTAGGGGTGCACACGGTCGGTTTGGTTGATTTTTTGGGGGGAAAAATAACCAAACCATTTAAGTCGTATACAAAAAATTAAAAACCAAAACCGCCCAAATTTTTATATCGTAATCGGTTATCGGTTAATTCGATTTCGGTTAAATCGGTCGGTTTATTCAGTTATTCGGTTCCGTAATTGATAATTTGATATTTATTATCTTGTCAATTTTTCATAATAATTAATAAATCACTAACTCAATAACTACTAATTATAATAGAAGTTCTCTAAATCCGAAAAACAAAAATCACCTAATTCACTCACTAGGATAGAAGTTTTGCAAATTTGTCACAAATAAAGACATAATAAATATATAATTATATAAAATAAATATTTATTAGAAAAGTATATAAATTATATTATAATTTTAAATTGTTCGGTCGGTTTGGTCGGTTTCGGTTTTTTGAGAAGCCAAACCAAACCGGCCAAACTAGTTTCGGTTTTTTAATTTTATAGTGTTCGATTTTTCGATTTTATATTTTTCGGTTTGAAATAGTAACGGTTTGGTTCGGTCCGGTCGATTTTTTGATTTTGGTCGATTTTGTGTGCACCCCTAGCAAGAATGGTCAAGATGACCTACCATACGGATTGAGGTCCCTCCCATTACACTTATCTTTTAATATTTTTTAATACATATTTAATTACACAAATATTATCTTTAGCAACACTTTCATAACAATTATTTATAACGAATTTTATTGTGTCGTTAAGGTTTTTTTTTTATACTTTTTTTGGGGAAAAAATGGATTAAAGTCCCCTCTATTATAATTATCCTATAATTTCTCTTAATATATATTCAGTGACATAAATATTATTTATAGCGACAATAATAATGACATATTTATTTACGATAAATTTTATTGTGTCACTTTTCATTCACGACAAATTTTATTATATCGCTAAATATAAATTTGTATCGCTTAATGTGTATTGAAAGAAATTGAAAGATAAATAGAATGGAATGACTCTTAATCCAATTTTATTTTATTTTTGGGATTTGAACTATTGAATACCCTTCCCTAAAACTTTTTACCCAATTTCTCTTAATATAATTTAGCAACACAAGTATTGTTTTTAACAATAGAATTAGTGACACGTTTATTTGTGATGAGTGTTATCGTTTCGCTAATGTAATATGAGAAATGATTTATAGGTCGATTAATTTTATAACTAATTTGAACTGCGACTACTGTGAACCCATAAGAGATAAATAGACTAATAATGTATTGATTTCTTATTTTTTCTCTTCTATCCCATATATACATATGCGTAGGTATTTAATATTGATATAAATTTATTATCATATATATTGTAAGACTCCGAATTTTATGAAATACAAAATTTAATTTTTCTTCATATATATTTTTTTATAAAACAGTAAGTCGTTAAATTGATAAAGTTAAAGGTTAAGGATGTTATGTGCAAATTTTATTATGTCGAACAATATTCGTTTTGTCGGAAAATATTTGGGTCATACGACGGCGTCGAAATAATTGATCATTGGTAGACCCCACAACGGAATATTTGTGGGATATAGAAAACGACAGAAGTAACATTTTTAAATAAAAATAGTCAACGGTGTTATCACTTTTAACTGTTAAAATATCGGTGATAAAAGAATAGTAGCATATGATATTTTATGGTATTTTACTGTAGCATATGGTATTGTACTGTAGCTCATGGTATTCTACAGTAGCACACGGTATTGCACAGTGTCTCGTATTATTGATCTGATAACGCGATCATTGCACAACATTCATCAATAATTGTTGTTACACAGTATTTTGCATTATTGATTTAATAATTGTCATTACACTATATTTCATATCATTGACTCAATAATTGTTGGTGCACTGTAGTTTAAAAGTATTGAACCAAATAATTGTCACAGTAGCAAATATACAGTAATTTACATTATTAAATTAATAATGATCTGTAACGTGTTTCTTACATTATTGTTGAATTATTATTGTAACATTATTTTATTATATATGTAGGACCCATAGGAAGAAAAATAAATAAATAAAAATATAAATAAATAAAATTTAATTTCACTATTTTGAATAGTAAATATGTGGGCCTTCTATGGGGGCCACATGAAGAATGAAAATTTAAAATTTAAGATGGTGAAGAAAGCAGTCAGGCGGCTGTTGAAAATTTCTCAGGCTGGCGTGCAGCATACCAGCCACCTACCACACGCATAGTAACTTATTTTCTCCTATAAATAGCTTGTTCAGCTGAATAGAAAAATCACACCTAAAACATAAAATTTTTCTATAAGTATTTTATGAGTTTTCTCTGAGAATAGTAAGGTTATCTTGAGTATTTGGAAATCAAGAGGAGTGCAGGAATTTTTTAAGTAAGTGTTTTATTAAAGTGTAGTAATTACATAAATACCTATTTCATACGGTATTCATAAATCTTCCGTTAAAAGACTTTTCTTTGAGAATATTTATTTTTAAAAAGCTTTCTTTGAAAGATTTATTTTGAAATATTATTTCAAAAATTATTTTTAAAGTTATTATTTTACACTACAAAAATTTATATTATATAAATAATTTTGATAGTTCATAATATATGAATTGTTATACACCTTGAAATTTATACGTGGTAATTACTAATTATATTATAAATATATAGGTTGATCAACCTCATTTTTATCAATATCCAATCACGTGATAAGATAAGAGTATCATTCTTTTCATCATCATCAACGGTATTATTTTCTTACTTGTAAAGGATACCATCTTTTTTATCTTCCATTATTCAAACTTACTATGGTAAGGGATATCATTTCTTTTATACTCTTAAACTTACTATGGTAAGTATTTGATGAGTGGGTTTTTATACCTACGAATCGGGTATCGTTAAAGCTAATAGTTGCTATCTTTAAGTGTTTTTAGGTTCGTTTAACTTGTTTTTATGTTTATTTATTGCAGGTTAGAACAAGATGGACATATATGGCAATTGTGGAAAAGAGAGTCATTAAAAGAAATGAAAAATTCTGAAAATGGCAAATTTGTAATTATTGTGCCACAGCCCGGCGTCTAGACGCCCAGATTTGTACTAGGGACGGCGTCTAGACGCCCGTGATCAGAAAGGGGCATCTTGGAACTCGAAATTTCTGAAAGAAGCAAAGGAAATTAAAAGGCAGCGCGGGAGGAGAGATTTGGAAGTTAATTAACCGCTCAAAAAGAAGACCGTGGAGGATATACAACTGAAGCTGGAGAGAAGAAAGGAGAGACGACATCAGAAGGAGGAATAGCATAGAACCAGAACAAGGAGAGCAACAAGGAAGAAAGAAGCAAATTCTGAGGATTCAAGGCATAATTTAGGAGCAACCATTAGAGTTTCTTCTAATCCTCCCTTGTATCTTTGATTTGTGTAATTTCTGAGATGTATTCATTGTGTAATTTGATGTTGTTCTGTTTCGCTACAATGAACTAAACTCTACATTAAGATTGCAATGGAACTTAGTATTAATTTTAGTTGATTGCTTCATCTTTGGTTGAAGTTAATATCTGAATTATTTATCATACCCTGTGCGTGTTGATTAATTGTGTAGCTAACAATTACTGAGATAATCTATTCAAAGTTGGAAAACGGAGTTTAGATTTAGATTAGGGTATGTTAACAAATGTCATATAATCTGAATGCTAAGGTTAATATGTTTTGCATGTAGGATAGGAGTATACCTATGTGTCGTTTGTAACCAACAAAAGAATCTGAATTTAAATCCTATTTGACCTAATTCACATAGGAATATAGTGAATTAATTAACTAGGGTGTTCCTACAATTCTGACATATCAAGGTCAGATTTTGGAGGATTTAGTCATGTGCTTTCGGAAGAGGTGCATGGTGATTATAAAGAATTATGGGTTAGCAATTCAGTGTAATACATTAATTGAGGAGGAATTATATTGACTTAAATGAGATACTAAGGGAAGTTGTGATCTTAAATTATCAAATCTGCATTTGGTCACGTAGTTAATTATTTAGAAGTTAATTTTAACAAAGTTTCATTTCAACTTGAAATCATCCATCGTAGTCTAAATTGGGTTAATTTGGTTTAAAAATTAGTAACTAATAGATATTAATTCATTTCCTCGTGGGAACGATATCCTTGTTTGCTAAATACTACAATCGAACGCGTATACTTGCGTGTTAAAGTGCTAAGACGAATTTTGGGCAACAAGTTTTTGGCGCCGTTGCCGGGGATTTACTTTAATATTTTGTTATTGTTAATTTTGATTAAGTTAATCTTAGTTTAGACTCTTTTCATTTTTTGTTCTTTTCAGGTACTCTTGATTTTTGTATGCAAACGCGCTCAACGAGCCAGGGACCGTTAGAATACGACGAAGAAATTGAAAGAAAGTTCCGTAGACTCAGAAAGTTTATTCAGGAAACAATTCAAAATCAAGAACTTGAACTAATGGCTGAGGAGCAACAAAAGTCCTTGCGGGATTACGCTATGCCGCAAGTGACTGATCTTCAATCGAGTATCACGAGGCCCGCCATTACTGCAGCAAATTTTGAAATTAAACCAGGGACAATACAAATGATACAGAATGCAGTCCAGTTTGGAGGATTACCGAATGATGATCCCAATGATCATTTGGTTGGATTTTTGGAAATATGTGATACATTCAAGTATCATGGGGTCACAGAAGAGGCAATCAGACTCAGATTATTTCCATTCACTCTTCGAGATAAGGCAAAGAGCTGGCTTTACTCCTTACCGTGCAGATCAATTACAACTTGGAATGATTTGGCATAGAAATTCTTGGCTAAATTTTTCCCACCTGCCAAGACAGCAAAGATGAGGAATGACATCACCTCATTTGTCCAGCATGATTCAGAATCTTTATATGAGGCGTGGGAAAGGTTTAAGGATTTATTGAGACGATGTCCACATCACGGGGTCCCTAAATGGCTGCAAGTGCAAACATTCTATAATGGGCTGTCATGTGCTATAAGAACGAGCATCGATGCTGCGGCAGGAGGAGCTCTCATGTCAAAGAATTGTGATGAGGCTTATACATTGCTTGAAACAATGACAGCCAACAACTACCAATGGCCTACTGCAAGAATGAGCCAACCAAAAGCAGCTGGTTTGTTTGAAGTTGATGCAATGACTGCATTGTCTGCCCAAATGACAACTCAGATATCTGCTCTCACAAAGAAGATAGATGCACTTGGGGGACACAAGGTTCAGAAGGTGGAGGTCATTTGTGAGATGTGTGCAGGAAACCATGCTAGTGATGAATGTGCACTAAACTCTGAATCTGTTCAATATGTGTCTAATTACAACCGGCAGCCAAATAGTAGTTCAAACAGCTATAACTCAAGATGGAGGAACGATCCTAACTTCTCATGGAGTAATAATCAACCACAACAACAAGGCCCAGTTCAAAGGAATTCTTACCCACTCGGATTTCAGAATCAGCATCATCAACAGCCGGACAAGTTAACTCAGATGGAGGACGTGTTAGCAAAATTAGTGAATCAGTTTGACGTCACCGTGAAAACTCAGTCAGCTGCAATAAAAAATCTGGAGAATCAAATGGGGCAGTTGGCACATGCTTTGAATAACCGACCTCAAGGATCTCTACCAAGTGATACTGAAGAAAATCCAAAACGTGAGGGTAAGGAGCATTGTAAAGCAGTTACGTTGAGAAGTGGGAAGGAATTAACTTTAGATGTTGTTGGGAAGAAGCAAGCAAACTGCTCAGAAGAGAAAGAAAAAGAAGGGGATTCACGAGATAAGAGTGAGGAGCAAGTTGTGAAGAGCAAGACTGAAACCGAACAGAATACAGTTCCACCACCTATGCCTTTCCCACAGAGGTTTCAAAAGCAGAAGCTAGACAGACAGTTCTCTAAGTTCTTAGAGGTATTTAAGAAGCTACAAATCAATATTCCGTTCGCAGATGCTTTAGAGCAAATGCCCAGCTATGTCAAATTTATGAAAGACATTTTGTCAAGGAAGAGAAAGCTGGGGGAGTATGAGACCGTAGCGTTGACGGAGGAATGTAGTGCAATACTACAAAAGAAGTTACCACCAAAGTTGAAGGATCCGAGAAGCTTTACCATTCCGTGCACAATAGGAACCCAATTTTTCAGTCGGTGTTTGTGTGATTTGGGAGCCAGCACCAACCTCATGCCGTTATCAGTTTATCAGCAACTTGGGTTGAAGGAAGCTACACCAACAAATGTCACCCTACAGCTTGCGGATAGATCCCTTACCTACCCAAAGGGAATAGTCGAAGACGTGTTAGTCAAGGTGGATAAATTTATATTCCCTGTAGACTTCATTGTCCTTGACTTTGAGGAGGACAGTAACATACCTATTATTCTTGGGCGCCCGTTCTTAGCTACGGGAAGGACATTGATTGACGTACAAAAAGGGGAGTTAACAATGAGGGGTCCAGGACCAAGAGGTGACATTTAATGTGTTTAAGGCCATGAAGTTCCCAAAGGATAGTGAAGAATGTTTCAGAGTTGATCAAATCGACGAAGCTGTTAGAAGTGTTATGATGAATAATGCAAGTGCAGATCCTTTAGAGTCAGTAATAATCAGTGACGTGATTTCTGATGAGCCAGCTGCATTAGAATTAGCTCAAGTGCTAGATTCAGCTCCAACATTCAACCGGGTTAAGTTAAAGTTTGAAGCTCTGGACTATTCGGGAGACTCATCAGGTAGAGTCAAGTCGTCAATGGAGGAACCGCCAACTTTAGAACTCAAGCCGTTACCCAACCATCTTCGGTATGCTTATCTTGGTTCTTCATCCACATTACCAGTGATAATTTCTGCATCCCTTAACGAGATTCAGGAGAACAAGTTGTTAAGGGTACTTCGGCAGTACAAATCAGCTATTGGTTGGATTTTGGCGGACATTAAAGGGATAAGTCCATCATTCTGTATGCACAAGATCTTGCTTGAAGAGGAGGCAAAATCGGTTATAGAGCACCAACGAAGACTCAATCCCATAATGAAAGAAGTGGTCAAAAAGGAGATCATCAAATGGTTGGATGCAGGTATAATCTACCCCATTTCAGATAGCTCATGGGTGAGCCCGGTCCAATGTGTGCCAAAGAAAGGGGGCATGACGGTAGTCGCAAATGAGAATAATGAACTAATCCCAACAAGAACAGTCACGGGTTGGCGGGTGTGTATGGACTACAGGAAGTTGAATAAAGCCACTCGTAAAGATCATTTTCCTCTACCGTTTATCGATCAGATGTTGGACAGATTAGCAGGGCATGAGTATTATTGCTTATTGGACGGGTACTCGGGCTATAATCAGATTGCTATAGCACCCGAGGACCAAGAAAAAACTACATTCACATGTCCATATGGGACATTTGCCTTCAGAAGGATGTCTTTCGGACTGTGTAATGCACCTGCAACGTTTCAACGATGTATGATGGCTATTTTTTCTGACATGGTCGAGCGTAACCTCGAAGTCTTCATGGATGACTTTTCAGTTTTTGGGGATACATTTGATTACTGCTTGGAGAATCTTACTCTTGTGCTTAAACGATGCATGGAAACAAACTTGGTGTTGAATTGGGAAAAATGCCATTTTATGGTCCAAGAAGGGATAATCCTGGGACATCGAGTATCAGTAAAAGGGATTGAAGTGGACAAGGCTAAGATAAAAACAATTGAGAATCTTCATCCACCAACTTCTGTCAAGGGTATTCGGAGTTTTTTGGGGCATGCAGGTTTCTGTAGGAGGTTCATTAAAGATTTTTCCAAAGTCACGAAGCCTTTATACAGTTTGCTCGAAAAAGATGTTCCATTCCATTTTGATAAGACATGTCTTGAAGCGTTTGAGGTTTTAAAGAAGAAACTGATTTCAGCACCAGTAATAGTAGCATCGAATTGGGATCTGCCATTTGAATTGATGTGCGATGCAAGCGATTTCGCAATTGGGGCAGTTCTGGGTCAGCGGAAGGAGAAGGTTTTCCATACCATATATTATGCTAGCAAGACATTATCCGATGCTCAACTGAATTATACTACCACTGAGAAGGAGTTGTTGGCAGTCGTTTATGCTTTTGATAAGTTCCGTTCCTATTTGATTGGGACTAGAGTAATCGTATTCACAGATCATTCAGCGATCAAATACCTGATTGCTAAGAAGGATGCTAAACCGCGATTAATTCGGTGGATATTATTGCTACAAGAGTTCGACTTGGAGATCAGGGATAGAAAAGGAACAGAAAACCAGGTAGCAGACCATTTGTCAAGGCTGGAAAATGTCGAGCAGAATAAAGGTGATAAGACTGTGATTAATGAGTTCTTTCCGGATGAACAATTGCTAGCCGTGCAGCAATTAACTCCTTGGTATGCGGATTTTGTAAATTTTATCGTATGTAGAGTGTTTCCTCCGGAGGTCACAAGTCAACAGAAGAAAAAATTCCTTCACGATGTAAAAAATTATATGTGGGACGAACCATTCTTATTTAAACAATGTGCAGATCAAATGGTGAGAAGGTGCGTTCCTCAAGAAGAGATGGAGAACATTCTGTATCACTGTCATACTTCCGAGTATGGAGGACACTTCGGAGGAGAAAGAACGGCAGCCAAGGTGTTACAATCGGGATTTTATTGGCCTACACTTTTTAAGGATGCCCATTGTTTTGTGATGAAATGCGATAGATGCCAAAGGGTTGGCAACATATCAAAGCGGCATGAAATGCCACTCAACACGATCTTGGAGGTTGAATTGTTTGATGTATGGGGCATCGATTTTATGGGACCATTCCCTTCATCTTTTGGCAATGCATATATTCTAGTAGCGGTGGATTACGTTTCTAAGTGGGTTGAGGCTGTGGCATTACCTACTAACGATGCTAAAATGGTTATCAGATTCCTCCGCAAGCACATCTTCTCCAGATTCGGCACACCTCGGGCAATCATTAGCGATGAGGGATCGCATTTCTGTAATAAGCTACTTCAAGCTACTCTTGCTAAGTATGGAATCACTCACAAGATTGCAACTGCATACCACCCACAAACGAATGGCCAAGCTGAAGTGTCAAATCGAGAAGTGAAGAGAATTCTTGAAAAGATGGTGAATCCGAGGCGGAAAGACTGGTCAAGTAAGTTAGACGATGCCTTATGGGCATATAGTACAGCCTACAAAACACCATTAGGTATGTCGCCATACAGGCTGGTATTTGGGAAAGCATGCCATCTTCCGGTGGAATTGGAACACAACGCCTATTGGGCTATCCGGAAGTTAAATTTCGATCTAGATGCTGTGGGAAAGAAGCGTCTTCTGCAATTGAACCACATGGATGAATTCCGCCTTCACTCATATGAGAATGCCAAGTTATACAAGGAACGGGTCAAGAGGTGGCATGATACAAAGATCATTGAAAGGGAGTTCGAACAAGGACAATTGGTATTATTATACAACTCAAGACTGAAACTCTTTCCGGGGAAACTTAAATCAAGATGGGTTGGACCGTTTCGTATCACTAAGGTATTCCCCCATGGAGCCGTGGAAGTGGAAGAACCAAATTCAAAAAGAGTCTTCAAAGTTAACGGACAGAGGTTGAAACACTATTACGGTGGAAGCTTTGATCGTGAGAAGCTGTCAGTCACCCTTGAAGATTAGAGCATTCAAAGACACGGTCAGGCTGAGGACCTAAAACTAAGCGCTGACTGGGAGGCAACCCGGGAGTTATTTGTGTTTCTCTTACTTTTAGTACATTTGATTATCTAACTTTAATCTTTGTAGCTTAGGATTTTATAGACTTGAATTTTACAAGTACATTCCTTGCATATCTTAATGTTGCGTTCTTTTGGTTCAGGTTTGCAAGCAATCGAGGAGCATATTGGAAAATTTTCCAAGTCCTGGGCAACTTGTCATTGCTGCCAACCGGCGTAGATACGCCCAGACACGACCAAACATTGGCGTCATTACGCCCGAGCTACTCCTTCACCTACTGCGAGATGGCGTCTTAACGCCCAACAAGGAAGAAATTATGGCGTAGATACGCCCAAGCTCCCTCAGTACTCCCTGCAGCACGGCGTCTAGACGCCCAACCAAGCACAAATCCAGGCGTCATTACGCCCGGTCCTCCTCCAAACAATATGTGAGCCGGCGTACATACGCCCATCCATGAACAATTCTCAGCGTCAATACGCCCAAGACTTCCCTTCATATTCTGCAAGCCAGCGTCTTAACGCCCGGTCAAGCACAAAACACGGCGTCGTTACGCCCGTGCTCCTTCATTCTTTTCTGCATCCCGGCGTACATACGCCCTCCCATGCACAAAATCAGGCGTAGATACGCCCCATCCTCGTCCATACATTCTGCGAGCTGGCGTCTTAACGCCCGATCATGAACAAAAGCTGGCGTATATACGCCCTCTTCATGTTTCCATTAAAACCACGTTTTAAGCCCACAAGTCAGTAATTTCATCACTCTCGAGTCGGTTCCAATTCTGCGAAAACCACTCCCATTCCCGACTTGCTCACACGTCTAAACTCTTCCCATTCCCGAATGCCCACACGTTTTCAACTCGCACACCACCCCAACTTCCTCTTCTTGGCTATTATTAAAACCCCCCAAGATACAACCCATAATCTCCAGTTCTTACCCGGACCAACGAAGCAAGGCACTCGGTAATTGGCTAGTCGACGTCAAAGGGGTAATTTGTCATTATTCAACCGAGTTTTTGGTTGCACTTGGAAGTCAAGTAAGTCGTTGCAAGTTTCTTGTGGTTCATTGTTACATATATGCAGCAGAATAAAGAAATTGGAATTTTGTTTATTGGTTGCTCAATTTAGTTTGTGTTGGCTCAATTGGAGGAGTGGGTTGTATTTCGTGGCTATTCTTTTGCTTGTTGGAAGTAATAGCAATCAAAACCATAGTGTTTGGTGGCTGAAAACAAGTTTGGGGGAGATATAGGAGGCAAAATTTTGAAGGTGCACACCAACTGCTCGATAAATTGCCGCAACAAAATTCTTTCTTTTCCTTGCACATGGCTTCCAAGAGGAAAAAGGTTGAGAGTTCATCGTCATCCCAATCTTATGATAAGAAGAGGTTCACAAGTTATGCTACATCCCAACGCTACTACCAAGTGCTAGTACACACAAATTTACTTCCAGAACGGGGTTTGCGACCAGATGCAACAGATGGGGATCTTGTGGCAAATATAAGACGACGGAATTGGGAAAACTTTACAAGTCAACCTGAACCAGCCGCTGTCAATGTTGTGAAGGAGTTCTATGCCAATGCAACAGAGGCTGAGGGTAATTTAGTAATGGTTCGAGGCAAATGGGTAAATGTGGGGCGAAAGGCGATCAATGCCTATTATGGCTTGCCGAAAATTAAAGATTGCGAATATGAGGATTACATTACTAAGGACTTGGACTACAGTGAGATAATTCTCAGCTTATGTGAACCCGGGACGGATTGGAAGGTTACCGCAACACAGGAGGCGACTAATTTTCCAAGTACAAAACTCAGTCGATATGGAAAAGCGTGGTTTTGGGTTTATATGCGCAAAATTGATGCCTGCTCGGCATAAGACTGAGGTGACAAAGGAACGTGCAGCCCTCTTATATTGTATAGCAATGGGAAAGACTTTGGATGTGGGGGAGATGATACATACATCTATAGTTAAAACTCTTGGCAGTAGTATATCTGGTGGCCTATCTCACCCGTCGTTAATTACCGATTTGTGTAAGCGTGTGGGCGTTAAATGGGATAAAGAGAAAGTTCTACAAAACACGTTGGCACCAATCGATCATTCAGTCATAGCAAGATATAAGGTGTGGGCTGGTGGAGAATCTCACCCAAAAGGGCTTGGCTATATCATTACAGCGGATGAGCATGGCGCGGCGGAACCTGATAATCGTGAGCATCCTGTACCACCACCCGACATTGTTGACGAATTACGGCGTGATTTGAGGCATCATACTAGGCGAATAGACTTGATAGCCAGTCGAGTGGAGCGGGTTAGTCAAAGGATGGATCGCCAAAACCACCGACTTGCCAAACGTCAAGATGCGATGCACATATTCAATGTCGAGGCTCACAGGATGATGTTAAATTTATTTACCACGCTGAATCCGTCTTTAGACTCTGTTCCCTGCAAAATGCCACAAGCTTTGCTAATGTACCCGCCTTCTGACTTAGACAGTGATGATGAGACAGAAGAGACTGAAGAAGCAGACAGTGATGAGGAGGTCGATCACGACGATTGACTTGACCAGGGAAGTCCTCAGTTTTCAATTCTTTATGTTTGCAATGAGGACATTGCCTAATTCAAGTTTGGGGGTGCATAATAGCATAATAGTATCATGTCTCATAATTGTGTTGTATTTCATTCATGCCTCAGAGTGTGTCATGCATTTTCATTCAATAGCATATAAAATAGTTTACATTCAATAGCATATAAAATAGTATGTAATTTTACTCGTTAAAAAAAAATAAAAAATTATTAGGATCATATGTTAATGCATTTAGGAACATTTGAGCAGTATGTTAATACACAAAATTTAAGGAAGGCCGATGATATAATATAATATATATATTTAATAATGATTGTGAAACGGACAAGGATTGCTAGTTCGAGATTTTAACTGTTGCTAGTTTTTATCGTACTGAAGACCCGTTGGTTTTGATTGCACGTATTCAATGTGTTAAGCCGGTTGGAATGAGATGCTCATTTAGGATATTGGTAGCTTCTATTACTTGTTGGATCATGAAAAGCAAAATAAATAAATAAAAAAAAAAAAAGAAAAAAAAAAGAGCAATGAATTCTGAAACCCTTGGCTTGTTTGTTTTTGTGACATTTGTCATTCAAACAAGTAAACCCTATGGAGTGTATTACACTTAGCGCCCTAAAGCCGTCTGGTTTGGGAGTCGTTGGTGGAAAGTTCGTTACATGGGTGACATTGAAAAGCCTAATAAAAATAAACATTGCACAGGTCAAGAATAAGCGAGATGGAGCGTAAGACGCACTCGTTAAAAAAAAAAAAAAAAAAAAAAATTTGTGACGACAAGTGTATAGGGGTAATAAAATATTGAACATTGTTTGAATATCTTTATTTGAGCATCGTTGAGTCAATCATTGGAGTGGAAAGTCAGCTGGCGTGACATACTGATTCACACACACACGTAAGGGTCAATTGTGAGATGAAACTAGTGATATGTTATATTTCGAGCTATGCATGAATTTAAAGTTTTACAAAGTTTTCAATTAATAATTTTTTAGGCCGAAAATTATGAATTGTGTGGATATATTGCTCAAGTCATTAGTAGGTCATCCATTTGCATGCATGTAGTTCGTTTAGAATTGTGATTTAGTTCAGTTAATTGTTTTGTTTGCTTGAGGACAAGCAATTGTTCAAGTTTGGGGGTATTTGATGAATGGGTTTTTATACCTACGAATCGGGTATCGTTAAAGCTAATAGTTGCTATCTTTAAGTGTTTTTAGGTTCGTTTAACTTGTTTTTATGTTTATTTATTGCAGGTTAGAACAAGAGGGACATATATGGCAATTGTGGAAAAGAGAGTCATTAAAAGAAATGAAAAATTCTGAAAATGGCAAATTTGTAATTATTGTGCCACAGCCCGGCGTCTAGACGCCTAGATTTGTACTAGGGACGGCGTCTAGACGCCCGTGATCAGAAAGGGGCATCTTGGAACTCGAAATTTCTGAAAGAAGCAAAGGAAATTAAAAGGCAGCGCGGGAGGAGAGATTTGGAAGTTAATTAACCGCTCAAAAAGAAGACCGTGGAGGATATACAACTGAAGCTGGAGAGAAGAAAGGAGAGACGACATCAGAAGGAGGAATAGCATAGAACCAGAACAAGGAGAGCAACAAGGAAGAAAGAAGCAAATTCTGAGGATTCAAGGCATAATTTAGGAGCAACCATTAGAGTTTCTTCTAATCCTTCCTTGTATCTTTGATTTGTGTAATTTCTGAGATGTATTCATTGTGTAATTTGATGTTGTTCTATTTCGCTACAATGAACTAAACTCTACATTAAGATTGCAATGGAACTTAGTATTAATTTTAGTTGATTGCTTCCTCTTTGGTTGAAGTTAATATCTGAATTGTTTATCATACCCTGTGCGTGTTGATTAATTGTGTAGCTAACAATTACTGAGATAATCTATTCAAAGTTGGAAAACGGAGTTTAGATTTAGATTAGGGTATGTTAACAAATGTCATATAATCTGAATGCTAAGGTTAATATGTTTTGCATGTAGGATAAGAGTATACCTATGTGTCGTTTGTAACCAACAAAAGAATCTGAATTTAAATCCTATTTGACCTAATTCACATAGGAATATAGTGAATTAATTAACTAAGGTGTTCCTACAATTCTGACATATCAAGGTCAGATTTTGGAGGATTTAGTCATGTGCTTTCGGAAGAGGTGCATGGTGATTATAAAGAATTCTGGGTTAGCAATTCAGTGTAATACATTAATTGAGGAGGAAGTATATTGACTTAAATGAGATACTAAGGGAAGTTGTGATCTTAAATTATCAAATCTGCATTTGGTCACGTAGTTAATTATTTAGAAGTTAATTTTAACAAAGTTTCATTTCAACTTGAAATCATCCATCGTAGTCTAAATTGGGTTAATTTGGTTTAAAAATTAGTAACTAATAGATATTAATTTATTTCCTCGTGGGAACGATATCCTTGTTTGCTAAATACTACAATCGAACGCGTATACTTGCGTGTTAAAGTGCTAAGACGAATTTTAGGCAACAGTATTATTCGGTAAAACTTTTGAAATGATTATATGTTCCTTAATAGTTTGAGCTTCATTTAATATCATTTCAATTGCTCCTTCCTATTTACGTGAACCTTTCTATTGAACTGTAACCGTTATTCTGAACTATGGATCTTGAATATCATTTTTGAATTTCACTCCACATCATGTTGACAATTTGGATATTATTTAAATTTGCACAAAGTAAAATTATAAACTTTCGATATTTATTGTTTATCCTATTTTTTCTGTTCATTGTTAATATCTCTGTTATTATTCTAATAATCAAGAATTAAATTGTTGTGGATATCTGTGGCCTGTGGCACAGATTGAATTAAGGTGTTGATAGGTTAAATGCGTTGATAGGTTAAAAGCGATATATTTGATGATGTGTCTTTTAAAGCACGTGGTAAATATTCTCTTTGGCCTAGGGCAAAAATGAGCTGTTTATTTGGTATGATTATGACCAAATGCTGTAGACTGGTATAATCATTACCGGTGATGCTATATTGAATATCTTTGGCCTGAAGTACAAAGATAAATTGTTGACTTGCATGATTAGGACCAGGAACTGTGAAATTGTACTATCATGGCCATTGGTGTTTCAGATGATAAAAGTTGATGATGTTTTTCTTAAAAAGAGAGGCGAGTGGACATCACGGTCCATATGATTTTTCTAATAGTTGTTATTTTGCTGCAGTTATTGATCTAAACCTTGTTTAAAAACTTAACTGCAGTTGTTGAATTAAAACTTGTTGTTTAAATTATTCTATCAAAAATTCAACTGTTGAAGGCTAATGATAATTTATTTGTTATTATTTTAGTCATGATATTTTTTACTGGGCTATTTGAGCTCACCCTTTCCTTTTGTTCCATTATTTTCAACAAGAGATGATAGAGTAGTTGGGTCTAGTCGGGGGATGGAGTGATGGTCCGAGTTGTTGCTGTACTAGTCTTCATAAGTTGTAAAATAGTGTGACCATAATAATGAAGACTTAGTTGTGTATTTTTTAAATACTGTACGGTAATACGTTGTACGTTGTATTGTAATAGTTGTTATGTATTTTGACAACTCAAGTTTGAACTGTGTGGGCCCAGATTTGGGGGTATCACATATATCAAACTCATATTATATTTTTGTTAATAAATATGTATTAAAATAATTGAATGAAAGATATAATATGACATAATATGATCCCATTTTTGGGAATTGGACTAGATGATTATATAGTTATATGCGAAACAACAGGGTTTTTATGTTAGATCAAAAGTGGAGATAAGATTTCAACTAAAAAAAAAGGTGTCGTGTAAGAAAGTATAGCTCCACATGAAGTAATAGCATTCTTACTTCGATTTACATTTTTAAGAATATGTAATATTATATATTGAGAATTGATATTTCATAAGAAAAATTAATATTTTTATAAGATTTTATTCACATGAATAGTAAGTGAGGTCTACCTTTATATGAGTATAACCTTATAAAAATATCAATTTTTCTTGTGAAAATATCAATTCCCTATATATTTATGTGTATATTTTAGTTTTTGATAAAAATCAGATGTTACATTATTAACTATATTATATAATTTTTAAAACTATTGTATTTATATATAATTTTGAGACGTTTGAAAATTCGTGCTATAAATATTAAGCAAAAATGTTAGCAATAAATTTGAAACAGGAGTAGTATGAAAAATAGGCAAGTATTGGATTTCACGCCGTTAATATGACATATTTTAATTAAGGAAATAATAAAAAGAGTCATTTTTTATAATAACAGTATAAAATGTAAGAGTATTTTTAGGATTATGTTTCCATTATATTTATCTTTTAATTTTTTTTAATACGCATTTAGCGATACAAATATGATATTTAGTAACAAAAAAAATTATTACAAATAATTAGAGACAATTTTTTTTATAAATTATCGCTAAATGTGTATTAAAAAAATTAGAGAATATGTTTAATGGAAGGGATCCTAATTCATATTTTCAAATTCAATATCATAATTTTTGACAGTTGATATTGTTAAAATAAAAATGATATGTTCAAAATAGTAAGTATCGCTTAAAGTGTCAACTGTCATTAAAATAATTATAAAAATATCGTTAAATAATATATATGTACTCTGCTAATATTATTTTTACTTTAATAATATTTGTAGTCTAATTTTTTCATTGTTTCTATTAAACTTATAACTCATTGTTTTAAGAATAAACATAAAATAAAAATATATTTTAAATATTTATAAATTTATCTGAGATATTTTTGTGAAGGCATGGAGTACGTTAGTATTTAGTACTTATGTTTTTGTTTATACTTTCTCTTTCTCTCTCCAACTTACGGACCATTTGGTTAGACGTATGGAATAGTTTTATGATAAAATTTAGAATTAAAATTGAATGGAATTGATATTTTCACACGTTTTTTTGATATTTTCATACTGTAAGACTCATATTTAGAACTATAGCGATAGTTTATTGTCGCTATATATCTATAACTATCACAATAACTTTAAAGTGTGAGTCCTATCGTGTGAATTTTTTTAAAAAAAATATGAAAATATCAGTTTCCAAATTAAATCATAATGGAATCGAAATTAAATCATAATAGAATAGGAATCAAACACTTAATTCATGCTATTGGTATGTTATTTAAAGTTATATTGAAATGAAATAAAATAAAATATAATGACCAAAATATTCTTAACTAACTAACTAACTAACTATATATATAATATCCTAAATAAGTATAATACATATTAATATTATATATTCACACATAATATTATTATAATTTTATTATAATATGATATTAAATAAATATAATATATATTAACATATAATATTATATATATATATATATATATATATATATATATATATTATAAACATATAATAATATATGTTTAATATATATTATAATACTAAATAATTAAAATACCTATTAATATATATAATATATTATATTATATATATTTATTTATTTATATGGATGTGGGCATTTTTGTCATCATTTTTCCCCCATTTCTTTTCTCATTGGAATCATCATTCCTTATTCCCTAAAAGAATCGCAATTTCAATATATAAAGGAAACACTATTATGTCGAAATAGTCATTTCAACTAAATTTAGTATACCAAATATCAAAAATGCATATTTAATCGAAATAATAATTCTTTTCCGTCCTCAATTCCTTCAAACTAAATGGCTCATTGTAAAAAAATCCTATTGAAATGCTAAAGTCAATCAACGGATGGAAACGCGGTGCTTCCAACTGGATGATCGGAAACAAATCAACGAGAGTCGAGAGCCCGTAAATGAAAAAGAAAATAAGTGAGGGAAAAAATGGTTTTATTTATGTGAACTTTACATCAAACGAGCGAAAGTACCGCGCAAAAACATATCACATCATCAACCCTCTTATTTAATTAATTTTGTAAGATGTCCCATAATGTTTTGAATTTTGCAATATCATCCACCATATATCGGTTTTACAGTTTTCTCAAACCTATTTATCAAGTTGAGAAATTAAAAACCAGTAGTTTTACCTGAAAAATTATAACATATGGACACATCCCTAATCCCAGCCCATGGTCTTAAGGTTAAGGCTAGGGCTCGATTAGGGCTAAGGTCAAGAACATAATTTTAAATAAAAATAACAATGTGATAGGTTAATATCTAAATTATAAAATAGAAATTTATAAATTTTGTCAATATAATTAACAAAGAAGAGGATGAAACTTTTTTTTGATAATACTTATACATTTTTTTTATTACTTAAACTTACCTTTTGTTTTGACTTTGACTTCAAAATCATCACCGTGGTCTTTGACTTCAGCTTTGAATTTTGATTTGACCTCGATTTTGCATTCGGTTTTAAATTTATCATTAAATATGGCTTCATCTTAGGATTTTAATTCTACACTTCAATTGCTGCAATTTTCTTCTTCTTTTTTCTCATAACCAATTTGTTCGTATGCATTGTGATTTTTTTTTGTTGATTCAAACTTTAGTTGCTCAAAGGTTTCATTAGAATTTCGTAAAAAGATAGATCAAATTCATGTAATGGACAATAAAATATATTTTAAATATATAATAGAAGATTGTAATTATATACTATAAGAATATTAATATTTATGCCCGAAAAGGTTTTAAAAAGTTAGAGAATTAAAAAAAGAAGGTGGTTGAAAATGCTTGTAATTTATAATTGTCTCAAAATTCATTGTTTTCGTACCCCTAAAATTTATTAATTGTAATTTTAGGTGATAAATAGTTATATCAAGTGACAATGATAATTATAACTGTTTGATAATTTTTTGGAAGCTTTTGTTGCATATCTATTCTCGGTATTCTTATGTTACGTTTGAATTGAAAGAATAAATGTGAGAATGGAATGACTTATTTTTATTAAATAAAAAAAATTGTGTTTGGTTGCTTCATTGAAATAAAATGGATCATTCACACCCCTCCCAAATTTATGAATTTTATTGTTTGAGAGAGGGTATGTAGTGACTCATCCTATCTGAAATGAAATAAATCATTTTACTCTTCATTTTATTTTTTCATCTATTTTATTCTTTCAATCCAAAGGTAGCATAAGATCCCAACTAAAGATCTAGTAACTAAGGATCTAGTAATACTCTATAATATCAAACTTTTACCTCTATAAAGAAAAACAAAATTATCTTTCCTTCTTCATCCTTTCAAGTCTAGCTCTTGCTCGTCCGAATTACTAACTCGTCACTTCTTGTGGATCTCCCTTATTCATTCATGTAACAATGATACATAAACAAACATAGCTAAAGAACAATTTATTGAACGTCAAAAGTATATATATATATATATATATATATATATATATATATATATATATATATATATATATATATATATATATATATATATATATTGTGTCATAATTTCACTAAGGTTCCAAACAACAATTCGTCAAAGTTATAGGCAATAATTATTTAAAAATAAAACTATTGATATTCATAACAACTTAAATGATAATTTTGTATCATAGAAGATCAGTTGAATGACCCTTTAGGTCTTTCTCAATCATTTCACGACCAATTATAATCTTAAATTTATTACACTAATTGAATGACCACGCAAAATCACTATTCAAAAATAATAATAAATTTTATAGCACAACCATAAAATATGTTTTTATATTGACTACATTAATTGAGTTACTCGCGGATTCAACTAGACGCTTCATTTTAAAGTTACATAGTTTACACCGCTTTCATAATTGTCACAGTTATCTATTTTAGGCACATGTATCATTTTCACGATTTTCATAATTTTTACAATTGGATACCTGAGCTCCACCTTATATGCAATTTAGTTCATCAAATTTGTTTTACAATTTCATAATTGGATCTACTTCATATGCAATATTTCATTTGACTCTTAGGCTAACTCACCTAGGAGCAAGTCTTATTTATATTGGTTCTGAATAAATTATATGTCATATTATAAATTATCATACATTGCTACTAGCTATTAAATTAAAAAAGCTAGAATTTAATTAACCATTACAATTTAATGCGATGAACTTCATCGATACCACTCAAGGTCACTATACAACGACAATTGAACCAAAATACAATAAGTGTTCCCACATGAAATAGAAAAAGTGAGCCACCACATACTAAAAATAGAATTCCAGTTTCAACAACTGCACTACTAAAATTAGCCAAAAATTTTATACTAAACTTTCTAAAAATTAAAATCAAACAATAAGTTTTCTAAATTTGCCAGGCCAATTCAAATTGTTAGTTGGATCGAAGAGATCAATTATTCAAAGAAAAAATAAGATAACTCAACCTTAATGGTTAAGGTAAGGTATGACTAAGCAAGTTCAGTTGCTTTTCAAAATAAGTCGGACCATATCTAGCACGTCAGATCGGACCCTTCACGGATAATTAAGTCCTCTAATTTAATGAGCAAAAATGAAAAAATTGCAACAAAAAAAAAATGAAATGGTGGACGAGAATGCAAAAATAAAAATATTATTAGCCACATTGCAATAGAGAGTAAACATGAGGAACATTTTGCAAATTGTCACTAAATAAATAACAGTGGAAAAATAATAGGGGATGTTTGGTGATTGTTTATATTAAAAAAGACACGTCTATTGATCCAGCATCAAAAACTCCTTAAACGTAGCCCGTCTCTTTCTTTCTCTTCAACGAACTCAAAAGGTGCCCCGACCCCTTCATTTTTTGCTGTTTGTTTCTCTCCCCTCCACCATTCCCAAGAACAATTCAATACATCATTGATCATACCATTTTCTCTGCAATTTCCGCTAATATAAATACTATAAACAAACAATTTATCAACTGCACCGCTCCCAATATACAAAATTTCAATTATAAATGTAGATAGGAAGGGGCAGAGAAGGGGATTATTCATTGGAGAAAATGGGGAGCTACAATTATTACAAGATGTTTGGGTGCTTTAACCGGAAATTCAAAATGAACGATACCGGACCACCGCTGGACGTTACAGAAGCGTTCTCAGTTTACTCGGAATGTGGGACCCACATGTCGGCCGATCAGCTGCTCCGGTTTCTGATCGATTTTCAGGGAGAAGTAGGGTGCACTTTATCTGATGCGGAGGGAATAATGCATCAGATTCTCCATCAGCGCCACCACTTGATTAAGTACACTCGCCATTACCTTTCACTCGACGATTTCTTCTATTTTCTCTTCCACGATGATCTCAATCCGCCAATTAAATCTCAGGTTCTCTTTTATAATATAAATATATATACACACATTTATGTTAATTTGGTATTGAACCTAATACAAATATACAATTAGTAGGTTTCACAATTTTTATTTATTTATTATTATTATTATTGAAATTTAAATTTGTGAAAATGGCCTTGCAGATGAAACTTGGTCACAAACTTTTATATGGTTACTTGTAAAAGGGTTGAATTTGAAATTTTACGATTGAATTTGAAAATTTACTTTCGATGGTAAATTAAGGATTGACTCTGTTATTGTACATTTTACTTTTCTTTCAATTATTTAAAATTTGAGTGGTTAATAATATGGAACATAGTAGCTAATTGCGTTTTGATATGAACGTGTCAAAACATGCACTTTCGTACCAAAATATCTGAGGCGATCCAAAACCTTTTCACCCTATTTACTCTATTGCACAAGATTATGAATAAAACTTTACTTTAAATCTCCAAATGAGGAGGATCTCATCTAATGGAAGGCTAAGAAGTAAGAATGACTATTTAGAATCATCCTGTAAAATATCTAGTATATTTATAAAGCATAAAATTCACATGAGTAAATGTAGAACCCTTTATTAAAAACCCTAATATATAAGACAAAGTTACAAGAAATACCTATTAATATAGCCAAATGAGCGGTTTGTGAGTGTCAAGCAAACGATGACATGACTTAATCTCGATGAAATACGCTACAACCAATTTTAGTTATATATCAACTAGTTTTGAGTATATCTTCTCAGAAAATTATTCCGAATGCACCACGTATTAGATAAACGTATTTTGTACTTAGGGATTCAAAGAAACCTACCCTAGTGTTACTATATCACAAAAAGTGATGTTTTCTAATTTTTAATTTTCGTTCTGCACACCACATCGAACCACAATCTAGGTAACATTGGTTGATTCATTAGTTTCTTAAGTTCTCACTACGGTCAATTGATAGCACTAGCAACCATACCCTTGGATATAATGTAACAGAGAAAAAGACAATTTATAATTCACTGAAATTGGAAAACATTTCTCCTTAAATGTGTTTTAGTTGAATAAAATGCAACATTGTAAAGCATATTTTTGTTCTATGAGTGGGAGCATTTTCTTTCTTTTCAAGGCGAAGGTTAGTTATAAAAACATAAAAGTACTATGGATAATCCGAGCCGTACATTACTGTATACTATAATAGGGAAACTGTAATTGTTATCTATTTCAAAAGTTTCTGTGCTCATTTACGAGTTTCTCTTAACTATAAATTCTTATAACTCCATGGCATGCATACTTAGATGTGGATGACAAAGACATTTTTCTTGTTATATATTTCAAAAGTTTCTGAGCTTATTTACGAGTTTCTCTTAACTATAAATAGTTATAACTCCATGGCATGCATACTATGATGTGGATGATGAAGACATTTTTCTTGTTATTCTCTTCACTGATTTGTAAGCTTTAATTAAATGGACAAAGTCAATTTTGAATTGTAACAATTGTAGAAGATTGAACCATTTAATAAGGCAATCTAAGTGTACTTCTTTGCACCTTTGAATAGATTATTATCTGGTATGTTTACAATTTAGTTATGCGCAAAATTGGAAGTTTGATGTTATGATAGTATGTATCATGAGGTAATCAAGAACAAAAACTTAATTTTGGAATATTTTCTTTTTATCAACAATGAGAAGTAGTTGATAGATATTGTTTTATTAACCGTAATGCTCATTAGTAGTTCTATTTTGGTCACTTAATGCTTCACTAACTTCGAGGAACTGGGTTGTTACTTACGTTTGAAGGATTAATGTTTAAGAAAAGGCTTAAATATATTTTACTACCTTGAATTATTACTTTTTTTCACTTCGATGATTCACTTTTCAATTAGATGAGTAAATTATTTCCCCCCCCCCCCCCCACTTTTGTCCTAATTGAGGCTATACGTCAAAAATTGATGGCATGGCCCTCTGAGTGGGGTCATGTCCATCTGATGTGTTAGAAATTGCTGAGTATACAACGGTAAAATTGGCAAAACCATTTCTCTCTCACAAATCCAAGCAAGCATATGCACATTATCGGAAATAATGGTGTTCTGCACCTTTCGTTAACTCTCTATTCTCCTCACAAATTCTCTCGTTCCTCCATCAATGTCGATCCCGTGGTACTATGCTGGAGCCACAAGTATTCGTCGGAATCATTTATATATCTTTATATATTTGCGGTGGGAAAAATGATTGATGGTAGCGGCCACCAAACTGCTTGTTTGACTTTAACATGAAAGTGACACGATTTTCATTATTTTTACCTTAATCGGCAGATCTAATGGGCTTTGTTGGATTTTAGGGTTTGTTGGACCAAATTTAGCTTTGATTTGATGTTTAGATTGTTTTGGTGCTTCAAATCAAATCTCATTTTGAGAATTTTTTGAATTTAAATAAAATACGATGTACATGGATTTAAAATTAATGAATCAGACAAGTGCGTGTACACGCAATTCGTTAATGGAAAAGGTGTCATCATATGCTTATATGTGGATGACATGTTGATATTTGGCACTGACCTAGAACAAGTGCAGAATACTAAAACATTTCTTTCTGTGAATTTCGACATAAAAGATATGGATGTTGCTGATGTAATTTTAGGAATTAAAATTATAAGAGACGATGAAGGTCTAGCCTTAACACAATCTCACTATATTGAGAAAGTGTTAAAAAAGTTTGGACATTTAGAAAGCACGCCTGTAAGCACACCATTTGATAATAGTATCAAGTTGTCTAAAAATGATGGTAGATCTATTGCTCAATTAGAATATGCTAGACAAATTGGATGTTTAATGTATGCCATGACTTACACTAGACAAATTCTGAATGTTCAGAATTTGGTTGATTTTTTTGCTCATCCATAGTTGTATTACTCTTTTTTTCCTGGGTTGCTTTAAGGGCTTATACTACTTAGCGTGCTTTTTATTGTATGGGTGATCCGTGGGCCTTATTATATGCTAGTTTTGATGGTATTGTTAGGTTCGTTGAGCTTGGGAAGTTTTTGTTTCTCCTTGCCTTTTGGGGGTTATACACCCTATATGTACGTGGGTGCGACCTCTATTTTATATATGTATCAAAGCTTGGATCACTTTGAAATTTTGAGAATAAAATCTTGTTTGCTCAATTTTTTTTGGGGTAGGTCAATGGTAGTGAGAACAAGAAGAAGAAGATGGGTGCAAGAGGTTTCTCTGTTGGGAAGAAAAAGTTGAAGACCAAATTGACGCCATTGGCTAAAGCTAAAGCTGTTGTATTACTATTTTGCCCTTATAAAAGAAAAATGAAAATGACTTAACTTTAACACATAAACACTAAAATGCCATATGTGCATGCCACATCATCAATTTATGACGTGACATTTCAATTTAACCGAAGTGGAAAAAATTGAGAATTTGATCATCTAATTGAAAACATTGAAAGGTCAATCACCGAAGTGGAAAAATTTAATAGTTTAGGATAGTAATTTATATTTAAGCCTTAAGAAAATGAATTTTTTTCCACTTTTACTTCATGTTCTACACTATTATGTTTGTGCATTCAGCATTTGAGTAAACTTGCTACTTAACTGCATTCGATTCATGGCTTTGGTTTTGTTCTTACCAAATATTATTTCATTTTAACAAGGGGTATTTAATTTGCTTTGATCCATCTCCTTCCTCCTTTCTTTTTCATGTGTACAAAGAAGCACACATGATTATAATATACATGTGTTCTTTTATTCTCTCTACAATATTACACAAGTTTTTCCCTTTACAAGTTGTATCATTCCAGGTACACCACGATATGACTGCTCCATTGCAACATTATTTTATATATACCGGTCACAATTCTTACTTAACGGGAAACCAACTGAGCAGTGATTGTAGTGACATCCCAATCATAAATGCTTTGGAAAGAGGTGTAAGGGGAATAGAACTAGATTTATGGCCGAATTCAGCAAAGGATGAAATTCATGTTCTTCACGGAAGGTATGATCTCATCCCCTGATTCATCCTTTGACATAAGGTTTTCCTTCGTTAGAAGACACTGAATTGCTGACAATAAATTAATTTGGAAGATTATTCCCTAATTGGATTCCACAATGAATAAATTCAGCAAATGCATGCAAAGGACACGGAAGAAGATTAAACAAATGCAATAAAGTTTTGATAAACACAATATTTATTAGTGAGACTAGTTATCGGTACTTTTTATCTGTAAGCGTGGACATGAATAGCAATGATCTGTGATGTATTATAATACCGTATATGTCTTAAAACTAAGCTCTGTTTCTGGCACATTCTGCTGATAATTTGTTCGACACTTCCAAATGGCTTTTGGGTGGCCAATATTTTCTGGTTATATACCAATAACTTGAAATGTTTCTGCTCTGTATGGATGGAGAGCTTTGTTAAATTATTTTTGTGGGCTTTGCCAGTTCTCACTTCTTGTAGTTTTTTTTATAAGTTTCAATTTTGAAGGAGTTTCTACTGAATCTGAACAAATTCATTTTTCCTGTTATTGTTTATGTTTGATGTAACCTGAAC
Organism: Hedera helix; assembly: GCA_947179155.2. NCBI lineage: Eukaryota > Viridiplantae > Streptophyta > Magnoliopsida > Apiales > Araliaceae > Hedera > Hedera helix. The sequence continues at coordinate 38,346,206 of OX359278.1, forward strand.
TTCCTATGAATCATAGGACCCTGACTACTCCTGTGACGCTTGACAAATGCTTCAAGTCCATCAGGCAGCATGCCTTCATCAAATGTCCTTACCCTGTCATAGTAACTTTAGAGGACCACCTTACACCAAGTCTTCGGGCTAAAGTTGCAGAGGTTAGCTTTCATTACCTTTATGAGTTTACCGTCCAAAGAACTTGAATTTTTCGATCTTCTCTGTGTGACAAGAAATGGTTCTGCTTTCAGATGGCAATTCGAACTTTTGGAGAACTTTTGTATCACCCTGAGCCTGGATGCTTTGATGAATTTCCTTCACCTGAAGAACTGAAACATCATATTATTCTTTCAACCAAACCACCTAAAGAATACCTTGAATCAAAGAATCCTAGGGAGAAGGAGAATACTTCTCCAATAGAAAAGAATTTATCCGGAGATGATTTTTGGGAAAAGGAGACACCAAAGCACACTGCTGAACTAGAAGCTGATCAAGGGGTGAGCAAAGAAGTTTATATTTCTTCGTCACTTAATATTACAAGGGACCTGTTTTCATCAATTTTTCATATGGATCTTAGAGGCTGCAGAGAAACAACGATCAAGATGAAGACAGTGACGCCCACAATCATACTCCACGCCAGCTTGGGGAATCAGAAATTAAGCATGTGGTTGCAATTCATGCACCTGACCACAGGGTGAGCTAAGAAGTTGATACATTTCATCATCACTTTATGTTCTATGGGCTCATTATCTTCAACTCTTCGTATGTATAGAAAAGCAACAGTGATCTGGATGATCAAGATGATGAAGACCATGGTTCAGACAGCCACAAATCCTCCCAGCAAGGGGCACCAGAGTATAAGCGTTTGTTTGCAATGCAATCAGCTGATCTCAAGGTGAGCTAAGAAACACTATAATTTTATTTCATCTTCACTGTATAGATAAAGAGACTTCTATTTTTTGACTGTTCATATGAATATTGATAAGAATGATGAAGATTGAAATGTCTTGTACAATAATTTATGCCAGCTTGGGCCTCCTGATGAACTTGCTGAAGGCTGCAGTTTTGACGACAAATCTATCCAGCTTGGGGAACCTGATGAACATGCTGAAGAATATGACAACTCTAGCCAACTTGGGGCACCTGATGAACTTGCTGAAGGCCACAGTATAGATAACCACGAATCTAGCCAGCTTGAGGCACGTGATGAACTTGCTGAAGACCACAGTTTAGACAACCAAAACTCTAGCCAACTTGGAACAGTAGAATACAAGCGTCTGTTTGCATTTCAAGCAGCAGCTGGTCCCAAGGTGAGCAGAGAAATGTCATTTATTTCATCCACAATTTATATGTTAAGGGACTTGAATTCCTCAACTTGCTTATGGATATTGATAAGGATGAAGAAGACCTTGATGTCTACACAAAAAGACCGTGCCAGCTTGGGGCAACTGAATGCAGGCGTCTTGGTTCACTTCTTGTAGCTGATGAATGGGTGAGCTAAGAAATGAAAGTGTATCATTGTGACAATGTCAGTTTTATCTGAGATCTCGTTCCCTTCAACTTTGTTTTTTTTTTGGATAGCAGAGGAACAACGATCAGGCTAATGGAGACGATGATGTCTACAAATTCAATTATACAGCATCAGCGTACAAGCATTTGATTGCAATTCATGCGGAGAAACCAAAGGATGGATTACGGCGGACATTATTAGTTGAAGTTGATAAAGTTAGACGTCTTAGTTTGAGTGAACAAGAACTTGAAAGGGCTGCAGAATATTATGGAACTGATGTTGTAAGGTACTATCTAAAGTTTTTTGTGCTATATTTCTGTATAAAAAGTTCAACATGTTTATTTATTTTCCTATTCATATTTATTCTTTGGGTGGCTGAATCTGACCTTTTTTTCTAGGTTCACACAAAAGAATTTAGTGAGAGTCTACCCAAAGGGAACGCGTGTAACCTCCTCAAACTTCAAACCACTTACTGGGTGGATGGTTGGAGCTCAGATGGTTGCCTTTAATATGCAGGTTAGTGTAGATGCTACCGATGGTACATAGTGCTCTACTCTACTCTACTCTTAGATACTTGCCATAAGATTTGGTGCTTTAGAACTTTGGATGTCTGAATGAACGAATGATTACTAGCCAATGACTGGCCTCTTCTGCCATTCATATGGATCAAAGTTTGATTCTCCATTAAATAATAGGTTATTACGTAACGTACCAACAGGAGAGAGAATTAGAAAGAGAAGAGGATTTATACCCTACCAGTGACTTTTCCCCAATCATCATCGTCATATATTTTTTTGTGTTACAGGGGTATGGAAAATCTCTGTGGTTAATGCATGGAATGTTTAGAGCCAATGGTAGCTGTGGTTATGTGAAGAAGCCTGAGTTTCTTATGAAGAAAGGTCCGCACGAGGTATTTGATCCTAAAGTAACATTGCCAGTGAAAAAAACTTTAAAGGTGAGTAAATTAATTTAGATCATAAAGAAATTCAGTTGTCTGATGATATTACCTTAAATAATCATTTAATTTACAGGTGAAAGTATACATGGGGGATGGATGGCGTTTGGATTTTAGCCATACACACTTTGACGCATACTCGCCACCAGATTTTTATACAAAGGTTAGTCAGAGTAACCGCAGCTAATTTCTCATATAAGATGAAACACGACTTTGCCTGTTGATAGTAAAAGGTTATTCTGCAAGCTTCATAAAAGAGTGTGTGTGTAGCCTGCATTGGCAGGATAGAACTGATCATGGCCTTTTGATCCAAAAAATAAAATGCTATACTTCACTTACAAGCATAACTGTTGCTGCATTACCTTTTATCTTTCTTATTTTTTTCAGTGAAATGGATAACAATGAGGTAGAAACATGTTTACGTAATCTCTTTTAGTTGTGAATGCATTTAAAGGGCTCGTCTAGAATCAGGGCCCAGGAGCAAGTTCAATCTGAGAGTGTCATACATACTAGTGTAAAAACTAGCATTCAGTAGGGCCTTTTTTGTGATCCTTGAGGACCTTGACCATCCACTTATCAAAGAGCTGTGAACTATATTTAGTTGGCAGATAAACTTGTGTTCAGTATATAGATGTTTGGGTCAGCAATTTGCAGTACAAGCCAAATTCTACTACTATGCTGACAAATTTTAACGGCAGGTTTATATTGTTGGAGTGCCAGCAGACTTTGCAAAGACAAAAACGAAGATCATTGAGGATGATTGGACACCTATTTGGGATGAAGAGTTTGCTTTCCCATTGACAGTCCCGGAGCTAGCTTTGCTTCGGATCGAAGTACGAGAGTATGATAGGTCCGAGAAGGATGATTTTGGTGGGCAGACATGTTTGCCAGTCGCAGAGTTGAGACCTGGGATCCGAGCAGTCCCACTTTATGACAAAAAGGGTGGGAAATATAGATCTGTAAGGCTTCTTATGCGGTTTCAGTTTGTATGAATAGCTTGATTTTGCTCATCTAAATTCAGCCTTTTAATTTACAAACGCAACTTATAAACCTTAAATCATCATATCATTTTTAGCCTTAGAAGGTCGAAACACACTTTCCTAACATGTTAAACGTGCCAAAATGAACAAACCTAACTCAAAATTGGATCTTACATCCTGTCTATTTTTTTTAATGGTTAAACGTGGACTTTTTTTTTTTATACTAATTTAAGACAGAATTTAAACGTGAATTTTCCTTGAAAGGAAATTTCTAATCATACCGAAATATTTAGGTTCAAGTGATCGATTTCTTTCTTTTTCAAAAAGAAAAAAACAAAAACGTTCAACTGCTATCCCTCAATATCTGGAATCTAAGTAATACTAATTATATATTTTTTCTTAAAAAATTATTCAATACTCTTAAAATAAGTGAATAGTATATTCTCTTCTCACATATACGTAGATTCCAAAAATGTGGAATAATCTCCCTTTTATCCAAATCAAAATCAATTTGGATCACACCTTTTATAGTAATAGTCGCAGTCCTTGGATTAACCATACCCAAATAAAAATTATAAAATAATATTAAAACATATTTTCATTCATACAATGTTAAACCAAAGAATATGCAATATTTGAGTTATTAAAAAATTGCTACTCGCCCAATTTTATTCGACAACAATTTATGGGTGTAAATTTATTCGACAACAATCGTACTCTTTTATTAAAATATAGGCAAAAAGAATATAATCGTATCAAACGATATAGAATTTAATCCCAACGTTTGATATTTAAAAAAATATATATGTTTAATTTTAAAAGTAATTAATTTGACCGTAAAAATCAACTTTTATCAAACAAAATAGGAAAGAAGGAGTATAAAAATATATTATTAAACCAAATAAGAAACTTAAATTAATTTTTCCAATTACAATAATAATTATGCCCGTAATTAACTTGCACTAATTTAATTCATTTTCATTATATTTATATATGGGTGTAATTTATTAATACCTTAGCAATTGTAATGTATACAATATAAGTAAAAGAAATAATTACTCTTAAGTGAAAATTTTCTTATCTTGATTTTTATTTTTCATTATACTATAATTATTATTTATTTATGTGATTAAATATTAATTTCCCATTTTTGGGCTTCAATAAAAAATAAATTAATAATCCAAACAGGCCCGAAGGAAATACTCCACTTGGAAGTGCAATAGCGTTTGGACTAGGGAATATATTCCATTATCCATAGATTGGGCTTGTATTTCTTGGACATTCTTTTGTCTTTGATAAGAACAGCTTTTAATTCACTAGAATATACAGGTTCTTGAGGCTTGAATTTATTTGTTTAAAAAAATAAAAATAAAGATAATTGAATTTATATAAAAAAAATTGGTTAAAAAAAATAAAAGACTCTAAAATATTTTTAAAATTTAAAGTTGATATGAAATAATTTTATTTAGCACAATTATAAATGTCGTAAACTATCTAAATGTCTAATTACAAGATTTACTAATTCAAAATTTAAATAAATCGCATTAATTTTTAAGATTTAATCTTTTTAAAATTACTTCAAAATTCAAAATTGATCTTAAATTTTAAAATGGAAAGTGTATAACATATAATCTGCCACACTGTCATTATAAAATGAGAAGTGATATTTTCACAGTTTTATTTATTTATTTATATTTTCACATATAAACTGTCGCTATAAATATATAACGAATGTCAAAACCGTCGTTATAGATCATTAGCGACACTTTTCATGTGAAAATATCAAAAAATTCTGTAGAAATATCTGTTTCTTATTAAATGCTTCATTTATTCAAAACTTTTTAAATGACTTTGTGATATTCTTAAATATAAAATTGATATAAATTTCTTTAATTCTAATTAATATAAATTGTAAATAGCAAAATTATCTTTAAAAACAAAACACTGCTTCCGACGAAACTCTTAATTTCAAAATTTAAATAAATTTTAATTTTTATTATTGGAATTTTACAAATTTACTTTAAAGTCAAAATGAAAACTTGTAATGCCGACTAGCAATGCACCTATTGAAGAAAGTACGTGCACGTAAACGCGCATGGCTAGATTCTCATCATCATCATCATCTTGACCATGACTAAAAAAAGAGAGCAATCATACGGTAGGGATGCCAGTTGGCAAAGCATAACAACTTCAGTTGTCCCAATTTAATTTGTCAATTCATAGAACTTGGTCCACCACAGCATCTCTGGAATTATCACTTGCCAAAACACATCGCCATACCTTCCCATTTCCCCAAGGAAAGTAAACCCTTCGTCAATTTCTCCCCTTTTTATCTCTCTCCAACGCAAAGGAAAGGAAGGAAGATCAGAATGCCGTCAAAGCAGACTTACAAAGTGTGCTTCTGTTTCCGGCGGCGGTTCAAGCTCACCGCTTCCGAATCTCCGGCGGAGATCAAGGACTTGTTCGATCAGTACTCAGAGAACGGGTTCATGACCGTTGCTCACCTCCAGAGGTTCTTAATTGAGGTGCAGAGGGAAGATAAGGCTACATTGGAGGTTGCGCAGGGTGTTATGAATAGTCTTCATGAGTTGAAAATTCTTAATATTTTTCACCGCAAGGGACTCAATCTTGAGGCTTTCTTTAAGTATCTATTTGCTGACATTAATCCTCCTCTATCTACTCTTGGGGTAATTTTTTAACTATCTTTTCACACTTAATTCTTCAAATTTTGAATTTTTCGTCATATTTATGTTTAAATTGTAGCTAAATTATATTTGGGTTTATTTTAGTTGATCACAATTATGCCTAATTAGATGAGTTAATACTGGATAGCTAAATATGGACAATGGATTACGAATATAGTGGCTTATTATCTTTTATATATTAATGGAAACAATAGCTTATTATCCATTTTCGTGAATAACTTTAACTTTAAGAGATTCTAGTGTGGGAAGTGAGGCAAATCGCTGGAAGTTGTGCTTCTATTTGGGGATTGGCTTTATGAAACTTTGAAATTCATGCAATGGCAATTTCCTCTCTCAGATTGGTGAAAGTGAAAGTAGATGGAAATTCATTACTGCAAGATGGTAAAAGCGTTGCAGGGGGTTTCAGAATTCTAATGGAGAATGGTCATTTATTTTTCAAGCAATTTACATATGACTTTTGACATTGCAGCCGAGTTGATGGGACTAGCAAAGGTAGCTGTTGGCTTGCGTAGTGATTTTAGGAAATTTATTCTCGAACGGGATGTGGAAGCTATCCGTGAAAGAAGGATCAAAAGGAGGAATTTGGAAGAAGAGCCATATGGAGACCGTATTCAAGAATCCATGAGGCCCATGACCTGGTTAAGGTTAACAATACTGGGAGGGAGTGCAAGTTGGTGCCCCCTGGTGCCTAGGGAGATTGATAAACCATGACTTAGTTGGTTACGTAATGATCCATACAATGATCCTTTGTAAAATAGTGTGTCCCATAGGGCAATTAAAATATGGGACCCACTATTTTACAAAGGATCATTGTATGGATCATTACGTATAGCAAAATTCTTTTTGACCTAGGACTTCGTTTTTCATATGATCTTTTGTCTAAAAGAAGAAAGATCTGTTTGGGAGTTTAATCTTCCTTTCTGAGGTTGGTCTTTTAAAGTCTATTGCTGGTAGATGGGAGGATTACGCAAACCTTTTGAGGCGGATGGTGGCACATGGGTGCACTTTTGCAAGATAAATGGTGCGGCTGTGAGGGATCATATCACTGGGAGTTGTTTGAAGACCTACATTACAGGGCCATTTACGAGACAATGTTATACAAGAGTTTTAGTAGTTTATAAGGTAGGTGTATGGAAACCTTGTTTTAGAAGATCCTTCCAATACTATTGGGCATTAAAGATTGGTGGGATTCTTGGTGGAAATCCTTGGAGGGATAATTTGGAAAGAGGGCAATGAGACAGGATGCAGTGCAGATGTAGATTGTATGGAAATTCCATGGTAAAAATCCATGGTTCAAAGTCGCGGTAATGGCCTAGGTTTTGGAAGGTTTTTTTTTTATGAATATGATCCCCCACACTTTTAGCTATGTCTTCTTTAGATTTCCGCAAGCTTTTAAATTCTTGCTATTAAATTCCTTTATTATCTCCCAAAGCTATAATGTGTGTTGTGATCTGACTTAAACCCTTTTCTAATTTGAGATCTCTCATCTTACGCTGTATAAATAGTGTCCTTGTAGTCTCTATTGGAGAACAAGACAATATATAGAGAGTGTAATGAAAATCCTAGTGAGTGAGAGTGAGACTTGGAAAGTCTAGTCAGTAAGGGAGAGGTTAGGATTTTTTAAAGGGGCTTGAGAGAGTGTATATGGGGCTTTGGAATTGGTTTTGGGTAACAAACACAAAGGTATAGCCATTGGTTCATCTGATAAGTTCTTTAAGTCTAGTGAAGTTGATTATAGGCAATTTCGGTTGAACGACATAAAGAAGGGGAGATTGATGATGATGTTACCTGTGGGGTTAGAGCAAGCTAGTTAAAGTGGAGAAGCGTTTCAAGAGTTTTGTGTGGCCATAAAACCCCAACGTAATTGAAAAGAAAGTTTTATAGGATGGTTGTGAGGCCAACAATTTTTTATGGATTGAGTGTTGGGCTACTAAGAAGCAACACAAGCATAAGATGAGGGAAGAGAGGTGTGGATGTGTAGACATACGAAACTTGATAGGATTAGAAATGAAGACTTTCGCAAGAGGGAAGGGGTTCTACCAACTGAAAATTTGAGAGAGAAACATTGAGATGGTATGAGCATATCGTGCTCAAGTCCATGGATGCCCTGGTAAGAAGAAGTGATAGGCTCAAAATAGGTGAAGTTCGAAAGGATAAGGGTAGATAAACTAACTTGGACATATGTAATTATAAAAGACATGCAAACTATGAACATAACTGAGAATAAGGTTTAGTTAGACTATATTGTATTTTTCATACTTCCTTATTACTTATTAGTGAATTTCTCTTACTCCCAGGTTTACCATGATATGAATGCTCCACTGTCTCACTATTTTATATTCACCGGGCATAATTCATATTTAACCGGGAATCAACTAAGTAGCGACTGCAGTGACGTCCCCATCATAAAAGCATTGCAGAAGGGCGTTAGAGTTATTGAATTGGATATATGGCCTAATTCAACAGGTGACAATGTGGATGTTCTTCATGGAAGGTATGATGTCAGTGTGCAATGGAAATCCCGTCATCACATTACTTTTGAATATTGTTGGTTAGCAACACTGGAATAGGTTTTTCATTTGTCAAACAATGAGATTAAGTCTTTTAAACTAAACAAATCCTTACTCTTCCTTCTTTTTCGATTTTCCTTTGAACTGATCATTTGCTTAGTGTGTGCTTGGATTCTCTATTGAGTTTTACTTATTTTGATTATCCTGATCATTGAAATATTATAAAAAATTGTTTGGATTTTCTTGTCTAAAATTTCTGAAAAATAAGTTGAGCAACTTCTTAGATTTGCTTATATGGGGACACTTTTGTCCTAATAAGGTGAGCATAATAGTCTGGATTCTAAAATATAAGAAGAACCCCCCCCCCCCCCCCCCCCCCCCCCCTACACCCCCATTCTACTTTTCCATATTTTGTCAAATCTAAGTAATTGGAATAAATAGTAAAATTCAAGGTGTGCTAAAAGAAAGCAATAATATCTGATCCCAAAAAAGCCAATCCAAACAGGCCAACAACCTGATTTCAAGCATATGTAAGTATGAGCTCCTTTTTCATTTTTTTTGACAAGGTAAGTATTAGCTCCTATATGATGAAATGACAATTTTGAGTGTTTCATTAACTTTTAATTTTGTGATGGACATGATTTTTCGTTCAACTTGAGAGGAGTGAAATTTCAAGTTTCTCGTTATGAATATGGTCTGCGTATGCACTACCTCAGTATACTGTTGTCTGTAATGTCAGCTTTCTTGAAGAGATTGATTTTATTGTGTAGGACACTGACCACTCCTGTTGAACTCATAAAATGTTTGAGGTCTATAAAGGAGCATGCCTTTACTGCATCTGAGTATCCTGTTGTGATAACTCTAGAAGACCACCTTACTCCAGATCTTCAGGCTAAAGTAGCTGATGTGAGTATGCATTTATTTGATTAACCTTGCTCATGACTTATTATTAAATATTTCCTTCACTCAATTCTAGATGGTCACACAAACATTTGGAGAGTCGCTGTTTACTCCTGGCTCAGAGTGCTTGAAGGAGTTTCCCTCACCAGAATCGATGAAAAGGAGGTTCATTATATCAACTAAACCACCCAAGGAATACCTTCAAGCCAAAAAAGGTAAGGGGAATGAGAACAACAGTTCACAGAAGGAGAGGGATGTAGCCGATGATGGAGCTTGGGGCAAAGAACTCTCAAGCCTCAAACATGGGACAACTGCCGATGATAAGGTGTATAGGCAGACACTTCAATTATTATGCCTACTCTTTTGATCAGGTAAACAAGGTATTGATCCTGCCAACTCTCTTCTTACAGAATGATTCAGATGAGGAAGACCTCCCAGATGAGGAGGATCACGATGAAGAGAAGTCGAATCAGAATACAGCACCTGAATACAAGCGTCTGATTGCTATCCAGGCCGGAAAAGGAAAAGGTGGATTATCGGATTGGTTAAGGGTGGATCCAGATAAAGTGAGACGGCTTAGCTTAAGTGAGCCAGAACTTGAGAAGGCTGTAACAACTCATGGAAAAGATATTGTGAGGTATTAATCTGAATATCCCCTTAATTTAATAGGTAGATTTATACATATAGGTATTTTGCTTATGCACATAAAAAGTGGCATATCTTTCCTTTTTCGTTTTTACGTACAAATAGCATATTTGCTGATGTCTATGTGGATTACTTGTGCTGGTTATTGGAGACCCATGTTAAATAAGATATCTAGGCTTCAAGGGTGCAATACATGTAATGAACATGCAGTTAGATTACAAACTAACAGAGTACCAAATGACTCTCAGTTGATAGCCTGATATAACTTCCAACTGTAATCCTTATAAATAAAATTAATTAAAAAAATAAAATAACGAACTAAAAATTTCCAACAGTAATTACTATTTCGTAATTCACGTTAGGAATGCTAGTGATCATCTAATCGACCTAGTTATTTGTTTGGAGTCTCTCAGGTTCATTAACCAACTGTTTGCCTAAATTTAAATAAGAATTTATACGCAAGTATACGCGACCCACAAGTAATATAATGATAAAGTCGAGTGTCGAACCCACAAGGAATTAAAAATAATTATTACCAAACACTAATTTAATATCAAATTAATGTTATTTAAACAATCGCAATTTAATTATAAAATAAACTAATTAAGATTACTAACTAAATTAAACTAATGAAAAAGATTAAATCATATTAAAAATATTTAATATTGTAATTTCCCCCAATGTTTCATTTAAATCTCTTTACTCTCTTTCTAATTAATTAATTATATTAAATTATTAACTGAGATTTCTTAACTATTTATTAACTTTTTTCAAGAATTAATAAAAAGATTTATTCCAATTAAGTTGTTATATTGCTATGTAAAATAACTTGAAATAAACTCATTAAGATTTAACTCTCACAAAGTTACATGTGGCATATAAATATTTTCATCATATACACTATTATGCTACTTTTCTTAGAAACAATAAACAAATTCACATGTTATTATATCTTAATCTAAACCTATACTCCACTTTTGATTTTATATAGATTATCTCATTAATTAATTACAATTAATTAATACATTAACGTACAAAATAATTAATTAGGTCTAAACACTATAATCCATTCGTCAACTTCATATAGATTACCACATTAATTAATGCAAATAATTAAATACTTGAACACACAAAATATGATAAACAATTCAATTATAATCAATTTAATTGAAAAGAAATCAAATATATGTTTTGATATCTGTCTGTTACTCGGATCACAATCTTCAATTTTCAAGTTTCGTCTTTAATTCTCGAATCTTTCGCGTTGAATATTTCTTCTAATTATTCTCCTAAACTACTCTAATATAATATTATGTTCTAAAAAGTATGTATTATTTGTTAATATTCTGAAAATAAGAGTTACATAGTTTATTTATTGGAGTACATTAATAATCCTAAGTATTAGAGGAAAAAAAAATTAATTCGAAATCAAATTAAAGCTAAAATCCGTGATTAATTCCGTTTCTGGCAATTAATGTGCAACCAAACACGGCCTTCGCGCCTTTGACCGAGTCATCGCCCGCAACGCGCACATGGCGTGTCATTTGCTTCAGCTGCTGCCACTGGAACGACTTCGCATTGTATCCGGTCTTCCTTGTCCTCACTATGCGCGATCGGCCATGCGATGCTTGCCAAACCTTACACCAAATGACACCGTATGAATGCCTGAGATGCTAGCCCTTACGCGCATGGCGCGCCATCCCTTTAATGCTTAATTACCAAATTGCGACCATGCTCTTTAATTACCATTCTGCCACTAAAAATTGCTTTATTGTGATTTTTCCCCTCAGCTTCTTGCAGAAATTATAACAATGCCATCAAAATATAAATTAATTAAAAATAATATAAAAATTCTAAAAATAATAATAATGCATAATAATAAATAAAACACCTAAATTCCTAAAAATACTTAAAAACTCACAAATAATTAAGCCTAAAAATATTAAATAAATATACATAAAATCTAATTATCACCAACTCTCTCCTGCCCTTTGCAGGCAGTATATGTGCTGCATTGCTTCTATGCTAGTTCATACTTCTGTACTTTTATATTACTTGTGGTTCTTCTGTAAAACTTGTTAGTAGCTATTTATGTCCCTTGTCTGCACGTAGATGTATTCAATATTAAGATAACACAATCCTGCCATTTCTGATAATTGGGGTGATTTAGGTTTACCCAGTGGAATGTATTGAGGATGTACCCTAAGGGCTAAGGGTATACACTTTGACTCGTCCAATTGCATAACTTGTTAGTAGCTATATATGTCACTTGTTTGCACGTGGATGTATTCAATATTAAGATAACACAAATCTGCCATTTCTGATAATTGGCTTGCTTTAGGTTTACCCAGCGGAATCTATTGAGGGTGTACCCTAAGGGTATGCGCTTTGACTCATCCAATTACAATCCACTGATTGCCTGGATACATGGAGCTCAGATGGTTGCATTTAATATGCAGGTTTGCATCTTTCACCTTCCAGTATTTTATTATATCTGACAATTTCCTAGATATGACTAAATCTAATTTCTGGTCTTATTAAAATAAAAAAAAAACTGATTTCTATCCTTTGTTTATTTGTGTGGTTATGTTGAATATGTGGCATAGTCAATGATATTGCCTAAAGTTGTATAATTTTATTTATTTATTGATATTTAGAAGTAGCATCCATGCAGCTTTGGGTGTGTCTTTATAATCAGTGACAAGTTAGAGTATTAATCAAATAGAAAAATACTGCATAAAGACTCCATATCGAAACAAATAAGTATAGGGTTGGTGTTTGTCTGCCAGTTAAGAGTATGAGTTGAGCCATCGCAGAAAAAATACAAGAGGTAAGACATTGTAGAAGTTTCAACAATCTTGGAGTTATGCTCAAGATATTGTATTTAGCTACTTCCTCAGTTGATTTCAAGTTGTAGGTTGCTCAACCCGTAAAATCATAGATGAAACTTAAAAACTTTCAAAACTTTGACATTGTAATGAGTTTAATGCGCTTACAAATAGATAATATTTGTTAGAGATAAAATAGATGTATTGAATATTGTTGTTATATTATATTACAAAGAGTACTAAAGAATTATATATAGGCAACTAGTTGAGTAGAAACCAAGTATGTGTGAGCAACAAGCGTACTTGGTCACCAAGTTCTAAACTTCTAATAATAATATACTTTAATAATGCCTACAGACATTATCCTACAATCCTCTTAACACTCCCCCTCAAGTTGAAAGTCTTATATTATGACTTACAAATTGTTACAAAATATATCCCAAAAATAAAAAGATTCAAACCAAACATAAAATAAAATTATGCTATTTCCAACACTCCCCCTCAAATTGAGGCCCTCTTCAATTTGCATGGGAAGATTTTTTTTTTGTCCAAAGTTAGATTTCTCATCCTTGGTATATAACTTAACACATCCACACTTTCCGAGGATATCATGTGCCGGCAATAATGAAGAACTCTCTCATAACAAATATGAAGGATTCTCTATCCTTCAAAAACAACTACGAAGGACTCCTTGTCTTCCTCAACAGAGGACTCTCTAGCCTCCCAAAAAAAATCGAAAGACACTTTTTCTTGAAATCTCGACCCAATGCAATCTTTACTTTCGAATCAACCATCCATTTACATATTCAACTAGAGAAATAACTACTAAAGACAAACCTTTTTTGTTTCACCACAAAAACAAGCGACAATGGAATTTTATTTTTTTTTCTTTAAAAAAAACAGAAAAAAACAATGCAAGAAGAAAAGATACCCGCTGCGGGATATATGTTGCAGGCGGCAGAAGGAAGACTTCTAGTTGATCTCCCAAGATCAAACTAGTTCTGATACCATGTTAGAAATAAAATAAATATATTGAATATTACTGTTATATCATTGGAAAGAGTACTAAAGTCTTATATATGGTTTACTAGTTAAGTAGGGGCCAAGTATGTCTTGTCACCAAGCATACTTAGTGACCAAGTTCTCATAATAATATATTCTAATAATGCCTGTAGACATTATCCTACAATCATCTTAACAGTATCTATGTCAGCAAATTATTGTGATAGGGAGAAAGACATTGCTAATCCCTCTCTTTTTTCTTTCTTTTTTTTCTTCTTCTTTCATAGCGAGCAAAGCAACTTCTTTCTGCCAAAATCATCTTCTAGGTCATCTGCTTATAGTTTCTTAGAATAATGAACTGAAATGATCAAGCACTTTGTCCTGTGATTATCCACTTGTTATTTAAACTGTACTTTTTTAAATCATGAAAGCACTCTAGGAAACTGTTATGATCTAGGTAACTAAACTTATAACATGCATTTATTGTACTCCCTCCGTTCTATATTATTTGATCATTGTTGACTTTTTAAAGTCAGCTCAAGAGATTTTTAAACTTAAAATTGACATAAACTTTTTTAATTCAGACAATGATGAATATTGTAAACTATCTAAAAAGTATTACTCATTATAAGCTCTATTGTTTCATAATTTTTAATGAGTCATCTCTTAATTTTGAGTTGAAAAATATCTTTCAAAAGTCAGCAATGATCATCTAATTTGGAACGGAGGGAGAATATGCTGAAAATTTTGCCCAATGATGAAACCATAGCATGATATGCTGAATCTTATATACACCCTTTCTTTCTGTCAGAAAAGTTCCTTAAAACAAATTGAATGGTGTCGAAATAAAATTGTGACTCTAATGAGAGTAATTGCTGTCCATTCCACATTGTCTGCTTCAAAAGGTTCTAGTGGGAACAACTTTATGATGAAATATAAAGTTGGAGGTGGCGACACTTTTAAACAGGATGGTTTGATAAGAAAGCATCAGTTATATTTTCACAAAAAAACAAAAAGCAGTGTTTTCCCTCTTTTCTCCGTTCTTCTTCAGGTGAAGGCCTGGTGGTTCTAGCTTGACTTGTCGTTATTGACTACAGTTCCCTACACTAACTTTATAGGGAACTGATAAATTCACAACAAAAAATTATATTTCCACAACAACCCTCTCACATGAACAGTAAATAGGCCCCACACCCATGTGAGAGGAGTTGTTGGGAAAATATCATTTTTTGTTGTGAATTTAACCATTTCCATTTTATATACTGCTTGCTCTTATATGAAAAGGTAACTTCAGAGCTAAATTTGTTCAAGTACACGGTGCTTGTCCTGATCAACACTGTTAGAAATTTTTTTGGCAACTGATTCAAGGAAATTTGTCTGAAGCAATGACTAGAGAATATGTTAAATTTGCACTCTACGTGGTGTTGTTTTCCTTTCTTGAAATTGGTTAGTTTGGTCCCAATTCTAGAGACTATAACCAATGATATTAAGGTTCTTTAGTAAAGGCTTCTGCCATATCACCCACCCTAGGGTTTATCAGTCACCAGTCAGATAACTGTTGCACCAATCAGAGATAATGTATTGATATTTTATCAACACTATTTACCATATAACAAATTCTTTATGACAGGGCTATGGAAGATCACTTTGGCTGATGCAAGGAATGTTCAAGGCCAATGGTGGTTGTGGTTATGTTAAAAAACCGGATTGCTTGTTGAAGACTGGTCCGCATAATGAGGTCTTTGATCCTAAAAATAAGCTACCTATCAAGACGACTTTGAAGGTGAGTGAAGAGTTACCCTTTACATTTGGTTTCTTTTTTTCTTTTTAAATTATTTATTATTGGAAAATCTCTCTCCGAATTGTAGCCCTTCAAATTCCTTGTATGTATGCATCTCTTATTTCCTCATGACTGAGTACTCGAGCTTTTGCTACTGTGTAGGTAACTGTATATATGGGTGAAGGTTGGTATATTGACTTCCATCACACACATTTCGATGCATATTCCCCTCCAGATTTTTATGCAAGGGTAAGGCCCTATTAAGAATCCTTTTGCCTTAACTACGTTAATGTCATATGCTGTATGTCTTAATACCCATTTGTTCCACCATAGGACCTCTTGTAGAAGTTTGGTCACTACTTTCTGAGAATAACTATGAGTTGCAACTGGGTTAATGCAAGTTTTTGTGTAGATCGGAATTGCTGGTGTCCCTGGTGATACGGTAATGAAGAAAACGAAGATACTGGAGGACAACTGGATACCAAATTGGAATGAAACGTTTGAGTTCCCATTAACAGTCCCAGAACTAGCTCTTCTTCGAATTGAAGTTCACGAGTATGACATGTCCGAAATGGATGACTTTGGAGGCCAATCTTGCCTACCTGTTTCAGAACTGAGAAGGGGTATCCGAGCAGTTCCACTCCATAGTCGAAAGGGAGACAAGTACAATTCTGTGAAGATTCTCATGCGCTTTGAATTTGTTTGAAATAATTGTGTCGTGTTGTATTCATTATAGTTCATTTCTCACTACTAGGCATAAAAAGAGTTCAAAACTCGGAAGGTTTCAACCTTCATGTGTGTATATTCTTAAGAAAATGTTGTGCTGTTCTTTTTGGTAGTGTCTTGCCGGCATTGGCAATTGTATATGGAACTCAAATATCTTCTTCTTGTGAAATTAGAGCCTTATAAACTCTATTATATACTAGTTAGCTTGTATCACCACATTATATGCAACACTAAACTTTAGCTCAAGTTTTCTATTCAAGGGAAAAGTTAAAAGAAATTGTTGTTTTCTTGTGGAGGGCTACCATTTCTCTGAGTTCCTGCAGACAAATATGGAGCATTTTGGCTTGAATTCAATCAGTTTCATCATAGGGAGGGGTAGGGGTGTTCATTCGTTCTGGACCGTTATCGAAATTATCTAAATTTTTATATCGGAATCGGTTGTATCTGTGTTAAAAAATTTCGGTTTTTTCGGTTTTTTACCGAACTGATTGATATCGGTTTTTTTTATACCGATTTTTTAGACTTTTCGGTATCGGTAGTGGTATGGACATTTTTGAATTTCGGTAAAAATCGGTATACCGAAAAAATCGAATTAAATAAAATAATAATAAATTTATATTAATTATTATAATATATATAATAATTATATATATTATTATATATATAATAATATATATAATTAATAATAATTATATATATTCCCAATTCGGTAAAAACCGAAAATCGAACCGAACCGGTACCGAAACCAGTAATTCGGTACTGGTACCGGTTCTTGTTTTAGCGACATTTTCGGCTCGGTACCGGTTCGATTTTTTCGGTACCGGTTCGATTTTTTACAGATGAACACCCCTAGTTGTATCGGTTGGTAAACTGTCAAAAATTATTATTATTATTATTATTATTATTATTAATAATAAAACCGGTACATACCGAATATAAAAGTGGTGAACCGATATCGGAATTGGTCTATTTTATACCGAACCGACCAGTTCGATTAACTCAAAAACTGAAAAAATTGAATTATTTGGCCACCCCTAAGGGAGGGTTGTTCATTGGTATAAATTACTGAACCGGCATTGAAAAAATTGTACCGATATCGAACCCAAAATACCGCAAAAGCAAGAATCGGTATCGACGGTACTGAATTACTAATTTCAGCACTGGTTCAATACAAATTTGGTATGGTTTTTCAGTTATACCGATTAGTAATATATATAATTATAATTTATAAATAATAATTATATATATTATTATATATATATATATATATATATATATATATATATATATATATTATATATAAATGAATTAATATATAATTATTATTTGTAAGTTATAATAATATATATAATTATTATTAATTATATATATAATAATATATATACTTATTATATACTCCTTCCGTCCCATAATAAATGTCCTAGTTTGACTTTTATGGTTAAATTGATAATTTTTAAAATTAATAAATCTTTAAAAATATTCAATATATACATTGAGATATTATGATTATAATAAACTACAAAGAATATACTATTAATATAAAGTTTCGTAATTTGAAAATTATATATAAATATTTTTAATTATTTATTTTAAAAATGATTAGTTTGACCATTGAAGTCAAATTAGGACGTTTATTATGGGACGAAGAGAGTATATTATAATAATTAATGTAAATTTATTATTATATTATTTAATTCAATTTTTTGGGTATACTGATTTGTACCGAATTTGAAAATTTCTATACTGTTACCTGTACCAAAAATTATAAAAAAATCGAAAAAATCGATACCGGTTCGATAAAAAAAAAAAAAAAAAAAGTTGAAATGAAGAATCATGATATCATTAAAATAAGAATAATAATATCTAATAGTGAGGAGTTATGATCTCTACACCGTTTATATATCTATTGAAAATATATAAAACTTTAGTTCATATAAAAAAAGAAAGAAAAAAAAGAACAACTAATATGAAATAATTGTAAGTGTAAAACTAGATAGTCTATATAAATGAATAGAATGTCTCTCAAAATTATATAAATTCAAAATAAATTAATAAGCTGAGGCACCGAGAAACATTTGTTTCTTAAAATAACATTGTTTTGAAACATTACAAACTTTTTTTTCGGGTACAAAATAGGGAAGAAAGTGTTTTTTTTTAAAATATATATTTAATTACATAAAACTATTAGAAGATTAACTTCCTTTTAATATTTAATGCCTTTTAAAAAATCATTCTTAAAAAGAATTACTAGATTTCGATCGTTCAATAATAGTTTACATGGTTTGACACTTATAAATACAAGTTTGATAGTTTTTGCGAGTAAGATACTAGTTTATATCATTTTTTATAAATATTTACTATTTTGTTATTGATATATTTATTATTTTTTATTGACATTATATATATAATATTGAAGATAATTATATATTTTATGATGCATAAAAAATTTATATATTATATTAAAAAAGTAAAGAATGTTGACTCAAAATTAATTAAAATTATTCGATAAAATTATTGAATAATTTGTTTTGCCAATACTTCAGCTCCGACAGTCACAACACCAAACATCAGCTCAAATCATACTTGTACAAAATCACAAAAATGGCCTCAACGACCACTCTCCCGCCACCTCTCTCGCCGCCATTGTCATCAGATTCAGACACAGATTCCGATTCTTCCACCACAGCCACCGACTCTCCGCCACACAGACCTCTCATCCACCATTTCCGATCCTTCATCGAGATCACTGGGCAATCCTCCCCAGACCTCACCAAAATTCAATCTTTCCTAACCTCATCGCGCACTGGCGCTCATGACTCATATGCCTCGAACGAATCAAAGCCTCCGATCCCACCTGGTCCTGCTCCTCCCGCTGCTTCGCGGTCTTCCACCTCCTCTGCATCCAAAGCTGGGGCCGCCAATCCTCTGAACTCTCCTCCCGTGCCGCCTCCCGCCTCCCCACCTCCCCCTCACGCGCCGCCTCCGATCTACACTCCATCTGGAACTGCCGCAAATGCCGAACTGAGTACCCTAAAACCCTATCCCCAAAACCTACTTCTGTTTCTGCGGTAAAGTTGAAAACCCTCCTCGTGATCCCTGGGTATTACGGCATTCTTGTGAGGAAATATGCAATAGAGATTTTCAGGACAAATGTGGGCATTACTGTTTGTTGTTATGTCACCCGGGGCCGTGTCCGTCATGCCCTAAGCTAGTAAAAACTCTTCTGTGGGGCAATTCAGGATGTTAAAAGGTGTGGTGCAAAGAATTTTTCGTGTAATGGCATTTTTGCTCCAAGAAATTGGATTGTGGGAGCCACAAGTGCGGTGAAATATGCCACGAGGGCCCGCCCTGCAGGGAGAGGGGAGTGTATAAATGCCAATGTGGAAAGGTGGAGGAAGAAAGGGAGTGCTGTGAGAGGAATTTCATGTGTGAGGTTCCTTGTGAGAAGTTGCTTGGGTGTGGGAAGCATTTTTGTGAAACAGGGTGCCATAAGGAGGAGTGCGGGGAATGCCCAATTCAGGGGAAGCGGGTGTGCCACTGTGGGAAGAGTGTTTATCAAGGGATGGCTTGTGATGTGATTGTGCCATTGTGCGGGGCAACTTGTGATAAGATGTTGAGTTGTGGTTTACATAGGTGCCCAGAGTGGTGTCACCAGGGACCCTGTGTGGGCATTTGTAGGAATGTTATTACGAAGTCATGCCAATGTGGGATCTTGAAGAAACAGGTAAATTTAGCTGCATTGGGTAATGGTTATTTGCTTTGTGTATAAATGTTGAGATTTTATTTTTTTGAATTTTGTAATAGTGGATATAAAGTGAATTTAGAATAGGTCCCTTGTTATCAAGATTTGGCTTGTGAAAGGAAGTGTCAAAGACCAACGATTGTGGATGCCAGCTTGTAAGCGTCGTTGCTGTGATGAGAGCTGCCCGCCTTGTTCAGAGGTGTGTCTCACCATCTCAGTCATATTATGTGCTTTTGTATATTAGTTAGATGTAATTTGCTTCTAAGTTGAGAAGTTTCAGATTTGTGATAGGAAGCTTCGGTGTAGGAACCACAAATGTCCTGCTCCATGTCACAGGTATTTTTCTTCTAAAAGTGCATATTTGAACTAGCTAAAATTTTACAGATATTACCTTTTTATTACCATGGTCATCATATTCCAGTACCCTCCCTCGATTGATGTTCTAAATATAAGGTCGTTCACATTACTACACTAAACTATTCTTACAAATACGCTTCAAATATGTATTAAGGACATTCATGCTGTCCTGAAACATTCAAATGGTTAGTCGATTTTTTCATGCAGCTCTTTGATGGCTTCAGAAAGCTATAGGTGATATATGTATTCATCAGATAAGAATGCTTCTGAGAAATGGCTAGACTTAGGTCTATCTATTAGAAACAAGAACAAAAAACAGAAAAACTGAGGGGCACATATTTAGAATATTTTAAGATAAGGAATTATCTAATAATCTGAGGAATGTTTTATATTTCAAATAGTTGAGCTTTTTAGCTTACGATAATTTGAGAAAGGTGATTAATGTATCTTGTACTTCTATTAAGATAACGGACAAATGTTTTTTTGTTGGTTTGGACACAGTCCTTTGATGACTTCAGCAAGCTGTGTGTGACTTGTGAATTCATCACATAAATTGTAAATATACTTCAAAGAAATGACTAGAATTAAGTTTATCAATCTAAAAAAAAAAGAGGAACCCAAGGGCTTTGGATTAGATACTTCAAATACTTTAACTTCAGGAGTTATTTATATTTTTGTAAGGGTAATTTTTTGAGGATTTTAAATCGATAAAACTTCTGCCTATTGAAAGAGAGAGATGTGATAATCTATATTTTGTTGTGTTGTGTACTAACCAGGATATAATGATGATTGACGTTTGTTCTTGTAGAGGTTCTTGTGCTCCTTGTCCCATGATGGCGAAGATTTCATGTTTTTGTGGGGAGACGCACTTTGAGGTGAGATTGATTTGGTTTGGTTCTATGGATTTCTTGAATCTGAAACTGGTTTGTGCTAATCTTTTCCGACTATGACACTAGAATACATAAAAAATTTGTATACATTGATCTGCATTGTGACTCTACATTGTTTTTTTTTTTTCTTAATGATAATGACAATAAAATAGGATAATGGGATTGCGTGGTTTTATGCACCATCGTTTGGGTTATGTGTAATATCTTGGTTAAAGTAAAAGGTTTACCGAGAACATTAGTTTCTCGGTTCTCCAATGAAGCATGGAAAACAAATACCTGAAATGGGTACGCTAAGGTCAGGAGACACAGCATTGGCAAATCCTAGAAGATAGGACACCAACATGTTGAAGAGATGTATATAAAGCAATATATCTCCTTTATATGAGAGAATTGTATTTGTAAAAAAACAATTAATAGTTTATGAATCCCATATCACTCTAATGAATAATATCTAATAATAAACTTTAATATTCAATAATTACCGATACTTCTTAAAATGCAGGAAATATATACATATATGTGCTTATGTAGGGCTGTGACTATAAATATATCATTATATAACTAATATAATTTTTTTTGTTTACAAACATAATTAATGATTGCTATGCTGCTTGCCACTCTAACTACTTTTTGGCGTATATAGTGTCGGATTTTCTTTAATTTTTTGTCAGGTTCCTTGTGGCACTGAAAAGGAACAAAAGCCTCCTAGATGTCGTAAACCATGTCGTATTGCTTCTTTATGCAGGCATGGATCAACCTGCGAGGTAGTATTTGTTGCTCCTCCTCATTCCACTGTGTAGTCATCCCTTCAACTTAAAATCAAACAGCTATTATTTTGATAGTGGCATATTTACTTAGTTACGTGTTCATCCCTCTGTAATGATATCACAATCTAAGTTAAAGTACTGGTTTTTAATAAATAATTTGTATTACAAAAAAAGAATTTGAAAAAAATAAACTCCAGCTTGCACTACTGCATCTGTTCCTTCATTTTTTCATGCTTTTCACGAGGATAGCTCCAATTATTATTCATGTGCATCTTTTCCCAGCCACACAAATGCCATTATGGAGCTTGCCCCCCATGTCAATTGATTTCTAATGAAGAATACCCATGTGGCCACGAGTGCAACTTAAGGTTAGCGATTTTACTTGTTTTACAGTTCCACATTTATTCTTTTTATATTAAGTAATTCTTTTCGTTTCTTATTTTTTGTCTATAGGTGCCATGGCCCTAAACCTCCTCCTAATCCTGAATTCACATTGAAACCAAAGAAAAAGAAGTCGAATCATCCAAGTGAATGTACTCCTGGTTCATCATGCCCTCCATGCCCCAAACTCGTTTGAAGGTCATGTCTCGGCCATCACGTTCGAGCCGATAGGATGGTTGGTATTAAAATTTCTGGTGTTTAGTGTTTACACATTTATCCCTTGAAGTTTCACCAGTGTCTAACTTGCTTTCATTTACGAATTTTTGCTAGCGCCCTTTAATTTGCTATGATCCATTTTATGCCATCTGTATATAAACGACGATGGAAGTTGATGTGTCTTTTCACTTTGGTTATCAATTATATATTGCCATCCAAAATTGAACTACATTGAGTTACTGTGAGTTGAGCTTTTTTTGTTTCATCATTTAATGGTAATTGACCTTTTACTACTACCTATGCAGATGGTATGCTCAGATAGAACAGAATATTCTTGCGGCAATTTGTGTGGAAATCTTCTTCCTTGTAGCAATCATTATTGCACTAAAACTTGCCATGCCCTGAAGAATCAGTCTTCTGCATCAGAATTTCGGAAGAGGCGAGTCATGTGAAGTGTGTAATCTACCTTGCCAAAGGTTTTCTGTGGAGAATTTGTTACTAAACCGGTCTTTAAATCTAAAGAGGTCGAGGAAAGCTGGTATTTGGAGGCGAGTCCCCTGTGCATTTTTAAGAGTTTATGGAGAGAAAGGAATAGTAGAGCTTTTGAAAATGCGGAATTGTCTAGTCTTTAGTGTCTGTTAAGAGTTTGATATTGAACATGTCGTATTCCTGGATATCCAGGGAGCTCTAGACAGGGTGTGCAGAGCCCTTTTTTACTTTTTTTTATTATTGTTCTCCGCATATAGCTAGACGAGGCTTGTTTTTTGTGTACACTATGTACTGAAATTTCTTCCCTTATGATTTGTTATTATGTACTTGTCAAAGCAAAAAAAGAAAAAGAAAAAAGAGATGTATATTAGCTAGCCACTATAGCCTATACGCATGCGTTAGTCGTTGTAAAGAATTGGATATTAAACATGTTGTATTCCTGGAACGGGAGGTCTAGACAAGGTGTGTTGGGCCCCTTTTGCTTTTTGGATAATCATTCTCTGCATATAGCTAGTTTAGGCTGTTTTCGTGTACACTGCAGACTGGAATTTCTTCCCTTCTGATTTATAATACAATATATAATTACCAATATATATATATATATATATATATATATATATATGAAAAGGAAAAAAGAAGATTCGTGTACTAGCCAACCACCTTGCGCTGATCTCTTCCACCATTGGTTTAAATTTTATGTTTTATTCTGCATATGCTCAGAATAACTAATTTGTTTAACAAGATGGAGTCTTTAATAATTCCTTTAATTTATTGCACTGCTAGGACCCCACTTGGAACAAAAGAACTCTGCTGAAGGATTAAAGAATGGAATTAAGGTGTGGGTGGCGGGTCTCACCGGAGAAAAGACGAAAGAAACAAGCAGCAGCCACGTGTTTTTTTCTTCTCTTTTACTGCTGGCCGCGCATGGCGCGGTAATAACCTTTAGCCCCCACCCGCGCATGGCGTGCTTTGTTTCAGCAGCATCTATTTAAAATGAAATTTTCCGCATTCTAATGCTCAAGTTAGCAGTGCTTACTTGCATATCCTGATGAATCTATATCTTGTTTCTCGTATTGGACATGCAGAAAATTGCCTAATTGTACGCATCTATGCCTAGAGACCCCGTCATTATGGTCAATGCCCATCACCTGAAAAGTGCTTGAAAAAGGTACTCTAATATATACATGATCCTGTTCTCTTGAACTGCACATTCCATTCTTTTGACACTATATCTTAATTTTTATGTAAAAAATTAATAAATATCCGTGATCTATTTTTGTATATTGTATAAAACACTTTTTTGTTTAGCTAAGCTTTGTATTCATACTTAAAATTAATAACATCTTGTGTTCTCGATGTTATATTCGAGAAAGTTCTTTAATAGTTCTGGAGGTGGTCTAATGTGTTGTGTAATAATTCATGCTAAAGCTTTTGTAATCCTTCATAATTGTCTGTGGGACAAAATCTTTAATCAGATACAGAAAGGGAGGTTTGATAGGGACTAACTCATCAAGGGGAAAGTATTCAGACAAGTCTTTCTAAATTTTCTAATTCGTACTCGATATACCAATGATTTTTCCCTAACTTCTCGAATATTAGTGTTTCCATAAAAAATTAAGGCTTTTATTTAGAAGTACTCAAATGTCGTAATATCAAATGATTTGTCACAGAGGCAAAGGCCATACAAACGCTTGTGCCCTGTGTAGGTAAAGTTCATAGTGTCATGAGCATCTTCTTTCTTCTTTTTTCTCTCTCTCCCCCTCTCTCTCACTCTCTCATTGTGCCACAATGCTAAAGCTTAGTAATTTTCTTTATGTGATTTTTGAGGGGGCTTTGTGTCACCTTACTTGGTGGTTGGATTTGGAAGACATAAATTATAAAAGCTAACTTAAACACAATTTCTAATTGAAATATAACTCATAACTAAAATCTACTATATAATAAAACTATCCTAATTAAAATAAAAATGTCATAAAATATCCTACCAAATAATTACATTTATTCCTAACTAACAATACAAAATTAATAATAAAGAATTTCTTTTTCCCTTTCCTCATCATTTTTTTCTTATTTGAAAAAAACTCGTCCTCGAGTTTTGAAATATCGAAGAATAACAAACCATATTGTAAGAGACACATTCCAACAAAACTGGCACAACCGAGTTTTCTTTAGCACAATTTTTGGGAATAACATTGACACAAGTAAGAAACTAGATGCACCATTGGACTCAAATACAGAATTCGACAAAAGAAAATCAACATGTTTTACCGCAACTGTGTTCTTCTTCTTGTAATTGAGCTTCTTGGTCAGCATGATTCACCTCTTGCACTGCATTTCTTTCAACGCAAATCACCTTCGAATCTTCAATTAATAGAACAACCTTTACTTTAGCCTCGTTAAGATCCTTATGAGTCTTAGTATGTCGATGTTTTTGTTCTCGAAAAATCTCACTAACTTTGTATTTTTTAGTTACACGTTCCGTGAGTACATCTACCTTTACTGCAAGTGTTGTACAAGACGCAGTAAGTTTTGCTAGTGAGGCTTTAATTCGTTTAACACACTCATCTTGTCATAACCTAGAAGCTTTAAATTTGGCGTGTATATATATATATATATATATATATTCTTCTCTTTCTTTCTTTCTTTTTCTCCTTTTTTTTTTCACAAGGACTAAATTGAAAACTTAGAAAACTACAGAAAATAAAAGTGCAGGGACTGATATGAAATGAATGAAACTTCAAGGGCTAAAGTGAAAAAAATAAAAAGTTTAGGGGGTATTTTAATTTTTTTTGAAACTTTAAGGTCTAAATTGAAAAATTGTAGAAACGTTGGGATACCAAACTATAATTTATTAGAAACGTAATACTGTAACAGTTTTGATGATTCCTGCTGCATGTTGTGCTTTCGTCTCGAAAATTGTTGTCGATTCTCTAACGAACTTCAACAATTTGATGGAGGCTAGAAAAATATGGTAAGAAGGAATTTGATGAAATCAAAATATATCAGAAAACCTGGCTCTGATACCAAATGATGTAGGACAAGGTGAAAAAAAAGAATAAAAGTACCTATTTCCTTAGAGAATCGATAAAGAAACACACAGCTTTGATCTCAAATCAATTCATTCAATAATTTGTCTACAATAATGAGTTTACAACCTTATTTATAATGCCTCTAAACACTCTCCTAATCTAATTTGGACTCTAAAAGATAAATATAAATTAAATGAGATAATTACAAATTATAAAAGTTAACTTAAATATAACTTCTAATTGAAATATAACTCCTAACTAATTATAAAAGTTATCTTCTCCCACACAGCTCGGAAAATGAAAAAAGTAATTTTTCAACTCAGAATCTCTGCGCAATGCAGATAAAACCAGATACTGTTAAGAACATACCAAAACGTAGAAAGCGACGGGGACAGGTACAAGAAGACCAACAAGTTTCAAGACTGCAGGTTTGTCTTAGTTTACAATGAAAAATAAATAAATAAACCGACGGTAAAAGCCTTCATTTGGTTTCTTAACAACCGCGATTTTCTTTTTCTTCTTGAATAGAAAATCTTTGCCACTATCCGAAAGCTGCTTCTGCTTGTTAGCGTTGTGGTGTTGCCGACTGCTGCAGCATATTTTGGTTACAAAGGCCTCTTTGTGGCTCTCTGATAAGATGAATGAAGTCGAAGTCCAAAGACGAAGAACAAGATACCCTCGAATCTAGCTATTAATTAATTTTAGTTCCTACACATGGAGATAAATTAACGTTAAACTATTATAGATCTTGAGGTTTCCCGTGATGAACTGTTTGCTTATTTATTTATACTCCCACTCGTGTTCTGGAAGAAGTTTAAGAATTCTACAGTTTTTTTTTTTTAACCTCGTACTTTTGACTGCTGTATCAATACAATCGTTTTTTCTTCCAATCCGTTGGTCCAAAGTTTTTATTTCTTGGATTCCAAAATTATTGGAAGATTATTTATCAAGCCGAAGAAAATTTGATTTGGGTCGAAAAATTCAAAATCGACGGCTGAACTGTCACATTTGTGCAACTTTGCTGATGCAAGTCCTTTTTTAACATGGTCCAATATGAAAATAGGACTTTGAATTTATTTTATTCAAGGGCCATACAACACATGTTTTCTTAATGGTTATGTTTAATGTGTGTTCTAAAGGTACACACTAAACACGAAAAATAAGAAATGAGACTCGCTAAAAATTATTTTTTATATAGTTGTACTGAATTTAATACATGGGTCTACTAATATATTATTTTTTTATACATTGAATTCAGTGTGCTTACATAAACAAATAATATTATATATCATTTTTCGCATTTAGTGTGTGCCTTAATGGCACATTAAGAAAATCCTTTCTTAATAAGTAGCAGCTGGCAGCTAATCCAAGTTTTCAAATATAGACTGCTACTAGTACTATGCCATGCACTAATTATATTAGAAGACGGGTCTTTCAATCTTTTAATGCAGATCTCGTGTATAAGAATAAACGTGTTAGACTATTATTATTATATTATGATTTTGTAGAATTGATAATCATGCTATAACGTAACTTATGATATATTTTGATCATTTCTGTAAATAATACTTCCCCGTTGCATCATATAGAATGCATATTAACTTTTGAAGTCGATGAAATATTTTTAATTTTAAAATTAATGTAAATTAATTTATTTTTAGACGATAAAATTATAAAATTATAAAATTTTCAGAATTTAAATGAATTATATTTATTTTGAATTTAAAATTTTTTCAAATTAATTTTAAAAAGTCAAATTTGATCCGAGCATATGGAATATCATGCTAATAAAATTGATGGATGGAGATAAAAGCGAGAGATACATTTAAAAGAGAGAAGGGAGGGATTTCAATAAGTACGATTTAATCAGGCAAAAAGGAAAATAATATAATTTGGATCTGGAAATTTAATATCGCGATACGAACTAGCCTTTAAAAAAAAAAAGTCTTTCTTTTCACTCTAGCCGCCCTTGCCTACCATTTACAAAACAGAAACTTTTTTTTGAAGCCAAAAAAATACTTCAACAATTAGGTAGATATTAGTTTAGGGAAGTGCTATTTTCACAGAATTTTTTGATATTTTTATATGTAAATTATCACTGTAGATTTATAGCGATTGTCAAAATCGTCGGTATAGATCTATAAAGACATTTTTCATGTAAAAATATTTTAAAAAAATCATATGAAAATATTAATTTTCATTAGTTTATTATAGTTTAGTCTTTCGACTTTGGAGGGAGGAATTTTTGAAATGGCTAGAAAGTACTTGAAGCTAAGGTAGGTTAACATTTTTAACCTATAAAGGATGCCCATTTGCTTTCATTCGCTTAAAGGGCAATTTTTTATTTTAAATTAAAAAGTTCTAGTTGTAAACATTAATAATCCACAATTCTATGCGAGTTGTTGGGATGATGTTTGTAGGGGTGTTCAACCGGTGCGAATCGGATTGAACCGGACTAGTATCGAAATCCTAAAAAACTTAGTACCAAAACCGGTATTGGTGGAACCGATTAGCCGATTTGGTAACGATTTTAACCCAAAAAAAAAACGATTATTATTATTATTATTATTACTACTACTACTACTACTATTACTACTACTAATAATAATAATAATAATAATTAAAAAAACAAAAAACAAAAGAAACCGGTACGGTATGGTCCGGTATATACCGAACCTTCAAAACGTCGAACTGATACAAAACCGGTATACTGAATCGGTACTGGATCGATCGTTTTTATACAAAACAGGCCGATCTGGTTCACCCAAAAAACCGATTGCCTGGAAATTTTTGACCATCCCTAGATGTTTGTTTGGAAACCGTCATCAATGTTTGCACATGCTCTGATATAGTGAAAATATGTCACTAATAAAAATGTGACACATTGCATATCAAAGAAGAGATAATAATTAGGTAAATATCTTTGTAGATAATTATTGAGGATATCAAGATAATTATTAAGATAATTATTAGTAATGATAAAAATAATCCATAAATTATACTCAATTAGGTTTAGGAGTTGGGACTTTATGATTATAAATAAAGGGTAGATGATCAAGGTAAGGAGAATATAACTTCATACACTCGGTAATATTATTTAACTCTAGTTCTCTTAAGCTAATAACTGAGTTAAGTATCAGAATCTCTTCCTGAAGACCAACCCCTCTAGGCTAGATTTTGATTTATTTTGCAGGTACTCAAGTGGCGATTCAGAGATGCCCGACGACATTCTAGCAAAACTTATCTGAGACGCATCAGATTGGCACTGTATATGGGAACGACGTATCTTCAAAATAAAACCATGGTAATGCCATGATTAGAACTAACGAACTGATAAACTTGCAGGAAAGAAAAAGAAATTACAAAAAATAAACAAAGGAATTCAGATTTCATTCATTTCATAACCATTCTTACACAGGCTGCTGGTATTTAAGACGCCTATGCAACCAATTCTGTTATAACAAACTGACCCACTCATAATGAGACACGTGTAGCAGGAGAGATGAATTACTAAACTGCTGGCTTGAACAATACGACCCCGTTTCCTTAAGTGACTACAGCAACTAAATGTAGTGAGGCCAACTAAATTATTACTGTTAACCCAAAACCAATTCTTCTGCTTTATTCTTGACAATTCTCCATCCCTTAAAGAAACCTTGTCCCCAAGGTTTACTTCTTAAGATTCAGTCCGTTGCTTAATTTTGTTGTGAGCTTCAGTGTTTGAGACAACATATAGAGTTGTGTTTCAAATCCCCCCGGATCAAACACCAAGGGTGTTGTATCATATCCAAGAGCACCATCAGCAACACCATCAACACTTTTCTGGTCTGGACGAGAAGTTTCATGCTCAATTTGTGCAAAACTCAAGAGGGCTTCAAGAGGCAATTCCGAACTATTGCTTTTCTGTGAAATGAATATCACCTTGAGGATAGTAGTTTCAAAGTCCAGCACAGAAGCATAAGAAAATTTGGGAACACAGGAAACATCAACTGACTTGCACATACCATTTACATGTGAATAATCTACTGTAATTGAGCAGGGATAATACTTTTTGCCAGATTTTTTCGCTTCAGAATTAACAAGCTGCTCAATTAATGGGTTGAAGGACATTTCAGTCGCTAGACAATGAGACGAAACCTTATTTATCACTTCAGGGTACACTGCATTATCTATATCCTCAAACAGTTTACCAGGATCAGCAGGAAATCTGTCGCTAAAACATTCCTCTTCAAAATCTAAAGACAGTACGGTATCAATTGTTCTCTGTACACTTCGTCGGCCGAATGCAACTAGTGATCCTGAAGAATTGGAAAACTCGTAAGCAGCATCAAACTGAGCTGCTAATTCATTGCCATCTTGATCAGAGCAACATCTGCTTAGCATTGCTTCCTTTTTGGTCTCAATACTGTCTGGTTCAATCTTATGTGTCAGTAAATCATTATCATCCAGCTCTTCCACCTTAACTATCTTAGTTAAGCTAGAGGTTTCTTCCAACCCCTGTAGTATCTTGGTGATCTCCTTCTCCACAATCTCAGAAAGCTGAGAAGGGTAACCACAAAAAATTATCTTTGGTAGTATCCTGTGCCCAGTACCAGGATCAAATACTACTGGACCATATGCACTCTGCACTTCCCTATCTTTTTGGTAACTTTTACCTAATAGTATAGTGAAACACAACTCAAGTCTATCAAAATTGTTTGGCAGGACATGATCATTGCTATTGCTAGTCAATATCATGGGCCGTTTTGATGTATGTGCAAGTTGATGTATTGTAGCAAGAAAACTACGATCTTCATAGAGAGTAGCATCCACATCCTCAAAGAGAATCAAGGTTTTAACAGTTCTATTTTCCTTGCAAACTGATTTCCGAGGTGTCATCCTGGCATTATGAGTATCCTCATCGTCTGACAAGGAAACAAATTCAATAACTTCATTTTCAGACCCTTTAGCTATTGTGGCATTGCACAAGGCAAGGGAGGACTTAAAGAAATGCTTGATAGCTGAAGTTTCTAGATTTTGCATGGAACATTGACGCCAGTGCGATTCTACAGCTTCACTGAATCTTTGCTTCACAAGAGCTCCATTTAGCCAATCTGATGCATTGACCTCAACAACTTGAAATACTTGCTCTTTTACACAGGCATAGATGGCTGCAGATTTACCAGTCCCATCTGGTCCTGTAACTAAGAGAACATTCTCCAAACAACTTGCTTCATCTATATCCTCGGAATCAGACTCATTTGTGTAGCAGTTGGAGTAAACATCTTTCGCGATGCATGTATTACCATTATCAGAATTTTTGCTGGTTCGAAAATCTTTTTCATCAATCAAGCTCTCTAAACTCTTTTTATTTTCTTCTACTATTTTCCTTCTTCTGTCCTTCGCCACACTTCCTCTCCGAAACAACAACATTTTCACCTTCCTTTTGTAGAGTCAATACCATATCCTTAAGTAGAGTAACCGAATTTTCCAATTTATTTCTTTTCATCACTTTTGCATTCCTCTCAGCCTCAACCGTTCCCTCTTCTCTACCCATTTCCTCAATACTATCAACTCCATAATGCTTCAAGCTATCTTCAACAGCAACAATGGTAGAAATTGGTTCTGACATCGTTGTTTGAGAGTCTCCGTGGTCTCCATCTTCACTGTCAACTAGATCTTTACCATCTCTTATCTCAAAAGCAAATGAATCACCACCTTGCTGCATCTTCAATTGATTTTGATTTGTTTCAGGTCTTTCAACAAACACCTGATGCTCGCTTGCAAACCTTCCATATAACTCGATAACAAAGTCCTCCCAACAATCCGGAGTCCACGTATCTAAAAATTTTCCTTCAACGTACTGATAGTACCATTCTAGTGCTTCTCCTTCAAAATCTTGTATTACATATTGGATCATATCTACTTCAGTCATAGGATTCACTTTGAAAAATTCTTCATAGCCTTGAATAAATCCATAAGGATCACTGCCGGAGAAAGGAACACTATAATCCTGTATTGCTGGTATTACAGATGAATACTGTGCACTAATATTTGGCTGACCATAACTGGTAGTATGAATTGGTATTGACTGGGTTGAGTGGTTGTAAGGCTGATTATTGTTAGAAAGGTTTTGGGGGCTAGGGCAAAAAAATGTAGCAGCTTGAGGCGAAGCCTTAGTGGTGGAAATTCCAGGGACAGGTACTATGGTAGGTCTAATAAGCTGTTCAGGCAAGGTAACCATAGATGAGGACTGATTGAATGATGTTGGGCAAGTACTGTCGGGGTTATGATTTTGGAATATGGGCCTAGTAGCAGGATTGGGAGCTGATGCATGTATACTGTTAGCATTAACAAAACTGGTGGCAGTACCGAATTGTAGCTATGGTAGGGAAGTAGGTGATAGGTGTGACGCCCCCAAATCTGGGCCCACACAGCCCATACTTGAGTCGTCAAAAGACTACAACAAAATTATTACAACAAAGCACAACGTACAACAATACAGTGTATAATAATACACAACTAAGTCTTCACTATTATTGTCACACTATTTTACAAAACGTGAAAACTATGATAACTATTCCTCGGACCCTCACTCCATTCCCCGGCTAGACCCTGTTATGTTTTCATCTCCTGTTGAAAAACAATGGAACAAAAGAAAGGGTGAGCTCAAATAGCCCAGTAAAGAATATCATGACTAAGATAATGACGAATAAATTATCATTAGTCTTCAACAGTTGAGTTCTTGATAGAATACAATAGACTACAAGGTTTATATCAAAAACTGCAGTTAAATTCTTAAACAACGTTCAGATCAATAATAGCAGCGGAATGAGTAATCTATTAGAAGAATAATGCAGACTATAATGTCCACTCGGTTCTCTTTTTAGGAAAAACATCATCAACTTTTATCATCTGAAATATCATTAGTCAAGATAATACAAATTCACAGTTCCTGATCATAATCATGCACATCAACAGTTCATCTTTGCACTACGGGCCAAAGACATTCAATATAACACCAACGGTCATGATTATACCAGATTCAGCCTTTGGTCATAATCATACCAAACAACAGTTCATCTTTGCACTACGGGCCAAAGAGAACATTCACCACGTGCCATAAAAGACACCGAACAGATGTATCGCCTTTAACCTATTATATCGCCTTTAACCTATCATCTGTTCAACAAATATATCACATCTGTGCCCCCGGCCACAGATATTCACAACAGCTTGGTTTTTGGATGATTAGAATGATATAAATGATGAACAGAAGAAATAGGATAACAATAAGTATCGGAAGTTTACTTTGTACAGATTCAAATAATGTCCAAATTGTCAACATGATGTGGAGTGAAATTCAAGATCCACAGTTCAGAATAACGGTTACAATTCAATAGAAAGGTTCACGTAAATAGGAAGGTTCAGTTGAAATAATGAAGTTCAACTATTATGGAACATATAATATTTTCAGGAATTATAGAAGCAATAGTTCCATAATAAATTTCGATTTAGGAGTATGAAAGAAAATAATATCCCTTACCGTAGCAGGTTTGATTAACAAAAGGTGAAGGAAATTAATACAAAGGGTTATTCACCAACAGGCGGCAATCCGCTCCGTAAGGTTATTCCCACAATTTAATAGAATTTGAGTACAAAGAGTTATTCACCAAACAGGCGGCAATCCGCTCCGTAAGGTTATTCCCACAATTTAATAGAATTTGAGTACAAAGAGTTATTCACCAAACAGGCGGCAATCCGCTCCGTAAGGTTATTCTCAGAGATTAATAATGAATGAATACGAAAGGTTATTCACCAACAGGCGGCAATCCGCTCCGTAAGGTTATTCCCACAATTTAATACATGGAAATAAAAGGCACGTCTTATGAGTAAGGAAGAAACAATATTATTATCGAGAACCAAATAATGATAATCCCTTACCATAGTATGTTTGAATAATGGAAGATGAAAAAGATGGTATCCCTTACCTCAACACGTGACTGGATATTGATTTAAATGAGGTTGATTAACTTGAACAGTACACGTATACTTATAGATCTTCACAAATACTCAAGATGACTTAAGCACACTTAGAGAGAACTTTCACAAGAAGTATTTAGAGAGAGAAAGAAAGAACAAGTAAGGAAGTTTATGAAAAATCCTTAAGTTAAGGCTTCTATTTATAGCCAAAAATCTTATCATTCATTTAATCTAAACCATTCATTTAAAGATCATCTTTTAATCTACACCATCCATTTCAAATATTATATTATCTTTAATCTACACCATTCATTTCATATCACCTAATAATCACCTAACTTTATATTATAAACAAATCAATTTAATTATTCAATAATAATTCACACTTTAATCTACACCATTCATTTCATATCACCTAATAATCACCTAACTTTATATTATAAACAAATCAATTCAATTATTCAACAATAATTCACACTTTAATCTACACCATTCATTTCATATCACCTAATAATCACCTAACTTTATATTATAAACAAATAACTTTATCAATTCAATTATTATGACTAATTGTTATAAATACAGTATAGTTAGCTCTTAGATATCAAGTCAATAAATTAATGAAATACAAATGTTTAAATAACATCATAATAGAGATAACAATAATGTAAAATAAAGCATACGTTACTGTGTAACGACAATTATTGATTCAATAATGTGAATTACTGTGCATATGTTACTGTGACAATTATTAGGTTCAATAATTTTAAAAACAGTGCAACAACAATTATTGACTCAATGATATAAAATACAGTGTAATGACAATTATTAAATCAATAATGCAAAATACTGTGTAACAACAATTATTGAATTGATAATATAAAATATTATGCAGTGTCAATTATCAGACCAAAAATATGAGACACTATGCAATACCGTGTGTTACTGTAGAGTACCGAGTGCTACAGAAAATACCAATAACTATCGTATGCTACTATTCTTTTATCACCGGTATTTTAACAGTTCCGTTGACTATTTTTATTTAAAAAGGTTACTTCTGTCGTTTTCTATATCCGACAAATATTCCGTTGTGGGGTCCACCAATAATTTATTATTTCGGCGCCGTCGTACGACACGAATATTCCCCGACCAAACGAATATTCCCCGACAAAGCGAATATTGTCCGACAAAATAAAATTTGCACATAACATCCTTAACTTTCAATTTTGTTAATTTAACCACTTACTGTTTCAAAAAAATATATATATGAAGAAAAATTAAATTTTGTATTTCATAAAATTCGGGGTCTTACAACCTCCCCTCCTTATGAAATTTCGTCCCCGAAATTGACGTACCTGACATATCGAAGAGGTAAGGATACTTAGATTTCATCTCAGATTCTAGCTCCCAGGTCATTTCCTCAGTATCTTGGTTCCTCCATAAAACCTTAACTTGAGGTATAACCTTTGAGCGTAGGATCTGCTCCTTCTTATCCAGGATCTTAACAGGTACCTCCTCGTATGTTAAATCCTCTGCTATAACGTCTGGTTCTAACTCAATGACGTGGTTTGGGTCCTTCACATATTTATGTAACATAGATATGTGAAAAACGTTATGGATGCGAGATATACTTGGTGGTAGGGCTAGTCTGTAGGCTACGGTTCCTATTTGATCGAGGATTTCAAATGGGCCAATAAATCGAGGGTTGAGCTTTCCTCTCTTTCCGAATCTCGTAACCCCTTTCCATGGAGAAACACGTAAGAATACATGATCTCCGACGTTGAAACTTTCATCTCTCCGATGAAGATCAGCATAACTCTTTTGACGTTCTTGTGCGGTCTGTATTCGTTGTCGGATCATTTGGATCTTTTCGGTCGTCAAGCGTACCAACTCGGGTCCCAACAATTTTGCTTCTCCTACCTCATTCCAACATATTGGAGAGCGACACTTCCTTCCATACAAAGCCTCGAATGGAGCCATGCCTATGCTTGCTTGGTAACTGTTGTTGTAAGAAAATTCCACCAATGGCAAGTACTTATCCCAACTTCCTTTGAAGTCTAATACACAAAGTCTCAAAAGATCTTCGAGGGTCTGGATCGTCCTTTCCGATTGTCCGTCCGTTTGAGGATGGTATGCAGAACTAAAACGTAGTTCAGTGCCCATAGCTTTTTGTAGACTGATCCAAAAGCGTGAAGTGAATCTAGGATCTCGATCAGAAACTATGGAAACTGGCATGCCATGCAATCTCACGATCTCATTTATGTACATACCGACAAGACGTTCAAGTGAAAAGTTTTCTCGTATAGGCAAGAAATGAGCAGATTTGGTCAATCTATCTACGATCACCCAAATTGTATCTAAGCCTTGAGAAACTTTTGGAAGACCCGTCACGAAGTCCATATTGATGTGTTCCCACTTCCATTCGGGAACTTCAAGTGATTGTAATGGACCTTTAGGAACTTGATGTTCTGCCTTGACACGTTGACAAGTTAGGCACCTTGAGATAAACTCCGCAATCTCTCTTTTCATATTGTTCCACCAAAATGTATGTCGAAGATCTCGATACATCTTGGTACCTCCTGGGTGGATTGCAAACGGCGTGTTGTGTGCCTCCATCATGATTTTATGCTTTAATTCAGGATCGTTAGGAACACAGAGTCGAGAGTTGACTCGAAGTATTCCTTTCTCGTCGATTCTTGCTTCGCGAATGGCACCTTCTTGTACTTTCTTTATCATGTTTATCAGTTCCGGATCGGTAGCTTGAGCAGCTTTAATTTTATCGATTAAAGTTGGTTCTACTCGCACGTGAGCAATCTTCGAGCGGGTCCCTGGTGTCTTTAGCTCTATCTCCATCTTTTGCAAGTCGTACAAAATACACTTTTGTGTTGTCAGCAGTGCACTTGTACTTGCATAAGATTTTCTGCTCAAAGCGTCAGCTACAAGTTCGCCTTTCCCGGGTGATACTGGATTGTGTGGTCATAATCCTTTAACAGCTCAAGCCAACGTCGTTGTCGCATGTTGAGTTCCTTCTGGGTGAAGAAATACTTGAGACTTTTATGATCCGTATAGATATCCACTTTTTCTCCGTACAAGTAGTGTCTCCAGATCTTCAACGCGAAAACGACTGCTGCCAACTCTAGATCATGAGTAGGATAATTTTTCTCATAATCTTTGAGTTGTCGAGAGGCGTAGGCTATAACCTTTCCATATTACATAAGGACACAGCCTAGACCTTTGCCAGAAGCATCGCTGTAGATAACAAATTCTCCTGATCCTGATGGTATGGTCAGAACAGGAGCTGAAACCAGTCTCTTCTTGAGTTCTTGGAAACTTTTCTCGCATTCCTCGCTCCATATGAATTTTGTGCTTTTCCGAGTAAGCTGCGTTAATGGAGTGGCGATTCGAGAAAATCCTTCTACGAATCTCCGATAATAACCAGCTAGACCCAGAAAACTTCGGACTTCGGTTACTGTTTTGGGTTGTTCCCAATTTAGTACCGTTTCAATCTTCGCAGGATCGACTGATATTCCTTGACTAGAAATCACATGCCCAAGAAACGCGACCTCCTCAAGCCAGAACTCACATTTCTTCAACTTGGCATATAATTTGTTTTCACGGAGCTTTTGTAGTATCAATCTCAGGTGTTGTTCATGATCCTCGCGACTCTTGGAGTATATGAGGATGTCATCAATAAAGACAACCACAAAATGATCCAAATATTCCTTGAATATCCGGTTCATCATGTCCATGAAAGCTGCAGGAGCATTAGTTAGTCCAAAAGGCATGACTAAGAACTCATAATGCCCATAACGAGTTCTGAAAGCAGTCTTTGGAATGTCCTCAGCTTTAACCTTTAACTGATGATATCCAGAACGGAGATCAATCTTTGAGAAATGTTGAGCGCCTTGCAATTGATCAAACATGTCATCAATCCGAGGTAACGGGTATCTGTTCTTGATGGTGACATGGTTCAATTCTCGGTAGTCAATGCACAATCTCATACTCCCGTCTTTCTTCTTCACAAAAAGGACAGGAGCACCCCAAGGTGATGCACTCGGACGAATGAAACCGGTATCCAACAATTCCTGTAGTTGGACTTTTAATTCTTGAAGTTCAATGGGAGCCATTCGGTAGGGAGCTTTGGAAATGGGCTTGGTACCGGGTTCAAGATCAATATAAAAATCAATTTCACGGTTTGGGGGTAAGCCAGGAAGTTCTTCAGGAAAAACGTCAGGAAACTCATTAACAATGGGAATATCATTCAAGTTTGACGTATTTTTGTTCAAATCAGTGACATGAGCTAAAAAGGCTTGACATCCGTTTTTCAATAAACGAATGGCTTTATGGCTAGAAATAACAGTTATAGATTTCAATGGTTTAGTTGCTTGAATTTGCATGACAGGTTGATTAGGAATATGAAAACTAATAATCTTATGAAAACAATTAATTTTAGCATGATGGGTAGTCAACCAATCAATTCCTAAAATCACATCAAATTCATGCATCTCCAAAGAAATAAGGTCAACAGGTAATGTGAGGTTGTTGATTTGAACTAGGCAAGATTTATAGACAGTAGATGTAATGGTCATTTCTCCTAATGGGATTTCAACTGATAAGTCAAAGTCCAAATTTTCAGGAGTTAAGTTTAAACGCTGAGCACATGCAGGTGAGATAAAAGAATGGGTAGAGCCAGTATCTAACAAAGCGTAGACTTCACGAGAATTTATGAATAGCTTACCGATTATCACCTCATTCGGTTTCTTGACTGTTATCGTCAAATCGAATCCCGAATACTTCATTCGGATCTTCACGTATTTCAACCATGGGAATACCACTGAATAATTTTCTAGCAAACTGTTTCTCGGGTTCATCAACTTCATCAGTAGTAAGGTACCAATGATTTCCATTAAAATAGTATTTTCGATAGACTGCAGTTTCCACGATAGTGACTAACTTAACCTGAATTCCTCTAAATTGTAACGCCCAAAAGTATAGAAACATGATTTTTAAATAATCTTGAAAATCATAGCTGGAACACCATAAATCCCAAAGACTAATATGAAAAGTCCATATATTCTGATCCTTTGTTATAGAGCATAACCAGGTGATATCACTCTCCCAATTAGTGAGTAAATTAAAGGCAATAATTTCCGCAAGTTCGTTACTTCCTTTAATTGCTTCTAAGAATGGATCTGGAACGACTGTAGCAGAGCTTTCACCTTCATCCTTACTGGATAGAACACGCATAATTTTTGCCTTAGGCAAATGATTCAACTCTGAGTTTGTAAGAAGATTATTCGTCGCCTCTTGTTTTGCAGCTACATTTGTTTCAGTAATTTCATAGTTAACCTCCTGATTTCCAGATGCCATACTTAACTGTGGTCACAAAATAATGTTAGTTCAAATAAACTGACTCATCTCTTCATGTTCCTACATTCAAATCGATTCATTCGATAAAAAAAATCTAATTTAGGTAGGACACACTAATGATTGATTCTATTCGTCTCTCCCATCCTAGTTCTAACCCCAGATCTCCATTAAAGATCATATCCCTAAGCTCTGATGCCAACTGTGACGCCCCCAAATCTGGGCCCACACAGCCCATACTTGAGTCGTCAAAAGACTACAACAAAATTATTACAACAAAGCACAACGTACAACAATACAGTGTATAATAATACACAACTAAGTCTTCACTATTATTGTCACACTATTTTACAAAACGTGAAAACTATGATAACTATTCCTCGGACCCTCACTCCATTCCCCGGCTAGACCCTGTTATGTTTTCATCTCCTGTTGAAAAACAATGGAACAAAAGAAAGGGTGAGCTCAAATAGCCCAGTAAAGAATATCATGACTAAGATAATGACGAATAAATTATCATTAGTCTTCAACAGTTGAGTTCTTGATAGAATACAATAGACTACAAGGTTTATATCAAAAACTGCAGTTAAATTCTTAAACAACGTTCAGATCAATAATAGCAGCGGAATGAGTAATCTATTAGAAGAATAATGCAGACTATAATGTCCACTCGGTTCTCTTTTTAGGAAAAACATCATCAACTTTTATCATCTGAAATATCATTAGTCAAGATAATACAAATTCACAGTTCCTGATCATAATCATGCAGATCAACAATTCATCTTTGCACTACGGGCCAAAGACATTCAATATAACACCAACGGTCATGATTATACCAGATTCAGCCTTTGGTCATAATCATACCAAACAACAGTTCATCTTTGCACTACGGGCCAAAGAGAACATTCACCACGTGCCATAAAAGACACCGAACAGATGTATCGCCTTTAACCTATTATATCGCCTTTAACCTATCATCTGTTCAACAAATATATCACATCTGTGCCCCCGGCCACAGATATTCACAGCAGCTTGATTTTTGGATGATTAGAATGATATAAATGATGAACAGAAGAAATAGGATAACAATAAGTATCGGAAGTTTACTTTGTACAGATTCAAATAATGTCCAAATTGTCAACATGATGTGGAGTGAAATTCAAGATCCACAGTTCAGAATAACGGTTACAATTCAATAGAAAGGTTCACGTAAATAGGAAGGTTCAGTTGAAATAATGAAGTTCAACTATTATGGAACATATAATATTTTCAGGAATTATAGAAGCAATAGTTCCATAATAAATTTCGATTTAGGAGTATGAAAGAAAATAATATCCCTTACCGTAGCAGGTTTGATTAACAAAAGGTGAAGGAAATTAATACAAAGGGTTATTCACCAACAGGCGGCAATCCGCTCCGTAAGGTTATTCCCACAATTTAATAGAATTTGAGTACAAAGAGTTATTCACCAAACAGGCGGCAATCCGCTCCGTAAGGTTATTCCCACAATTTAATAGAATTTGAGTACAAAGAGTTATTCACCAAACAGGCGGCAATCCGCTCCGTAAGGTTATTCTCAGAGATTAATAATGAATGAATACGAAAGGTTATTCACCAACAGGCGGCAATCCGCTCCGTAAGGTTATTCCCACAATTTAATACATGAAAATAAAAGGCACGTCTTATGAGTAAGGAAGAAACAATATTATTATCGAGAACCAAATAATGATAATCCCTTACCATAGTATGTTTGAATAATGGAAGATGAAAAAGATGGTATCCCTTACCTCAACACGTGACTGGATATTGATTTAAATGAGGTTGATTAACTTGAACAGTACACGTATACTTATAGATCTTCACAAATACTCAAGATGACTTAAGCACACTTAGAGAGAACTTTCACAAGAAGTATTTAGAGAGAGAAAGAAAGAACAAGTAAGGAAGTTTATGAAAAATCCTTAAGTTAAGGCTTCTATTTATAGCCAAAAATCTTATCATTCATTTAATCTAAACCATTCATTTAAAGAT
The DNA here is from genome assembly GCA_947179155.2 of Hedera helix. Taxonomy (NCBI): domain Eukaryota; kingdom Viridiplantae; phylum Streptophyta; class Magnoliopsida; order Apiales; family Araliaceae; genus Hedera; species Hedera helix. Next base: position 38,387,969 of record OX359278.1, read on the forward strand.
CATCTTTTAATCTACACCATCCATTTCAAATATTATATTATCTTTAATCTACACCATTCATTTCATATCACCTAATAATCACCTAACTTTATATTATAAACAAATCAATTTAATTATTCAATAATAATTCACACTTTAATCTACACCATTCATTTCATATCACCTAATAATCACCTAACTTTATATTATAAACAAATCAATTCAATTATTCAACAATAATTCACACTTTAATCTACACCATTCATTTCATATCACCTAATAATCACCTAACTTTATATTATAAACAAATAACTTTATCAATTCAATTATTATGACTAATTGTTATAAATACAGTATAGTTAGCTCTTAGATATCAAGTCAATAAATTAATGAAATACAAATGTTTAAATAACATCATAATAGAGATAACAATAATGTAAAATAAAGCATACGTTACTGTGTAACGACAATTATTGATTCAATAATGTGAATTACTGTGCATATGTTACTGTGACAATTATTAGGTTCAATAATTTTAAAAACAGTGCAACAACAATTATTGACTCAATGATATAAAATACAGTGTAATGACAATTATTAAATCAATAATGCAAAATACTGTGTAACAACAATTATTGAATTGATAATATAAAATATTATGCAGTGTCAATTATCAGACCAAAAATATGAGACACTATGCAATACCGTGTGTTACTGTAGAGTACCGAGTGCTACAGAAAATACCAATAACTATCGTATGCTACTATTCTTTTATCACCGGTATTTTAACAGTTCCGTTGACTATTTTTATTTAAAAAGGTTACTTCTGTCGTTTTCTATATCCGACAAATATTCCGTTGTGGGGTCCACCAATAATTTATTATTTCGGCGCCGTCGTACGACACGAATATTCCCCGACCAAACGAATATTCCCCGACAAAGCGAATATTGTCCGACAAAATAAAATTTGCACATAACATCCTTAACTTTCAATTTTGTTAATTTAACCACTTACTGTTTCAAAAAAATATATATATGAAGAAAAATTAAATTTTGTATTTCATAAAATTCGGGGTCTTACAATAGGGGTGATGGTTGTGACAGATCCAAATTTGTAGGAGCTGATATAGAATTGGAAGTAGTTACAGATACCTCACTAGTGGCCGGATCCTCCTTCTCCGATCGATGAAAGACCTCCAATGCTTCTAGAATCCTCTGAGTTAGTTCTTCACTAGCCGTCGGTACCTTTTGATTGAGTAGAGTGATGTGATGCCTCATAGCTTCAAATTGTGCCGATGACTGTTCGAAATTCTTCGCCATCGACTCTTGCTTCTGAAGACTCGGTTTAGAAGTGGTGACAACCATTGATGGCCCAGGGTTGCTCGGAGGCGGATCATGTACCATCTCCCATGGTCGGAAGTTGCCAAGGAACAACGGATACGGGTGGTGCCCAGAATTAGGAGGTGGCGCAGAAAATGGATCATGAAGGGAAAGTGGTGCCCACTGCTACTGGTCTTGATTGGGAGGAGGAGGCAACGGAGAGTGGTCGTGGTACTGAAATTGGTCGGAGAACCAGATGGGTCCAGGTGGTGGCGCTTGCGGCGCCGGTTCTGGCGATGGTGGTGGTTGAGCTAGGTAGGAATCGTAAGGTTGTGGTGATGGTATGGAGAAATGATACAGATGTGGGGCAGAGGGATGAAATGATGAATCACAGGTCAAGGATTGACTGCTCTGATACCAATTTGTCATGATTAGAACTAACGAACTGATAAACTTGCAGGAAAGAAAAAGAAATTACAAAAAATAAACAAAGGAATTCAGATTTCATTCATTTCATAACCATTCTTACACAGGCTGCTGGTATTTAAGACGCCTATGCAACCAATTCTGTTATAACAAACTGACCCACTCATAATGAGACACGTGTAGCAGGAGAGCTGAATTACTAAACTGCTGGCTTGAACAATACAACCCCGTTTCCTTAAGTGACTACAACAACTAAATGTAGTGAGGCCAACTAAATTATTACTGTTAACCCAAAACCAATTCTTCTGCTTTATTCTTGACAGGTAAGCACTCAAAGAATACAATACAATAGAGACTCTAATGGGCATAAACCCCCCCAACCCAAAACCATCTAAGAAAAGCCATCTCTGGGAGACAGTTCCACACCCAACCAAAGGCAACAGAAGAGTCTTATTCTCGGTGACGATCGATTGCATATCATTCATATGTATTCATGTTGGTAGTTCTAATCTCCGGAGTAGACTTAGGGGTTACTTAATAAAACTAAATGAAAAATTCTGAATGATTGAACGAACTGAATAAAACAGAAGTCTGATTGAAGCTGAACATTGAAAGAAATAAGCTGATTGTTTTGTCTGAAGTAACAGGATAACAATATTTCTTATTTTAACCCAAAATATGTATAAGAAAAATTATACTTATTTTTTAAAATATTGATGTGAAGGTAGCATTTTAAATTATTTAGTTTATTTTTTCATATTCATAGTTTAAAATAATTTATATAAAAAAAAATCTTCTATTTATGAATATTTTTACTTTTATTATATTAAAAAATTTGTAGTAATTTTTTTACCTCTCATAGTGGTATAAGAGATAATAAACAAATCATAGCACTAGAATGATTTTTTATACATTTTTTATACATACATATGTGTGTGTGTGTGTGTATTTAAATTAATAATAAATATGTATTAAAATAAATAATAAAACAAATAACAATAACGGGATTTACTCACATATCACATATGCATGCATTTAAATAAATAAATAAATAAATATATAGAATTCAATTAGGATTCAAACAAACATATAAACTTTTGAACAATCTTTAATAGAGTATACTATTAGTAATATAATTTTAGGAATAAAAAACTAAAAATATTAATAACTTTATTAAATTGGTTACTAATTTGTTAAAGAAAAATCAAAAACAATTTGTATATAACAAAATTTATTTACAATAATAAAACAAGATGAATATTGAAAGTAATTTTTAATAATAAGTGAAAATATTATTTAACACTATTTCTTATTGATTCAATCACAATTTTTGACTGAATGACTTATTCGATCAAAATCAAATTCATTCAAAGAGACATAAATAAATAACCCCTTAATCGTAGCTGAAATTGGAATCTTTGACATCATCTAGAAAAAAACATCGTCACCGTTGAAGGGCTCCTCAAGGACCTGACAATCCATCAGTCAATGGGCCACCTTCTTGAGGTCTAGAAGCCCAGTTAGGGCCCGATGCCCCAGAGCCGATGAGGCCAAGTTAATATGGTTGAGAGAAAATCCAAGGCACTTGGAAGGAAGAGCAAATTAAAGACATTGAGGGAGATGCTCATCATCAATCCTCTAGGCATTGGACCTTGGAGCATCGAGGCTGCTGTTCTGGTAGAGTCATTGATGAACACGTTGGGTCCTCAACTCTAGAAAAGACGCGAGGTCTGGACAACAAGGGGAGACCCGCATAAAGGATAAAGTCTAGAGGTGGCTTCAGGAAAAGCAAACGTCTCGTGGAATTGGAGCATCTAAGGATGTTTTTAAGGCCAGACCACCTCTATTCACCCAAGAAATTATGGAGGCGCCCCTCCCTAAGTCATTCAAGATGCCTTTAGTAGATAAATACGAAGGGATGGGAGACCCAGCGAGCCACCTACTAAATTTTGATGCGGCTCTACTGTTGCATAATCTTTCAGATGCAGTGAAATGTAAAGCCTTTCCTCAAACCTTAAAAGGGGCGGCTCAGGCATGATACAGACAACTTGATCCAGGATCAATCGGCTCATTTGATCAATTGAGTGAGCTATTTGTCAATCAATTCGTCAGAAGTAGGACACATGCTCAAAGCCTAGTCTCTTTAATATCTGTTGTTCAAGGACCCAATGAGATGCTAAGGAACTACCTGAATCGTTTCACCAAGGAGGCCTTAAAAGTTTCCAATATGCAGCAGACAATTACGGTAGTCACTCGTACCAAGAGAACAATGTGTGAACTCTGGCGCTCATTCGCAAAGAATCTCCTAGGTACCAAGGCAGAAAACTCCAGAAAAAGGTGGGCAAGTACATTACAGTAGAGGAGACGCTAGATGGATAGGCAATACCATTACCTTCGCACGTAAAAATCCTAAAATTAGATGTTAAGTCCCTTAAATTTCTAAAATAGCTTGGGAAGCTTAAATATATATATATATATATATATATATATATATATATATATATATATATATATATATATATAAAAGAGCTAGTATGAGCCAAGAAGGCCTAGAATGAGCCAATAAGAGCAAATATGAACATAAAGGTATTTTAGTCCATCTATACGATATGGATAGACACCATACATGAGCTTGGAGGCATCCTAAAAACCGTGATGGTACTATCAGTTCAATTGCTTATTGAGCTTGAATGCTTAGTTAATACGAGCCAAGATAGACTAACAAAAGTCACCAAGGTTAGTCAAGCCAAAAAATCTTTTTATTAAGCCACAAAGACTCGAAAACTATTATTAGATTGAGATTTTATCATGAATTTTGGAGCAAGAAACAAGTCATGAAGGCGAAATATTCGTCGAGGGGATACAATGATGATCGCAAAAATTAACAAATAAAATTTACTTTTCTATTGATTAATCACTTGAAAAGTTGGGTGCAAATGATATAGTAAAAATATGTCGTCAATAAGGATGTGATTTCCCAAAGACAAATCCCTTCGGACCAGATTTCTATTTGTTTTGTAGGTACTCGAGTGACGATTTAAAGACACTCCGCGGCTCCAACAACGTTCTAGCGAAACTTATCCGAGATGCATCAGCTTCTTATCGAACATTAATGAAATGGTGAAGAAGAACTTAGAAGAGCTAGAATCCACCGGTCACCCATATAAGGTCACCTTCCTAGCCCACCAACATTTATTTTTTCTAAAATTTATTACAAATAATAAATTTCTTTTGCAAATTGTGTAACTGATGAATATAATGTCATTGATTGTTATATTTATGTTGACACCGTCGTTTTGTGATTTATATACGGTGGAATCCTTAGTCATATTTGATTCCATTTCTATATATGGTATTTATTATAGATCCCTACATAACTTTAATTTATTGCGTTTTGTTGAATTTTCAGTCAAAATTTCTAGCTAATTTATCCTAGCGTGTAACGGTCGAATATAAAGTTTGGACAGTTTTGGTATATGTCATACAGTCACAAACCATGTGGACAGATGACCAAATATTTTATGCAGAATTGAATATTATATGCATGTAGCCTGTAGGTGTGAATCTCTTCCCATGTAGACTAATTTCAAGAAGCTAACTTCCTATGATGATTGATGATAAATAATTCTAACTTTTAAATAAAATTTTGATAATAAAAATCGCTTGAAGGAGTGAAACATATCCACTCGTAGCACACACAACTGACACAAGTGTTGGTTCATGTCGCATCTGGGCTAAGGCCATGGATTACAGGAAAAAAAAAACATTATTTTACATAGTAATGAGGATTGGTAATTTCCTGCATTACTAGCTATTTATTCAAGATATAGTTTTATATTGAAGAAAAAGAAAACCCTTGATAATTTCAAGATTTTTACTCTTACTACATTATGCACAGATATGGATAATTCACTGCACAGGCATAGGCAAACTAGAAGGTCGAAGATACATGTATCAGCATGAAGAAGAAATTTGCCCTTTCTAATTGGCAAAATAAATTATGTAAGCCTTTTGTGGTGGCTGTCAGTGTTCACAAAATCCTACACCACAGCTCATGTTAGTTTTAACACCCTACACTGTTCACTCAAAAGGTATAAACATAGTCATTAAAAAATTGGAAAAAAAACAAAAAATTAAATTTTCCCCCAAAGAAATTCTGAAATTTACTCTGAAACAATGGAGATTGGATCACTGGAGATGCTGCCATGGCTATCATCACATAAAGCCAATGCACGCTCCAAATTAGCAACAATGTCGGTCATAGTTGGTCTCTCTTTCCCTTCTAAATTCACACAATGCAATGCAGTGTATGCCACCAGCTCTACTGCCTCTGCTTCATTCAGTTCCGGCGGTCCAATCCTTGTGTCCAGAATTTTCATCAATTCTCCAGCCATAATTGCTGGTACCGCGAAGTCCACCAAGCTTATTGGTGTACCCCCATTTTCACCACTCTTGAATATAGCCCTCTTGCCTGTCAAAAGTTCTAGCAACACCACTCCAAGACCGTAGACATCACTCTTTGCTGTTAAAACATTTAGTCCATAGTACTCTGGATCAATGTAGCCAACTGTTCCAGCTGCCTTCATTGGTCTATAATCACGATCAGACTCTGGACCATGTAATGACAATCCAAAATCAGACACTCTTGCAGTCCAATTTGCATCCAGCAATATGTTAGAAGACTTGATGTCCCGATGAATTATAGGAGGAACTGCATAATTGTGGAGATATTCGATGCCACGAGCAGCGTCTAAGGAAATTTTGATCCTCATTTTCCAAGAATTCAGTAAGCTGCTATTTTTACCCACATTGCTCTTGTCATGTAAATGATCATAAAGTGCTCCATTTTTCATATAATCGTAAACCAAGAGCCTCTCATCCCTCTCTTCGCAAAACCCAACAAGCCTAACCAAGTGTTTGTGGTGAAGCCTAGACAAGAATGCCAATTCTGAATCAAAAGCACTCTCTTTCTCTTGAAATTTCTTCGTCTTCGTACCCGTTTCTCCCCTTTTAATGGCGACCTCACGACCGTCCGGTAATTTACCTTTGTACACAACACCAAAGCTCCCAGCACCAATCTTATTCTCCGGGGAGAAACTATTGGTGGCTGCTTCAAGATCTGAGAACGTGAATTCTTCCGCTCTCTCCGCATGTTTTGCAGAGGTTCCACTCCTCTGGCGACTAAATACTCCTGAGGTTCCACTCCTCTGGCGGCCCCATGCTCTTGAACCCTGCCGCTTAAGAGTGGATGATCTGGAAAGTGGACTATTATTCGAGTGTTGGGCATTAGAATTAGACCGAGTAATAGTTGGTTGCACTGAATTGTGAATTTTCTTGTGCCCAAAACAAGCACCAGTCCAGACAAAGTAAATTATAGTACAAATAGCCAACAAAGCCCCAATAGATCCAACAATGGCAAATGCCAATAAACCCCATGTCATTTCTTTGGATGGTGAAGACGGTGAGGGACTAATAGTAGTTGGTGGTGAAATTGGGGGAATTGAATTTATTACATCACAGCGCCTACATATATTACCCTTACCAGAGCAAAGTGTTTGCGACTGAGGATACAGACCACAGTCACATTTAGCTTGAACACATGGCCCTGGAAGAATCTTTGGCAATGAAAGCTCAATCCCTAAAGAATATGAACTATTAGCCCAACCTGGCCCCCAACAGATAACCGACAAATTACTAGTTGTCAATCCACAAGTAAAATTCAATCCAGCAACAATCGATTCAAACGAAATCCCATCTGTAACATTGCTAGAAAATTCTCCACTTCCACCCCAACAAACAACAGCGCTGTTCATTCTCCTAATAGCGCAACCATGTTTCATTCCTAATGCTACAGCAGAATATTCATAATCCAAATTTGAGGAAGGAACATTCAATTGCCTTACATTGTTATATCCTCTACAAATCAAGAATCCAGTCAAATTAAATCCACAAGCATGATTTCCACCAACAACAATGCTTGACATTGATAAATTAGCAAATTCATTTTGAATCAATGATGAAAGTGTATTATTACCTCCCCAACAAGTCACCCTACTAGCATTCATCAGGACTCCGCAAGAAAACCCCATCCCAGATGAGATTTCGTGAAATTGAGCTGACCCATCTAGCAATTGAGCAGAAATGGCGTCGCCTCGCCAACATTTAGCGTTTCGAGTTCCATTAGTGAGAGCACAAATTTGAGTATCACCGACTCTCAGGTTTTGTAACAGGACATTTTCGCTGTAGTATATCCTTTTCGGAATGAAGCTAGAATTCCAGCAGAGGAGGCTAAAGCCGCCGGTCATCACGCCGCAGAACAAATCCCGGCCACCGGCGACGGACTCGAAAGAGATGTCCGGGTAGACGATGATCGTATAGTTGTTTAGCCAGCATTGAATTCTCTGTGTTTGCTGCTCGGCGACGATGCCGCAGACGGTGGTGGTGGCGCCGTAGCTAACGGCAAGGGTGGAGGCGGAGCCCCCGAGGGAGTAGACGGTGGAGGCGGCTGTGATGAGGGTGATGATGGCTGAAATGACGGCAGCGGAGAGCGTCGTCGTCATTTAAGGGCGTGAGAAGTAACGCCAATGAAGTTTACGTGTGGTTCGGTGCTCTTCATTTGTGGACTGCTAGAAAGAAACAAGAGTACAGGAGAGAGAAAGGAAGCAGCGGAACTTTCGGGGGCCTAATATATACAAAAAATTTATATTTTCATACTATTTTTTAATATTTTTAAATGAAAATTATGATTATAAATTTATAATGACAATTAAAAATGTCGTTATAAATTTTTAATGACGATTCTTTTTATAAAAATATTATAAAAATATTAATTTCTTATATAAGAAATTAATATTTTTATAAACTTATTTTATACTAAAATATTAAATTAAACTGTAAAAATATTATGTAAGACGCCGAATTTTATAAAATACAAAATTTAATTTTTATTCATATATATATTTTTCCTGAAACAGTAGGTGGTTAAATTGATAAGGTTAAAGGTTAAGGATGTTATGTGCAAATTTTATTATGTCGGACAATATTCGTTTGGTCGGAGAATATTCGTTTTGTCGGGGAATATTCGATTCGTACGACGGCGCCGAAATAACAAAATAATGGTGGACCCCCACAACGACTTATTGTCGGATATAGAAAGCGACATACGTAACCTTTTTAAATAAATATAGTCAACGGTATTATCATCTTGAACTGTTAAAATACCCGGTGGTAAATGAATAGTAACATACGGTATTACATAGTAGCACACGGTATTGCACAGTAGTACACGGTATTGCACAGTGTTTCATATTATTAAACTGATAAAGTGGTTATTGTACTATATTGACTTTATTGAACCAATAATTGGCACCTGCATAATAATTCATATTATTGAGCTGATAATTGTCACAGTAGCATATGCACAATAATTCACATTACTGAATCAATAATTGTCATTACGCAGTAACGTGTTATTTTCTTATTTATTTTCAGCATTATTGTTATCTCTTTTATGATATTGATTAAACTGTTGTATTCTATTATTGGTTGATTTTCCTATTTCTCTAACTCGAAAAGCCAACTACACTGCATTTACAACAATTAGCCATAATAATGAATAATTGTGAATTATTGTTGAATAATTGAATTGATAAAGTTATTTGTTTTTATTATGATAAATTATATAAAGTTGTTTGTTTTTATATATAAAGATAATTGATTTATTTAAAGTTAGTTGTTTTATATATAAAGTAAATTGAATGGTATAGATTAAAAGATGATCTTTAAATGAATGGTTTAGATTAAAGAAATCTTAAAAGATAAAATGAGTGGTATGGATTAAACATTATCTTGAAATATACGGTTTGGATTAAATTAGGAAATCTTGGTGATGATAAGAATTTTTGCTATAAATAGAAACCTTAACTTAAGGATTTTTCATAAAAACTTCCTTGCTTATTCTTTCTTTCACTCTCCAAATATTTCTTAGTATAAGTTCTCTTTGAGTGTGCTAAAGTCATCTTGAGTATTTGTAAAGAGCTGTAAGTGTACGAGTTCATATCTAGTCACGTGTTAAGGTAAGGGATACCATCTTTTTCATCTTCCATTATTCAAACTTACTATGGTAAGGGATTATCATTATTTGATTCTCGAAAATAATATCGTTTCTTTCTTACTCATAAGATGTGTTATTTATTTCCATGTATTAAATTATGGGAATAACCTTACGGCGCGGATTATCGCCTGTTGGTGAATAACCTTTCGTATTTATTTCCATGTATTAAATTATGGGAATAACCTTACGGTGCGGATTATCGCCTGTTGGTGAATAACCTTTCGTATTTATTTCCATGTATTAAATTATGGGAATAACCTTACGGCGCGGATTACCGCCTGTTGGTGAATAACCTTTCGAATTCATTCCTTATTAAATTGTGGGAATAACCTGACTACGCGGACTACCGCATGTTTGGTGAATTACTCTTCGTATTCATTTCTTACTTGTCTCTTGTTGGTAAAGTTTCCTGAAATGAATACATATTCTTTAATAGTTTGCGCTTCATCTAATATCATTTCAACTGAACCTTCCTATTTTTCTAAATCTTTCTATTGAACCTTAACTGTTATTCTGAACTGTGGATCTGAAATATCATTCTTGAATTTTAGTCCACATCATGTTGACAATTTGGACATTATTTGAATCTGCACAAAGTAAAATCATAAACTTTTGATATTTATTGATCATACTGTTTCTTCTGATTCATCATCTATATCACGGTTGTTATTCTAATCATCAAGAACCATGTTGTTGTGAATATCTGTGGCCTAGGGCACAGTTGATAGGATAAAGGCGATATAATTATTGTGTCTTTTAGGGCACGTGGTGAATATTCTCTTTGGGCTGGGGTAAAGATGAACTGTTGTTGGTATGATTATGACCAAAGGCTGAAAACTGGTATAATCATTACCGTTGGTGTTATATTTGAATATCTTTGGCTCGTAATGCAAAGATGAACTATTGACTGGCATGATTATAATCAGGAACTGAAAATTTATATTATCATGACCAATGATGTTTAAGATGATAAAAGTTGATGATGTTTTTCCTAAAAAGAGAACTGAGTGGACATTATAATCTGCATTATTCTTCTAATAGATTGCTCTTTCCGCTGCTATTATTGATACAAAGCTTATTGTCTATTATATTCAATTAAGAACTCATCTGTTGAAGGCTAATGATAATTTATTCGTCGTTATCTTAGTCATGATATTTCTTACTGGGCTATTTGAGCTCACCCTTTCTTTTGTTCCATTGTTTTTCAGAAAAAGAGAGAGTAGACGGGTCTAGCAGGGGAATGGAGTGACGGTCCGAGTGATAGCTATTGTAGTCTTCACATGTTGTATATAGTGTGAAAATAATAGTGAAGACTTAGTTGTGTATTATTGAGTTTTGCATTTCTGTTCTATGAACTATTTGTATTAAAGATTATGTATTTTATGGCGTCTCAAATTGGGCTATGTAGGCCTAGATTTGGGGGCGTCACATTTGGTATCCGAGCTTAGGGATGTGATCTTTAATGGAGATCTGGGGTAGAAGTAGGAGGAGAGAGACGAATAGATTACGTCACTAGTATGTCCTACATAAAATTTTGTTATCTAATAAGTTGGCTTGAATGTGGGGACAAGAAGTGACGAGTCAGTTTGTTTAACTAACCTTTATCTTATGACCGCAGTTAAGAATGACTTCTGAAAATCAGGCAATGAATTATCCACTTCCTGAGGCGAATGTAGCTGAGAATCAGGAAGCTACAAACAATCCTCCTGCAGCTTCAGAAAATAATGCTGGTGATCATGCAAATCAGAATGGTTTTTTAGAAACTTCATGCAATTTATCCAAAATCAGCCGAGGGGTGGTCGTAACGATGGAAACGCTGATAATTTAAGGATTGTCACCGTTAAGCAATTTAAAGAGTTGGGACCACCTGAATTTTTCGGGAAGCCTGAACCACTCAAAGCGGAGGCATGGTTAAAGCAAACGACAAAAATCCTTGATGTCCTGCGATGTGCAGATGATTAGAAAGTGTCATTCGCCACCTTTATGTTTCGAGGGGAGGCAGACCATTGGTGGGAGGCAGTAAAACGCATCCATCATTCGGCTCTCGAAATGTCTTGGCTAGAATTCAAAGAGCTGTTCAACGAAAAGTATTTTTCAGAAAGCATCCGCCATATGAAGGAAGTGAAGTTCATAAAACTAGAGCAAGGAAATATGTCAGTTTCACAATATGAAGCTAAGTTTGCCGAGCTATCTCGTTTCGCGACTCATCTAGTGGATGACGAAGCACGGATGAGTCGAATGTTCTTACGAGGTTTGAGATTCGAAATTCGTCAATAGCTGAGCTCTCATAAATTGACCTTGTATTCAGATATTGTCGATAGGGCTCAAAGGGTAGAGCAAACAGATGAAAAATTACAGCCAAGAGTCAATGATCAGCGTAGAGAGAGAAATGACAACAATCACAAGAAGGAGAACCATAAGGGAGGTAACCAGCACTTCGGTAGTAATCACGCATCGAATAATAGAAGAGGAGAATCCAGTGGGAATAATTTCAAGAGAAAGAGATTCCATAATGATTATGGAAGAGCACCAGCACCAGTACCAAGGGGAGGAGATCGACCACTGGTAAGATGTTACAAGTGTGGTCAGGAGGGTCACATCAGCCCAAACTGTACTCAACAGTCCAAGTTGTGCTACAGTTGCGGAAAAGAAGGTCATGTGGCTCGATTTTGTCCTGTTTCAAAATCAAGTTCAGCTGCAATGATGGTACCAAAAGCTAGCACGGATAAGGGAAAATCTGTAGTTCATGGGAGAGCTTTTGTTGTGACATCCCAAATGGCACGAAACCCGAACGAGGTGATAACCGGGTGCTCAACATTTCTCAAAGATTGATCTCCGCTCTGGATATCATCAGTTAAAAGTTAAAGCTGATGACATTCCAAAGACTGCTTTCAGAACCCGTTACGGGCATTATGAGTTCTTAGTCATACCTTTTGGACTAACAAATGCTCTTGCAGCTTTCATGGACATGATGAACCGGATATTCAAAGAATATTTGGATCATTTTGTAGTTGTCTTTATTGATGACATTCTTATATACTCCAAGAGTCGTGAGGATCATGAACAACACCTGAGATTAATACTCCAAAAGCTACGTGAGAACAAGTTGTATGCCAAGCTGAAGAAGTGTGAGTTTTGGCTTAAGGAAGTCACGTTCCTTGGGCATGTGATTTTCAGTCAGGGAATATCAGTTGATCCTGCAAAGATTGAAGCAATATTAAATTGGGAGCAACCTCGGTCCGTAACTGAAGTCCGAAGTTTTCTGGGCTTAGCTGGTTATTATCGGAGATTCGTAGAAGGATTTTCTCGAATCGCCACTCCATTAACTCAGCTGACTCGGAAAAGCACAAAATTCATTTGGAACGAGGAATGTGAGAAGAGTTTTCAAGAACTTAAGAAGAGACTTATTTCAGCTCCTGTTCTGACTATACCATCAGGATCGGGGGAATTTGTTATCTACAGCGATACTTCAGGCAAAGGTCTAGGCTGTGTACTTATGCAACATGGAAAAGTTATAGCCTATGCCTCTCGACAACTCAAAGATTATGAGAAAAATTATCCTACTCATGATTTAGAGTTGGCAGCAGTTGTTTTCGCATTGAAAATCTGGAGGCACTACTTGTACGGGGAGAAAGTGGAAATCTTCACGGATCACAAAAACCTCAAGTATTTCTTCACCCAGAAGGAACTCAACATGCGGCAACGACGTTGGCTTGAGCTGTTAAAGGATTACGACCACACCATCCAGTACCACCCAGGAAAAGCAAACGTTGTAGCTGATGCTTTAAGCAGAAAATCTTATGCGAGTACAAGTGCAATGCTGACTACGCAAAAATGTATTTTGTACGACTTACAAAAGATGGAGATAGAATTAAAGCCACCAGGGACCCACATGAAGATTGCGCACGTACAAGTAGAACCAGCTTTAATTGATAAAATTAAAGTTGCTCAAGCTACTGATCCGGAAATGATGAGTATGATGAAGAAAGTACAAGAAGGTACTATTCCAGAAGCAAGAATCGACGAGAAAGAAATACTTCGACTCAACTCTCGACTCTGTGTTCCTAACGACTCTGAATTGAAACATAAAATCATGATGGAGGCACACAACACACCGTTTGCAATTCACCCGGGAAGTACCAAAATGTATCGTGATCTTCGACATACATTTTGGTGGAACAATATGAAGAGGGAGATTGCAGAGTTCATCTCAAGGTGCTTAACTTGTCAACGTGTCAAGGCAGAGCATCAAGTGCCTAAAGGCCCATTGGAATCACTCGAAATTCCAGAATGGAAGTGGGAACACATCACTATGGATTTCGTGACGGGTCTTCCCAAAGTTTCTCAAAGTTTTGATGTGATTTGGGTCATCGTAGATAGATTGACCAAGTCTGCTCATTTCTTGCATATAAGAGAAAACTTTTCACTCGAGCGTCTGGTCGGTATGTACGTAAATAATATTGTAAGATTGCATGGCTTGCCAGTTTCCATAGTTTCTGATCGAGATCCTAGATTCACTTCACGCTTTTGGATCAGTCTACAAAAAGCTATGGGCACCGAGCTACGATTTAGTTCTGCATACCATCCTCAAACAGACGGACAATCTGAAAGGACGATTCAGACTCTCGAAGATCTTTTGAGACTTTGCGTGCTAGACTTCAAAGGAAGTTGGGACAAGTACTTGCCATTGGTTGAATTCTCCTACAACAACAGTTACCAAGCAAGCATAGGCATGACTCCATTTGAGGCTTTGTATGGACGAAAGTGTCGCTCTCCAGTATGATCTCTTTGTTATTATTAATAAAGGTGTAATAGTTCAAATGATAAATTTTTATCCAATCTTTTAAATAATCATGGACAAAACAAACATAACAATGAATTATTTTAAATTATCCTATGAATAATTTATTTTTAATAAACACGTGATTATGACTATTTAATCCTATGATTTAATATAGTTCCGATATTATAATCCATCATGCTCATTTGTAAGGATAATACTTGATATTAGACTATTAATCCCAAGTCTCTTATTTATTTTAAAAATTAGACTTAGAACTATTCTTTCAGGGATGACAAAATGACTTAGAATGACGGTGTTCAACCAATTATTATAATACATTTGAGATTTAAAATTTGTATAAAATTAAACTTTATCTTTTTAAAAATGACCGGTGTATCCTTTTTATCCACTTATACTCACACTAATAAAAGTTTGATCTCTATGATATTATTAGTAAGGGTATAATAGTTCCTCCGATAAATTTTAATCCAATCTTTTAAATAATTTTGGATAAAGTAAACACAACATGTAATTATTTTAAGTATTCTCATGAATAATTATATTTTAAACAAACACGTGACAAATATTATTTAATTTTAAAATTAATAATCTTGAGATTATAATCTATAAGAGTATAATTTTTAATTATAATTTTTATAAATAAACATGACATTAATATAATAGTAATAGTTTTACTAAAATTTACTAGTATTATATATGGACTGGCTTCAAAACAGAAACGTTAAGATAAAGTTTTACCTATTTTGGTCATATTTTCATTAATTTCAGTCACAAATTCCTACTGAAACAATTCATTTCAATATTAAATTTCAATCACAGTAATTATGAGTTCACTAGAGCTCAATAATGCTATTTTATATTTTATATATAGAAATATATATATACATACGAATATATTTATGTGAAATGCACACTCAACAGTATATATAAAACTCTATTATTAAGAATCTATATACCAATAATTTATCTATGATGGGACAGGTTAGTTTAGATGTTTTGATACCATCCAGTGTGACTTTATTTAATCCTGTATGTCATGTGATTCATTAGGGTCACCTCCTCTAAAATATGCACTGTGCTAAAATTGTGACAATTTTAAAGCAGAGTAAAGATAGATGAAGATAAACAAAATATTGTTTGAATAGAGTGACGTGAAACTTGACCCCGGGATGATGAGAGTGTTACTTAAGCCTTAGGATAAAATATAACCTTTCCCAGGTTTTCTTAAGCCTTAGGGTAAAATATAACCTTTAAATAAATTATAATAGAATAAATTTTAAAAAATAATAATTTATTCCATTTTTTTTATTATATAAATCGTTTAAAATATAATTACACATATTAAAAAATTTCATTAATATTAATACTAGGCAATTAATGTTAGTTTAAAATTTTATTACTATTTATGCACTAATTAATTACTCATCCTCTTCTCTCTCTTAATTATTTCATCTTTAAGAATAAAATAAAAAATAATTATAAGAAAATTTAGATATATATAAAATGTTTTATATATTTAAAAAAAATAATAATAATCTGAAATGACCTATAAAGTAGAAAGAAAAGAGTAATAACTTTGACTTAATGTGCTTAATGGCTTGAAGTTTTTATCCACGTTTTTAATAGCTTGGTCAAGAATTTATTATGTGTAAAAAGTAAGTTCGGTTCATGTGAGCAAACATTTGTATCGAGTAAATTAAAGTTAAGTGGATAATTTTGACATGGATTGTCATTAAAAAACTGTTACTTGTAAATAATTAAGACGGTATTTGATAAAATTGAGTAATTAAAATTTGAACGATTGATATATTTTAATAAATTAAATTATTTGGATAAAATAACACATGAACTTAAAAATCTGTTTGATAACTAAAAAGTGAAACATCTTAATTATATTATTTTACTATTTTAATTCTCTGAGTTGTTTATAATTTTTATTTGATAATTTTAAATATTTAGTCTAATAAAAAAAACGAGTGAATATTATTACTGAATATATTTATATAAAAATATCTATATACTCTAGCGAATAAATATTTATATAAATATTACAATAATGTAAAATATGATGACTTTTATATTAGATAAAAAAGTGTGTCAAATTTAACAAAAAAACATTGAGAAACTAATTCTCATTGTAGAATTTATTGTTTCATAATTTTTAATCATTTCAATTTTAAATTTAAAAATATTTTAAACTGAATGTTTTTAAAATCAATAATGATCCTAAAATTTAGAATTGAGGTAGTAGAATATTTTTTGAGGTTATTTTTGTCCATAAATTTAAAATTTTTGTTAAGCAATTGTTCTTAATATTTTGAACTTAATTTTCTTTCTTATCGATTTAAAAACATTAAGAGGGATTATTTATTTTACCAAACAATTTGAGGGTCTAATTACCGAATTAGACAGTAAACTCTTAAGAGCCTTTGATGTTAACAAAGTGTCAATTGTTGATAACTTATTTTTTGTGAAATAAAAATAGTATATTTTAAAAGAAATACAATAATAATTTATAGGAATATTGTAATATAAAAATATATATAATCATTAGATGAAATAATATTAATGTTGACTTTGATATCCTACTAAAGATCTAAAATGAGTACCTAGCACATGTATTTCTTATGAAAAAAGAAAAATACTCGATGATATAGTAATAGACTATCATTTGTTTGGCAAAAAAAAAATACGTATTGAAGTTATTGAAACTGAGTGAAATCTATGTCGAAGAAATTAAGTCCTCCCCAATGACCATTAAAAACTCACATAAATGCTAACATGCATGCATCTCGAAAGATGAAGAATTTTTTTTTTGTTCTCCTTTATGATTAGATGAGATGTAATTTTAGCTCACTTAAGCAAATAAGACATTGGCTGGCGGCTGAGAGACTCAGAAAAAATAATAAAATTTGAGAATTCATATTTTTACGAGATATCTCTCACGTAAGTGTGACTCATTTATTATTATTTATATGAGAATTTTTTTATAAAATTATCACTTCTGTTTGTGAAAATATCAATTTCTTAAAATTTGATTGAACCGTCACTGCTACGTTATATAAAAATAATATTATTTTGATTTTTTTCTAAACAGATATTAATTAGTTTGATTTTAATCAATTTAAACACGTAGTTATAAATTATTTTTTATTTTAATTTTAAAAGTTATTATTTTTGAAATTTTAAATAAATTCATATTAATTTTAAAATTTATAACTTCTCAAATAAACTTGTCAATATGATTATAATTCTTTTTATACCGAGACAAATACAATGATGCATTTTCAAATGGAATGATTGGTCAAGCTGACGATGAAAAAGGAGACCTTAGACCACCAACGTAGACTTTTGGCATGCACGGTATGATGGACAAACAACTTTCTTATCTTTTTGGTGAGTATGGGTAAAGCGGTTAGGTTTTTTGTGCAGCACTTTTTGTCGCTTTAACAATTACCTCAAAACTGTTTATCTGTCGCCAAATACTATTGCCAACAATCTTAATAATTAATCTCAAGAAAAATAGCTTTCGTTTAAAAAATGTCTAATAATCTTCCAAAACTGGATTTATTCATAGATTTTTTTTATTAATAGTATTTTGGAATTAAAAATCTACCTTTCAACTGATTTTTCATTTAGGTTTAAGAGATAGTTAATGTCGATGCTCGATTTATCATGTTAAAATATTTTGTTGAATTCTAAGTTACTCGGACTTGTACGGACCTATAAAAAGTAAGAAAAACACTGGTAACCCGACGGCCGAAGCTGTGGAAAATATATACGATGTAAAAATCAAAGTATATTATAGTTATTTTATTATTTTGTACTAAGATAAACAAATTTTTACTCCCACGGTAAAAAAAAAAAAAAAAAAAAGAAAGAAAAAAAGATGCGTATTATACAAACTTTATCTGTTTTCTGAAAACTGAGGTGGAATAATAGTGGGGTTTAGATAATAATAATAGTAGGAGATGTGTACAGAAATTTCTTGTTATATTATGCATTGAACTGAATTAAATCCAAACTTAAGTAAGGTAGACGATCCCTTTACGTACTTTAAATAAAATCCCAGCTCAGCTAAAAGGAAAGTGGGAGAATATACAAGGCCGCTGGAGCAGTTGGATGTGGACGCCATTGGCTTTATTAATAGGGGAAATTAAGTCAGAATACAATGGTAAATGGTATAAGACAGAGAGAAACAGCCCGGACTAATTAAAATAAATAAATAATATAAATAAAAAGAAGAAGAATGAAGTAATAATCTGTCGTAACTACTACGTACTCATTAGTTAATTTTAATCATGCAGCTTAGTTTATAATACTCGCGACAATCGTGGGGGAGAAAAAGAGATTAGGAGTCAAACACGGATGAAATATAATTCATCCCAAGACCATGGCGCATTTCTTCAAATGTAATTATGACGAACGAAGACCTTTGACTTAATGGTATCACTTAATTCATAATATCGTCGTCGAGTAAAGGTGAGTGTAAGTATTTAAATTCTATCTGAACTATGAAAAAAATTATGATGTTACATACATAGTTATCAAACCCGGATCAGATTGCCAGTCAGACCGAAAAAAATCGTCGGTTCTCCGATCGGTTTAACTCAAAAAACTAGTTTTGATCAAAATTCGGTAAAAACCGGCGACCCTACGGTCGGACCGGTCGACCCAGTGACCCGGTCACTGGTTCTCTACCTCTTTTATTTATTTATTTATTTAAATTTAAGCATTTGAACTTGATTAAGTTTTGAGTTATGATCATGATTTAATATCTTTCTTTTCATATAGATTTAATATTATTTTGAATTGTATAAAGTAAACATTGTACAAATAGATTTATTTATTTTTACCGAATTTGATTGAATGCATCACGGAGATGTTTATATTCATTTGTGTTTGATTTTATCACTTTTGAGTCTTGAATTTTTAGTTATGAACATGATTTAATATCTTTTTTTTTAATATAAATTTAGTATTTATTTGAATTGTATAAAGTAAATATTGTACAAATATGTTTAATTTTGTTTTTTGTGTAGATAAATTGATTAATTTTACATATTTACTAAATATTATATATAATATATAATAATAATTAATATATTTAGTTATTTATTATTTATTATATATTAATGACGTCACCGGTTCAATAACGGTCCGACCACTAGTTGGACCAGTGACCCATTCATCTGATATTTTTTTTGGATCGATAATCAATCTGAGTCTGAAAACACGGGTTACATAAGATGTTAAATTATTAGTTTTGTAGAATACACATCATAATTTCCAGTTTGATGATAATGTGTTGTTTTCTTCGTATTGATTTCGAGATTTATAATGTAATTTGATTTAGCAGCAATATATACTTATTATTGAGATCATTAGTATCAGACGGCTCATGTTTTTAGTATATTAATCTTGGCCGTTAGAAACATTAACAAAGCAGCTGTATGTGCAAAGCAAAGTTTGTTTATTTTTAGTAATATGTATTAAGTTGTGATGTATGTGTTTGACTATGAATATAACACTGAAATGTAATTATTTTTTCCTGATATTGTTTCAAAAAACAAAACGCGTGTATCTACTTCAGTATACCTGTGGGCATACACAACATTTTCTGACAAAAACTTTCATTATACTCTCTTTATTCAAAGTTGTTTTCATTATTATGTAAGTATTACTATGACAGATATAAAAAAAAATTGTGTTAAATTTAGACGATAAAATAAAAAAATAAATCAAAGAAGACAAAATAGTAATATATATATATATATATATATATAACGAAACTTACAGAAGAAAAAGGCAAAATAATTTTTGTTGAAGGAAGAATAATTTTCTTTAGTTATCTTTACTTATCACAGATACAGGGACGGACCCAGGGGAGGTAGCAAGGGCCATCCCCCTTACTAGTGTTTTTTTTAATCTGTGCATATTTTTATGTACGACTCCCATTAAATTTATATATTGTTTAATTTCCCATAAGATTTTACTTAGATGAGGATGAATTTTTCTATTTTATAATTTACTGATTTATAATTTTTTCGTATTTTTAAGTTAATGTGTTTGACGTAAAATATTTATTTATTTAAATTTATATTAGTATTTTATAATTTCTACTATATATAATGTACGAAAGCCTCTACTAGAGATAAATCCCGAATCCGTTCATGCACAAATTTATTCAAAAAATCATAACGGAATATAAAATGAAAACTCTCATCTTAGGACCGAAAGGAAAATGAATTCTCATATTGGCATGGAGGGATATGCTAGTTGACTAACCACGTAATAATAATGCGTTTGAATTGTTGAAATAAATGTGAAAATAAAATAATTTATTTTTAAAAAATAAAAATAATTAATATATGTTTGATTGTATTTTTTAGAAAAATGTATAAAATAATTCATTTCAGTCAAAAATAAAATAAATCATTATATTTTTTATTCTATTTTTTCATCAATTTCATTTATTTAATCGAAACGGAACATAAATGATGAAAAATGCTGCTCCTGAGCGCAAAAAAAAAAGAAGAAGCGGATTGTTCTATCAAGTCGTTAAAAATCTGGTCATCAAAGCCATCATTTCGATTTGGAGAGTGAGGAGAGAGTAGAGAACAAAAGCTGAAAGAAGTGCACAGGGGTAATAAGAAGAACATGCAGTTCTGAATTTTGTAATGACAGAGAAGAAAAAAAAGAAAGCACAAAGAAGAAGAAGAAGAAGAAGACAAGATGCAGCGCTGTAAAGCTCTCAATTGAAAGCTCTAATTCCTACCATAATGTCTGACCCACTTCTTCCGGGCACTAGTATCAAATCAACAAGCCACCACAGATGAACTGGCCCGCAAGCAAGAAAATTAAACGCAAGGAAAATGAAAAAGATGTTTGCAGGTTGCACTTAGCTATATATGGGTGCTACCTAAGAAGTCTGCTAAATGTATCTTGATTAGGAAAAAATGAATGGGCAAATAAAATAAAATAATAATGACTAATATAATTCACCAATCATAGAGTTCATTTTGAGGTCCAATTTCTTGAAATTTTTTCACAATCGTGGCATTTCTAGTAGTATCAGATACGTCTTTTTCAATGTAAGTTACTATACAATTATTCATCCGGTTGTCTCCCATCTGATTACTCGCAAAATTTATCATAGTTTTGCAGGCACAATTAAAATTTAGAAGCCTACTCACAGGGTTTTATAACAATTATGCGGGACAAATTAGAAGAGGAGAAAACCTTTAAATTTAAAGAAATATATCATAGGATTCTAGAGATATTGAATATAATAGAAAATAAACATCTACATAATTACAATTTACAAAATTTTAATTGAAATTGAAGATATAATATACCTAATTTTTTAAATTCAGATTTGTACAAGTTGAGTATTGTAACTTGATACTTCAATTTCTTACTTCCTTTAGTGGCATAGACGGATTATAGGTGAGCGGGACTAGTGGGTGGATGGTGGTGGTGGATCGGTGGTGCTCTTCCTCTTTCCTCCTTTCTCTTCTGTTCTTTTTGTTCTTTCTGTTTCGCTTTGTTTCCCCTAAATCTCTTTGTGCTACCGTTATGCAGAGAATACCACTGTACCGGTATCCAAGGCCGAACCAAAGCATGACTATTTGTTCACCCAGGCCCATCACTTCCTAATTTCTTCATTTCTTGGTTGCAATTTTAATTCTAGAGTGGGCTCGAGGCCCTTTAAAGTAGATGAAGGCCCATAGCATTTGCATCAGGCTTCGACATTTGGCCTTGTGGAGATAAAAGACCGAAGATATCTCCACTGTTGCACAAACTTCGAATATTCAAAAAGTCTTTTAATCTGCTTTACTATTTTTTTTATAAAATTAAAACAGAAATTTTAAGTTGCATTACTAAAATATTTTTTTAGTAAAATACAATAAATAAATAAAATATTCTTGGTACAATATGCGAGAAGATATTATGTGAAAGAGAATAAAAATAGTTGCGCCAATATTCTTAAGGCGTCAAATCATTAGGTTCGGCTTCGGTATGTAATTATTATTTAAATCTTTTGTCACAATTCACAAATTAGTTGCCCAAATATTCTTAATTAATTATATATTAGAAAATGAGTAATGCATTTGTATTAAAAGTTAACTATAGCATTTTAATTAATTATATAATTAATTTTATAATGTAATAGATTATTACATTGGTTGACCATATTTTTTGTTTGGTTAAGTGATTACATGTTAATATTAGCTTATTACAGACGTAATACGATTATGTTAATATTAATTTTTTTAATAAGTTTATCTATGGATATATTAATTCATTACATCCGTAATAAAATAAATAACAAAATAATAATGGATAAGTATAAGTGTATAAAATCAAATACAACATTTTGATCTCAACCATTAAAAAATAGGTCTTGACATGAAAATTCGTGTCAAGTCTCACTTTTTAATGGTTGAGATATATGTAGCAATGTTTAAAAAATCGGATCAGTCATTGAACCCGAAAAATTATCAGGTGAATGGGTCACTAGTCCAATCAGTGGTTGAACCGTTATTGAACCAATGACGTCATAAATACATAAAAATATATATTATTAATAATTAATAAAATTTTAAAATATCTAATTTTCTTATAAACTAAAATATAGTAAAATAATGTTATAATCTTATTAAAAATATTTTTATAAAAAAAATACTTGAAAACTGGGTCAATCGATTCAATTACCGGTTGAATCGGTGGTCAACCGATTTTTGACTGGGTCGCTGTTTTTCCCTTTTTTTGGTCGGACCGGACTAGAAAGTCGACCAGTTCCAGTCGAACCACGGTCGGACTATCTGTCCGGTCCGATTTTCTAAATATTGATATGTAGTGTTTAATTGTATTGTAGGTAAAGTTGTCTAATAATAATAATTATTATTATTGATTTGACATTTTGACTTATAATTTATTTTATTCGTTACATATAATTTATATATTTAATTAACCAAACACAATTTGAAATATAATATAATAATATTATAATTATCATACAAATACTAAATATGAATTAAATAAACATATTATACAATAACTTATTACTATTACATTAAAACTTTATTATATTATATAAATTATTATATTACATCAAATTTATATTCCGCCAACCAAACCCTACCGTAATATAAAAACCAGGTAAATTAATAGTGGGAAAGAACTAGGTTCCCCACTTCCCAAACCAAAAATTCCCAATATGGTAAAAGTCCAAGGCAGAAAACAGGTGATGGAAACAGAACCCACGCTTGGCGATCAATGATTTACCACCCTTTTTTTTTTCTTTTGTATTTTTCCTTTCCTTTCCACGTCTCTATAATTGCTTCTTTACGTGGAAAAGAAAACTTTTTTCCACAGGGAAAAATATATTACCCTGTTTGGACATATTCATACGCATCTCCCACCAATAAACAGCATTCCCCACACACATATATATTGATTATAGATACATGGTATAAAATGATATGAAATATGACTGATATTTTGCGACTTTTTATAGCGCTTGTGGGCGTATATATAGCCTACTAATGGAAACAAAAAAAAAACCTATAGGGTAGTGAAAAGGCACCAAATTTGGAAAAAGAAGATCTTAGTGGGAAGATTCTTCCCAAGTTATGTGAAATAAATGGCCATTGGTGGATAGCACCATCTACCCTCAATTATTAAGGTGACAGTCTTTCCGTTCAAGTTTTTGTGGGGACATTAGAGGAGAGCTTAAATGGTTGAAATTGAAGGTTAGTTGATCATAAATAGATGCATGCAACTAGCAAAAAAAATAAATGCATGCATAGTAATCGAGTTAATGTCTTCTTTACCACCAAGTAATTAGAGAAATCCTTGCACCTAGTTTAGATTTGGGAAAGAGGGGCTTCTCTAGGTTGGAGGTAAATCTCTGATTGTGTTATAAACATAATTTGATGGGAATTTTAATTTCAGACAATTTAAATTACATAATTTTATTTAGTTAGGCAAGTAAAAACAAATTATATTTGTGTAATATTTGAATAACAAAAGTCATTCGAAATACAATTTTATACTCTACAAATATAACTAATTTTTAGAAAATACTCAAATAGACGGACTGCTCAATTTTAAATGAGTGGAATCAGTATATCTCGATCTGAAGCAAAGCTCACTAACTGCTGCATAATGCATTAATACATCAACTATCCTCCCCCAATTAGTTTGGCTTCTGAAACAGAAGGAAAACAGTTTGGCTTAAAAGAAAAGGCATGGAGAAATTACCTCAAGGACCAATGAAAAGTATATATACGAGTAGTAATCCACAGTTAATGTTAAATCTCGTTTAACTTACAAGGAAAAAGGTTTTGGAAGGTGTTATATATATATATATATATGCATTTCTCGTTTGATATAAATCAGGGAATCAAGTCACATATTATTCCAGATCAAGCCTAATCTCTAGCCAAGTTTTTATGATCAGTCTACCAACAAGAGTATCCATTACAACATATATATGAACGATAATATTATTCCTTCTTATCATTAATTTGTACTAGCTAGCCTCTCTTTCATCACATAAAAAGTGAGAAAAAAACAAATATCATTACACGTTATAAATAAATATTTTCTCCTTTAATCAGCATATGAACTAAGCCAAACGGAAAAAGTTGAAGCATTTATGCAATTGGACCTGGTAATAAAAAGAGAAAACATGACCTAGTGAAGTCATATCTGATCACCCTTTATGCTACATGCTAGCAAGCTCACTTCTCACTTATGAGTAATTTTCAATTGAGTTTTGAAAGACATGTTGAATATATGTTAAGTTGCCCACTTTAAATTTTTGAATTCATAACAAATAAAAATTCATTTCATTTAAGAAATTTTGGCCCCCTAGTGTAGCTCCACCACTAGAGACCTCCCCTTTCCAAATTGCTTCTTTATTTTCCCCCCCAACCTTTAGTTTTTTTCTTTTATTAGTTCTCTTCTTAGGGAATAACATTTTGTCACGTTACAAGTCCATTTTTAGGTATGGCTAGCTAGATTGAACCAAATAGGCATCAATCCTCTTGGCACAGGCATAAATTTACTTTCATGATCGCAAAAAATATGAAGTTTAATTGATTAACATTTCATCATGCACCGACTAATTAACTATCATGACATTGTGTTTTGATGCCATTTACTCTAGAGATATAAATGTATATATATATATACTTTATATAGCTAGCAATTTGTAGCCAACCTTTTTGGTGGACACAAGCTTCACCGGCAGTTTTTAAAAGTTAAATGGGACTCTCATTTTAATAACAAGGTTGTATTCTTAGGATTCAGTGAACAAATTTAAGATTATGTTTGTTTGTAAGGATTACACTTGAAATTAGATTTTTAATCCCATATCTCTTGCTTGTTTTAAAAATTAAACTTATGACTATTAGTTTAGGGATAATAAAATAGCTTGAAATAGGGGTCTATTTAATACCATATCCAATCAGACATTATAATATCTACCATTTGGAATTAAAAACTTTTGAAAAAAAATTAACTTTCACTTTTTTTTAAAATGACTGGTATATCCGATTCTATCTATCCACATTCACAGTACTATTGAGAATATAATTTCTTTATTATTATTGGTAAGGGTACATTAGTCTAAACGATAAGTTTTTATCTAAAGTTTTAGATAATCCTAAACAAAACAAACATAACATAAGATAATCCCATGAATAATCTCATTCCAAACAAACACGTGACTATAACTATTTAATAGTATGATTAGTTTTGGAATTATAATTCATAAAAATATATATAGTCATAAGATTATAATTCTTGCAAACAAACATGCATGATCTAAGTGAACTACCTTACCTACAAATTAGGTATAATTTAGTGGATTATATAAATTTAATGGAGGACCAATATGTTAGAAAAACTAACCAGAATAATACAAAAATAGATCAATGAACTAATTGTTGGAATATATGGAAAAGATATAGAAGAAAAAGGTATGCGCATAAAGAAGAATCGATATATATATATATATGATCATGGTGGATAATGATAATGAAGTCAAATCGCGCGCATCAGTACTCTTTATAAGAAAAGTTTATTCACTAGGTAGAAGATAGCTAGCTAGTTAATATTAAATTCTAATGGTGCAAAGCCGTTTTCAACTCCAAATTGAAAGCAATGTTGAATATATTCATTGCATTATGTGTGTTAGTGGGAATCCATCAAACAGCAAGTCAGCATACATAGTTTTCGGTCCCCCAACTCCCCAACTCTTTGGCTTTTCAAATTTTTAGCTTCCTTTTTCTCTTTAATTTCTATCCTTCACTTCCATAGAAAACATCAGCCTTTATTATTACTGACATGTGGTGACGTGTGTAAATTATACGAGGTAAAATGAAGTTTTTATAAAATTTGAAGGATTAAATAGAAAAATAAAATAAAAATTAAAAAGAACAAAATAAGAATCATCTTAAAAGTAGAACATTTTCGGAAGCCAAAGGCTTCAAAATTTTGTTTACGCCGTACAGCTGGACTCCGGCTTTATATATTAGATTATTATGTTATTATTATTATTATTCAAATTATTTTTGTGACGCCCCCAAATCTGGGCCCACACAGCCCAAACTTGAGTCGTCAAAATACTACAACAAAATTATTACAACAAAGCACAACGTACAACAATACAGTGTATAATAATACACAACTAAGTCTTCACTATTATTGCCACACTATTTTACAAAACGTGAAGACTATGACAGCTATTCCTCGGACCCTCACTCCATTCCCCGGCTAGACCCTGTTATGTTTTCATCTCCTGTTGAAAAACAATGGAACAAAAGAAAGGGTGAGCTCAAATAGCCCAGTAAAGAATATCATGACTAAGATAATGACGAATAAATTATCATTAGTCTTCAACAGTTGAGTTCTTGATAGATTACAATAGACTACAAGGTTTATATCAAAAACTGCAGTTAAATTCTTAAACAACGTTCAGATCAATAATAGCAGCGGAATGAGTAATCTATTAGAAGAATAATGCAGACTATAATGTCCACTCGGTTCTCTTTTTAGGAAAAACATCATCAACTTTTATCATCTGAAATATCATTAGTCAAGATAATACAAATTCACAGTTCCTGATCATAATCATGCACATCAACAGTTCATCTTTGTACTACGGGCCAAAGATATTCAATATAGCACCAACGGTCATGATTATACCAGATTCAGCCTTTGGTCATAATCATACCAAACAACAATTCATCTTTGCACTACGGGCCAAAGAGAACATTCACCACGTGCCATAAAAGACACCGAACAGATGTATCGCCTTTAACCTATTATATCGCCTTTAACCTATCATCTGTTCAACAAATATATCACATCTGTGCCCCCGGCCACAGATATTCACAACAGCTTGATTTTTGGATGATTAGAATGATATAAATGATGAACAGAAGAAATAGGATAACAATAAGTATCGGAAGTTTACTTTGTACAGATTCAAATAATGTCCAAATTGTCAACATGATGTGGAGTGAAATTCAAGATCCACAGTTCAGAATAACGGTTACAATTCAATAGAAAGGCTCACGTAAATAGGAAGGTTCAGTTGAAATAATGAAGTTCAACTATTATGGAACATATAATATTTTCAGGAATTATAGAAGCAATAGTTCCATAATAAATTTCGATTTAGGAGTATGAAAGAAAATAATATCCCTTACCGTAGCAGGTTTGATTAACAAAAGGTGAAGGAAATTAATACAAAGGGTTATTCACCAACAGGCGGCAATCCGCTCCGTAAGGTTATTCCCACAATTTAATAGAATTTGAGTACAAAGAGTTATTCACCAAACAGGCGGCAATCCGCTCCGTAAGGTTATTCTCAGAGATTAATAATGAATGAATACGAAAGGTTATTCACCAACAGGCGGCAATCCGCTTCGTAAGGTTATTCCCACAATTTAATAGAATTTGAGTACAAAGAGTTATTCACCAAACAGGCGGCAATCCGCTCCGTAAGGTTATTCTCAGAGATTAATAATGAATGAATACGAAAGGTTATTCACCAACAGGCGGCAATCCGCTCCGTAAGGTTATTCCCACAATTTAATGGAATTTGAGTACAAAGAGTTATTCACCAAACAGGCGGCAATCCGCTCCGTAAGGTTATTCTCAGAGATTAATAATGAATGAATACGAAAGGTTATTCACCAACAGGCGGCAATCCGCTCCGTAAGGTTATTCCCACAATTTAATACATGGAAATAAAAGGCACGTCTTATGAGTAAGGAAGAAACAATATTATTATCGAGAATCAAATAATGATAATCCCTTACCATAGTATGTTTGAATAATGGAAGATGAAAAAGATGGTATCCCTTACCGTAACACGTGACTGGATATTGATTTAAATGAGGTTGATTAACTTGAACAGTACACGTATACTTATAGATCTTCACAAATACTCAAGATGACTTAAGCACACTTAGAGAGAACTTTCACAAGAAGTATTTAGAGAGAGAAAGAAAGAACAAGTAAGGAAGTTTATGAAAAATCCTTAAGTTAAGGCTTCTATTTATAGCCAAAAATCTTATCATTCATTTAATCTAAACCATTCATTTAAAGATCATCTTTTAATCTACACCATCCATTTCAAATATTATATTATCTTTAATCTACACCATTCATTTCATATCACCTAATAATCACCTAACTTTATATTATAAACAAATCAATTTAATTATTCAACAATAATTCACACTTTAATCTACACCATTCATTTCATATCACCTAATAATCACCTAACTTTATATTATAAACAAATTAATTCAATTATTCAACAATAATTCACACTTTAATCTACACCATTCATTTCATATCACCTAATAATCACCTAACTTTATATTATAAACAAATAACTTTATCAATTCAATTATTATGACTAATTGTTATAAATACAGTATAGTTAGCTCTTAGATATCAAGTCAGTAAATTAATGAAATACAACTGTTTAAATAACATCATAATAGAGATAACAATAATGTAAAATAAAGCATACGTTACTGTGTAATGACAATTATTGATTCAATAATGTGAATTACTGTGCATATGTTACTGTGACAATTATTAGGTTCAATAATTTTAAAAACAGTGCAACAACAATTATTGACTTGATAATATAAAATATTATGCAGTGACAATTATCGATGAAATGATGCGTAACAGTTACGGTGTCAATTATCAGACCAAAAATATGAGACACTATGCAATACCGTGTGTTACTGTAGAGTACCGAGTGCTACAGAAAATACCAATAACTACCGTATGCTACTATTCTTTTATCACCGGTATTTTAACAGTTCTGTTGACTATTTTTATTTAAAAAGGTTATTTCTGTCGTTTTCTATATCCGACAAATATTCCGTTGTGGGGTCCACCAATAATTTGTTATTTCGGCGCCGTCGGACCAAACGAATATTCTCCGACCAAACGAATATTCCCCGACAAAGCGAATATTGTCCGACAAAATAAAATTTGCACATAACATCCTTAACTTTTAACTTTATCGATTTAACCACTTACTGTTTAAAAAAATATCTATATGAAGAAAAATTAAATTTTGTATTTCATAAAATTCGGGGTCTTACAACCTCCCCTCCTTATGAAATTTCGTCCCCGAAATTGACGTACCTGACATATCGAAGAGGTAAGGATACTTAGATTTCATCTCAGATTCTAGCTCCCAGGTCATTTCCTCAGTATCTTGGTTCCTCCATAAAACCTTAACTTGAGGTATAACCTTTGAGCGTAGGATCTGCTCCTTCTTATCCAGGATCTTAACAGGTACCTCCTCGTATGTTAAATCCTCTGCTATAACGTCTGGTTCTAACTCAATGACGTGGTTTGGGTCCTTCACATATTTACGTAACATAGATATGTGAAAAACGTTATGGATGCGAGACATACTTGGTGGTAGGGCTAGTCTGTAGGCTACGGTTCCTATTCGATCGAGGATTTCAAATGGGCCAATAAATCGAGGGTTAAGCTTTCCTCTCTTTCCGAATCTCGTAACCCCTTTCCATGGAGAAACACGTAAGAATACATGATCTCCGACGTTGAAACTTTCGTCTCTCCGATGAAGATCAGCATAACTCTTTTGTCGTTCTTGTGCGGTCTGTATTCGTTGTCGGATCATTTGGATCTTTTCGGTCGTCAAGCGTACCAACTCGGGTCCCAACAATTTTGCTTCTCCTACCTCATTCCAACATATTGGAGAGCGACACTTCCTTCCATACAATGCCTCGAATGGAGCCATGCCTATGCTTGCTTGGTAACTGTTGTTGTAAGAAAATTCCACCAACGGCAAGTACTTATCCCAACTTCCTTTGAAGTCTAATACACAAAGTCTCAAAAGATCTTCGAGGGTCTGGATCGTCCTTTCCGATTGTCCGTCCGTTTGAGGATGGTATGCAGAACTAAAACGTAGTTCAGTGCCCATAGCTTTTTGTAGACTGATCCAAAAGCGTGAAGTGAATCTAGGATCTCGATCAGAAACTATGGAAACTGGCATGCCATGCAATCTCACGATCTCATTTATGTACATACCGGCAAGACGTTCAAGTGAAAAGTTTTCTCGTATAGGCAAGAAATGAGCAGATTTGGTCAATCTATCTACGATCACCCAAATTGCATCTAAGCCTTGAGAAACTTTTGGAAGACCCGTCACGAAGTCCATATTGATGTGTTCCCACTTCCATTCGGGAACTTCAAGTGATTGTAATGGACCTTTAGGAACTTGATGTTCTGCCTTGACACGTTGACAAGTTAGGCACCTTGAGATAAACTCCGCAATCTCTCTTTTCATATTGTTCCACCAAAATGTATGTCGAAGATCTCGATACATCTTGGTACCTCCTGGGTGGATTGCAAACGGCGTGTTGTGTGCCTCCATCATTATTTTATGCTTTAATTCAGGATCGTTAGGAACACAGAGTCGAGAGTTGACTCGAAGTATTCCTTTCTCGTCGATTCTTGCTTCGGGAATGGCACCTTCTTGTACTTTCTTTATCATGTTTATCAGTTCCGGATCGGTAGCTTGAGCAGCTTTAATTTTATCGATTAAAGTTGGTTCTACTCGCACGTGAGCAATCTTCGAGTGGGTCCCTGGTGTCTTTAGCTCTATCTCCATCTTTTGCAAGTCGTACAAAATACACTTTTGTGTTGTCAGCAGTGCACTTGTACTTGCATAAGATTTTCTGCTCAAAGCGTCAGCTACAACGTTCGCCTTTCCTGGGTGATACTGGATTGTGTGGTCATAATCCTTTAACAGCTCAAGCCAACGTCGTTGTCGCATGTTGAGTTCCTTCTGGGTGAAGAAATACTTGAGACTTTTATGATCCGTATAGATATCCACTTTTTCTCCGTACAAGTAGTGTCTCCAGATCTTCAACGCGAAAACGACTGCTGCCAACTCTAGATCATGAGTAGGATAATTTTTCTCATAATCTTTGAGTTGTCGAGAGGCGTAGGCTATAACCTTTCCATGTTGCATAAGGACACAGCCTAGACCTTTGCCAGAAGCATCGCTGTAGATAACAAATTCTCCTGATCCTGATGGTATGGTCAGAACAGGAGCTGAAACCAGTCTCTTCTTGAGTTCTTGGAAACTTTTCTCGCATTCCTCGCTCCATATGAATTTTGTGCTTTTCCGAGTAAGCTGCGTTAATGGAGTGGCGATTCGAGAAAATCCTTCTACGAATCTCCGATAATAACCAGCTAGACCCAGAAAACTTCGGACTTCGGTTACTGTTTTGGGTTGTTCCCAATTTAGTACCGTTTCAATCTTCGCAGGATCGACTGATATTCCTTTACTAGAAATCACATGCCCAAGAAACGCGACCTCCTCAAGCCAGAACTCACATTTCTTCAACTTGGCATATAATTTGTTTTCACGGAGCTTTTGTAGTATCAATCTCAGGTGTTGTTCATGATCCTCGCGACTCTTGGAGTATATGAGGATGTCATCAATAAAGACAACCACAAAATGATCCAAATGTTCCTTGAATATCCGGTTCATCATGTCCATGAAAGCTGCAGGAGCATTAGTTAGTCCAAAAGGCATGACTAAGAACTCATAATGCCCATAACGAGTTCTGAAAGCAGTCTTTGGAATGTCCTCAGCTTTAACCTTTAACTGATGATATCCAGAACGGAGATCAATCTTTGAGAAATGTTGAGCGCCTTGCAATTGATCAAACATGTCATCAATCCGAGGTAACGGGTACCTGTTCTTGATGGTGACATGGTTCAATTCTCGGTAGTCAATGCACAATCTCATACTCCCGTCTTTCTTCTTCACAAATAGAACAGGAGCACCCCAAGGTGATGCACTCGGACGAATGAAACCGGTATCCAACAATTCCTGTAGTTGGACTTTTAACTCTTGAAGTTCAATGGGAGCCATTCGGTAGGGAGCTTTGGAAATGGGCTTGGTACCGGGTTCAAGATCAATATAAAAATCAATTTCACGGTTTGGGGGTAAGCCAGGAAGTTCTTCAGGAAAAACGTCAGGAAACTCATTAACAATGGGAATATCATTCAAGTTTGACGTATTTTTGTTCAAATCAGTGACATGAGCTAAAAAGGCTTGACATCCGTTTTTCAATAAACGAATGGCTTTATGGCTAGAAATAACAGTTATAGATTTCAATGGTTTAGTTGCTTGAATTTGCATGACAGGTTGATTAGGAATATGAAAACTAATAATCTTATGAAAACAATCAATTTTAGCATGATGGGTAGTCAACCAATCAATTCCTAAAATCACATCAAATTCACGCATCTCCAAAGAAATAAGGTCAACAGATAATGTGAGGTTGTTGATTTGAACTAGGCAAGATTTATAGACAGTAGATGTAATGGTCATTTCTCCTAATGGGGTTTCAACTGATAAGTCAAAGTCCAAGTTTTCAGGAGTTAAGTTTAAACGCTGAGCACATGCAGGTGAGATAAAAGAATGGGTAGAGCCAGTATCTAACAAAGCGTAGACTTCACGAGAATTTATGAATAGCTTACCGGTTATCACCTCGTTCGAGTTTCGCGCCATTTGGGATGTCACAACAAAAGCTCTCCCTTGAACTACAGATTTTCCTTTATCCGCGCTAGCTTTTGGTATCATCATTGCAGCTGGACTTGATTTTGTGGCAGGACAAAACCGCGCAAGATGACCCTCTTTCCCACAACTGTAGCACTTTTTAGACTGCAGAGTACAGTTTGGGCTGATGTGACCTTCCTGACCACACCTATAGCATCTCACTGGTGGTCGATCTTCTCCCCTTGAAACTGGGGTCGGTGCTGGTGTTGGTACTGGTGCTGGTGCCCTTCCATAATTATTATGGAATCTCTTTCTTTTGAAATTGTTCCCACTAGATTCTCCTCTTCTGTTATTTGGTGTGGAATTACCACCGAAGTGTTGGTTACCTCCTCGATGGTTTTCGTTCCTGTGGTTGTTGTCACTCCTTTCTCTATGCTGATCATTAACTCTTGGTTGTAATGTTTCATCTGTTTGCTCCACCCTTTGAGCCCTATCTACAACATCTGAATACAAACTGAATTTATGAGAACTAAGTTGTTGACGAATTTTGAGTCTCAAACCTCTCAGGAACATTCGACTCATTCGTGCTTCGTCATCTACTAGATGAGTCGCAAAACGAGACAGTTCAGCAAACTTAGCTTCATATTGAGAAACTGTCATGTTTCCCTGCTCCAGCTTAATGAATTCCACTTCCTTCATATGGCGGATGCTTTCTGGGAAGTACTTCTCGTTAAACAGTTCTTCGAATTCTGTCCAAGACATTTCGAGTGCTGAAGGTTGGATACGTTTTACCGCTTCCCACCAATGGTCCGCCTCACCTCGTAACATATAAGTGGCAAATGGCACCTTCTGATCATCAGCGCATTGTAAGACATCAAGTATTTTTGTCGTCTGCTTCAGCCATGCCTCCGCTTTGAGTGGGTCAGGCTTCCCGTGGAATTCAGGTGGTCCTAATTCTTTAAATTGCTTAACAGTGACCATCCTCAAATTGCCAGCGTTTCTACCGTTATTATTGACTGGATTTCCTCTTCCTTGATTCTGTATGAACTACATGAAATTCCTAAAGAATCCATCGTTCATCATGTTATCAGGAACATTATTTCCTGAGTTGGCAGGAGGATTGTTTGGGGCCTCTTGATTCTCGGCTACATTTGCTTCGGGTATTCCATAGTTAACCTCTTGATTTTCAGATGCCATACCTAACTGTGGTCACAAAATAAATGTTAGTTCAAATAAACTGACTCATCACTTCATGTTCCTACATTCAAATCGACTCATTAGATAATAAAATCTATTTTAGGTAGGACACACTAGTGACTGATTCTATTCGTCTCTCCCCTCCTAGTTCTACCCCAGATCGCCATTAAAGACCATATCCCTAAGCTCTGATGCCAACTGTGACGCCCCCAAATCTGGGCCCACACAGCCCTGAAAGTCCAATAATAATCTAGAAGG